>OU342736.1:420766359-422038926 GCA_910589765.1 Avena atlantica
CGTACGGAGAATGCTACGGGGTAGACCCACGGGTCCCTCGGATTAGGTTTTCGTCGGAAAAGGACTCCCGAGTGCCGGGATGCCCCGGGAACATGCGTGTGGCCCTAGCATACATGCACAAGGGTGTGGATTGCCCCTAGATGTAAAAACCTAGCTCCCGGGGTGTGACCGTCCACGTTGCATGCGATAACACTTAGAGAAGTGTGCTGCTGGACATGTAGGAGTAGGCTCTCGCCGCGGGTCAAACGAGGGGTAGACCGGTGGAACCTTGGGTCTATCCTTGGTTTTCCATGTAGATATGACCTAAGCAAACCTAAACCACCAAGAGAGTGCGTGTTCAACCCTCGTACGGAGAATGCTACGGGGGTAGACCCACGGGTCCCTCGGATTAGGGTTTCGTCAGGAAAAGGACCGCCCGAGTGCCGGGATGCCACGGGAACATGCGTGTGGCCCTAGAATACATGCACAAGCGTGGTGGATTGCCCCTAGATGGGAAAACCTAGCCTGGGTGTTACCGTCCACGTTGCATGCGATAACACTTAGAGAAGTGGCTGGACATGTAGGGAGTAGGCTCCCGCCGCGGGTCAAACGAGGGTAGACGGTGGAACCATGGGCCTATCCTTGGTTTCCATGTAGATATGACCTAAACAAACCTAAACCACCAAGAGAGTGCGTTGTCAACCTCGTACGGAGAATGCTACTAGGGGGTAGACCACGGGTCCTCGGATTAGGGTTTCGTGGAAAAGGACCGCCCGAGTGTCGGGATGCCACGGGAACATGCGTGTGGCCCTAGCATACATGCACAAGGGTGGTGGATGCCCCTAGATGGAAAACCTAGCTCCGGGGTGTGACCGTCCACGTTGCATGCGATAACACTTAGAGAAGTGTGCTGGACATGTAGGAGTAGGCTCCCGCCGCGGGTCAAACGAGGGTAGACCGGTGGAACCAAGGGCCTATCCTTGGTTTTCCATGTAGATATGACCTAAACAAACCTAAAACACCAAGAGAGTGCGTTGTTCAACCCTCGTACGGAGAATGCTACGGGGGTAGACCCACGGGTCCCTCGGATTAGGGTTTCGTCGGAAAAGGACCGCCCGAGTGCCGGGATGCCACGGGAACATGTGTGTGGCCCTAGAATACATGGACAAGGGTGGTGGATTGCCCCTAGATGGAAAACCTAGCTCCGGGGTGTGACCATCCACGTTGCATGCGATAACACTTAGAGAAGTGTGCTGGACATGTAGGAGTAGGCTCCCGCCGCGGGTCAAACGAGGGTAAGACCGGTGGAACCAGGGGCCTATCCTTGGTTTCCATGTAGATTAGACCTAAACAAACCTAAAAAAAAGAGAGTGAGTGCGTTGTTCAACCCTCGTACGGAGAATTCTACGGGGGGTAGACCCACGGGTCCCCGGATTAGGTTTCGTCGGAAAAGGACCGCCCGAGTGCCGGGATGCCACGGGAACATGCGTGTGGCCCTAGCATACATGCACAAGGGTGGTGGATTGCCCCTAGATGTAAAACCTAGCTCCCGGGTGTGACCGTCCACGTTGCATGCGATAACACTTAGAGAAGTGTGCTGGACATGTAGAGTAGCCTCCGCCGCGGGTCAAACGAGGGTAGACCGTTGGAACCTTGGGCCTATCCTTGGTTTTCCATGTAGATATGACCTAAACAAACCTAAACCACCAAGAGAGTGCGTGTTCAACCCTCGTACGGAGATGCTACGGGGGTAGACCCACGGGTCCCTCGGATTAGGGTTTCGTTGGAAAAGGACCGCCCGAGTGTCAGGATGCCACGGAAACATGCGTGTGGCCCTAGCATACATGCACAAGTGTGGTGGATTGCCCCTAGATGGAAAAACCTAGCTCCGGGGTGTGTGACCGTCCATTTGTATGCGATAACACTTAGAGAAGTGTGGGACATGTAGGAGTAGGCTCCCGCCGCGGGTCAAACGAGGGTAGAGACCGGTGGAACCATGGGCCTATCCTTGGTTTTCCATGTAGATATGACCTAAACAAACCTAAACCACCAAGGAAGTGCGTTGTTCAACCTCGTGCGGAGAATTCTACGGGGGTAGACCCACGGGTCCCTCGGATTACGGTTTCGTCGGAAACGGACCGCCCGTGTGCCGTGATGCCACAGGACCATGTGTGGCCCTAGCATACATGCACAAGTGTGGTGGATTGCCCCTAGATGGAAAACCTAGCTCCGGGGTGTGACCGTCCACGTTGCATGCGATAACACTTAGCGAGAGTGTGCTGGACATGTAGGAGTAGGCTCCCGCCGCGGGTCAAACGAGGGTACCGGTGGTGGAACCATGGGCCTATCCTTGGTTTCCATGTAGATATGACCTAAACAAACCTAAACCACCAAGAGAGTGCGTTTTCAAACCTCGTACAGAGAATGCTACGGGGGTAGACCCCACGGGTCCCTCGGATTAGGGTTTCATCGGAAAGGCCCGCCCGAGTGCCGGGATGCCACGGGAACATGCGTGTGGCCCTAGCATACATGCACAAGGGTGGTGGATTTCCCCTAGATGGAAAACCGAGCTCTCGGGTGTGACCGTCCATGTTGCATGCGATAACACTTAGAGAAGTGTGCTGGACATGTAGGAGGAGGCTCCCGCCGTGGGTCAAACGAGGGAGGTAGACCGGTGGAACCTTGGGCTATCCTTGGTTTTCCATGTAGATATGACCTAAAACAAACTAAACCACCAAGAGAGTGCGTTGTTCAACCCTCGTACGGAGAATGCTACGGGGGTAGACCCACGGGTCCCTCGGTTAGGGTTTCGTCGGAAAAGGACGCCCGAGTGCCAGGATGCCACAGGAACATGCGTGTGCCCTAGTATAACATGCACAAGGGTGGTGGATTGCCCTAGATGGACCAACCTAGCTCCCGGGTGTGACCGTCCACGTTGCATGCGATAACACTTAGAGAAGTGTGCTGGACATATAGGAGTAGGCTCCCCCGCGTGGGTCAAACGAGGGTAGACCGGTGGAACCTTGGGCCTATCCTTGGTTTTCCATGTAGAAATGACCTAAACAAACCTAAACCACCAGAGAGTGCGTTGTTCAACCCTCATACGGAGAATGCTACGGGGGTAGACCCGCGGGTCCCTCGGATTATGGTTTCGTCGGAAAACGACTGTCCGAGTGCCGGGATGCCACGGGAACATGCGTGTGGCCCTAGCATACATGCACAAGGGTGGTGGATTGCCCCTAGATGGAAAACCTAGCTCCCGTTGTGACCGTCCACGTTGCATGCGATAACACTTAGAGAAGTGTGCTGGACATGTAGGAGTAGGCTCCCGTCGCGGGTCAAACGAGGGTATAGACCGGTGGAACTTTGGCATATCCTTGGTTTTCCATGTAGATATGACCTAAACAAACCTAACCACCAGAGAGTGCGTTGTTCAACCCTCGTACGGAGAATGCTACGGGGGTAGACCCACGGGTCCCTCGGATTAGGGTTTCATCAAAAAAGGACCGCCCGAGTGCCGGGATGCCACGGGAACATGCGTGTGGCCCTATACCTGCACAAGGGTGGTGCATTGCCCCTAGATGGAAAACTAGCTCCCGGGTGTGACCGTCCACGTTGCATGCGATAACACTAGAGAAGTGTGCTGGACATGTAAGAGTAGGCTCCCGTCGCGGGTCCAACGAGGGTTAGACCGGTGGAACCTTGGGCCTATCCTTGGTTTTCCATGTAGATATGACCTAAACAAACCTAAGCCACCCAGAGAGTGCGTTGTTCAACCCTCGTACGGAGGAGAATGCTACGGGGTGATAGACCCACGGGTCCCTCGGATTAGGGTTTCGTCGGAAAAGGACCGCCCGAGTGCCGGGATGCCACGGGAACATGTGTGTGGCCCTAGAATACATGCACAAGGGTGGTGGATTGCCCCTAGATGGAAAACCTAGCTCCGGGGTGTGACCGTCCACGTTGCATGCGATAACACTTAGAGAAGTGTGCTGGACATGTAGGAGTAGGCTCCCGCCGCGGGTCAAACGAGGGTAGACCGGTGGAACCAGGGGCCTATCCTTGGTTTTCCATGTAGATATGACCTAAACAAACCTAAAACACCAAGAGAGTGCGTTGTTCAACCCTCGTACGGAGAATGCTACGGGGGTAGACCCACGGGTCCCTCGGATTAGGTTTTTCCTCGAAAAAGGACTGCCCGAGTGCCAGGATGCCACGGGAACATGCGTGTGGCCCTAGCATACATGCACAAGGGTGGTGGATTGCCCCTAGATGTAAAACCTAGCTCCCGGGTGTGACCGTCCACGTTGCATGCGATAACACTTAGAGAAGTGTGCTGGACATGTAGGAGTAGCTCCCGCCGCGGGTCAAACGAGGGTAGACCGGTGGAACCTTGGGTCTATCCTTGGTTTTCCATGTAGATATGACCTAAACAACCTAAACCACCAAGAGAGTGCGTTGTTCAACCCTCGTACGGAGAATGCTACGGGGGTAGACCCACGGGTCCCTCGGATTAGGGTTCGTTGGAAAAGGACGCCCGAGTGTCGGGATGCCACGGGAACATGCGTGTGGCCCTAGCATACATGCACAAGTGTGGTGGAACCTAGATGGAAAACCTAGCTCCGGGGTGTGACCGTCCACGTTGCATGCGATAACACTTATAGAAGTGTGCTGGACATGTAGGAGTAGGCTCCCGCCGCGGGTCAAACGAGGGGTAGACCTGTGGAACCATGGGCTATCCTTGGTTTTCCATGTAGATATGACCTAAACAAACCTAAACCACCAAGGGAGTGCGTTGTTCAACCCTCGTGCGGAGAATGCTACGGGGTAGACCCACGGGTCCCTCGGATTACGGTTTCGTCGGAAAAGGACCGCCCGGTGCCGGGATGCCACAGGAACATGCGTGTGGCCTAGCATACATGCACAAGGGTGGGATTGCCCTAGATGGAAAACCTAGCTCCGGGGTGTGACCGTCCACGTTGCATGCGATAACACTTAGAGAAGTGTGCTGGACATGTAGGAGTAGGCTCCCGCCGGGTCAAACGAGGGTAGACCGGTGGAACCATGGGCCTATCCTTGGTTTTCCATGTAGATATGACCTAAACAAACCTAAACCACCAAGAGAGTGCGTTGTTCAACCCTCGTACGGAGAATGCTACGGGGGTAGACCACGGGTCCCTCGGATTAGGGTTTCATCGGAAAAGACCCCCGAGTGCCGGGATGCCACGGGAACATGCGTGTGGCCCTAGCATACATGCACAGGGTGGTGGATTACCCTAGATGGAAAACCTAGCTCCCGGGTTGTGACCGTCCATGTTGCATGCGATGACACTTACAAGAAGTGTGCTGGACATTGAGGAGGAGGCTCCCGCCGCGGGTCAAACGAGGGTAGATCGGTGGAACCTTGGGCCTATCCTTGGTTTTCCATGTAGATATGACCTAAACAAACCTAAACCACCAAGAGAGTGCGTTGTTCAACCCTCGTACGGAGAATGCTACGGGGGTAGACCCACGGGTCCCTCGGATTAGGGTTTCGTCGGAAAAGGACCGCCCGAGTGCCAGGATGCCACAGGAACATGCGTGTGGCCCTAGTATACATGCACAAGGGTGGTGGATTGCCCCTAGATGGAAAACCTAGCTCCCGGTGTGACCGTCCACGTTGCATGCGATAACACTTAGAGAAGTGTGCTGGACATATAGGAGTAGGCTCCCGTCGTGGGTCAAACGAGGGTAGACCGGTGGAACCTTGGGCCTATCCTTGGTTTCCATGTAGAAATGACCTAAACAAACCTAAACCACCAAGAAGTGCGTTGTTCAACCCTCATACGGAGAATGCTACGGGGTAGACCCGCGGGTCCCTCGGATTATGGTTTCGTCGGAAAACGACTGTCCGAGTGCCGGGATGCCACGGGAACATGCGTGTGGCCCTAGCATACATGCACAAGGGTGGTGGATTGCCCCTAGATGGAAAACCTAGCTCCCCGGGTGTGACCGTCCACGTTGCATGCGATAACACTTAGAGAAGTGTGCTGGACATGTAGGAGTAGGCTCCCGTCGCGGGTCAAACGGGAGGGTAGACCGGTGGAACCTTGGGCATATCCTTGGTTTTCCATGTAGATATGACCTAAACAAACCTAAACCACCAAGAGAGTGCGTTGTTCAACCCTCGTACGGAGAATGCTACGGGGGTAGACCCACGGGTCCCTCGGATTAGGGTTTCATCGAAAAAGGACCGCCCGAGTGCCGGGATGCCACGGGAACATGCGTGTGGCCCTAGCATACATGCACAAGGGTGGTGCATTTCCCCTAGATGGAAAACCTAGCTCCCGGGTGTGACCGTCCACGTTGCATGCGATAACACTTAGAGAAGTGTGCTGGACATGTAAGAGTAGGCTCCCGTCGCGGGTCAAACGAGGGTAGACCGGTGGAACCTTGGGCCTATCCTTGGTTTTCCATGTAGATATGACCTAAACAAACCTAACCACCAAGAGAGTGCGTTGTTCAACCCTCGTACGGAGAATGCTACGGGGGTAGACCCACGGGTCCCTCGGATTAGGGTTTCGTCGGAAAAGGACCGCCCGAGTTGCCGGGATGCCACGGGAACATGCGTGTGGCCCTAGCATACATGCACAAGGGTGGTGGATTGCCCCTAGATGGAAAACCTAGCTCCGGGGTGTGACCGTCCACGTTGCATGCGATAACACTTAGAGAAGTGTGCTGGACATGTAGGAGTAGGCTCCCGCCGCGGGTCAAACGAGGGTAGACCGGTGGAACCAGGGGCCTATCCTTGGTTTTCCATGTAGATATGACCTAAACAAACCTAAAACACCAAGAGAGTGCGTTGTTCAACCCTCGTACGGAGAATGCTACGGGGGTAGACCCACGGGTCCCTCGGATTAGGTTTTCCTCGAAAAAGGACTGCCCGAGTGCCAGGATGCCACGGGAACATGCGTGTGGCCCTAGCATACATGCACAAGGGTGGTGGATTGCCCCTAGATGTAAAACCTAGCTCCCGGGTGTGACCGTCCACGTTGCATGCGATAACACTTAGAGAAGTGTGCTGGACATGTAGGAGTAGGCTCCCGCCGCGGGTCAAACGAGGGTAGACCGGTGGAACCTTGGGTCTATCCTTGGTTTTCCATGTAGATATGACCTAAACAAACCTAAACCACCAAGAGAGTGCGTTGTTCAACCCTCGTACGGAGAATGCTACGGGGGTAGACCCACGGGTCCCTCGGATTAGGGTTTCGTTGGAAAAGGACCGCCCGAGTGTCGGGATGCCACGGGAACATGCGTGTGGCCTAGCATACATGCACAAGTGTGGTGGATTACCCCTAGATGGAAAACCTAGCTCCGGGGTGTGACCGTCCACGTTGCATGCGATAACACTTATAGAAGTGTGCTGGACATGTAGGAGTAGGCTCCCGCCGCGGGTCAAACGAGGGTAGACCTGTGGAACCATGGGCCTATCCTTGGTTTTCCATGTAGATATGACCTAAACAAACCTAAACCACCAAGGGAGTGTGTTGTTCAACCCTCGTGCGGAGAATGCTACGGGGGTAGACCCACGGGTCCCTCGGATTACGGTTTCGTCGGAAAAGTACCGCCCGTGTGCCGGGATGCCACAGGAACATGTGTGTGGCCCTAGCATACATGCACAAGGGTGGTGGATTGCCCCTAGATGGAAAACCTAGCTCCGGGGTGTGACCGTCCACGTTGCATGCGATAACACTTAGAGAAGTGTGCTGGACATGTAGGAGTAGGCTCCCGCCGCGGGTCAAACGAGGGTAGACCGGTGGAACCATGGGCCTATCCTTGGTTTTCCATGTAGATATGACCTAAACAAACCTAAACCACCAAGAGAGTGCGTTGTTCAACCCTCGTACGGAGAATGCTACGGGGGTAGACCCACGGGTCCCTCGGATTAGGGTTTCATCGGAAAAGGACCGCCCGAGTGCCGGGATGCCACGGGAACATGCGTGTGGCCCTAGCATACATGCACCAGGGTGGTGGATTACCCCTAGATGGAAAACCGAGCTCCCGGGTGTGACCGTCCATGTTGCATGCGATGACACTTACAGAAGTGTGCTGGACATGTAGGAGGAGGCTCCCGCCGTGGGTCAAACGAGGGTAGATCGGTGGAACCTTGGGCCTATCCTTGGTTTTCCATGTAGATATGACCTAAACAAACCTAAACCACCAAGAGAGTGCGTTGTTCAACCCTCGTACGGAGAATGCTACGGGGGTAGACCCACGGGTCCCTCGGATTAGGGTTTCGTCGGAAAAGGACCGCCCGAGTGCCAGGATGCCACAGGAACATGCGTGTGGCCCTAGTATACATGCACAAGGGTGGTGGATTGCCCCTAGATGGAAAACCTAGCTCCCGGGTGTGACCGTCCACGTTGCATGCGATAACACTTAGAGAAGTGTGCTGGACATATAGGAGTAGGCTCCCGTCGTGGGTCAAACGAGGGTAGATCGGTGGAACCTTGGGCCTATCCTTGGTTTTCCATGTAGAAATGACCTAAACAAACCTAAACCACCAAGAGAGTGCGTTGTTCAACCCTCATACGGAGAATGCTACGGGGTAGACCCGCGGGTCCCTCGGATTATGGTTTCGTCGGAAAACGACTGTCCGAGTGCCGGGATGCCACGGGAACATGCGTGTGGCCCTAGCATACATGCACAAGGGTGGTGGATTGCCCCTAGATGGAAAACCTAGCTCCCGGGTGTGACCGTCCACGTTGCATGCGATAACACTTAGAGAAGTGTGCTGGACATGTAGGAGTAGGCTCCCGTCGCGGGTCAAACGAGGGTAGACCGGTGGAACCTTGGGCATATCCTTGGTTTTACATGTAGATATGACCTAAACAAACCTAAACCACCAAGAGAGTGCGTTGTTCAACCCTCGTACGGAGAATGCTACGGGGGTAGACCCACGGGTCCCTCGGATTAGGGTTTTATCGAAAAAGGACCGCCCGAGTGCCGGGATGCCACGGGAACATGCGTGTGGCCCTAGCATAAATGCACAAGGGTGGTGCATTTCCCCTAGATGGAAAACCTAGCTCCCGGGTGTGACCGTCCACGTTGCATGCGATAACACTTAGAGAAGTGTGCTGGACATGTAAGAGTAGGCTCCCGTCGCGGGTCAAACGAGGGTAGACCGGTGGAACCTTGGGCCTATCCTTGGTTTTCCATGTAGATATGACCTAAACAAACCTAAGCCACCAAGAGAGTGCGTTGTTCAACCCTCGTACGGAGAATGCTACGGGGGTAGACCCACGGGTCCCTCGGATTAGGGTTTCGTCGGAAAAGGACCGCCCGAGTGTCGGGATGCCACGGGAACATGCGTGTGGCCCTAGCATACATGCACAAGGGTGGTGGATTGCCCCTAGATGGAAAACCTAGCTCCCGGGTGTGACCGTCCATGTTGCATGCGATAACACTTAGAGAAGTGTGCTGGACATGTAGGAGTAGGCTCCCGCCGCGGGTCAAACGAGGGTAGACCGGTGGAACCTTGGGCCTATCCTTGGTTTTCCATGTAGATATGACCTAAACAAAGCTAAACCACCAAGAGAGTGCGTTGTTCAACCCTCGTACGGAGAATGCTACGGGGGTAGACCCACGGGTCCCTCGGATTAGGGTTTCGTCGGAAAAGGACCGCCCGAGTGCCGGGATGCCACGGGAACATGCGTGTGGCCCTAGCATACATGCACAAGGGTGGTGGATTGCCCCTAGATTGAAAACCTAGCTCCCAGGTGTGACCGTCCACGTTGCATGCGATAACACTTAGAGAAGTGTGCTGGACATGTAGGAGTAGGCTCCCGCCGCGGGTCAAACGAGGGTAGACCGGTGGAACCTTGGGCCTATCCTTGGTTTTCCCTGTAGATATGACCTAAACAAACCTAAACAACCAAGAGAGTGCGTTGTTCAACCCTCGTACGGAGAATGCTACGGGGGTAGACCCGCGGGTTCCTCGGATTATGGTTTCGTCGGAAAACGACCGTCCGAGTGCCGGGATGCCACGGGAACATGCGTGGCCCTAGCATACATGCACAAGGGTGGTGGATTGCCCCTAGATGGAAAACCTAGCTCCCGGGTGTGACCGTCCACGTTGCATGCGATAACACTTAGAGAAGTGTGCTGGACATGTAGGAGTAGGCTCCCGTCGCGGGTCAAACGAGGATAGACCGGTGGAACCTTGGGCCTATCCTTGGTTTTCCATGTAGATATGACCTAAACAAACCTAAACCACCAAGAGAGTGCGTTGTTCAACCCTCGTACGGAGAATGCTATGGGGGTAGACCCACGGGTCCCTCGGATTAGGGTTTCATCGGAAAAGGACCGACCGAGTGCCGGGATGCCACGGGAACATGCGTGTGGCCCTAGCATACATGCACAAGGGTGGTGGATTGCCCCTAGATGGAAAACCTAGCTCCGGGGTGTGACCGTCCACGTTGCATGCGATAACACTTAGAGAAGTGTGCTGGACATGTAGGAGTAGGCTCCCGCCGCGGGTCAAACGAGGGTAGACCGGTGGAACCATGGGCCTATCCTTGGTTTTCCATGTAGATATGACCTAAACAAACCTAAACCACCAAGAGAGTGCGTTGTTCAACAGTCGTACGGAGAATGCTACGGGGGTAGACCCGCGGGTCCCTCGGATTATGGTTTCGTCGGAAAACGACTGTCCGAGTGCCGGGATGCCACGGGAACATGCGTGTGGCCCTAGCATACATGCACAAGGGTGGTGGATTGCACCAGGGGCAAAAGAGTCAACGAAAAATCAGAACCAAATCTGAGTGCGGATGAACCTATCTCAAGAGAAATATATCTATCTCTATCTCTACTACCTATCTCTATCTCTACTACCTAAAAAGGACAAAACGTTCCGTTTCCTGGCATATACGTTTCGCTCCCCTTCGTCCTATCCCGCACCATCGTCTCCCTCCTCTCTCTTAAACGCGCCGACAAGCGGGCCCAACGTCCCACAGATATTTTTCCATCAATCTGACTTGTCGCCGACCGATGTCCTCCCTCTCGTGCGCGATCGTGACCTAGAATTGGTTGTCCCTGCCTTTACCGTGTACTAGAAAAGCAAGCAAAAGCTCCTTCGGTAGCAGGTACGAATCGATAGCCTCGGAAAACTTTGTTTTGAACGAACCCGTACTTGAAAGTAGTAGACCTAAGGATGGTACGTACACCGGACGGACAGGCCCTATAACCTTTATTGAACGACTAAACCCAGCTGTAGATAATAGATGGGATCTTCACTCGCTTAGCGGATAGCTTGACCTCTCAGAAGCGGCCTGGATGCATGCTGTAGTATGGGTAGGATCGCCGGGCGCCGAACACCAGTGAGGTCGCCTGAGGACGGAGGTGAGGTGGTTGTGCAGATCAACTGATGGACACGGGGAGGATGGAGTGAGGAAACGGCCTCCACAACCGGGTGCCGTCCGCTCGCCAAGCCCGCCATCATCTCCAAGATGCGCGAGAGATTCCTGCAGAACGGCCCAAGGGATGGAGGTCGTCGAGCGGATCTACCGATACCTCAAGGCCGCCGGCTCCGAGTCTTCTGTGTTTGATCTGGTCTGGTTTGCGCCTCCTCCCTTAATTGTTCTAGATCTGATTGAATCAAAGGTTTCCTCTATCTGTATTGGCGTACTGACCATGACAATCAATTGGTCACTTGTTAATGCCGCAAATGCTTCTCCACGAGAATTAGAGTTAGTTCTATGCCTACACGAGTTGTGCAAATCAGCTACGTATTTTTATGAGATCAAGTACTTCCTGTTGGGAACGGACTAAAGATCGTGTGTTTATCACACATTGACAATAATGATTCTGCATATTGCACATGTAGAGTTTCTTAAAGTTGGGTTTTAGGAAACGTTGCCACTGTCATACGCAAAAGGTGCGACCTTTTTCTGTTTTCATGGTAGAGGTGGTGGCTGGTTCGAGGGGGCGCGGGGTCAAGACTGCCATGTCAAGTCCGGGAGCTTGGAGGATGTGGAAGACGGAGCATGGACCAGTGGCGGACGACGGTGCTAGGACCACGTGGTGTTGGAGCTTTGAAGGAAGGTGTGGTTGGGAGCTGAAGGCGGAGCGGCCGCGGCGGTCGGCCTCAACATCAATTTCTAATCCTACCTTCCCCTTTGGGTGTTAGTATTGTTCCAATAAGCTTTTAGATTATCCAATGAATATAGCCTATACATCAGGTTTTTACAAGCGACGAAGGTTCATATCTGCTAGATTTCTGTGATCACTTTCTTGCAAACCCCGTGCTATATTTTACACCACTCAAGCAGGCTGGAACACGAGTCTCAAACTCATTAACATTGCGCCAATATATAATCAGCACATGGATTTGTAATGACGTACTCTCGATGATAAGTTTTTCCGGAAGAGAGAACATTGTTTAATTTATAGTAACAAGATCTGATCATCAACTGTTAGAGAAAACAAGTGTTCTGACAAAAAAAGAAAAGATAGCAAAAGTACGAGGTATGCAACACTCCGCTTGCTTCAATAAGTATATCCTTTAGTCATGCTGGGCTGATATAAAAACATGAAAATACTTGAAAGTTATTCTAATTTGTATGGTACCTGTAGATTTCAAAGGCTTTTGTTGACATCGACACTGAAATCTGCGCTTGCTATTCAAGTCTACATCAGATACTTGAAAGAAAACTATTGTAAGTGAGGTTCTTTCTTCCACTTTTCACTTTTCAATAGAGCCTTTCACTTTCCTACTAAAATTCTTGAAACTACTAAAAATTTCTCAAGATTGTGAACCAGTTTTCTTGTATGAAACTTTGCCTTAGACCTTAGTCCTAAAATTTCATACGGAGGAGGAGCTCAAGGGAGCAAAACTAATTATTTAGGAGTCAGTAGGAAGATCTTATGGCATGTTTCCATGTTTACTTGTTGTTATCAAATACGTTGCTCCATAAAAAGCTGCACTTCAGGTTTGCTCTTCTATCTTTGTATTCATACTTCAGTAGTATAATGCATTTGCTTCTATTCTCTTGCTAAACCGATAATTGTATATACTTAGTGAAGTCAATTCAACTCCCATTCCAATAAATCTTGGTGAAAGGCCTCAAGTTTCTGTTACTTATATTTAACAGTAGGCTAAATGTATCAGTTGGGTTATACCCACCACTAAAAGGTTTTTGAGTCGCCGAGTCAAACCAAGTAGGCAATCCTGTGACTCACCGATTAGTTCAAAAGTTGTTGTATAGTTGCCATAATTTGCTCTTTAGTCGTCTGTCGCCCTAAACAACAAGTCGCCTGATTTTGAGAAATGACTTCGCGACTACGTCAACTATATAACCATGCACCACTATATTAGAACTTATTCTTCCACTGACTAAAATATGTTGATTTTGTAATGTTTCATACTTATTTACGTGAGCTGCAAGTTAATTGCAGAAAAAATCGAACTAATGAGACCAAATATGTCAGGTACACACGTTACAAATGTCATGCTCGTATTAAATATGCACTCGGTTTTTTGGTCCGAGGTTGTGCTTATTGGTGTCTGCTGTCCTCAATATTGATTGGTTCTTCTACATGAGTTCAAATTAAACAATTTCACTCTTTCTAGATTTGGTTGCAACTTCATCTATTCCATGTTGATAAATATGTAGTCACAAGTTAGAATAATACATTGTGTAAATTAAAGATGCACCTTATAGGCGAATAATAATTTTCCAAAATATATTTTTGCATATGTAGTGTTGATATCCTCTTGTGTGTATAAATTCTAAGAAGAGAAGGACAAGTTAGTGTCCATGAGAGACGTTGCTCAAAGGGGGGTTGAAGGGAGAAATGATGCCTTCTATGTTAGCATGATAAAACAATGATCGTCTATTTTTTTGCTTGCCTGGTTACAAAATACTCATCTATTTTTCGCGTGCCCTATTGCAAAATACGTATAGGGGTGGCTCAATGTGTTACCGCAATAATTTCAACATAAGTTCAAATTAAACTATTTCACTCTTTCTAGATTTGGTTGCAACTTCATCTATGTCATGTTGATAAATATGTAGTCACAAGTTATTATAATATAGTGTGTAAATTAAAGATGCACCTTATAGGCGAATAATAATTTTCCAAAATACCCTTTTGCATATGTAGTGTTGATATCCTCTTGTGTGTATAAATTCTAGGAAGAGAATGACAAGTTAGTGTCCATGAGAGACGTTGCTCAAAGGGGGGTTGAAGGGAGAAATGACGCCTTCGATGTTGGCATGATAAAACAATTGATCGTCTATTTTTTGCTTGCCTGGTTGCAAAATACTCATCTATTTTTCGCGTGCCCTATTGCAAAATATGCATAGGGAGTGGCTCAACGTGCTACCGCAATAATTTCTGCTTTCGAGGTCTATTTTCCCACTAAATGAACGGCTATTGAATTGCCGCTGGTCTAATATGCATGAAGAACCGAAACAAGTGGGTCATTGGTAAGGATATAAAAGGGGTACCATAGACTCCTGGTTGTGGCTGCACTGCAGGGGTGTTTAATAGAGGTGGAGGTTTGGGCACCGATGATCTTATGCCTCTCGAATTTACCTTTCGAGGCTTGTCGTTTCACCTTCACGATCAGTGTATCTCTTGAAGGGATGTTATTACTTTTGTATCTATTATAGTTTTTTTCCTTTTATTGTCATGTTTTTTTTTCGTATATGGGTAAATTATTTTTTATAAACAAGTTGAGTTAATCATATGTTTGCGGAACAACTGAGAGTAGATTGATCAATAATTTTCTTATTTTTAGCTACTTTTATTATCTCCAAACCCAACAATTTATGTATTGTCGAAGAGACAGATACCATTGCGCCATGCCATTTTGATTGTACATCGGTAAAACTTGTGAGGGATCGAAGCTATGTAGATGCTTTCTCTTCTAGCAGGATTAGGGTGACACACTACAAAATTGGTGGAAATCATGCGTGCGTGCGTGCGTCCTAAAACATTTCAAGAGAAATGAAATTTTAAGAGCTATTTTTATACTACATGTATGTCTACATGTGCTACGAGCAAAAATAGAGGGACCACGTGAATCATGGTACTCTGATAGGTTCATGCTAAGTATTTTTGCTTAAGGATGGGGAAGGCATTGAATTAGAGAAAAAGGTCTGAAAATACAAGCATTGAGAAGTAACTGAATGTGGTGTATTTCAATAATTTGGTTGCCTTTACGATATTATTTTTTTCTCCCGTAGCAACGCACGGGCATGTTACCTAGTACTGTTAAAAAGATTGGGGTCGTTCGTCGCTTCCATTTTCCGTCTGCCATGTTTTTTCTATTTTGTCCCTAGCTGTTTGGTATTATTACCCTCACTGCCACAGCCAAGTAAAAAAATCCGGTTCGTTTCTCTCTCTTCTCTCCTTGCAGATCTTATCCCCTCGAAGAACAAAGAAGCAGGAAGAGCACGAGGAGGACGAGGAAGGAGACGCCGGGCTTTCCCTGGTGGCGTCAAGGATGGGCAGCCAGGCGTGGATGCGAGGTCGCTTGATGCTACGCCACCGGCAGCGGCGCACCCGCTCCTCCTCCGGCTCCACCCGGAATCGCGCCGTCGCAGGTAACATTTGTAGTCCTCCAGTCCTCTTCCTCCTCCGGTGTGGCAGCCTCCCGCAGTTCGACGATGGTTGCCGTACTCCTTCTTACCGCCAGGCTCGGCCGAGCTCTCGCTGCCGCCATCCCTCTTCTGCAAGGGAAGACGCGCATCGCCCCTACGCCGAAAAACTATACTCCGGCCTCCGCTACACCAGCTATGGACATACCACTGCATACCAATCCTTTCTCCTGGTCGAAGTGTGGCTTGAAGGGAAGGAAGGCGACAGGCATGGTCTCTAACCATGCGTCACGGAGGCCGGCTATTGTTTTAATTTTTTATTTCTAAAATTGGATCCAATGATTAGATGTGTTCATGGATGGAAATTTCCGTTATGGAACTTGGACCCATTTCTTTGTCAGTTCTAAAGGATATGCAAGCTGCACGATTCTGAGAGGATATCTTATGCATCTGACTTCAGAAAACTTTAGTGTCTTTTCTGTTGTTTATCTCGTTGCAAAGTTGAGTGGTGCATTCTAGCAGAGAACTCAACTGCACAACTGCATTTTGCTTACGTCCATGTAGAGCTGGGTAAGAATACACCACTCAAATAGCCAGAACCCAATTTTACAGAGAAGGAAACAAATGGGGCATTAAGATTCAGGAATCAGGAAAAATAAAACAGTTCCATTATGTTCGCATACGAATACGTCACCATGTACCCTCGACGCTGAGCACGATGCGCGGCAGCACGCGCTGAGGAAGGCTCACCGGAAGCACGATACACAAGACAGTCCGGCGGGCGCTTTTGAGACCCGAAACCCCGCTTGCCCGGAAGGGACCCGTTAGGGCGTCGCGGTGGCTATGGGCTGCCCTAGGTTGGCATGACCGTCCTAGGACCTCGTGGATTCGTAGCCTCCAATTTTGAAGAATGACGAAGAACAAGAAGAAAGATACAAGGGAGAGGGATAAAAATAAATGAACACAGAAAAGTAGTAGATTTGTTTATTCGATTGGTGTTGATTCAATCAGCCGTCACCCCTCGTGTATATAACGAACGGCTGGACTTTCCGTACAAGAGAGAGGGTTGGATTCACGTTCAAAACCCTATTTGGGGTCCAACTCGAACAAGCAAACCCGAAATTTACCTGTACCTTCCGGACCACTTTTCGGTACCTTCCGGACCACTTTTCGGTTAAAAACTTGCTTGTAACTTCCGGATCAATTTTGAGATAGTAAACGGTCTCGGATCAAAATACCATAAAAAGAAAAGTTGTTCGCCTAAAAAATACAAAGAACTTTCATGTTTTGAACTTTTTCATATGACCTGAGCTTCATGAATTTTTCCCTTGTTTTGTATCAAACTCAGATTTTGACCAAACGATTTTAGATTTGTTTGGTCGTATTTTGAATCTGAAGGTCACATAGTTAAGCATATGAAAATGACTCCAAAACCAAGTTGTTCGTCTTGAAAACTGAACAACTTTCATGTTTACCACTTTTCCATCCGAGTTGTTATTGACCGCTCAATCTTGGTCGTAAGCAGATACGTTCGTCTAGCGGTTTTCAGTAGAACTTTCAGTTTTTATCCACGCCTAAGCTGACGGCGACCCCGCCGTGCAAATTCGGTCTCTAGCGGTATTTTGGCTCTAAATTTTGCATAGTAACTCGGATCAAGATGATTCAAAAACCAAAGTTGGTTGTTTTGACGAGACGCACAACTTTTATGTTTGACGTTTTTTCATTTGAGGTCATCTTGAAGGAGTCTTAGTGAAAGCCTCCATATATCAGTTTCTGAGTCTTTTTTGAATACTAGCATAATCGGCTATTAAGTATGATTATAGCTTGACTTGATACTGTACCTCTTTGATGATGATTAATAATCTTTGTAGTGGACCTTTTTGAGTGTGTGTCTCCCGTAATTTGCCTTGATTAGCTACGATTTTAAAACGAGTGCCAACACATTAGCACAAAACAGTCTCCAAATTTGCGAGCCCTGACTCAAGTATATTTTTCCTAATGCAAGTTTGCTTGACTGTGTGAGTCAAGAGTTTACAAGAACCTAGTTTCAACCATCCATGCCAAACCTAGCACGTGATCGTAGAAAATAAAATACAATCAATTTACAAGCACGTGCTCAAAGTTAGGCCATGGTTTCACTATTGTCTTTTTTTGTCTGTAAAACAATAATAAGAGAGAAATGTAAAACTGATAAACTTGTTGCATAATCTTTTTTATCTCATGTACGCAGGACATATTTTTGGAGTACGAGTCAAGAGTTTACAAGCATCTGGTTTTAACCATCCATGCTTGTTACAACTACTCTTGCGTGTGGAGATCAAATTGTTGGCTTGTAGAAAAGAGCGTTCTTTCAGGTCTGCGGGCATGGGCTTGTCAAATGGTAATCTAATGTGACCAAGACATGAGTGGAGAATTGGCCGACTGATTGATGCTTTGGCTGATTTCTCTGCGGTGATGGGCTACAGTAGCTAGCCAAGTCGACGCATCCAACTGTTCTATTAGAAAATTTGAATGTATTTTTCTAAATTCGTGTGTTCAGTTTATAGGTAATTGTTAGGAGGAGCAGTAGTATGGTTTCAACGACACATCCAAGATAAGGAAGTCGGGTCTCAAATACAAAAGGAATAGAGATGTTCGATGACTCGATGGAGTCTCTCAAAGTGTATAGTAATCTGCTCGAGACCATGCCCTAACTTACTGCTTGATGTTTCAAAGTCAAATGTAACTGAATCCTTGCTTTTGTCTATAAAGCTTTACATATGGGCAATGCTATATAGTAATGGTGTCTCACTTTTATTATTTTTTTGTCTAAAATAAATTTATTTTTATTCATAAAAACAAGAATCAGAACAAATAAATCAATCAGTATCAACGCACGGTCACTTTGCTAGTAGATAGAAGATAGATTGGTTCTACGAAATACAAATCCTCCTTGATTACTGAATTAATTTTCCTTGGTTAATTCCTCCTCCTTCCGTCTACCTTATTGGAGTCGGAGTAGAACTGCATCAGATCCGTCGGTCCGGGTCCGGGTCGAAGGCAATTTGACTCGGGTGGGCTGCACCGCGCGCCTTTTATAAACGACCGCGATGTGATGGACTCTCACGCCCGCTGTCCGACATACACAGCTTGCACGGCAGCAGCGTGAACTTGGCTTGCGGAAGGCAACATGTGGGCAGCGGAAGGCATTGTGATTGACGGCGCCAACATGTGGGATCTCCTCCTCGACAACGACCCCGGTCACTGCGCCACGGCCAGTGACCTCGCCGTCGACGTTCTTGCTCTCAAGCTCAAGAAAGCCGCCGCCATCACTGGGAACACCAAGCAGGACGGCGAGGAGCTGACCAACTTGTGGATACGCAGATATTTGTCACGACAACAGAGGAGTAAAATAGGAGAGGACCAAGCGACGTTTGCTGCCTGTGGCAGCCGCCGCCGGACGCTCAAGGTGGCCATCCCGGAACGCGCCCACATGTGGGATCTCGACGAAGACTCTGGCCACGGCGCCGCTGCTAGTGACCTCGTCGTCGACGTCGTTGAGCAAAAGCTCAAGAAAGCCGCGGCGGTTGCGGAAAGCAACATGGTCATCACCGCTGCCAACATGTGGGATCTACTAAGCGACCACGACCCTGGTCACCACGGCGCCACCACCATAAACGACCGCAAACATAAGAAACGTGGCAAGAAAACCAAGAAGAAAGCCAACGACCGCAAACATAAGAAACATGTACAGATATTTTGAACAATTTTTATTTAAAATGTTACAAGTATGCTGATCTTTCGGTATCCGTGTGGAGAGATCAATGTTAAATGTAGGATGACATACGATTTGCGGCTTAATTAAACATTCAATTACAGTTAATTAAGTATTATTGATGTACATGGGGATGTAGCTCAAATGGTGCGTTCGGATTGCATTCAAAAGGCAGCGGGATCGATACCTCTCATCTCCAAACTTATATTTTTGCCATTCTGTTGCCACTCGACATATGTGCATCTTAGATCTCTTAAATTGGCCTGCATCTTTGAGCTTCTTTCCGTTCGTTTATCCCGTTTTTATTATAAATAGTCCCTTTTATGCTATATGTAGCAGAAAAGGCTTCGATCCAGAAAAAGAACAGACTAGACTTTGCCGGAGACCTCACCGGCGACCTTGTAGTAAAAAAAATATCCTAATGTAACAAAATCGACCTCGCTGGAGACTCGCCAGAGACTTTTGCCGGAAGATCTCGCCGGAGACCATATACCAAAAACTTTGCGCTATTGTAGCAAA
The DNA here is from genome assembly GCA_910589765.1 of Avena atlantica. Lineage (NCBI taxonomy): Eukaryota > Viridiplantae > Streptophyta > Magnoliopsida > Poales > Poaceae > Avena > Avena atlantica. Next base: position 420,786,196 of record OU342736.1, read on the forward strand.
TCCACAAAACAGGCGTAGCAACAAAAATTAGCAACTATAGAAGAAAAAACCGACTTCATCGGAGACATCGCCAGTGGCTTGGTAACAAAAAAAGTTGCGCTGCTGTAGCAAAACCGACTTTGCCGGAGACTTTCGTCAAAAATACTGTAGCAAATACTTTGCACTATTGTAGAAAAAACATTGAACAGAAATAGCAAAAAATTTGCAACTATTATAGAATCACCCCGTAGCGAAATCTCAAAATGCATCCGTTGGTCGGTAGCATCATGACCGTTAATTTGTAGCAACGTCATCCTGCCTATGTAGCATCGTGCCGTGGCTCCATAGAAAACATCGTCAACCATGCAGGGCATGCCTTGCATAAGAGGGGCGGTGCACCGATGGAGAAACAGGACGACTCATCAGAGCCTAGAGGTTATGATGGTGGACATGGCAGTGCACGCGGGCGGAGATGGCAACAACCACCAGCACGACGAGGCAGCACCATCGTGTAGGATAGCACAGCCCGTCTATGGTCCAAGCTCTTGGCCATGGCGTGCGTGTGGAGAAAGGGGAGGTAGAGAGCATCAGGAGCCGTGGTCGAGAGATGGCGGCGGTCGTCGTGGGATAGTAGGAGTGTGAGGCCGTGGGGCGGCGACCAGCATGGCGGCGCTGTGCGGGGTGTCGAGGAAGAGGGAACTCACGGCATCTAGGAGCCTCGGGGCATGCGGCGGCGGTTTTCTATGAGGATGGCCGCTGATGCGCATCTCATAATTGAGGACGTCTTTCTAGATGATAAACTGTTTCTTCTATTAAATAATGCGAATACATTTGTACATCAATGCGAAGTTATTGCTAGGGACAACGTCTCGGTCAGCGTTTTCTATTAGAATAATCCAGCAAAGGAAGATGGTAACCCTATTAGTTTTGTCGAGGACATACACAAATACATGCTTTGGAAGAAGCTTATTTCACATTTCACCCTATCGGTCTTGGAGTCTGATGATCTCACAAATGACATGAGGTCCAAAGTTAGGCATTTGTTTCTTAAGAAGATGACCGAACAGTTTAATAACTACAAGAAAAGATTATACAGTGAATATCTCAAGGAATACAATATTCCAGAATTCAATAGCACATTAGAGAAGCAGCGGAATCACTGGGACAAATTTCTGGAGTACAAAAAAAATCAAAAGTAGCTAAAGAAAGGGCGAAAAATAATAAAGATAATGCCGCGAAAAAGAAATATCACCATAAGATGGGGATAGGTGGCTACAACACTTCCATGTCTAAGTGGAAGCAAGATGAGGCCGCCTTGCATGCTGAAGGAATCACTCCAGCTACACATGACTGGTCCAAGAGGGTAAGAAATTGGTTACTTGTGCATGTGGCGAAGATGACATGCAAACAAGGGAGTTAATAATGAAAATGAAAAATTGTTGTACCCCATGAAGAAATTGTTAAAAAAATCAAGGAGGTTCGAGAGGCAAACCCGACAAAGAGAACGACGATCTGACAAAGGCCCTCGGAAATCCTAAAAAACCAGGACTTACACGAGGCTTTGGACCTGCTGTGCCGTGGAAGACTGGGTTTACCGAGAATAGTGAATCTTATAGAAGCCGAGCGAGAGCAAGGCAGTGGAAGGATCAGATAAGAAACTGGACAAAATGCGTCAGCAAGGGACAACTCATCAGCTGCAGCAAGATAGTGTCGGCGGTTACTATGAGGAGGCGGCAACGGCAGTCCATCAAGGAAGGGAGATGGTGATGCAGGTAGATGGAGATTAGTACTATCGTGTGTGTGGGGGGTGTACACCTAAAGGAGCGTGTACGTGGAAAGAGGAACGAGCGGAAACTGCCGACCCGAGGGCACTGTATCATTTCCCTTTCCCTAATTGATGATATGTTCCCCTTTTCAAAAAAACTCGCATTTATTCCGAAAAAAGATCCAGTTATGTGTTGGTGTACTTATGTTTGTAGTACTAGAAGTATAGGAGGGATGAGAATATAAAATGCACTATGTATATTCCTAACCTATGTGGAATAGAGAAGTGAAGTTGATTCCAGAAAATCCCCGATAGCACAAGATGGTATGAGGGAAGGAGTGATGGCGCACAACACTTGTCGTGGAACGCTTCGTTGGAAACCCCAAGAGCAAGGTATGAAGCGTCACAACAACAATTTTCCCTCAGTAAGAAACCGAGTTTATTGAACCAGTAGGAGGAAGCAAACTTCACACATGTGTTGCTGGCAACATGGAGACCAACACAACCCAAACTCAAGACTTTGCCCCAAAGAATCAGTGAGGTTGTCAAGCTCACCGATTTGCTGTAGCAAAGGATTAAACGTATGGTGTGAAAGATAATGGTTTGCAGCAAATAAACAAGTAACAGTGGAAGATGTATCAATGGTAAAGATTGGACCGGGGTCCATAGTTCACTAGAGGTGCTGCCCTTAGATAAACAATATGGCATGAAGGGTAAACAAATTGCAGCGGGGCAATTGACAGGAACTGAGCAAGGCATAACAATGCAATTACTAGCTAGAAAGATCCTATAAAGTTGATTGGGAAATACAACATTATACATAGACTGTAATCCAACTGCATCTATGACTAGAAGTCCACATTCAGGTTATCATCCGAACCCCCTCCAGTATTAAGTTGCAAGCAACAGACAACTGCTTTAAGCAAAGTGTGTAAGGTAAACAGTCCACATGTTCCATGAACAAGAAACCGTTGTTTTCTCCCTAGTAGCAACAACACATCTACAACCGAAGAGATTTCTGTCACTTCCCTTGGAAACTAGAGGCATGAACCCACTATCGAGCATCAATACTCCCTCTTGGAGTCACTAGCAACTACTTGGCCAAGATAACCACTAGCAATGGAGAGCATACAAGATCACAAACAACACAGACATGATAGAATCATAAAGATAGAACCATTAATCAAACCAACATAATAATTTCAATATCCATCGGATCACCGCAAACACAACATGCATGATTACAAATATATTAGATCTTGATCATGAACGGAGCTCACAAGATCTATACATGAAAGCACAAAGGAGGAGATACAACCATCTAGCTACTACATGGACCCATAGTCCAAGGTGGAACTACTCACAAATCATACCGGAGAGAAGGCCTCCGGGATGATCTCCCCTCCGGCAGGGTGCCGGGAAGAACTTCAGATCCCCCCGATCTAGGGACGATGGTGGCGGCGGCTACAGACGGTTTCGTGGATTTCTGATCGGGTACTGAGAGTTTCTGCATCGGGGGATTTTTATAGGCGAAGGGGTGATTCCGGGAGGCGACCAGGGCCGCCAAACCCTATCCAGGCGCAGGTCCACCTGACCCCGCGCCTAGGGTGGGTCTGTCCCCCTTGGCCAGCCCCTCCGGCTCTCCTCTGGACTTCTTGTTCCCCACAGAAAGTAATTGACTTTGACGTTTGTCCCGTCCAATTCCGAGAATATTTCTTTACTAACTTTTCTAAAACCAAAAACAGCAAAAAAAACAGGCATCTGGCACTGTTGCAACTTGTTAATAGGTTAGTACTAGAAAACATGTAAAAAGCACCTCAAAGTGTAGACAAGTAAAGCAAAGTAGATACTAAACAAGCATGGAGCATCAAAAATTATAGATACGTTTCCAACGTATCAGCATCCCCAAGCTTAACTCCTGCTCGTCCTCGAGTAGGTAAGTGATAAAAAGAATAATTTTTGAGGTGAACATGCACCCTCACAATAAAGATCCAACCATTTGCAAGCATTAAAAGCTGGGATCAAAGAACTCTAAACATGTGCATGAAAGATGGAGTTCTAACAGTAGGACATAGTAACTATGCATGCAACATGGCAAGCTACAAACAAATATGATGAATAATATGCATTGAAAAACGTTTGTTTGTTTCACATGCAGAAAACATAGCATAGTGGCAATCCGCTTGTCCCTCATAGAGTAGCAATATAAATGCATAGGACACCTTCAAAGTTCACAAGGGTGACTAGAAACAGATAGCACAAGAATAAGTAATAACACAATATGCATTAATTAATAAGCTTTGGAACATTGCACACAGAATGACAACTATGCTCTCTTAATGGTGCCTAAAAGTAGAAGGTGGAGACTCAATAATGGTGGAAGAAAGGCCTTTTTGTAAAGGAAGCAGGGATTACAAGTTTCAAAAAGATCTTCCAAAAGTTATGGTACTTGTTAGCTTTCAGCCCTCATTGCCCCTATCATAAGCATCTTGAAGTGGTTGAGGTTAAAGCGGCAAAGATGGAGTATATGCTTGACAAAGTATAAGTTAGCAATCTCAAGTCCCTTAACTATGACGGCTACACCACATGGATACTCAACTTAGGGCCCAGGCAAGTTTTCGTCACTATAAGTATTTGCATATCATTGAGAACCGCCAACAGGGTACCCCTTGCACATGGTACAGGAGCTTTCCCATAACCAAAATGACAAGGCAAGCAGACAATGAGCATCTCAGAAATTCTTCTTATGTACCATGGGAATATGGTGCTTTTTTCTCTCTTTCCTCTTTTCTCAATGTGTCTCTTTTTTTATAAGAAGAATGCTTCATAGATGTCACTATGGTGATGCTGCAAGTTTCCACCATGATTAGGCATGGCTTAGGCTAGCGGCCTAGGCGTTTCTCTAACACAGAATACAAACTCCATGGACTTACAAGTTCCCACTTCATTTCACACCGGTAACATCTATAGACAAAAGATCACGATATCAACGGAGTACAAAAAGTACAAGTGCAATGTTGAAAACGTTCCCTGTGACAGCACGGTTCTGCTAATTCCAACTTATAAGTGCAAGCATATACAACAAAGTTTCCTCAATGGTTCAAGTTTATTAGGGGAAAAGAATAAAATGTGCCATCAAGTTCGTGAGGGCTTTAATCACTAAGTTTTCACATAACAAAATAGTTTTTAATTGGAAGATAGATGAAAACAAGAATATACTTGGAATGGTGTAACACACCATGCATAGGAGTTTATAGTGGACAGTTTGGAATAACTTGGTTTCTTGGGAGTTGTAAGCATGAGTAGATCTTACTCATACAAGTGGAGGCTAGCAAAATACTGGGAGCAACCAACTAAGAGAGCAATAATGGTCATAATTATGCAATGCAACAAAGCAAACTAATCAAAGCAAAGAGTGGTACTACAAGTCAAGGACTAAATGATCATAGAGACTAATGGTGACTTGTCATAGTCATAACATGGTGTGAGCATGTGCCAAGTCAACCCAAGCAAAACATCAAAGGACAATACCACAATACTATGCTTTTGCATGCTAAAATAACACATAATTTCTTCAAGGCACACTAAGCAATCCTAATTGTTTGGAATAATACATTCTACAACAATAATCACTAAGCATAATGCTAAAACAACACCTAGCATGTCATGCTAAAGTCTAAGTCACTATCAATGCAAGCTCCTCTTGCACTTCAAGCAAGAACTTACTACTCCTTTCCAAACACCAAGCAAACTTATTTGCAAAACAACACAGCGAGAACGGGGGTCCAAACTACTAAAGCAAACTAAACAAACTAATCAAAGCAAACGAAAACTAAGACGCTCCAAGGACAACACAACTTTGCATGAAACAATAAAAGTGAAGTGTCTAGATAGACATGATCTTTTTATTGATGAAGAAGGGGATGCCTTGGGCATCCCCAAGCTTTGACGCTTGTACCTCTTGGATATTTCTTGGGCTGATACCATGTTGGAATCCCCAAGCTTGAGCTTTTGTCCATTCTTCATCTCATTGCATCATTCTCTCTCTACACCTAAAATTTTTCCTTCGTACAAAACTTCACACAATTTTCATTAGCAACATTAGCTTATTCAAAAGATATTAGACCACTGGCAAAGCTTGGAACAGCAAGGCTTTTCACTAAAAACACAAGCTACTGAAGTAAATCCTTCAAAGAAACTCAATTTACCTGAAGAGAACTAAAAAAGGAATCAATAGAAGCAAATGCAAATAATGGCAGAAATCTGTCAAAGCAGACCAGCAGGTAGAAACGATTTTTTTCGAACATCTTCTGTTGCTCAAATCAAAAAGTGTTTAACTAACTAAAGTTATAAAACATACTGGGGGATTTATTCATAAATTTTGAGCTCAATCCGAGTTACATATCCTCCTCACGAATTTTTTTGGTGGAGGACAGAAATCTGTTTCAGGACAGCAACTCCCCAAATCTTAACTCCCTCTCATTAGAGGTCATTCTTGGCACAAAAAGCAAACAAAAAGGATAAGGAGAGGTCATTACAGTAGTAACAACTTCCAATACTCAAGGAAACTCTTGGGTTATCTCCCAATAAGTACTTTTCTTTAACGGCTTTAAGTTAGGCACAAGAAGCAAGAAGAATCAAGTATTTTCAAATGAGGAAGCATTAACATCAAATCTTGCTTTCAAAGGAGAAGCAAAAATCAAGTTCTATCTCCTCATAGGGAAGTGTCCAATACCTTTCTTGAATGGAAATTGATATTTGATGGTGCCTTCTTTCATATCAATGATGGCACCAACTGTTCTAAGAAAAGGTCTTACCAAAGTAATAGAACAAGAAGCATTGTATTCAACATCCAAAACATAGAAATCAACAGGGACATAAGCATTGTTAACCATAATGAGAACATCATTAATACTCCCCATAAGTTTCTTATTAGCATTATCATTGAGTGGGACATTCAAATAACAATCTTCTAATGGTGGTAAATTAAGCATTTCATAAATCTTACTAGGCATAATAGAGATACTAGAACCAAGATCACATGAAGCTTTGAGATCAAAGTCATTCACTTGCATATTAATAATGGGTTCCCAACTATCTTATACTTTCCTAGGAATATAAGATTTGTGTTTTAGCTTCTTTTCCTTAATCTTATCAAGAGCATCTGTAATGTGTTTGGTAAAGGCAACATGCATATCACTAGCACCAGGACTTCTAGAAAGCTTTTGTCGGAACATAATCACTTCAGAAATATTGCAACCATCAATATCAAAATCAAACTTAGCATCGCTAGTAGTAGGATCAATAGGCTTAGGCATAGTAGGAGGAGGAATAGGGGCTACTTGTGGTTTAGTGGTGATAGTGCACACACTATTGTTTCTATCAATTTCAGCTTCCCTCTCCCACCTAGAATGAAGTTGAGCTAACAGCCTAACACTTTCATCAATAGTAACTTGTATGGCATGAGCAGTAGCAAAGGTGTTTTCCATAGTTTCAGGTTTAGTAGCCATTTTATTAACCAAGGAAGTTTGATCTCCAGACAAAGAGGATATATTTTTCTCAACAGTTAAAAGCTTTTCCTCTATAGTCTTATTGAAAGTGGTTTGTTTACTAATAAAGTCCTTGAGCATGACTTCAAGTTCAAAGGGGGCACTTCTAGCATTATTGTATGAGCTTCCATAGGAATTGCCATTATTAGGAGGATACGACCTATAATTGTTGTTGCTACCAAAATTAATCCTATAGGCATTGTTGTTGAAATTGTTGTTTCTAATGAAGTTCACATCAACTTTATCTTCTTGAGAAACCAAAGAGGCTAAGGGAACACTATTAGAATCTAGAGGAGATTTCCCATTAACAAGCATAGCCATAATAACATCAATCTTTTCACTCAAAGAGGAAGTTTTCTCAACAGAATTTACCTTCTTACCATGTGGAGTTCTCTCAACATGCCATTCAGAGTAGTTAACCATCATATTATCAAGAAGCCTTGTTGCAGCACCCAAGGTGAGTTCCATAAAAGTACCTCCAGCAGCAGAATCTAGCAGGTTTCTTGAGGAGAAGTCTAAACCTGCATAAAAAGTTTGGATAATCATCCAAGCAGTGAGTCAATGAGTAGGGCAATTTTTAACCAAAGATTTCATTCTTTTCCAAGCAGGAGCAACATGTTCACTATCAAGATGTTTAAATTTCATAATATCACTTCTCATAGCAATAAACTTAGCAGGAGGATAGTACTATCCAATAAAAGCATCTTTGCACTTAGTCCAAGAATCAATACTATTTTTAGGCAAAGATAGCAACCATTCTTTAGCTTTTCCCCTCAAGCAGAAATGAAAAAGCCTGAGCTTAATAATATCTCCATCTACATCCTTATACTTTTACATCTCACAAATTTAAACAAAGCTATTAAGATGGGCAGCAGGATCATCAGAACCAGCACCATAAAATTACTCTCTCATCACAAGATTCAACAAGCAGGCTTAATTTCATAAAAGACAGCATCAGGAGCAGGTGGAGCAATAGGAATTCTTAGGAAATCATTGTTGTTGGTTCTAGTGAAGTCACACAACTTGGTGTTCTCATCAGAGTTCATTTTGGCAAAGGTGGGCAAGCCAAAAACAGCTGCAGCTAGAGCAGGAACTAATTTTTTTGTGTTTTTGAATAAGGCAAGCAAACCAAACTAGACTAATTTTTTTTGGATTTTTTTGAAAATAGGCAAACAAAAACAAACAAAAGAAACAAAGCAAACTAAAACCAAAGTAAAGAGAAAGGAAGTGAAGGACTCCCCTAGTGAAGACGTCCTTAGCCTCCCCGGCAACGGCGCCAGAAATTAGCTTGATGGCGCCCAATACTTGTCGTGGAACGCTTCGTTGGAAACCCCAAGAGCAAGGTATGAAGCAGCACAGAGCAAGTTTCCCTCAGTAAGAAACCGAGGTTATCAAACCAGTAGGAGGAAGGAAACGTCACACAGGTGTTGCTGGCAACATGGAGACCTGCACAACACAAACTCAAGACCTTGCCCCAAAGAATCAGTGAGGTTGTCAAGCTCACCGGTTTGCTGTAACAAAGGATTAAACGTATGGTGTGGAAGATAATGGTTTGCAGCAAGTCAACACGTAACAGTGGAAGATGTATCAATGGTAAATATTGGACCGGGATCCATAGTTCACTAGAGGTGCTCTCCTTAGATAAACAACATGGCATGAAGGGTAAACAAATTACAGCGGGGCAATTGACAGGAACTTAGCAAGGCATAACAATGAAATTACTAGCTAGAAAGATCCTATGAAGTTGATTGGTCAATACAACATTATACACAGACTGTAATCCAACTGCATCTATGACTAGAAGTCCACCTTCAGGTTATCATCCGAACCCCCTCCAGTACTAAGTTGCAAGCAACAGACAACTGCTTCAAGCAAAGTGTGTAAGGTAAATAGTCCACATGTTCCATGAACAAGAGACCGTTGTTTTCTCCCTAGTAGCAACATCACATTTACAACCGGAGAGATTTCTGTCACTTCCGTTGGAAACTAGAGGCATGAACCCACTATCGAGCATCAATACTCCCTCTTGGAGTCACTAGCAACTACTTGGCCAAGATAACCACTAGCAACAAAGAGCATGCAAGATCACAAACAACACAGACATGATAGAATCATAAAGATAGAATCATTAATGAAACCAACATAATAATCTCAATATTCATCGGATCCCCGCAAACACAACATGCATGATTACAAATAGATTAGATCTTGATCATGAACGAATCTCACAAGATCTATACATGAAAGCACAAAGGAGGAGATACAACCATCTAGCTAGTACATGGACCCATAGTCCAAGGTGGAACTACTCACAAATCATATCAGAGAGAAGGCCTCCGGGATGATCTTCCTTCCGGCAAGGTGCCGGGAAGAACTTCAGATCCCCCCGATCTAGGGACGATGGTGGCGGCGGCTACAGACGGTTTCATGGATTTCTGATCGGGTACTGAGAGTTTCTGCATCGGGGGCTTCTTATAGGCGAAGGGGTGAGTCCGGGAGGTGACCAGGGACGCCAAACCCTAGCCAGGCGCGGGTCCACCTGACCCCACGCCTGGGGTGGGTCTGGCCCCCTGGCCAGCCCCTCCGGCTCTCCTATGGACTTCTTGTTCCCCACGGAAAGTAATTGACTTTGACGTTTATCCCGTCCAATTCCGAGAATATTTCTTTACTAACTTTTCTGAAACCGAAAATAGCGGAAAACGGGCATCTGACACTGTTGCAACTTGTTAATAGGTTAGTACCAGAAAACATGTAAAAAGCACCTCAAAGTGTAGACAAGTAAAGCAAAGTAGATACTAAACAAGCATGAAGCATCAAAAATTATAAATACGTTTCCAACGTATCAAGGATTCGTCGTTCGTCCCTTGCCGGCGGTGAGTCGACAGCGTACGATGGAGAATCCAGCGCCCACTGCAGGAGACAAGCTCCAAGAAGGAGCACTACAAGAAATCTGGCAATATATGACCCTCTATTTTCGTCACAGAATAGTCATAATAGTCTTTTTATGACGATTTTATGACGATTTTGAGATCGTCGAAAGCTGGGCGTCGCAAACGAACTATAACGACGTTTTTGATAAAATCGTCATAACCTTCTATGACGATATTGGATCGTCATAACGTCTATGACGATCCAATATCGTCACGGGCCAGCTAGCATGCCAAGTCAGATCCTACGTGGCTGATCCTACGTGGCAAAATTGTGACGAAATTAAATCGTCTTAAATCAAAATCAGCCCAGTCCATTTCTGGATTCCACATGGGCTTAGCCCAACTATTCTGGATTGATTTTCTCATCAAATCTGGTTAGCTACATGGGCCAAGCCCTTCATTCAAGCATTTTTTTGTTTCGTTGCATTGGCCTTTTCTTTGGACAGATTTTTACTTTGGGCCTTATTATTTTGGGCCGGTCACACCTGGTGTTCCATAATTCATACGGTCCTAGTTGCCAGTATATATTTTCTCAGTAATTAAAATCTAACAATTTAATCAAGACCAACAGAATATACAAAATCATTTTGATTCAAACAGAGCACATTATGATCGGCACATTACAATCATACACAGTTCTACATAGTTCACATCAGTGGAGCTACCAAAATACAATAAAAAAATTACAGAAAGAATAAAATCCAAACTTCTTCACGCTTTCTCTTCCTGGAACTTCTTCATGCTTCCTCTTCCTGGAACTCTCTGAACAGTACACTCTGAACAAAGCTTCGGAGTGGATATACACTCTCAAAGTCGTAATCTGTACTTCCCAAAACAACCGAAAGCAGTAAAAATACTAACACAGATAAGAATGGTTCTGTACATTACTTAGCCATAGCATATAATTTGTGTATGAAGTCATAGCATATAAGCTATTCTTATCCATTACTTAGCCAATGTAGTTCTGTACACAGATTTTTTAAGAAACAAGAAACTATTACCAAAGGAAGAATGGTTAGTTGGTTAGTTTGCTCTCAGAAATGAATAGTGTGTTGCACTGTTAAAAGTTCATCATTGAGCTAAACTTTAGAAAGGTGCAAGTTTCACCAAAAAAAAGTAGCATCTGTTCATATCAGTATATTTTGCCTCAGTACAACATCATAGGCTGGAGAGGGGCAAGTTTCACCATGACAGCTAAGGTAATAAGATAAAGATTCCACAAATATCAAGTTTTCACTTGATCTCATCCACACCAGCAGGTCCCACTTGCAAGAAGCTTGCGCATCAACATGCAAGTAGCTGCTGTCAACACCACAGCAGACCAGGAAACCAGATAAGAAGGAACAGCCGTAGCTAACAATTACCTAGCCACACTCCACAGCACATCCACACAAAGTTACCATCAGAGTGTTATACCTCACCCTCAACCAACTCTGGTTGCTCCTTGGAGCCATCCAGGAGCTAGAAGTAGAGGGATTCACAGCAAAGGCAACATGGTTGCAAGGTAGGAGTACACTTCTACTAATCTCTGTTCAACATGATTCACAGCAAAGGCAACATGATTCACAGCAAAGGCAACATGGTTGCAAGGTAGGATTCATAGCAAATTTACATAGAGATGCTATGTATGTTCCTCATACAGAAATAAAAAGATACACCATAATCTCTGTTCTTATTTAGAGTTGGCCTCAGCCTTTGCATCCTAGGCAGGGGCTATAGCACACTTCTACTAATTATACCAATGCCATAAAAGATTACAAATCATCTTTGCACAAACCAGCAAGCATGAGGGATTGCTGGGCACAAATCCAAAAGAATTGGAATTGCACCTCAGGCACAATCCCAAACTCACTCCCACCAAACTCTCAATCTAGTCTCTAAAACTAGAACATCAGCCCTTCAACAAGTTTGATAATAAATCCATTTCTTAGATATTCAAAAATATCTAAGAATCATTTTATATTTTAAAACAAAGGTAACTGAATCAGAGATTCAGTTACACACTGCTCATCTTCACAGTTCGATTCAAGGAAACTAGAACTCATATAGCTCCAGCAATTGAACAAAAATACAGGCCATAGGGGATTTGCAACATCACAAAACATGCTCTTTAAATGAAATCATCTTCATAGCCATTTGGCTAGGAATCATTTAGATTATTGTTGTCATATGGACAGAGTAATCATATTGATCATCCATTTACACTTACCAATATTACCCAAATAATCTTTATCATTTTCCTAGCAGTAATTCTAGAATCAAAGCTATACCTTATTTCACTGTCAGATCTGACAGAGAATAAAGCATTTTCCTAGAAAGTGTTTCTGGGAATCATTTTAGTGAATATTCCATGGTCATATAAGTTCAGAATCCACTAGCTACTTGCATCCAACAATAATTTCAAGCCAATATGATTTCCAGATCATTTTCCTAACCAATTCATCTAGGAATCAGTGTCAATAGTTCTTAACTATCAACATGAACTAGCAAATGTTCAGACCAACAAGTATCCCAAACAGATAAAATCCAAACCAATGGTTTGAATTTTCATGTCTACTATAATCATCCAGAAGGGTTTCTCAGATCATCTACCCAGATTAAGCGTAGCATAAACCTACCCTTACCATAGTACCTCATCATTTAATCATAGGGTACAGAATTAAAACAGGGCCTTGAGACCATCACAAGTAAACCAAGCATGTCAATTGAGCATCAAACCAGATATGAAATCTAGAAAGTGGGGAATCACAGAAAACACACTTGACATGGCAAGGTAGATAAAGCCTGGAGGGAAGCATAGAAGGAGCACCTACCTGGGGCGAGTTCTATCTCGCCGGAGAGGAGGCAGAAGGAGTATCGACGACAACGGCAACACAGAACACCACGGGGAAGGCTTCACCATACACCACCACCTAGCCCAGCATCAATCTCACCACCAAGGCGACACAGGGAGCAGCCCTGAGGGCCACAGCATCCTACACCGGCCTAGAATAACACAAATCAGTAACACCGTCAACCAAGGCATGCTAGGACAAACACAAGTGCAAGAAGTATACATCAGTAATTAACCACCAGAAAAGATACAAAAGCTTAGAGAGCAAAGCACACAAAGGGTACACTATTTGACTAGTAGTCAGCACCACATATCGACCTATACTTTAACAATTCACTATGAAGAAACTGAATAAAACAAATGAGGTATCATACAGCTACATCTTCTGCTACTACCGTGGAAAGCCCATCCTCACACTACTGCACACAAAAAGTAGGTGAAATGTGTCTATACATATGGATATGGCCACATAAGGCATCTAAATTGTTGTTAATCAATTATCAACTGAAACTTTTTACTATGAATAAGGTGACAAGGCCCTATCTAACACTAGGAATGCTAGAATGTCATAAACACTATAATAAACTTCCAAGATGTAACTACAAAGGTCACACTGAAACAATTGACTATGAAAAAACTTAATCAAATGAATGAGATATCATACAACTGATTTTCCTACTGACTTGTGGGCATATATTGCAGCTCTAAAAGGGAAAAAATGGCAAGGTGCAGTGAGGGAAGGAAAGATATGCTTACCTCGGTGGCAGTCTTGTTGATGCTGACGTCGTAGGAGCATACGACGGGTATCGACGGTGGTGGTCTTGATGAGGCCGACCTCGTAGGAACATATGACGAAGCTCTCCTAGTAGGAGAGGCCGTCCTCGAGGAGGCTCCCCATCCGCAGCCGCTCCGCCAAGTCGCGCCGCTCCCCAACCCCCACGCCGCCTGACCTGTCCACGGTCGCCACCACCACGACAACCTGCCGACGATGAGTGTGAGGGAACAAGATCGAGCAGGGAGGTTCGGGTGGTGGTTCTGGTGCTTGCAGGAAGAAGGGAAACGCGTACGCGGATGGAGAAGTGGCGGCATGAGAGGATGGGGGAGGATGTGGATGAAAGACGGTGTTGATTGGGGGTGGGGTGGGGGTGGCGGCGACGGCGTGGATTGGATCTTGGGAGGCAGAGGCGATACTCAGTGAAGGTGGGGATCTAGCTCTGGGTGGGAGGCACAGGGTGGCTCGGGATCTGATGCGAGGGGAGAGAAGGGAGGAGGGAGGTGGTGGCGACAACGGGAAGCTAGGGTTAGGTGGATGCGGGAGGCGGCGCATAGCCATGGCGGCCCGGCCGCCATCCACGACCACGCTTCTCCCAGATTGAGAGAGAGTGAGGAAGGAGTGGCGGCGGGGTCTGCGAATAGGAGCGGCGGGGTCTGCGACGGGGCCGTCGTCGCTGGATCCCCCTACACAGGGCCGCCATCGACGGCGTGGACGAGCAGCGGGACCCGACCCACCTTGATGCCGTCGACGGCTGTGCTGGGGGGGCGGAGCTGAGCTCAGCGGGTGAGAGGGGAGGTAGACGGTGGATCGGCTGGAGGGGAGAGGGTGGTGGCCGTGTTGTGAATCGGGGAGTGGAGAGAATCGGCGGCACAGAGATAGGGCAAGGAAAGGGGCGGCGCGAGGGTTGGTGAGGCCGTGGGCATGGTGGGGTGGTGTGCTTCTTCGGGTGAGCTACCAACCATTGGATCGACTTTGAACGGTCCATATAACGCACATAAGGCTGATCCATGGGAGGCAGTTTCCCGTGTTTTGATTGGTTGGTTTAGAAAACGCCTCAATTTTTGGATGGGTCTGCCATATTATGACGATTTTAACCAACAAAATTACGATGATTCTGAGCCTATCGTCATAATTTTGAAGGGGTTTGGCCCTCCTGGAGTGGCTAGCGACGATCTGGTGCAAATCGTCATAAAATTTATGATGATTTTTGCCATCGTCAAAATGGGAACGTCATAAGTTGACACATTTCTTGTAGTGGAGCAACGGAGGCCGGGGGACGTCGGCACGTGCGCCCGTCATCTTCAGAGGTAGCTTTACCGGCGGCGCAGTGCTGTGGGCGGACAGGGTCCGCATGGAGAACGGGAAGTTGAGAGCTCGGGCCCCACTTGGTCGTCGGCGATGAATCTTCTGTTGGTTGTGCTATGCGAGGAGTGTCTACGCCAGTAGAGGAGGGTGCTTGCACAGGAACTGTGCGCAAGGGCGCATTCCGCCGGAGCTGACTGTCTTGTGCTCGTCCAGAGAGGAGATTTGGTAGATCTACCACTATGGGGAGAATCATTAGGAGGAAGCAGGTATATGATTGATTTGGGTAAGCTGATTTGGGTCGGTTGTTTGCTCTGTACGAGAAGAGCACAAGTGCTTGGAGCTTTGCTATGTATGTAAACAGAGAGGAGGTGAGTAGCAGCTAAAATTGTTGTAGGTGCAAACAAACTCAGAAGAGAAGAGGAGAGAGGGCTGCTAGTGGTGAATCAGTGGCTAGCGGCGCTCATAGATGTGGTGGAGAAGTCTTAGTGTTGGTGACTATTCGGTGCGAGCTATGGCTGCAGAATATCGAGCTCTGTTTGGTGGGCCTGGTAAGCAGGGGATGGTACTGAATGGATCACGCAGAGGTAAAAGACTTGGTAATGGTGTTGTAAAATCTTGGCAGCGAAATCGGGATTGGTCGTGTCCAAACTCAAGCTGTAGAAATATGAATTTTGTATTTCGTAAATTTTGTAACAAGTGTGGAGTTGTACGCCCTGCCGGTTCTAGTGGAATGGGGACAACTAAAACTGGCGAAAAGTCCCACACTGTTACAGTTAAAATGACAATGGATGAGTTGGAGAAATGGTACCAGTTCAAGGGTATGAAATAGGGTGATACAAAAATTTGCAAAGTTATTGCTGTCTCTGCTAATCATTGTGGTAATGTCTGGACTGCTAGAGAGCTTGACTATAGTGGTACATCATGGCTGATTGATTTGGGCGCATCTCGACATATGGCTGGTTCCTATGGAGAATTTCATGATTATGTTCTTGAGATGGGTAAACAGAGTGTTAAATTGGCCGATGGTTCATCTCAAGACATCATGGGTTCAGGAAAAGTTATAGGCAGTCCTAACTTGTCACTTTCATCCATGCTCCATATCCCCGCATTCCCAATTAATCTCATGTCTGTAAGCTGTATTACACAGGAACTTAATTGTGCTGCTATTTTCTTCCCATCATGGTGTATATTTTAGGAACTAGGAATAGGAAAAAGGCTTGGGATGGGAAGCTAACGTGATGGCTTATATTACTTGGACAAAGAAGTATCTCCGTCTGTTGCAGCAGTGTTATCTTCTTCGCCTTTACAAGAGTTTCTACTGCAACATCGCAGGTTGGGTCACATGTCATTTGCCACCCAGGGTCAGCTCTATCCTGATTTGTTTAATAAGGTTAAAATAGAAATTTCTATTGTGATGCATGTTAATTTGGGAAACAAACTAGGAGTACTTATATGTTATCTAATAACCGGAGTAGCATACCACTTGAAGTTATGCATTCTGAGGTGTGGGGTCCCAGTGTAGTTTCATCTCTAAATGGTTATCGCTCATTTGTTACCTTCATTGACTGTTGTACTAGAGTTACTTGGATTTATGTGTTGAGGAACAAAGATGATGTGTTTGAATGCTTCATTGATTTTCATAATACGATCAAGACACAATATAATGCATGCATGAAAATATTTCGTACTGACAATGGGACGGAGTATGTGAACAAGAAATTTGATAGGTACTTGTCCAGTTTTGGGATTATTCATCAAACAATTTGTCCAGGTACCTCTGAACAAAATGGCTTGGCTGAATGAAAAAATAGACACCTTTTGGAGGTTACCCGGTGTCTAATGATGACTATGAATATTCCAAAATTTCTATGGAGCGAGGAAGTGATGACAGCAGCTTATCTCATAAATAGAATGCCATCTAGAGTGCTTGGGTATAAAACCCCAATAGAATGTTTAACTAGTGAGATTTCTTATGTGGTTCCACCAAAGGTATTCGGGTGTGTGTGCTTTGTGAAAGATTATAGACCTTCTGTGAGCAAGCTTGATCCAAGGGCATTAATGTGTGTGTTTGTGGGGTACTCTAGCAAACAAAAGGGGTATAG
The DNA here is from genome assembly GCA_910589765.1 of Avena atlantica. Classification (NCBI taxonomy): domain Eukaryota; kingdom Viridiplantae; phylum Streptophyta; class Magnoliopsida; order Poales; family Poaceae; genus Avena; species Avena atlantica. Next base: position 420,803,434 of record OU342736.1, read on the forward strand.
ATGTTGGTATCCATCTGAAAAGCGAATGTTTGTGAGTATGAATGTTGTGTTCAGGGAGCATGAACCTTTTTATGGAAAACCAACAGATTTATCTGAGGTCTTTCCTGATTTGTCTACTGATAATAATCTTGATGTAGATTGCAAGACAGGGCGAGACAAAGAAGAAAGAAATAATGAAGTAGCATATCAAAAGATGATTGTTGGAGTAATTCCATCCGGAGATGAGCCTGATGGTAGAGATGGAGATACATCAAATGCCGAACAAGATCACACCCAGGAGGAGCAGCAAGAACATCAATTTGAAAGGACAAGGTGGCCGCAAGACCTTCAGGTGTACTCACGAAGACAGAGAGAGGATAATCAAGTGCAACAGGAGGAAGATCCCCCATCGAGTCAGGATCCTGAAGCTCAAGTGCAGCTAGATTTGCATGACTCAAGTTCAAGTCCCTCTACAAGTGATGGCACAATTTCTATGCATTGAGTGTTCGTAAAGTATGGTTTGCGGCACATGGATCAAGAGTGGGATTTTTCCATCCATATGACGGATAGATATACTCTGGGCCCTCTCGGTGGAATGTCATCCAATTACCTTGAAAGCATGTGACTGGCTCACAAGGGATCACATATCACGGGAACGAGAAAAGAGTACTTATCGGTAACGAGGTTGAACTAGGTATGCAGAGATACCCACGATCAAAACCTCGGATAAGTAAACTATCGTGAGACAAAGGGAAATTGGTATCGTATGTAAGTGGTTCATTCGATCGCAAAGTAATCGTAGAAATATGTGAGAGCCATATGAATTTCCAAATTCCTCTATTGGTTATTGATCGGAGAAGTGTCTTGGTCATGTCCGCATAATTCACGAACCGTAGGGAGACACACTTAAGGATTCGATGTTGTTTAGTAGATATGGAATGTTATTAGGGATACCGAATGTTGTTTGGAGTCTCGGATGGGATCCGGGATATCACGAGGAGATCCAGAATGGTCCGGAGAATAAGATTCATATAAGGAAAGTCCTATTTCGGAGTTCGGGAAAGTTTCCGATGTTTTCATCAAAGAGGTTCTAGAAGGGTCTAGAAGGTTCACCGGTCCAGAAGGAGAATGGTCCATGAATGTGTCATGGGTAAGTGGAATGATTGGATCATATCCTAGGTCACTTGGTGTGTGCATTTGCAAGAGAGAATTAAAGCTCTAAATTGAAAAGTCAAACGGGAGTTTGAAAAGTTAAACTGGAACAATGGTTTCCAAGTGGGAGAAGAAACAAGTCCTTCTCTCAATCCAACTTGGGTTTGGGTTTGGATTCAAACACACCCCTCCCAAGGTTGCCCCCCCTCTCATAAATAGAAGGGGAGGGCTGCCCCAAAGCACACAAGCCGTAGCCCCTCTCCCCACACCCGAGCCGCCGCCGCCGCCTCCCCGAGTCGCCGCGCCACCGCCGCCTCGTGCCGCCACCCTAGCCGTCACCGACACCTCCTCCTCCTCCCGGTCATCTAAACCCTAGATCTCCAGGAAACCCTAATCCACCATAACTCGCACCGGCTTAGGCGAAGACCTGCGGGATCTTCCCTCTACTTCCGACACCACACCGTCGTGCTGCCGAAATCACAAGGGGAGAACTACAACCTCCGATGCCTGCTGGAAAAAGGGAGAGGAAGGTCCTCATCGAGTACCGAACGTGTGACCGACTACGGAAGCGCTGCCGGAACGCAGCGCCGGAAGGATCGTCTACGCGATCTTGAGATCGACGAGTGTACGACTACATCACCCACGAGAATCTGCTCTCATTAACCGCTTTAGAATCTTCAAGGGTGAGTACTTCTATCAACTCGTTGCTACAATCTATTAGATAGATCTTGGCTTGTTTGTGTGCATGCGGTAGAAATTTTTTGTTTTCCATGCTACGAACCTCTACAACAAGGTGGCCACAAGACCTTCAGGTGTACTCACGAAGACAGAGAGAGGATAATCAAGTGTAACAGGAGGAATATACCCGAACGAGTCAGGATCCTGAAGCTCAAGTGCAGCCAGATTTGCATGACTCAAGTTCAAGTCCCTCTACAAGTGATGGCACAGTTTCTACTCCATTTGATGATCTAGATATCCCTATATCCTAGAGAAAACAACCTCACTCTACTGCTGGGAAATTGCCACCGAATTTTTTCCAATATGATATTTCTAATTATGTCTCATATTCCTCTGTGGGACCTCGGTATAGAGCTTTTGTTGCTGCACTTGACTCTGCTGTACCTATTCCCCATGATTGGCATGAAGCGAAGAGGTGCCCCAAATGGAGAGATGCCATGCCGGAGGAAATGGCAACACTTGACAAGACTAACACTTGGATACTTACTACTCTTCCTCCTAATAAAAAGGTTGTTGGTTGTAAGTGGGTATTTACTATGAAACAAAATTCAGAAGGAAAGGTAGAAAAATATAAGGCTAGGTTGGTGGCCAAAGGGTACAGTCAAACATATGGGGTGGATTATGATGGAACATTCGCACCTGTGGCAAAAATGAATACTATGAGGACCCACATATCTATAGCAGCAAATAATAAGTGGAAACTGTATCAAATGGAGTTAAAAATGCTTTTCTTCATGGGGACTTATAGGAAGAAGTGTATATGAAGATTCCACCAGGGTTTAGTAGTAAAGAGACAGAAGAAAAGGTGTGTAAATTAAATAAATCCTTGTATGGGATTAAACAATCACCTAGAGCCTAGTTTGGGAGGTTCGGGAATGAAGTGTGAAAGCTAGGCTATCGACAAAGCAATGCAGATCAAACTTTATTTTTTAAGCGCCATAATAACAAGGTTACCATTTTGGTTGTTTATGTTGATGACATTGTGATTACAGGTGATGATAGTGAAGAGATATTGAAGTTAAAAAAGGCGCTGGCATGTTCATTTGAAGTCAAAGAGCTAGGATATATCCACTACTTTCTTGGGATTGAGGTTGTTGTTTATGGTACACAAGGTATTTATCTCTCTTAAAGGAAGTATGTACTTGATTTACTTGCTAAGACTGGAATGCTAAAATGTAGACCAATGCCCCACAGCTATTGAGCAAAATCTTCGGATATCAGCTGATTCTGGTGATTTTAGTGAACAAAGGTAGATATCAAAGATTGGTGGGGCACTTAATTAATTTATCACATACTAGACCAGAAATTGCATATGCGGTCAGCATTGTGAGCAGATACATGCATGACCCTAGAACTAGCCATTTGGATGCTGTATACAGAATTTTAAGGTATCTAAAAGGGTGCCTAGGTAAAGTAATTTTATTTTCTAATTATGGGCATCTTAAAATAGAAGAATATACTGATGCTGATTGGGCTAGATGTCTAGATGACAGAAAGTCAACCGCTGGCTATTGTATGTTTTTGGGTGAAAATTTAGTTAGCCGGCGGAGTAAAAAAACAGAGTGTGGTTGCGCGCTCAACAGCTGAAGCCGAGTTCAGATCTATGGTATCAGGTTTGTGTGAACTGATGTGGTTGAGGATACTATTATCAGACCTTAGATTGTTTGTTGACGTACCCATTTGCTTGTATTGTGATAACCAAGCTGCTATTAACATGGTTCACAATCCGGTTCATCATGATCGAACTAAGCATGTCGAGATAGATAGGCACTTTATTAAGTAGAAGCTAGATGAAGGTGTACTCAAAATTACTTATGTTAGGTCATCAGGTCAACTAGCAGATATCTTGATAAAAGGTGTGAGTGTAAATATTTGTAGCAAGATGAGGCTCTGACATCTTCACCTTATCTTGAGGGAGAGTGTTGGTGTACTTACCTGTACTAGAGAGATAAAGAATGTAAAATACACTCTGTATATTCCTAACATGTGTACAATAGAGAAGTGAAATTGATTTCAGAAAATTCCCCGATAACACAAGATTATTTTCCTTGACATTGCCTGGGAGTACAAGGGCGGCTCCGGATCGGACTCGGTCACTCGATTATATATGACCGGTTTGCTTTCTGAGGACTGCACTTGTGTAAATAAACCAAAAAAAAGAAAAAACTCGTGCGAAAGGAGTACCTGTCCGAGACGAAGGCTGCCGCTCCAGATCAAGTCGAACTGCACCGGGCGCTCTTATATACTCATCCTGTCAACCTTTTCCTCTACGTGATCAATTGTTTCTCGCCGCAACAAGCATAAACAACGGTGCGTGAGCTTTAGCTTGGGTACGTGACTCTCGTTTGATCGATCCATATCGATCGAGATGGGAGCAGCTGGAGGCATCGCCATTGCCGGCGTCAACATGTGGGCTCTCCTCCTCGACAAAGACCCCGGACACAGCGCGGCCGCCGGCGACCTTGCCGTCGACGTCGTCGACCAAAAGCTCAAGAAAACTGCCACCGTCGCCAAGGTAGAGAAGGCGCCACCGGCTGCTACCGTCGCCAAGCCGGCCAAACGTGGCGACAGGCCCAGGAAGAACAAGAAAAGCGCCTCCGCCGTGGACAGCAAGCAGCAGGCTGCAAACGTGCACGATGGCAAGGTGCAGATCAACGGCGCCGCTGGGGGCAGCAAGCAGACTGCCACGCCGGCCGACGACCTCGAGCTGATCAGTGTTAGGCTAGCCGGGATGCTCAGCAGAGAAGAAGCACAAGACACAGAGGCAAAACAAGAGATTTTTCAAGTGGTAACCGCACGTGGCGGACGCCGCCGGACGGTGGCCGCGCCCGCACGGGCACGCAAGGCCGCACCTGTCCAGGAAGACGTCGCGACCGGCGGCGCCAACATGTGGGCTCTCCTTCTCGACAAAGATCCCGGCCACAGCGCGGCCGCCAGCGACCTCGCCGTCGACGTCGTCGACCAGAAGCTCAAGAAAGCTGCCGCCGTCACCGGCGTCGCCAAGGTAGAGAAGGCGCCACCGGCTGCTACCATGGCCGAGCCGGAGAAACGTGGCGACAAGGCCAAGAAGAACAAGAAAAGCGCCATCTGGTCCGGGGACAGCAAGCAGGAGGCTGCAAACGCGCACGACGGCAAGGTGCAGATCAACGTCGCCGCTGGTGGCAGCAGGCAGGCTGCCACGCCGGCCACCGTGCCCGAGCTGTCCGACGACCTCCAGGTGATCAGTGTTAGGCTAGCCGAGATGCTGAGCAGAGAAGAAGCACCTGTCCAGAAAGAAGAGATTTTTCAAGTGGTAACCGCACGTGGCGGTCGCCGCCGGACGGTGGCCGCGCCCGCACGGGCACGCAAGGCGGCACCTGTCCAGGAAGACGTCGCGACCGGCGGCGCCAACATGTGGGCTCTCCTTCTCGACAAGGACCCCGGCCACAGCTCCGCGGCCGGTGACCTGGCCGTCGACGTCCTCGACCAAAAGCTCAAGAAAGCCGCTGCCGTCGTCCAGGTCGCTAAGCTGGCAAAACGTGGCCAGCCAGTCAAAGGGAAGAAAGGCGTCGTCGGGGACGACAGTCAGGCTGCCAACGGAGAAGTGCAAATGAACGGCGCTGGAGGTGACAAGCAGACTGCACCGCCGGCTGTCACCATGGACGCCAGCAGCAAGGCACGGATCTACGATGCTGGGGGCGAAAATCACACTGAAGTGCCCAACGGCGATGAGCTGACCAATGGCCTCGAGGAGATTAAGGAGACGCTGAGCCAAGAGGAAGAGGAAGAGCCCAGAGAAGAGATGTTTACCGTGGTCGCGGCACGTGGAGGAGGACGCCGGACAAGCAAGGCTGCCGTTGTTGCTCAAGGCACCACGGTCGACACTAACATGTGGGCCCTTCTCAATGACAATGACCCCGGCCATGGTGACGCCAAGCAGGCGAAACGGGGCAAGAGGACCAAGAAGAAGAAGAAGAACATTGTCGGGGGCAGCAAGAATGCGGAGGCCACCATGGATAACGAGGACGAAGCGTTGGCCGAAGAGATGACGCTGGCAGGTGAATTAGAAGAAGAAGAGATGACTGACGAGGCTGCCACAAGCGGCAGCCGCTGTGGCACGGTGGTCTCGCGTGTATGCAAAGCGGCCCTGGTGCTGGCTATGTTGGCTCTGTATTTCCAGCTCGCGTGATCCGATCCATAGAGTACCTAGAAGTAGTAATACATATATTTTATACATTAGGCCATATTTGAACTACTAGTAAATATTTACATCAAAGTTTACTGTATTTTGATTCCGAATAAATCAAAGTTTACTGTATTTTGATTGGGTATTTTTAAATTAATTTTATTTAGAATTGTTACATTGATGTATGCTCATCTGAAGCATAATCGGGATTACAAACCATGGAATCACCGCTGTCGTTTCTACTCCCTAAGATATTTTAGTTTTGTAAAGTAAATATATCTAGATAATTTTTAATATAGGTTGACTCTCAACCGCTATGAACCTATAGGGAGTAATTATCAACTAATGCCCAATCATAACTTTTTACGCTCGTGTTTTACCTGCTATTACATAGGCGGGAACATGTCTTCCAAGGATTACAACCTACTTTATCTACTCATGCCTACTCCAGAGTCCACACCTCACTTGTACAGGGCCTCGATCTCTTTCTCATATTTGGCTACCACTTTCTCCCTCCTTATCTTCATGGTCAGAGTCATCAAACCATTGTCGATTTGAATCAGAATATATGGTCTAGATTGTAAATAACATATTTACCTAGGTAGCGGGCGGGGTAGGATCAGGGGTGTTGCGAGTGGACGGGTCGGGGTGGAGGCGCTGGGCCAGATCGCGAGATAGATAGAGAGAGAGGAGGCGAGCCGATGAAAGATGGCACTTAGCGGTGGTAGAGAGGGTAAATATTTTGAAACACCGAGGGAAAAAAGAGTCCAACAAAAATTCAGAACCAAATCTGGGTGCGGATGAACCTATCCCAAGAGAAATTAGTATATCTATACTGTTAAAAAGATTGGGATAGTTCATCGCCTCCAATTTTCCGCCTGCCATGTGTTTTCTGTTTTGCCCCTAGCTGTTCGGTTATATTACCCTCGCTGCCACCGCCAAGTAATAAACATAAATCCGATTTGTTTCTCTCTCTTCTCTCCTTGCAAATCACATCCCCTCAAAGAACAAAGAAGCAGGAAGAGCACGAGGAGGACGAGGAAGGAGACGCCGGGCTTTCCCTGGTGGCGTCGAGGACGGGCAGCCAGGCGTGGACGCGAGGTCGCCTGATGCTACGCCACCGGCGGTGGCGAACCGGTCCTCCTCCGGCTCCACCTAGAATCACGCCATCGCAAGTAATCTCTGTAGCCCTCCTGTCCTCTTCCTCATCCGGCGAGGCAGCCTCCCGCAGTTTGACGATGGCCGTCGTACTTCTTCTTACCGCCAGGCTCGGCCGAGCTCTCGCTGCCGCCATCCCTCTTCCGCCAGGGAAGACGCGCATCGCCCTACGCCGAAAAACTCTACTCCGGCCTCCTCTACACCAGCTATGGACATACCACTACATACCAATCCTTCCTCCTAGTCGAAGTGTGGCTTGAAGGGAAGGGAGGCGATGGGATGGTCTCCAATCATCCGTTACGGAGGCCAGCTATTGTTTTAATTTTTTATTTTTGAAATTGGATCCAATGATTACATGTCTTCATGGGTGGAAATTTCTGCATGGAACTTGGATCCATTTATTTGTCGGTTCTAAAGGATATGGAAGCTACACGATTCTGGGAGGATTTCTTATGCATCTGACTTCAAAAAACTTTAGTGCCTTTTCTATTGTTTATCTCGTTGCAAAGAAGGGGCGACGGCGTGGGTGTGCGGTGGTGGCAAAGCTTCCCGTCGGCTCATGCTAACCCTAGATCTGTAGGGATATCGGTGGGGTGAGCTGCACTACGATGAACCTCGTATCGAGTGCAGCCGGTCCCCCACCTCTTTATATAGCGCGGCGACAGGGGCCCACCAACCATGATAAGGTTGGGCGCCCCCGATAAGGGCGCGGAGAGGGGCGTGGCAGGCCGTTGGGCTCTGTCACGTTAGAGATCAATCTAACATTCTCCCCCTTGATCTCGACTTTACTTTTAACTTTATACTTTATACTTTACACGTTTCATCATGGATCGGTACATAGAGCATGTTTCATCGTCTCAGCTCAATTACCGATAGAATCATACAGTCACTACATACTTTTCTATTTTGAAACAAAAATTGTTACTTTTGGGCCTCTGTAGTCCAGGAATCATAGGCTTTACATTAATCCCATGCCGGCTCTATGTTCCTTGAACACATTGGGTGGTAAGCCTTTCGTTAGCGGATCCGCAAGCATATCCTTTGTCCTTATATGCTCGAGACTTATAGTTTGATCCTAGACTTTGTCCTTCACAACATAATACTTTATATCTATTGACTTTGTAGCATTACTCGACTTGTTGTTGTGAGCATAGAATTCTGCGGGCTCGTTGTCACAGTACATCTTTAGTGGCCTACTAATGCAGTCTGCCACTCTCAAGTCGGGTAGAATTTTTTTTAACCATAACGTCTGTCCCATGGCCTCATAACATGCTATAAATTCTGCATACATCGTAGATGATGCAACTATTGACTGTTTGGCGCTTCTCCACGAAATAGCACCTCCTGCGAGAGTAAAGACATATCCTGTCGTGGACTTTCTGTCATCTTTATCTCCCGCAAAATCTGTATTTGAATACCCTCTTATTTCTAGGGAATCAGATCTTTTATATGTTTGCATGAGGCCTCTTGTGCCTTGCACATAATGCAAAGCTTTCTTTACCATATTCCAGTGCTCTATGCCTGGATTCTCTTGATATCTTTCGAGTACCCTGGTGATAATCTAAATCAGGGCGAATGCACACTTGTGCATACTGTAAGCTTCCAACGGCCGAAGCATATGGTACTGACTTCATTTGATCGATCTCATATTGGTTCTTTGGACATTGGAATTTTCCAAAACTACCGCCCTTGACTATGGGAGCAGGTGTTGCATTACTCGCATGCATATTGTATTTCTTTAGAATATTTTCACAATATGCCTTTTGCGATAGTTCTAACACTCCATTCTTTCTATCTCGGTGAATTTCTATGCCCAAAACATAAGAAGCTTCACCAAGATCTTTCATATCAAAATTTGAGGACAAGAACTTCTTTGTTTCTAGTAGTAGACTGACATCGCTGCTAGCAAGCAATATAGCATCCACATACAGAATTAGGAAAATGTATTTCCCACTTTTAAACTTTGCATAAATGCGGTTGTCCTCAATATTCTCTTTAAATACAAATCTTTTGATTGTATCATTGAACTTTAAATACCACTGTCTAGAGGCTTGCTTTAACCCATAAATGGATTTCTTTAGGCGGCATCCCATATGTTCCTTCCCCTCCATGAAAAAACCCTTGGGTTGTTTCATGTAAACATTCTCTTCTAAATCTCCATTTAGAAATGCCGTCTTAACATCCATTTGATGCAACTCTAAATCAAAATGTGCAACTAGTGCCATTTTGATTCTAAAGGAATCCTTACATGAGACCGAAGAAAAAGTCTCATTGTAATCTACCCCTTCTCTTTGCGTAAAGCCTTTTGCCACAAGTCTAGCTTTGTACTTTTCTACATTCTCATTGGAGTCATACTTTGTTCTGTAGACCCATTTGCATCCTACTGTTTTGGCTCCTTTAGGAATTTCCTCTAAGTCCCAAACATTGTTGGAACTCATTGAGTTCATTTCATCTTCCATTGCCTCCACCCACTTGGTTGAGTGAGGGATTCTCATGGCTTCTTCATATGAGGTAGGATCACCCTCCATATGAATTGTTTCTGTGTTGTAGACGTTGTAAATTTCTTTAAAAATGGCTGGTCTTCGTTCTCTTTTAGACCTTCTAAGTTCATCAGACTCTTGCTCATTTCGTGCCTCAGGTTCTGGCACATTTGATGAGTGTGGCTCTTCCGGCTCCCTTTCGTGCTCAGCCGTGGGTTCAGGCGGCTCGTGACGGACAGGTTCCGGACCTTCTCCCATTGTTGTCACATGTGGAGTCACAACAAGTGACGGCACCACAACCTCAGGGGTTGTAGATGGTAGCACAACAGGTAGCGAGAAAAATGGCTCCTGGGTCATCGGATTAGGTGCATGCACCCTCTTCTCCTCAAGATCAATTTTCCGAGCTACCGTGCTCCCCTCATCAATTCTTCCTCCAAGAATACTGCATGTCTCGTTTCTACAAACTTTGTGTATTTATAAGGACAGTAGAAACGATAACCTTTTGATCTATCTAGATAGCCAATGAAGTGGCAAGACACTGTTTTTGGGGTCTAACTTTGCAATGTTTGGATAAAAACTTTTTCCTCAGCTGGGCTCCCCTAGACCCCCAAGTGGCGCAGAGAGGGGACTCTGCCTGTCCACAACTCATACGGTGTTTTGGGCACCGACTTACTTGGTACTCTGTTGAGAATGTGAATGGCGGTTTTAAGCGTCTCCATCCATAATCCCAATGGGAGGATGGAATAGCTCATCATGCTGTGCACCTTATCTATAAGGGTACGATTACGCCTTTCAGCTACTCCATTTTTCTGAGCTTCGCCCGGCATAGAATACTGGACGACTATTCCATTTTCCTATAGGAACCTTGCAAAAGGTCAGGTACTTGACCATATGGAGTGTGCCGACCGTAGTACTCCCCCCACGGTCGGACCGGACTATCTTAATTCTTTTATCATGCGGATTTTCAACTTCAGCCTTGAAAATTTTAAATTTATCCAATGCTTCAGATCTTTCTTTAATTTGATAAATGTAACCATATCGGGAGTAATCATCTGTGAATGTTATGAACGAATCATAACCATCCACACTTTTCACAGGAAACGGTCCACAAATATAAGTGTGGATGATTTCTAGTGTTGATGTACTTTGGTTTGCACCCTTTTTGATTTGCTTTACATACTTTCCTTTGATGCAATCTATGCATTGTTCGATATCTGAGAACTCTAACGGAGGAAGAATATCATTTTTAACGAGGATTTCTATTCTTCCCCTCGAAATATGGCCTAATCGATAGTGCCATAACTTCGACGAGTCATGAGTTCGCTTTCTTTTCTTTTGTACACACAGAGAACACTTTTTCACATAGTGATAACAAATAAAGCTCATTGTGAAGCAAAGCAACACCCACATAAGCATTATTAAACCTTATGGCACACTTGCCATGTCCAAAAAGAGAAATACACTCATAGTTATGTTTGTCCACACGAGATACACTTATCAAGTTTCTGTGTAATGAAGGCTTTTTGTCTTTTCTATGTCCCATTTTTCTAGGGACATGTTATAATTGCCAACAAAGATGTCAAACTGTTGAGGCAGTGAAGCCATCACCAAGTGAACAAGGAGTGCATCCTTTAGCTCCAAATCAGCATCCATGGGCTTAAGCTTAGCTGCCATGTTGCTCATCCGGAGTCTCTTATGCCATGTGCACCTCCATTGTACCTTTCTGTCATCAGCTGTTTCAGCAGGTGGGGCATATGTCTTTTGAAGAACTAGTGAACTGACTCTTTATCTTTTCTATAAACTCTCATGCGGAAGCACACTTTGCAATTGATCCTGCATTAGCGTTCTCAATTCTGTTATTTATAAAAATAATGCAACTTTTGTTGGTATTAAACATCTTTTGGTTCTCTCAGGTATATGACATATCCAATAAAGCATGGTCCCTTTTCTTTTCCTGCCATGCAACATCATCATATTTTCTTCTTTAAACCACAATGATGTGTAACCATAACAACAATTGCATGCATTAATCCAATGTTGGTATAAATTAAAACATACAACTGTTTATGCAATTAAATCTATATCACCGTTGGGCAGATAATAGAGATAAATGCACATGTTATTGCAACAGAACATGATCATGTTATTAATAACGTTGGTCATAAAATAACAGAACCATAATTGTTTAAATAATCACTTTAATATACTTTTAAAATTTAATTCTAACTTTAAACCTTTAATAAACACTTTTAGCTATTTACATAGATAAAAGCACCTTTTAACATAAAATAACAAATCATGATCATGCTATTAATAACGTTGGTTATATAATAACAGAATAATAATCACATTTTAATATCACTTTATCACATCTTTTAGAAATTTAATTATCACTTTATTGAATTTAAGCAATTACCTTTAACTATTTGCAGCGGAATATGAATACAAAATTCATGAACTTTAATACTTTACAGAAATATTTTTGTTACTTTTGAATTCTCTAAACAAATTTTCGTTGGAATAATTTGAGTAGAAAAAACTGTACAAAATTTGCTCAAAAAAACTGAACAAAACTATTAAAAACTGTATTCTGTTAAAACATAACAAAAAAACTGTTCTCTGCGCCGGCCCACGGCCTGCATTGCTATTTGCCGCGCAGCGTGTCGCACAGCAGTGGCAGTAACACGGCCCATGGCCCACGGAAGGAAGACGCGTGCGCCGCCCTTTCTCTCTGTTAGGGTTAGGGTTCCGAATTTGGGGATTTTCTTTTGTTTTTTCTTTTGGTGATTCGATTTACTTTTTCTACCGAACAATCTAGGACTAGAAAAACGTAGCTCTGATACCATTGTTAGTTCTAGATAGTGCACGATAGATACTATAGGGATGAAACTAGTAGATGAGAGAGAGAGACCTGTGTCGTGGCTCGACGAGCAGGAGCCAGAGGGGATACCGGAGTTGGCGCTGCTGCTAGCGTCCATGGGGAAAAAGGGGCGACGGCGTAGGTGTGCGGCGGTGGCAAATCTTCCTGTCGGCTCACGCTAACCCTAGATCGGTAGGGATATCGGTGGGGTGAGCGGCACTACGATGAACCTCGTATCGAGTGTAGCCGGTCCCCCACCTCTTTATATAGCACGGCGATAGAGACCCGCCAACCATGATAAGGTTGGGCGCCCCTGATCAGGACGCGGTTAGGGGTGTGACGGGCCATTGGGCTCTGCCACGTTAGAGATCAATCTAACAGTTGAGTGGTGCATTCTAGCAGAGAACTCAACTGCACAACTGCATTTTGCTTATGTCCATGTAGAGCTGCGTAAGGATACACCGCTCTAATAACCAGAACCCAAATTTACAGAGAAGAAAACGAATGGGGCATTAAGATTCAGGAATCAGGAAAAATAAAACAGTTCCATTAGCACATAACAGTCTCCAAATTTGCAAGACCTAACTCAAGTATATTTTTCCTAATGCAAGTTTGCTTGACTGTGTGAGTCAAGAGTTTACAAGCACCTGGTTTCAACCATCCATGCCAAACCTAGCACGTGCTCGTAGAAAATAAAATATAATCAATTTACAAGCATGGGTTTCACTATTGTCTTTTTTTGTCTATAAAACAATAATAAGAGAGAAATGTAAAACTAATAAACTTGTTGCATAATCTTTTTTATCTCCTGTATCGCAGGACATATTTTTGGAGTACGAGTCAAGAGTTTACAAGCACCTGGTTTTAACCATCCATGCTTGTTACAACTATTCTTGCGTGTGGAGATCAAATTGTTGGCTTGTAGAAAAGAGTGTTCTTTCAGGTCCACGGGCATGGGCTTGTCACACTGGTAGAAAACGCCCTATAGGTCCCGGTTGGTAAGGGGCATTAGTCTCGGTTGCCCAACCGGGACGGGGCAATCGGGACTAAAGCTCTAACCTTTAGTCCCGGTTGCCCCACCAACCGGGACAAATGGGGGCACACGTGGCGGCATCAGAGCGCGAGGGAGGGTGGAGCATTAGTCCCGGTTTGTAGCATGAACCGGGACTAATAACCTGCTGCCGCGGCAGAGATTTGGCCCATTTCTCTGCCGCGACAGAGAATTCATTTTGGCATATTTTGTTGCCGCGGCAGTATTTTTCACTTTTTGTGCCGCGACAGAGAATTCATTTAGGTTGTTTTATTGTTTATTTAGTGTTTTGCACTTATCAATAAAGGAACCTTATATTACACAAGATCATCATGACAATATTACATTCAATACACGAATCGAGTTCATGCACTACATACAAAAGTTTCTATTCGATGCTACCGGCCAATTCCTTTAAAGTTGCTATTTTTACAATCCCTATTGTCTATACACAGCATAATAGTATTCCCCTTTCGGGTCTACGACTTCTGCATCCAAGAATCCCGCCAATTCCTCCTGAATTGCTCGTACACAATCCTTTGGCAGAAGACCGTCCCGTAGACGTTCGATCTGATTTAAAAAAGGAGTCAGCCTATATGAATGAAACTAAACACAATTTGTTTGAAATTAAAAACTATAGAAATTGTCTACGTACGTGGAGTTGCTCTAAATTTCTGCCCTTATCATCGCACGTCTGCAGGATGAACTCGCATACATAGTATCCACATAGATTGTTACCTGGTCCCTGCGTCAGGCACTTTACGAGAACATAATTCAATCAAAATAATAATCAAGCATGATAATAACTGTATCAAAACTAGAATCAAAGAGATGCGCGGATATAGCTAGTGGTGCTTACATCTAGTGGTTGAAATGTAAGCTCCTCTTTCCAAACACCCCTAGCCTTGTTGGTGAACCGTTTCCAAGCGCTGCCCGACGTATAAAACGAATAAAATAAGTTATTAAGTACTTGATATCATAAAATTCACGAACGTTGCCGATATAGTGTCGTAATGATTAGAATTACCGCTGGAGAAGTATCTGCATGTCCTTCCACGTCTCAAGGGGTTTATGTTTCGAGTCCATGACTAGTACACGCCCTTTGTCAAGTTGAATGATTAACAGAATATAGTGGAAGCTGCAAATGCATAACTAATCAATTATATACTTAACATCGAGTAAGCGAAATAGAAAGTGTATACAAGACTATAACACTCACTTGAAGTTATAAGGAAATAGTATTTCCCTTTTGGTTTCTTGAAACCTTAACGCGTGTACTATATTATCCTCCGTATCCTGGGGGCTTATTTTGAGATTAGCTTCATGAACCCAATATGGGTCAATGAAGCCAATGTCATAGATTTGTCCTCTGCTGCATTCGAGAATCTTCGTTCTGCATATTACAGTATGATTATATACATGCAATAAACCAAATAATATAGCTGGAGACTAAATTAATTATAGAATTAGTACCTACAGACAATAGGCACTGATGATCGATTTGTCCAAGGCGTCTTGATTGAATAATTGAAATAGTTCATCAAATTCAATGGATATCATGTCATCCTTATCTTTCCCATGATGCTTTTTTGTAACCCTCAGCACTATCCAGTTAGCCCCGGCCCTTGTGGCATGCATGTACCAGTTACGCAATCTTCGCATTTTTGTTGGAAGATTGTTTACCTCCTCAGGTTTGACGAGAGGTTTTCCGTACTGGTATTTGTATGCTACTTCACTCACGGGGAAGAACTCTAACTGGGATAAGTACTGGGCAATACTGATACCTTGAGCAGCGGCAGCTTCTCCGTATTGTGCAACTACCTCTGGATCATACTGCTCTTCGGCCCCATATTTGCTCGACTCCACATTGGTTTGAGAAATCACCTTGAGAGGGGCGCAAGTCTGTTTTGTTTGTTCTCCGATCTGGGCAACAGATTTCCCGCTTGCATCAGTACTGCTCTTTGAGGCTTTTTGTGCCGCATGTGACTTGAGAATAGAACGCTCATAGTCTGATGACAGCTTTGGCTCGGGTTGATGAAGATTCTTTAGCATTTTCAACACTTTGGCTTTTTCTTCTTTGGTGCTGGGGAACTCTGGCTCTTTCGGCCGCCTCAGCTTAGCGAAAAACGCTGTCGTTTCCGCATCAACGATCGCCGCAGTCTCCTCTTCAGTACAGTCATAAGCTCTCTTGGGAGGAACCTTTGGTAATTTTGGAAGAGGCTCTTGTTTACGTTTCGGCGATCGCTTACGACGCACAGTAGCGGTACGCTTACGCTTTTTATCCTGAGGCGCCGGCGATGGCTCGCGCGGCGATGGCTGCACCGGAGATTGGTGAGGCGACGGAGCCGGGTGAGGCGACGAAGACGGCTGCCGCGGCGGCGACGACCTCGCTGGAGACGGGTGAGGCGGCGGCGAAGATGGCCTTGGCGTGTGATTTCGAAGCACGATACATTCCTTCGGCCATAGAATGGTGACGTTTTTTGCGTCACCCAGCACAGTCACATCCCCTTCACCAGCAGGGTAGTGAAGATCCAAAACCTCAAAGGTGGGCATGATTTCATCCACGTCGACAACAGCGTAGCCCTCTGGAACCGGACGACAGTGTTAAGTTGGTGTGGGTCCAATTGGTAAGGCATAGCCGACCGCCACCTTCATTGATATGTTCACAACTTTGACATGTAGCTCGCAGTGTGTCATCTCTGTGATATCATCCACTGGGTAGCCAACAGGAGCCATCGTCGGTGCATCATCGTCATCGCCATTGTCATCACCCGGGACCTCGGTGGAAGCCACACTGCTTTTTCGATTATTCGATAGGCCGGTAGCATCGAATGCAGTGTGCTGCTGAGATGGGCCGGTAGTACTTTGCTCTTTAAGTGCGTTAATTTCATCTTGTTGTTGCTTTAATCGTTCTTCAATTAAACGCATTCGCTCTTTCTGACTATCTGCTTCAACTGCCGGCCTGTCCTTACTCCTCTGACGGCTTCTATCAGGATATTTCTTCCTCTCTTCAGGAAACCCAGTCCTCCATGGTTGGGAGCCTCTTGTGCCTCGTGTTCGTCTATCATGTTCCTTATTTCCAAGGGCGAGTGTGAGCTCATCATTCTCTCTATCGGGAATGAAGTCCCCATCTTTAACAGCCTTTACTGCTTTTCTGATCCTCTCGATTGGCAAGGGGTCTTCTTTATGTCGTATGTTATATATACACCTCCCTTCCGAGTCCAACGTGCCCCATGACCGTGAAACCAACTCCTTGCACGTTCTACCCAATCGTCTGTCTCTGGGGTGATCTTTTTATCACACAGTTCCTGCTCAAGTTTCTCCCACTTAGGAATGCCAGCCATGTAGCCACCTTGCCCCATAGTATGGTGATACTTCTTGTTAGCAGCATTCAGCTTATTCGTTTCAGACATTTTCTTAGCTTTTTCTGATGTCTTGTATTCCACAAACTCAGCCCAGAATGGTTTTATCTTCTCAAACTGAATATTCTTGAAATCGGGAGTCTTCTTTTTCACGACATAGTCAAGGTGCAATCTTTTCTTCCAGTTGGTGAAACACTGGGCCATCTTCTTCAAATCCCACTCCCTGACCTTAGCCTCCATGGCTCTCCCATGTTGTAAGGCGTCCTCAACTGGATCCTCCGCATTTGGATCCAGCTCTATCTTCGGTAGTTTCAAATTAATCATGAGCCTCTTCCACAGTAAATCTTTGGCGTGGTTAGGGACAAATAAACATGTTCCCTCTTCATCCGCATTAGCAGGCCTATTCCAATTTCTAATGGTGATCGGGATTAAGTCCCTAATGATTACTCCGCATTGTGCCACAAATTTGGTTGCGACAACTTCGGGAGCCGTCGGTTTGCCGTCTTCAGCGACATCTTCGATCCTGAACCTCTCATGGTCTTGCAAC
The DNA here is from genome assembly GCA_910589765.1 of Avena atlantica. Taxonomy (NCBI): domain Eukaryota; kingdom Viridiplantae; phylum Streptophyta; class Magnoliopsida; order Poales; family Poaceae; genus Avena; species Avena atlantica. The sequence continues at coordinate 420,820,905 of OU342736.1, forward strand.
TTTTTGGTTGGGCCTCGTCCGCTCTTTTCAGTAGATTCCTTCGATCCGGAGGGCTAAAAGAAGAAAGATCGTCGTTACTATTTCTATATAGATAGCAGATGATTAATTAATGAATTAATTTATATTACATGCACCTCGCCGGAGCGGTCATCTTCTCGATTACACAAGGCATCGCCTTCTCCCTCGCGGAAGGCAACACCTTCAACCTCAAACAAGTTGTCTACTCCGGTAAAAAGAGGATCACCCTCACCGGAGTTGTTCAGAAACGTTGATACGTCTAAATTATCTTCCCCACGGATCACACCTTGGATCAACTCTTCATTTTCTTCGTCTCTGACGTGTGGGTCCATATTTTCTGCATAGGTGGAAAAACGAATAAGTCCAAGCGGCTAAAGGAGAAAGTTAAGTACGGTGTTGAGAGATATAAACCCTAATTCAAAGAAACCCTAATATATACATACACAATAATAAAAATGAAGAGAAAGGGAAACCGTGTAGTAGATAGGCACATCGTCGAACCCACATGTACCTAAGTTGCTTGACAATGTGAATCGGGTCTGGGGCTACCCACAGTGACTGACCAGTGGGGCCGAAGACCAATAATACCAAAGTAATTAATAAACCTAATAATACCTAACTAATAATAACCCTAATAATCGAAACACCGAAAAGAAAGGGAAACAATCAACACATGGCATCGATGCAATGCTCAAGGAAGTATGATGATATGACAAGTTAATTTGCATTGAATGTAACCCTAAGACATGCTCGACGATTTAATCGGGGTTCCGAGGGGTGAAAACCCTAACTCGGGGAAACTCCGGAACATATGAGAGGGGTGCATTTGTTCTTATAATTATACTTGTCATTTAAGTTGTTGAACAATGCATGATTATAGTTTAGATAGATAGGTTTCATTTTTCTGAACAATTTGATATATTATTTGTATTTTCTGACTTATAAACAATAAGTTATTGATTTTACAATATTAAATCATTTTTTGGAATTAAAAAAAGGCAAATAGTTTTTACACCGGGGCGCCCCCTAGCTAGTGAGACTGACAGAAGGGCCCCAGTGCCAACTCAGCCTCCACGCGTACAGATCATTTTCCTACCACGGAGAAGCCTACCCACTGAGGCTGACTGATGGGCCCTAGGCCACATCAGCTGCCATGCGAGCACGAGTGACGTCAGCACGACGTCACGCTGGCGGTGAGCTCCCAGGCAGCGGCGGCGATAGCGGTCACCCCTGGACGCGCGAATGGGCGCGTTAGAGAGAGCGCGATACAAGGAGAAAGGGAGTGGCGGCGCCGCTCCTTGTTGGTCACTGGAGCGTCGCCTCCGTCGAGCTCGAGCGGCGACGTCGTCGGGCACACGCGGGGAGAGTAGTACAGGATGAGAGGGAGAGAAAGAAGAACACCGTGAGGATCAGCAGCTCACCAGGAACACGACGGGGGTGGTGGCGAGGCCGGGCGAGCTTGGGAGACGCCGGAATCGACGGAGGCGACGCGCGGACGGAGCTTCCAATCCAGGCGATTGAGGTCACGCAAGAGGGGGAAAAGTAGCAAGGGCGCACGTGGACGGAGGCAGCGGCGGTGGCGGACGGAACGCGTGGGTGGCGGCGAGCTCGGGCAGCCTGCCGGCGTCGGGTGTGCGCGCGTCGGTGAGAAGCAGAGAAGTGAGATGGGGAAGAAGAAAGGAGACACGTCAGTTATAAACGAAGGGCCTTTAGTCCCGGTTGGTGGCTCCAACCGGGACTAAAGGGGCATACGTCCCGGTTGGAGCCACCAACCGGGACGTATAATCCAATATTTTCAGCACACCAAGGGTTGGCGCGCAGGGGGTCTTTAGTCCCGGTTGGTGGCTCCAACCGGGACATATTCCCCTGATTTCAAATTTTTTAGGTATTTTCTCTCTGTTCCCGCCTTATTTTTTATTTTGGGGTTTAAATTTGTATTGTTTTTTAAATGATAATTAGTTTGGAATTTAGAAAAACTTTAAACATAAAAAGTGTTTGGATTTGAATAAATAATTCAAAACCATTTTCTGTTTTAAAAAATAATTAATGTAACCATTTAAAATATGAACCATTTACAATTAAAAATGAATTAACTTATATTTTTTTAATATCAATTTGGAATTTAGAAAAACTTTAAACATAAGAAGTGTATGGATTTGAATAAATAATCCAAAACCATTTTCTATTTTTAAAAAATAATTAATGTAACCTTTTAAAATGAATTAACTTATATTTTTGAATATTAATTTGGAATTTAGAAAAACTTTAAACATAAAAAGTGTTTGGATTTGAATAAATAATTCAAAACCATTTTCTGTTTTAAAAAACAATTAATGTAACTATTTAAAATATGAACCATTTACAATTAAAAATGAATTAACTTATATTTTTTAATATCAATTTGGAATTTAGAAAAACTTTAAACATAAGAAGTGTATGGATTTGAATAAATAATCCAAAACCATTTTCTATTTCTAAAAAATAATTAATGTAACCTTTTAAAATGAATTAACTTATATTTTTGAATATTAATTTGGAATTTAGAAAAACTTTAAACATAAGAAGTGTATGGATTTGAATAAATAATCCAAAAACATTTTCTATTTTTAAAAAATAATTAATGTAACCTTTTAAAATAAAGATAGGGGACGAGCATCGTGAGAACTTGCATTGGATCTCTGAAGAAACCACATATTGCGAGTCTAAAAATGATTTTTTTCAAAAAATCACGGTCGATAGATCATGTACATGTAGTACAAACCGGACCCACTTCCTGCCGATTCGGCAGACATTTGTCCTTTTTACCCGGGATGGACGAAAAGGTTTGAGATGTACTGGTTGGGAGATAGTCCATGTAAGGTGGTCTAGCATTTTAGGAAAATGGTACGGTAACATTCTGAAACGGCATTTTGGTGGTTACTTCACAAAACGACCCGTTTTTTGCGCTCGGAAAATGGAAAAGGGCTTTTCCGTGCGACAAAAAGGAAAACTTCCTCCTGCAACATTGTTCTCCATACCAATGTCCACACACATGCATAATATGGGCACAACATCACAAACTATGCCGTGATTCAACACATAACATTGGTCATTTGGACCGAAAGCCATGAAACCTCGAACATGATAGGTCATTTTGTGAAGGTTTTTTCGAAACATGATCAATATACCAAGTCTGGTATTTTTCCTTTCAACTATGTAACAAAATATGACACCACGCGAAGGATTTTCATTGTTCGGATTTTTTTTGAATTTATTATGCCCGTTTTGAATTATCTGAATTTCTAACTATGGTCGAACCGGTGTGCATGAAGATTGGGGACGAGCATCGTTAGAACTTGCATTGGATCTCTGAAAAAACCACATATTGCGAGTCTAAGAATGATATTTTCAAAAAATCACGGGTGATAGATCATGTACCTGTAGTACAAACCGGACCCACTTCCTACCGATTCGGCAGACATTTGTCCTTTTTACCCGGGATGGACGAAAAGGTTTGAGATGTACCGGTTGGGAGATAGTCCATGTAAGGTGGTCTAGTATTTTAGGAAAATGGGACGGTAGCATTCTGAAACGGCATTTTAGTGGTTACTTCACAAAAACGACCCGTTTTTTGCGCTCGGAAAATGGAAAAGGGCTTTTCCGTGCGACAAAAAGGAAAACTTCCTCCTGCAACATTGTTCTCCATACCAATGTCCACACACATGCATAATATGGGCACAACATCACAAACTATGCCGTGATTCAGCACATAACATCGGTCATTTGGACCGAAAGCCATGAAACCTCGAACATGATAGGTCATTTTGTGAAGGTTTTTTCGAAACATGATCAATATACCAAGTCTGGTATTTTTCCTTTCAACTATGTAACAAAATATGACACCACGCGAAGGATTTTCATTGTTCGGATTTTTTTTGAATTTATTATGCCCGTTTTGAATTATCTGAATTTCTACTATGGTCGAACCGGTGTGCATGAAGATAGGGGACGAGCATCGTTAGAACTTGCATTGGATCTTCTGAAGAAACCACATATTGCGAGTCTAAAAATGATTTTTTCAAAAAATCACGGGTGATAGATCATGTACCTGTAGTACAAACCGGACCCACTTCCTATCGATTCGGCAAACATTTGTCCTTTTTACCCGGGATGGACGAAAAGGTTTCAGATGTACTGGTTGGGAGATAGTCCATGTAAGGTGGTCTAGTATTTTAGGAAAATGGGACGGTAGCATTCTGAAACGGCATTTTGGTGGTTACTTCACAAAACAACCCGTTTTTTGCGCTCGGAAAATGGAAAAGGGCTTTTCCGTGTGACAAAAAGGAAAACTTCCTCCTGCAACATTGTTATCCATACCAATCTCCACACACATGCATAATATGGGCACAACATCACAAACTATGCCGTGATTCAGCACATAACATCGGTCATTTGGACCGAAAGCCATGAAACCTCGAACATGATAGGTCATTTTGTGAAGGTTTTTTCGAAACATGATCAATATACCAAGTCTGGTATTTTTCCTTTCAACTATGTAACAAAATATGACACCACGCGAAGGATTTTCATTGTTCGGATTTTTTTTGAATTTATTATGCCCGTTTTGAATTATCTGAATTTCTAACTATGGTCGAACCGGTGTGCATGAAGATAGGGGACGAGCATCGTTAGAACTTGCATTGGATCTCTGAAGAAACCACATATTGCGAGTCTAAAAATGATTTTTTCAGAAAATCACGGGCGATAGATCATGTACCTGTAGTACAAACCGGACCCACTTCCTACCGATTCGGCAAACATTTGTCCTTTTTACCCGGGATGGACGAAAAGGTTTGAGATGTACCGGTTGGGAGATAGTCCTTGTAAGGTGGTCTAGTATTTTAGGAAAATGGGACGGTAGCATTCTGAAACGGCATTTTGGTGGTTACTTCACAAAACGACCCGTTTTTTGCGCTCGGAAAATGGAAAAGGGCTTTTCCGTGCGACAAAAAGGAAAACTTCCTCCTGCAACAGTGTTCTCCATACCAATGTCCACACACATGCATAATATGGGCACAACATCACAAACTATGCCGTGATTCAGCACATAACATCGGTCATTTGGACCGAAAAAGCCATGAAACCTCGAACATGATAGGTCATTTTGTGAAGGTTTTTTCGAAACATGATCATTGTTCGGCAGACATTTAGTCCCGGATGTAGTCACAAACCGGGACTAAAAATATATTCCGCCATTTCCCACCTCTTCCCGCCAAGTTTTCCCGCCCTTTCCTTTCTACTAGAGCTTTTAGTCCCGGATGTAGTCACTAACCGGGACTAAAGATATTTCCCGCCATTTCCCAAAGCTTCACGCCAAGTTTTCCCGCCCTTTCCCTCTATATTTAGGGTGATCGTGTCATGGCTATCCACACATCCACACCTTCCTCTCTTAGAACAATGGACAACGCCTACTGGGCCATTCTGACCCTCGAGGAGACCGAGGCGCTATGCGCCTCCAACTACCCTTGTCCGCCGGGCTACCGGCCGCCCGCCGGCTGGATGCTGAGAGCTGGAGGGGTTCCTGTCCCTCCTGTCCCTCAATGTTCCGCATGCCAGGCGGCCATCACAAACCACTTCTACCACGAGCTCACGCCGGAGCAGCGGATGGATCCCCAGTGGGATCCCGACAACTACGACACCTGGAATGCCTTCTTCGCTAATAGGCGGGAAATGGAGCTCGCCAGGTACGAGGGTGATGGCCCGCCACCGGTGAACCACAACGAAGCCGGCCGTCGTCTGTGGTGGGCGAACCGTACTATCATCGGAGTGATGCGCTACATCGCCGGGGGAGACCATCCTCGCTTACGGTGCCTACGAGTCCACCCGCCACAGGCCCCACACTGTCCCGGCGGTAGCGGCATCGTCTTCCAGGAGACCCCTCTCCCGCCCGCTGTGAATCCGAGGCTGGAATGGCCCCTGGTATATGCCATGGATGGGCTGAGGATCCCCAGAGTGGCAGGTGACGATGACGATGATGATGACGACGACGATGAAGACCCTGAAGCTGTGTACTATAGGACTAGGCATGATTATGACTAAAGGGGGCGGCTTTAGTCCTGAGTGTTAGCTAGTCCCGGTTTGTCCCGGTTTTTAATATTAATAAATGTCTTGAGTGTTACCTAATAAATAGAGGGAAATGCCTATATAAAGAGAGGGTTCATATTTAGTCCCGGTTGGAGAAACCAACCGCGACTGAAGGGATTGCGGCAGAGTGGGCTAGGCAACACTAATAATAGGGGTGAGTGTCGACATTATGTCGTGCGGCTTGTATCTTGTCCCGGATGGTGTCACCAAACGGGACTAAAGATGAACCTTTAGTCCCGGTTGGAGACACCAACCGAGACTAAAGATGAGTCATCACTAATAATAGGGGTGAGTGTCGACATTATGTCGTGAGTGTCGACATTATGCCGAGGTGCTTGTACTATAAATATGCATCCTTGTGAGTCCAGTCCTCCAGCCAGTTTGAGGCATCTCCATCATGGTTTTAGAGAGCAGGGACACCACTACGACCAGTTTCAGGGAGATGCCGACGGAGCCCAGTCCTCCGGCATCTCCGAGAAACTGGTCATAGAGGCACTCCCTAATATGTGAAATTAGTTAGCTCCGAGGCGTATTGATCTAGTTAGTGAAGTTACAAGCTGCAAGATGGTTTTCGAGAGCAGGGACACCACTGCGGCCAGTTTCAGGGAGATGCCGACGGATCCCAGTCCTCCGGCATCTCCGAGAAACTGGTCATAGAGGCACTCCCTAATATGTGAAATTAGTTAGCTCCGAGGCGTATTGATCTACTTAGTGAAGTTACAAGCTGCAAGATGGTTTTCGAGAGCAGGGACATCACTGCGGCCAGTTTCAGGGAGATACCGATGGAGCCCAGTCCTCCGGCATCTCTGAGAAACTGGTCATAGAGGCACTCCCTAATATGTGAAATTAGTTAGCTCCGAGGCGTATTGATCTAGTTAGTGAAGTTACAAGATGCAAGATGGTTTTCGAGAGCAGGGACACCACTACGACCAGGTTCAGGGAGATGCCGACGGAGCCCAGTCCTCTGGCATCTCCAAGAAACTGGTCATAGAGGCACTCCCGGTCCAGCCACAAAACAGGACTAACACTCAAGACATTTATTAATATTAAAAACTGAGACTACAAAACCGGGACTAAAGGCCACAAACCGCGAAAGATATCCTTCGGTCAAGCCACAAACCGCGAAAGACATGAACTAGAGTTACATAATATGAGCATGAACTTCTTGGCATATGTCATTCCTTATGACCGCTTCAGACGTAACCATGGAGCATCTTCTTTACTTAACGGAATGCTTGGGTCAGTTTTCACTGTGAAGGGCGGAATTTCATCAAACTTATTATAATCTTCTGACATGTCTGTCTTGTCCTTGATTCCCACGATGTTTCCTTTCCCTGAAAGAACTATGTGACGCTTTGGCTCATCATATGATGTATTCGTTTGCATATTTTTTCTTTTTTTCGGTCTGGAGGACATGTCCTTCACATAGAAAACCTGAGACACATCATTGGCTAGGACGAATGGTTCATCTCTATAACCAATATTGTTGAGATCCACTGTTGTCATTCCGTACAACTGGTCTATCTTTACCCCTTCCCCATTCAGGTTGACCCATTTGCAGCGAAACAAAGGGACCTTAAAAGAGACTCCATAGTCTAGTTCCCATATCTCCTCTATGTAACCATAATATGTGTCCTTTTGTCCATTCTCGTCTATTGCATCAAAGCGGACACCACTATTTTGGTTGGTGCTCTTTTTATCTTGGGCGATCGTGTAGAATGTATTTCCATTTATTTCGTACCCTTGGAAATTCAATACAGTAGAAGATGGTGACGCGGCTAACAAGTATAGCTGGTCTACAACAGTGGTGTCATTCAAGAGATGTGTCCGCATCCAACCACCGAAAGACTTCATGTGTTCATCTGTAATCCATGATTCAGGCTTCCCCGGGTTTTTGGAGCGTACAATATTCTTGTGTTCCTCGATATACGGAGCTGCCAAGGTGGAATTATGTAGAACTGTGTAGTGTGCTTTAGTGAAAGAATCCCCGTCCCTACATATCATTGCTTTCTTTCCCAGCGTGCCTTTTCCACTTAGTCTTCCCTCATGCCGCGAGTCAGAAACACCAATCGGCTTAAGGTCAGGAATAAAGTCAACACAAAACTCAATGACCTCCTCTGTTCCATATCCCTTGGAGATGCTTCCTTCTGGTCTAGCACGGTTATGAACATATTTCTTTAAGACTCCCATGAACCTCTCAAAGGGGAACATATTGTGCAGAAATACCGGACCGAGAATGGCAATCTCTTCCACTAGATGAACCAGGAGATGCGTCATAATATTGAAGAAGGATGGTGGGAACACCAATTCAAAACTAACAAGACATTGTACCACATCCTTCTGTAACCTTGGCAGAATATCTGGATTGATTACCTTCTGAGATATTGCATTGAGGAATGCACACAACTTCACAATGGGTACTCGAACATTTTCCGGTAGAAGTCCCCTCAATGCAATCGGAAGAAACATCGTCATAATCACGTGACAGTCATGAGACTTCAGGTTTTGGAACTTTTTCTCTGCCATATTTATTATCCCCTTTATATTATATGAGAAGCCCGACAACACCTTGATACTGTAAAGGACTTCAAAAAAGATTTCCTTCTCTGCTTTGGTAAGAGCATAGCTGGCACGACTTAAGTGACGCCCTTTATCCGTCTTGTTATGTGTATGCATGTTCTTTGGGTCTTTCATAATTTTTTGGTCCTCCCGTGCTTCAGGTGTATCTTTTGTCTTCCCATACACGCCTAGGAATCCTAGCAGGTTCACGCAGAGATTCTTCGTCACGTGCATCACGTCGATTGAAGAGCGGACACGCAGGACTTTCCAATATGGCAGCTCCCAAAATATAGATTTCTTCTTCCACATGGGTGCGTGTCCTGTAGCGACGTCGTTCGGAACTGATTGACCGCCGGGACCCTTTCCAAAGATTACTTCTATCTCCTTGACCATACCAAATACATCATCACCAGAAGGGAGTCCAGGCTTCTTCCGGTGATCTGCCTCACCTTTGAAATGCTTGCCTTTCTTTCTTACGGGATGATTGGTCGGAAGAAATCGTCGATTCGCCAGGTACACAACCTTCTTGCATTTATGCAAATATGTACCTTCGGTCTTATCTAAACAGTGGGTGCATGCCTTATATCCCTTGTTTGTCTGTCCTGAAAGGTTACTAAGAGCAGGCCAATCATTGATGGTTACGAATAACAACCCTCGTAGATTAAATGGCTCCTGTTTGTTCTCATCCCACGCACGTACACCTGGTTTGCCCCACAACTGTAAGAGTTCTTCAACTAATGGCCTAAGGTACACATCAATGTCGTTGCCCGGTTGCTTCGGGCCTTGGATGAGCACTGGCATCATAATGAACTTACGCTTCATGCACAACCAAGGAGGCAGGTTGTAGATACATAGAGTCACGGGCCAGGTGCTGTGACTGCAGGTCTGCTCCCTAAAAGGATTCATGCCATCCGTACTTAGACCAAACCATAAGTTCCTTGCGGCACCTGCAAAGTCTGGGAAGTCTCTCTCGATTTTTCTCCACTGTGACCCATCAGCAGGGTGTCTCAACTTCCCGTCTTTCTTACGGTCTTCTTTGTGCCATCGCAACAACCTGGCATGCTCTTTGTTTCTGAACATGCGTTTCAACCTTGGTATTATAGGAGCATACCACATAACCTTAGCAGGAACCCTCTTCCGGAGGGGCTCTCCCTCAACATCACCAGGGTCATCTCGTCTGATCTTATACCGCAACGCGTTGCATACCGGGCATTTATCTAAATTCTCATACTCCTTACCGCGGTAGAGGATGCAGTCATTAATGCATGCATGTATCTTTTGCACATCTAATCCCAGAGGACAGAGAGTCTTCTTTGCTTCGTAGGTACTCTCGGGAAGTTCGTTATGTTTTGGAAACTTCGGCTTCATTATTTTCAGCATCTTTTCAAATTAGGAGTCAGTTAGACCACACTCTGCCTTCCATCGCAACAATTCCAGTGTGGTACCGAGCTTTGTGCTGCCATCTTCACAATTTGGGTACAACAATTTCTTGTGATCTTCTAACATGCCCTCTAACTTCAACTTCTCATTTTCTGTTTCACAGTCTCGCTTTGCATCAGAAATGACCCTACCAAGTTCATCAGCCGGCTCATCTGATGCCCGTTCTTCACCTCTTTCCTCTCCATTGTCTTCCATTGCAGTATCACTGTATTCAGGAAACATATGATGATAGTTGTTATCATCATCTTCTTCTTCACCATCTTCCATCATAACCCCTCTTTCCCCGTGCTTGGTCCAGCAATTATAGTTGGGCATGAAACCTTTCATAATCAGGTGGCCGCGAATGATTTTCGAGGAAGAGTACTCCTTGTTGTTCCGACATTGAACACATGGACAACGTATAAATCCATTCTCTTTGTTTGTCGTAGCCACATCGATAAATTTATGCACGCCTTTGATATACCCGGCTACGCGCCGGTCACCGTACATCCATTCCCGACAGTTCATCTGCATCATATAAGTAAGTTTATCAAAAAACAGGACATCATAAATAGTGAAATAACCAATTCACACCGACACATGAATTGTATCAATGACCTAGAAAAGATAAGATTGCTAACCTCGATCGAGGGAAATAACGAGGAGAAAGCTCAAGTGCGTCTCGGACACCTTATATATTTTTGTTCTATGAGAAATTCAAGGGGATTATTCACTCAAACATTTCAACAAACACCTTCAATGCATGCATGAGAAAAAACTAGCACACCCCCTCACACCTTCCACCATTCGAAAAAACAGAGTGGAGGCAGAGGGGGCTGGGGCGTTGCATTTATAGAGGGCAGGGGGTCTTCAGTCCCGGTTGGAGCCAGCAACCGGGACTAAAGGTGCGTGCCACGTCACGTGGCTGTGGACGCAATCTTTAGTCCCGGTTGCTGGCTCCAACCGGGACGTATTGCCCTTACCAACCGGGACGCATGCCCCTGACCCCGTGCCCGCTCCAACCGGGACGCGTGCCAGCATTAGTCCCGGTTGGTGACGCAACCGGGACAAATGCTCTGAGGGGTCGCGAACGGATAGCCATTTTTCCACTAGTGTCAAATGGTAATCTAATGTGACCAAGACATGAGTGGAGATTTGGCCGGCTGATTGATGCTTTGCCTGATTCCTCTGCGGTAATGGGCTATAGTAGCTAGGCAAGTCGACGAATCCAACTGTTGTATTAGAAAATGTGAATGTATTTTTCTAAATTTGTGTGTTCAATTTATAGGTAATTGTTAGGAGGAGCAGTAGTATGGTTTCAACTACACATCCAAGATAAGGAAGTCGGGTCTCAAATACAAAAGGAATAGAGATGTTCGATGACTCGATGGAGTCGCTCAAAGTGTATAGTAATCTGCTCGAGACCATGCCCTAACTTACTGCTTGATGTTTCAAAGTCAAATGTAACTGAATCCTTGCTTTTGTCTATAAAGCTTTACATATGCGGCAATGCTATATAGTAATGGTGTCTCACTTTTAATTTCTTTTTGTCTAAAATAAATTTATTTTTATTCATGAAAGCAAGAATCAGAACAAATAAATCAATCAGTAGCAACGCACGATCACTTTGCTAGTAGATAGAAGATAAATTGGTTGTACGAAATACAAACATGTCGTGACAACGAAATAATCCTGCTTGGTTACTGAAATAATTGTCCTTGGTTAATTCCTCCTCCTTCCTTCTACCTTGGAGTCGAAGTAGAACTGCATCAGATCCGTCAGTCCGCGTCCAGGTCGAAGGCAATTTCACTCGGGCGGGCTGCACCGCGCGCCTCCTATAAACGACCGCGTAATGGACTCTCCTCCTAGACAACGACATACACAGCTTGCACGGCAGCAGCGTGAACGTCTCATCATGTGGGCAGCGGAAGGCATCGCGATCGCCGGCGCCAACATGTGGGCTCTCCTCCTAGACAACGACCCCGGTGACTGCGTCACGGCCAGTGACCTCGCCGTCGACGTTCTTGCTCTCAAGCTCAAGAAAGCCGCCGCCATCACTGGGCACACCAAGCAGGACGTGGCGGCCGACGGCGAGGAGCTGGCCAACTTGTGGATATACGCAGATATTTGTCACGACAACAGAGGAGTAAAAAAGGAGAGGACGAAGCGATGGTTGCTGCCTGTGGCAGCCGGCGCCGGACGCTCAAGGTGGCCATCCCGGAACGCGCCCACATGTGGGATCTCGACGAAGACTCTGGCCACAACGCCGCTGCTAGTGACCTCAAGAAAGCCGCGGCGGTTGCGGAAAGCAACATGGTCATCACCGCTGCCAACATGTGGGATCTACTAAGCGGCGACGACCATGGCCACGGTGCCACCACCATAAACGACCGCAAGCATAAGAAACATGGCAAGAAAACCAAGAAGAAAGGCAACAAGCAGGCGGCCACCGTGGATGATGGCGAAGTGCGGATGAACGGTCAAGAGGAAACACCGGCCGGCCAGTGAATTAGAAGAAGAGATGACTGAAAGCGGCGGAGAAGAATAGATGACTGACGGGTTCACGACAGTCGGGCTGCCGGACGGTGGCCATGGCTGGCGGTGAGGGTGTTGGTTCTGTATTTCCAGCTCGCCTTCACTCGGGCGTCTGATGCCTGATCACCATACGGAGTACCTAGAAGCCAGCCTTGCATTATATCTAGTACTAGTACAGAGATACTACAGTATACAATTTTACACTAGGACAGATTGACATCATTTAGTTTTGCTCGGAAGAAACCAATTTTGTGTGTTGGAAAAAAGATATTTCTGAGAATTTATCTACTATTTGACAATAGATATTTTGAACAATTTTTATTTAAAATGTTACAAGTATGCTGATCTTTATGTACCCGTGTGGAGAGATCAATGTTAAATGTAGATGACATACGATTTGCGGCTTAATTAAACATTTAATAAGAATTAATTAAGTAGGATTATTGATGTACATGGGGATGTAGCTCAAATGGTAGAGCGTTTGGATTGCATTCAAAATGCAGGGGGTTCGATACCTCCCATCTCCAACCTTATATTTTTGCCATTCTGTTGCCACTCGACATATGTGCATCTTAGGTCTCTTAAATTGGCCTGCGTCTTTGGTCTTCTTTCCGTTCGTTTATCCCGTTTTTTTCTATAAATAGTCTCGTTTTTGCTATATGTAGCAGAAAAGGCTTCGATCCAGAAAAAGAACAGACAGACTAGACCTTGCCAAAGACTTTGCCGGAGACCTCACCGGCGACCTTGTAGTAAAAAAAGTCCTAATGTAGCAAAATCGACCTCGCTGGAGACTCGCCAGAGACTTTTGACAGAAGATCTCGCCGGAGACCATATACCAAAAACTTTGCGCTATTGTGGAAAATCCACAAAACAGGCGTAGCAACAAAAATTAGAAACTATAGCAAAAAAAAAACCAACTTCACCGGAGACATCGCCAGTGGCTTGGTAACGAAAAAAAGTTGCGCTGCTGTAGCAAAACCGACTTTGCCGAAGACTTTCGTCAAAGATACTGTAGCAAATACTTTGCTCTATTGTAGCAAAAACATTGAACAAAAATAGGAAAAAATTTGCAACTATTATAGAATCACCCTGTAGCAAAATCTCAAAATGCATCCGTTGGTCGGTAGCATCATGACCGTTCATTTGTAGCAACGTCGTCCTGCCTGTGTAGCATCGTGTCGTGGCTCCATAGCAAACACCGTCGACCATGCAGGGCATGCCTTGCATAAGAGGGGCGGTGCACCGATGGAGAAGCAGGACAACTCATCAGAGCCTAGAGGTTACGATGGTGGACATGGCAGTGCACACGGGCGGAGATGGCAACAACCACCAGCACGACGAGGCAACACCATCGTGTAGGATAGCACAACTGAAAGGATTATATCTTCCCATGCTGTTTTTGGTGTTAATGACAATCCCATTTGTGTTTTAATTGTACGCTTGAGTTTCAGGGTAAACGTTGTTGATGTATCCTTCAATCTGTATGGATGCTCTCTTGGGATCTCATGAAGACGGTGGCCTTTAGTTTTCTCCTAGTTTCTCTCATGTTGTTGTTTTAGGTCACCGTACTATTAAGAGGGGGTCCATCTCGGAAGGCTGTGGGAAATCACTTGTTCTTGCACAAACTTATATGCACCGCCACAGCCATCCTACAATTCCGTGAGAGAGTGAGTTTCTGTTCTGTTGGAGCCTTCTGTGTCTCACAGGAACTTCCGGCCTGGCGCCGGAAGTTCCGCTCAGGCCTTTTTCTGCGGGTTGATCTGAGCCTTGTTCCGACCCTAGTTCCGCCCCAAGTTCCGCTGGTGGATCAGTATCCTACTGTATGTAGTGTTCTATTTGCCGGAACTTGGGCCGGAACTTCCATCAGAACTTGCCCTGATAGAAAGTCCTGAGCGAAACTTCCGCCCGGACGCCAGAACTTCCAGTCAGATTCGGCTCGCGACCCAGAACTTCCGCCCCTAGTTCCGCTCCAAGTTCCGATGAAGGATCAGTAACCTTCTGTTTGAAGTGTTCTATTTGCCGGAACTTGGGTCGGAACTTGCATCAGAAGTTCATCGGAACTTCCGGTCTGTTTTGACCAGAACTTTCGGTTGAGCTTTTGGAGCGGGCGTCAACGGTCTGATGACCGTTGGAGCCAGGATGGGCGGAACTTCCGGCCTCTCACCGGAACTTCCGGTGAGGTCGCGGGGGCTGAAACGGTTTAGTGCGGGGGGGGGGGGGGGGGCCTATTTAAGGCACCCCTCTTCTTCCTCCCACCTACTTCGAATTTTTCTCTCTCCTCCATTAATGCTTGAGCTTCACCTCACTAGATCTCTCTCTCTAGCCACTCAAATGACTTGATCTTTTGAGAGGTGAGGAAGGTGACCTAGATCTACACTTCCACCAAAGAAGATTTGATTTCCCCCACCCATCCTTTGTGGATCTTGTTGCTCTTGGGTTTCTTGAAACCCTAGACGATGTAGGGCATCCTCGGAGCTAAGGCTTGTGTTGTGAAGCTTCGAGGTGTCGTTGAGGGCCTCCAATTGAGTTGTGGAGCCTCCCCCTCAACCTTGGTGTAAAGGTTTTGGTTGGCGCCTTCAGGGTCATCGGTTAGTGGATTGTGAGGCCTCCTTTGTGGGGGAGCTCACCGGAGAAGAAGGTGAGGCCTTTGTGGCGCTCGGGTGACCTTGTGTGGCCCCGACACCTCTGTTGATGGGGATGTGCCTACCGGGGTATACCCAGCAGGACGTTTCCGACTAGCCCAAGAACTGGCGAGTGGGCTTGTAAGACGGCGACTGGATTGAAGCCCAGCGAGGATCCAAGCGACTGGAAGCTGAAGGCCCAGGCGAGTAGATAGGCCCAGTCGGATTAGGTTAAACGAGTACCGAAGCTTTAACTGATTCGGTTGAGATATGTAAACCCTAGGGGAGGTGAGCCTATATAAACCTCCCTGCAGGGCGTGTAGAGATACGTCCCATCATACACCCAAGCGACTCGCCGCCTAGCCGCCGAGCTCGCCCATTGTACCACTTCATAATACAATCTAGCAGGAGTAGGTCTTTACCCTACGGGGGGCCGAACCTGGGTAAAACCATGTGTCTTTGCCCTCATCTCGCACCGCAGATGGCTGGCCGCCCTTGCCCCTCGTTCTACTACTCGCTGCCGATTGCAGCATCTGCCGTGACCATTCCCACGACACCAACGTGGACGTAGCTCCTTGGGAGTGAACTACGGGAATTATATCTCCGTGTCCCCGCTCCGGTTACTTCGTTCCCTTCCTTTACTCCATGCTATTTACCGTTCTTGTGGTTGTTGTAAGTTATCTTGCATTTAGGTTGTTCATTTAGTTGCACATCTAGATAACTTTCTTTCTCGTTGAGACTAAAAGTGTGAAACAAATTAAAATTGGGTAGACGCCTATTCACCCCCCCTCTAGTCGTATCAAGTCGGTACTTTCAATTGGTATCAGAGCCAAGGCTCTTATTTTGGGCTTTACCGCCTAAGATACTATGGCCAACGAAGGGGGTAGTGAAACCGAAAAATCCAAGAACTTAGCCACTATGGATGACCTCAAGCAATTGGAGTCATCCATGATGTCCAAGTTCGAGGAAATGATGACTATCTTGCAGTCTCTCAAGCCAAACCCCATAGTTGCTCTTGACACACCCCAAACCACCGAGATTCCTCCCACCGTTACGGTGACCGCCCCTGGGGTGACTCCCACGGCCGTCACCACTCGCTTGGGACTTGGTTTTGTTGCTCAAAACTCTACCAAGGCTCCAAGTGAGAACACCGAGGAGCCCGAGAACCCAACTTCCAAAGAGGAAAATGGAGGAAAGGACTACTCGGCGGTACCCCCACCGCCTAAGTACTCTCCGGATCCACCCATTCCCATGCCACACATCATTCCTCAAGGAGCACCACCCATGCTAGATACTTCTAATTTCGCCAATTGGCAATATCTAATGCGCTCACATATTTCCAGCTCTTCTATTGAGTTAATGAGGATTGTGGAGGATGGATTCTATCCATATGACCCAAAGAAGTTGACACGAGGTGAAGTGGTGGACAAGCAACTCAATGCCACAACTTTGGGGATGATTCAAAAGGCTTTGACTCCAAAGGACTTTGCTCACATTCGCCAATTCGACACCGCCAAGGGATCTTGGGATCAACTCACCGAGCTCTTTGTTGGGAATGCAAGCATCCAAAGCTCCAAGTTTGATGAAATCAACAACGAGTGGGATGGTTTCGCAATGCAAGATGATGAGACCCCCGAAGACATGTATAGGCGCCTCAAAGTCCTTTGTTCCACTATGAGGGACATTGGGGCCCACTATGTTGATGACAAGTTTATGAAGAGGAAGTTCATTCAAGCTCTCCTTCCGTTTGAAGAACAAAAGCTCAACTCAATCAAGGGAAGAACCAACTTTCACCTCATGATCTCCCAAGAAGTCTTGAGCAAAGTAATTGCCATGAATATTGCCAAGAAGAATGCGAAGTCCGCTCGTGCTAGGGCCATTGGGTCAACCAAAGTGAATCTTGCTTTGAAGGCCAAGGCTATTGAAGTTGATGATGATGATACATCAAGCGAGTGGTCTCAAGAGGATCTCAAGTGTGCCTTCAACGAACATCTTGCTCTCGCTTCAAGGGCCTTTTGGAACAAGTCCAGGTTGAAGTCAAGATCAAGGGACAACTCAAGATTCAACTCACCCAACAAGTCTCCCAAGGCAAGGTCATGCTACAATTGCAACGACAAGAGTCACTTCGTGGCCAAGTGTCCCTTTGAGAACCATGAAGACAATGGTGGTCGTCTCATTCGCAAGATCAAGTCAAGACCTCCTCATCCCTTGAACAAGAACTACGCCGTCAAGAACGTCGCCAACAAGGAACGAGCAATAGTGGTCCATGAAGAATACCTTTCGGGCACGGATGAAGATGATGATGATGAAGTTCACGGTGGAGAGATTGTGGGAGTTGCTGCTATTGCCACTACCTCAACTCCACGTCTATCCCTCTTCGACTCACCAAATGAAAATGTCATCTCCTCCAACCAAAAGTGCTTCATGGCAAGGCCACCGAGGTAACACCGAAACCCACTCCTCAACCTATCTCTAGTGAGCCTTCCTCTCTTGATCTTGTTGGTCTAGAGGTGAAGAAAGAGATGATTGACATGTGTGAATTTGTTGCTACCTTGGTTGAAGAAACTAAAACTTTCTTTGAGTCCTTGCTTGCACAACATGACAATGCTAGGGATGCCTTAGATGAAAAGGAAGAACTTCTTGACTTGCTAAGTAAAAATGAAAGAGATGCCGCCGATGAAATTGATTCTCTCACTCAAAGTCTTAAGGATGAAAAAAATATGAGAATTAATCTTGAAGAAAATGTGTCTAAGCTTGTAGATGATCATAACAACACCTTGTGCTCTATAATTAAAGAACGTGATCATGCTCTTGCTTTGGTTAAGGTGCTTAAGAAAGAAAAAGTTGAGTTTGTGGGTGGTCATGATAGGACTCAAAAGGATCTTGAGAAACTCAAAGAGGAACACAAAGCCTTGGAGAGAAAATTCTCAAATCTTTTTGAAGCCCATGAACAGCTTCAAACTCAATTAACTTGTGATCATGCTAAGTCTTCCGCTATGCAAATTATAGACTTGTGTAGCACTCCTAACCCTTGTTGCAAGCATGAGCATCTCATAGAGGAAGTAAAGGTGTTGAAGGATCAACTTGCCAAGACTAAGAAGAAGAAGAGGAAGAACAAGAAGAAGAAAAAGAACAAGGGCATGGATCAAGGGGCTTCTAATGGCCTAACCCTCTTGCAAAGTGACAACTTTGCCGGAAAGAACAATCCCTCTTATATTCTTTGCAAATCATATGATGGTCATGTATATGCTAGATATGTGGGAACTTCTTACACGCATGAATATCATTGGGCCATTTGGGTGCCAAAGGCTCTTGTTACTAACAAAAGGGGACCCATTGCAAAATGGGTACCTAAAACCAAAGCTTGATTTTCTTGTAGGACTATTCTTTCGGTGGATCAAAATGGGTGCTTGATAGTGGTGCCACGAGTCATATGACCGGAAGCAAGTCTATCATGACCGAGATGAGGCCCAATTTTGCCAACACCATGGTCTCCTACGGTGACAAAACAAGCTCTCAGGTTTTGGGTTTTGGCAAAGTGGTGGTAACCCGGATGTATCCTTGGTTGATGCCATGCTTGTCAAAACTCTTGGTTACAACTTACTCTCAGTTCGTGCTCTTGCTCTTATGGGTCTTTCTTCATTCTTTAATGCTCATACCGTGGTCCTCATGTGGAGCAAGTCTCTCAAGGTGGCTTTTGTAGGGTATGTAGAGCATGACTTGTATGTGGTGGACTTTTCAGGGACCACTACTCCTCATGCTCTATGTCTCTATGCTAAAGCTGACAAGGACTGGTTGTGGCATCGCCGCCTAGCCCATGTTAACATGAGAACTTTGCAAAGATTTCACTCCGAGAGCCACATCCTTGGAATTAACGATGTTTCTTTTGCCAAAGATCGTGTTTGCAGGGCTTGTATTGAAGGGAAGATGCATGAAACTACTCACAAAGCACTCAATCAAATCACCACCGAGAGGTGTTTGGAGCTCTTGCATATGGACCTTTTTGGTCCACCCTCTCATGATAGCCTTGGAGGCAAGAAGTATTGCTTGGTTATTGTGGATGATTTCTCAAGATACACTTGGGTGTTGTTTTTCAAGTACAAGAGTGAGACTCAACAAACCGTCATCGATTTTGCTAATGAGGTTCAACGGAAGCACAATGCAACTATTCTCTCAATTCGAAGTGACAATGGCACCGAGTTCAAAAACTATACCTTGGATGAGTTTCTTAGTGATGAAGGAATCAAGCATCAATACTCCACTCCCTATACCCCTCAACAAAACGGAGTTGGCGAAAGGAAGAATCACACTTTGATGGATGCGACTCGATCTATGCTAGCTGAGTTCAAGTCTCCATACAAATTTTGGGCCGAGGCCATCTCCACCGCTTGCCATGCAACCAACCGGCTTTATCTCCGCAAGAAAAAGAACAGGACCCCTATGAACTCCTCATCGGGAAAAAGCCAAATGTTAGCTACTTTCGGGTGTTTGGTTGCAAGTGCTACATTCTCAAGAAAGGAGTTCGTTTGTCCAAGTTTGAATCCAAGGCTCAAGAATGAATTTTCGTTGGTTACTCAAATTAGTCCCATGCTTATAGAGTCTACAACAAAGCCAATGGAAGAGTTGAAGAGACGAGCAATGTGAAGTTTGATGAAAATCATGAGTCTCTTGTTAGGCAAGATGGTGTTTGTGATCCAAGTGATGAAATTCCTCCTAAGGCCATAAGAAGAATGGGTGTGGGTTTCCACCTCCCCATTGAGGATCCCCTTGTGGACGGAGGAGAAGGACCAAGCTCTACTCAAGTGGAGACCTCACTTTCACAAGATCATCTTGCCCCTCAAGGACCTACATTTTTGGCACAAGATCCCTCAAGCTCTTCTGAAGCTTCCTATGCTCATGACTCTCCAAGATCCAAAGATCAAGCTCTTCATCAACAACATCAACCTCCCCACGATGGGGCTCATCCTCAAGGAACCTCCCACGGACAAGCTCTTCATCAACCTCATCAACCTCCCCAATATGGGGCTCTTCCTCAAGGTCACGGCTCTCCCCAAGGTCAAGCTCGTCAAGATCAAGAGAAAGTCAATGATCCTCAAGGCTCCACTCCAAATGATGACTCCCCCGAAGTGGAAATTGATGAAGATGACCCTCGTGTTCGTGCTTATAGTCAAGGCGGAGACTCAATTGGTGGCAATGACCAAGTGGTAGCTCAAGAATCTCGTTTTGAAGCACAAGCCCACCGTCAAGCCTATCGTCTCGCCAAGCTTGTTCGAGATGGCCATATCCTTGATAATGTTTATGGAGATTTCAATAAAGGTTCCACTACTAGGAGGCAACTAGCTTACTTTAGCTCTCACCATGTGTTTATCTCTCTTGTGGAACCACAGAAAGTCTTCGAAGCTCTTGAAGATGATGATTGGCTTGATGCTATGAACGAAGAACTTCACAACTTCAAGAGGAACAATGTTTGGACATTGGTTGAGCGGCCCAAAGATTGTCAAAACGTAATTGGAACCAAGTGGGTCTTCAAGAACAAGTGTGATGCGAATGGAATTGTCATGCACAACAAGGTAAGGTTAGTTGCCCAAGGATACTCACAAGTTGAGGGCATCGACTACGGTGAGACTTATGCCCCCGTTGCTCGCCTTGAATCCATTCGTATGCTTCTTGCTTTTGCTACCCATCATAACTTTAAGTTGCATCAAATGGATGTTAAGAGTGCTTTTCTTAATGGTCCTTTGAAAGAGTTGGTATACGTCAAGAAACCTCCAGGCTTTGAGGATCCACTTTTTCCGAACCATGTCTACAAGCTCAATAAGGCACTCTATGGTCTCAAGCAAGCCCCACTTGCATGCTATGATTGCCTTAGGGAGCTCTTGTTAGACCGTGGCTTCGAAGTGGGCCTCATTGATCCCACTCTTTTTACAAAGAAAGTTGGAGGCCACTTGTTCGTATGCCAAATCTATGTTGATGACATTATCTTTGGGTCTATTAACAAAACTTTTAATGAGGATTTTGCCAAGCTCATGACCGATCGCTTCGAGATGTCCATGATGGGGGAGTTGAAGTTTTTCCTTGGGTTTGAAGTCAAGCAATTGAGGAAAGGGACTTTCATCAACTAAGCCAAGTACATCCAAGACATGCTCAAGAAGTTCAAGTTTGATCAAGTAAAAGGTACCAAGACTCCCATGCCAACTAAGGTTAATCTTGATCTCGATCCCAAGGGCAAGGAGGTGGATCAAAAACTCTATCGTTCTAAGATTGGTTCTTTTCTCTATCTTTGTGCATCCCGACCGGATATTATGTTGAGTGTGGGTATGTGTGCAACATTTCAAGCCGCACCAAAGGAAAGCCACATGGTGGCGGTCAAGAGAATCTTTCGATATTTAGTTCATATCCCAAACTTTGGGTTGTGGTACCCTAAGGGAGCCAGCTTTGATCTTATTGGTTACATGGACTCGGATTGGGCTGGTGATAAAGTGGGAAGAAAGTCAACCTTCGGAGCTTGTCAGTTTCTCGGAAGATCATTGGTTTGTTGGTCCTCGAAGAAGCAGAACTGTGTGTCTATGTCCACTGCCGAAGCTGAGTACATCTCTGCCGCAAGTTGTTGTGCTCAATTGCTATGGATGAAGCAAACTTTGAAGGATCTTGGACTATCTTCTGACAAGGTGCCTCTTTTTTCTGACAATGAGAGTGTGCTCACAATCCCGTGCAATACAACCGGACCAAGCACATTGAGATTCGTCATCATTTCATTCGGGACCATGTTGCTAGAGGAGACATTTCTTTGGAGTATGTTCCCACCAAGGGAAATCTTGCGGATCTTTTCACGAAGCCTCTTGATGAAGTAAGGCTCCGGGAGTTAAGGCATGAGCTAAATATCATTGATTCGAGCAATGTTGCTTGAGTACCTTGCACACCTACCCGCGTCTCATTGTGTATCTTGTTTGTATGTAGGCATTGATTTAGGGGGAGTGTAGTTCCTCTTATGAACAAACACTATCCCTATTATGCACACATTAAAGTTTCCATACTCTATAGTCTCTAAAGGAGACCATTTGAGCTTCATGATGAGTGTTGGTAATGAACCCAAGATATATCTTTGCGGTGTCAAGACATTTACTCTTATATAAGGTGGCCTCGGCCACCGACCCGTTTTTATTTGTATCTTTGACCCTTTTGTGTTTTTCCTTGTTTTTTGTTGGCTTTGGTTCTTCACAGTTTGAGCTCTCTATCCTAAGCCTTTCCTTTCCTCAAGCCCTCTCTATTCCCTACACAAGTTCTTCCTTGTTATCTTCCAAACCTGAGAAGGTCTTTCTGGCGTCACCGGAACTTCCAGTCAGTAGCCAGAAATTCCGGTCAGCTGGTTGTTTGTCTGAACCACCTGCTGACCTGGAACGTGTTCAGCCCGACCTGAAACTTCCGGTCCACCGGAACTTCCGGTCCCTGACCGTAACTTCCGGTGGTGTTCCCTGTCCTTTATAAGGCGGGCCCTGGGGGAAAACGGGACCTTCTTCCATTTCCCCCTAAGACCCATCTTCTATTTGGAGCAGCCGCCGGCCAAGTCCTCTCCGCGAAGGTGCTCCAGTCCCTTCGTCTCCGGCCACTCCTCCGCAGATCTGCTCCGTGGGAACCTTCCCCACCTCGATCTCCCGCCATGGACTCCGGTATTTTCCCTCAACTCCCTCCATTAATGGATATCTAGCTCTCTCACCATTGCTTGAGTTAGGGCACACCATGTCTAGGCTAGTTCTTTGGCTAGAACTTGTTGGGAGATCTTGGTAGGCCTAGGGTATCATGCTAGAGTAGATTGGTCCAATACACTCTTGAAAATATTTGCACTTGTGGCTTTTAGATTTAGATCAAGTGAACTGCTGCCTGAACCGCCAGTTCGTGGTCTCACCGGAACTTTCGGTGAGCCACGACCGGAACTTCCGGTGGACCATTTTCATCGGAAGTTCCGGCGATTCGGCGGAAGTTCCGGCTACAGTGAAACTTTTTCCTGATTGTATTTTTCCAATCTATTTCTTTTGTTTCCTCTTCCGAACTTGTGCACTTACCCCACCTTCCCTCCCTATTCTTGTGCTTTCTTCTTAGGGCAAGGTGGTACCCGCCAAGGCAAGCGTGTTCGTCGACCATCCTCTGACATTCCTCCTGAGATTGATGAAGAAGATGTTGAGGTTGTGCGTCCAACTACTCAGACTAGCCGTCAGAAGGCTGCTGCTGCTCGTCGTGCTGCTACTGAAGGAAAGAGGCCAGATCTTTCTCAGAAGGCCACTGCTGCTGGGCCAGACAAGACCAAAGCCAAAATCTCCAAATGGTCTCAGAAAGCTTACTCTGAATTCAGGCGTACGGATCCCTACCTCGTGTCTCGTGACCGTCTTTGCTTGGATCCTCACTTCCGCAACTGCCGTCAGGAACAAATATTTGCTGAGATCTATGCAACGAAGAAGAAGTTCGTGGTTGCTCCTCAAAAGTACATCAATGTGACTCACATGGAAGAGAAGCATGCATACTTTGGTGAGGCTCTTGATATTTGCCAGAAGTTTGGGCTGATTCCCCTCATGGAGCACCGTCAGAACTTTGATGTGGCTGCTATTGCTCAGTTTTACTCTACTCTATTTATTCACATGCAGTCCTCTACTGAAGGTGTGTTGAAGTGGATGACTAGGGGAGTGTTTCTTACCGCCACTTGGTCTGAGTTTGCTGAGCTTCTTGGCTATCCCCTTCAGCCTGGCAATGGGGAAATGGTTGGTGTGTTCACGGCCCCGAAGCTGCTGATCTTTAGGTCCTGGAGCCTCTCTACATTGAAGGGTGGGGCTCTGTTGGGTATGTGAATCATCTGCTGCCAGTTTATGACATCACGCGCATGGTGTAATTGAACACCATCTCTCCCAAGGCTGGAAACTTTGATCAGTTTCATGGATATCAGGTTGACCTCATGCATCATACTTATCTCCGCCGTGACTCTGACAGGTCAATGGATGTTATGAACTTCATCTACACAGAGATGTGGCAGGCTATTATTGAAAAGCGCTCCTGCATCTATGCTCCCTACATTCAGACTCTCATCAATCACAAGTGGCTTGAGACGACTGGCACTCGCTTTCCTGAAGACAACATCACCATACATGAGGAGAAGAAGCTGCGTGTGAGTAAGCACCAAAAGCCTCGTTCTCAAGAAGAAAAGGAAGTTGAACTCCAGAAGGCTCGAGATGAAGCTGGTGGTCCCTCCTCTGCTCCTGGTGGCTCTAGTGCTGGTGGGCCTTCTCTCCAGAAGCAGCCGTCTTGGGCAAAGAAGCTGCTTGGGAAGGTGAAGAAGACTTTCTGCTTTCTCCAAGACCGCGAGTATCAGGCGTATGTAGATCAGCGTCACAATGTTTAGTGTCAGAAGGCCATCATGATAGCTCTCAACATTCCTAGCTCACCAGTCACTAGCTCTGTAATTGCTCCCAAGGATGATTGGATTCGCGACAACTGCCGCTGGTCTGAGGAAGAGTCTGAGGAGGAGGTCACTGGTCCGCCGCCTGAGTGGGGTCCTTGGGTCCTTGAGTCTGCTCCTCCTCCCTTTCATGGCTGGGACGATTAGATTGATCTTTTCTTCCTTTTTGGTGTCTCGATGCCAAAGGGGGAGAAAGATGTCTATTAGGTTGTCTACGGGATTTGCATGGGTTGAGTCGTGAGCCTGTTCTTGCCTTTGATCTTTTATAGCTCACGAACTCTCTAGTTTATTTGTGTTCTTGTGTACCATGTTATCTTGAGTCTATGTGGTATGTTTGAGACTATGTGGTATCTTTGTGGTATCTTATGCAATGCCGTGTTTGTGGTATTCTTGTTGTCATCTTATGGGCATATGCATATGGTGGTGGAGCCTCATAGCTCTTATTGTTATTATTACTCTTTTTATGTCCACCACATTTGGTTGGTGTCTGGTATGATCTCTATCCTTTCTTGTACCTTGCACATGTGCGATCTTTGCAATTGGAAGGGGGGGCCTTCTTGTATGTGTGCCAGTCCTGTCCTTAGAGCCTTTTCTCTACCTTGCACACATACATGGGGAGCTTGTCCCACCCATTGAAAAGATTGCTTCTTTACTATGCAAATCTTTGGGATTGTCATTTAACACCAAAAAGGGGGAGATTGAACGGACTATATCTTCCCATGCTGTTTTTGGTGTTAATGACAATCCCATTTGTATTTTAATTGTGCGCTTGAGTTTTAGGGTAAACGCTCTTGATGTCTCCTTCAATCTGTGTGGATGCTCTCTTGGGATCTCATGAAGACGGTGGCCTTTAGTTTTCTCCTAGTTTCTCTCCTGTTGTTGTTTTAGGTCACCGTACTATTAAGAGGGGGTCCATCTCGGAAGGCCGTGGGAAATCACTTGTTCTTGCACAAACTTATATACAAAGCCACATCCATCCTACCATTCCGTGAGAGAGTGAGTTTCTATTCTATTGGAGCCTTCTGTGTCTCACCGGAACTTCCGGCCTGGCGCCGGAAGTTCCGCTCAGGACTTTTTCTGCGGGTTGATCTGAGCCTTGTTCCGACCCTAGTTCCGCCCCAAGTTCCACTGGTGGATCAGTATCCTACTGTATGTAGTGTTCTATTTGCTGGAACTTGGGCCGGAACTTGCATCGGAACTTGCCCTGACAGAAAGTCCTGAGCAGAACTTCCGCCCGGACGCCAGAACTTCCGGTAAGATTCGGCTCGCGACCCAGAACTTCTGCCCCTAGTTCCGCTCCAAGTTCTGATGAAGGATCAGTAACCTTCTGTTTGAAGTGTTCTATTTGCCGAAACTTGGGTCGGAAGTTCACTGGAACTTTTGGTCTGTTTTGATCGGAACTTCCGGTTGAGCTTTTGGAGCGGGCGTCAACGATCTGATGACCGTTGGAGCCAGGCTGGGTGGAACTTCCGGCCTCTCACCGGAACTTCCGGTGAGGTCGCGGAGGCTGAAACGGTTCAGTGCGGGGGGGGGGCTATTTAAGGCACCCCTCTTCTTCCTCCCACCTACTTCAATTTTTTCTCTCTCCTCCATTAATGCTTGAGCTTCACCTCACTAGATCTCTCTCTAGCCACTCAAATGAATTGATATTTTGAGAGGTGAGGGAGGTGACCTAGATCTACACTTCCACCAAAGAAGATTTGATTTCCCCCACCCATCCTTTGTGGATCTTGTTGCTCTTGGGTTTCTTGAAACCCTAGACGGTGTAGGGCATCCTCGGAGCTAAGGCTTGTGTTGTGAAGCTTCGAGGTGTTGTTGAGGGCCTCCAATTGAGTTGTGGAGCCTCCCCCTCAACCTTGGTGTAAAGGTTTCGGTTGGCGCTTTCAAGGTCACCGGTTAGTGGATTGTGAGGCCTCCTTTGTGGGGGAGCTCACCGGAGAAGAAGGTGAGGCCTTTGTGGCGCTCGGGTGACCTTGTGTGGCCCCGACACCTCTCCAACATAGACGTAGCTCCTTGGGAGTGAACTACGGGAATTATATCTCTGTGTCCCCGCTCCGATTACTTCATTCCCTTCCTTTACGCCTTGCTATTTACCGTTCTCGTGGTTGTTGTAAGTTATCTTGCATTTAGGTTGTTCATTTAGTTGTACATCTAGATAACTTTCTTTCTCGTTGAGCCTAAAAGTGTGAAACAAATTAAAATTGGGTAGACGCCTATTCACACCCCCTCTAGTCATATCAATTCAGTACTTTCAACAGCCCATCTATGGTCCAAGCTCTCGGCCATGGCGTGCGTGTGGAGAAAGGGGAGGTAGGGAGCATCAGGAGCCGTGGTCGAGAGATGGCAGTGGTCGTCGTGGGATAGTAGGAGTGTGAGGCCGTGGGTGGCGACCAGCACGGCGGCGCTGTGCGGGGAGTCGAGGAAGAGGGAACTCGCGGAATTTGGGAGCCTCTGGGCATGCGGCGGGGGTTTGCTATGAGGATGGCCGCTGATGCAGGACGTCTTTCTAGATGATAAACCGATTCTTCTATTAAATAACGTGAATACATTTGTACATCAATATGGAGTTATTATTAGGGACAACGTCCTCGTCAGCGTTTTCTATTAGTTTTGTCGAGGACATACACAAATACATGCTTTGGAAGAATCTTATTTCACATTTCACCCTATCGGTCTTGGAGTCTGATGATCTCACAAATGACATGAGGTCCAAAGTTAGGCATTTATTTCTTAAGAAGATGATCGAACAGTTTAATAACTACAGTGAATATCTCAAGGAATACAATATTCCAGAATTCAATAGCACATTAGAGAAGCAGCGGAATCACTGGGACAAATTTCTGGAGTACAAAAAATATCAAAAGTAGCAAAAGAAAGGTCGAAAAATAATAAAGATAATGCCGCGAAAAAGAAATATCACCATAAGATGGGTATATGTGACTACAAGACTTCCATGTCTAAGTGGGAGCAAGATGAGGCCGCCTTTCATGCTGAAGGGATCACTCCATCTACACATGACTGGTCCAAGAGGGTAAGAAATTGGTTACTTGTGCATGTGGCGAAGTATGACATGCAAACAAGGGAGTTAATAATGAAAATAAAAAATTGTTGTACCCCATGAAGCAATTGTTAAAACAATCAAGGAGGTTCGAGAGGCAAACCTGACAGAGAGAACGACGAGCTGACAAAGGCCCTCAGAAATCCTAAAAAACCAGGACGAACACGAGTCTTTGGACCACCGAGAAAAGTGAATCTTATAGAAGCCTAGCGAGAGCAAGGCAGTGGAAGGATAAGATAAGCAACTTGACAAAATGCGTCAGCAAGGGACAACTCATCAACTGCAGCAAGATAGTGTCGGCGGTTACTATGAGGAGGTGGCGGCGGCAGTCCATCAAGGAAGGGATACGGTGATGCAGGTAGATGGATATTAGTACTATCGTGTGTGTGTGTGTGTGGGGGGGGGGGGGGTGTACACCTAAAGGAGTGTGTACGTGGAAAGAGGAACAAGCGGAAACTGCCGACCCGAGGGCACTATATCATTTCCCTAATTGATGATATGTTCCCCTTTTCAAAAAAAACTTGCATTTTATTCCGAAAACAAATCCAGTTATGTGTTGGTGTACTTATGTGTAGTACTAGAAGTATAGGAAGGATGAGAATGTAAAATGCACTATGTATATTCCTAACCTATGTGGAATAGAAAAGTGAAGTTGATTCCAGAAAAATCCCCGATAACACAAGATGGTATGAGGGCAGGAGTCGTTCAGCCCGTGCCGGTAGTGAGTCGGCAGCGTACGGTGGAGAATCCAGCGCCCACTGCAGGAGACAAGCTCCAAGAAGGAGAAGCGGAGGCCAGGGGACGTCGACACGCACGCCCGTCATCTTCAGAGGTAGCTTTACCGGTGGCGCAATGCTGTAGGCGGACAGGGTCCGCATGGAGGACGTGAAGTTGATAGCTCGGGCCCCACTTGGCTGTCGGCGATGAATCTTCTATGGGTTGTGATGTGCGAGGAGTTTATGCACCAGTAGAGGAGGGTGCTCGCACAGGAACTGTGTGCAAGGGCGCAGGCCGCTGTTGCTAACTGCCTTAATGTGATTCACTGACGAGCAAAGCAGGGGAGTCTCGTGCTCGTCCAGAGACGAGATTTGGTAGAGCTCCCACTATGGGGAGAATCATTAGGAGGAAGCAGCTATACGATTGATTTGGGTAAGCTGATTTGGGTCGGTTGTTTGCTCTGTACGAGAAGAGCACAAGTGGTTGGAGCTTTGCTATGTATGTAAACAGAGAGGAGGTGAGTAGCAGCTAAAATTGTTGTAGCTGCAAACAAACTTAGAAGAGAAGATGATAGAGGGCTGCTAGTGGTGAATCAGCGGCCAGCGGCGCTCATAGTTGTGGTGGAGAAGTCTCGGTGTTGGTGACTACTTGGTGCGAGCTATGGCTGTAGAATATCAAGCTCTGTTTGGTGGGCTTGGTAAGCAGGTGTAGAGGGAGTGTCCCAACCTTTATACAACATAAGGTGGAGTCCCCTGTGTTTACAATGCTAGTCCCTGGATCAATAGCTAGCATCCACAGTTAATATGTAATATCAAGAAACAAAGTTCATAATACAACTTTATAACCAGGAATAACATAATTCTATTACATCTTACATAGCTCATTGGCTATTACATTACATTGCAACAGAATATATATAAGCATGGGGTCCTTCATCTTCAAGGTGCCACAGGCAGACATGTTGGTTGTAGACTTTGTAATCCTAATCAATCAATCTTCTCTAAAACAATCAAACCTGCAACATTACAAGTTACAGCCACAAGGGTCAATACATTTGAATTGTATTGGCAAGTGATACTATGGTAGTATGGTGGAGTCTATCATCTATATGCATTTGGATAAGTGGAGTTGAGGCTTGCATTGCTCAAAATAGATTTTCCTTATCATTTTGAAAATACTAAGTTTTTGTTTTGACAAAATCTTTTCCAAGGCAACTCTCAATCAAAGATTGAAGATTTCAATAACCCTTGTTCAAACCACAAGTTTTTAACTTAGAAATTTGAATGATGAGATTCTTGATTGCTTCCATGTCTTGATGCTCAAATTGTCCTTTACCAGGGACATGGCTAAGTACTTAGATTTTACACTCTGCAGAGGTGGTGCACTTTCCCCACAAGACTTGGTTTCCCAAGACAAGATCTTTCAGAAGCCTTCCCTTATACCAAAATGGATGCGCTCCAACCTATCAAACACTACCACCAACTGTCCATATGGCTAAGTTCTTGCAACCTATATGATCTAGGCAGAGCCCATAATGCCAAGTGGTTGCACTTGAAGCTTCTCAACATTTGACATCTCAAATCTCTTTGTTCCTGGGTGGCCATCCACAAGTGATATACACAAGGTCAACCATAGACATGGGCCTTGTGAACCACTCAACCAAAAACCACCAAGCAAGTCCCATTCCACCCAGGTGATTCATTAACTTAGTTGTTTTATTAAACAAAACACAAGTCCTCAGACTTAGAATATTTTTCCATAGTGTGAATATATATTCCACCCATGTTTTCTATTAGCTAGGCTAAGCTTGATAGTAATAGGAATATTAACTTAGGAAGATTTCCACTAAGGTTTCATCTACTAGGTTTTACTAGCAAGGTCTATACTTTAGCAAAAATTTCATGCAAGTTTTACTTAGCAAAATCACTAATGCATAGTGAAAGTAATGGGACAAAAAGTATGAAGCATCACTTGCCTTTTTGGTAGAGGGTATAAGTTCACTCCTTGTCCTTGCAACAATCACACTCTTCAAGTCACTACAATTCAATCAAGCAAGGCACAAGTTCAATCTACCAATCAAGCAAAACAACACACATAAAATCATAGAATCAAAGTAATGCATGCAAGCATGCCAAGCTTTGTTTAATAAAAGTGGTTCCTACTGGGTCATAAACATTGGAATACACCTAATGGTCATTTTGTAAAGTGGCAAAGTCATTTTACAAAAGGTTTCACTTCAAAACCATTTTCAAAACAAAGTATCATTTTATGTGGTGTAGAAATATTTTTACTAAGGCATTAATCTATAGGGTTCACCAAATATGTTTTCCAACTATAAAACTTGGTGTTTGGGGTCAGAGAGTTTAAAACAAAACATTTCCCAAAGGTTTCCCTTCAAAATCATTTTTAATAAATAAACCACATTTCTATTTGACTAGAAATGGTTTTAAATCAAATAATCATTCTTTTTTTTCACTAAAAACATTTTTGAATCCACAAAGTGTTTCCTATGGTCAGTAGGTTCAAATCGCACCAATTGCCAAAGATTTTATCCCCATATTCATTTTTAAACAATTTTCACAATCTTAACAAGCATACAAATGTTTCTGCAAAAACACACATTTTTCCAGAAGCTTTTGACTAACCAAAGGGCATGGTTGGCTAGGGCTTGTCTCACTGATTCCAACGATATAAATTTTGCAAATTTTGGACGTGTGTTTTGAAAGTTACAAGGGTTTCAAAATGGCATCTAAATCTGATTTCAAATTCTATTCTAAATCATCCAGTGAAACGCGGCGCGTTCTGATTCGTCGAAAACGGTTCGTGCGGATCAGGCGACGCAGGACGTTGGATCTAATTGATATCGCGCGACTCAGATGGACGCGTACCTCTTCGATTGGATCTAATCTTAGCCAGATGTTTTGCATCCTATGGCTCCTGACTCACTAACCAAAATCCGGCGGCGCTCAACGGTGGCTGGTGGCGGCGACGGTCAGACGACGACGGAATCGATGCTACAGGAAGCGAGGGAGGAAAAGAACATGCTCACCGTGCTCGCAAGGACGTGTGGAAGCTCGAGGTGGTGCCGTCTTGTCGAGGGGCGCACTAGAGCGGGCTTGATTGCTCGCTGGAGTGGGGCTGCGCCTCGGCCTTGCTCAGTCGTCGTCGAGGACGGCGCTAGGGATCACTCGGAGGCAAACGAAATGCACGGTCAGATGCGCCAAGACACGATGAAGATGTATGCGTGAACGAGAGGGGTCAGGGTAGTCTGGTTTACCAGAGGGAGGTCGTCGGAGAAGAGCCAGATGGCGGCGGTGCTGGAGGTTGTCGTTGCCGGGGCTCAGGGGCGCCCGCGGGTGAATGGAAAGCGCCGGGAGAAGTGCCAGGGCTAGGGGAGTATGTGAGTGTGCTTAAGGAGGCGAGGGGTGGCAGGACACGACCGGAATTATCGCCGGAGCGTCGTCGGAACAGAGGGAGTGTAGGGCAAAATTCCGCGGCCTGGGGGCGTGTTGAGATGGGGGAACAGAGGGGAACCAGAGAGGAGTCACTGGCGTTTATCACTGCATGGTCACGGCGAGGTTTAATCCATCCATCAACGCGAATTCAAGGGAATTAACACGGCAGTAAACGGCGAGGAACGGTCGACGCGGTGGAGACGATGAACAGAAAAGGGTGGGGCATACCTGTCAGCGAGAAAGGAAGTGAGGGGGAAGGGTCCACCGGTCAGCTTCTCTGCGGGTTAACAAGTTGGTGCGAACCGTTTTCTTTCGGGGAGGGGGAGCTGGGCTGTTTGCTGGGCCTTGTTGGGCTGGGTCCTTTGCACTATTTTTTTCTGTCTGAAACATTTTTCTTTTTCTAAATCAATTTCTGTTTTGAATTTCAATCAACTATTCAAACATTCAAACAATTCAAACAATCTCCACACTCGAAATGAGTTTTTGGTTCTGTTTATCAACATAAACCAAATCCCAAAATAAAATAACATTTTTATTTTTAGAGTCCATTTATAATTAAATAAAATGGACACTAGTTAATAAATTAAATGGGTTTTAATTTATTTAAAACCTCCATTTGAAATCCAAATATTTTCAAAACCAAATCAGCAGGTTTTATTTGAAATAAAAGATATTTGGAAAACTTGTTTAAAATAAAATAACATTTTTATTTTAGGTTCCATTAATAATTAAATAGAATGAACCTTAGTTATTAAATCAAATAGGGTTTGTTTTATTAAAATATTTATTTTGAAAATTTAAAATAAAACCAAAACACTTTAGTAGGTTTTATTTGAGAATATAAAATATTTGGAAAAAATATTTTTAAAATAAATAAATAAGTTTTTGAGTTTATTTAAAATGGAAAAAGCCTTTACTTAAATAAAATTGGATATTAATTCCTTATTATTTTATTTAAATAAACCTTTACTATTTTTAATCAAAACAAAACATTTTATTTCAAAATATTGGCCAAGGTTTAATTTGGCTTTATAAATAATCCTTTATAAATAATCCTTTATAAATAATCCTTTATTTATAAATCTATCTTTTCTTTTGAAATCCAAATCTTTTAATAAAGGATCCAAAATAGTAATTTTAAATATTTTTAAGTTTATTGTTTATTTAACTTTTTAAATCCCTTTAGGATTCTATTTGATCCAAATAGGTTTTGAAAGTTTCCAAATGGATTCAAAAAGTTTCTTCTCACCCTGAAAATCAACAAAGTTTTATTTTATTCATTTATTTTTCACATTACAAGATTTGGAAAATCTTGGGATGTGACAGCAGGGGATGGTATTGAATGGATCTAGCAGAGGTAAAAGACTTGGTAATGGTTCTATAAAATCTTGGCGGTGAAATGGGTATTGGTTGTGTCCAAGCTCAAGCTATAGAAATATGAATTTTGTATTTCGTAAATTTTGTAACAAGTGTGGAGTTGTACACCCTGCCGGTTCTAGTGGAATGGGGACAACTAAAAGTGGCGAAAAGTCCCACACTGTTATAGTTAAAATGATAATGGATGAGTTGAAGAATGTTGGAGATATGCCCAAGAGGCAATAATAAAGTAGGTTATTATCATATCTTCATACTTATGATAAATGTTTAAATACCATGCTATAATTGTATTAAAAGGAAACATTAATACTTGTGTGATTTGTAAACGTAAAAGAGTCCCTAGTAAAGCCTCTTGTTAAACTAGCTTGTTCGTTAATATATGATCATGGTTTCCTGATCATGAACATAGAGATGTTATTAACAACAGGGTCATATCATTGGGAGAATGATGTGATGGACATACTCCTATAGTTAAGCGTAGCATAAAGATCAAGTCATTTAATATAGTTCATTTGCTATAAGCTTTCTGATACATAGTAACCTAATTCCTTCGACCATGAGATCATGCTTATCACCGTCACCGGAAGGATGCTTTGATGACATCAAACACCACACCGTAACTGGGTGGCTATAAAGATGGCATTGAGTGTTCGGAAAGTATGGGTTGAGACACATGGATCAAGAGTGGGATTTGTCCATCCATATGACGGATAGATATACTCTGGGCCCTCTCGGTGGAATGTCATACAATTAGCTTGCAAGCATGTGACTGGCTCACAAGGGATCACATACCACGGGAACGAGAAAAGAGTACTTATCGGTAACGAGGTTGAACTAGTTATGCAGAAATACCGACGATCAAAACCTCGGATAAGTAAACTATCGTGAGACAAAGGGAAATTGGTATCGTATGTAAGTGGTTCATTCGATCGCAAAGTAATCGTAGAAATATGTGGGAGCCATATGAATTTCCAGATTCCTCTATTGGTTATTGATCGGAGAAGTGTCTCGATCATGTCCGCATAATTCACGAACCGTAGGGAGACACACTTAAGGATTCGATGTTGTTGAGTAGTTATGGAATGATGAGTAAGAGACCGAATGTTGTTCGGAGTCTCGGATGGAATCCGGGATATCACGAGGAGATCCGGAATGGTCCGGAGAATAAGATTCATATAAGGAAAGTCCTGTTTCGGAGTTGGAGAATGGTTCCGGTGTTTTCATCAGGAATGTTCTAGAAGTTTCCGGAATGTCCGGCACTCCGGAGGGGAAGGGTACGTGAATGTGTCATTGCAAGTTGGAATGATTGCATCATGTACTAGGTGTCATCGCTGTACAAAATAAAGGGTTTAATCAAATCCTAGTTTGAAAAGTCAAACGCCAATTTGAAAAGTCAAACGGCTATTTTGGAAAGTGGAAAAGAAGTGGGAAACCGAGTTGGGGAGGAGTTCCTCCTCCACCGCCGGCCCACTAGGGATCCGAGTTGGGGAGGGACTCCCTCCCCTTGGCCGGCGCCTCCCTCCACCTATATAAGGAGGGGCAGGGCTCCCCTCCTAGACACACAAGTTGCCTCCCTCTAAACCTAAACCCTAGCCACAGCCTAGGGATTTCTCCCAAGCCGCCGAGTTAGAGCTTATAATTGCCCTAGTCGTTGGTTTAGCCCCTTCTAATTGGTGTGTCTAAACCCTAGATCACCCAGGCTCTCTCATAGTCCACCATACTCGCTCCGGCTTAAGGCGAAGCCCTGCGAGATATCCCCTCTACTTCCGGTACCACGCCGTCGTGCTGCCGGAATCGCGAGGAGAGTGCTACAACCTCCGCTGCCTGCTGGAACAAGGGAGATGAAGGTATTCGTCGAGTACCGAACGTGTGACCGACTGCGGGAGCGCTGCCGGAACGCAGCACCGGAAGGATCGTCTACGCGATCTTGAGATCGGCAAGACTACGACTACATCACCCACGAGAATCTGCTCTCGTTAACCGCTTTGGAATCTTTGAGGGTGAGTTCCTCTATCGACTCGTTGCTACAATCTAGTAGATAGATCTTGGCTTGTTTGTTTGCATGCGGTAGAAATTTTTTGTTTTCCATGATACGAACCCCTACAGTGGTATCAGAGCCGTGTCTATATGTAGATCTGTTGCACGAGTAGAACACAATGGTCATTGTGGGCGTTGATGCTTTTGTTGTCGATTGCTTTTTGTGTACTTTGCATCTTGCGGGATGGTGGGATGAAGCGGCCCGGGCTAACCTTACATGACATCGTTCATGAGACTTGCTCCACGCTTGACATGCAACTTGTATTGCATAAGTGGCTTTGCGGGTGCCTGTTTCTCCCAACATAGTTAAGTTTCAATTTACAACGGGTGATTGACAATACTAGTATCAATGTTGTGGTTCTTGTTCGTAAGTTAGAACGACACTTATTGAAAGCCCCAAACCACGTAAAATATGCAAAGAAAATTAGAGGCGTCTAACTTTGTTTTGCAGGGGTGTGCTGTGATGTGATATGGCCATGATTGTGATTATATATGATGTATGCAATGTTCCTTATTGTAAGTTAGCAACCGGCAGGAGCCATATGGTTGTCTTTAAATTCTGATAAGATCCGCGTGTCTATTCAAAGTAGTTGTAATAGTTGAAGCTGGTGGAAGACAACCATGGAGCGGCATCATTGACCTTGATGCAATACCGGTGATGATGGAGATCATGTTCGTGCTTGAAGATGGAGATCGGAAGCACAAGAAGAAAGGCCATATCATATCACATATTATGAATTGCATGTGATGTTAATCCTTTTATGCATCTTGTATTGCTTAGTTCACGACGGTAGCATTATAAGATGATCCCTCAAGCACACAATTTCAAGTTTTAAAGTGTTCATCCTTAGTAAGCATCGTTGCTAAATCTCGTTGTTTCGAAGCACCATGTGATGATCGGGTGTGTTAGATTCTGCGAGTGTATACAATGTGAGCAAGCCAGATTTGCTCATGCGGAAGCTAAGGTTTGATCTTGACGAGCCTAGCATGTACAGACATGGTCTCGGAACACGGATCACCGAAAGGTAAAGCATGAGTCATATAGTAGATATGATGAACATGTTGATTGTTCGCCATTGAAGCTACATCAACTCTCGTGATGATCGGTTTTGATGTGGTGGATTTGGTTCGTGTGATCACTAAAACAATGTGAGGGATATTGTTTTGAGTGGGAGTTCAACGGCAATATGATTAAAAGTTGAACACTATTTATCATAAATTAAATCAAAGTGAATTTGCATAGTTGTTGTAGTCATTGGCATCCGTTTACCACCTTGCGCTTAGTTATAATTGAGATAATAGAACTATAGAATTCTGGTTAGTTACTTTACGAACTGGTATCATATTGTTTTGAAGTGTTAATCTAAAGTTTAAAAGTCCTATTGCAAACTTTCAGTAAGTTCCGGTTACTCCAAAAGTCATGTTCTCATATTTGATGAGAATTTGCAAAAGGTTGGAGACAATAGTTGTCTTAATTCTCCAAAAGGTTTTGGAGAGCAACATTATACTCGCGATTCACCGCAATAAGCTAAAGTATCTTGATCATGAATAATTCCATGATAAGGGTGAATATTTGATGTAGGTAAAATATTTACTACACCAAGAGATTACTAAAGAGTGGAATTTGAAAGCACATCAAACATTTGATGATGGTGATCTACTTCAAAGTGAAAGTCGAAAGACATTGGTATTTAATTATACACGCTTTGGACTATGTGTCATATGTATGACTCCACTATTGATGTTGATAGATTCTTTCAAAAGAGAATACTGGAAGAGAATCTCATAAATATATGGCAGAAAAGAAAAGACTAGAATTGTTCAGTTTATGTATATAGATGATATACATGTTATGGCTATATTCTTTGCTTATTAAACAATGTGGTTCTTAAGTATTTGATACTGAATTTGTTGGTGTGAATCGTCATACGAAACAACACAATTCATGAACTACAATGGCCTAAGTAACTAGCAAAACAATATGTGGTGATGATCATCGAGAACAAATAAAGGGTTATTGTATTCTCGTTAAACATCAAAGCTTGCCTTCAAGATTTGTTTTATCAGGTATTATGAGACCAAAAGGGTTGTTCAAATAATTGCCGTAATCCATAAAAGATGGATGATTCACAAATCTCGTTGGAGAAATCACATCCATAAAACTAGTGCTAAAAATGTCGAAAGACAAATTGATTGAAAGATCACTTGGGAAGTGACATCGCCGTTTAAATTATATTGGAAAGAAAACATGAAGAAAATCCATGTGGATGGAATTTTGAGTCTTTTGATTTTTGATCACATGATGCTTGTGAAACTTTCCTAGAGATAATTAAAACTTCGTTCATAGGCCAAAAGGGAACGAATAACTAGCTTATTGGAACTTGTACATATTGTTGTACGAAGTCCATTATGTGTAGTCAAGAGCGATGGATTTCAACTTCATATGCTTTCTCCGAAAATTTGAGTGAATATATGAATATTTACTTAATAAGGATGAAGTATGAAACATTTGAAAAGTTCAAAGATTTTAAGATGAAGTACAAAATCATTGTAACAAGAATATAAATAGTTTATGATAAAGATCATAAAGGAAGATATTTGAGTTACAAGTTTAGCATAATACCTAAGATTTAAGAAATCGTTCCATGGATTTGCATTTCCCGAAACACCATAAGAGTATGGAGCGTTCGAGATATGTAATTAAACCTTGTTTGACATGGTAAGATCGAAGGTGTAATTCATAAAACTGCCATTATATTTTAAAGATTAAAAGCTTTAGAGACTACCGTTTTTCCACTGAAAAGAGCTCCATCATAATCCGTTGAAATGACACCATATAAAGTTATGGTTTGGGATAAAACCCAAGTAGTCCTTTCTTAAACATTGGTATGCTATGCATAAGAAAGATGTGTGCAACCAAAGTCGGATGAACCTGTCTTTGTATAACTGTTAAGTATTCATCCATAAACACCGGAGACAAAAGTGTTTGTCGCTTAGAACATCAAGTTTCTTTGAGAAGGAATTTTTCATGAAAAGTTAAGTGGGAGGACAATAGAACTTTGATAAGGTTAAAAGAACCTTAGCTATATGTGCAAAGTTGCGCAGCGCCGAAAAGTGTTCTGGAGGTAGCAACAATGCTCATGGCTCACGTGCCTCAAAGGTTGTGGTCACGGAGATCTAAGTTCCTATTGAAACAAGTAGGTCGGATGAACAATCAAATACCAAGATTTGAGAGTTAAATCATTATTTGACAATAATGATCCGACTACATGCAAAGAAGCGATGATGAGCCCTGACTCCGTCAAATAGGCTTGAAGCCATAAAATCCGTGATAGTTCCATACACGAGAAATCAAGCTTTGAACTTGAAGGACCCTCGAGAAAGGTGTAAGACCTTACAGTTGTGTTTGGATCTATAAAGAAATAGACATGGATGTTTCACATCTATGAAATAATCGACATGTTGGGATAGAGTTCACAACAATGTTCAAAGGTTGACTATGACAAGATTTTATCTTTCATAGCGATATTTAGTATAGACGGATTAATGTAGCAGCCACTACATATAATTTTGTTATGTGGTAATTGAATAAACAAAACAAGTTCTTCTAATAGAATTGTTACCTAGGACATGTGCATAACGCGGTCCATAGGGTTTTGTTAATTCAAAGGATGCTAAAAGCATATGCAAACTTCAATGGTTAAAGTAAGCATTGCGGAGTTGGAATCTTCACTGTGATGAAACTGTTAAAAGAGTTTAATTTCATCGGAGACGATGAAGATGCTTGCACTTGAAAGAAATTAAGTGCGAGCGCTAAGACATATTTCTAATACATTATGTAGAAGACATATTGTTGATTGGAAGTGATGTATCTTTTTATTAACACAGGATAATAATTTCATCTTGATGAAAGACTTAGGCAAAACCCAAATATTTGGCATTAATAGACGCCAATATGGTTGTGCCAAGAGTACATAGATGAGATATTGAATGAGTTCAATATAGAAACTACAAGAAAGGTTCTTGTTGCACTGAAAGGATTGAATGAGTTCAATATTGATGATATATTCAAGTGTATTGACACTTGGTAAGTGAAACAAAGATTCAAGTATAGATTGATACTTGATGTATAAAATCACAAAGAGTATTTATATCAATCATACTGTGATATGTACAAATCCAGATATGTCCTATGCTCTAAATGTTATGAGAATATACCAGAATGATTCATAAAATGATCATTGGACAATAGTAAGGATATTCTTATGATCTTTTGGAAGAACTAAGAGTATACTATTTGTAGAAGTGACAAATAGATGGTTAGTTCATTGTAAAAGTACTACATTGATACTAGTTTTGTCACAAAGTAAAAATTAAGTTTATCTCAATCTAAACTAACGGTGGCACAATATGATGGAAAGTAAGTTCCATAATGAATTTGGATGAATTCCAAAGTTAAGACATTGTGACAGATACTACAACAAAAGGCTAAGTATATGACTGCTATTATAGCAGCAAAAGAGGGCATTTGTGTCAAGTAGTTTGTTATCAAACTAGGTGTAGTTCACAGTGGGATAGTACTATGAAGATATATTGTACGACAATATTATCAACATGTTTTAACCCCAAAGAACTAAAGGTCACACCAAAGGACCAAATTTGTACGAAGCCATCTCATTAGAGAATGAGTGATGCGTAGAGACGTAAAGACATGCAATTACACATGGACCTGGAAGTGTCAGATCCGTAGATCAGTTGACCACTAGCAATCGTGTACATACAACACCGGAAAGCCATAGGTGTTGAATACACAAAGGTTTGAAACAAGATTATTGACTCTAGTGCAAGTGGGAGACTGTTGGAGATATGCCCAAGAGGCAATAATAAAGTAGGTTATCATCATATCTTCATACTTATGATAAATGTTTACATACCATGCTATAATTGTATTAAAAGGAAACATTAATACTTGTGTGATTTGTAACCTTAAAAGAGTCCCTAGTAAAACCTCTTGTTAAACTAGCTTGTTGGTTAATATATGATCATGGTTTCCTGATCATGAACATAGAGATGTTATTAACAACATGGTCATATCATTGGGAGAATGATGTGATGGACATACTCCTATAGTTAAGCGTAGCATAAATCAAGTCATTTAATATAGTTCATTTGCTATAAGCTTTCTGATACATAGTAACATAATTCCTTCGACCATGAGATCATGCTTATCACCATCATCGGAAGGATGCTTTGATGACATCAAACACCACACCGTAACTGGGTGGCTATAAATATGGCATTGAGTGTTCGGAAAGTATGGGTTGAGACACATGGATCAAGAGTGGGATTTTTCCATCCATATGACGGATAGATATACTCTGGGCCCTCTCGGTGGAATGTCATCCAATTAGCTTGCAAGCATGTGACTGGCTCACAACGGATCACATACCACGGGAACGAGAAAAGAGTACTTATCGGTAACGAGGTTGAACTAGGTATGCAGAGATACCGACGATCAAAACCTTGGATAAGTAAACTATCGTGAGACAAAGGGAAATTGGTATCGTATGTAAGTGGTTCATTCGATCGCAAAGTAATCGTAGAAATATGTGGGAGCCATATGAATTTCCAGATTCCTCGATTGGTTATTGATCGGAGAAGTGTCTCGATCATGTCCGCATAATTCACGAACCGTAGGGAGACACACTTAAGGATTCGATGTTGTTGAGTAGTTATGGAATGATGAGTAAGAGACCGAATGTTGTTCGGAGTCTCGGATGGAATCCGGGATATCACGAGGAGATCCGGAATGGTCCGGAGAATAAGATTCATATAAGGAAAGTCCTGTTTCGGAGTTGGAGAATGGTTCCGGTGT
The DNA here is from genome assembly GCA_910589765.1 of Avena atlantica. Lineage (NCBI taxonomy): Eukaryota > Viridiplantae > Streptophyta > Magnoliopsida > Poales > Poaceae > Avena > Avena atlantica. Next base: position 420,862,141 of record OU342736.1, read on the forward strand.
TTTCATCGGGAATGTTCTAGAAGGTTCCGGAATGTCCGGCACTCCGAAGGGGAAGGGTACATGAATGTGTCATTGCAAGTTGGAATGATTGCATCATGTACTAGGTGTCATCGCTGTACAAAATAAAGGGTTTAATCAAATCCTAGTTTGAAAAGTCAAACGCCAATTTGAAAAGTCAAACGGCTATTTTGGAAAGTGGAAAAGAAGTGGGAAACCGAGTTGGGGAGGAGTTCCTCCTCCACCGCCGGCCCACTAGGGATCCGAGTTGGGGAGGGACTCCCTCCCCTTGGCCGGCGCCTCCCTCCACCTATATAAGGAGGGGCAGGGCTCCCCTCCTAGACACACAAGTTCCCTCCCTCTAAACCTAAACCCTAGCCACAGCCTAGGGATTTCTCCCAAGCCGCCGAGTTAGAGCTTCTAATTGACCTAGCCGTTGGTTTAGCCCCTTCTAATTGGTGTGTCTAAACCCTAGATCACCAAGGCTCTCTCATAGTCCACCATACTCGCTCCGGCTTAAGGCGAAGCCCTGCGAGATCTCCCCTCTACTTCCGGTACCACGCCGTCGTGCTGCCGGAATCGCGAGGAGAGTGCTACAACCTCCGCTGCCTGCTGGAACAAGGGAGAGGAAGGTCTTCGTCGAGTACCGAACGTGTGACCGACTACGGGAGCGCTGCCGGAATGCAGCGCCGGAAGGATCGTCTACGCGATCTTGAGATCGGCAAGAGTACGACTACATCACCCACGAGAATCTGCTCTCGTTAACCGCTTTGGAATCTTCGAGGGTGAGTTCCTCTATCGACTCTTTGCTACAATCTAGTAGATAGATCTTGGCTTGTTTGTTTGCATGCAGTAGAAATTTTTTGTTTTCCATGCTACGAACCCCTACAAAGAAATGGTACCAGTTCAAGGGTATGAAACAGGGTGATACAAAAATTTGCAAAGTTATTGCTGTCTGTGCTAATCATTGTGGTAATGTTTGGACTGCTAGAGAGCTTGACTATAGTGGTACATCATGGCTGATTGATTCGGGTACATCTCGACATATGGCTAGTTCCTATGGAGAATTTCATGATTATGTTCTTAAGATGGGTAAACAGAGTGTTAAATTGGCCGATGGTTCAGCTCAAGCCATCATGGGTTCAGGAAAAGTTATATGCAGTCCTAACTTGTCACTTTCATCGGTGCTCCATATCCCTGCATTCCCAATTAATCTCATGCCTGTAAGCTGTATTACACGGGAACTTAATTGTGCTGCTATTTCCTTCCCATCATGGTGTATATTTTAGGAACTAGGAACAGGAAAAAGGCTTGGGATGGGAAGCTTACGTGGTGGCTTATATTACTTGGACAAAGAAATATCTCCGTCTGTTGCAGCAGTGTTCTCTTCTTCGCCTTTACAAGAGTTTCTACTGCAACATCTCAGGTTGGGTCACATGTCATTTGCCACCCTGGGTCAGCTCTATCCTGATTTGTTTAATAAGGTTAAAATGGAAATTTATATTGTGATGCATGTCGATTTGGGAAACAAACTAGGAGTACTTATATGTTATCTGATAACCGGAGTAGCATACCACTTGAAGTTATGCATTCTGAGGTGTGGGGTCCCAGTGGAGTTTCATCTCTAAATGGTTATCGCTCATTTGTTACCTTCATTGACTGTTGTACTAGAGTTACTTGGGTTTATGTGTTGAGGAACAAAGATGATGTGTTTGAATGCTTCGTTGATTTTCATAATATGATGAAGACACAATATAATGCATGCATGAAAATATTTTGTACTGACAATGGGACGGAGTATGTGAACCGGAAATTTTATAGGTACTTGTCCAGTTTTGGGATTATTCATCAAACAACTTGTCCAGGTACCTCTGAACAAAATGGATTGGCTAAAAGGAAAAATAGACACCTTTTGGAGGTTACCCGGTGTCTAATGATGACTATGAATGTTCCAAAATTTCTATGGAGCGAGGAAGTGATGACAACAGCTTATCTCATAAATAGAATGCCATCTAGAGTGCCTGGGTATAAAACCCCAATAGAATGTTTAACTGGTGAGATTTCTTATGTGGTTCCACCAAAGGTATTCGGGTGTGTGTGCTTTGTGAAAGATTATAGACCTTCTGTGAGCAAGCTTTATCCAAGGGCATTAAAGTGTGTGTTTGTGGGGTACTCTAGCAAACAAAAGGGGTATAGCTGTTGGTGTCCATTTGAAAAGCGAATGTTTATGAGTATGGATGTTGTGTTCAGGGAGCATGAACCTTTTTATGGCAAACCAACAGATTTATCTGAGGTCTTTCCTGATTTTTCTACTGATAATAATCTTGATGTAGATTGCAAGACAGGGAGAGACAAAGAAGAAAGAAATAATGAAGTAGCATCTGAAAAGATGATTGTCGGAGTAATTCCATCTGGAGATGAGCCTGATGGTAGAGATGGAGATACATCAAATGTTGAACAAGATCACACCCAGGAGGAGCAGCAAGAACATCAATTTGAAAGGACAAGTGTTGGAGATATGCCCTAGAGGCAGCAATAAAAGTGGTTATTATTATATCTTTGTGTTTATGATAAATGTTTACATTCATGCTATAATATTATTAACAGGAAACATTAATACTTGTGTGATTTGTAAACTAAATTAGAGTCCCTAGTAAAGCCTCTTTATAATACTAGCTTGTTGATTAATAGATGATCGTGGTTTCTCGATCATGAACATTAATATGTTATTAATAACAAGATTATATCATTAGGAGAATGGTATGATTGACATACTCCTATAGATAAGCGTAGCATTAAGATCAAAGTTATTTCAATAGTTTGTTTGCTATAAGCTTTTTGATACATAGTAACCTAATTCCTTCGACCATGAGATCATGTTAATCACCATCACCGGAAGGATTCTTTGATGACATTAAACACCACACCGTAACTGGGTGGCTATAAAGGTGGCATTGAGTGTTCGGAAAGTATGGGTTGAGGCACATGGATCAAGAGTGGGATTTGTCCATCCATATGACAGATAGATATACTCTGGGCCGTCTTGGTGGAATGTCATCCAATTAGCTTGCAAGCACGTGACTCGCTCACAAGGGATCACATATCACGGGAACGAGAAAAGAGTACTTATCGGTAACGAGGTTGAACTAGGTATGCAGAGATACCGATGATCAAAACCTCGGATAAGTAAACTATCATGAGATAAAGGGAAATTGGTATCGTATGTAAGTGGTTCATTCGATCGCAAAGTAATCGTAGAAATATGTGGGAGCCATATGAATTTCCAGAATCCTCTATTGGTTATTGATCGGAGAAGTGTCTTGGTCATGTCCGCATAATTCACGAACCGTAGGGAGACACACTTAAGTATTCGATGTTGTTTAGTAGATATGGAATGTTAGTAGGGATACCGAATGTTGTTCGGAGTCTCGGATGGGATCCGGGATATCACGAGGAGATCCGGAATGGTCCGGAGAATAAGATTCATATAAGGAAAGTCCTATTTCGGAGTTCGGGAAAGTTTCCGATGTTTTCAACGGAGAGTTTATAGAAGGGTCTAGAAGGTTCACCGGTCCGGAAGGAGAATGGTCCATGAATGTGTCATGGATAAGTGGAATGACTGGATCATATCCTAGGTCACTTGGTGTGTGCATTTGCAAGAGAGAATTAAAGCTCTAAATTGAAAAGTCAAACGGGAGTTTGAAAAGTCAAACTGGAACAATGGTTTCCAAGTGGGAGAAAAAACAAGTCCTTCTCTTAATCCAACTTGGGTTTGGGTTTGGATTCAAACCCACCCCTCCCAAGGCTGCCCCTCTCATAAATAGAAGGGGAGGGCTGCCCCAAAGCACACAAGCCCTAGCCCCTCTCCCCGCACCCGAGCCGCCGCCGCCGCGCCGCCGTCGGTTCGTCGCCGCCGCCCTAGCCGCCACCGACACCTCCTCCTCCTCCCGGTCATCTAAACCCTAGATCTCCGAGAAACCCCAATCCACCATAACTCGCACCGGCTTAGGCGAAGACCTGCAGGATCTTCCCTCTCCGACACCACGCTGTCGTACTGCTGGAATCACAAGGGGAGAACTACAACCTCCGCTGCCTGCTGGAACAAGGGAGAGGAAGGTCTTCATCGAGTACCGAACGTGTGATCGACTGCGGAAGCACTGCCAGAACGCAGCGCCGGAAGGATCGTCTACGCGATCTTGAGATCAGCAAGTGTACGACTACATCACCCACGGGAATGTGCTCTCGTTAACCGCTTTGGAATCTTCGAGGGTGAGTAATTCTATTAACTCGTTGCTAGAATCTGGTAGATAGATCTTGGCTTGTTTGTGTGCATGCGGTAGAAATTTTTGTTTTCCCTTCAACGAACCCCTACAGTGGTATCAAAGCCAGGTCTATATGTAGATCTGTTGCACGAGTAGAACACAATGGTCATTGTGGGCGGTGGTGCTTTTATTATCAATAGCTTTTTGTGTACTTTGCATCTTGCGGTATGATGGGATGAAGCGGCCCGGGCTAACCTTACATGAGATCGTTCATGAGACTTGCTCCACGCTCAACATGCAACTTGTATTGCATAAGTGGCTTTGCGGGTGTCTGTCTCTCCCATTACAGTATAGATTCAATTTACAACGGGCACTTGATAGTTCAAACATCAGCCTTGTGGTTCTTGTTCGTAAGTTAGAACGACACTTATTGAAAGCCCCAAACCACGTAAAATATGCAAAGAAAATTAGAGGCGTCTAACTTTGTTTTGCAGGGGTGTGTTGTGATGTGATATGGCCATGATTGTGATTATATAAGATGTATGCAATGTTCCTTATTGTAAGTTGACAACCGACAGGAGCCATATGGTTGTCTTTTAAATTCCGTTAAGACATGCATGTCTATTCAAAGTAGTTGTAATAGTTGAAGTTGGTGGACGACAACCATGAAACGACGCCATTGACCTTGACGCCATACCGGTGATGATGGAGATCATGTTCGTGCTTGAAGATGGAGATCGGAAGCACAAAGAAGAAAGGCCATATCATATCACATATTATGAATTGCATGTGATGTTAATCCTTTATGCATCTTTTATTTCTTAGTTCACGACGGTAGCATTATAAGATGATCCCTCGAGCACAAAATTTCAAGTTTTAAAGTGTTCATCCTTAGTAAGCACTGTTGCTAAAGCTCGTTGTTTCGAAGCACCACGTGATGATCAGGTGTGTTAGATTCTACGAGTGTATACTATGTGAGCAAGCCAGATTTGCTCATGCGAAAGCTAAGGTTTGATCTTGACGAGCCTAGCATGTACAGACATGGTCTCGGAACACGGATCACCAAAAGGTAAAGCATGAATCATATAGTAGATATGATGAACATGTTGATTGTTCGCCATTGAAGCTACATCAATTCTCGTGATGATCGGTTTTGATGTGGTGGATTAGGTTTGTGTGATCACTAAAACAATTTGAGGGATATTTTTTTGAGTGGGAGTTCACCTAGATTAATTTAACTATTAATTAGAACTCAGTTTGTCATAAACTTAGTCTAAACTATTGCAAATATGTTGTAGATCAATGGCGGCCCCTACCATCAATTTTAATGCATTCCTAGAGAAAGAAAAGTTGAAAAACAATGGAAGCAACTTCGCGGATTGGTTCCGCAATTTGAGGATAGTCCTCAATGCTAGTAATTTGACCTATGTGCTGGATGCACCGCTGGGTGACCCGCCTGCAGCTTATGCTACCGATGAGGTAAAGAATGTTTTCCTCACTCGGAAGAATCATTACTACATAGTTCAGTGTGCTATCTTGTATGGTTTGGAATCGTAGCTTCAGAAAAGGTTTGAGAATCATGACCCACATGATATTGTCCGTGAACTCCAAATGATATTTGAGGCTCACGCGGCAGTTGAGAGTTATGAGGCTTCTGAAAAGTTCTTTAACTGCAAGATGGAAGAGGGCAGCTCCGTCAGTGAGCACGTGCTTAAGATGTCTGGGCACGCAAGCAAGCTTCAAAGCTTGGGAATAGTGATTCCTAATGCTTTGGGGATTCACCGTGTCCTCCAATCACTACCACCAAGTTACAAGAACTTTGTGATGAACTACAATATGCAAAACATGGACAAGTCGGTGCCAGAACTCTTCTCCATGTTGAAATCTGCAGAAGTGGAGATCAAGAAAGAGCACCAAGTGTTGTTGGTCAATAATACCACCAAATTCAAGAAGCAAGGCAAGTCTAAGAAAAAGGGAAACTTCAATAAGGGCGGTAAGAAAGTTACGGCTCCAGCGAAGAAGACCAAGGTGAGCCTAAGCCTGATACTGAGCGCTTTTACTGCAAGGGAGAAGGTCACTGGAAGCGGAATTGCCCAAAGTACTTGGCGGATTTGAAGAATGGCAACATCAAGAATAAAGGTATATCCGATATACATGTTATTGATGTGTATCTCACTAGTACTCGTAGTAGTACCTGGATATTTGATACTGGTTCGGTTGCTCATATTTGTAACTCGAAACAGGTACTGCAGAATAAACGGAAGCTAGCGAAGAATGAGGTGATGATGCGCGTTGGAAATGGATCAAAGGTTGATGTGATCGCGGCCGGCACGCTACCTCTTCATCTACCATCGGGATTAGTTTTATACTTAAATAATTGTTATTTCGTGCCTGCGTTGAGCATGAACATTATATCTGGGTCATGTTTATTGCGAGACGGTTACTTGTTTAAGTCCGAGAATAATGGTTGTTCGATGTATATGAGTAATATGTTTTATGCACATGCACCTTTTATAGATGGTCTATTCTTATTGAATCTCGATTGTGGAAATACACACATTAATAACATTGAAGCTAAACGTTTGAAATTGAGTGATAACTCGACCTATATGTGTCACTGTCGTCTTGGTCATATTGGAGTGAAGTGTATGAAGAAACTCCATTCCGATGGACTTCTTGAATCACTTGATTTCGAATCACTTGAAATATGCGAAGCATGTCTTATGGGTAAAATGACTAAGACTCCATTTTCTGGTATGATGGAGCGAGCTGCGGACTTATTGGAAATCATACATACCGATGTGTGTGGCCCAATGAGTGTAGCATCGCGTGGTGGTTATTGTTATGTTCTTACCTTCACGGATGACTTGAGTAGATATGGGTATATCTATTTCATGAAACATAAGTCCGAAACTTTCGAGAAATTTAAGGAATTTCAAAGTGAGGTAGAGAATCAACATAACAAGAAGATTAAATTTCTACGATCTGATCGCGGAGGTGAATATCTAAGTTACGAGTTTGGCGAGCATTTGAAGAAATGCGGAATACTTTCACAATTGACACCGTCGGGAACACCATAGCGTAATGGTGTGTCCGAACGTCGTAATCGAACTCTCTTAGATATGGTTCGTTCTATGATGTCACTTACAGATTTACCGCTATCGTTTTGGGGTTATGCATTAGAAACAGCCGCATTCACTTTAAATAGGGCACCATCTAAATCCGTTGAAACGACACCGTATGAATTATGGTTTGGGAAGAAACCTAAATTGTCGTTCCTTAAAGTTTGGGGTTGCGAAGCTTATGTAAAGAAGTTACATCCAGACAAGCTTGAACCCAAAGCGGAAAAATGCGTCTTCATAGGATACTCGAAGGAAACTATTAGGTGTACTTTCTATCATAGATCCGAGGGCAAGATCTTCGTTGCCAAGAATGGATCCTTTCTAGAGGAGTTTCTCTCGAAATAAGTGACTGGAAGGAAAGTAGAACTCAACAAGGTTGTTGAACCTTCTCTAGAAATTGCGAGTAGCGCAGCACCGGAAGTAGTTCCTGTGGCGCCTGCACCAATAAGAGAGGAAGCTAATGATGTTGATCATGAAACTACGGTTGAAGTTACTATGGAACCTCGCAGGTCAACGAGAACTCGTACCACTCCTGATTGGTATGATCCCGTTATGAGTGTCATGTTGGTGGACAACACAGATGACCCTGCGACATATGAGGAAGCGATGATGAGCCCAGATTCCAATAAATGGCAAGAAGCCATGAAATCCGAGATTGGATCCATGTACGAAAACCAAGTATGGACTTTGGTGGACTTACCAGATGGCCGAAAGGCTGTCGAGAACAAATGGATTTTCAAGAAGAAAACAGATGCTGATGGTAATGTTACTGTCTATAAAGCTCGACTTGTCGCAAAAGGGTTTCGACAAATTCAAGGAGTTGACTACGATGAGACTTTCTCACCGGTAGTGAAGCTAAAGTCTGTGAGGATTATGTTAGCAATCGCTGCATATTATGATTATGAGATATGGCAGATGGATGTCAAAACAGCATTCCTCAATGGAGACATTGATGAAGAGTTGTATATGATGCAACCCAAAGGTTTTGTCGATCCTAAAGATGCTAACAAGGTATGCAAACTTCAACGGTCCATCTATGGATTGAAGCAAGCATCCCAAAGTTGGAATCAACGTTTTGATAAGGTAATCAAAAGTTTTGGTTTTATACAAACTTATGGAGAAGCTTGTATTTACAAGAAAGTGAGTGGGAGCTCTGTAGCGTTCTTAATACTATATGTGGATGACATATTGTTGATTGGGAATGATGTAGACCTTCTTAATAGTGTCGAGGAATATTTGAATAATAGTTTTTCAATGAAGGATCTTGGCAAAGAAGCTTACATATTAGGCATAAAGATTTATAGAGATAGATCGAGACACCTAATATCATTGTCACAAAGTACATATTTGGACAAAGTTCTAAAGAGGTTTGGAATGGAAGATAGGAAGAAAGGGTTCTTGCCCGTGTTGCCCAATACGACCTTGAGTAAAACTCAAAGTCCGACATCGGCAGAAGATAGAGAAAGGATGAGTAAGACTCCCTATGCCTCAGCCATAGGATCTCTAATGTATGCCATGCTATGTACTAGACCCGACATTGCATATGCTGTTAGTTTGACTAGCTGATATCAAAGTGATCCAGGAGTGGATCATTGGACAGCGGTCAAAAACATCCTTAAGTACTTGAGAAGAACTAAGGATATGGTTCTTTCTTATGGGGGTGATGAACAACTCGTTGTTAACGGTTACACCGATGCTAGTTGGAACACCGATCCGGATGATTCTAAGTCTCAATCAGGATACATATTTACTTTGAATGGTGCAAAAGTTAGCTAGAGGAGTGCAAAGCAAAGCCTTGTGGCGAGATCTTCAACTAAATCGAAATACATAGATGCTTCGGAGGCTTCACAAGAGGCGATATGGATGAAGGAGTTCATTACAGAGCTCGGTGTGGTTCCAAGTGCGCTGGACCCAATGTCTATCTACTATGATAACATGGGCGCCATAGCCAATGCGCAAGAACCAAGGTCACACAAGAAGCTGAAGCACATCATGCTACGTTTTCACGCTATTCGAGAGCATGTCCAAGATGGTGACATAAAGATTTGCAAAGTACACACATATCTAAATGTGGCGGATCCGTTGACTAAACCTCTCCCAAGTGAAAATCATGACCAGCACCAAATCGCCATGGGTGTTCGGTATATTACCATGTAATCCAGATTAGTTGACTCTAGTGCAAGTGGGAGACTGTTGGAGATATGCCCTAGAGGCAGTAATAAAAGTGGTTATTATTATATATTTGTGTTTATGATAAATGTTTACATTCATGCTATAATAGTATTAACCGGAAACATTAATACTTGTGTGATTTGTAAACTAAATTAGAGTCCCTGGTAAAGCCTCTTTGTAATACTAGCTTGTTGGTTGATAGATGATCGTGGTTTCCCAATCATGAACATTGAGATGTTATTAACAACAAGACCATATCATTAGGAGAATGGTGTGATGGACATACTCCTTTAGATAAGTGTAGCATAAAATATCAAGTCATTTCAATAGGTCGTTTGCTATAAGCTTTCTGATACATAGTAACCTAATTCCTTCGACCATGAGATCATGGTAATCACCATCACCGGAAGGATGCTTTTATGACATCAAACACCACACCGTAACTGGGTGGCTATAAAGGTGGCATTGAGTGTTCGGAAAGTATGGGTTGAGGCACATGGATCAAGAGTGGGATTTTTCCATCCATATGACGGATAGATATACTCTGGGCCCTCTCGGTGGAATGTCATCCAATTAGCTTGAAAGCATGTGACTGGCTCACAAGGGATCATATATCATGGGAACGAGAAAAGAGTACGTATCGGTAACGAGGTTGAACTAGGTATGCAGAGATACCGACGATCAAAACCTCGGATAAGTAAACTATCGTGAGACAAATGGAAATTGGTATCGTATGTAAGTGGTTCATTCGATCGCAAAGTAATCGTAGAAATATGTGAGAGCCATATGAATTTCCAGATTCCTCTATTGGTTATTGATCGGAGAAGTGTCTTGGTCATGTCCGTATAATTCACGAACCGTAGGGAGACACACTTACAGATTCGATGTTGTTTAGTAGATATGGAATGTTATTAGGGATATCGAATGTTGTTTGGAGTCTCGGATGGGATCCGGGATATCACGAGGAGATCCAGAATGGTCCGGAGAATAATATTCATATAAGGAAAGTCCTATTTCGGAGTTCGGGAAAGTTTCTGATGTTTTCATCAGAGAGGTTCTAGAAGGGTCTAGAAGGTTCACCGGTCCAGAAGGAGAATGGTCCATGAATGTGTCATGGGTAAGTGGAATGATTGGATCATATCCTAGGTCACTTGGTAAGTGGAATGATTGGATCATATCCTAGGTCACTTGGTGTGTGCATTTGCAAGAGAGAATTAAAGCTCTAAATTGAAAAGTCAAACGGGAGTTTGAAAAGTTAAACTGGAACAATGGTTTCCAAGTGGGAGAAGAAACAAGTCCTTCTCTCAATCCAACTTGGGTTTGGGTTTGGATTCAAACCCACCCCTCCCAAGGTTGCCCCCCCTCTCATAAATAGAAGGGGAGGGCTGCCCCAAAGCACACAAGCCCTAGCCCCTCTCCCCACACCCGAGCCGCCTCCGCCTCCCCGCGCCGCCGCCCTAGCCGCCGCCGACACCTCCTCCTCCTCACGGTCATCTAAACCCTAGATATCCGGGAAAACCTAATCCACCAGAACTCGCACCGGCTTAGGCGAAGCCCTGCGGGATCTTCCCTCTACTTCCGACACCACGCTGTCGTGCTGCCGGAATAACAAGGGGAGAACTACAACCTCCGCTGCCTGCTGGAACAAGGGAGAGGAAGGTCCTCATCGAGTACCGAACGTGTGACCGACTACGGAAGTGCTGCCGGAACACAGCGCCGGAAGGATCGTCTACGCGATCTTGAGTCGGCAAGTGTACGACTACATCACCCACGAGAATTTGCTCTCATTAACCGCTTTGGAATCTTCAAGGGTGAGTACTTCTATCAACTCGTTGCTACAATCTAGTAGATAGATCTTGGCTTGTTTGTGTGCATGCGGTAGAATTTTTTTGTTTTCCGTGCTACGAACCCCTACAACAAGGTGGCCACAAGACCTTCAGGTGTACTCATGAAGACAGAGAGAGGATAATCAAGTGCAACAGGAGGAATATAACCCATCGAGTCAGGATCCTGAAGCTCAAGTGCAGCCAGATTTGCATGACTCCAGTTCAAGTCCCTCTACAAGTGATGGCACAGTTTCTACTCCATTTGATGATCTAGATATCCCTATATCCTAGAGAAAACAACCTCACTCTACTGCTGGGAAATTGCCACCGAATTTTTTCCAATATGATATTTCTAATTATGTCTCATATTCCTCTATGGGACCTCGGTATAGAGATTTTGTTGCTGCACTTGACTCTGCTGTACCTATTCCCCATGATTGGCAGGAAGCGAAGAGGTGCCCCAAATGGAGAGATGCCATGCCGGAGGAAATGGCAACACTTGACAAGACTAACACTTGGATACTTACTACTCTTCCTCGTAATAAAAAGGTTGTTGGTTGTAAGTGGGTATTTACTATGAAACAAAATTCAGAAGGAAAGGTAGAAAAATATAAGGCTAGGTTGGTGGCCAAAGGGTATAGTCAGACATATGGGGTGGATTATGATGGAACATTCGCACCTGTGGCAAAAATGAATACTATCAGGACCCTCATATCTATAGCAGCAAATAATAAGTGGAAACTGTATCAAATGGATGATAAAAATGCTTTTCTTCATGGGGACTTACAGGAAGAAGTGTATATGAAGATTCCACCAGGGTTTAGTAGTAAAGAGACAGAATAAAATGTGTGTAAATTAAAGAAATCCTTGTATGGGATTAAACAATCACCTAGAGCCTAGTTTGGGAGGTTCAGAAATGAAGTGTGAAAGCTAGGCTATCGACAAAGCAATGCAGATCATACTTTATTTTTTAAGCGCCATAATAACAAGGTTACCATTTTGGTTGTTTATGTTGATGACATTGTGATTACAGGTGATGATAGTGAAGAGATATTGAAGTTAAAAAAGGCGCTGGCATGTTCATTTGAAGTCAAAGACCTAGGATATCTCCACTACTTTCTTGGGATTAAGGTTGTTGTTTATGGTACACAAGGTATTTATCTCTCTCAAAGGAAGTATGTACTTGATTTACTTGCTGAGACTAGAATGCTAGAATGTAGACCAAACCCCACACCTATTGAGCAAAATCTTCGGATATCAGTTGATTCTGGTGAGTTTAGTGAACAAAGGTAGATATCAAAGATTGGTGGTGCACTTAATTAATTTATCACATACTAGACCAGAAATTGCATATGAGGTCAGCATTGTGAGCAGATACATGCATGGCCGTAGAACTAGCCATTTGGATGCTGTATACAGAATTTTAAGGTATCTAAAATGGTGCCCGGGTAAAGTAATTTTATTTTCTAATTATGGGCATCTTAAAATAGAAGGATATACTGATGCTGATTGGGCTGGATGTCTAGATGACAGAAAGTCAACCGCTGGCTATTGTATGTTTTTGGGTGGAAATTTAGTTAGCCGGCGGAGTAAAAAACAGAGTGTGGTTGTGCGCTCAACAACTGAAGCCAAGTTCAGATCTATGGTATCAGGTTTGTGTGAAATGATGTGGTTGAGGATACTATTATTAGTTTGGATTGTTTGTTGACGTACCCATTTTCTTGTATTGTGATAACCAAGCTGCTATTAACATGGTTCACAATCTGCACTAGTGGAAACGAGGCCTTTTGTTGATCCTAAAAAAGGGCTTTAACACCGGTTCTTCTACGAACCGGTGTTAAAGGGGGGGGGCGTACCAGCGTGGCCTGTGAGGCAAAAAGGAGCCCCTCCTTTAACACCGGTTCGTGCCACAAACCGGTGTTAAAGGACCCTGCAACAGTGGCCCGCGCAGCCCCCCCCTTTAACACCGGTTCATGGCTTGAACCGGTGTTAAAGGGGGGGGGCTATATAACACACCGCAGCCCACACCCCACTCTTCCATTTTTTCACTATATCATTTTGGAGCCTAGCAAGAGGGTGTGAAGAGTGCTAGTTTGTGTTTTTTTCATATGCACAAGAGGTGTTCGGTGAAATGCCCGAGAGCTCAAAATAAGTTTTCTCGTTGCTCTTTCCTTCTCGGTCGAGGTCGGCAACTATCCTTTCATGTGTCATTGATGTACTATATATATAAATTGTCATCTCCCTATTAATTTTTGATATATACTACATATTAATGCAGATGAACCGGCAATGGATGTACGGTGACCGCCGCACTTCCGAGTACATTACGGGCCTCCAATATTTCATCGTTGTGGCTAATGCAAACCGTGCTCACAATGGTTTTATGTGCTGTCCATGTGTTCACTGTCAGAACAAGAAAGACTACTCAAATACCAGAACCATTCATGCCCACCTGCTTCGATCCGGTTTCATGCCCAGCTATAATTGTTGGAGCAAGCACGGAGAAAAAGGGGTTGTGATGGAAGACAACGAAGAAGAAGAGGATGATGACAACTATCATAATATGTATCCTCAATATGATGATATTGCAACGGGGGTAGATAATGAAGATCAAGAGGGAGCATATGGGCCCGCTGATGACGATCTTGGTCGGGCCATTACTGATGCAAAGGAAGAATGTGAAACTGAAAAGGAGAAGGAGAAGCTGGAGCAGATGTTAAAGGATCACAAAACATTGTTGTATCGAACTTGCGAAGATGGCCACAAAAAGCTAGGTACCACACTGGATTTGCTGCAATGGAAGGCAGAGAACGGTGTGACTGACAGCGCATTTTCAAAGTTGTTGGTAAAAATGAAGAATCTTCTTCCAAGAAATAATGAGTTGCCCGACAGTACATACCAATCAAAGAAGGTTGTCTGCCCTCTAGGATTAGACGTGCAGAAGATACACGCCTGCATTAATGACTGCATACTCTACCGCGGTGAGAAGTACGAGAATTTGGATGCATGCCCGGTATGCACTGTACTGCGGTATAAGATCAGACTAGACGATCCTGGCGATGTTGAGGGAGAGGCCCCTAGGAAGAAGGTTCCCGCCAAGGTTATGTGGTATGCTCCTATAATACCATGGTTAAAACGTCTCTTCAGAAATAAAGAGCATGCTAAGTTGTTGCGATGGCACATGGAAGACCGTAAGAAAGACGCGATGTTGAGACACCCCGCTGATGGGTCACAGTGGAGAAAAGTCGAGCGAGAGTACCCGGACTTCGCACGTGACGCAAGGAACTTAAGGTTTGGTCTAAGTACAAATGGCATGAATCCTTTTGGTAGAAGAGCTGCAGTCACAGCACCTGGCCTGTACTCTATGTATCTATAACCTTCCTCCTTGGTTGTGTATGAAGAGGAAGTTCATTATGATGCCAGTGCTCATCCAAGGCCCGAGGCAACCCGGCAACGACATTGATGTGTACCTAAGGCCATTAGTTAAAGAACTTTTACAGCTGTGGGCCAAAACAGGTGTACGTATGTGGGATGAGCACAAAGGGGAGCCATTTGACCTATGAGCATTGCTTTTCGTAACCATCAATGATTGGCATGCTCTTAGTAACATTTCAGGGCAGACAAACAAGGGATACAATGCATGCACACACTGTTTAGATGAGACTGAAAGTGTATATTTGGATAAATGTAAGAAGGTTGTGTACCTAGGGTATCGCCGATTTCTTCCGAACCTGCATCCAGTAAGAAAGAAAGGCAAGCATTTCAAACGTCTGGCAGAACCCCAGAGGAAGCCTGTCCTCCGTACCGGTGAGGAGGTATTTGGTATGGTCAAGGACCTAGAAGTAATCTTTGGAAAAGGTCCTGGCAGTCTATTTGTTCCGAATGACGATGCCAGACATGCGCCCATGTGGAAGAAGCAATCTATATTTTTGGACCTACCCTATTGGAAAGTCTTAGAGGTCCGCTCTTCAATCGACGTGATGCACGTGATGAAGAATGTTTGCGTGAACCTGCTAGGCTTTCTAGGAGTGTATGGGAAGACAAAAGATACACCGGAAGCACGACAGGACCAGCAACGTCTGAAAGCCCCTGAAGAGCCTATGCATCCTGAGAACGAGAAGGGTAAACGATGCCACTTAACTCCTGCCAGCTATGCTCTTACCAAAGCAGAGAAGGAAATCTTTTTTGAATGTCTGAGCAGTATCAAGGTCCCGTCTGGCTTCTTGTCGAATATAAAGGGAATAATAAAAATGGCAGATAAAAAATCCCAAAACCTGAAGTCTCATGACTGCCACGTGATTATGCCACAATTGCTTCCGATTGCATTGAGGGGGCTTCTACCTGAAAATGTTCGAGTACCCATTGTGAAGCTATGTGCATTCCTCAATGCAATATCTCAGAAGGTAATCGATCCAGAAAGCCTACCAGGGTTACAAACAGATGTGGCCCAATGTCTTGTCAGCTTTGAGTTGGTGTTCCCACCATCCTTCTTCAATATTATGACGCATCTCCTGGTTCACCTAGTAGAAGAGATTGCCATTCTCGGTCCTGTATTTCTACACAATATGTTCCCCTTTGAGAGGTACATGGGAGTCTTAAAAAAATATGTTCATAATCGTGCTAGGCCAGAAGGAAGCATCTCCAAGGGCTTTGTAACAGAGGAGGTCATTCGTCCTAGCCAATGATGTGGCTCAGGTTTTCTATGTGAAGGACATGTCCTCCAAACCAAAAAAAGAAAAAATATGCAAACGAATACATCATATGATGAGCCAAAGCGTCACATAGTTCTTTCAGGGAAAAGAAATATCGTGGGAATCGAGGACAAGACAGACATGTCAGAAGATTATAATAAGTTTGATGAAATTCCGCCCTTCACAGTGAAAACTGACCCAAGCATTCCGTTAAGTAAAGAAGATGCTCGATGGTTACGTCTGAAGCGATCAAAAGGAAGGACATATGCCAAGAAGTTCATGCTCATATTATGTAACTCTAGTTCATGTTTTTAATATTAATAAATTTCTTGAGTGTTAGTCTTGTTTTGTGGATGGACCGGGACTATGAGAAGAAGTTGTCCCGATTCGTACTTACCATTAAGATCTGATCTCCAAACGCGCGCGGTCACATATTAGGGAGTGCCTCTATGACCAGTTTCTTGGAGATGCCAGAGGACTGGGCTCCGTCGGCATCTCCGTGAAACTGGCCGTAGTGGTGTCCCTGCTCTCGAAAACCATCTTGCAGCTTGTAACTTCTCTAACTAGATCAATACACCTGAGAGCTAACTAATTTCACATATTAGGGAGTGACTCTATGACCAGTTTCTCGGAGATGCCGGAGGACTGGGCTCCGTCGGAATCTCCCTGAAACTGGCCGTAGTGGTGTCCCTGCTCTCGAAAACCATCTTGGAGATGCCTCAAACTGGATGGAGGACTGGACTCACAAGGATGCCTATTTATAGTACAAGCAGCTCGACATAGTGTCGACACTTACGAAATAATGACGACACTCACCACTATTATTAGTGCTGACTCGTGTTTTGTCCCGGTTGGTGTCTCCAACCGGGACTAAAGGTTCATCTTTAGTCCCGGTTGGTGTCTCCAACCGGGACTAAAGGTTCATCTTTAGTCGTGGTTGGTGACACCATCTGGGACAAGATACACACCGCACGACATAATGTCGACACTCACCCCTTATCATTAGTGTTGCCTGGCCTAGCCTGAAATCCCTCCAACCGTCCCATTTTTAGAACAATGTCATATTTCTTCTGTTAACAGTATATGTATTAAATGAGCCATTTTTCTTCCTTCTATTTCTTCCCTCCATATTTTTTCCCGCCATTTTTCTTCCCGCCATTTTTTCCCGTCATTTTTTCCCGCCAGTTCTTCCCTCCAGTTCTTCCCACCAGTTCACTATATATATATGTAGGGTTGGCCTCCATTGTCATTGCACATCTCTAGACTCATATCTGCAGGCTCATCACTCTTTCCCATGGCTTCCACCGTAGCACTAACCCCCAGGGAGGCGGAGGCGCTTTGCGCCTCGAACTACCCCTGCCCGCCAGGCTACTGAGTCCCCGTCGGCTGGATGCTGAGCGCTGGAGGTGTGCCGGTTCCTCCTGTCCCTCTAGGTATGGCGCGCCGGATGGCCATCACGAACCACTACTACTTCGAGCTCACGCCAGAGCAGCGGAGGAATCCCAGATGGCATCCCGACTATTTCCCTACCTGGGAAGCCTTCTTCATGGATCGGCATGAGAGCGAGCTCGCCAGGCACGAGGAGGACGGCCCATCTCCTCCTAAATTCAACGAGGCCGGCCGTCGGCTATGTTGGCGCGGTCAGACTCTCCAGAGCGTCCTGGCCTATGACACTGCCGCCGACTCTAACCCCGGTCTGCGCTACCCTCAAGTCCATCCCACGCGTACTCAGCCTTCAAGGTTCAAATACGGCGACCCCGACGATGACAGCGATGACGGCGGCGGCGAGTACGACGACTACAGTGGCGAGTATTACAGGTGTAGGCAGGAGCATGACTGAATCACTCCAACATTCCGAAACAAGTTCGGCCGATTGTTTCTTAATCTGGCCATGTATCTTAATTTTCAGTTCTTTTATGTATCTTAATTTTCAGTCGTGCTTTATGTAACTTACTATTAGTTGCATTCTGTATTTTAATTCCAGTTCTATCTCCTTCACAAAATGACCTATCTCATTCGAGGTTTCTTGGCTTTCGGGTCAAATGACCAATGTTATGGCTAGAATCAAGGCATAGTTTGTGATAATATGGCCATATTGTGCATACATGTGCATCATGGCATGGCAAACAATGTTGCAAGAGGAAGTTTTCCTTTTTATCGCACCAAAAAGGCATTTTCCATTTTCCGAGCATAAAAAACGGACGGTTTTGTGAAGCAACCACCAAATGGCTAATTCAAAAAACCACTAACACATTTTACAAAAATACTAGACCATCTTATATGGACAATGTACCAACAGGGGGATCTGAAACCTTTCCGTCCACCTCTGGTGAAAAGACAATTCCTGCCGAATCGGTAGGAAGTGGGTCAGATATGAACTACATGTACATGATACAATGCTCATGATTTTTTACAAAAATCATTTTTAGGTTCACAATATGCTATTTTATCAAAAAACCAATGCAAGTTGAGCGAGGCTTGGCCCCGAGCTAAGAATATTCATGCCCGTTGTTCGACAAAGTTTGACGATAGTTTAAAACGGGGATAAAAAAATAAAAAAAGATCGAAACAGTGCGAAACCTTCGCGTTGTGTTATATTATGTGACATAGTTAGAAGGAAAAATCTCAAACTTGGTATATTGATTATGTATCAAAAAAACCTTCACAAAATGACCTATCTCATTCGAGGTTTCTTGGCTTTCGGGTCAAATGACCAATGTTATGGCTAGAATCAAGGCATAGTTTGTGATAATATGGCCATATTGTGCATACATGTGCATCATGGCATGGCAAACAATGTTGCAAGAGGAAGTTTTCATTTTTATCGCACCAAAAAGGCATTTTCCATTTTCCGAGCATAAAAACGGACGGTTTTGTGAAGCAACCACCAAATGGCTAATTCAAAAAACCACCAACACATTTTACAAAAATACTAGACCGCCTTATATGGACAATGTACCAACAGGGGGATCTGAAACTTTACCGTCCACCTCTGGTGAAAAAGACAAATTCCTGCCGAATCGGCAGGAAGTGGGTCAGATATGAACTACAGGTACATGATACGGTGCTCATGATTTTATACAAAAATCATTTTTAGGTTCACAATATGCTATTTTATCAAAAAACCAATACAAGTTGAGCGAGGCTTGGTCAGATTCAAGTGTATACAAAAGATGCGGCATTTAAATATCCAATCAATTCAAAAATGTTAATACAAAAGATGCGGCATTAAAATATGATTTGCTCTAATAAAATAGGGTTAGATTCCTTTTTAGATGCTTAATATTTCTTATGTTAAAAGTTTTAGGATTTGACAATTTATTTTTGTTTGAATTGAATAATCAAAATTTATATTTAAGTGTTTTAATCATTTTGAAAATTTTCATCTAAAGTAAATATAAAATGTTTTTACATGAATGGATAGATATTATTTTTCTAAAAATTATGATATATTATTCATATTTTTCTGAGTTGAAATGAAAAAGATATGAATTTTCTAAATTCATATCCTATTTTTTGAATTAAAAATGCCCCTTTAATGCATGAAATAAATGCCCCCCCTTTAACATCGGTTCCAGCCACGAACCGGTGTTAAAGGGGAGGGCACCCTCCCCTTTAACACCGGTTCATGGCTGGAACCGGTGTTAAAGGGGGGGTATTAAATGCGCGCGCGAAACGAATTCCCCCCCTTTAACACCGGTTCCAGCCCCGAACCGGTGTTAAAGGGGGGGTATTAAATGCGCCTTCCCCTTCCTTTCTTGCCCCCAGAGCCAGATCGATCGAACCCCTCGCCGTCGCCACCGCGCGCCCTCGCCACCGAAGCCCTCCAGCCCTCGTCGTCGCAGCATTCACCACCGCCCGCGCGCCACCGCCACCGAAGCCACCGCGCGCGCACCACCGAAGCCGACGACCGCCAGCGTCATCGCGCGCGCGCCACCGAAGCCGACAATGACACCGTGGTGAGCTAGCGGACCGCCTGGTCGTCCCCTCTGTTTCCTCCCTTCTCTGTTTCCTCCTGGCTGCGGTGTGGAGCTCGCGCGGTGGTGCCGCCGGCCGGCAGAGTGGAGCTCGCGCGGTGGCGCCACTCCGTCCACGCCTCTGCGTCGTTCTAGGAAGACAGCTTTGACAGGTCCACCTCCGCGGCCTCGCCGCCGCTCCAGC
Source organism: Avena atlantica (assembly GCA_910589765.1). Taxonomy (NCBI): domain Eukaryota; kingdom Viridiplantae; phylum Streptophyta; class Magnoliopsida; order Poales; family Poaceae; genus Avena; species Avena atlantica. The sequence goes on from OU342736.1 coordinate 420,882,372, forward strand.
CGCCCCCAACGGTCGCCGTCGCGGTGCCAACCCAGCCCATGTTCATGCCTATGAAGGATGCCATCGTCATCTCCGCTGCCGCCGGTGCTGCGGCGGAAGCAGGGTAGGTCCAGAGCTCGCTGCCGCCGCCGTGGAGCCAGTGTACGTTGGCCGGCACTGGGGAGGATGGGTCCGCAGAGGGCATGTCGCGACTGTGCTTGGCGAGGGTGCGCTCGAGCTTGTGCGCGTTCTGGTGGCCGCCGAGCGCCTGCGAGCTGAGGAACTTGCGGTGGCAGTAGTTGCACGCGAACGCCTCCTACCCACGGATTAGGGCCAACGACAGGGATGTGGAGGGGATGGGTCAGGGAGGCGGATTCGTCGGGGAGGCCCAGGGCCCAGGCACGGTACGGGGACGGCCTCCCCTCTCGGCTGCGGGGGCGGCCTAGGTGGGGTGCGAGCTCCGGTGGTGGCCATGGGGTGCGAGCTCCGGTGCGGCCTAGGTGGGGTGCGTTATGCCAGCGATGTCGGGGTGTATGCATGGTCCTTCTGGGTTGCAGGTGTGTCCGCTGGTAACAACGGCACGGCGTCCCTCTCTTCGGCGATGCGATGTGTCGTTGGTCGTCGGAGTGGTGGCTAGAGTTCGCGGATGTCGGTGGCGGCCTTAGAAGGTGGACTGCGCGGGCAGCTCTTTGGCGAGCGTCGTGGCTTCTCCCCTCGGTCTGGGGCCTATCTTGGGGACATCCCCTCCACATTGTATCTGTTCTGCCAAGTTGTTTGCCGTCGCTATAATGTTTGCCTCGGCCTCCTCTTTCGAACAACGCCCGTTTTAGGTAGGCCGCATCACGCTACCTCGCGTGCCCTAGGTCTCTCTCCAACGCCGCCAGCCTCCGGTCAGCCACTGTAGCTAGCCCCTCTCATATGCATCCAGGATTTCTCCGAATTAGGGTTTGGACCCCTCGGAACTCGTTTAAAATGATCAAGCATCCTTAGGGTTTTAATTTCATTTGTGTATTTATTTGTGTATTTTTGTATGAATAATATGTATATTTGTGTATGAATCCAAGTCCACTTGAATGTTTACTCTCTTAATCTAGATAATATTATTTTTTTAGAAACTATGGATCCACTTAGTAGAAACCTTGAAGAAGAAGAAATAATGGAGAACATTATTGATGAGGACACCTCACAATATCTGAACTTGGAGGGACATGATGACAGCTCAAGTAGTCATGGAGAAGATGAAGACTCCGGTGAATGCAATTTAGTCATTACAAAGTCCGGCGAGGTATATGCATTGATTAAGCTGCTGCTGACTTTCACCAACAATCTTCTTCTACATGTATTAATTAACGCTTCTTTCTTCTTTTAGCCCTCTGGATCGACCAGCCAGCAACCATCTTCTTCTACGAAAAAGAGCAAGCGAGGCGCGAGCCATCGGTTGAAAGATCGTGCAAAGTTCACGATCGAAGCAGTCCGTGTTGATGGCAGGCCGATGGAGCCCAAGAAGGCCGCAGACAAATTTGTACGACAGGCTGGAGTTCTTGTTAGGGACCAAATCCCAATCATAATTGAATATTGGAATATGCCAAAGAAGGGCGACGGTACCTTTGTCGATGATAGATCCAAAGAAACGCTTTGGAATTCGTTGTTGGTAAATTTCACCCTTCCGCCAGAGGAGGATGAAAACAACCCGGTTATAAAGGAAAAGGTCAAAGAGTGGACTCTAAAGAAGATGGCTGACGCTTTCCGCAACTGGAAGACAAAATTGAACAAATTTGTCAAAGCTCGCGAGACTCCAGATTTCGAAGATGCATATTATGCGAAGATAAGACCTCACTGGCCCGAATTTGTGGCATATAAAAAAGGTGCTATAGCTAAAAAGAGGTCAGAAACCAATACGCTAAATGCCCAGAAGAAGGAATATCACCAGAGGACGGGGTCAGGTGGCTACATATCTCAGAGGCCTAAGTGGGAGAAAGCTGAGAAGGCCCTGCACGCTAGAGGGATCACACCCCAGAAAGATGGGTGGGACCTACATGCAAAGACTTGGTTCTACGGAATCGGGGCAAGGTTGGACCCAGAAACAGGATTGTGTATCTTCCCAACCCTCCTTGCCAAACTCGTCACTGAACTCATCACGGCATACGAGGAAACAGCCGCCAGGACCTTCCATCCCGACAGAGAGAATGACCAGCTCACACGCGCCATCGGTAAAAAAGAACACCCTGGACATGCACGAGGCACAGGGGGTATGACGTGGAAGGATGGGTTTGCCGAGTGGAGCGACTCTTACAGATGGCGCGGCAGGAAATAAAAAGAGCGTACAGAGCGGATGACACAGATAGAACATGCACTTGTGGCGCTGCAGGCGCAAGTGAATGCACAACAGAGCCATCAAGCTACCGGCCCATCTCAGCGGCACGAAGAGCCTGCATTGGAAGCTGCCGGCGGCCCAGACTCTGCGCGGAAAAGCAGCGTGGCTTCCATGGAGAACGTGCAGCCCACGCTTGAAATGGCGGGTCCTCGATACCCCGTGGATGAGATCACGGAGAGCGAACACGTTGAGCTACATGTGAGATGAATGGGCTTATCCATTAAGGTGGCTGTCGGCTATGCCTTACCTCCTGTAGCTGGTGGAACTTACCACTGTCGACCAATTCCAGATGGCTATGCTATTGTTGGGGTGGATGAGGTTGTGAAGGAATATGAGGAAGCACAGATTGACCATGCTATAGGTGAAGGGGAAACTCAACTCAAATTTGCAGTGAAAACAACCATTCTTTGGAAGAAGGAACACATCGTTAGCAGTCTGAGCCGCTTCAGCTATCTCCTGCGCGGCAGCCATCTCCGGCGCTTCAGCCATCTCCTGCGCGGCAGCCATCTCCGGCGCGCCAGCCATCTCCGGCGCGCCAGCCATCTCCAGCCCGTCAGCCATCTCCTCAGCGTAAGCGGAAGAGCACTGCCACGAAGAGCATCACTAGCACTGTCACAAAGAAATCCGCAGGAAACCGTACGCCAAAGAGGAGACCGTACGCCACAAAGAAAAACTACGTCCCGCAGCCTTCCGCCAAGCCATTGCCGGTTTTACCGTGGAATCGCAGCGACGAGGAGACCAATAGGATCTCGGAAGAAGAGGTCAAGAAATTCTTTGCACCTAGACGGGCCGAGCCAAAGGAGAAAATAGATCCGGCGGTGGTGGAGAAGTTTTACAAAAATCTTTTCAAACCTGAAACCCCACTTGTGCCGGACTACGAGCGCCAGATTTTGAAGGCGGATTCAAGGCGCCGTAGGGAGACTGAAAGTAGAAGTCGTGCGGCACCCCAGAAAACAGTTCCCATGCTCGGAGAGCAGGAAAACCAATCATGCACCCCGCATCAAATGTTCGACACACGAGACGCTCCTCCCGTAAATGATTATGAGGCAGAGCTACAAAGAAAGTCCAATGAGATGGGGATGACTTACATTGCATACTTGAACTTCGTGGGAGACAACTTGCCCAAATGCGATGCCAACCCCATACAGCCATGGAAGTATGGGAAGAATCTCGTCAAGAAAGAGGAGCTTAAGAATCTACCAACAAAGATGCGAAAATTGCACAAGTGGTACCTTGATTTCTGCAAGACGAGAAAGGAAGAATGGATCACGGCGCATATAAGAGATGAGATTTTCTTGTGTGGAGACGACGCGATCGACTTCAACATTCAAGACTTGCATTTTATATTCAATCAGAAGGAACTCGACAAAGCTGCCATCAGCCTTTATTGTGTGTAAGTACTATTTCTGTAATTTATATCTCATCTCATTCACTTCATTAATTGCATGTATATATATATATATATATATATGCTCACCATATATGTATATACTATTATGCAGGAAAAAGGTTATGGAATGCATGAAAGGAGGCCCTTTTGACATTGGGTTCGTTGACCCAAATAGAGTTCATGAAGAAGTGGTAAGAACCAAACCCGGGCAAACAGAAGATTACTTGCTAAGGTCTTTAATGAGACAACAAACCAAAAGGGAAATACTATTGCCTTACAACTTCTCGTGAGTACTGTTACCCTCTCTTATACATATTATGTTTCGGCTTACTCGATGTTAAGTCTAACTGATGATGAGTTATGCGTGCGTAGGTTCCACTTTATTCTGCTAGTCATTCAACCCGACTCAGGAAAAGTCCTTGTCATGGACTCGTTACGAAAAGAAAAAGAGATATGGGCAGACTTTAGAGAGATGCTCCATAGATAAGTTCAATCATATTATCGCACTAGATCGGCAACTTTCGTGACAACAAGTAATTAATTACTCCTTTATCCATTTTCTTTGCCGGACAGGGTTTGGAAAAGGTTCACGGGCAGGGCCGTGGGTGAATGGTCAAAAGAATTAAAAATTTGTAGACCAAAATGTAAGTAATACTAGCTAGCTAGGTCTGCGTATCTCTTTGATTCTGCTTCCAATTCCATTATATCATGCTTTATTGATTATTATTTTGATTGAACTCTCTATTCTCGTAAAGTGCGCGCATCAGGGACCCGGCAATAACTTATGTGGATACTATGTCTGCGAGTTCATTCGCAACACGATATGTGCGACGGGCCAAGCCGCGCTAGAACAACTTAGAGTAAGTAAACAAAGTCCACAACATTATTTTATTACCATCAATTGTGTTGAGTTTTATTCTTATTTATATATTGACCCCATTCTTCATATATATTCAGATCAAACGGATGCGGGATCAACTCCTATCATTTGACCGCATACGAGCCATTCAAGAGGAATTGACGGGGTTCATACTTGATGAGGTCGTCATGCCTGGCGGTGAACTCTTTAGATATCCACCAAAATGAACGATGACGATGTATGTGCCGATGACGATGTTTGTGTATAATAATAGTTGCTTAATTACTCATGTACTCGTATGTACCGATGACGATGTATGTGTATACCGCTCCCGATCGATTCCCTCTCCCCCCTCCCGCAGAAATACGCACAGAACGGGGCAGAGGCAGAACTCTGCCGCGGCAGGAAAACGGCATAAATCTCGGCCTAAATCTCTGTTGAGGGTTCGGTGTTAAAGGTTCTTTGCTGCGGCAGGAAAACTGCCTAAATCTCTGCTCCTGCCGCGGCAGAGAACCTTTAACACCGGTTCGTATAAGAATCGGTGTTAAAGGGGGCCCCCTCTAACACCGAACCCTCAACAACGGTTGTAGAACCGCTGTTAGAGGCCCCTCCCAGCCGGTGTTACAGGGGGGGGGGGTCTACACTAGTGCTGGTTCATCATGATCGAACTAAGCATGTCGGGATAGATAGGCACTTTATTAAGTAGAAGCTAGATGAAGGTGTACTCAAAATTACTTATGTTAGGTCATCAGGTCAACTAGCAGATATCTTGACAAAAGGTGTGAGTGTAGTTTCATTTGTAAATATTTGTAGCAATATGAGGCTCATTGACATCTTCGAGGGAGAGTGTTGGTGTACTTATGTGTAGTACAAGAAGTATAGAAGGAATAAGAATGTAAAATGCACTCTGTATATTCCTAACTTGTATAGAATAGAGAAGTGAAGTTGATTCCAGAAAATTCCCCGATAACACAAGATTATGTGACATTGCCTCAGAGTACAAGGGCGGCTCCGGATCGGACTCGGTCACTCGATTATGACCGGTTTGCTTTCTGAGGACTGCACTTGTGTAAACCAAAAAAAAAAAAGAAAAAACGTGCTAAAGGAGTACCTGTCCGAGACGAAGGCTGCTCCAGATCAACTCGAACTGCACCGGGCGCTCTTATATACTCATCCTGTCTACCTTTTCCTCGTGATCAATTGTCTCTCTCGCCGCAACAAGCCAACAACGGTGCCTGTAGTAGCTGCAGCTGCGTGAGCTTTAGCTAGCTTGGGTACGTGACTCTCGTTTGATCGATCGAGATGGGAGCAGCGGGAGGAATCGCGATCGCCGGCGTCAACATGTGGGCTCTCCTCCTCGACAAAGACCCCGGCCACAGCGCGGCCGCCGGCGACCTTGCCGTCGACGTCGTCGACCAAAAGCTCAAGAAAGCTGCCTCCGTCACCGGCGTCGCCAAGGTAGAGAAGGCGCCACCGGCTGCTACCGTCCAATCCGGCCAAACGTGGCGATAAGCAGCCCAGGAAGAACAAGAAAAGCGCCGCCGGGGACAGAAAGCAGCAGGCTGCAAACGTGCACGATGGCAAGGTGCAGATCAACGGCGTACGTCGCTGGGGGCAGCAAGACTGCCACGCCGGCCACCGTGCCCGAGCTGGCCGACGACCTCGAGCTGATCAGTGTTAGGCTAGCCGAGATGCTGAGCAGAGAAGAAGCACCTGTCCAGAAAGAAGAGATTTTTCAAGTGGTAACCGCACACTAGTGGAAACGAGGTCTTTTGTTGATCCCGAAAAGGGGTTTTAACACCGGTTCTTCTACGAACCGGTGTTAAAGGGGGGGCCGTACCAGCGTGGCCCCTGCGGCATTAAAGGAGCCCCCTTTAACACTGGTTCGTGGCTGGAACCGGTGTTAAAGGAGGGTTGGGTGGTGCGCGCGGGAAACGAAATAAATGCCCCACCCTTTAACACCGGTTTCTGTCTGGAACCGGTGTTAAAGGTGGGGCATTTATTTCATGCATTAAAGGGGCATTTTTAATTCAAAAAATATGATATGAATTTAAAAAATTCATATCTTTTTCATTTCAACTCAGAAAATATGAATAATATATCATAATTTTCATAAAAATAATTTTTATCCATTCATGTAAATCATTTTATATTTACTTTACATGAAAATTTTCAAAATAATTAAAGTACTTACATATAAATTTTGATTATTCAATTCAAACAAAAATAAATTGTTAAATCCTAAAATTTTGAACATAAGAAATATTAAGCATCTAAAAAATGATTTTTATTAGATCAAATCATATTTTAATGCCGCATATTTTGTATTAACATTGGTCATAACATTGGTCATTTGACCCGCGAAAGCCCCCCCCCCTTTAACACCGGTGTTAAAGGGGGGGGGGCTATATAAGACACCACCCCAGCCCACACACACACCCCACTCTTCCATTCTTTCACATTTTGGAGCCTAGCAAGAGGGTGTGAAGAGTGCTAATTTGTGTTTTTTTCATATGCACTAGAGGTGTTCGGTGAAATGCCCGAGAGCTCAAAATAAGCTTTCTTGTTGCTCTTTCCGTCTCGGTCGAGGTCGGCAACTATAGTTTCATGTGTCATTGATGTACTATATATATAAATGGTCATCTCCCTATTATTTTTTGCTTGACCGCAGTGGTGTCCCTGCTCTCGAAAACCATCTTGCAGCTTGTAACTTCTCTAACTAGATCAATACGCCTCGGAGCTAACTAATTTCACATATTAGGGAGTGCCTCTATGACCAGTTTCTAGGAGATGCCGGAGGACTGGGCTCCGTCGGCATCTCCCTGAAACTGGCCGCAGTGGTGTCCCTGCTCTCGAAAACCATCTTGCATCTTGTAACTTCTCGAACTAGATCAATACGCCTCGGAGCTAACTAATTTCACATATTAGGGAGTGCCTCTATGACCAGTTTCTAGGAGATGCCGGAGGACTGGGCTCCGTCGGCATCTCCCTGAAACTGGCCGTAGTGGTGTCCCTGCTCTCGAAAACCATCTTGCAGCTTGTAACTTCTCTAACTAGATCAATACGCCTCGGAGCTAACTCATTTCACATATTAGGGAGTGCCTCTATGACCAGTTTCTAGGAGATGCCGGAGGACTGGGCTCCGTCGGCATCTCCCTGAAACTGGCCGCAGTGGTGTCCCTGCTCTCGAAAACCATCTTGGAGATGCCTCAAACTGGCTGGAGGACTGGACTCACAAGGATGCCTATTTATAGTACAAGCAGCTCGGCATAATGTCGACACTCACGACATAATGTCGACACTCACCCCTATTATTAGTATTGACTCATCTTTAGTCCCGGTTGGTGTCACCAACCGGGACTAAAGGTTCATCTTTAGTCCCGGTTGGTGACACCATCCGGGACAAGGTACAAGCCGCACAACATAATGTCGACACTCACCCCACTCTGACGCAATCCCTTCAGTCGCGGTTGGTTTCTCCAACCGGCACTAAAGATGAACCCTTACATGTACTATCTCCCAAACCTTTTCGTCCATCCCGGGTAAAAAGGACAAATGTCTGCCGAATCGACAGGAAGTGTATCCGGTTTGTACTACAGGTACATGATCTATCGCCTGTGATTTTTTGAAAAAATCATTTTTAGACTCGCAATATGTGGTTTCTTCAGAGGTCCAATGCAAGTTCTAACGATGCTCGTCCCCTATCTTCATGCACACTGGTTCGACCATAGTTAGAAATTCAGATAATTCAAAATGGGCATAATAAATTCAAAAAAAATCCGAACAATGAAAATCCTTCGCGTGGTGTCATATTTTGTTACATAGTTGAAAGGAAAAATACCAGACTTGGTAGATTGATCATGTTTCGAAAAAACCTTCACAAAATGACCTATCATGTTCGAGGTTTCATGGCTTTCGGTCCAAATGACCGATGTTATGTGCTGGATCACGGTATAGTTTGTGATGTTGTGCCCATATTATGCATGTGTGTGGACATTGGTATGGAGAACAATGTTGCAGGAGGAAGTTTTCCTTTTTGTCGCACGGAAAAGACCTTTTCCATTTTCCGAGCGCAAAAAACGGGTCTTTTTGTGAAGTAACCAGCAAAATGCCGTTTCAGAATGCAACCGTCCCATTTTCCTAAAATACTAGGCCACCTTACATGTACTATCTCCCAATCGGTACATCTCAAACCTTTTCGTCCATCCCGGGTAAAAAGGACAAATGTCTGCCGAATCGGTAGGAAGTGGATCCGGTTTGTACTACAGGTACATGATCTATCGCCTGTGATTTTTTGAAAAAAAACATTTTTAGACTCGCAATATGTGGTTTCTTCAGAGGTCCAATGCAAGTTCTAACGATGCTCGTCCCCTATCTTCATGCACACCGGTTCGACCATAGTTAGAAATTCAGATAATTCAAAACGGGCATAATAAATTCAAAAAAATCCGAACAATGAAAATCCTTCGCGTGGTGTCATATTTTGTTACATAGTTGAAAGGAAAAATACCAGACTTGGTATATTGATCATGTTTCGAAAAAACCTTCACAAAATGACCTATCATGTTCGAAGTTTCATGGCTTTCGGTCCAAATGACCGATGTTATGTGCTGGATCACGACATAGTTTGTGATGTTGTGCCCATATTATGCATGTGTGTGGACATTGGTATGGAGAACAATGTTTCAGGAGGAAGTTTTCCTTTTTGTCGCACGGAAAAGACCTTTTCCATTTTCCGAGCGCAAAAAACGGGTCTTTTTGTGAAGTAACCACCAAAATGCCGTTTCAGAATGCTACCGTCCCATTTTCCTAAAATACTAGACCACCTTACATGTACTATCTCCCAACCGGTACATCTCAAACCTTTTCGTCCATCCCGGGTAAAAAGGACAAATGTCTGCCGAATCGGCAGGAAGTGTATCCGGTTTGTACTACAGGTACATGATCTATCGCCCGTGATTTTTTGAAAAAATCATTTTTAGACTCGCAATATGTGGTTTCTTCAGAGGTCCAATGCAAGTTCTAACGATGCTCGTCCCCTATCTTCATGCACACTGGTTCGACCATAGTTAGAAATTCAGATAATTCAAAATGGGCATAATAAATTCAAAAAAAATCCGAACAATGAAAATCCTTCGCGTGGTGTCATATTTTGTTACATAGTTGAAAGGAAAAATACCAGACTTGGTAGATTGATCATGTTTCGAAAAAACCTTCACAAAATGACCTATCATGTTCGAGGTTTCATGGCTTTCGGTCCAAATGACCGATGTTATGTGCTGGATCACGGTATAGTTTGTGATGTTGTGCCCATATTATGCATGTGTGTGGACATTGGTATGGAGAACAATGTTGCAGGAGGAAGTTTTCCTTTTTGTCGCACGGAAAAGACCTTTTCCATTTTCCGAGCGCAAAAAACGGGTCTTTTTGTGAAGTAACCAGCAATATGCCGTTTCAGAATGCTACCGTCCCATTTTCCTAAAATACTAGACCACCTTACATGTACTATCTCCCAATCGGTACATCTCAAACCTTTTCGTCCATCCCGGGTAAAAAGGACAAATGTCTGCCTAATCGGTAGGAAGTGGATCCGGTTTGTACTACAGGTACATGATCTATCGCCTGTGATTTTTTGAAAAAAAACATTTTTAGACTCGCAATATGTGGTTTCTTCAGAGGTCCAATGCAAGTTCTAACGATGCTCGTCCCCTATCTTCATGCACACCGGTTCGACCATAGTTAGAAATTCAGATAATTCAAAACGGGCATAATAAATTCAAAAAAATCCGAACAATGAAAATCCTTCGCGTGGTGTCATATTTTGTTACATAGTTGAAAGGAAAAATACCAGACTTGGTATATTGATCATGTTTCGAAAAAACCTTCACAAAATGACCTATCATGTTCGAGGTTTCATGGCTTTCGGTCCAAATGACCGATGTTATGTGCTGGATCACGACATAGTTTGTGATGTTGTGCCCATATTATGCATGTGTGTGGACATTGGTATGGAGAACAATGTTTCAGGAGGAAGTTTTCCTTTTTGTCGCACGGAAAAGACCTTTTCCATTTTCTTAGCGCAAAAAACGGGTCTTTTTGTGAAGTAACCAGCAAAATGCCGTTTCAGAATGCTACCGTCCCATTTTCCTAAAATACTAGACCACCTTACATGTACTATCTCCCAACCGGTACATCTCAAACCTTTTCGTCCATCCTGGGTAAAAAGGACAAATGTCTGCCGAATCGGCAGGAAGTGGGTCCGGTTTGTACTACAGGTACATGATCTATCGCCCGTGATATTTTGAAAAAATTATTTTTAGACTCGCAATATGTGGTTTCTTCAGAGGTCCAATGAAAGTTCTAACGATGCTCGTCCCCTATCTTCATGCACACTGGTTCGACCATAGTTAGAAATTCAGATAATTCAAAATGGGCATAATAAATTCAAAAAAAATCCGAACAATGAAAATCCTTCGCGTGGTGTCATATTTTGTTACATAGTTGAAAGGAAAAATACCAGACTTGGTAGATTGATCATGTTTCGAAAAAACCTTCACAAAATGACCTATCATGTTCGAGGTTTCATGGCTTTCGGTCCAAATGACCGATGTTATGTGCTGGATCACGGCATAGTTTGTGATGTTGTGCCCATATTATGCATGTGTGTGGATATTGGTATGGAGAAAAATGTTGCAGGAGGAAGTTTTCCTTTTTGTCGCACGGTAAAGACCTTTTCCATTTTCCGAGCGCAAAAAACGGGTCTTTTTGTGAAGTAACCAGCAAAATGACGTTTCAGAATGCTACCGTCCCATTTTCCTAAAATACTAGACCACCTTACATGTACTATCTCCCAACCGGTACATCTCAAACCTTTTCGTCCATCCCGGGTAAAAAGGACAAATGTCTGCCGAATCGGTAGGAAGTGGGTCCGGTTTGTACTACAGGTACATGATCTATCGCCTGTGATTTTTTGAAAAAATCATTTTTAGACTCGAAATATGTGGTTTCTTCAGAGGTCCAACGCAAGTTCTAACGATGCTCGTCCCCTATCTTCATGCACACCGGTTCGACCATAGTTAGAAATTCAGATAATTCAAAACGGGCATAATAAATTCAAAAAAAATCCGAACAATGAAAATCCTTCGCGTGGTGTCATATTTTGTTACATAGTTGAAAGGAAAAATACCAGACTTGGTATATTGATCATGTTTCGAAAAAACCTTCACAAAATGACCTATCATGTTCGAGGTTTCATGGCTTTCGGTCCAAATGACCGATGTTATGTGCTCGATCACGACATAGTTTGTGATGTTGTGCCCATATTATGCATGTGTGTGGACATTGGTATGGAGAACAATGTTGCAGGAGGAAGTTTTCCTTTTTGTCGCACGGAAAAGACCTTTTCCATTTTCCGAGCGCAAAAAACGGGTCTTTTTGTGAAGTAACCAGCAAAATGCCGTTTTAGAATGCTACCGTCCCATTTTCCTAAAATACTAGACCACCTTACATGTACTATCTCCCAACCGGTACATCTCAAACCTTTTCGTCCATCCCGGGTAAAAAGGACAAATGTCTGCCGAATCGGTAGGAAGTGGGTCCGGTTTGTACTACAGGTACATGATCTATCGCCCGTGATTTTTTGAAAAAATCATTTTTAGACTCGCAATATGTGGTTTCTTCAGAGGTCCAATGAAAGTTCTAACGATGCTCGTCCCCTATCTTCATGCACACCGGTTCGACCATAGTTAGAAATTCAGATAATTCAAAACGGGCATAATAAATTCAAAAAAAATCCAAACAATGAAAATCCTTCGCGTGGTGTCATATTTTGTTACATAGTTGAAAGGAAAAATACCAGACTTGGTAGATTGATCATGTTTCGAAAAAACCTTCACAAAATGACCTATCATGTTCGAGGTTTCATGGCTTTCGGTCCAAATGACCGATGTTATGTGCTGGATCACGGCATAGTTTGTGATGTTGTGCCCATATTATGCATGTGTGTGGATATTGGTATGGAGAACAATGTTGCAGGAGGAAGTTTTCCTTTTTGTCGCACGGTAAAGACCTTTTCCATTTTCCGAGCGCAAAAAACGGGTCTTTTTGTGAAGTAACCAGCAAAATGACGTTTCAGAATGCTACCGTCCCATTTTCCTAAAATACTAGACCACCTTACATGTACTATCTCCCAACCGGTACATCTCAAACCTTTTCGTCCATCCCGGGTAAAAAGGACAAATGTCTGCCGAATCGGTAGGAAGTGGGTCCGGTTTGTACTACAGGTACATGATCTATCGCCTGTGATTTTTTGAAAAAATCATTTTTAGACTCGAAATATGTGGTTTCTTCAGAGGTCCAACGCAAGTTCTAACGATGCTCGTCCCCTATCTTCATGCACACCGGTTCGACCATAGTTAGAAATTCAGATAATTCAAAACGGGCATAATAAATTCAAAAAAAATCCGAACAATGAAAATCCTTCGCGTGGTGTCATATTTTGTTACATAGTTGAAAGGAAAAATACCAGACTTGGTATATTGATCATGTTTCGAAAAAACCTTCACAAAATGACCTATCATGTTCGAGGTTTCATGGCTTTCGGTCCAAATGACCGATGTTATGTGCTGGATCACGACATAGTTTGTGATGTTGTGCCCATATTATGCATGTGTGTGGACATTGGTATGGAGAACAATGTTGCAGGAGGAAGTTTTCCTTTTTGTCGCACGGAAAAAAGACCTTTTCCATTTTCCGAGCGCAAAAAACAGGTCTTTTTGTGAAGTAACCAGCAAAATGCCGTTTCAGAATGCTACCGTCCCATTTTCCTAAAATACTAGACCACCTTACATGTACTATCTCCCAACCGATACATCTCAAACCTTTTCGTCCATCCCGGGTAAAAAGGACAAATGTCTGCCGAATCGGCAGGAAGTGGGTCCGGTTTGTACTACAGGTACATGATCTATCGCCCGTGATTTTTTGAAAAAATCATTTTTAGACTCGCAATATGTGGTTTCTTCAGAGGTCCAATGCAAGTTCTAACGATGCTCGTCCCCTATCTTCATGCACACCGGTTCGACCATTGTTAGAAATTCAGATAATTCAAAACGGGCATAATAAATTCAAAAAAAATCCGAACAATGAAAATCCTTCGCGTGGTGTCATATTTTGTTACATAGTTGAAAGGAAAAATACCAGACTTGGTATATTGATCATGTTTCGAAAAAACCTTCACAAAATGACCTATCATGTTCGAGGTTTCATGGCTTTCGGTCCAAATGACCAATGTTATGTGCTGGATCACGGCATAGTTTGTGATGTTGTGCCCATATTATGCATGTGTGTGGACATTGGTATGGAGAACAATGTTGCAGGAGGAAGTTTTCCTTTTTGTCGCACGGTAAAGACCTTTTCCATTTTCCGAGCGCAAAAAACGGGTCTTTTTGTGAAGTAACCAGCAAAATGCCGTTTCTGAATGCTACCGTCCCATTTTCCTAAAATACTAGACCACCTTACATGTAGTATCTCCCAACCGGTACATCTCAAACCATTTCGTCCATCCCGGGTAAAAAGGACAAATGTCTGCCGAATCGGTAGGAAGTGGGTCCGGTTTGTACTACAGGTACATGATCTATCGCCCGTGATTTTTTGAAAAAATCATTTTTAGACTCGCAATATGTGGTTTCTTCAGAGGTCCAATGCAAGTTCTAACGATGCTCGTCCCCTATCTTCATGCACACCGGTTCGACCATAGTTAGAAATTCAGATAATTCAAAACAGGCATAATAAATTCAAAAAAAATCCGAACAATGAAAATCCTTCGCGTGGTGTCATATTTTGTTACATAGTTGAAAGGAAAAATACCAGACTTGGTATATTGATCATGTTTCGAAAAAACCTTCACAAAATGACCTATCATGTTCGAGGTTTCATGGCTTTCAGTCCAAATGACCGATGTTATGTGCTGGATCACGGCATAGTTTGTGATGTTGTGCCCATATTATGCATGTGTGTGGACATTGGTATGGAGAACAATGTTGCAGGAGGAAGTTTTCCTTTTTGTCGCACGGAAAAGACCTTTTCCATTTTCCGAGCGCAAAAAACAGGTCTTTTTGTGAAGTAACCAGAAAAATGCCGTTTCAGAATGCTACCGTCCCATTTTCCTAAAATACTAGACCACCTTACATGTACTATCTCCCAACCGGTACATCTCAAACCTTTTCGTCCATCCCGGGTAAAAAGGACAAATGTCTGCCGAATCGGCAGGAAGTGGGTCCGGTTTGTACTACAGGTACATGATCTATCGCCCGTGATTTTTTGAAAAAATCATTTTTAGACTCGCAATATGTGGTTTTTCAGAGGTCCAATGCAAGTTCTAACGATGCTCGTCACCTATCTTCATGCACACCGGTTCGACATTGTTAGAAATTCAGATAATTCAAAACGGGCATAATAAATTCAAAAAAAATCCGAACAATGAAAATCCTTCTCGTGGTGTCATATTTTGTTACATAGTTGAAAGGAAAAATACCAGACTTGGTATATTGATCATGTTTCGAAAAAACCTTCACAAAATGACCTATCATGTTCGAGGTTTCATGGCTTTCGGTCCAAATGACCGATGTTATGTGCTGGATCACGGTTGGTGGCACAATCTGGGACAAGGTACATGCCACACGACATAATGTCGACATGCACTCACCCCTATTATTAGTGCTGACTCGTGTTTTGTCCCGGTTGGTGTCTCCAACCGGGACTAAAGGTTCATCTTTAGTCCCGGTTGGTGTCTCCAACTGGGACTAAAGGTTCATCCCGCCATTTTTTCCCGCCATTTTTCTTCCCGCCATTTTTCTTCCCGCCATTTTTCTTCCCGCCAGTTCTTCCCTCCAGTTCTTCCCGCTAGTTCACTATATATATATATGTAGGGGGTTGGCCTCCATTGTCATTGCACATCTCTAGACTCATATCTGCAACCTCATCACTCTTTCCCATGGCTTCCACCGTAGCACTAACCCCCAGGGAGGCGGAGGCGCTTTGCGCCTCGAACTACCCCTGCCCGCCGGGCTACTGTGTCCCCGTCGGCTGGATGCTGAGCGTCGGAGGCGTGCCGGTTCCTCCTGTCCCTCTAGGTGTGGCGCGCCGGATGGCCATCACGAACCACTACTACTTCGAGCTCACGCCGGAGCAGCGGAGGAATCCCAGATGGCATCCCGACTATTTCCCTACTTGGGAAGCCTTCTTCGTGGATCGGCATGAGAGGTCGCTCGCCAGGCACGAGGAGGACGACCCACCTCCTCCTAACTTCAACGAGGCCGGCCGTCGGCTATGGTGGCGCGGTCGGACTCTCCAGAGCGTCATGGCCTATGACACTGCCGCCGACTCTAACCCCCGTCTGCGCTACCCTCAAGTCCAGCCCACGCGCTACCCTCAAGTCCAGCCCACGCGTACTCTCCAGAGGTTCAATTACGGCGACCCCGACGACGACAGCGATGACGGCGGCGGCGAGTACGACGACTACAGTGGCGAGTATTACAGGTGTAGGCAGGAGCATGACTGAATCACTCCAACATTCCGAAACAAGTTCGGCCGATTGTTACATAATCTGGCCATGTATCTTAATTTTCAGTTCTTTTATGTCTCTTAATTTTCAGTTCCAGTTCGGCCGATTGTTCCAAAAAGATGCGGCATTAAAATATGATTTGATCTAATATAAAAAGATTTTCATGAATGGATAGATATTATTTTTCTGAAAATTATGATATATTATTCATATTTTTCTGAGTTGAAATGAAAAAGATATGAATTTTCTAAATTCATATCATATTTTTTGAATTAAAAAAGCCCCTTTAATGCATGAAATAAGTGTTTTAATTATTTAAAAAAATTTCATGTAAAGTAAATATAAAATGATTTACATGAATGGATAGATATTATTTTTCTGAAAATTATGATATATTATTCATATTTTTCTGAGTTGAAATGAAAAAGATATGAATTTTCTAAATTCATATCATATTTTTTGAATTAAAAAAGCCCCTTTAATGCATGAAATAAATGCCCCGCCAGACAGGAACCGGTGTTAAAGGGGGGCATTTATTTCGTTTCCCGCGCGCACCCACCCCCCCTTTAACACCGGTTCGTGGCAGGAACCGGTGTTAAAGGGGGGGTAATAAATGCGCGCGCAAACGAATTTCCCCCCTCCTTTAACACCGGTTCCTGCCACGAACCGGTGTTAAAGGGGGGGGGGTAATAAATGCGCGCGGGAAACGCCCCCCCCTTTAACACCGGTTCCAGCCACGAACCGGTGTTAAAGGGGGGGGTGTATTTATTTCACCTTCCCCTTCCCCTTCCTTTCTTCCCCCCACTGAGCCAGATCGATCGAGGTCCTCCGTCTCGCTGCCCCCGACCCGCCGTCTCGCCGCCGCCGCTTCGGAGCTCGAGGTCCGCCGCCCCCGACCCGCCGTCTCGCCGCCGCCGCTTCGGAGCTCGAGGTCCGCCGCCCCCGACCCTCTCTTCCCCGCATCCTTCCCCTCCCTCTATGTCTCTACACGACGGTGGCCGAAGGTCGCTGCGGCGGGTACCAGGGAGGAGGCCGACGGAGGACAGACGACGCGGGCGCAGCGGCGACCGTAGGCGGTGTCGGGTCGACCTCGCAGAGGGCGAGCCGGGCGGTGGCGCTGGAGGGCAAGACCAACGGGGGCGCACGGCACGGCCGGAGCCATGGACTCTCAGTTGGCGAGGGCGCAAGGTTGGCGTGGCGAGGCCATGGTCGGGCTCGGGCTTGGCGTCGGGGAAGTGCGGAGGCGGCGCCGTCGGCCCCGGTGGCGGCCAGGCGTCGCAGAAGGAGGTGTGGGGAGGGCCCCGGCGGCGGAGGTTGGGGCGCTGAGGACGAGCGGCCGGAGGGCGAGGCAAGGGCGCGGCGCTCGGCCCAGCGAGCTCATCGAGTGGCGACGGGAGAGGTAGACAGAAGCAGAGGCGAGGCGGACGGCCAGAGCGGAGGGAGGCCGCAGGCTCGCCGGCACGGGGCAACTATAGGGAGCTGGCGGGGTGGGTCGACGGCCTGGCGGAGGGGGTGGATGCAGGGGATTTCGATGGGGAGGGTGCGGGTGACGCTCGGAGGTGGGAACCGGCGAAGCGAAGAGGGGAGATACGGCAGGCGACAAGCAAGGAGGGGAGAGGAAGAGCGGCGGCGGACAGAGGCGCTCGCGGCGGTGGCGGTTGTTGAGCAGAGGGACAAACCCCAGGAACCACGCCGAGATGCTAAGGTCTACCTCATGGATCCAAGAACACGGTGGGGCTCCGTCCGTGTGCACGACGGCCGACGGCGGCAATGGGAGGCTCTCGGCGCGAGCTCGAACCAGAGAGAGATGGGAGGATTGGAGAGGTCCTAGAGGACCGTGAGCTCACCCTTGACGCGTGAGTGACATCGACAAGGACGGGGGAGCTTGGGAACGGAGGTAATGGCGATGGCGAACGGCGTCGGTGACGAGGAAGAACAGATCGGGACGGCCGAGTGCAGGCGCTCCACGCTGATTCCTTTGACGAGTAGAGGCAGGGGAGCACGGTGGTTTCGGTCGCCTGCTCGGACGAGCACGGGAAGGTGCGGTACGGCGGCGATCGACGGAACCTGGGTGGCTAGGGGTTCGGGTCCGCGCGAGGGAGAAGAGAGAGAGGTCTCTGGGGAGGGGGAGGAGTGGATAGGGTAGCAAGGGCGTCGGTGGGGCGTCCTTATCCTCTCCTGCAGCGCGACGGACGGCGGAGCGCAGGCGGAGGGAAGGGGAAGCTGGGCCTGCCTTTAGACAATTCTGTTTTTTTATTTCTCTTTTGTATTTTCTATTTATATTTTCATTTCAAATTCTGTTTTGATTTTTTCAAAAATACCAGGGACTTTTATCAAATATGTAAAGTACTGTGGGACCCCTTTAGACAATTTGGGACCCATAACTTATTTCACCTTCCCCTTTTCTGTTGCTCCAACATTGTCGTTGTATCTTGTGATTGCTATATTAATATAGCGGGGCGCAAGCCTATTTCGAGGAGCCCTGACCATCTCGCTCTCTTCCCCGTGCAGGAGCGTCTCGCCGCCGCCGCTTCGGAGCTCGTAGGCCACGCCTCAACGCCGACGCCGCCCGCCGCCCGACGAGCCCGCCGCTAGCACCGCCGCCCGACGAGACCGCCGCATCCGTCTGACGAGCACCGCCGCCCGACAAGACCAACATCACCCCACCGGTGAGCGCCACGTGTCTGCCACGTGTGTGATTGCTGACTCATCCTGATTAAAACTTGTTTGCTCGATAAATTGTACTACATGCATAGATTAAAACTTGTATACAAATTGGACCTCTGACTCATTTGTGTATTTATTTGTGTATTTTGGTATGAATAATATGTATATTTGTGTATGAATCCAAGTCCACTTGAATGTTTACACTCTTACTCTAGATAATATTATTGTTTTAGAAACTATGGATCCACTTAGTAGAAACCTTGAAGAAGAAGAAATAATGGAGAACATTATTGATGAGGACACCTCACAATATCTGAACTTGGAGGGACATGACGACGACAGCTCAAGTACTAGTCATGGAGAAGATGAAGACTCCGGTGAACGCAATTTAATGGTTACAAAGTCCGGCGAGGTATATGCATTGATTAAGCCTCAGCTGACTTCCACCAACAATCTTCTTCTACATGTATTAATTAACGCTTCTTTCTTCTTTTAGCCCTCTGGATAGACCAGCCAGCAACCATCTTCTTCTACGAAAAAGAGCAAGCGAGGCGCGAGCCATCGGTTGAAAGATCGTGCAAAGTTCACGATCGAAGCAGTCCGTGTTGATGGCAGGCCGATGGAGCCCAAGAAGGCCGCAGACAAATTTATACGTCAGGCTGGTGTTCTTGTTAGGGACCAAATCCCAATCATAATTGAAAATTGGAATAAGCCAAAGAAGGGCGACGGTACCTTTGTCGATGACAGATCCAAAGAAACGCTTTGGAATTCGTTGTTGGTAAATTTCACCCTTCCGCCAGAGGAGGATGAAAACAACCCGGTTATAAAGAAATAGGTCAAAGAGTGGACTCTAAAGAAGATGGCTGAGGCTTTCCGCAACTGGAAGACAAAATTGAACAAATTTGTCAAAGCTGGCGAGACTCCAAATTTTGAAGACGCATATTATGCGAAGATAAGACCTCACTGGCCCGAATTTGAGACATATAAAAAAAGTGCTATAGCTAAAAAGAGGTCAGAAACCAATACGCTTAATGCCCTGAAGAAGGAATATCACCAGAGGACGGGGTCAGGTGGCTACATATCTCAGAGGCCTAAGTGGGAGGAAGATGAGAGGGCCCTGCACGAGAGAGGGATCACACCCCAGACAGATGGGTGGGACCTACATGCAAAGACTTGGTTCTACGGAATCGGGGCAAGGTTGGACCCAGAAACAGGATTGTGTATCTTCCCAACCATCCTTGCCAAACCCGTCACTGAACTCATCACGGCATACGAGGAAACATCCGCCAGGACCTTCCATCCCGACAGAGAGAATGACCAGCTCACACGCGCCATCGGTAAAAAAGAACACCCTGGACATGCACGAGGCACAGGGGGTATGACGTGGAAGGATGGGTTTGCCAACTGGAGCGACTCTTACAGATGGCGCGGCAGAAAAGAAAAAGAGCATACAGAGCGGATGACACAGATAGAACATGCACTTGCGGCGCTGCAGACGCAAGTGAATGCACAACAGAGCCATCAAGCTACCGGCCCATCTCAGCGGCATGAAGAGCCTGCATTGGAAGCTGCCCGCGGCCTAGACTCTGCGCGGAAAAGCAGTGTGGCTTCCACGGAGAACGTGCAGCCAACGCTTGAAATGACGGGTCCTCGATACCCCGTTGATGAGATCACGGAGAGCGAACACGCTGAGCTGCATGTGAGATTAATGGGCTTATCCATTAAGGTGGCTGTCGGCTATGCCTTACCTCCTGTAGCTGGTGGAACTTACCACTGCCGACCGATTCCAGATGGCTATGCTATTGTCGGGGTGGATGAGGTTGTGAAGGAATATGAGGAAGCACAGCTTGACCATGCTACAGGTGAAGGGGAAACTCAACTCAAATTTGCAGTGAAAACAACCATTCTTTGGAAGAAGGAACACATTGTGCTTCCAAATTGGAGGTCACTGGCACCCCCGCCGTCTCCGCAGCGTCAGCAGTCTGAGCCGCTTCAGCTATCTCCTGCGCGGCAGCCATCTCCGGCCCGTCAGCCATCTCCTGCGCGGCAGCCATCTCCGGTCCGTCAGCAATCTCCTGCGCGGCAGCCATCTCCGGCCCGTCAGCCATCTCCTGCGTGGCAGCCATCTCCGGCCCGTCAGCCATCTCCGGTGCTTCAGCCATCTCCTCAGCTTAAGCGGAAGAGCACTGCCACGAGGAGCATCAGTAGCACTGCCACAAAGAAATCCGCAGGAAACCGTACGCCAAAGAGTTCAAAAAACTACGTCCTGCAGCCTTCCGCCAAGCCATTGCCGGTTTTACCGTGGAATCGCAGCGACGAGGAGACCAATAGGATCTCGGAGAACAGGTCAAGAAATTCTTTGCACCTAGACGGGCCGAGCCAAAGGAGAAAATAGATCCGGCGGTGGTGGAGAAGTTTTACAAAAATCTTTTGAAACCTGAAACCCCACTTGTGCCGGACTACGAGCGCCAGATTTTGAAGGCGGATGCAAGGCGCCGTAGGGAGACTGAAAGTAGCAGTCGTGAGGCACTCCAAAAAACAGTTCCCATGCTCGGAGAGCAAGAAAACCAATCATGCGCCCCGCTCCAAATGTTTGACAAACGGGACGCTCCTCCCGTAGATGATTACGAGGCAGAGCTACAAAGAAAGGCCAATGAGATGGGGATGACTTACATTGCATACTTGAACGTCATGGGATACAACTTGCCCAAATGCGATGTCAACCCCATACAGCCATGGAAGTATGGGAAGAATCTAGTCAAGAAAGAGGAGCTCAAGAATCTACCAACAAAGATGCGAAAATTGCACAAGTGGTACCTTGATTTCTGCAAGACGAGAAAAGAAGAATGGATCACGACGCATATAAGAGATCAGATTTTCTTGTGCGGAGACGACGCGATCGACTTCAACATTCAAGACTTGCATTTTCTATTCAATCAGAAGGAACTCGACAAATCTGCCATCAGCCTTTATTGTGTGTAAGTACTATTTCTGTAATTTTTATCTCAACTCATTCACTTCATTAATTGCATGTATATATATATGCTCACCATATATGTATATACTATTATGCAGGAAAAAGGTTATGGAATGCATGAAAGGAGGCCCTTTTGACATTGGGTTCGTTGACCCAAATAGAGTTCATGAAGAAGTGGTAAGAGACAAACCCGGGCAAACAGAAGATTACTTGCTAAAGTCTTTACTGAGACAACAAACCAAAAGGGAAATACTATTGCCTTACAAATTCTCGTGAGTACTGTTACCCTCTCTCTTGTACACATTGTGTTTCGGCTTACTCGATGTTAAGTGTAACTGATGATGAGTTATGCGTGCGTAGGTTCCACTTTATTCTGCTAGTCATTCAACCCGACTCAGGAAAAGTCCTTGTCATGGACTTGTTACGAAAAGAAAAAGAGCTATGGGCAGACTTTAGAGAGATGCTCCAGAGGTAATTTCAATCATATTATCGCACTAGATCGGCAACTTTCGTGACAATAAGTAATTAATTACTCCTTTATCCATTTTCTTTGTCGGACAGGGTTTGGAAAATGTTCACGGGCAGGGCCGTGGGTGAATGGTCAGAAGAACTAAAATTTGTAGACCAAAATGTAAGTAATACTAGCTAGCTTCCAATTCCATTATATCATGCTTTATTGATTATTATTTTGATTGAACTCTCTATTCTCGTAAAGTGCGCGCATCAGGGACACGGCAATAACTTATGTGGGTACTATGTTTGCGAATTCATTCGCAACACGATATGTGCGACAGGCCAAGCCGCACTAGAACAACTTAGAGTAAGTAAACAAACTCCACAACATTATTTTATTACCATCAATTGTGTTGAGTTTTATTCTTATATATATATATTGACGGCCCATTCTTCATATATATTCAGATCGAACGGATGTGGGACCAACTCCTACCATTTGAACGCATACGAGCCATTCAAGAGGAATTGGCGGGGTTCATACTTGATGAGGTCGTCACGCCTGGCGGAGAACTCTATAGATATCCACCAAAATGAACGATGACGATGTATGTGCTGATGACGATGTTTGTGTATAATAATAGTTGCTTAATTATTCATGTACTCGTATGTACCGATGACGATTTATAAGTATACCGCTCCCGATCGATTTCCCCTCGCTCCCCCCCCTCCCGCAGAAATACGCCCAGAACGGGGCAGAGGCAGAAGTCTGCCGCGACAGAGATTTAGGCCGTTTTCCTGCCGCGGTAGAGTTCTGCCGCGGCAGGAAAACGGCCTAAATCTCTGCCGCGGCAGAAGAACCTTTAACACCGGTTCTAGATACGAACCGGTGTTAAAGGGGGGGCTGAGGCCTGCGGCAGCCCCACGTGCGCCACCCTTTAACACCGGTTCGTATAGGAACCGGTGTTAAAGGGCCCCTCCCTCTAACACCGAACCCTCAACAGCGGTTGGGGAACCGCTGTTAGAGGGCCCTCCCAACCGGAGTTAAAGGGGGGGCTCTGCACTAGTGGCACGTGGCGGTCGCCGCAGGAAGGTGGCCGCGCCCGCACGGGCACGCAAGGCGACACCTGTCCAGGAAGACGTCGCGACCGGCGGCGCCAACATGTGGGCTCTCCTTCTCGACAAGGACCCCGGCCACAGCGCCGCGGCTGGTGACCTCGCTGTCGATGTCCTCGACCAAAAGCTCAAGAAAGCCACTGCCGCCGTCCAGGTCGCTAAGCCGGCAAAACGTGGCCAGCCGGTCAAAGGTGTTGGCCCAGCCCCAAATGCCGAGTGCAGTCCGACGTGACGTGACGACAACAATGTATTCCGGCGAGTTGCGCGCACGTGTAAAAACCAGCTAACAACGATCAGCAAGCTAGCTATCTAGCCTGATCAAAAGAACTAGCTCTCTCAACTCACACGAGTACGTACGGGAAAAACAATGTTGATGGCTACAGGGCCCTCTCGGTCCTGTTGTTTGTATTGAATCTCACGGTTGTCTTACAAGGCTACTATATGGGTGTATATATATCCGGCAAGAAGATGCAACGTCAATACGAATAGGTGTTGGACTACTAGTCCTACTCGGAACACACACGCACACGACACCGTTCCGTGTCCTATCGGGATTATTATTCCTAACAATCACCCCCCTAAGCACGATGTGCCGCTCTTCACAGCTTGAACGCCGATCCTTCCTCGCATCTCCACGAACTTCACTCGTCCCAAAGATTTAGTTAGGATATCCGCAAGCTGATCATCGGTGCAAACATAGTTAACTTCAATCTTGCTCTCCTCTACACACTGCCGTATGTAGTGATACTTCGTATCAAAATGTGCTTACTCCTGTCATGATGCACCGGATTTTTGCACAATAAAATTGCAGACTTGTTGTCAATATTGAGCACCACTTGTTCCGCCTCCCGATTGGTGAGATCACCAAGTAGACTCCTTAGCCACACACCTTGACACGCCGCAGTTGCAGCCGCAATATACTCAGCTTCACAGGATGACTGTGCCACCACTTTTTTGCTTTTGTGATAGCCAACTTACTATGCTTCTTCCCAAGAAATATGCCACGCCCGAGGTACTCTTACGGTCGTCAATATCTCCTTCCATGTCGCTATCACTGTAGCCAAGTAGCTTCACCTCCTCCTTCTCTTTCAAGTAGACAATACCAAAGTTTGTAGTACCTTTGATATAACTGAGTATATGCTTCACGGCTGTCCAATGCTCCATTGTGGGTGCTTCCATGAAGCGACTCACATAGCCAACGGAATAGGCCAAGTCGGGTCTTGTGTTAATGAGATACCTCAAACTTCCGACCACACTCCTATACTCCGTTGCATCAACCGCAGGTGCTTCACTCCTTTTGCTCAGTTTAAGACGAGGTTCCGTCGGAACATGAGTTGGATTGCACTCTTCCATGCCACATTTCTCGAGTATCTTCTTTGCATATGCCTCTTGGCATAGCGTGATCGCACCCAGCTTTTGATGTATCTCGATCCCAAGGTAGTAGCTCAACAAGCCTAGATCACTCATCTTGAATAACTCCTTCATCTATAGCTTAAACTTTGCAATCTCCTTCTCAACCGCTCCAGTTATCAATAGATCATCAACATAGATGCCAACTAGTAGATGATCCCTTCCTTTACCTCGCTTATACATCGCATGCTCCAGTGGGCTCTTCTCGAATCCGAGAGAGATCAATGTACGATCAAGCTTGATGTTCCACGCCCGAGGGGCTTGCCGTAGCCCGTACAACGCCTTGTGTAGCTTCAAAACCTTGTGTTCTTCTCCCTCTTTGATGTATCCCGGTGGTTGCTTCACATAAACTTCTTCTTCTAACTCCCCATTCAAAAACGCGGATTTCACATCCATGTGATGCAATTTCCAAGATTCTTGAGCTGCGAGAGCGATAAGTAATCTCACCGATTCCATCCTTGCAACGGGAGCAAACACTTCTTCGAAATCCACACCTTGCTCTTGCACATACCCCTTGGCAACTAGCCGAGCTTTGTGTTTTACCAACTTCCCTTCGGCATCCTTCTTGATCTTGTACACCCACTTGAGCCCTATGGCCTTGTGATTGTTGGGTAGATCGACAAGCTCCCATGTATCGTTGTCTTTGATCGACCCCAACTCCTCATCCATAGCACGACGCCAACACTCCTCCGTATTAGCATCCTCGAATTTCGTCGGCTCCTCGGTGAGTAAACACCGACCTTGTCCTCTCCCTCGCGCACGCGTTGTACGAAGGGTCTCCGGCGGATACAACTCCAGTACACTTCGGAATTTTTCTGGAGTAGGTGGCCGTATCCTTTATTCCCGTGCACTTGGAGGAGACGTGGAAGCTGACGTAGTACTTGTTTCAGCGTCTACTGAATTTCCTGCAGTTTCTGTTGGTGTACTGCATGTTGACGACGTGACATCGTCGCCCGCGTCCACTTCTGGACTGCCGCTAGTCCCTCCTGGACGGGAGTGTGCAGCTGATGGGCCACTTGCGCCAGGGCTCTCGTCCGCGCGTGGACTGGATGGCGACGCCGAGCCTCCAGGTGCAGCGCGTGAGCTGCTGCTCGTGCCGGGACTCCCACGCGGAGATACCTCTCCAGGCGTAGAGCTGCAGCTGCTCACTTCTGGACTTCCATCTTCTGAACCAGCGCCTAAATCCGTAACGCCACGGGACGTCGTTTCTTGATCATCTGCATGCGAATCACTGTAGACTACAGTAAATATTTTATCAGAAATTGATTGTACCGGTTCCACAGAGCCCCAATTCCATGATTTCTCCTCCTCGAAGACGACGTCGCGTGTCACCACCACCTGTTTTTTCACTGGATTGTACACGCGATACGCCTTCGAACCGTATTCATAGCCGATCATGACCATTGGAGTACTTCGATCCCCAACTTGCTAGTATGCCCGGTCACCGTCTTCACATGCGCCACGCACCCAAAAGTGCGAAGATGATCAACCGAGGGCTTGCGCCCGTACCATGCTTCGTACGGCGTCATACCAACTACACTCTTAGTTGGCGCCCTGTCCAGCAAAAAGACAGTTGTACTAACTGCCTCACCCCAAAACCTGCCTGGCATGCCTTTGCTCTTCATCATGCTGCGTTCCATGGCCACCATGGTTTGGTTCCTTCTTTCCACAACACCGTTTTGATGCGGTGAATATGGTGCCGTGAGATACCGCCGGATCCCATGAGCTTTACAAAACGCCTTGAATTCATTGGATTTGAACTCCCCACCCCGATCGGTACGGAGGGCCTTCAACTTTGCCTCGGACTCCACCTCGGCTCCCATCTTCACAATCCTGAACACTTGCAAAGCTTGATCCTTACTCTTCAGCAGCACAACCCACATGTATCTACGGAAGTCGTCGACGATGAGCAAAAAGCACTTGTTCCCGGCGGGGGTCGTCGGCGTGATTGGTCCGCATAAGTCTCCATGCACCAACTCAAGAACCTTACTTGCTCGATATTGTCCCTCCCTTGGAAATGGGGCTCGCCTTTGCTTTCCAATGAGACAACTGTTGCACACCTGCTCAACATGATCAACACACGGTAAGCCACGTACCATCTCCTTCTGTCCAAGTTGTCGTAGAGCTTGGAAATTTAGATGTCCGTCGCGAGCATGCCACTTCCACGCTGAGTCTTCCATGCTTGTCATCAAACATACTGGATCCGCCCGATTGAGATTGAGGATGTAGAGTCTATTCTTCGACCTCTCCACCTTCATGATGAGCTGCCTTTGGCGGTCATATCCCCACAGGAACTCGTGACCTTCATGATGAGCTTGGGAATATAGTACACGTCAGTGAGTACCTTGTGACCTCCATCCTTCAACTCAAACAGGACAGTGCCTCGTCCTGCAATCTCCACCTTTGACCCATCGCCGAATCGAACGGAGCCTCCAACCGTGAGGTTCAACTCAGAAAATTGAGCCTTGTCGCCGGTCATGTGGTTGCTAGCTCCTGTGTCGAGGTACCAAACGTCGTGAGCCGTCTGCATCCTCCGCGGGAAGACCTTCTCTTCCACGAGCGTGACGATCTCCGTAGCAGACTCCTGAGGAGTTGATTCCTTGGTGGTCATTAACTCGCAAGCTTCGAGCATGAGCATCATCGGTCCATCATCTCCTTCCTTCGCCATGAGAGCCTTCTCCTTTGAACGGTTAGGACACTCCGATTTGAAGTGCCCGAGCTGATTGCACTTATGGCAGCGAAGATTCTTCTTGACGAATTTCTTCTTTGGCTTCTTCGGCTTGCTGTCCGACTTCTTCGCCAGGACCGAACCATCACCACTGCCAGATGCTTTATCGCTCCTCTCCTTGGCGACCATTGCCTGCCACTGGGCACGTGTAAGCATGAGGTGCTCATCTTGATTCGCGTCGCCGTAGGTGATCTTCATCCGCTCGTCATGCGCCTTGAACCGTCCAACCAGGTCATCCATCGTGAGGGTGGTGAGATCAACGCATTGCTCGATTGCCGACACCACAGATATGTACCGCGGCGGCGCCGCGCGAAGGAAACGCATTACGACTGAGATATCTTCCAGCTTCTCACCTTGCGCGCGAATCCCGTTGACAATTGTGGCTATCCTCGAGGCAAAAGCGTCCAGTGTCTCATCTCCTTACATCTCCCGGTTCTCGTACTTCTCCTGCAAGGTTTGTAGGGTCGCCCTGCGGACGCGCTCGTGCCCAAGATTCAACGTCTTGAGTGTCTCCCATGCTGCCTTTGCAGAATCCTTCGAGATCAGGTGCTACATCACGTCCGCCGGCACCACGGAGCCGATGGTCGTGAGTGCCTGTCGGTCCTTGCGGTACTTCGACGCGCCCTTCTTGAACTCGTCGCCGCCGGGATCGACAGCCTCCCAGATGTCGTTGCCCTCCATGGCCCACTCCATCCGTTTTGCCCACGTCGTGTAGTTGCCGCGATCATACCACGGGTACTGCGACGACACCGATGGACCCGCAGCCGCACCGGAGTACTCGCCTTGCTCCTTGCCCGTCATGACCTCCCGTTACTAGGAGATCCTCCGCGAGACTCTGATACCAATTGTTGGCCCAACCCCAAATGCCGAGTGCAGTCCGGCGTGACGACAACGAAGTATTCCGGCGAGTTGCGTGCACGTATAAGAACCAGCTAACAACGATCAGCAAGCTAGCTATCTATCCTGATCAAAAGAACTAGCTCTCTCAACTCACACGAGTACGTACGGGAAAAACATTGTTGATGGCTACAGGGCCCTCTCGGTCCTGTTGTTTGTACTGAATCTCACGGTTGTCTTACAAGGCTACTATATGGGTGTATATATATCCGGCAAGACGATGCAACGTCGATACGAATAAGTCTTGGACTACTAGTCCTACTCGGAACACACACGCACACGACACCGTTCCGTGTCCTATCGGGATTATTATTCCTAACAAAAGGGAAGAAAGGCGTCGTCGGGGACGACAGTCAGGTGGCGGCGCCGGCTGCCAATGGCGAGATGCAAATTATCGGCGCTGGGGCCGACAAGCAGACTGCGCCGCCGGCTGCCACCATGGACGGCAGCAGCAAGGTCCAAATCGATGGTGCTGGGGGCGAAAAGCAGGTTCAAGTGCCCGACGGCGATGAGCTGACCAATGGCGGCCACGAGGAGATCATAGATACGCTGGCCGCGCTGCTGTGCATAAAAGAAGCAGAAGAGGAAGAGCCGAGAGAAGAGACGTTTAAGGTGGTTGCGGCACGTGGAGGAGGACGCCGGACAAGCAAGGCTGTCGTTGTTGCTCAAGGCACCACGGTCGTGACGGACACTAACATGTGGGCCCTTCTCAGTGATAATGACCCCGGCCATGGTGACGCCAAGCCGGCGAAACGGGGCAAGAAGATCAAGAATAAGAAGAAGAAGAAGAACATCGTCGGGGGCAGCAATAATGCGGAGGCCACCATGGATAACGAGGACGAAGCGTTGGCCGGTGAATTAGAAGAAGAGATGACGCTGGCAGGTGAATTAGAAGAAGAAGAGATGACTGACGAGGCTGCCACAAGCGGCAGCCGCTGCGGCACGGTGGTCTCGCATGTATGCAAGACGACCCTGGTGGTGGCTATGTTGGCTCTGTATTTCCAGCTCGCGTGATCCGATCCATAGAGTACCTAGGACTAGTAGATATTTACATCATTCAGTATTGAGAATTATTATAAATATTATGAGTTGTAACTAGGTTGCAACTGAGATTTTAGCAGAAATATTAGGATGACATCAGCGATTTAGACATAACTAGTTATCTACATTTATTGGAGGAATAGCAACTTGTATTCCAGAGGGGCCAAAGGCCACAATATATAATACATGTACAGGTGTAAATATGCAGGAAGCCCCCTAATCTAGTGGGGAAAATATAGTATAAAAATATCTCTCTAACATCCCCCTCAAACTAATGGGGATCCACAACACTGAGTTTGAAAAGAGAGAAACTATGTTATGCTCTAGTCTGAGCCTTCGTAAAGAAATCTGCCAACTATAACTCTAAAGGAACATACTGGAGCGCAATAATCTGATCCTGCACACTAGCACGGACAAAAGAAGCATCAACACCGATATACTTGGTAAGATCATGCTTTACCGGGTCACGTGCAATACTGATAGCACATGTACTGTCAGACAAGAGAGTAGTAGGTGTCGTAACAGAGACATCAAAATCAACGAGTAACCACCGCAACCAAGTCACCTCAGTAGTCAAAAGAGCCATAACTCGCAACTCAACCTCTGCACTCGAACGGGAAACTGCAGTCTGTTTCTTCGTCTTCCATGGAATAAGAGAACCACCAAAAAACACACATTAGGGATAAAGTGAGACACGATCTGAAGGGTCACTAGCCCACGTAGCATCAGAGTAGGCTTGAAGTTGTAAGGAGCTGGAACGAGAGAAGAATAGACGACGTGTGTTTGTGCCATGAAGATAACGAAGAACACGAAGGAGGTGACTATAATGAACTGAAGTGGGAGCAGATACAAACTGACTCAGAATATGAACAGTATAGGAAATATCCGGGCGAGTGATAGCAAGATAGACAAGGCTCCCAACAAGATGACGATAGCGTGTCGGATCAGAGAGAGGATCACCATCAGAAGCGCGGAGCTGGACATTGAGTTCCATAGGATTCTCAACGGTACGCTCATCACCAAAAGTAGCACGAGTAAGAAGATCATGGATATACTTTTCCTAGGAGATATAAAATCCATCAGAAGTAGAGGAAACCTTAATCCCAAGAAAGTAGCGAAGAGGACCAAGTTCAGTCATAAGAAACTGCTCATGAAGACGGGCCTTAACAAAGGAAATATACTCAGAGTCATCGCCGGTGATGATCATGTCGTCAACATAGAGGAGTAGAAGAGTGCGTCCACGAGGAGAAGTGTGAACAAATAGTGCGGGATCATGAGCACTAGGGGAGAAACCAACAGCAGTCACCACAGAGGAAAAACGCTCAAACCAAGCAGGAGGAGGCTATTTCAGGCCATAAAGAGAGCGTTGAAGACGACAAACCATGCCATCAAGGACAGAGTACCCTGGAGGAGGCTGGATGTAAACCTCTTCACGCAACTCACCATTGAGAAAGGCATTCTGAACATCAAGATGAGACATAGACCAGTGGCGAATAGAGGCCACGACAAGAAGAGTATGCATAGTGGTCATATGGGCCACCGGAGCAAATGTCTCATCTTAATCACGGCCCTGCTCTTGTTGGAAGCCACGAGCCACAAGACACGCTTTGTAGCGCTCAAGAGATCCATCAGAGCGAGTCTTAATCTTGTAGACCCACTTGCATGTAATGTGACGGACACCGGGAGATTGGAGAAACAAGATCCCAGGTGCCAGTACACTCAAGCGCAGCAATCTCCTCGGCCATGGAAAGCTGCCACTCAGGATGGTGGGCAGCATCCCGATAAGAAGTCGGCTCAAGGGAAACAGAAAGACCATAATGACTAGGAGAGTAGCGATCAGGTGGACGACGATGGCGAGCAGGAAGAGGAGGATTCATCTCATCAGAGGAAGAAGGCGCATCAGAGGGACAACCATCAGAGGAAGCATCTGGAACATGAGAGCGACGAGTATAATAAAAGGGAAAGGGAGACAAGGAGGAGGTGGGTGGAGGGGCAAAAGAGGGATGAGAAGTACTGTGTGGCGAGGAGAGTGGCGATGGGGAAGGGGAAGCATCAGCAAGGATGGGGCATGGAGGAGGATCAATATGAACAGAAGGTGGTGTGTCAGGAAACAATAGAAAATATATGTCCTTCACCGAGAAATACGAGGATGAGGGGCGCGGGTAGAAGGGACGCGACTCATCAAAAGTGACATCACGAGAAATGCACATCCTATGGCCAATAGGATACCAACACCAATATCCCTTATGCTCATCACTGTATCCAAGAAAAACATACTCAACAGACTGAGCGGTCAGTTTGGTGCGATCACGAGGAGCAAGAAGAACATAACAAATGCAACCAAACAAACGAAGCACTGAGTAATTAGGTGGATGACCAGAGAGACGCTCGAGAAGAATACCACCCTGCAGAGTGGAAGAGGGTTGAATATTGATGATATAGGCCAATGTAGAAACAGCCTCAGCCCAGAAGTGAGGAGGAAGGGAAGCAACAATCATCATTGCACGAGCAGTCTCAAGAACATGACAATGCTTACGCTCAGCCACGCCAAGCATGCGCACCGGGACAAGAGAACCGAGCAAGGGTGCCCTGCTCAGCCTGAACACCACGCAAGTGCTTGGAGATATACTCACCAGCAGAGTCAGCACGAAAGACATGAATCGGCACAGAGTACTAAGTAAGAACCATGGCTGCAAAGCGCTTATATATGGAGAGAACCTCACTACGATTAGACATAAAGTAGAGCCAAGTATAACGAGAAATATCATCAATAAAAATGATATAATATCGATGGCCCCCTTTCTAAGAGAAAGGAGCCGGACCCCAAACATCAGAGTGAACTAAATTGAAAGGACACTGAAATACAGACTCACTAGTAGGATAGGGTAACTGAACCTGTTTACCTAGCCTACAACCCTGACACTGTAACGATACATCTCCTGAGACAGACCCTAGAAGACCACGACAAACTAATAACGATAGCCGAGAGACACAAAGATGACCAAGATGATGATGCCACTGTGGAAAAGATCTGGTAGCAGAGGCTAATGACCCACAAGTATAGGGGTGTATCGTAGTACTTTTGATAAATATGAGTGTCGATCCCAACGAGGAGCAGAAGGTGCTGAACAGTGGTATGGAGCAGGAAATCCCTATGAATACTTAGCAAACAGATTTTTGGTGGTTTTCTGAAAGGCAACAAAACAAAGAGAAAGTAACAGAAGTAACGAACAAACGGAGCAAGTGGCCCAATCCTTTCTTAGCAAAGGACAAGCGAGTGGAAATACTTATAAGGACCAAACGTTCTCGAGGACACATGGGAATTCTGTCAAGTGCTTTCGCTTCAAATAGCTGAGTACTCTTCTCTAGTGTTTGTAAGTGTTGTGTGGGTGAACCTGTGCTAACATACCACCCTTCCTAGGACTAATACATACTTGTGATTAAACCCCCTGCAAACATCCTTAACTATAGACAAGTAATTAAGATATAAATCTAACCACAGCCTTAAACTCTGAAATCCTACGCTCCCTTGTGCAAAGGTGTCCTAACGGGGGTCTAGGTTTCTGTCACTCCGGCAACCCCACGATTAGTATCCAAATACACAATGAATTCCCCTAGGCCCATAAATGGTGAAGTATCATGTAGTCGACGCTCACATGACAATGATACGTTGGAAACGTATCTATAATTTTTGATGTTCCATGCTTGTTTAGTATCTACTTTGCTTTACTTGTCCACACTTTGAGGTGTTTTTTACATGTTTTCTGGTACTAACCTATTAACAAGTTGCAACAGTGTCAGATGCCTGTTTTCTGCTGTTTTTGGTTTCAGAAAAGTTAATAAAAAAATATTCTTGGAATTGGACGGAACGAAGGACAAAGTCAATAACTTTCCGTGAGGAACAAGAAGTCTAGAGGGGAGCCTGGAAGGCCAGCCAGGGGGTCCAGACCCACCCTAGGCGCGGGTGGGCCCTAGCCCGCGCCTAGCTAGGGTTGGGTACCCTGGTCGCCTCCCGATCTCGCCCCTTCGCCTATAAGAAGTCCCCGATGCAGAAACCCTGAGTACCCGATCAGAAATCCATGAAACCGTCTGTAGCCTCCGTCACCATCGTCCCTAGATCGGGGGGGATCTGGACCCCGGGCCAATCTTTACCATTGATACATCTTCCACTGCTACTTGTTTACTTGTTGCAAACCACTACCTTCCACACCATACATTTAATCCTTTGTTACAGAAAACCGGTGAGCTTGACAACCTCACTGATTCGTTGGGTCAAAGTCTTGAGTTTGTGTTGTGCAGGTCTCCGCGTTGCTTCCAACACCTCTGTGACATTTCCTTCCTCCTTCTGGTTCGATAACCTCGGTTTCTACTGAGGGAATACTTGTTGTTGTGCTGCTCCACACCTTGCTCTTGGGGTTTGCAACGAAGCGCTCCACGTCAAGCACCGGGCGCCATCAAGTTTTCTGGCACCGTTGCTGGGGAATCTACTTCAACCTCTTCCTCCCGTCGAGCGCCATCAACAAGTTTTCTGGCGCTGTTGCTGGGGAGGCTAAGGACGTCTTCACTAGGGGAGTCCTTCACTTCCTTTCTCTTTACTTTGTTTTTAGTTTGATTTGTTTCTTTTGCTTGGTTTTGTTTGCCTCTTTTCAAAAAACCCAAAAAAATTAGTCTAGCTTGGTTTGCTTTCTTTATTCAAAAACACACAAAAATTAGTTCTTGCTCTAGTTGTTGCCATGTCGGGGTCTGCCTTTATTTCCCATATGGTAGAAATCTCCACTTTTAAGCAAAAAAGTGAAGAAAGTTTTAAGGAAGCTTGGTCTAGAATCTCTGCTTTCCAGAGGGAAACTGAGCCTAAGGTAAGCCTCAGCTTGGTTATTAATAGTTTCTACCGCGGTATTGCTCTTCGTTATAGATATGCTTTCGATGCTGTGGCTGAAAAAGATTTTTTGCTTTGTACTGAGGATGAAGCTTATGATGGTATATAAAATTAATCATGATCTATGGTACACTTGGCAAGTCTGATTCCTCTTTCACAAGTATTTTTGCTAGGTTGAACCATCTTGAGACCAGTATTGCTGCCATGAATAGTTGCTATCACACTCTTAGGGCCTACCATGATTATATTCCCATAAATTCTGAGCCTTCAAATTGGTTTCCCACAATTAAAGTCTCAATAAACACTACACTTTTTGATGCTCGCTATGATATCATGTCTGAATTTTATCTCATGCCTAAAGATATTTTTGATTCCTTGAGTCTTTGGGGGCTTATTGAAGGAGGAGAGGAAATCTCTCTTACCAACAATGCCACTATATTGCCCATTGGAACAACTGAAGGTGTGTTTACAAAAATCTTAGGGAAAATGGTGTCTACTGATTATCTTGTTATTGTATGTGTAGGCAAAGGACATATCACACTTGGAAGATATCTACTGAAACACCTTGGGGCAGTAATAGACGTGGGAGAAGGCATCATGCACTTTACTCCCCTGGTAAGCAATCATATCTTCCCTAAGAAGAAAAAGAAAGTTAAGAAAAGAAGGAACAAGAGGGGCAATTCTTCATTTGAAAATACTTGATTCTTCTTGCTTCTTGTGCCTAACTTAAAGGCGTTAAAGAAAAGTACTTGTTGGGAGATAACCCAAGAGTTTCCTTGAGTCTTGGAAGTTATTACTTCTGTAATGACCTCTTCTTATCCTTTTTGTTTGATTTTTGTGCCAATAATGACCTCTAATGAGAGGGAAGTAATATTTGGGGACTTGTTGTCCCAAAACAGATTTTTATCCTCCACGAAAACAATTCGTGAGGAGGCTATGTAACTCGGATTGAGCTCAAAATTTACGAATAAATCCCCAGTATGTTGGATAACTTTCGTTAGTTCAACACTCTTTGATTTGACCAACAAAAGATGTTCGAAAAAATCGTTTCTACCTTTTGGTCTGTTTTGACAGATTTCTGCCATTATTTGCATTAGCTTCTCATTGATTCTTTTTTGAGCTCTCTTCAGGTAAATTGAGTTTCTTTGAAGGAGTTACTACGGTAACTTGTGTTTTTAGTGAAAATCGTTGCTGTTCCAAAGCTTTGCCAGTGGTCTAATAACTTTTGAATAAGCTAATGTTGCTAATGAAGATTGTGTGAAGTTTTGTATGAAGGAAAAATTTCAGGTGTAGAGAGAGAATGATGCAATGAGATGAAGAATGGACAAAAGATCAAGCTTGGGGATGCCACCATGGTATCACCCCAAGAAATATCCAAGAGGTACAAGCATCAAAGCTTGGGGATGCCCAAGGCATCCCCTTCTTCATCAATAAAAAGCTCAGGTCTGTCTAGACACTTCGTTTTTATTGTTTCATGCACAGTTGTGTTGTTCTTGGAGCGTCTTAGTTTTCGTTTGCTTTGCTTAGTTTGTTTATTTTTCTTTAGTAATTTGGACCCCCGTTCTCGCTGTGTTGTTTTGCAAATAAGTTTGCTTGGTGTTTGGAAAGATGTAGTAAGTTCTTGCTTGAAGTGCAAGAGGAGCTTGCATTGAGTGTGACTTAGACTTTATCATCACATGCTAGGTGTTGTTTTAGCATTATGCTTAGTGATTATTGCTGTAGCATGTCTTGTTCCAAACAATTGGGATTGCTTAGTGTGCCTTGAAGAAATTATGTGTTGTTTTAGCATGCAAAATCATAGTATTGTGGTATTATCCTTTGATGTTTTGCTTGGGTAGACTTGGTACATGCTCACACCATGTTATGACTATGACAAGTCACCATTATCCTCTATGATCATTAAGTCCTTGACTTGTAGTACCAGTCTTTGCTTTGATTAGTTTGCTTTGTTGTATTTCATAATTTTGGCCATTATTGCTCTCTTAGTTGGTTGCTCCGAGTCTTTTGCTAGCCTCCACTTGTATGAGTAAGCTCTACTCATGCTTCCAACTCCCAAGAAACCAAGTTATTCCAAAGTGTGCACTATAAACTCCTATGCATGGTGTGTTACACCATTCCAAGTATATTCTTGTTTTCATCTATCTTCCAATTAAAAACTATTTTGTTATGTGAAAAATTAGTGATTAAATACCTCACGAACTTGATGGCACACTTTATTCTTTGCCCCTAATAAACTTGAACCATTGTGACAACTTTTTTGTATATGCTTGCACTTATAAGTTGGAATTAGAAGAACCGTGCTGTCACGGGGAACGTTTTCAACATTGCACTTGTACCTTGTTGTACTCCGTTGAAATCATGTTCTTTTGTCTATGGATGTCACCGGTGTGAAATAAAGAGGGAACTTGTAAGTCCATGGGGTTTGTATCCTGTGTTAGAGAAACGCCTGGGCCGCTAGCCTAAGCCATGCCTAATCATGGTGGAAACTTGCAGCATCACCATAGTGACATCTATGAAGCATTCTTCTTAAAAAAAGAGAGACACGTTGAGAAAAGTGGAAAGAGAGAAAAAAATCACCATATTCCCATGGTACATAAGAAGAATTGCTGAGATGCTCATTGTCTGCTTTCCTTGTCATTTTGGTTATGGTAAAGCTCCTATGCCATGTGCACACGGTACCCCATTGGCGGTTCTCAATGATATGCAAATACTTAAAGTGAAAAGAACTTACCTGGACCCAAAGTTGAGTATGCATGAGGTGTGGCCCTCGTATTCAAGGGGCATGATATTGCCAACTTATACTTTGTAAAGCATATACTCAAGCTTTGCCACTTTAACCTTAACCACTTCAAGATGCTTATGATAGGGTCAATGAGGGCTGAAAGCTAACTAGTACCATAATTTTTGGAAGATCTTTTTGAAACTTGTAATCCCTGCTTCCTTTACAAAAAGGCCTTTCTTCCACCATTATTTGAGTCTCCACCTTCTACCTTTAGGCAGCATTAAGAGAGCATAGTTGTCATTTTTTGTGCAATGTTCCAAAGCTTATTAATTGATGCATATTGTGTTATTACTTGCTCTTGTGTTATTTGTTTCTAGTCACCCTTATGAACTTTGCAGGTGTCCTATGCATTATATTTCTACTCTATGAGGGACAAGTTGTTTGCCACTATGCTATGTTTTCTGCATGTGAAACAAACAAACGTTTTTCAATGCATATTATTCATGATCTTTGTTTGTAGCTTGCCATGTTGCATGCATAGTTACTATGTCCTATTGTTAGAACTCCATCTTTCATGCACATGTTTAGAGTTCTTTGATCCCAGCTTTCAATGCTTGCAAATTGTTGGATCCTTATTGTGAGGGTGCATGTCACCTCAAAAATTATTCTTTTATCACCTACCTTCTCGAGGACGAGCAGGATTTAAGCTTGGGTATGATGATATGTTGGAAACGTATCTATAATTTTTGATGTTCCATGCTTGTTTACTATCTACTTTGCTTTACTTGTCCACACTTTGAGGTGCTTTTTACATGTTTTCTGGTACTAACCTATTAACAAGTTGCAACAGTGCCAGATGCCTGTTTTCTACTGTTTTTTGTTTCAGAAAAGTTAGTAAAGAAATATTCTCGGAATTGGACGGGACGAAGGACAAAGTCAATAACTTTCTGTGGGGAACAAGAAGTCCAGAGGGGAGCCCGGAAGGCCTGCCAGGGGGCCAGACCCACCCTAGGTGCGGGCGGGCCCTAGCCCGCGCCTGGCTAGGGTTTGGGCACCCTGGTCACCTCCCGGTCTTGCCCCTTCGCCTATAAGAAGCCCCCGATGTAGAAACCCTGAGTACCCGATCAGAAATCCACGAAACCGTCTGTAGCCGCCGCCACCATCGTCCCTAGATCTGGGGGATATGAAGCTCTTCCTGGCACCTTGCCGGAGGGGAGATCATCCCAGAGGCCTTCTCTCCGGTATGATTCGTGAGTAGTTCCACCTTGGACTATGGGTCCATGTAGTAGCTAGCTGGTTGTATCTCCTCCTTTGTGCTTTCATGTATAGATCTTGTGAGCTCCGTACATGATCAAGATATAATATATTTGTAATCATGCATGTTGTGTTTGCGGAGAACACCTCTAGTGAACTATGGACCCCGGTCCAATCTTTACCATTGATACATCTTCCGCTGCTACTTGTTTACTTGCTGCAAACCACTACCTTCCACACCATACGTTTAATCCTTTGTTACAGCAAACCAGTGAGCTTGACAACCTCACTGATTCGTTGGGGCAAATTCTTGAGTTTGTGCTGTGCAGGTCTCCGCGTTGCTTCCAACACTTGTGTGACATTTCCTTCCTCCTTCTGGTTCGATAACCTCAAGAATTTTCTTCCAACACCTGTTATCGAACCTTAGCAAATTCTTGAGGTTATCGAACCTTAGCTGTAATCTTTTTATCTAATGATGCTGCTCAAAAGAATGGTAAAAAGGAGTTCTTAGCTGTAATCTTTGCTTGTGTTAAGTTTAGACCTTATATTGTTGATCCAAAGGTTACTATTCATACTGATCATGCTTTTATTAAGTACCTTATGACAAAGAAAGATGCTAAGCCTAGGCTTATTAGATGGATGTTGCTTTTACAAGAGTTTGATCTACATATTGTAGAGAGGAAAGGTGCTGAAAATCCTGTTGCTGATAATTTATCTCGTTTGGAAAACATTTATTTTGATCATATGCCTGTTAATGATAGTTTTCCAAATGAACAGTTGGCTGCAATAAGGGTAAGCCCGCAAGAGAGTCCTTGGTATGCTGATTATGCTAACTTTATTGTTTCCAAGTATTTGCCTCCAACCTTTATAGTTTAGCAAAGAAGGAAATTATTTTATGATCTAAGGCATTACTTTTGGGATGACCCACATTTATATAAAGAAGGAGTAGATGGTATTATGCGGAGATGTGTCCCAAAATATGAACAACAAGAGATATTGAGAAAATGTCATGGAAGTCACTACAAGAAATGTGTCAGCTTGTGACGTTTTGGTAGTGACCATCTACAAAATCGTCTTAGATTTATGAAGATTCCGCTCAAGCTGCTTGGGAGGGTCAAAGCCTTAGTAAACTATGACGATTTTGCTCAAAAACGTCGTAATTCCTTTAAATGAAATCGTCATAATATCTAGGGAGATCTAAATATAGAGGATAGCAACATGGACCGTTGGATCCAAACAAGATGAACGGACAGGATGCTGATATGCAGAAACTTGACACGGATCGATGACATGGCAATGCTACCCATCGCGCGCGCAGGCACCAAATATTTTCACATCGCGCAGTCACACAAAATATTGTGCGCGTGCTGACTGAACCAAAACCGCCACATCGCCATCCCTCCCAGCGAACGCATCACCCAACCCTAAAGCTATCGCCGCTCCTCCTCCTTCTCCAGCGAGATCCTCGCGCCGCTGCCACTCCTCCTTCTCCAGCAAGATCCGCGCGCCGCCGCCCTCTATTTCCCGGTCGCTCCAGCCGCTCCCCTCCTTCTCCAGCGAGATCCACAGCCTCGCCATGAGCCCTATGATGGCGCCTCTTGCCCTCTTCTCGACGCAGATCTCCGCCTCCCGGTGCTCCCTCCTCTACCTACGTTGCCCTTGTTCCCCTGCCCTCCTCTCACGGGCGTCGGTGGGCGTCTTCCTCCAGGATGCTCATGGATGGTGGCGAGCGCAGCGTCTGGGATCTATCCATGATGCAGGTACCCCTCCACTATCCTCCTGGCTAGGTTTCCGGTGAAGAGGCACTCGGATCTCAACTTTGGTCATTTTCTAGTGCAGAGGGACTCGGATCTCGGCGAGGATGAGGCCAATTTCCGCGGGGAACCTGGACAACACCATCAGCCACTCGGAGCTCGACCATGAACCTGGAAAACGACACCCACCAGGGTTTTCCAGTGCACAGGGACAAGGATGAGGTCTTCGTCTTTCCCTAATCCCCTCTATTTAGATGGTTATTATTTATGTAGTATGGAAATTATGTTCTATTTGAGTTCCTAGTTAGTTGGACATGTAATTGTTCTGCTAGTGAGCTCCTAGTTAGTTTTGATTGAGCATGTAATTTCTAGGCATCATAATTGATTATGTAGTTATGAAGCAAGGCACCAGTTGTAGGGGTTCGTAGCATGGAAAACAAACAAAAATTACCGCATACAAACAAAAAAGCCAAGATCTATCTACTAGATTGTAGCAACAAGTCGATGGAATAACTCAACCTCGAAGATTCCAAAGTGTTTAACGAGAGCGGATTCTCGTGGGTGATATAGTCGTACTCTTGCCGATCTCAAGATCGCGTAGACGATCCTTCCGGCACTGCGTTCCGGCAGCGCTTCCGCAGTTGGTCACACGTTCGGTACTCGACGAAGACCTTCCTCTCCCTTGTTCCAGCAGGCAGCGGAGGTTGTAGCACTCTCCTCGCGATTCCGGCAGCACAACGGCGTGGTACCGGAAGTAGAGGGGAGATCTCGCAGGGCTTCGCCTTAAGCCGGAGCAAGTATGGTGGACTATGAGAGAGAGCCTCGGCGATCTAGGGTTTAGACGCACCAAGGAGGAGCAAGGACGGCGGCTAGGGTTTGCCTAGGCGGCGGCGGTGGCTTGCCCTAGGAGGCGGCGGCAGAGGAGGTGGCGGCGCCGGCGGCTAGGAATAGGGTTTGCGGGGCGTGGTGTTGTGTGCTTGGAGGGGCAGCCCTGCCCCTCCTTATATAGGTGGAGGGGGCGCTCCATGGGGAGGGGAGTCCCTCCCCAACTCGGT
Source organism: Avena atlantica (assembly GCA_910589765.1). NCBI lineage: Eukaryota > Viridiplantae > Streptophyta > Magnoliopsida > Poales > Poaceae > Avena > Avena atlantica. Next base: position 420,923,484 of record OU342736.1, read on the forward strand.
CTCCAAGTGGGCCGGCGGTGGAGGGAGGGAACACCTCCCCAAGTAGGTTTCCTACTCTCCCTCCACCTCACAAAATAGCCGTTTGACTTTTCAAATTGGCGTTTGACTTTTCAAACTAGGATTTGATTTAACCCTTTATTTTGTTCAGCGATGACACCTAGTACATGATGCAATCATTCCAACTTGTTATGACACATTCTGTACCCTTCCCCTCCGGAGTGCCGGACATTCCGGAACCTTCTAGAACATTCCCGATGAAAACACCGGAACCATTCTCCAACACCGAAACAGGACTTTCCTTATATGAATCTTATTCTCCGGACCATTTTGGATCTCCTCGTGATATCCCGGATCCCATCCGAGACTCCGAACAACATTCGGTCTCTTACTCATCATTCCATAACTACTCAAACAACGTCGAATCCTTAAGTGTGTCTCCCTACGGTTCGTGAATTATGCGGACATGATCGAGACACTTCTCCGAACAATAACCAATATAGAAATCTGGAAATTCATATGGCTCCCACATATTTCTACGATTACTTTGCGATCGAATGAACCACTTACATACGATACCAATTTCCCTTTGTCTCACGATAGTTTACTTATCCGAGGTTATGATCGTCGGTATCTCTGCATACCTAGTTCAACCTCGTTACTGATAAGTACTCTTTTCTTGTTCCTGTGATATGTGATCCCTTGTGAGCCAGTCACATGCTTGCAAGCTAATTGGATGACATTCCACCGAGAGGGCCGAGAGTATATCTATCCGTCATATGGATGGACAAATCCCACTCTTGATCCATGTGTCTCAACCAATACTTTCCGAACACTCAATGCCACCTTTATAGCCACCCAGTTACGGTGTGGTGTTTGATGTCATCAAAGCATCCTTCCGGTGAAGGTGATATGCATGATCTCATGGTCGAAGGAATTAGGTTACTATGTATCAGAAAGCATATAGCAATTGAACTATTAAAATGACTTGATCTTTATGCTACGCTTATCTATAGGAGTATGTCCACCATATCATTCTCCTAACGATATGATCTTGTTGTTAATAACATCTCAATGTTCATGATAGGGAAACCACAATCATTTATTAACCAACAAGCTAGTATTATAAAGAGGCTTTACTAGGGACTCTATTTTAGTTTATAAATCACACAAGTATTAATGTTTCCTTGTTAATACTATTATAGCATGAATGTAAACATTTATCAGAAGCACAAAGATATAATAATAACTATATTTATTATTGCCTCTAGGGCATATCTCCAACAGTCTCCCACTTGCACTAGAGTCATCTAATCTAGATTACATGGTAATATACCGAACACCCATGGCAGTTAGGTGTTGGTCATGTTTTGCCCTCGGGAGAGGTTTAGTCAACGGATCCGCCACATTCAGATATGTGTGTACTTTGCAAATCTTTATGTCCCCATCTTGGACATGTTCTCGAATAGCGTGAAAACGTAGCTTGATGTGCTTCAGCTTCTTGTGTGACCTTGGTTCTTGCGCATTGGCTATGGCGCCCATGTTATCACAGTAGATTGACATTGGGTCCAGCGCACTAGGAACCACACCGAGCTCTGTAAAGAACTCTTTCATCCATATCGCTTCTTGTGAAGCCTCCGAAACATCCATGTATTCCGATTCAGTTGAAGATCTCGCCACAACGCTTTGCTTTGCACTCCTCCAGCTAACTGCTGCACCATTCAAAGTAAATACGTATCCAGATTGTGATTTAGAATCATCCGGATCGGTGTTCCAACTAGCATCAGTGTAACCATTAACAACGAGTTGTTCATCACCTCCATAAGAAAGAACCATATCCTTAGTTCTTCTCAAGTACTTAAGGATGTTTTTGACCACTGTCCAATGATCCACTCCTGGATTACTTTGATATCTGCTAGTTAAACTAACAGCATATGCAATGTCGGGTCTAGTACATAGCATGGCATACATTAGAGATCCTATGGCTGAGGCATAGGGAGTTTTACTCATCCTTTCTCTATCTTCTGCCGTTGTCGGAATTTGAGTTTTACTCAAGGTCGTATTGGGCAACATGGGCAAGAACCCTTTCTTGCTATCTTCCATTCCAAACCTCTTTAGAACTTTGTCCAAATATGTACTTTGTGACAATGATATTAGGCGTCTCGATCTATCTCTATAAATCTTTATGCCTAATATGTAAGCTGCTTCGCCAAGATCCTTCATTGAAAAACTATTACTCAAATATTCCTTGACATGATTAAGAAGGTCTACATCATTCCCAATCAACAATATGTCATCTACATATAGTATTAAGAATTCTACAGAGCTCCCACTCACTTTCTTGTAAATACAAGCTTCTCCATAAGTTTGTATAAAACCAAAACTTTTGATTACCTTATCAAAACGTTGATTCCAACTTCGGGATGCTTTCTTCAATCCATAGATGGACCGTTGAAGTTTGCATACCTTGTTAGCATCTTTAGGATCGACAAAACCTTTGGGTTGCATCATATACAACTCTTCATCAATGTCTCCATTGAGGAACGCTGTTTTGACATCCATCTGCCATATCTCATAATCATAATATGCAGCGATTGCTAACATAATCCTCACAGACTTTAGCTTCGCTACTGGTGATAAACTCTCATCGTAGTCAACTCCTTGAATTTGTCGAAACCCTTTTGCGACAAGTCGAGCTTTATAGACAGTAACATTACCATCAGCATCTGTTTTCTTCTTGAAAATCCATTTGTTCTCGACAGCCTTCCGGCCATCCGGTAAGTCCACCAAAGTCCATACTTGGTTTTTGTACATGGATCCAATCTCGGATTTCATGCCTTCTTGCCATTTATTGGAATCTGGGCTCATCATTGCTTCCTCATATGTCGCAGGGTCATCGGTGTTGTCCACCAACATGACATTCATAACGGGATCATACCAATCAGGAGTGGTACGAGTTATCGTTGACCTGCGAGGCTCTGTAGCAACTACAACCGAAGTTTCATGATCATCATCATTAGCTTCCTCTCTTGTTGGTGCAGGCACCAGAGGAACTTCTTCGGTGTTGCGCTACTCGCAAGTTTGAGAGAAGGTTCGATAACCTCGTCGAGTTCTACTTTCCTTCCAGTCACTTCTTTCGAGAGAAATTCCTTCTCTAGAAAGGATCCATTCTTGGCAACAAAGATTTTGCCTTCAGATCTATGATAGAAGGTATACTCAATAGTTTCCTTTGGGTATCCTATGAAGACGCATTTTTCCGCTTTGGGTTCAAGCTTGTCCGGCTGTAACTTCTTTACATAGGCTTCGCAACCCCGAACTTTAAGGAACGACAATTTAGCTTTCTTCCCAAACCATAATTCATACAGTGTCGTTTCAACGGATTTAGATGGTGCCCTATTTAAAGTTAATGCGGATGTTTCTAATGCATAAGCCCAAAATGATAGCGGTAAATCTATAAGTGACATCATAGAACGAACCATATCTAAGAGAGTTCGATTACGACGTTCAGACACACCATTACGTTGTGGTGTTCCCGGCGGTGTCAACTGTGAAAGTATTCCGCATTTCTTCAAATGCTCGCCAAACTCGTAACTTAGATATTTACCTCCACGATCAGAACGTAGAAATTTAATCTTCTTGTTACGTTGATTCTCTACCTCACTTTGAAATTCCTTAAACTTCTCGAAAGTTTCGGACTTATGTTTCATGAAATAGATATACCCATATCTACTCAAGTCATCCATGAAGGTAAGAACATAACGATAACCACCGCGTGATGCTACACTCATTGGACCACACACACATCGGTATGTATGATTTCGAATAAGTCCGTAGCTCGCTCCATCATACCAGAAAATGGAGTCTTAGTCATTTTACCCATCAGACATGCTTCGCATCTTTCAAGTGATTCGAAATCAAGTGATTCAAGAAGTCCATCGGAATGGATTTTCTTCATACGCTTCACTCCAATGTGACCAAGACGACAGTGCCACATATAGGTCAAGTTATTGCTCGATTTCAAATGTTTAGCCTCAATGTTATTAATATGTGTATTTCCACTATCAAGATTCAATAAGAATAAACCATCTATCAAAGGTGCATGTGCATAAAACATATTACTCATATAAATCAAACAACCATTATTCTCGGACTTAAACAAGTAACCGTCTCGCAATAAACAAGATCCCGATATAATGTTCATGCTTAACGAGGCACCAAATAACAATTATTTAAGTATAAAACTAATCCCGATGGTAGATGAAGAGGTAGCATGCCGACCGCGATCACATCAACCTTCGATCCATTTCCCACGCGCATCGTCACCTCGTTCTTCGCTAGCTTCCGTTTATTCTGCAGCACCTGTTTCGATTTACAAATATGAGCAACCGAACCAGTATCAAATACCCAGGCACTACTACGAGTACTAGTGAGATACACATAAATAACATGTATATCGGATATACCTTTCTTCTTGATGTTGACGTTCTTCAAATCCGCCAAGTACTTTGGGCAATTCCGCTTCCATTGACCTTCTCCCTTGCAGTAAAAGCACACAGTATCAGGCTTAGGTCCAGCCTTGGTCTTCTTCGTCGGCGCGGTAACTTTCTTACCACCCTTCTTGAAGTGTACCTTTTGCTTAGACATGCCTTTCTTGAATTTGGTGGTCTTATTGACCATCAACACTTGGTGCTCTTTCTTGATCTCCACTTCTGCAGATTTTAACATGGCGAAGAATTCTGGCAACTACTTGTTCATGTTTTGCATATTGTAGTTCATCACAAAGTTCTTGTAACTTGGTGGCAGTGATTGGAGGACACGATAAATCCCCAAAGCATTAGGAATCACTATACCCAAGCTTTGAAGTTTGTTTGCGTGCCCAGACATCTTAAGCACATGCTCACTGACGGAGCTGCCCTCTTCCATCTTGCAGTTAAAGAACTTTTCAGAAGCCTCAAGCTCTCAATTTCCGCAGGAGTCTCAAAGATCAATTTGAGATCACGGACAATATCATGTGGGTATGAATTCTCAAACCTTTTCTGAAGCTCCGATTCTAAACCATACAAGATAGCACACTGAACTGTGGAGTACTGAGTCTTCCGAGCGAGGTAAACATTCTTTACTTCATCGGTAGCAGTAGCTGCAGGTGGGTCACCCAGCGGTGCATCCAGCACATAGGTCAAATTACCAGCAGTGAGGACAATCCTCAAATTGCGGAACCAATCCGTGAAGTTGCTTCCATTGTTTTTCAACTTTTCTTTCTCTAGGAACGCATTAAAATTGGTGTAAGGGGCTGCCATTGATCTACAACATATTTGCAATAGTTTAGATTAAGTTTATGACAAATTGAGTTCTAATTAATAGTTAAATTAATCTAGGTGAACTCCCACTCAAAACAATATCCCTCACATTGTTTTAGTGATCACACGAACCAAATTCACCACATCAACACCGATCATCACGAGAGTTGATGTAGCTTCAATGGTGAACAATCGACATGTTCATCATATCTTCTATATTATTCATGCTTTACCTTTCGGTGATCCGTGTTCCGAGACCATGTCTGTACATGCTAGGCTCGTCAAGATCAAACCTTAGCTTCCACATGAGCAAAACTGGCTTGCTCACGTTGTATACACTTGCGGAATCTAACACACCCGATCATCACGTGGTGCTTCGAAACAACAAGCTTTAGCAACGGTGCTTACTAAGGGTGAACACTTTAGGACTTGAAATTCATGTGCATGAGGGATCATCTTATAATGCTACCATTGTTAACTAAGCAATACAAGATGCATAAAGGATTAACATCACATGCAATTCATAATATGTGATATGATATGGCCTTTCTTCTTTGTGCTTCCGATCTCCATCTTCAAGCACGAACATGATCTCCATCATCACCGGCATTGCATCAAGGTCAATGACGCTGCTCCATGGTTGTCGTCTACCAGCTTCAACTATTACAACTACTTTGAATAGACACGCGGGTCTTAACAGAAATTAAAGACAACCATATGGCTCCTGCCGGTTGCCAACTTACAATAAGGAACATTGCATAATCACAATCATGGCCATATCACATCACAGCACACCCCTGCAAAACAAAGTTAGACGCCTCTACTTTTTTTGCATGTTTTACGTGGTTTGGGGCTTTCAATAAGTGTCGTTCTAACTTACGAACAAGAACCACACCATTGATACTAGTATTGTCAATCACCCATTGTAAATTGAATCTTAACTATGTTGGGAGAAACAGGCACCCGCAAAGCCACTTATGCAATACAAGTTGCATGTCAAGCGTGGAGCAAGTCTCATGAACGATGTCATGTAAGGTTAGCCCGGACCGCTTCATCCCACCATCCCGCAAGATGCAAAGTACACAAGAAGCAATCGACAACAAAAGCATCAACGCCCACAATGACCATTGTGTTCTACTCGTGCAACAGATCTACATATAGACACGGCTCTGATACCACTGCAGGGGTTCGTAGCATGGAAAAGAAAAAATTTCTACCGCATACAAACAAACAAGCCAAGATCTATCTACTAGATTGTAGCAACAAGTCGATGTAATAACTCACCCTCGAAGATTCCAAAGTGTTTAACGAGAGCGGATTCTCGTGGGTGATGTAGTCGTACTCTTGCCGATCTCAAGATCGCGTAGACGATACTTTCAGCGATGCGTCCGGCAGCGCTTCCGCAGTCGGTCACACGTTCGGTACTCGACGAAGACCTTCCTCTCCCTTGTTCCAGCAGGCAGCGGAGGTTCTATCACTCTCCTCGCGATTCCGGCAGCACAACGGCGTGGTACCGGAAGTAGAGGGGAGATCTCGCAGGGCTTCGCCTCAAGCCAGAGCGAGTATGGTGGACTATGAGAGAGAGCCTCGGCGATCTAGGGTTTAGACGCACCAAGGAGGATCAAGGCCGGCGGCTAGGGTTTGCCTAGGCGGCGGCGGTGGCTTGCCCTAGGCGGCGGCAGCAGGAGGTGGCGGCGCCGGCGGCTAGGATTAGGGTTTGCGGGGCGTGGTGTTGTGTGCTTGGAGGGGCAGCCCTGCCCCTCCTTATATAGGTGGAGGGGGCGCGCCAACGGGAGGGGAGTCCCTCCCCAACTCGGTCTCCAAGTGGGCCGGCGGTGGAGGGAGGGAACTCCTCCCCAAGTAGGTTTCCTACTCTCCCTCCACCTCACAAAATAGTCGTTTGACTTTTTAAATTGGCGTTTGACTTTTCAAACTAGGATTTGATTTAACCCTTTATTTTGTTCAGCAATGGCACCTAGTACATGATGCAATCATTCCAACTTGTTATGACACATTCATGTACCCTTCCCCTCCGGAGTGTCGGACATTCTGAAACATTCTAGAACATTCCTGATGAAAACACCGGAACCATTCTCCAACCCCGAAACAGGACTTTCCTTATATGAATCTTATTCTCCGGACCATTCCGGATCTCCTCGTGATATCCCGGATCCCATCCGAGACTCCGAACAACATTTGGTCTCTTACTCATCATTCCATAACTACTCAAACAACGTCGAATCCTTAAGTGTGTCTCCTTGTGGTTCGTGAATTATGCGGACATGATCGAGACACTTCTCCGAACAATAACCAATAGAGAAATCTGGAAATTCATATGGCTCCCACATATTTCTACGATTACTTTGCGATCGAATGAACCACTCTCATACGATACCAATTTCCCTTTGTCTCACGATAGTTTACTTATCCAAGGTTATGATCGTCGGTATTTCTGCATACCTAGTTCAACCTCGTTACTGATAAGTACTCTTTTCTCGTTCCCGTGATATGTGATCCCTTGTGATCCAGTCACATGCTTTCAAGCTAATTGGATGACATTCCACCGAGAGGGCCCAGAGTATATCTATCTGTCATATGGATGGACAAATCCCACTCTTGATCCATGTGTCTCAACCAATACTTTCCGAACACTCAATGCCACCTTTATAGCCACCCAGTTACGGTGTGGTGTTTGATGTCATCAAAGCATCCTTCCGGTGAAGGTGATATGCATGATCTCATGGTCGAAGGAATTAGGTTACTATGTATCAGAAAGCATATAGCAATTGAACTATTAAAATGACTTGATCTTTATGCTACGCTTATCTATAGGAGTATGTCCACCATATCATTCTCCTAACGATATGATCTTGTTGTTAATAACATCTCAATGTTCATGATAGGAAAACCACAATCATTTATTAACCAACAAGCTAGTATTATAAAGAGGCTTTACTAGGGACTCTATTTTAGTTTACAAATCACACGAGTATTAATGTTTCCTTGTTAATACTATTATAGCATGAATGTAAACATTTATCATAAACACAAAGATATAATAATAACTATATTTATTATTGCCTCTAGGGCATATCTCCAACACCAGTCACTAGGGATGTATGCACAAGTTCAGACTTATGGTCCTAAATAAACAAAAATAACTTCACATATATACAGGAAAGGCACTAGTACACTCTCATATATGTCTCTATTGGTTGGGTGCGTAATTCTTCTAGTCTATGTAAGTTTGTGTAGGGTTGTTCTGCGAGTTCTGATATACATTTTAACGATTTCAAAAAATCTGCCCACCTATGACAGTAGTTTGTTTTCAATCAGTATACATTTTACTGGCCCTCTAACGCGCTACATCTGTTGAAATAGGAACCCTGGAGTGTGAAGAGGTATGAACCCTGCAGTGTGAAGGGGACTGGTATATTCCACTATCTACTTGACCATGTACCACTATCTAGTTGACCAAAGAGATGGTGTCTCATGTTCTTTTACTTCTGAGTTTACCATCTTGTATTGTGGAAACTTTATGCATTTTATTGTTAACTAGTTTGGTCAAATTCAGTTTGTTGCATCGCAATAATGGGAAAAAATAAATTTTGATCTACTTTCCAACAAGTTTCGTGCATACCTTTTTCAGCTCTACAAGTTTAGTGCAACCTGCTTGGAAACTACAGTATACAATTAGTGCATTGTATATGTATGATCTTCTAACTAGGAACTACTGTGGTTTGTGGTCATCAACCAATAGTCTGCAAGTTTAGTGAGTTTTATGTATGATCTTCTGATTTGGTTGCGAGCTAATCTAATTATTTATTGACATAAGACTTAGTTCTTTCCCAATCCCACCATCCTGCCAAAAATCAACATGAGCTGGCATTATCTTGTTTCCACCTAGTGAATCCATATATAAAAATCACATATTGGTTTTTGCTATGTATCTTATTGCTAGAATGAGCTAGATCTGGGGTCAGTAGTTTAATTGCATGGTGATTCATGTTAAAGGCCCAATGGTGTGCAAATGGATTCTTAAAAGACAATTTTTATGGCTTCATTATTTGATTATTGTACATACATACTCAATTGTCTCCAATAGAAAGAAACAAGATCCTAGTTTGTCACATGGAATGTATACCTTTATGCTAGCGAGCTATGATCATCACTTTCTATTAATTGTGCACATCCAGATTTTCTTCACGGTTCATATGTGGTATTAATGCAATGTTAAGTCCTGCATTTCCTAAACTAGCAGCGCATGATCAGTAATAGTTGTTGCATCCCAGGTTCTGCTGCATGCATCCCAAGTCTGCAGAGCGGTTCCTATGGCCGGTTGGCATGGATAGGGAAGACATCCTACGCGGTGTTTTATCTTCACTCTTCAACTAGCGGTCTGGGGCCTACTGCAAGGCTCTATAGGTTAGTACACTTCTGGTCATATATATAGTTGTCTACTAGTTAATTGGGTTGTGTGAAAATATTACAAGTTTATTGATTCAGTAGACTGCCCTGACAGTTGCAACAACTAAGTAAGTTATTCATTGATTTTGATATTGTTTCTACAAGACATTCTATTTACTGTTGTTGTTAATGATAAATGTATGCTTTTGTTTCCAAGAAATTTTGAAAGTACGAGAGCATTAGTTGGTCATATCTGACGTTAACTTCGTTGTTTGTACTAGTTTGTGTCCTAGTACATTTGTTGTTCTATTTGGTACTTGTAGTGTCCAAGACATGCATTTTCTGAAATACATGTGTGTATTTAAGTGCCAGTAGAAATTAGTTTGAGATCTTATATTCCTACGGTACTTAATCTATTAATTTGGAGTTGTCTTCTTATAGTTCTATTATTTATTGTGTTTCTAGTTGAGATCTTCTATGCCTATGTTATTGTTAGAAGATATGCTTTCATTTGATTCAGATGTCCATCATTTTCTCTTTTACAGGAGCTCCAGGATGAAGTTGGAAGAAGGGGAGGTTTCATTTCATACTCAGGAAAGTATAGAGTAGATAGTCTTGTTTGTTTTAGCTAATGATAAGATCTTGACTATGGAATGACTGTCACGGGTGCAGAGCGAGCGCTGCGGCAGGCTAAACATGTTCCTCAACAGCTCGGAGGCGGAGGACGGCCGGTCACTGTCCTGCCTGTGCCCGGTGATCCTCCACTTGAACCGCAAGCTCCCGAAGCCCATCGACCATGTCTACATGATGTACCTCCCCATCGCCTACGGCGTCTTCCTCCCGCCTCAAGTCCTTCATCTGCTTCAGGTTCCCTAAATGTTTCTTATACATATTTGAGATGGTGTTTCTCATGGTGTTTGAGAATACCTAATTGCCTTTTTGTTGGACTTCTTGTGTTTGACTTCTTACGCTTGCACAAATAGTCATTGGTGATGTAGATGATACAGCTGATGTTTTGCACAATACATAAGTTGAGTGTATACTGGCTGAGTGGTAAGCTTAACCTTCTGATGCATGTATCTTGAGGTACCTGAGATGTTCTAAAAGAATGTAATACTATCCATTTACTGTTATATTATTTCATTCATGCTTTAATGGAAAGCTGCATCTTGAATATATTTTTGCTCCTGTTTATAATTGTTGGCACATATTACCTTATTGGATATATCATCTCTTTTACAAGCTACATTACATGATGAATAAGTTGGAGAAAGAGGAAGCGTGAAAGTTTCAAGAAGAGGAAGCATGAAGAAGTTCCAGGAAGAGGAAGCGTGAAGAAGTTTGGATTTTATTCTTTCTATAAACTTTTTATTGCATTTTGGTAGCTCCACTGATGTGAACTATGTAGAATTGTGTATGATTGTAATGTGCTGATCATAATGTGCTCTATTTGAATCAAAATGATTTTGTATATTCTATTGTGGTCTTGATTAAATTGTTAGATTTTAATTGCTGAGAAAATATACACTGGCAACTGGGACCATATGAATTATGGAACACCAGGTGTGACAGGCCCAAAATAAGAAGGCCCAAAGTAAAAACCTGTCCAAAGAAAAGGCCAATGCAACAAAACAAAAAAATGCCAGAATGATGGGCTTGGCCCATGTAGCTAACCAGATTTGATGAGAAAATCAATCCAGAATAGTTGGGCTAAGCCCATGTGGAATCCAGAAATGGACTGGGCTGATTTTGATTTAAGACGATTTAATTTCGTCATAATTTTGCCACGTAGGATCGGCCACGTAGGATCTGACTTGGCATGCTAGATGGCCCGTGACGATATTGGATCGTCATAGACATTATGACGATCCAATATCGTCATAGAAGGTTATGACGATTTTATCAAAAACGTCGTTATAGTTCATTTGCGATGCCCAGCTTTCGATGATCTCAAAATCGTCATAAAATCGTCATAAATAGACTATTATGACGATTCTGTGACGAAAATAGAGGCTCATATATTGCCAGATTCCTTGTAGTGAGTGCTTATGGAGGACATCATGCTGGGGATAGAACCACACAAAAAGTTTTACAATCTGGTTTTTACTGGATTACTCTTTTCAAGGATGCAAGTAAGTTTATTTTATCATGTGATGAATGTTAAAGAGTTGGTAACATTTCTAGACGCAATGAAATTCATATGAACTATTCTCTTGTTATTGAACCTTTTAATTGTTGGGGATTTGACTTTATGGTTCCTTTTCCTCCTTCAAAAGGGTATACTCATATTCTTGTTGATATTGATTATGTTACAAAGTGGGTAGAAGCCATACCTACAAAAAGTGCTAATGGTAAGACCTATTAAAAAATGCTTAAAGATGTTATTTTTCCTAGGTTTGGTGTGCCTAGATATCTCATGACTGATGGAGGTTCTCATTTTATTCATGGTGGTTTTAGGAAGACTCTTGCTAAATATGATGTTAACCTTAGAATTGCTTCAACTTATCACCCCCAAACTAGTGGGCAAGTAGAACTTTCAAATAGAGAAATTAAATCTATCTTGCAAAAGACTGTTAATAGATCTAGGAAAAATTGGGCTAAAAAGTTGAATGACGCCTTATGGGCTTATAGAACTTCTTATAAAAATCCTATGGGAATGTCTCCTTACAAAATGGTTTATGGTAAAGCTTGTCACTTGCCTCTAGAATTAGAACACAAAGCTTATTGGGCAGTGAAAGAACTGAATAGAGACTTTAAACTTGCTGGTGAGAAAAGATTGCTTGACTTGAGTACCTTAGATGAGTGGAGAAGTGAATCTTACGAAAATGCTAGACTCTTTAAGGAAAAAGTAAAAAGATGGCATGATAGGAGAATTCTCAAAAGGGAGTTCCATGTTGGTGAGAAAGTTATTTTGTATAGGTCTCGTCTCAGATTTTTTGCAAGGAAACTACCTTTTGTTATTGAGGACGTGTATCGTTCAGGGGCTATTAAAATATCTTCTTTAAAGGACAACACTACACAGGTGGTGAATGGTCAAAGGCTCAAACAATATATTTCTGGATATTCTTATAATGAAGATGTTAATATTATTCAAATGGTGACCCCGGAAGAATTTATCAGAAACCAAACTCCAGAATTTGCAGAGTTCGTCTTTGAATAGGTAAAAGTGGTGAAAACAGAAGGTTCGCGAAAAACCTTTTTCTTTATAGTTTTGATGTTTTTATTACATATGGAAGGTTACGAGACGATATAGAGGAGGCAACGGAGCCCGGGTGGGCCACACCCACCAGTGGCGCGAGCCCCAGCTGGCCATGCCACCAGGGGGTGTGAGCCCCCTAGAGTCTGTCTCCGCCTCGTTTTCGCACAGTACCTTCCTTATGTCATATAACTTCATAATATATAAACCCCCGGATCCCCCGAGATTCGTATATTGTGTTCTCGCCGTGTTTTCATTTCGATTTGTTTCTGTCAGGAAATTTTCTCGAGTTTAGAGGCACCATGGTCTCCGCTAACGACAAGGGCAAGAAGCCCGTGGAAGATGGTCCTCAAAACCCCAAGTAGGAGGAGATCTTGGTTGGGGATGAAGAGGACGTGAAGGAGGACGAGCATCCGGACACCCGCGCTATGTTGCAAGCATTGGAGTGGTGGCAAACCCTACCAAGCTTAGGAGGACAACATGAATGTCTACAGGAGGGAAACCTCCGTGTCATTGCCTCGCTCCATGGTCACTTATTTCACGCACCAAGAACCCCTTCAATACTCTTATACATGAGCAAAAATTCCAAAAGGTGCCCAAAGGGAAGTTGCCCTCTATTTGGGATATGCCTCGTTCTAACCATGTAGGGAAATAACACTCTAAGAAGGAAGAGTTGGGAAAGAATAACTAGGACTGGGATTCTCGGTCCGACATGATCATGAACTACATTGAGCATAATTCGTAGTTGATTCGTACTCTAACCTTTGAGATTGAGGATTTGAGGAAGCTGATTGAAAAGCTCATCAAGGGAACACCACCACCACCGAAGGAGTAATTCGTCATCAGGTTTTGCATCCCCTTGGCTTGTTCCAATCTTGGGGGAGTGTCACGGTATCACATCATTATCTTTTATCTTTTTACCTTTTTAGTAGAGTCATATCTTGTATAGAGAAATTATCTTATAGGTTGGTTTGCATTGTGGAAGTATCTCTCCTTTAGTTGGTTATCTATGTTTCCCTTGGTGTGAGTGCCTTTATGGAATATTAATGAGAAGTTTCATCTTTTACGTTTTGCACTTCTTATTTTAGTTTGCAATCTCTATTATATGATTGATCTTGTTGATCAGTATTGGTATCACTTTGGGAGCATCAAGTAGATCTAAATTGGTTTTGGCAAACCGAGCTCTGGTCAGTAGCAACACTTTTTGAGGTTTTAAAGGAAAAGATAAAAGCACTTACGGGTATTTTGTATCATTTATTTTCTTTCTTGATTGGCTCATAAGCTTAGTATTCTTTATTTAAGATCTTTTGTGTCTTCAAGGAAGATTGCATGTTTGGCCTTATCACTTGTATGTTTGCTTGTTTCCTTCAACTCTTTTGCTTGCTACCCAGCCTTGCTAACCAAAAACCTGTGTTGAGAGGGAATACTTCTCATGCATCCAATCCTTTACACCAAAACCTGTGCCAGCATTATTGCTATTCCAAGTAAATTATCAAGCTTCATATATCTTTAAAATTAAAAACTATTTTGTTATGTGAAAACTAGTTAGTAAAGCTCTCACAAACTTGACGGCACACCTTATTTTCTTGCCTATAATAAACTTGAACCATTGTGTCATCGAAGTTGTATATGTTTCCATCTATACGTTGGGATTAGCAGAACTGTGTTGTCACGGGGAACGCTTTCAACATCTGTAAATATCTACCCAGTTGATATCATGCTCTTTTGTTTGTGGATGTCGTCGTTGTGAAATAAAAGGGGAGCGTGTAAGTCCATGGAGTTATGTATGTGTGTTAGAGAAACACCTGGGCCGCTAGCCTAAGCCATGCCTAATCATGGTGGAAACTTGCAGCATCACCATAATGAGCAATCTATGAAGCTTTATTCTTATAAAAAAGAGAGACATATTGAAAAGAGGGAAGAGAGAAAAAAGCACCATTTTTCCATGGTAAATAAGAGATTGCCGAGATGCTCATTGTCTGCTTGCCTTATCATTTTGATTATGGGATAGCTCATGTATCATGTGCAAGGGGTACCCCGTTGGCGGTTCTCTATGATACGCATGTACTTACTATGACAAGAACTTACCGGTAACTAAAGTTAAGTAGCATGAGGAGCGGCCCTCATACTCAAGGGACATGAGATTGCCAACTTATATTTTATCAAGCATATACTCCATCTTTGTTCACTTTAACCTTAATCACCTCAAGATGCTTATGATAGGGGCAATTAGAGCCCAAAGTTAGTAAGTACCATAATATTTTGAAAGCTCTTTATGAACTTGAAATCCCTGCTTCCCTCTATGAAGGGCATTTCTTCTACTTCTAAGTTGAGTCAATAAACCTATTCCTCTCTATCTCCAGCAAGCATTTGAGTTGTTGTGTTTCAAGCATTCATATGATGATTTATTCAATCATGTTCTTTGTCTTCCTTGTTTGCATAAGACTTTTATCTAAATGAGTATTACTTTGAAATACATCATTGTGAAAATCCTTTTATGTTTGAGCAAAAAGGACTCCTGTTATAAACTTCTTTACAAAAGATTTACTTGAAAATTGTTTGCCAACTATTCTCTGACCAAGAACAAAGTTGGAAAAATCTAACGCGAGGCGCCGCATCGCATGCTCTCCCGTGCGACGCGTGTTGATTCGGAAAAAACACCACGTGTATGCCCACTACCGATCAGGGCATGGCCTTATCCCCTCAATTCCTGCATGCACCTTATCTCTTCATGGGTTGTCGTCGACCACACAATTACTCCCTCTCTCTCACACAAAAGTTCTCCCTCTTCCTCTCAAACCACGAGGCAACCAAGTGAATTTTATTTGGAAATCATAAATAATTAATCTAGCAACTTTTTTTTCGAAAAAATTAATGTGGCAATTTAGAAACAATTGAATCTGACTAATCTGGCAACGGAGAAACACGCAAGTGTTCTACAGGTTAATTAGTTTAGGCTTAATTAATATGGCAATTAGACTTAATTAATATGGAAATTAGGCCTAATTAATATGGCAATTAGGCTCCGCACGACGCGACTAATATGTGGCGCCGCGCGTTAGCACAGTCCAACAAAGTTTGCCAATCCCAATTATGATTTATCTTTATGCATCTTTATTGTGACTCCCATACTTGTTGCAGGCTAAGTTATATACTTGTGAGTTGATTTCTTCTATGAGTTGTGTATTGGTAAGTGTGATAATTCTTGTCCGTATTCTTTTTATCGACACTTCACTCTATAAACCTGTGGACATGTTTACTGAGCTTAGTTTTTACTTGGGGACAAGCGAGGTCTAAGATTGGGGGAGTTGATACATCAATTTTGCATCACCATTCTATATCATAATTTGCCTCTATTCATTGATATATTTCATATTAAGAGGTGATACTTATGTCTTTTCATCTGTTTTTGCACGTTGGATGATTCTTGGAGGATGAACTGCCGGAGTCAAGATTCTGATGGAAAAAAGTGGTGTTTTGATGCAATTTCGCAAACATCAGAAAAATACCAGAAAAACTATAGAAAATTATATTTTCCCAGAAGATGAAGGATGCCAGAAGGGGAGGCGGAGTTAGGCCACAGGGGGCTCACACCCCCAGGCGCGGGCCACCCTAGGTCGTGCCTACAGGGGTGTGGCCATCCTGGCCCACCTCTGGCTCCGCCCTCTGGCCTATATCTTCTGCTGGAAACCCTGAAGTCGGGAGAGTGACCATAGAAAGATTCCGCCACCTCTACGGGGCGGAAAACACCGAGAGAGAAAGAGCTCTCCGGCAGACAGATTTCTGCCGGGGAAATTCCTTTCCAGAGAGGGGAGATCGTCTCCATCAACACCATCATCAAGCTAGACTTCATCGGGATGATCATCATCATCCACACCATCATATCCACCAGCACCATCATCACCACTCCATCCCGCTATAACAATTGTGTTGAATCTTGTAGAGTTCTTAGGGGAAACTTTCCCGATGTTGATTACTATTGTAGTTGATGCTTGTGAGTGGAACCATTGAATTATTTTTTATGTTTAGATTGTTATCCATCATCATATCATCTCTGATCTTGATCCATATGATGTCTCGTGAGTAGTTCGTTTTGTTCTTGAGGACATGGGAGAAGTCATGTTGTTAGTAGTGGAATTGTGTTGAGGTATTATTCAATGGTTTAATATTTAAGTTGTGGTGCTATTATTCTAGTGTTGTCATGTGAACATCGACTACATGATACTTCACCATTTATGGGCCTAGGGGAATGTATTTTGTATTTGTCTACAAATTGTGGGGTTGCCGGACTGACAGAAACCTGAACCCCCGTTAGGAAACCTTTGCACAAGGGAGTGTAGGATCTCAGATTTAAGGATGTGGTTAGGTTTTTATATTAATTTCTTTCTTGTAGTTGCGGATGCTTGCAAGGGGTTTAAGCACAAGTATGTATTAGATCCAAGTAAGGTCAGTACATTAGCACAGGTTCACCCACACAACACTTATAAAACCAAAGAAGATTAATCAGCTATATGAAACGAAAGCACTTGACAGTATTCCCATGTGTCCTCGAGAACATTTGGTACTCATAAGTGTTATCACCGGCTTGTCCTTTGCTAAGAAAGGATTGGGCCACTTGCTGCAAATATTTGCAGTCTTTATTTACTTGCACTTTATTTCCTTGCTTTATCAAAACCCCCTAAAAAATCCGTTTGCTAAGTATTTACAGAGATTTCCTACTCCATACCACTAGTCAGCACCTTCTGCTCCTTGTTGGGATCGACACTCCTATTTATCGAAAGTACTACTATACACCCCCTATACTTGTGGGTCATCAAGACTATTTTCAGGCGCCATTGTCGGGAGTGAAGCGCTATTGAAGAGTGGAATTGATTTTTATTTATCCCAGGAAACTTCTACCGTAAGTATTTTGGTTGTGTTGTCCAGGTTCCATGTTGCTAGCAACACCTTGGGAGCTTTTTCCTTTCTCCTACTGGTTCGATACACTTGGTTTCACAACTGACGGAAAACTTGCTGCTGTTCTCATCATACCTTGCTCTTGGGGTCTCCCAACAGGCTCTACAATAACCGAGCCACATCAAGATTTTTTGGCGTCGTTGCCAGGAGATACAGGACAGCTTCAATCTCTTCCTCCTCGTGAAAAATATTTTCTGGGAGAAAGAAGATTTCTGTAAGGGGAGTCTCTCACTACCAATCTTTTTACTTTGTTTTTGTTTTGCTTTATTTCTTTAGCTTTGTTTGGTTTGCTTCTTTTTATCAAAAACACAAAAAAAATTAGTTCCTTCTTTAGTTGTTACCTTGTTCTTAGCTCATTATGTTGATCCCTAAGTTCAGCTGGGAAGTACTCCCTCCGTCCTAAAATAGATGTCTTAGATTTGTCAAAATTTGGATGAACCTATATACTAAATAATGTCTAGATTCATCCAAATTTTGACAAATCTGAGACATCTGTTTTGGGACGGAGGGAGTCATTTTACTTGACTCTCTATATTTTTTTTTCTTGTCTAGTTTATTTGAGCTTAGTTTATTTCTGTTTAGTTGTGTTTTGTTTAGTTTACTTTTTTCTAGTTTATTTTTGTCTTGTTTTATTTTTCTTATATACTCTAAAATCCATAAAAATTTGAAAAAACGAAAATCTAAAAACTGTTGTTATGGAAGAACATGCTAGAACCTCTATGGAATATTTTATAAAGTATAGAGAATCATATAAGGGTAAAGTCATGAGAGGCGTGTTAAAAAGGTTGGATCAAATTGCTAAAAAAATTCTTAAACGCCATGATATAAATTGTTTCTCTGAACAGGATAATAAACATCTTAAATTCCAATGTGGCTTTAGTAAATAAGTTTTAATTGTGAACTATCATTGGAATAATTATATTCATCTTGGATTTGAAGAAGTAGAACAATTTGTTTTGTTTATGGGAGCTTCTGAAATAGAATCCTTCATGTCTAAAAATTATGAAACATGTGTTGCTTGTAAAGACCTTAAAGATATGGTCTCTTCTATCCTTGATTATTGCATAGAAAATTTCAGCAATAATTTTTATATCATTGATTATAAAGAGAGACTCAGTCATGCACAAGAATGTGTCCACAATTTGCAGGAACCTGTGGAAGAAGAAATTGTTGAACCTGGAAGCTCATTAGATAAAAAAGGAGGAGAGTGATGAACAAAAGGGGGAACAATGGATTAGCTACCATGCCTACCTTCTAATGAGAGTAACTCTTTATCCCTTACATTATTTGATTGTCCCCCATGCTTACCAAAGGAAGATGAATGTTATGTTCCTCTGGATTCTTTTGAAATATCTACTATGGGTAAAACTTGCGATAATAATTATGCTCTTGTTATCTATGATAATCCATGCTATTTTGATAAATCTTATGATAATCCTTTATTTGTGTATAACGTCGAAATGCATGGTACTAAAGAGTTTTGCTTAGAAAATGTTTATGATAAAGCTCTAGATGATGGTCCTATATTGGTTGATAATATTAATTGTACTACTATTGAAAATGAGATTGGAGGGGTCTTGACTTTATCTTGGAACCCAATACCTCTTGACAATTATCAGTCATCTTGTTATAAATTTGTTAAAACTGGGTTTGAAGGTTTTAATACCACTATTTTTGAGCTTGATAAAAATTATGCGTTTGTAGATCATGAAAAGCATACTTTATGTGATAGTTATATTGTTGAGTTTATTCATGAGGCTACTGAAAATTATTATAAGAGAGGAAAATGTGGTTGTAGAAGTTTTCATGATACTGAAACACCTCTCTATGTGCTGAAAGTTTTGAAGTTACTCTTGCTTTATCTTTCTATATGCGTGTCACTTTGTTCTTTGTGAATTTATTTGCGTACAAGATTCCTATGCATAGGAAGTGGATTAGACTTAAATGTCTTTTGAATTTGCTTCTTGATGCCCTCTTTTACTTCAATTCATATTTCTTATGTGAGAATCTTCTCAAAGTATCAAGCCTAGCTGAAAGGCGTTAAAGAGAAGCACTTTTAGAAGATAACCCAATTTTTATTTCAGTAAGTTTTTCTTTTATTGAGTTTTGGAAGTTATTGCCTCTGTAATAACCTCTCCTTATCATTTTTGTGTGGTTTTTGTGCCAAGAATAGCCTCTAATGAGAGGGAAGTAAGATATGGGGAAGTTGCTATCCCAAAACAGATTTTTGTGCTTCACTGTAAAAAATCGTGAAAAATCCCAGTTCGTCGGATTGAGCTGAAATTTTGTGTGTGCTTGCCCCTGGTATTTACCCCAACGTTCGCTAGTTTTGCACTTTTCGATTTGAGCAATAGAAGATTTTCAAAAAAATAGATCTTTACATGTTGGTCTGTTTTGATAGATTTCTGCCATTATTTGCATTTGCCTCTTAATCGGTTTCTTTTTTAGTTCTCTTTGATCACATGATCTTTTAAAAGGAGTTGCTACAGTAGCGGATTTTCTTGAGTTGAAACTGAACCCAAAGGCTTATTATCTTGAATACACTAATGTTTCTAATAAAGATTATGTGAAGTTTTGTATGAAGGAAATTTTTAAGCGTAGGGAGAAATTGATGTGATGAGATGAAGTATGGACAAAATATCAAGCTTAGGGATGCCACCTGTGTCACCCCAAGAAATATTCAATAGGTACAAGCGTCAAAGCTTGGGGATGCCCAAGGCATCCCCTTCTTCATCAATAAAAATCTCAGGTTTTCTTTCATGATACTATATTATTTGCTTCATGCACTATTGTGTTGTTCTTGAAGCGTCTTTGTTTTTGTTTTTAGTTTTCTGTTGATTTGTTTGCTGCAATAAATTGGTTGGACCCCAACACACCTATTTTGGACAAGTCACACCTAGTTCTTCATTGTCTAGAACACTTTAGTTTTCACTCTTATTGTTCTGTGAGTGTTCTCTTTTGCTAGCACTGTGTTTAGCTTTAGTTTTCTTATTATTTTTGCTTAAAACTTTTTAGTTCTTCTTTGTAGTTAGGTGAGACATGCTCTCTAATATTTATTGATTTTTATCTTTGTGAGTTGTTTCAAATAAGTTGATTGGTGTTGGAAGAGAGTAGAATGTTTCATGCTTATGGTGGTACAAAAAGGGGCTTGTTTTGACTGTGAATTGGACTTTATCATGTCATGTTAGATGTTGCTTTGACCATATGCTTAGTGATTATTGTTGTAGCATGACTTGTTTTAGACAATTGATATTGCTTAATATGCCATGAAAGAATCATGCGTTGTTTTAGCATACAAAAGCATAATATTGTGGTATTCTCCTTTGATGCTTTATTTGGGTTGACTTGGCACATGCTTACACCATGTTAATACTATGAACCAATCACCTTAGCCTCTATGATCATTTAGTTTTTGACTTGTGATATCACTTTATGCTTTGATTAATAATGTTTTGTCGCTCTGCATGATTATGGCCATTATTGCTGTCTTAGTTGGTCGCTCCAAGTCTTTTGTTAGCCTCCACCTGTACTGAGTATGAGCTCTACTTGTGCATCCAACTCCCAAGAAACCAAGTTATTCCAAAGAGTCCACTATAAATTTCTTTGCATGCTGTGTTACACCACTCCAAGTATATTCATGTTTTTATCTATCTTCCAAATTAAATTTTTGTTATGTGAAAATTAGTGATCAAAGTTCTCACGAACTTGATGGCACACTTTATTTTCTTGAACTTAATAAACTTGAACCATTGTGACCATCAATGTTGCTTATATGCTTGCAAAGTATAAGTTGGGAATTAGCAAAACCATGTTGTCATGGGGAACGCTTTCGACATTGCACTTATTCTATTTTGTTGATATCATGTTCTTTTGTTTATGGATCCTGGCGGTGTGAAATAAAAGGGGATCTTGTAAGCTCATGGAGTTTGTATATGTGTTAGACAAACGCCTGGGCGGCTATCCTAAGCCATGCCTAATCATGGTGGAAACTTGCAGCGAAACCATAGTGGCATTCTATGTAGCATCCTCAATAAAAACTTATGCAAATAGCAAATAAAAAAATCACTAAGATGCTCACTGTCTGTTGCCTTGTCATTTTGATATGGGATAGCTCATGTGTCATGGGGCAAGGGGTACCCCGTTGGCGGTTCTCTATGATACACATATACTTACAATGATAAGAACTTACTTGTGACCAAAGTTGAGTAACATGAGGTTCGGTACTCGTACACAAGGGGCATGGGATTTTCAACTTGTGATTTGTCAATCATATACTCATATTTGTCTCACTTTAACCTTAATCACTTCAAGATGCTTATGATAGGGGCAATGAGAGCTCAAAGCTAGTAAGTAAAATAATTTTTGGAAGCTCTTTATGAAACTTCAAATCCCCACTTCCCTCTGGGAAGGGCCTTTCTTTTTACTTTTTTTTGAGTCTCCATCTTCTATCTTTATGCACCAATTAAGAGAGAATAGTTGTCATTCTTAGTTCAATGTGCATTATCCCAAAACTTGTTGATTGATTCATAATTATGGTATTGCTTGTTCTTAAATTATTTGTATCTAGTCACCCCGATGAACTTTGAAGGTGTCCTATGCATTTATGTTTTGCTATTCCATGAAGGACAAGATGAATACCACTCTTGCTATGTTTTCTATATGGGAAACAAACAAATTTCTTTCAAAACATTATTCATGATCCTTTGTTTGTGTAACCTTTCATGTTTCAACATAGTTGCTATGTCTTATAGTTAGAAATATATCGTTCATGCTTATCTTAGAGTACTTTGATCCCAGCTACCAATACTTTACAATACCTTGATCAAGATTGTGATAGTGCATGTCACCTTAAAAATTATTCTTTTTTATCACTTACCTACTCGAGGATGAGCGGGAATTAAGCTTGGGGATGCTTGATATGTTGTAAACATATCTATAATTTTTTATGCTCCATGCTTGTTTTGTACCAACTATCTTATGTTTTGTCTACACTTTGAGGAGTTTTTATAAATTTTATGGAACTAACCTATTAACAAGACGCCATAGTGTATGTTCCTGTTTTCTGCTGTTTTTGGTTTCAGAAAAGCTAGTAAAGAAATATTCTCGGAATTGGACGAAACAAAAGCTGAATTTCCTATTTTTCAGAGGCGAGCACGGAGTCCAGAGTCCAGAGGCCAGAGGGAGGCGCACCATAGGGCGGCCACACCAGGCCCAGGCACGACCAGGGGACGCGCCGCCCTATGGTGTGGCCCCCCTGGTCCTCAACTGGCCTTGCCTCTTAGCCTATATAAACCCCCCGAGGAGAAAATCCTAAGTACCCGATCAGAAATCCACGAAAAAGTCCGTATCCATCGCCATCATCGTCCCTAGATCAGGAGGGATCTGAAGCTCTTCTCGGCACCCTTCCGGAGAGGGGAGATCATCCCGGAGGCCTTCTTCATCACCATGCCAGCCTCCGGGGTTATGCGTGAGTAGTTCATCCTTGGACTATGGGTCCATAGCAGTATCTAGATTGTTGTTTCTCTTCTTTTGTGCTATCATGTTTAGATCTTGTGAGTTGCCTATCATGATCAAGATCATCTATTTGTAATCCTATATGTTGTGTTTGTTGGGACCCGATGGATATTGAGTACTATGTCAATATTGATTATTGATTCTATCATGTCTATGTTATTTGTGATCTTGCATGCTCTCTGTTGCTAGTAGTTACTCTGGCCAAATATTTGCTTGTGACTCCAAGAGGGAGTATTTGTGCTCGATAGTAGGTTCATGCCTCTAGTAATCTGGGCGGGTGACAGAAACCTCTAAGGTTGTAGATGTGTTGTTGCTACTAGGGAGAAAACAACAATCATTTATCTAAGGGCAATTGTATTGTTTACTTTACACACTTTGCTTAATGCAATTATCTGTTGCTTACAACTTAATACCCGAGGGTTGTTCGGATGATATCCCGGAGGTGGATTATTAGTCATAGATGCAGTTGGATTATGGTCTATGTATTATGTTGTAATGTCCAAACGAATCTCCTAGTGATCATCATGCCATGTACATGCATTGTTATGCATTCTCTATCTGTCAATTGCCCAACTATAATTTGTTTACCCAACATGTTATTTATCTTATGGGGAAACACCTCTAGTGAACTGTGGACCCCGGTCCATTCCTTCCCACGGATACTCAATCTACTCTCTACTGTTTACTTTCTGCAATTACTACAAGCAATTACGTTTTTCCACATTATACGTTTAATTCTTTGTTTTCAGTAAACCGATAATCTTGACAACCTCACTGTAATTTGGGACAAAGTATTTTGGTTGTGTTGTGCATGTTCCACGTTGCTAGCAACACCTTGGGAGTTGTTTCCTTTCTTCTACTGGTTCGATAACCTACAACTGAGGGAAAACTTACTGATGTACCCATCATACTTTGCTCTTGGGGTCTCCCAACAGGCTCTATAGTAACCGAGCCACATCACGTACCCGAAAGAATAAGACATATTTTTCCTTTTTTTTGTTCAACCGCTGATCAACCAAATATTGATCTGGATCTCACAGCAGACAGCACGCACACGACGTGAGCAAGAGAAGACCACAACAGAATCAGCAGAAGCACGCACGAGCAAGAGACAATCTCAGCAGAATCACGCACACACGGGCGGCCGGGACGGGAGCAGAAGCACGCACGGGCGGCCGGAACGGGAGTGCTACAGGCGGACAGAGGGAGGCTAGGCAGAGGCGACCGGGCGGAGAACGGGCGGCGGCCGGCAGCGGATGGACGGGCGCTAGCGGGAGCACCACACGAAAGAAAATGTGGCGGCGGTGGAGCCTAAAAATGCCCTAATCTAGGCTCTGATACCATATTGGAGGAATAGCAACTTGTATTTCAGAAGGGAAAAAGGCCACAATATATAATACATGTACATGTGTAAATATGCAGAAAGCCTCCTAATCTAGTGAGGAAAATACAATATACAAATATCTCTCTAATAACATTGATGTATGCTCATCTGAAGCACAATCGGGATTTCAAACCAGGGAATCACCGCTGTCACTTCTACTCCCTAAGACATTTTAGCTTTGTGAAGTAAATATAACTAGAAACTTCTTAGTGTAGACTCCCAACCGCTACATACCTATATATTAAAATACGTCTAGATACATTTGATTCATAAAGCTAAAATATCTTATGTTTCTAAACGGATGGGGAGTAATTATCAACCTGATGCCCAGTCACAACTTTTTACGCTGGTGTTTTACCTGCTATTACATAGGCGGGAACATTTCTTTCAAGGATTACAACCTATTTTATCTACTCGTGCCTACTCTAGAGTCCACACCTCACTTGTACAGGGCCTCGATCTCTTTCTCATATTTTGCTACCACTTTCTCCCTCCTTATCTTCATGGTCGGAGTCATCAAACCGTTGTCAATTTGAATCAGAATATATGGTCAAGCTGGTAAATAACATATTTACCTAGGTAGCGGGCAGGGTAGGATCAGGGGTGTTGCGAGTGGATGGGTCGGGATGGAGGCACTGGGCCAGGTCGCGATCTAGAGAGAGAGGAGGCGAGCCGATGAAGGATGGCACTTAGCGGTGGCAGAGGGAGTTATTATTTCGAAACACCAGGGGCAAAGGATTCCAACGAAAAATTAGAACCAAATCTGGTGCGGATGAACCTATCTCAAGAGAAATTAATATCTATATTGTTAAAAAGATTAGGACCGTTCATCGCCTCCAATTTTCCGTCTGCTATGTTTTTCCTATTTTGCCCCTAGTTGTTTGGTTATATTACCCTCACTACCACCGCCAAGTAAAAAACATAAATCCGGTTTGTTTCTCTCTCTTCTCTCCTTGCAAATCTTATCCCCTCGAAGAACAAAGAAGCAGGAAGAGCACGAGGAGGACGAGGAAGAAGACGTCGGGCTTTCCCTGGTGGCGTCGAGGACGGGCAGCCAGGCGTGGACGCGAGGTCGCTTGATGCTATGCCACCAGCGGCAGCGCACCCGGTCCTCATTAAATGAAAGATTTTCTACGCCGACGATCGGCTGCCGTTGGCACAGCCCCAAATTGCCGTCGGCACAGGCTGTGCCGACGGTGGCCGTCGGCGTAGCCCCCTCGACGTACGACCTCGTCGGCACAGCTCTGTGGCCGTCGGCACAACCCTCCCCCTCAGCATATCGTCTTTCAGCGGACCCCGCGTGTCAGTCAACGACCGTCTTCGATAACGGTCTAGCCTGGAGCTACGCCGTCGGCATAGTCTAAAATATTTTTTAATTTTTTAATTTTTTTTAAATTTTTTTAAATCTTTAAATTGTTTGACTCATTAATCTCTCGTTTTAATCATTTTAACACTATTTATAGTTAATAATTGATTAAATTACAGTCTTAGTTAAAGTTCCCGTTCGGTCACCCATCCTAGCACGCTTAACTTCTTCGTTCCTTCAAAATCTCTTCCCGCAAAGCAATTTACACATTGTTGTCAATACTATGATATCATTCTTATTAACTCTTATATCATCATGTCACATGGTTGTATTTTTTGAAATTACAAGCAAATATTTAAGTAAACAACAATTAATAAGTAAAAATATTATTGAATTCAAATAAAAATATAATTATTTTATTTATTTTTGTATTTTTATTTAATATGGAATAATTAATATCTTTAAATATGTAAATTGGAATTCGGCAAAGAATATGTCTAAATTGATTAAAAATGATAGGAATCCAAATATGATATCAATATCAACTTATCACAAACTATGCCGTGATTCTTATCATAATTTCATTTGCCCGTTTAAAACGGCATGCATAAAGATTTTTAGCTTTGGGCTGAGACTCGCTAAACTTGAAGTGGATCTATGATGAAACAACACATTTTGAACCTAAAAATGATTTTTGTAAAAAATCATGAGCATCCGATCATGTACCTGTAGTTCATATCTGACCCACTTCCTACCGATTCGGCAGGAATTTGTCTTTTTCACCAGGGATAGACGGAAATATTTGAGATCCTCCTGTTATGATATTATCCATGTAAGGTGGTCTAGTATTTTTGAAAAATACGACGGTAGTATTTTAAATTAGCCATTTGGTGGTTGCTTCACAAAACCGTCCATTTTTTGCACTCGGTAAATGGAAAACGGCTTTTTGATACGACGAAAAGGAAAACTTCCTCCTAAAATATTGTTCGCCATCCCATGATGCACACTTATGCACAATATGGACACATTATAACAAACTATGCCTTTATTCTAGCCATAACATTGGTCATTTCACCCGAAAGCCAAGAAACCTCGAACGAGATAGGTCATTTTGTGAAGGTTTTTTGAGACATAATCAATATACCAAGTTTGATATTTTTCCTTCTAACTATGTCACATAATATGACACCACGCGAAGGTTTCACGTTGTTTGGATCGTTTTTGAATTTATGATGCCCGTTTTAAACTATCATTAATCTTTGTCGAAGGGCGGGCATGAAGATTCTTAGCTCGGGGCTGATACTCGCTAAACTTGAAGTGGATCTATGATGAAACAACATATCTTGAACCTAAAATTGATTTTTATAAAAAATCATGAGCATCCGATCATGTACCTACAGTTCATATCTGACCCACTTCCTGCCGATTCGATAGGAATTTATCTTTTTCACCAGGGATAGACGGAAATGTTTGAGATCCCCATGTTATGACATTATCCATTTAAGGTGGTTTAGTATTTTTGAAAAATGTGACGGTAGTATTTTGAATTAGCCATTTGCTGGTTGCTTCACAAAACCGTCCGTTTTTTGCACTCGGTAAATGGAAAATGGCTTTTGGTGCGACGAAAAGGAAAAATTCCTCCTGAAATATTGTTCGCCATCCCATGATACACCCTTATGCAAAATATGTACACATTCACAAACTATGCCTTCATTTTAGGCATAACATTGGTCATTTAACCCGAAAGCCAAGAAACCTCAAACGAGATAGGTCATTTTGTGAAGGTTTTTTGAGACATAATCAATATACCAAGTTTGATATTTTTCCTTCTAACTATGTCACATAATATGACACCACGCGAAGGTTTCATGTTGTTTGGATCGTTTTTGAATTTATGATGCCTGTTTTAAACTATCATTAAACTTTCTCGAAGGGCGGGCATGAAGATTCTTAGCTCGGGGCTGAGACTCACTAAACTTGAAGTGGATCTATGATGAAACAACATATTTTAAACCTAAAAATGATTTTTGTAAAAAATCATGAGCATCCGATCATATACCTGTAGTTCATATCTAACCCACTTCCTACTGATTCGACATGAATTTGTCTTTTTCACCAGGGATAGATGGAAATGTTTGAGATCCCCATGTTATGACATTATCCATGTAAGATGGTCTAGTATTTTTGAAAAATGTGACGGTAGTATTTTGAATTAGCCATTTGGTGGTTGCTTCACAAAACCGTCTGTTTTTTGCACTCGGTAAATGGAAAACGGCTTTTTGGTGCAACGAAAAGGATAACTTCCTCCTGAAATATTGTTCGTCATCCCATGGTTCACACTTATGCACAATATGGACACATTATAACAAACTATGCCTTCATTCTAGCCATAACATTGGTCATTTGACCCGAAAGCCAAGAAACCTCGAACGAGATAGGTCATTTTGTGAAGGTTTTTTTGAGACATAATCAATATACCAAGTTTGATATTTTTCCTTCTAACTATGTCACATAATATGACACCACGCGAAGGTTTCATGTTGTTTGGATCGTTTTTGAATTTATGATGCCCGTATTAAACTATCATTAAACTTTCTCGAAGGGGGGGCATGAAGATTCTTAGCTCGGGGATGAGACTCGCTAAACTTGAAGTGGATCTATGATGAAACAACATATTTTTAACCTAAAATTGATTTTTTTAAAAAATTGAGCATCCGATAATGTACCTGTAGTTCATATCTGACCCAATTCCTACCGATTCGACATGAATTTGTCTTTTTTACCAAGGATAGATGGAGATGTTTGAGATCTCTATGTTATGACATTATCCATGTAATATGGTCTAGTATTTTTGAAAAATGTGACGGTAGTATTTTGAATTAGCCATTTGGTGGTTGCTTTACAAACCGTCCGTTTTTTGCACTCGGTAAATGGAAAACGGCTTTTTGGTGCGACGAAAAGGAAAACTTCCTCCTGAAACATTTTTCGCCATCCCATGATGCACACTTATGCACAATATGGACACATTATCATAAACTATGCCTTCATTCTAGTCATAACATTGGTCATTTGACCCGAAAGCCAAGAAACCTTGAACGAGATAGGTCATTTTGTGAAGGTTTTTTGAGACATAATCAATATACCAAGTTTGATATTTTTCCTTCTAACTATGCCATTTCACGTTGTTTGGATCGTTTTTGAATTTATAATGCCCATTTTAAACTATATATAATATTTTATGTTTCACTTAATTTTTTTATAAATATGTAATATTTGAGTGTAGATAGATAGATCTTATTTTTCTGCAAATTTTGATATATTATTTGTATGTTTCTGAATTAGAATGATTTAGTTATGATTTTTCAAAAAATAATGAGATAAAAAGAAAAAATCTGGAGGCCTACGCCGACGGCCTAGCCGTCGACACAAACCAAACAAAAATTTTCAAAGAGGTGTGCCGGCACAGCCCTCTCTGCTACGCCGACGGCCACGCTACGCCGACGGCTACCCTCGGCACCGTTATCTACGCCAACGGCCATCCCTATGCCGACGGCCAGGCTGGTCAGCTGGCCAGGGAAGGCAGCTACGTCGACGGCCCCGACATTTGGCCGTTGGCGCCTTAGTTCTTTCCTATAGTGCCTCCTCTGGCTCCACCCGGAATCGCGCCATCGTAGGTAATCTTTGTAGTCCTCCCGTCCTCTTCCTCCTCCGGCGAGGCAGCCTCCCGCAGTTCGACAACGGCCGCCGTACTTCTTCTTACCGCCAGGCTCGGCCGAGCTCTCGCTGCCGCCATCCCTCTTCCGCCAGGGAAGATGCGCATCGCCCCTACGCCGAAAAACTATACTCCGGCCTCCGCTACACCAGCTATGGACATACCACTACATACCAATCCTTCCTCCTGGTCGAAGTGTGGCTTGAAGGGAAGGGAGGCGACGGGCATGGTCTCTAACCATCCGTCACGGAGGCCAGCTATTGTTTTAATTTTTTATTTCTGAAATTGGATTCGATGATTACATGTGTTCATGGATGGAAATTTCCGTCATGGAACTTGGATCCATTTCTTTGTCAGTTCTAAAGGATATGGAAGCTGCACGATTCTGAGAGGATGTCTTATGCATCTGACTTCAGAGAACTTTAGTGCATTTTCTATTGTTTAGCTTGTTGCAAAGAAGTTGAGTGGTGCATTCTAGCAGAGAACTCAACTGCACAACTGCATTTTGCTTACGTCCATGTAGAGCTGGGTAAGGATACACCACTCTAATAGCCAGAACCCAAATTTACAAAAAAGGAAACGAATGGGGCATTAAGATTCAGGAATCAGGGAAAAATAAAACATTTCCATTAGCACAAAACAGTCTCCAAATTTGCGAGCCCTGACTCAAGTATATTTTTCCTAATGCAAGTTTGCTTGACTGTGTGAGTCAAGAGTTTAAAAGCACCTGGTTTCAAGGGCGATGCAATTCCCCCTGTAGGAGGGGCCCCCGGCATCATCTCTATTCTTCATTTTTTGGAGATCGTGCTATGTATTTTACAAAATAACCCTCCCACCTCACATATAAGGTCTCTTGCAGTTTTTCTATCCAACCCCCTAGCGTTGTCAGATATTCTATATTTTTTTGTCTTTGATTGTCTCCCCATAACCGAATGTGTCTTCTACACGTTTCTATTTCTTTTTCACCTCATTTTTTCTTAAAAAATACTAGGAATATTTAACAATATTTTTATGTACATTTTTATTCTAAAAATGAAACATGCATAATATGTTTTTCAAACAATCTCATTTGGCATTTTTTATTCTCGTACTTTTTATTTAACAATATTTAGACACGCTTACTTTGTTTCATCCTAGATTCAGAAGTTTTATACAAGATTCACATGTTTTACAAACTTGTTTCTGCCAAGATATATTTATATAAATTTTTCACAGAATATATGCATAATTTATGTCTTTTTTCACCTCATTTTTTCTCGTAAAATTTAGGGAATATTCAACATTTTTTATGGACATTTTTTGTTTTGAAAATGAAACATGCATAATTTGTTTTTTCAATAATCTCATTTGATAAAAAAAATTATACTTTTTATTTAACAATATTTAGACACTCTTACTTTGTTTCATCCTAGATTCAGAAGTTCCATATAAGATTCACATGTTTTACAAACTTGTTTCTGCCAAGAGATAATTATATAATTTTTTTCACATAATACATGCATAATTTATGTATTTTTTCACTTCGTTTTTGAAGGGAATATGCCCTGAGAGGCAATAATAAAGTGTTTATTATGTGTATTCCAAGCATATGATAGATATTTATTTTACATGCTATAATTGTATTAATACAGAAACATTAATACATGTGTGTTTAATAAACAAACAGAAAGTTCCTAGTTATGCCTCTCTCATAAACTAGCTCGTTGATTAACAAGATGATCAAGGTTTCCTGATCATGGACATTGGATGTTGTTAATAATGGGATCACAACATTAGTGTAATGGTGTGATGAACATTCATCCGAAGTATAGCATTACGATCAAATTCATTGAGTTTATATTGCTATAACAACTTACGAAGTGATCCTAATCCTTAGACCATGAGATCATGTCAATCACTAACACCGGAAGAGTTTCTTGATAACATCAAACGTCACACCGTAACAGGGTGATTATAAAGATGGATTCAAAACTAATAAAGTGTTATGTTGAGGCTCATGGATCGAGAGTGGAATTTGTTCATCCCGATGACGGATAGATATACTCTGGGCCCTCTCGGTGATATCACATTGATTAGCTTGCAAGCAAGTGATTTGATCACTAGAATGCTATATCACGGGAACGAGAAAAGAGTGCATGTCGGTAACGAGATCAAACTAGGTATGGAGATACCGATGATCGAATCTCGGACATGTAATATATCGTGAAACAAAGGGATTAAGATACTAGCGTAAAAGGTTCCGACGATCACAAGAAAGTCATCGTTGAATGTGTGGGACTCCGTATGGGTCTCCAGATCCCGCTTCTGATTATTGATCCGAGAGGGGTCTCGATCATGTCCGCATTATTCATGAACCGTAGGGTGACACACTTAAG
The DNA here is from genome assembly GCA_910589765.1 of Avena atlantica. NCBI lineage: Eukaryota > Viridiplantae > Streptophyta > Magnoliopsida > Poales > Poaceae > Avena > Avena atlantica. The sequence goes on from OU342736.1 coordinate 420,955,628, forward strand.
AGATACCGACATCCAATTGGAGCAAAAGTTTCATGCGGAAAGAATGAACAAGCGCGAGGATTTATTTCACTAGATACCGAAACAGGTTTTCGGGTGAAATTGCATAAAGTTGTTATGCATGTGAAATTGAATTCTAGCAAGGGGTTATTTGTGAATGTTTGTCATTAAAGTAATTGACAAAATTCTGAATAAAATAAAAGAGTTTTATTTAATGAGAGTGTGCATTAAATTTGGTGGAAATTTAATGGGAATTTGAGTTGACTTTTGAGTGGAGGGAATTTAAAGGAGATTTGTGAGTGGAGTGTCCACCCACATGAAGAGGGGAGGGCAAGGGGGCAGCCCCCATGCGCCGGCCACCCCCTTGGGGTTCCCCCCCCCCCCTCCTCCTATAAAAGGAGCCCCCTCCTCACTTGTCACTCACACCTCCTCGTGAAGGATCTCTCTCCCCCTCTAGAATTTATTCCCCATGGTCTCGGACTAGCGAGATACATGTTCCCGGTGGCTATTCGGCAAGAAAGAGTTGTGCTTCCGCTGCATCGCTGGAGCGAGGAGGCGGAGATTGCTCGGTGCCTCGAACGTGTGTGCGAGCACGGATGCGCTGCTGATTTGCGGCGCTAGGACTTCGTCTCGATCTTGAGATCGGCAAGAGATCGTCTACATCAACCACGAGTTGAACTCGTTAAGCTTTGTCGGTCTTCAAGGGTATGTTCTCTACGGATATACATCCGCCCGTTGTTTGTATCTAGTAGATAGATCTTGGTACATAGTTCACATCGTAGGAAAATTTTTGTTTTCTATGCTGCGAACCCTACAGTGGTATCAGAGCCGGATCTATGCGTAGATGCTTTACACGGGTAGTACACATATGAGTATGTGGGCGATGATGATCATGTTGTTGCTCCTTTGTTGTAATTTTGGATATTGGTGGCATAGTGGGATGAAGCGGCCGGGACAAACTTTACATGTCGTCGCACATGAGACTTGTTCCACGCTTGACATGCAACTAGTTTGCATAAGTGGCTAGCGGGTGCCTGTCTCTCCTACTATAGTCAATATCTATTTTGCAAGCGAGTTGTCAACAATTTGATTATCCTCGTTGTGGTTCATGTTCGTATGTAAGAACGGTTCTATCTCGAAATCCCTAAGCCACGTAAAACTTGCAATGGATAAATTAGAGGCGTCTAGTTTAGATTGTTGTTGGGCTAGTGTTATGATATGGTAGTGTTGTAAGTAGAAGTATGAGATGATACTCTTACAACACACATAGCGTGTAAACTCCATAGACCTTGGATTTACACATATAGGTATGATAATGATCATACCACGATGCACATGATAAAGATCATATGCGGGAACCATACCATTTCACTAATAAACATGTGATGTTTGATAGCATCTTATATTGCTTGTTTAGCGCTTTGTTAGCATAATAAGATGATACCTCTTTTAAATATCAAGATAAGAATGTGTTCTTCCTTTAGTATGCACCGATTATGTCTTCGTCGCTCCAAGACATCTCGTGATGATCGGGTGTTCTTGGATCCACGACCATATTTCGGGTGTAAAACAGTTACACACGCGAATACTAAGGTTCTAACTTGGCGAGCCTAGCATGTACAGACATGGCCTCGGAACACGGACCGAAAGGTTAAGCATGAGTCATATAGTTGATATGATGCCCATTTGATGCTCGCCTTTGAAGCTACACCGACTCACGTGATTATCAGACTTGGTATAGTGGATTTGGTTCATGTAATCACCAAAAAGGCACGAGGGATGTCGTTTTTGAGTGGGAGTTCATTCGTAATATGGATTAGTTGAACTCAATCTATCATACACTTAGTCTAAACTTTACAAATTCTGTTGTAGATGGCACCACCTGCTTTTAATTTCAATGTGTTCATGGAGAAAGAGAAACTAGCAACAAACGGTAGCAACTTTACTGAATGGGCCATGAATTTGAGGATTCTCCTCTCTCTGCACAAAATCAATACGTGCTAGAAGCGCCGTTAGGCCCCCCACCTTTAGATGATGCCCCTGACGAGGAGAAGAATGTCTATCAGACTCGTCGGGAGGACCACAACTTAGTTCATTGCGGCATATTGTATGGGCTAGAGCCGGAACTTCGAAAGCGTTTCAAAAATGGCAATGCTTTTGATACAATGGGTGAGTTGAAAATGATTTTCGACACACATGCTGCTGTAGAGAGCTACAACACTTTAGAAAAGTTCTTTAGCTGCATGATGGAAGAGCACAGCTCCGTTAGTGAGCATGTACTCAAGATGTCGGGTTACGCCGATAAGCTTGTGTCCTTGGGAATATCGATTCCCATTGACTTAGGCATCCATCGTGTTCTGCAGTCTCTGCCAACTAGCTATAAGAGCTTCGTGATGAACTATAATATGCAAGGCATGAAGAAGTCTCTCCCCGAGCTTCTGTTAATGCTTAAAACTGCAGAAGTGGAGATCAAAAAGGAACATCAAGTGTTGATGATCAATAGGAACACTGGTTTCAAGAAAGACAAGAAGGGAAAACGGACGGGAAGTAAGGGCGGCAAGCCTGTTGCCGTGCCTGAAAAGAAACCCCGAGTTGGACCTAAGTCTGATACCGAGTGCTACTATTGTAAGGGGACTGGCCACTGGAAGCGCAACTGCCCCAAGTATCTGGCAGACAAGAAGGCCGGCAAGGCAAACAAAGGTATATATGATATACATGTTATTGATGTGTACTTGACTAGTGCTCACAGTAGCACCTGGGTATTTGATACCGGTTCAGTTGCTAATATTTGTAACTTGAATCAGGGGCTGCGGAACAAGCGACCGCTAGCAAGGGGTGAGGTCAAGATGCGTGTCGGCAATGGATCAAGCATTGATGTGATAGCCGTCGGAACGCTGCCTCTCCACTTGCCGTCAGGATTAGTTATAAACTTGAATAATTGTTATCTAGTGCCTGCACTGAGCATGAACATTGTATCTGGATCCTGTTTGATGCGAAGTGGTTATTCATTTAAATCCGAGAACAATGGTTGTTCCATTTATATGAATGAAATCTTTTATGGTCATGCACCGATGATGAATGGTTTATTTCTATTAGATCTCGATGATAATGTTACACATATTCATAATGTTGATGCTAAAAGGATTAAACTTAATGATGATATATCCGCATATATGTGGCACTGCGGTCTAGGTCATATTGGCGTTAAACGCATGAAGAAGATCCATTCGGATGGACTTTTGGAATCACTTGATTTTGAATCATTTGATACATGTGAGCCATGCCTTATGGGCAAGATGACTAGAACGCCGTTTTCCGGTTCAATGGAATGGGCGACAGATTTATTGGAAATCATACATTCTGATGTATGTGGTCCAATGAGTGTGTCGGCGCGAGGTGGATATCGTTATTTTGTTACTTTCACGCATGATTTGAGTAGATACGGTTATATCTACTTGATGAAACACGAGTCTGAAACCTTTGAAAAGTTCAAGGAATTTCAGAATGAAGTGGAAAATCATCGTAATAGAAAGATCAAATTTCTACGGTCCGACCGTGGAGGTGAGTATCTAAGTTACGAGTTTAGCACTCACATGAAAGAGTGTGGAATTGTTTCACAACTCACGCCTGCCGGAACACCACAGCGAAATGGTGTGTCGGAACGTCGTAATCGTACTTTATTAGATATGGTTCGATCTATGATGTCTCTAACGGACTTGCCGTTGTCATTTTGGGGTTATGCACTAGAAACTGCTACATTCACTTTAAATTGGGCACCATCTAAATCCGTTGAAAAGACGTCGTATGAATTGTGGTTTGGAAACAAACCTAAGCTGTCTTTTCTTAAAGTTTGGGGATGCGATGTTTATGTGAAGAAACTTCAACCGGATAAACTCGAACCCAAAGCAGAAAAATGCGTCTTCATAGGATACCCTAAGGAAACTATTGGGTATTCCTTCTATCACAGATCCGAGGGCAAGGTTTTTGTTGCCAAGAATGGATCCTTTCTAGAGAAAGAGTTTCTCGCGAAAGGTGTGAGTAGTCGGAAGGTAGAACTCGAAGAGGTTATTGAACCATCTCTTCAAAGTATGGCGAGTAGCGCAGTGCCGGAAGTTGTTCCGGAGTTGGCTCCACCTGTTGAAGAGGGAACTAATGATAATGATCATGAAACTCCGAAAGAGAGTACTACCGAACCTCGCAAGTCAAGCAGGACGCGTGCAGCTCCCGAGCTGTACGGAAATCCTGTCATGAATTTCATGGTTGATGAAAATGATGACCCTGCGACGTATGAAGAAGCGATGATGAGCCCGGATTCCAACAAATGGTTAGAAGCCATGAAATCCGAGATGGAATCCATGTATGAAAATCAAGTTTGGAACTTGGTGGACTTACCTCACGACCGAAAGGATGTGGAGAACAAATAGATTTTCAAAAGGAAAACTGATGCTGATGGTAATGTGACCGTCTATAAAGCTCGACTTGTCGCAAAGGGGTTTCGACAAATTCAAGGAGTTGACTACGATGAGACATTCTCTCCCGTAGCGATGCTAAAGTTAGTTAGGATTATGTTAGCAATTGCTGCATATTTCGATTTTGAGATATGGCAGATGGATGTTAAAACCGCGTTTCTCAATGGTAATATTGAAGAAGAGTTGTATATGATAAACCAAAGGGTTTTGTCGATCCTAAGGATGCTAACAAGGTGTGCAAGCTTCAGCGATCCATCTATGGATTGAAGCAAGCATCACGAAGTTGGAATCTCCGCTTTGATGAGGTGATCAAATAGTTTGGATTTGTCCAAACTTATGGAGAAGCTTGTATTGAAATGAAAGTGAGTGGGAGCAATGTGGCATTTCTGATATTATATGTGGATGACATATTATTGATCGAAAATGATATAGATCTTTTAAACAGTGTTAAAAGTTATCTAAACAGCAAATTTTCAATGAAGGACCTAGGTGAAGCGTCATACATATTAGGCATAAAGATCTATAGAGATAGATCTAGGCGCCTAATAGGGCTATCGCAAAGTACATACCTTGATAAGATTTTAAAGAAGTTTAAAATGGACGGAAGTAAGAAGGGGTTCTTACCTATGTTGCAAGGCAAGACATTGAGTAAGACTCAAAGTCCGGCTTCGGCGGAAGAAAGAGAGATAATGGACAAGGTCCCCTATGCTTCATCCATAGGCTCTATAATGTACGCCATGCTATGTACAAGACCGGATGTGGCACATGCTATTAGTTTGACTAGTAGGTACCAATCGGATCCAGGTTCGTAACACTGGATAGCGGTCAAGAATATCCTTAAGTACTTACGAAGAACTAAGGATATGTTTCTTGTATACGGAGGTGAAGAAGAGCTCGTCGCTAAGTGTTATGTTGACGCTAGCTTTGACACTGATCCGGATGACTCTAAGTTTCAATCCGGATACGTATTTCTCATGAATGGCGGAGCGGTTAGTTGGAGGAGCTCCAAACAACCTGTGGTAGCGGGATCAACAACGGAGGCTGAATATGTTGCTGCTTCAGAAGCGGCTCAGGAAGCAGTTTGGATGAAGGAGTTCATATCCGAACTAGGAGTGGTTGCAAACGCGTTGGACCCAATGGTGATCTATTGTGACAATAATGGTGCCATTGCCAATGCCAAAGAACCAAGGTCTCACAAGCATTCCAAGCATATTAAGCGCCGGTTTCACTCCATCCACGAGCATGTCAAGGATGGAGATATAAATATTTGTAAAGTATATACGGATCTCAATGTAGCAGATCCGTTGACTAAAACTCTCCCTAGAGCAAAACATGATCAACACCAGAACTCAATGGGTGTTAGATTTATCATTATGTAACTAGATTATTGTCTCTAGTGCAAGTGGGAGACTGAAGGGAATATGCCCTGAGAGGCAATAATAAAGTGTTTATTATGTGTATTCCAAGCATATGATAGATGTTTATTTTACATGCTATAATTGTATTAATACGGAAACATTAATACATGTGTGTTTAATAAACAAAAAGAAAGTTCCTAATTATGCCTCTCTCATAAACTAGCTCGTTGATTAACAAGATGATCAAGGTTTCCTGATCATGGACATTGGATGTTGTTAATAATGGGATCACAACATTAGTGTAATGGTGTGATGAACATTCATCCGAAGTATAGCATTACGATCAAAGTCATTGAGTTTATATTGCTATAACAACTTACGAAGTGATCCTAATCCTTAGACCATGAGATCATGTCAATCACTAACACCGGAAGAGTTTCTTGATAACATCAAACGTCACACCGTAACAGGGTGATTATAAAAATGGATTCAGAACTAATAAAGTGTTATGTTCAGACTCATGGATCGAGAGTGGAATTTGTTCATCCCGATGACAGATAGATATACTCTGGGCCCTCTCGGTGATATCACATTGATTAGCTTGAAAGCAAGTGATTTGATCACTATAATGTTATATCACGGGAACGAGAAAAGAGTGCATGTCGGTAACGAGATCAAACTAGGTATGGAGATACCGATGATCGAATCTCGGACATGTAATATATCGTGAAACAAAGGGATTAAGATACTAGCGTAAACGGTTCCGACGATCACAAGAAAGTCATCGTTGAATGTGTAGGAGTCAGTATGGGTCTCCAGATCCCGCTTCTGATTATTGATCCGAGAGGGGTCTCGATCATGTCCGCATTATTCACGAACCGTAGGGTGACACACTTAAGAGATACCGACATCCAATTGGAGCAAAAGTTTCATGCCGAAAGAATGAACAAGCGCAGGAATTTATTTCACTAGATACCGAAACAGGTTTTCGGGTGAAATTGCATAAAGTGGTTATGCATGTGAAATGGAATTCTAGCAAGGGGTTATTTGTGAATGTTTTTCATTAAAGTAATTGACAAAATTCTGAATAAAATAAAAGAGTTTTATTTAATGAGAGTTTGCATTAAATTTGGTGGAAATTTAATGGGAATTTGAGTGGACTTTTGAGTGGAGGGAATTTAAAGGAGATTTGTGAGTGGAGTGTCCACCCACATGAAGAGGGGAGGGCAAGGGGGCAGCCCCCATGCGCCGGCCACCCCCTTGGGGTTCCCCCCCCCCCCCTCCTCCTATAAAAGGAGCCCCCCTCCTCACTTGTCACTCACACCTCCTTGTGAAGGATCTCTCTCCCCCTCTAGAATTTATTCCCCATGGTCTCGGACTAGCGAGATACATGTTCCCGGTGGCTATTCGGCAAGAAAGAGTTGTGCTTCCGCTGCATCGCTGGAGCGAGGAGGCGGAGGTTGCTCGGTGCCTCGAACGTGTGTGCGAGAACGGATGCGCTGCTGATTTGCGGCGCTAGGACTTTCTCTCGATCTTGAGATCGGCAAGAGATCGTCTACATCAACCACGAGTTGAACTCGTTAAGCTATGTCGGTCTTCAAGGGTATGTTCTCTACGGATATACATTCACCCGTTGTTTGTATCTAGTAGATAGATCTTGGTACATAGTTCACATCGTAGGAAAAATTTTGTTTTCTATGCTGCGAACCCTACAATTTTTTCTCATAAAATTTCAGAAATATTCAACAATGTTTTTATGTACATTTTTTATTCTAAAAATGAAACATGCATAATTTGTTTTTTCAACAATCTCATTTGGCAATTTTTATTTTTGTACTTTTTATTTAACAATATTTAGACATGCTTACTTTGGTTCATCCTAGATTCAGAAGTTTCATACAAGATTCACATGTTTTACAAACTTGTTTCTGCCAAGAGATATTCATAAAAAAAATTCACAGAATACATGCATAATTTGTTTTTTCAACAATCTCATTTGATAATTTTTATTTTTGTACTTTTTATTTAACAATATTTAGACACTCTTACTTTGTTTCATCCTAGATTCAGAAGTTTCATACAAGATTCACACGTTTTACAAACTTGTTTCTGCCAAGAGGTATTCATATAATTTCTTTACAGAATATTCTAACAAATTCTATACCTGTTTCACTAAAGTTTGACACCAAATCCATATATGATCATGATAAATTCGATGATCCATACCATATTCGGAGAGGTTGCATACAATAGATATGTATTTTATATAATTTCAGATTTTTTCCACATCATATTTATGGAACCTTCTTATATAGATTAAAAGCAAGTGTCATATAGATGAAACCAAAATTCTACACATGTTCATATACAATATAAATTCATACACACTACTCAAGCCTATCATCTATGTTTCATCACGGATCCATACAATAATCAATAAGAATCACCAAGAGTTTGTACAGAACATTTTCAGATTGAGAGATTCATAGAATTTCCATAAAAGATTCATCCAAAAACAAATATTTCCAAAAAATACTTCTGCACAAGATCTAGAAAAATCAAAAAAGGAATTTGGGGCCTCAGATCCACTCCGTCCTTGCCGGCGCGTCCTCCCCCTGCCCCCTGCCTCGCAGGGCCTGCTCGCCGACGCAGACGGGGACGCGCGCGAGGTGGGGGCGACTGGATGGACGCGCGCGAGGTGTGGGTGACTAGGTGGACGGGGACGGGGACGGGGACACGCACAAGGAGTACGTCGTCGTGCTCCGCGACGCGGCCGACGAGGTGGGTGCGACGGCAAGAAGAACGATTGGGGAGGAGGAGACGGGGTGGAGAGGCCCCTGATCCAGATCGGGAGGAGAACGACGCGTCTGTTGACTTTGTTTTGGGCTGGATGGTCATGCTCTCTTCTGGACCGAGGGTTAAATCCGAAATAGCTGGAGGGCCTAAAAGCAAATGTTTCACGGACGATGACCGAGTTGACTCTGCACGAATCTCCAACAAATGGACTGCACAGATGGTGCCGGGGGCCCAACCTAGGAGAGGAAAATCCACTCTCCTGGTTTCAACCATCCATGCCAAACCTAGCACGTGCTCGTAGAAAATAAAATACAATCAATTTACAAGCATGGGTTTCACTATTGTCTTTTTTGTCTGTAAAACAATAATAAGAGACTAAGAGAGAAATGTAAAACTAATAAACTTGTTGCATAATCTTTTTTATCTCATGTATGCAGGACATATTTTTGGAGTACGAGTCAAGAGTTTACAAGCATCTGGTTTTAACCATCCATGTTTGTTACAACTATTCTTGCGTGTGGAGATCAAATTGTTGGCTTGTAGAAAAGAGGGTTCTTTCAGGTCTACGGGCATGGGCTTGTCAAATGGTAATCTAATGTGACCAAGACATGAGTGGAGAATTGGCCGACTGATTGATGCTTTGGCTGATTTCTCTGCAGTGATGGGCAGTAGCTAGGCAAGTCGACGAATTCAACTGTTGTATAGGAAGTCGGGTCTCAAATACAAAAGTAATAGAGATGTTCGTTGACTCGATGGAGTCGCTCAAAGTGTATAGTAATCTGCTCGAGACCATGGCCTAACTTACTGCTTGATGTTTCAAAGTCAAATGTAACTGAATCCTTGCTTTTGTCTATAAAGCTTTATATATGCGTCAATGCTATATAGTAATGGTGTCTCACTTTTAATTTCTCTTTGTCTAGAATAATTTATTTTTATTCATGAAAGCAAGAATCGGAACAAATAAATCAACCAGTACAAACGCATGGGCACTGTGCTAGTAGATAGAAGATAGATTGGTTCTACCGAAATACAAATCCTCCTTGGTTACTGAATTAATTTTCCTTGGTTAATTCCTCCTCCTTCCGTCTACCTTATTGGAGTCGGAGTAGAACTGCAATTTCACTCGGGCGGGCTGCACCGCGCGCCTTTTATAAACGACCGCGATGTGATGGACTCTCACGCCCGCTGTCCGACATACACAGCTTGCACGGCAGCAGCGTGAACTTGGCTTGCGGAAGGCAACATGTGGGCAGCGGAAGGCATTGTGATTGACGGCGCCAACATGTGGGATCTCCTCCTCGACAACGACCCCGGTCACTGCGCCACGGCCAGTGACCTCGCCGTTGACGTTCTTGCTCTCAAGCTCAAGAAAGCCGCCGCCATCACTGGGAACACCAAGCAGGACGGCGAGGAGCTGACCAACTTGTGGATACGCAGATATTTGTCACGACAACAGAGGAGTAAAATAGGAGAGGACCAAGCGACGTTTGCTGCCTGTGGCAGCTGCCGCCGGACGCTCAAGGTGGCCATCCCGGAACGTGACCACATGTGGGATCTCGACGAAGACTCTGGCCACGGCGCCGCTGCTAGTGACCTCGTCGACGTCGTTGAGCAAAAGCTCAAGAAAGCCGCAGCGGTTGCGGAAAGCGACCACGACCCTGCCCACCACGGCGCCACCACCATAAACGACCGCAAGCATAAGAAACGTAGCAAGAAAACCAAGAAGAAAGGCAACAAGCAGGCGGCCACTGTGGATGATGGCGAACTGCGGATGAACGGTCAAGAGGAAACGCCGGCTGGCCAGTGAATTAGAAGAGGAGATGACTGAAAGAGGCGGAGAAGAATATATGACTGACGGGTTCACGACAGTCGGCTGCCGGACCCGGACGGTGGCCATGGCGGTGAGGGTGTTGGTTCTGTATTTCCAGCTCGCCTTCACTCGGGCGTCTGATGCCTGATCACCATACGGAGTACCTAGAAGCCAGCCTTGCATTATATCTAGTACTAGTACAGATACTACAGTATAATACAATTTTTACACTAGGACAGATTGACATCATTTAGTTTTGCTAGGAAGAAACCAATTTTGTGTGTTGGAAAAAAAGATATTTCTGAGAATTTATCTACTATTTGACAACAGATATTTTTAACATTTTTTATTTAAAATGTTACAACAAGTATGCTGACCTTTCGGTATCCGTGTGGAGAGATCAATGTTAAATGTAGGATGACATACGATTTGCGGCTTAATTAAACATTCAATTACAATTAATTAAGTAATATTGATGTGCATGGGGATGTAGCTCAAATGGTAGAGCGTTTGGATTGCATTCAAAAGGCAGGGGGTTCGATACCTCCCATCTCCAAACTTATATTTTTGCCATTCTGTTGCCACTCGACATATGTGCATCTTAGATCTCTTAAATTGGCCTGCATCTTTGGTCTTCTTTCCGTTTGTTTATCCTGTTTTTATTATAAATAGTCGCTTTTTTTGGTCTTCTTTCCGTTTGTTTATCCTGTTTTTATTATAAATAGTCCTTTTTTGCTATATGTAGCAGAAAAGGCTTCGAATTAGAAAAAGAACATACTAGACCTCGCCGAAGACTTTGCCGGAGACCTCACCGGCGACCTTGTAGTAAAAAAATATCCTAATGTAACAAAATCGACCTCGCTGGAGACTCGCTAGAGACTTTTGCCGGAAGATCTCGCCGGAGACCATATACCAAAAACTTTGCGCTATTGTAGCAAATCCACAAAACAGGCGTAGCAACAAAAATTAGCAACTATAGCAGAAAAAACCGACTTCGCCGGAGACATCGCCAGTGGCTTGGTAACAAAAAAAAGTTGCGCTGCTGTAGCAAAACTGACTTTGCCGGAGACTTTCGTCAAAAATACTGTAGCAAATACTTTGCACTATTGTAGAAAAAACATTGAACAGAAATAGCAAAAAATTTGCAACTATTATAGAATCACCCTGTAGCAAAATCTCAAAATGCATCCGTTGGTCTGTAGCATCATGACAATTCATTTGTAGCAACATCATCCTGCCTATGTAGCATCGTGTCGTGGCTCCATAGAAAACACCGTCAACCATGCAGGGCATGCCTTGCATAAGAGGGGCGGTGCACCGATGGAGAAGCAGGACGACTCATCAGAGCCTAGAGGTTATGATGGTGGGCATGGCAGTGCACGCGGGCGGAGATGGCAACAACCACCAGCACGACGAGGCAGCACCATCGTGTAGGATAGCACGGCCTGTCTATGGTCCAAGCTCTCAGCCATGGCGTGCGTGTGGAGAAAGGGGAGGTAGAGAGCATCAGGAGCCGTGGTCGAGAGATGGCGGCGGTCGTCGTGGGATAGTAGGAGTGTGAGGCCGTGGGGCGGCGACCAGCATGGTGGTGCTATGCGGGGAGTCGAGGAAGAGGGAACTCACGGCATCTAGGAGCCTCGGGGCATGCGGCGGCGGTTTGCTATGAGGATGGCCGCTGATGCGCATCTCACAATTGAGGACGTCTTTCTAGATGACAAACCGTTTCTTCTATTAAATAATGCGAATACATTTGTACATCAATGCGAAGTTATTGTTAGGGACAACGTCTCGGTCAGCGTTTTCTATTATAATAATCCAGCAAAGGAAGATTGTAACCCTATTAGTTTTGTCGAGGACATACACAAATACATGCTTTGGAAGAAGCTTATTTTACATTTCACCCTATCGGTCTTGGAGTCTGATGATCTCACAAATGACATGAGGTCCAAAGTTAGGCATTTCTTTCTTAAGAAGATGACAAAACAGTTTAATAACTACAAGAAAAGTGTAGGGGTTCGTAGCATGGAAAACAAAAATTTTCTATCGCATACAAACAAACAAGCCAAGATCTATCTACTAGATTGTAGCAACGAGTCAATGGTATAACTTACCCTCGAAGATTCCAAAGCGTTTAACGAGAGCGGATTCTCGTGGGTGATGTAGTCGTACTCTTTCCGATCTCAAGATCGTGTAGACGATCCTTCCGGCGCCACGTTCCGGCAGCGCTCCCGCAGTCGGTCACACGTTCGGTACTCGACGAAGACCTTCCTCTCCCTTGTTCCAGCAGGCAGCGGAGGTTGTAGCACTCTCCTCGCGATTCCGGCAGCACAACGGCGTGGTACCGGAAGTAGAGGGGAAATCCCGCAGGGCTTCGCCTTAAGCCGGTGCGAGTATGGTGGAGCTTATGAGAGAGGCTATTAGTGGTCTAGTAATTAGACACACCAATTAGAAGGCTCTAAACCAATTAGAAGGCTCTAAACCACTGGCTAAAGCAATTAGAAGCTCTAATCCAAAACGGCTCTAAACCGGAGATCTAGAGGTGAAAGTTGTGTGTCTAGGAGGGGAGCCCTGCCCCTCCTTATATAGGTGGGAGGGGGCTGGCGCGCCATGGGGAGGAGACCCTCCCCAACTCGGCTTGGTGGCCGCCGGTTGGAGGAGGTCTCCCTCCCCAACTCGGTTTGGAGCTCCTCCTCTTTCCCACCTTCCAATATTGGCCGTTTGACTTTTCAAACTTGCCGTTTGACTTTTCAAACTAGGATTTGATTTAATCCCTTATTTGGAACAGCGATGACACTAAATACATGATGCAATCATTCCAACATGCAATGACACATTCATGTACCCCTTCCCCTCCGGAGTGCCGGACATTCCGGAACCTTCTAGAATGTTCCCGATGAAAACACCGGAATCATTCCCGAACTCCGAAACGGGACTTTCCTTATATGAATCTTATTCTCCGGACCATTCCGGATCACCTCGTGATATCCCGGATCCCATCCGAGACTCCGAACAACATTCGGTCTCTTTCTCATAACACCATAACTACTCAAACAACGTCGAATCCTTAAGTGTGTCTCCCTACGGTTCGTGAATTATGCGGACATGATCGAGACACTTCTCCGAACAATAACCAATAGAGGAATCTGGAAATTCATATGGCTCCCACATATTTCTACGATTACTTTGCGATCGAATGAACCACTTACATACGATACCAATTTCCCTTTGTCTCACGATATGTTACTTATCCGAGGTCATGATCGTCGGTATCTCTGCATACCTAGTTCAACCTCGTTACTGACAAGTACTCTTTTCTCGTTCCCGTGATATGTGATCCCTTGTGACCAAGTCACATGCTTGCAAGCTAATTGGATGACATTCCACCGAGAGGGCCCAGAGTATATCTATCCGTCATGTGGATGGACAAATCCCACTCTTGATCCATGTGTCTCAACCAATACTTTCCGAACACTCAATGCCACCTTTATAACCACCCAGTTACGGTGTGGTGTTTGATGTCATCAAAGCATCCATCCGGTAAAGGTGATATGCATGATCTCATGGTCGAAGGAATTAGGTTACTATGTATCAGAAAGCATATAGCAATTGAACTATTGAAATGACTTGATCTTTATGCTACGCTTATCTATAGGAGTATGTCCACCATATCATTCTCCTAACGATATGATCTTGTTGTTGATAACATCCCAATGTTCATGATAGGGAAACCACAATCATCTATCAACCAACAAGCTAGTGAAGTATAGAGGCTATACTAGGGACTTCAATTAAGTTTACAAATCACACAAGTATCAATGTTTCCTTGTTAATACTATTATAGCATGAATGTAAACATTTATCATAAACACGAAGATATAATAATAACCACATTTATTATTGCCTCTAGGGCATATCTCCAACAGTCTCCCACTTGCACTAGAGTCATCTAATCTAGATTACATGGTAATATACCGAACACCCATGGCATTTTGGTGTTGGTCATGTTTTGCCCTCGGGAGAGGTTTAGTCAACGGATCCGCCACATTCAGATCTGTGTGTACTTTGCAAATCTTTATATCCCCATCCTGGATATGTTCTCGAATAGCGTGAAAACGCAGCTTGATATGCTTCAGCTTCTTGTGTGACCTTGGTTCTTGCGCATTGGCTATGGCGCCCATGTTATCACAGTAGATAGACATTGGGTCCAACGCACTAGGAACCACACCCAGCTCTGTAATGAACTCTTTCATCCATATCGCTTCTTGTGAAGCCTCCGAAGCAGCCATGTATTCCGATTCAGTTGAAGATCTCGCCACAACGCTTTGCTTTGCACTCCTCCAGCTAACTGCTGCACCATTCAAAATAAATACGTATCCGGATTGCGATTTAGAATCATCCGGATCTGTGTTCCAACTAGCATCGGTGTAACCATTAACAACGAGCTGTTCATCACCTCCATAAGAAAGAACCATATCCTTAGTTCTTCTCAAGTACTTAAGGATGTTTTTGACCGCTGTCCAATGATCCACTCCTGGATCACTTTGATATCTGCTAGTTAAACTAACAGCATATGCAATGTCGGGTCTAGTACATAGCATGGCATACATTAGAGATCCTATGGCTGAGGCATAGGGAGTCTTACTCATCCTTTCTCTATCTTCTGCCGATGTCGGACTTTGAGTTTTACTCAAGGTCGTATTGGGCAACATGGGCAAGAACCCTTTCTTGCTTTCTTCCATTCCAAACCTCTTTAGAACTTTGTCCAAATATGTACTCTGTGACAATGATATTTGGCGTTTCGATCTATCTCTATAAATCTTTATGCCTAATATGTAAGCTGCTTCGCCAAGATCCTTCATTGAAAAACTATTATTCAAATATTCCTTGACACTATTAAGAAGGTCTACATCATTCCCAATCAACAATATGTCATCCACATATAGTATTAAGAACGCTACAGAGCTCCCACTCACTTTCTTGTAAATACAAGCTTCTCCATAAGTTTGTATAAAACCAAAACTTTTGATTACCTTATCAAAACGTTGATTCCAACTTTGGGATGCTTGCTTCAATCCATAGATGGACCGTTGAAGTTTGCATACCTTGTTAGCATCTTTAGGATCGACAAAACCTTTGGGTTGCATCATATACAACTCTTCATCAATGTCTCCATTGAGGAATGCTGTTTTGACATCCATCTGCCATATCTCATAATCATAATATGCAGCGATTGCTAACATAATCCTCACAGACTTTAGCTTCACTACCGGTGAGAAAGTCTCATCGTAGTCAACTCCTTGAATTTGTCGAAACCCTTTTGCGACAAGTCGAGCTTTATAGACAGTAACATTACCATCAGCATCTGTTTTCTTCTTGAAAATCCATTTGTTCTCGACAGCCTTTCGGCCATCTGGTAAGTCCACCAAAGTCCATACTTGGTTTTCGTACATGGATCCAATCTCGGATTTCATGGCTTCTTGCCATTTATTGGAATCTGGGCTCATCATCGCTTCCTCATATGTCTCGGGGTCATCGGTGTTGTCCACCACCATGACATTCATAACGGAATCATACCAATCTGGAGTGGTACGAGTTCTCGTTGACCTCCGAGGCTCTGTAGCAACTTCCACCGAAGTTTCATGATCACCATCATTAGCTTCCTCTCTTATTGGTGCAGGCACCACAGGAACTTCTTCCGGTGCTGCGCTACTCGCAATATCGAGAGAAGGTTCGACAACCTCGTCAAGTTCTACTTTCCTTCCAGTCAATTCTTTCGAGAGAAATTCCTTCTCTAGAAAGGATCCATTCTTGGCAACGAAGATTTTGCCTTCGGATCTATGATAGAAGGTATACCCAATAGTTTCCTTCGGGTATCCTATGAAGACGCATTTTTCCGCTTTGGGTTCAAGCTTGTCCGGCTGTAACTTCTTTACATAGGCTTCGCATCCCCAAACTTTAAGGAACGACAATTTAGGTTTCTTCCCAAACCATAATTCATACGGTGTCGTTTCAACGGATTTAGATGGTGCCCTATTTAAAGTGAATGCGGCTGTTTCTAATGCATAACCCCAAAATGATAGTGGTAAATCTGTAAGTGACATCATAGAACGAACCATATCTAAGAGAGTTCGATTACGACGTTCAGACACACCATTACGCTGTGGTGTTCCCGGCGGTGTCAATTGTGAAAGTATTCCGCATTTCTTCAAATGCTCGCCAAACTCGTAACTTAGATATTCACCTCCACGATCAGAACGTAGAAATTTAATCTTCTTGTTACGTTGATTCTCTACCTCACTTTGAAACTCCTTAAACTTCTCGAAAGTTTCGGACTTATGTTTCATGAAATAGATATACCCATATCTACTCAAGTCATCCGTGAAGGTAAGAACATAACGATAACCACTGCGCGATGCTACACTCATTGGACCACACACATCGGTATGTATGATTTCCAATAAGTCCGTAGCTCGCTCCATCATACCAGAAAATGGAGTCTTAGTCATTTTTCCCATCAGACATGCTTCGCATCTTTCAAGTGATTCAAAATCAAGTGATTCAAGAAGTCCATCGGAATGGAGTTTCTTCATACGTTTCACTCCGATGTGACCAAGACGACAGTGCCATATATAGGTTGAATTATCGCTTGATTTCAATCGTTTAGCCTCAATGTTGTTGATATGTGTATTTCTACTATCGAGATTCAATAAGAATAGACCATCTATCAAAGGTGCATGTGCATAAAACATATTACTCATATAAATAGAACAACCATTATTCTCGGATTTAAACAAGTAACCGTCTCGCAATAAACAAGATCCCGATATAATGTTCATGCTCAACGCAGGCACCAAATAACAATTATTTAAGTATAAAACTAATCCCGATGGTAGATGAAGGGGTAGCGTGCCGACCGTGATCACATCAACCTTTGATCCGTTTCCCACGCGCATCGTTACCTCGTTCTTCGCTAGCTTCCGTTTATTCTGCAGCACCTGTTTCGAGTTACAGATATGAGCAACCGAACCAGTATCAAATACCCAGGCACTACTACGAGTACTAGTGAGATACACATCAATAACATGTATATCAGATATACCTTTCTTCTTGATGTTGCCGTTCTTCAAATCCGCCAAGTACTTTGGGCAATTCCGCTTCCAGTGACCTTCTCCCTTGCAGTAAAAGCACTCAGTATCAGGCTTAGGTCCAGCCCTGGTCTTCTTCGTCGGCGTGGTAGCTTTCTTACCACCCTTCTTGAAGTGTCCCTTTTGCTTAGACTTGCCTTTCTTGAATTTGGTGGTCTTATTGACCAACAACACTTGGTGCTCTTTCTTGATCTCCACTTCTGCAGATTTCAACATGGCAAAGAGTTCTGGCAACGTCTTGTTCATGTTCTGCATGTTGTAGTTCATCACAAAGTTCTTGTAACTTGGTGGTAGTGATTGGAGGACACGGTAAATCCCCAAAGCATTAGGAATCACTATACCCAAGCTTTGAAGTTTGTTTGCGTGCCCTGACATCTTAAGCACATGCTCACTGACGGAGCTGCCTTCTTCCATCTTGCAGTTAAAGAACTTTTCAGAAGCTTCATAGCTTTCAATTGCCGCATGAGTCTCAAAAATCAATTTGAGATCCTCGACAATATCATATGGGTCTGAATCCTCAAACCTTTTCTGAAGCTCCGATTCTAAACCATACAAGATAGCACACTGAACTATGGAGTACTGATTCTTCCGAGCGAGGTAAACATTCTTTACTTCATTGGGAGCATCAGCTGCAGGTGGGTCACCCAGCGGTGCATCCAGCACATAGGTCAAATTACCAGCTGTGAGGACAATCCTCAAATTGCGGAACCAATCCGCGAAGTTGCTTCCATTGTTTTTCAACTTTTCTTTCTCTAGGAACGCATTAAAATTGATGGTAGGGGCTGCCATTGATCTACAACATATTTGCAATAGTTTAGACTAAGTTTATGATAAATTGAGTTCAAATTAATTAATGTAATTAAACTAGGTGAACTCCCACTCAAAACAACATCCCTCACATTGTTTTAGTGATCACACGAACCAAATCCACTACATCAACACCGATCATCACGAGAGTTGATATAGTTTCAATGGCGAACAATCGTCATGTTCATCATATCTACTATATGATTCATGCTTTACCTTTCGGTGATCCGTGTTCCGAGACCATGTCTGTACATGCTAGGCTCGTCAAGATCAAACCTTAGTTTCCGCATGAGCAAATCTGGCTTGCTCACGTTGTATACACTTGCGGAATCTAACACACCCGATCATCACGTGGTGCTTCGAAACAACAAGCTTTAGCAACGGTGCTGACTAAGGGTGAACACTTTATGATTTGAAATTCATGTGCATGAGGGATCATCTTATAATGCTACCGTTGTCTACTAAGCAATACAAGATGCATAAAGGATTAACATCACATGCAATTCAATATATATGTGATATGATATGGCCTTTCTTCTTTGTGCTTTGATCTCCATCTTCAAGCACGAACATGATCTCCATCATCACCGGCATTGCATCAAGGTCAATGACGCCTCTCCATGGTTGTCGTCCACCGGCTTCAACTATTACAACTACTTTGAATAGACACGCGGGTCTTAACATAAATTAAAGACAACCATATGGCTCCTGCCGGTTGCCGACTTACAATAAGGAACATTGCATACATCAAATATAATCACAATCATGGCCATATCACATCACTGCACACCCCTGCAAAACAAAGTTAGACGCCTCTACTTTCTTTGCATATTTTACGTGGTTTGGGGCTTTCTATAAGTGTCGTTCTAACTTACGAACAAGAACCACAACGTTGACACAAGTATTGTTAATCACCCGTTGTGTATTGGACCTTTACTATGCTAGGAGAAACAGGCACCCGCAAAGCCACTTATGCAATACAAGTTGCATGTCAAGCGTGGAGCAAGTCTCATGAACGATGTCATGTAAGGTTAGCCCGGGCCGCTTCATCCCAACATACCGCAAGATGCAAAGTACACAATAAGCAATCGACAATAAAAGCATCAACGCCCACAATGACCATTGTGTTCTACTCGTGCAACAGATCTACATATAGACACGGCTCTGATACCACTGTAGGGGTTCGTAGCATGGAAAACAAAAATTTTCTATCGCATACAAACAAACAAGCCAAGATCTATCTACTAGATTGTAGCAACGAGTCAATGGTATAACTTACCCTCGAAGATTCCAAAGCGTTTAACGAGAGCGGATTCTCGTGGGTGATGTAGTCGTACTCTTTCCGATCTCAAGATCGTGTAGACGATCCTTCCGGCGCCACGTTCCGGCAGCGCTCCCGCAGTCGGTCACACGTTCGGTACTCGACGAAGACCTTCCTCTCCCTTGTTCCAGCAGGCAGCGGAGGTTGTAGCACTCTCCTCGCGATTCCGGCAGCACAACGGCGTGGTACCGGAAGTAGAGGGGAAATCCCGCAGGGCTTCGCCTTAAGCCGGTGCGAGTATGGTGGAGCTTATGAGAGAGGCTATTAGTGGTCTAGTAATTAGACACACCAATTAGAAGGCTCTAAACCAATTAGAAGGCTCTAAACCGCTGGCTAAAGCAATTAGAAGCTCTAATCCAAAACGGCTCTAAACCGGAGATCTAGAGGTGAAAGTTGTGTGTCTAGGAGGGGAGCCCTGCCCCTCCTTATATAGGTGGGAGGGGGCTGGCGCGCCATGGGGAGGAGACCCTCCCCAACTCGGCTTGGTGGCCGCCGGTTGGAGGAGGTCTCCCTCCCCAACTCGGTTTGGAGCTCCTCCTCTTTCCCACCTTCCAATATTGGCCGTTTGACTTTTCAAACTTGCCGTTTGACTTTTCAAACTAGGATTTGATTTAATCCCTTATTTGGAACAGCGATGACACTAAATACATGATGCAATCATTCCAACATGCAATGACACATTCATGTACCCCTTCCCCTCCGGAGTGCCGGACATTCCGGAACCTTCTAGAATGTTCCCGATGAAAACACCGGAATCATTCCCGAACTCCGAAACGGGACTTTCCTTATATGAATCTTATTCTCCGGACCATTCCGGATCACCTCGTGATATCCCGGATCCCATCCGAGACTCCGAACAACATTCGGTCTCTTTCTCATAACACCATAACTACTCAAACAACGTCGAATCCTTAAGTGTGTCTCCCTACGGTTCGTGAATTATGCGGACATGATCGAGACACTTCTCCGAACAATAACCAATAGAGGAATCTGGAAATTCATATGGCTCCCACATATTTCTACGATTACTTTGCGATCGAATGAACCACTTACATACGATACCAATTTCCCTTTGTCTCACGATATGTTACTTATCCGAGGTCATGATCGTCGGTATCTCTGCATACCTAGTTCAACCTCGTTACTGACAAGTACTCTTTTCTCGTTCCCGTGATATGTGATCCCTTGTGACCAAGTCACATGCTTGCAAGCTAATTGGATGACATTCCACCGAGAGGGCCCAGAGTATATCTATCCGTCATGTGGATGGACAAATCCCACTCTTGATCCATGTGTCTCAACCAATACTTTCCGAACACTCAATGCCACCTTTATAACCACCCAGTTACGGTGTGGTGTTTGATGTCATCAAAGCATCCATCCGGTAAAGGTGATATGCATGATCTCATGGTCGAAGGAATTAGGTTACTATGTATCAGAAAGCATATAGCAATTGAACTATTGAAATGACTTGATCTTTATGCTACGCTTATCTATAGGAGTATGTCCACCATATCATTCTCCTAACGATATGATCTTGTTGTTGATAACATCCCAATGTTCATGATAGGGAAACCACAATCATCTATCAACCAACAAGCTAGTGAAGTATAGAGGCTATACTAGGGACTTCAATTAAGTTTACAAATCACACAAGTATCAATGTTTCCTTGTTAATACTATTATAGCATGAATGTAAACATTTATCATAAACACGAAGATATAATAATAACCACATTTATTATTGCCTCTAGGGCATATCTCCAACAAAAAGATTATACAATGAATATCTCAAGGAATACAATATTCTAGAATTCAATAGCACATTAGAGAAGCAGCGGAATCACTGGGACAAATTTCTGGAGTATAAAAAAAATCAAAAGTAGCTAAAGAAAGGGCGAAAAATAATAAAGATAATGCCGCGAAAAAGAAATATCACCATAAGATGGGGATAGGTGGCTACAACACTTCCATGTCTAAGTGGGAGCAAGATGAGGCCGCCTTGCATGCTGAAGGAATCACTCCAGCTACACATGAATGGTCCAAGAGGGTAAGAAATTGGTTACTTGTGCATGTGGCGAAGTATGACATGCAAACAAGGGAGTTAATAATGAAAATAAAAAATTGTTGTACCCCATGAAGCAATTGTTAAAACAATCAAGGAGGTTCGAGAGGCAAACCCGACAAAGAGAATGACGATCTGCCAAAGGCCCTCGGAAATCCTAAAAAACCAGGACTTACACGAGGCTTTGGACCTGTTGTGCCGTGGAAGACTGGGTTTACCGAGAATAGTGAATCTTATAGAAGCCGAGCGAGAGCAAGGAAGTGGAAGGATCAGATAAGCAACTGGACAAAATGCGTCAGCAAGGGACAACTCATCAGCTGCAGCAAGATAGTGTCGGCGGTTACTACGAGGAGGCGGAAACAGCAGTCCATCAAGGAAGGGAGACGGTGATGCAGGTAGATGGAGATTAGTACTATCGTGTGTGGGGGGTGTACACCTAAAGGAGCGTGTACGTGGAAAGAGGAACGAGCGGAAACTGCCGACCCGAGGGCACTGTATCATTTCCCTTTCCCTAATTGATGATATGTTCCCCTTTTCAAAAAAAACTCGCATTTTATTCCGAAAAAAGATCCAGTTATGTGTTGGTGTACTTATGTGTAGTACTAGAAGTATAGGAGGGATGAGAATATAAAATGCACTATGTATATTCCCAACCTATGTGGAATAGAGAAGTGAAGTTGATTCCAGAAAATCCCCGATAGCACAAGATGGTATGAGGGAAGGAGTGATGGCGCCCAATACTTGTCGTGGAATGCTTCGTTGGAAACCCCAAGAGCAAGGTATGAAGCAGCACAACAACAATTTTCCCTCAGTAGAAACCGAGGTTATCGAACCAGTAGGAGGAAGGAAACGTCACACAGGTGTTGCTGGCAACATGGAGACCAACACAACACAAACTCAAGACTTTGCCCCAAAGAATCAGTGAGGTTGTCAAGCTCACCGGTTTGCTGTAGCAAATGATTAAACGTATGGTGTGGAAGATAATGGTTTGCAGCAAGTAAACAAGTAATAGTGGAAGATGTATCAATGGTAAAGATTGGACCGGGGTCCATAGTTCACTAGAGGTGTTGTCCTTAGATAAACAACATGGCATGAAGGGTAAACAAATTGCAGCGGGGCAATTGACAGGAACTGAGCAATGCATAACAATGCAATTACTAGCTAGAAAGATCCTATGAAGTTGATTGGGCAATACAACATTATACATAGACCGTAATCCAACTGCATCTATGACTAGAAGTCCACATTCAGGTTATCATCCGAACACCCTCCGGTATTAAGTTGCAAGCAACAGACAACTGCTTTAAGCAAAGTGTGTAAGGTAAACAGTCCACATATTCCATGAACAAGAGACCGTTGTTTTCTCCCTAGTAGCAACAGCACATCTATAACCGAAGAGATTTCTGTCACTTTCCTTGGAAACTAGAGGCATGAACCCACTATCGAGCATCAATACTCCCTCTTGGAGTCACTAGCAACTACTTGGCCAAGATAATCACTAGCAACGGAGAGCATACAAGATCACAAACAACACAGATATGATAGAATCATAAATATAGAACCATTAATCAAACCAACATAATAATTTTAATATCCATCGGATCCAACACAACATGCATGATTACAAACATATTAGATCTTTATCATGAACAGAGCTCACAAGATCTATATATGAAAGCACAAAGGAGGAGATACAACCATCTAGCTACTACATGGACCCATAGTCCAAGGTGGAACTACTCACAAATCATACCGGAGAGAAGGCCTCCGGGATGATCTCCCCTCCGGCAGGGTGCCGGGAAGAACTTCAGATCCCCCTGATCTAGGGACGATGGTGGCGGCGGCTACAGACGGTTTCGTGGATTTCTGATCGGGTATTGAGAGTTTCTGCATCAGGGTCTTCTTATAGGCGAAGGGGTGAGTCTGGGAGGCGACGAGGGCCGCCAAACCCTATACAGGCACGGGTCCACCTGACCCCGCGCTTGGGGTGGGTCTGGCCCCCCTGGCCAGCCCCTCCGTCTCTCCTCTGGACTTCTTGTTCCCCACAGAAAGTAATTGACTTTGACGTTTGTCACGTCCAATTCCTAGAATATTTCTTTACTAACTTTTCTAAAACCAAAAACAGCAAAAAATAGGCATCTGGCACTGTTGCAACTTGTTAATAGGTTAGTACTAGAAAACATGTAAAAAGCACCTCAAAGTGTAGACAAGTAAAGCAAAGTAGATACTAAACAAGCATGGAGCATCAAAAATTATAGATACGTTTCCAACATATCAGCATCCCCAAGCTTAACTCCTGCTCGTCCTCGAGTAGGTAAGTGATAAAAATAATAATTTTTGAGGTGAACATTGCACCCTCACAATAAAGATCCAACCATTTGCAAGCATTGAAAGCTGGGATCAAAGAACTCTAAACATGTGCATGAAAGATGGAGTTCTAATAGTAGGACATAGTAACTATGCATGCAACATGGCAAGCTACAAACAAAGATCATGAATAATATGCATTGAAAAACGTTTGTTTGTTTTACATGCAGAAAACATAGCATAGTGGCAATCAGCTTGTCCCTCATAGAGTAGCAATATAAATGCATAGGACACCTTCAAAGTTTACAAGGGTGACTAGAAACATATAGCACAAGAACAAGTAATAACACAATATGCATTAATTAATAAGCTTTGGAACATTGCACACAGAATGACAACTATGCTCTCTTAATAGTGCCTAAAGGTAGAAGGTGGAGACTCAATAATGGTGGAAGAAAGGCCTTTTTGTAAAGGAAGCAGGGATTACAAGTTTCAAAAAGAGCTTCCAAAAATTATGGTACTTGTTAGCTTTCGGCACTCATTACCCCTATCATAAGCATCTTGAAGTGGTTAAGGTTAAAGCGGCAAAGCTGGAGTATATGCTTGAGAAAGTATAAGTTGGCAATCTCAAGTCCCTTAACTATGAGGGCTACACCACATGGATACTCAACTTAGGACCCAGGCAAGTTTTTGTCACTATAAGTATTTGCATATCATTGAGAACCGCCAACAGGGTACCCCTTGCACATGGTACAGGAGCTTTCCCATAACCAAAATGACAAGGCAAGCAGACAATGAGCATCTCAGTAATTCTTCTTATGTACCATGGGAATATGGTGCTTTTTTCTCTCTTTCCTCTTTTCTCAATGTGTCTCTTTTTTTATAAGAAGAATGCTTCATAGATGCTGCAAGTTTCCACCATGATTAGGCATGGCTTAGGCTAGCGGCCTAGGCGTTTCTCTAACACAGAATACAAACTCCATGGACTTACAAGTTCCCACTTCATTTCACACCGGTAAAATCTATAGACAAAAGAGCATGATATCAACGGAGTACAAAAAGTACAAGTGCAATGTTGAAAACGTTCCCTGTGATAGCACGGTTCTGCTAATTCCAACTTATAAGTGCAAGCATATACAACAAAGTTTCCTCAATGGTTCAAGTTTATTAGGGGCAAAGAATAAAATGTGCCATCAAGTTCGTGAGGGCTTTAATCACTAATTTTTCACATAACAAAATAGTTTTTAATTGGAAGATAGATGAAAACAAGAATATACTTGGAATGGTGTAACACACCATGCATAGGAGTTTATATTGGACAGTTTGGAATAACTTGGTTTCTTGGGAGTTGGAAGCATGAGTAGAGCTTATTCATACAAGTGGAGGCTAGCAAAAGACTGGGAGCAACCAACTAAGAGAGCAATAATGGCCATAATTATGCAATGCAACAAAGCAAACTAATCAAAGCAAAGAGTGGTACTACAAGTCAAGGACTAAATGATCATAGAGACTAATGGTTACTTGTCATAGTCATAACATGGTGTGAGCATGTGCCAAGTCAACCCAAGCAAAACATCAAAGGAGAATACCACAATACTATGCTTTTGCATGCTAAAATAACGCATAATTTCTTCAAGGCACACTAAGCAATCCCAATTGTATGGAACAAGACATGCTACAACAATAATCACTAAGCATAATGCTAAAACAACACCTAGCATGTCATGCTAAAGTCTAAGTCACTGTCAATGCAAGCTCCTCTTGCACTTCAAGCAAGAACTTATTACTCCTTTCCAAACACCAAGCAAACTTATTTGCAAAACAACACAGCGAGAACGGGGGTCCAAACTACTAAAGCAAACTAAACAAACTAATCAAAGCAAATGAAAACTAAGACATGAGCTTTTTATTGATGAAGAAGGGGATGCCTTGGGCATCCCCAAGCTTTGAGGCTTGTACCTCTTGGATATTTCTTGGGGTGACACCATGGTGGAATCCCCAATCTTGAGCTTTTGTCCATTCTTCATCTCATTGCATCATTCTCTCTCTACACCTAAAATTTTTCCTTCGTACAAAACTTCACACAATTTTCATTAGCTTATTCAAAAGATATTAGACCACTGGCAAAGCTTGGAACATCAAGTATTTTCACTAAAAACACAAGCTACTGAAGTAACTCCTTCAAAGAAACTCAATTTACCTAAAGAGAGCTCAAAAAGGAATCAATAAGAAGCAAATGCAAATAATGGCAGAAATCTGTCAAAGCAGACCAGAAGGTAGAAACGATTTTTTTCGAACATTTCTGTTGCTCAAATCAAAAAAGTGTTGAACTAACGAAAGTTATACAACATACTGGGGGTTTTATTCATAAATTTTGAGCTCAATCCGAGTTACAGATCCTCCTCACGAATTTTTTTGGTGGAGGACAGAAATCTGTTTCGGGACAACAACTCCCCAAATCTTAACTCCCTCTCATTAGAGGTCATTCTTGGCACAAAAAGAAAACAAAAAGGATAAGGAGAGGTCATTACAGTAGTAATAACTTCCAATACTCAAGGAAACTCTTGGGTTATCTCCCAACAAGTACTTTTCTTTAACGGCTTTAAGTTAGACACAAGAAGCAAGAAGAATCAAGTATTTTCAAATGAGGAAGCATTAACATCAAATCTTGCTTTCAAAGGAGAAGCAAAAATCAAGTTCTCTCTCCTCATAGGGAAGTGTCCAATACCTTTCTTGAATGGAAATTGATATTTGATGGTGCCTTCTTTCATATCAATGATGGCACCAACTGTTCTAAGAAAAGGTCTTTCCAAAGTAATAGGACAAGAAGCATTGTATTGAACATCCAAAACATAGAAATCAACAGGACATAAGCATTGTTAACCATAATGAGAACATCATTAATACTCCCCATAAGTTTCTTATTAGCATTATCATTGAGTGGGACATTCAAATAACAATCTTCTAATGGTGGTAAATTAAGCATTTCATAAATCTTACTAGGCATAATAGAGATACTAGAACCAAGATCACATGAAGCTTTGAGATCAAAGTCATTCACTTGCATATTAATAATGGGTTCCCAACTATCTTATACTTTCCTAGGAATAGAAGATTTGTGTTTTAGCTTCTTTTCCTTAATCTTAACAAGAGCATCTATAATATGTTTGGTAAAGGCAACATGCATATCACTAGCACCAGGACTTCTAGCAAGCTTTTGTAGGAACATAATCACTTCAGAAATATTGCAACCATCAATATCAAAATCAAACTTAGCATCGCTAGTAGTAGGATCCATAGGCTTAGGAATAGTACGAGGAGGAATAGGGTCTACTTGTGGTTTAGTGGTGATAGTGCACACACTATTGTTTCTATCAATTTCAGGTTCCCTCTCCCACCTAGCATGAAGTTGAGCTAACAGCCTAACACTTTCATCAATAGTAACTTGTATGGCATGAGCAGTAGCAAAGGTGTTTTCCATAGTTTCAGGTTTAGTAGCCATTTTATTAACCAAGGAAGTTTGATCTTCAGACAAAGAGGATATATTTTTCTCAACAGTTAAAAGCTTTTCCTCTATAGTCTTATTGAAAGTGGTTTGTTTACTAATAAAGTCCTTAAGCATGACTTCAAGTTCAGAGGGGGCACTTCTAGCATTATTGTAAGAGCTTCCATAGGAATTGCCATTATTAGGAGGATAAGGCCTATAATTGTTGTTGCTACCAAAATTATTCCTATAGGCATTGTTGTTGAAATTGTTGTTTCTAATGAAGTTCACATCAACTTTCTCTTCTTGAGAAACCAAAGAGGCTAAGGGAACACCATTAGGATCTAGAGGAGCTTTCCCATTAACAAGCATAGCCATAATAACATCAATCTTTTCACGCAAAGAGGAAGTTTTCTCAACAGAATTTACCTTCTTACCATGTGGAGTTCTCTCAACATGCCATTCAGAGTAGTTAACCATCATATTATCAAGGAGCCTTGTTGCAGCACCCAAGGTGAGTCCCATAAAAGTACCTCCAGCAGCAGAATCCAGCAGGTTTCTTGAGGAGAAGTTCAAACCTGCATAAAAAGTTTGGATAATCATCCAAGCAGTGAGTCCATGAGTAGGGCAATTTTTAACCAAAGATTTCATTCTTTTCCAAGAAGGAGCAACATGTTCACTATCAAGCTATTTAAATTTCATAATTTCACTTCTCATAGCAATAATCTTAGCAGTAGGATAGTACTATCCAATAAAAGCATCTTTGCACTTAGTCCAAGAATCAATACTATTTTTAGGCAAAGATAGCAACCATTCTTTAGCTTTTCCCCTCAAGGAGAAAGGAAAAAGCCTGAGCTTAATAATATCTCCATCTACATCCTTATACATTTGCATCTCACAAAGTTAAACAAAGCTATTAAGATGGGCAGCAGGATCATCAGAACCAGCACCATAAAATTACTCTCTCATCACAAGATTCAACAAAGCAGGCTTAATTTCATAAAAGACAGCATCAGGAGCAGGTGGAGCAATAGGAGTGCTTAGGAAATCATTGTTGTTAGTTCTAGTGAAGTCACACAACTTGGTGTTCTCAGCAGAGTTCATTTTGGCAAAGGTGGGCAAGCCAAAAACAGCAGCAGCTAGAGCAGGAAGTAATTTTTGTGTGTTTTTGAATAAGGCAAGCAAACCAAACTAGACTATTTTTTTGGGTTTTTTTGAAAAGAGGCAAACGAAACCAAACAAAAGAAACAAAGCAAACTAAAAACAAAGTAAAGAGAAAGGAAGTGAAGGACTCCCTAGTGAAGACGTCCTTAGCCTCCCCGGCAACGGCGCCAGAAATTAGCTTGATGGCGCCCAATACTTGTCGTGGAACGCTTCGTTGGAAACCCCAAGAGCAAGGTATGAAGCAGCACAGCAGCAAGTTTCCCTCAGTAAGAAACCGAGGTTATCGAACCAGTAGGAGGAAAGAAACGTCACACATGTGTTCCTGGCAACATGGAGACCTGCACAACACAAACTCAAGACTTTGCACCAACGAATCAGTGAGGTTGTCAGGCTCACCGGTTTGCTGTAACAAAGGATTAAACGTATGGTGTGGAAGATAATGGTTTGCAGCAAGTAAACACGTAACAGTGGAAGATGTATCAGTGGTAAATATTGGACCGGGATCCATAGTTCACTAGAGGTGCCGTCCTTAAATAAACAACATGGCATGAAAGGTAAAAAAATTGCAGCAGGGCAATTGACAGGAACTGAGCAAGGCATAACAATACAATTACTAGCTAGAAAGATCCTATGAAGTTGATTGGTCAATACAACATTATACATAGA
This sequence comes from Avena atlantica, assembly GCA_910589765.1. NCBI lineage: Eukaryota > Viridiplantae > Streptophyta > Magnoliopsida > Poales > Poaceae > Avena > Avena atlantica. The sequence continues at coordinate 420,985,017 of OU342736.1, forward strand.
CCGTAATCCAACTGCATCTATGACTAGAAGTCCACATTCAGGTTATCATCCGAACCCCCTCCAGTATTAAGTTGCAAGCAACAGACAACTGCTTTAAGCAAAGTGTGTAAGGTAAACAGTCCACATATTCCATGAACAAGAGACCGGTCTTTTCTCCCTAGTAGCAACATCACATCTACAACCGAAGAGATTTCTGTCACTTCCCTTGGAAACTAGAGGCATGAACCCACTATCGAGCATCAATACTCCCTCTTGGAGTCACTAGCAACTACTTGGCCAAGATAACCACTAGCAACGGAGAGCATACAAGATCAAAAACAACACAGACATGATAGAATCATAAAGATAGAACCATTAATCAAACCAACATAATAATTTCAATATCCATCGGATCCCCGTAAACAACACAACTTTCCAACGTATCAAGGAGTCGTCGTTTAGCCCTTGCCGGCGGTGAGTCGGCAGCATACGGCGGAGAATCCAGCGCCCACTGCAGGAGACAAGCTCCAAGAAGGTAGCTTTACCGGTGGCATAACAATACAATTACTGGCACGTGCGCCCGTCATCTTCAGAGGTAGCTTTACCGGTGGCGCAGTGCTGTGGGCGGACAGGGTCCGCATGGAGAACGTGAAGTTGAGAGCTCGGGCCCCACTTGGTCGTCGGCGATGAATCTTCTGTGGGTTGTGATATGCGAGGAGTGTCTGCGCCAGTAGAGGAGGGTGCTTGCACAGGAACTGTGCGCAAGGGCGTAGTCCGCCGGAGCTGACTGTCTTGTGCTCGTCCAGAGAGGAGATTTGGTAGAGCTCCCACTATGGGAAGAATCATTAGGAGGAAGCAGGTATACGATTGATTTGGGTAAGCTGATTTGGGTCGGTTGTTTGCTCTGTATGAGAAGAGCACAAGTGATTGGAGCTTTTCTATGTATGTAAACAGAGAGGAGGTGAGTAGCAGCTAAAATTGTTGTAGCTGCAAAAAAACTCAGAAGAGAAGAGGAGGGAGGGCTGCTAGTGGTGAATCAGCGGCTTGCAAAAAAACTCAGAAGAGAAGAGGAGAGAGGGCTGCTAGTGGTGAATCAGCGGCTAGCGGCGCTCTTAGCTGTGGTGGAGAAGTCTCAGTGTTGGTGACTACTCGATGCGAGCTATGGCTGCAGAATATCGAGCTCTGTTTGGTGGGCTTGGTAAGCAGGGGATGGTACTGAATGGATCACGCAGAGGTAAAAGACTTGGTAATGGTGTTGTAAAATCTTGGCGGCGAAATGGGGATTGGTTGTGTCCAAACTCAAGCTGTAGAAATATGAATTTTGTATTTCATAAATTTTGTAACAAGTGTGGAGTTTTACGCCCTGCCGGTTCTAGTGGAATGGGGACAACTAAAAGTGGCGAAAAGTCCCACACTGTTACGGTTAAAATGACAATGGATGAGTTGGAGAAATGGTACCAGTTCAAGGGTATGAAATAGGGTGATACAAAAATTTGCAAAGTTATTGCTGTCTCTGCTAATCATTTTGGTAATGTATGGACTGCTAGAGATCTTGACTATAGTGGTACATCATGGTTGATTGATTTGGGTGCATCTCGACATATGGCCGGTTCCTATGGAGAATTTCATGATTATGTTCTTGAGATGGGTAAACAGAGTGTTAAATTGGCCGATGGTTCAGCTCAAGCCATCATGGGTTCAGGAAAAGTTATATGCAGTCCTAACTTGTCACTTTTATCCATGCTCCATATCCCCGCATTCCCAATTAATCTCATGTCTGTAAGCTGTATTACATAGGAACTTAATTGTGCTGCTATTTTCTTCCCATCATGGTGTATATTTTCGGAACTAGGAACAGGAAAAAGGCTTGGGATGGGAAGCTTACGTGATGGCTTATATTACTTGGACAAAGAAGTATCTTCGTATGTTGCAGCAGTGTTATCTTCTTCGCCTTTACAAGAGTTTCTACTGCAACATCGCAGGTTGGGTCACATGTCATTTGCCACCCTGGGTCAGCTCTATCCTGATTTGTTTAATAAGGTTAAAATGGAAATTTATATTGTGATGCATGTTAATTTGGGAAACAAACTATGAGTACTTATATGTTATCTGATAACCGGAGTAGCATACCACTTGAAGTTATGCATTCTGAGGTGTGGGGTCCCAGTGGAGTTTCATCTCTAAATGGTTATCGCTCATTTGTTACCTTCATTGACTGTTGTACTAGAGTTACTTGGGTTTATGTGTTGAGGAACAAAGATGATGTGTTTGAATGCTTCATTGATTTTCATAATACGATCAAGACACAATATAATGCATGCATGAAAATATTTCGTACTGACATTGGGACGGAGTATGTGAACCAGAAATTTGATAGGTACTTGTCCAGTTTTGGGATTATTCATCAAACAATTTGTCCAGGTACCTCTGAACAAAATGGCTTGGCTGAAAGGAAAAATAGACACCTTTTGGAGGTTACCCAGTGCCTAATGATGACTATGAATGTTCCAAAATTTCTATGGAGTGAGGAAGTGATGACAGCAGCTTATCTCATAAATAGAATGCCATCTAGAGTGCTTGGGTATAAAACCCCAATAGAATGTTTAACTGGTGAGATTTCTTATGTGGTTCCACCAAAGGTATTCGGGTGTGTGTGCTTTGTGAAAGATTATAGACCTTCTGTGAGAAAGCTTGATCCAAGGGCATTAATGTGTGTGTTTGTGGGGTACTCTAGCAAACAAAAGGGGTATAGATGTTGGTATCCATCTGAAAAGCGAATGTTTGTGAGTATGAATGTTGTGTTCAGGGAGCATGAACCTTTTTATGGAAAACCAATAGATTTATCTGAGGTCTTTCCTGATTTGTCTACTGATAATAATCTTGATGTAGATTGCAAGACAGGGGAGACAAAGAAGAAACAAATAATGAAGTAGCATCTCAAAAGATGATTGTTGGAGTTATTCCATCCGGAGATGTGCCTGATGGTAGAGATGGAGATACATCAAATGCTGAACAAGATCACACCCATGAGGAGCAGCAAGAATATCAATTTGAAAGGACAAGGTGGCCACAAGACCTTCAGGTGTACTCACGAAGACACACACACAGAGAGAGAGAGAGAGAGAGAGAGAGAGAGAGAGAGAGGATAATCAAGTGCAACAGGAGGAAGATACCCCATCGAGTCAGGATCCTGAAGCTCAAGTGCAGCCAGATTTGCATGACTCAAGTTCAAGTCCCTCTACAAGTGATGGCACAATTTCTGCTCCATTTGATGATCTAGATATTCCTATAGCCTAGAGAAAACAACCTCACTCTACTGCTGGGAAATTTCCACCGAATATTTTCCAATATGATATTTCTAATTATGTCTCATATTCCTCTGTGGGACCTCAGTATAGAGCTTTTGTTGCTGCACTTGACTTTGTTGTACCTATTCCCCATGATTGACAGGAAACGAAGAGGTGCCCCAAATGGAGAGATGCCATGCCGGAGGAAATGGCAACACTTGACAAGAATAACACTTGGGTACTTACTACTCTTCCTCCTAATAAAAAGGTTGTTGGTTGTAGGTGGGTATTTACTATGAAACAAAATTCAGAAGGAAAGGTAGAAGGATATAAGGCTAGGTTGGTGGCCAAAGAGTATAGTCAAACATATGGGGTGGATTATGATGGAACATTTACACCTGTGGCAAAAATGAATACTATCAGGACCCTCATATCTATAGCAGCAAATAATAAGTGGAAACTGTATCAAATGGATGTTAAAAATGCTTTTCTTCATGGGGACTTACAGGAAGAAGTGTATATGAAGATTCCACCAGGGTTTAGTAGTAAAGAGACAGAAGGAAAGGTGTGTAAATTAAAGAAATCCTTGTATGGGATTAAACAATCACCTAGAGCCTAGTTTGGGAGGTTCAAAAATGAAGTGTGCAAGCTAGGCTATCGACAAAGCAATGCAAATCATACTTTATTTTTTAAGCGCCATAATAACAAGGTTACCATTTTGGTTGTTTATGTTGATGACATTGTGATTACAGGTGATGATAGTGAAGAGATATTGAAGTTAAAAAAGGCACTGGCATGTTCATTTGAAGTCAAAGACCTAGGATATCTCCACTACTTTCTTGGGATTGAGGTTGTTGTTTATGGTACACAAGGTATTTATCTCTCTTAAAGGAAGTATGTACTTGATTTACTTGCTAAGACTGGAATGCTAAAATGTAGACCAATGCCCCACAGCTATTGAGCAAAATCTTCGGATATCAGCTGATTCTGGTGATTTTAGTGAACAAAGGTAGATATCAAAGATTGGTGGGGCACTTAATTAATTTATCACATACTAGACCAGAAATTGCATATGCGGTCAGCATTGTGAGCAGATACATGCATGACCCTAGAACTAGCCATTTGGATGCTGTATACAGAATTTTAAGGTATCTAAAAGGGTGCCTAGGTAAAGTAATTTTATTTTCTAATTATGGGCATCTTAAAATAGAAGAATATACTGATGCTGATTGGGCTAGATGTCTAGATGACAGAAAGTCAACCGCTGGCTATTGTATGTTTTTGGGTGAAAATTTAGTTAGCCGGCGGAGTAAAAAAACAGAGTGTGGTTGCGCGCTCAACAGCTGAAGCCGAGTTCAGATCTATGGTATCAGGTTTGTGTGAACTGATGTGGTTGAGGATACTATTATCAGACCTTAGATTGTTTGTTGACGTACCCATTTGCTTGTATTGTGATAACCAAGCTGCTATTAACATGGTTCACAATCCGGTTCATCATGATCGAACTAAGCATGTCGAGATAGATAGGCACTTTATTAAGTAGAAGCTAGATGAAGGTGTACTCAAAATTACTTATGTTAGGTCATCAGGTCAACTAGCAGATATCTTGATAAAAGGTGTGAGTGTAAATATTTGTAGCAAGATGAGGCTCTGACATCTTCACCTTATCTTGAGGGAGAGTGTTGGTGTACTTACCTGTACTAGAGAGATAAAGAATGTAAAATACACTCTGTATATTCCTAACATGTGTACAATAGAGAAGTGAAATTGATTTCAGAAAATTCCCCGATAACACAAGATTATTTTCCTTGACATTGCCTGGGAGTACAAGGGCGGCTCCGGATCGGACTCGGTCACTCGATTATATATGACCGGTTTGCTTTCTGAGGACTGCACTTGTGTAAATAAACCAAAAAAAAGAAAAAACTCGTGCGAAAGGAGTACCTGTCCGAGACGAAGGCTGCCGCTCCAGATCAAGTCGAACTGCACCGGGCGCTCTTATATACTCATCCTGTCAACCTTTTCCTCTACGTGATCAATTGTTTCTCGCCGCAACAAGCATAAACAACGGTGCGTGAGCTTTAGCTTGGGTACGTGACTCTCGTTTGATCGATCCATATCGATCGAGATGGGAGCAGCTGGAGGCATCGCCATTGCCGGCGTCAACATGTGGGCTCTCCTCCTCGACAAAGACCCCGGACACAGCGCGGCCGCCGGCGACCTTGCCGTCGACGTCGTCGACCAAAAGCTCAAGAAAACTGCCACCGTCGCCAAGGTAGAGAAGGCGCCACCGGCTGCTACCGTCGCCAAGCCGGCCAAACGTGGCGACAGGCCCAGGAAGAACAAGAAAAGCGCCTCCGCCGTGGACAGCAAGCAGCAGGCTGCAAACGTGCACGATGGCAAGGTGCAGATCAACGGCGCCGCTGGGGGCAGCAAGCAGACTGCCACGCCGGCCGACGACCTCGAGCTGATCAGTGTTAGGCTAGCCGGGATGCTCAGCAGAGAAGAAGCACAAGACACAGAGGCAAAACAAGAGATTTTTCAAGTGGTAACCGCACGTGGCGGACGCCGCCGGACGGTGGCCGCGCCCGCACGGGCACGCAAGGCCGCACCTGTCCAGGAAGACGTCGCGACCGGCGGCGCCAACATGTGGGCTCTTCTCCTCGACAAGGACCCCGGCCACAGTGCCGCGGCTGGTGACCTGGCCGTCGACGTCCTCGACCAAAAGCTCAAGAAAGCTGCTGCCGTCGTCCAGGTCGCTAAGCCGGCAAAACGTGGCCAGATGGTCAAAGGGAAGAAAGGCATCGCCGGGGACGACACTAAGGCGGCGGCGCCGAACGGCGCTGAGGCCGACAAGCAGACTGCACCGCCGGCTGCCACCATGGACGGCAGCAGCAAGGTCCAGAGTGATGGTGCTGGGGGCGACAAGCAGGTTCAAGTGCCCGACGGCGATGAGCTGACCCATGGCGGCCTCGAGGAGATCAAAGAGAGCAAAGAAGAAGAAGCAGAAGAGGAAGAGCCCAGAGAAGAGATGTTTAAGGTGGTCGCGGCACGTGGAGGAGGACGCCGGACAAGCAAGGCTGCCGTTGTTGCCGAAGGCACCACGGTCGTGACGGACACTAACATGTGGGCCCTTCTCAGTGACAATGACCCCGGCCACGGTGCTGCCAAGCCGGCGAAACGGGGCAAGAGGACCAAGACGAAGAAGAAGAAGAATGTGGAGGCCACCATGGATAACGAGGACGAGGCGCTGGCCGGTGAATTTGAAGAAGAGATGACGCTGGCAGGTGAATTAGAAGAAGAGATGACTGACGAGGCTGTCACAAGCGGCGGCCGCTGCGGCAGGGTGGTCTCGCGTGTATGCAAGGCGGCCATGGTGGTGGCTATGTTGGCTCTGTATTTCCAGCTCGCGTGATCCGATCCATAGAGTACCTAGGACTAGTAATACAAAGAATTTATACACTAGGCCATATTTTAACTAGTACTACATCATTCAGTTTTGTTTCCGAACACATCAAAGTTTACTGTATTGGATAACAGGTAGTATTATTTTTTAATTATTTTTACTCGAATTGTTACTTGACGTATGCTGATCTGAAGCATAATCGGGATTACAAACCAGGGAACCACCACTGTCGCTTCTAATTACCAACCTGATACTGCTCAGTCACAACTTTTTACGCTCGTGTTTTACCTGCTAATAGATAGGCGGGAACATGTCTTCCAAGGATTACAACCTACTACTTTTATATACTCGTACCTAATCCATAGTCCACACCTCACTTGTACAGGGCCGCGATCTCGTTCTCATATTTGGCTACCACTTTCTCCCTCCGTATCTTCATGGTCGGAGTCATCAAACCGTTGTCGATCTGAATCAGAATACATGGTCAATCTTGCAAATTGTAACATATTTACATAATAACAGTTGCGCAAAAACTTGGTGCCTTGTTCCAGAAAAGCTTACCGTGAATGGTTCATCAACAATAAGAATGGGGCCAATCTTGAACGAGCAGCCCGCCATGCTGAAACACATTGACAACAAATCTTGGTATAGTTTAACCGAAAAACTCTAGGATTAGCTGGAAGTCTCAGGTATGTTAGGACATGTAGGTGGAACTTTAAGTAATAAAAGCGTCCTTTTCCAAAAAAAAACACGTAGGTGGAATTTATAAGAGCAAGTACGTTTTTTTTAACAGATACAATAACGAGGTAACCAACTCTTACCAAGTTCTCAGCTCATCATATACCAAGTTCATGACCTTATCTTTGGCTAGTCCATTATTCCCATCAAGGCTCGACTTTCTTTTGGCTGCGGCTAGAACTTCATCATTATTGGGAACAATAATAGCACCAAGGCGGCGTCGATCCTATGTAAAAAACAAACAACAAAAGTTTGTGATTTCAACAGTTGTGCTGATCTATTTCATCACTGCAATACCCAAATTTAATCATATTATGCCCTTTGCCTTACCTGCCCAATGACCATTATCTGATCAATCAAGTTACTCCTGCTTGCTGCTTCCTCAAGCTCAGCAGGTTCAACATTTTCACCTGGAAATTAGGACATTCAAGTGCAATCAGATCTAGTAAGCATTCCACAACAGTCAAATTTTAATTACAGTTACGTGATATCCAACGAGATATGAAATTGATTGACTAAGAAATCCAACATCACAATCCAGTATACAAATAAGTAGGTGGTCATAATCAACGTAGAGTGATAACAGTAAATAGATATTACATAAACACTTAAAATGACGTTCCTGAAAATAATAAACTAATTACAATACCTGTAGTGAGAACTATTGTATCCTTGGCACGCCCTTCAAGGACAAGCAACCCTCCACATTTTCGACTAGGCCCTGTGGCACAGTGAGGTGCAATCCAACCTATATCTCCAGTGTTGAACCAACCATCTTGATCCACAGCTTTATTTGTAGCAGATGGATTCTGTGACAACATGAGTTTTAGGAGGTAAATGAGAATTTTCTAAGATGAAACTCAAATACATAAGTTAAGAGCATGGTTTCTTCACATGGATTATAAGATTTAGCTAACTGTGGTACATCTACACCATCTCAGACTGTCCTCCTTAATTGCTTCATAAGAAACAACAGTTCAGGAATATCACAGCTCATGGGGGTATATTCTTAGTCCCTATTTTTTTTCGGCACTAGACTTGATGTCATGATACATAAAAAAGTTCCATCTTTCTGGCCTATATACTTCAGTTGATTATATGCCCATTCATAACATCTAAAATTTCATTTCACATTTGGTCAACTGCATTCATGGAATCAGAGGATTGTGGTGTATAATATATCTGCACTGAAAAAGAGAAGTTCTTAGAAGAGTCTGAGTGTAGAATTCCAACCAAGATAGGAACATGTTTATTTCTGCAGGTAATATGCTGATGGAAGATTAGTTTAGCATAAATTTTACAATTGATTTGTATTTTAGGTAATGTGATTAGAAACCTTATAATATCTCATCATTACTAATATTCTTTAATCTAATCAAGACCAACATGTTTATTTCTTCGACTTATATGCTTATGGAAGATCAGTTTAGTTTAAATTTGACAATTGATTTGTATTTTAGGTAAAGTGAACAGATAGAACCTTATAATATCCCTTCATTAATGGTAGTCCTTTAATCTTCACAGTCCCCTTTGAACCATCGGGGAGCACCTCACCAGTCTCTATGTCCACAATCTTGATTTCTGTATGCTTTATTGGGTTGCCAACTGTGCCAAGAACCTTCATGTTACATAAACTACTTATGTTAGTAGTACTAAGTATTAACATAAGCTATAAATAGGTAAGCGTATGAATGAGAGGCAAATGATTCACAAATATGAAATGTCTAACGAGAAGCATGAAGATTATTGTGACAATGCTATCAAATGGTTATAACTTACATGTTTGTCACCGGTTCAAGTGGTGCAAAAAAAAAGTTCAGGGAGGCAAGAAGAACAAGATTAGCACAAAAATGTATCAGAACTATCATCTTCCTTTGTCCCTAAGGACTAAATATCCAGTATGAAGATATGCTCCTTTAAACAGAAAAAAACTGCAGTTTCTTCCAGATCCGAGTTTACTGGTGTACTAATATCTCCTTTCTGGGAGAGTAAAAATGTGTCATCTGAAGAAATACCAATAACATAGGTCCTCGGCTTTTGGCCTTTTTCTAAGAAAATAGCACCTAATTATCCGGAAAGTGTCTTTCGCACATGGGCACCAGTGCTCCTGTTTTTTTTTAAATAAAACTTGTACCTTTTGGTCTCCAAAAATTCTGAAAAAACATATATAGCAATATATATATATCTAGAATGTATGCCCGAAATTTTGTTTAAAAATATATTGTATTTTGGGCTACACAAAAAAGACAAAATTCTGACAAACATATGTATTTCTAGTCTTATTCACTGTTAGAAATTTGTTTTTTCCTGTAGCCCAAAATAAAACGATTTTTTACTGAAATTTCGCACAAATATATGGACCATGTATATGTATTCCCGAGATTTTTTTTCAATTTTTCTGAAACGCAAAAATACCATTTTTTTAATGAAAGGGAGCATAGGTGCCCATGTGCACCAAATCTCCACTCATTATTATCGGTGGTGTAACTCACTATATGATTTCGTTACCTGACTTTCCCCACAATCAGTAAACTCATGTATAATGCTTCCTACTAAATACAAAACCAACTATTTTTTAACATGCCAAAAGATAAGGCAATAAATGCATATTATATATAGCAACAAGTTTTGTGGAACCTCTTACATTACACAATGGTCGTCTAGCAGCTACAACAGGGGATGTCTCTGTTAGACCGTAGCCATTTTGGACTTTGATACCAATGGCCTGAAAGAAAACAATATTGATGAATGGATCAATTTACATAAAATTTATTTATTTCTAAGCCTCTACCTCAAAAAACTTGTCGACGTGCATTGGGAGACTTCCACCACCACTAATACCAGCCTGCAAATTATAACAGAAACCACAGAATCATTAAGCACAACAAAAACTAAAGTTAAGGAAGCTCATTTGATATTCAAAAGTGCAGAAACGTTATCAAGGTAGCACAGATATAAGCATACGGGCAAGATAAATGTACCTTCGAAATTCCGATTGAAGAATGGATTTTCTTGTAGACTAACATCTTTGCCAGATTATGCAAAGGCCACAAAAGAGCAGCAACTATTCTTGCCCGTAGACAGTTGACCATGTAGGCAATAGATGATGGTTCAACAGGATTGTTTGATAAGACTGTTCCCTTTCCAGAAGAACACAAAAAGGACACAAAAAGGAAACTTGACTCAGGGAAGACAAATAGGCTACAAGCAGGGATAATGGGACATGAATTTATGCAGAACATCCACTTAGCAAAGAATGTGAGGAAGAAAAGATAATATCTCAAAACGAATTTAGTTGCAGCTAAGCAAATTTGGTAACTCGTGCTAACTACGGGTTCATACCTCATATATCTTCTTTGCCTCCATATAGAGCAAACTTATCTTGATTAGTGCAAGGGCAACAGTTTTTCGAGCAGTGGAACTGGAAGATATCTGCCTTTGTATCGAACTGTACAAAGTGAGGAAACATTACAAATGGACATAAGATTTTTCTGAACTTCTGCTAGTCAGTAATGGTCCATGAGAATATTAATTATATGGACAAAGAAAATCGATAGCCCAAACCAGGCATACATGTTGACAGCGAACAAAAATGAATATGACATCAACATTAAGGACATGAGTGAACACAAATAATTCGACTATTTAGCCAATATCATTTCCTGCAGAGCACTTCACAGTTTATCATTTTAGTTCAGAATACTAACCTGTAGAGAGTTTCATAGACCAGTGGTACTGAGATAATATAATGAGGTTGGTACTGCTGCAAATCTGCCTATAAAAGAAGACATGATGTGAATATGCATAAGAAATTTCAGCATCTTCTGCAACAGATAGAAAATAAACCTAGAATGACAACAAGAATACTGGACAGTATACAGTAACCCTGTAGAGTGCATTGTGAATTTGTGATACTAGGTACGAATGAAAACTAGTAGGTCTGGAGTTCTGAAGTCTGGCAGATAATAATTATATGACAGCATAACCCAGACAAAAATGAGCACATGAATACTACATCTAAGTGACTTCTTAATGATGTCAGTATGCTCTTCATGCCAAAACTAACTAGAATGAAGTGTTTTCTGATATGAATGCACCAAAATAATACCTTCAGGTATTTCACAGTAGTGTAAACTTGTTGAATTCCATGAGTGAAAATGAAGTACTCGGTAGAACGCTCATACGCATGCCAGGGTGGAAGCATGCTTAGAAACCTGTCACCAGGTACTGCTGGAACAACGTCCCACAAGTTATTTATCTGCAGAACATTAATAGCATAAAGCTTTATGTGGATACAAGAACGCATTAAAAACACTTCGTCTAAGTAAAAAATCACGGCACTTCAATAGGATATCACATCAAGGAAACAAATTAGTAGAGGCTATTGCACTAAGCATAGTAGTATTACTTAGAACTCATTGTCCAAATTTCAACATGGCTGGATGCTTGACCTGATGCAAGAGATTTTTGTGGGTAAGCATCACGCCTTTTGGTGTACCACCTGTTCCACTAGTATATATTAGAGTCGCAACATCTTCAGGAGTAATGGCTTCGAAGGCACCTAGCTGACCTGAAGGAAGAAAAGGTTACAATAAACTAACACAGAGTTGGAAGAAAAGGAACCCTTTTCTTGGATGCAAGTTGATTGCTTGAGCGTACTGGCCATGAGATAACAATGCTGGGAAAAAAGAAAAAAATTCTATAGAAATAGAAGATCATGAGAGTTTTACGTTGTCGTTGTACTATCGGAAGGAACAAAAGGAAGTTAAATGCTCTTCTTTATAGCAACAGATACCAAAGATGTTAGGCTTAGAAAGAACCAATTTACTGTTGGCCAAGAAGAAGTTAAGTAGCAGGCTCTCGATATAATTAAATAAAGCCATCCATTAACTTAAAACTGCAAAAGTAACAATAATGGGTAAATCTATCAACTGTTTACTGGTATTAGGGTGCTAAGACACCTTACGGGATGAAATGATTAGCAAGTTATCTGCCGAAGAAAGTGAAGTACCAACAAATTGGAAAAAACGTCCTCGTACTACCTCGGCTAAATATTTCTTGTGATTCATAACACGTTATGATATCATACAAAAGATACCTTGCTCAGGAAAGTGACGCAATGCATTACGGTTTTCTTGTCCAAGTTTAGTGATATCATTGTAGTCATAAACTGGTATGCCCTTCACAGCATCACTATTTAGGGATGATTTATCACCCCAAAGTACCACAATAAATCTTGCATTAATCCTTGAAATGAAAGATTCTGCAAGCCGGTTAAAGAATTGAGGACTGTCCACAACAAGTGCAATACTGTGATGGGAAAAAACAATGAAGTCATATCATAACATGAAAGAAAAAACTGAAATTTGTATTAAACACCAGGCACATAGGCATAAAGTAAAGATACTCCTTACAATACAATTGTCTAACAATCCATATTCCTATAGTCTGAATGATAAACACACCATGCTATGCTCAAGGCAAAACATTTCAGTAAACAAGCATGCATGCTTCGAGAGATTAAGTTCATGGGCAGCCGTGCATACAACAAGACCAGCACAATAGAAACATCTTGGTCTAATAAAAATGTTAAAATTGCAATGCAGATGTTGTACTCCCTTCGATCCATATTAGTTGTCTCTAAGTTGGATGTATCTAGACATGTTTTAGTGATAGATCCAATCGATTTAGTGACAATTAATATGGATCGGAGGGAGTACTTTTTTCACATGCTAGCAGCTAACACAAGGCTAATCTAAAAGGTGGTCCATCCAGATCTTACTTTAACTATAGATGGAAACAAAATGCCAAACTTGAACCTCAAATTACATGCCCCTTTAACAGTGAACACCTTGCTCAATTTTCATCTCAACATTCCATCAAACAGAACAAGTGGAAGGATTTAATTAGGCATATCCAAATGATTGGTTAGCTTTAAATAGGCAGGTACTGAATCCTTACGGGCCCTTGGCTCAACAGTTCAAAATGGGCAGAGAAGAGACAAGTGGATGGAAATTCAGTTATGTTGCGCACGATTGGAATTGCTCCTAATTGCATAATCAATCATTTAATTCAAAGCAATTTCAAATTCAGATCTGAAAAGGAGTTGATAGCTCACCTTTCTGAGTGATTGTATATTTCGAACAGTTCTTCATCTGACGATCTTGTTCCTCTAACAACATTGATAGCACCAGTAGCCATGATTCCTGGATTGCATGTGTCAGTTGCATGATTACTGATGAACATTCATCATTACGCAATTCAAAGACAGTTACAGGAACTTCCCTAGAGAGCTTAATAAAAACAGTGAGCACATCTTTCAACAAGCTGACATTTGTTAAGTTAAAAAACTGAAATTTTTAACTCACTATCTTTTAAAGTTTGAAGAGTCAAATGCATATTAAAGTGACTACAATTTGGTTATTTACGTGATTCCATCATCTCCTTTTTGCCAGGAAAGCAACAGTAGCACTCGTATAAACTGCAAGCTAAAATTAGCAACTCTAGCATTCGGGCAATTTGAACTTTTCAGCAGATAACATCCATAAGTAGAAAAGATCAAGAACTAATTTAACCATCCTGAAATAAAATGGGAAATTACCTTGATCGGCAACCAGCCAGTGACATGAGTTGTCAGCAAAAAGGGCAACCTTTTCATCAGGAGCAACGCCAACAGCTCTTAGACCATGAGAAAAGTCCAATATTTGCTGTTCAAGCTGAATAAAGAATGCAATATATGGATAAAAAGGAAAAACATTATCTAGAGGATTATGGATGTGGATTGCAGAAATTCCTTGCTCTAGTCAACCATAAAGGCTTCTTTTATTTGTTTGAAACATCAGTAGTGCAGTCAATATGTAAGTTGCGTCTACTGCACAAGCCATCAAGTAGTTATTTAGTAATAACAAGAGAAACAGCATATGGCCCAAAGGATGTGTACTTCGCGTTCACATTTCCAGAGAAATTGTCTTAGATCATCGGGCATCAAAGATAAATTTTGTGGTAGTTCAAGCAGTACCTGCTTATAAGTCAACTCAGAAGGAGGATCATGATAAGGATCAAGCAGAGCTACGCGGTCAGCGTATTTTTCTGCTGCTGTCCTCCAAATATCAGGAACCGCCTTCCATTCATGCACAGCCAATTCATTTCCACCAGGCAATAGAGCACTCTCAAGCAAAGGCGAACACTTCCCGCGAGGTGGGCTCTCTAGCTGGGATGCAAATTTATGAGAAGTTTCAGTCGGAGAAATTTAGTCGTCGAAGGCAAATTCAGTATATCGATGCTATCCCCAGACATAGATAATTGCAACTTTGTAAAGCAAATTGTTTTGCTGGCAAGATAATGCTGAACGACTCACCGCAGTTCCACAGTTTCAGGTCATAGTTGCCACCTCGCATTTTGTTGTCTAACAACTTTTACATTTATTCACATTTAGAAAATCTTAAAACAGCAAATGACCCATTGATCTGACCAGGCACGAAAAAAGGCTGTTCCTACTATACTACTAAAACACGCAATGGCTGGCTAGCTCGGTCGCACCGATTTGACAACGGCAAGGCCTACAGCAAGTGAACAACTGACACACAGTGAAACCTTCCCTTTTATACTATATATACAACTTTCTGAAGCTGAACCCCACTCTGGCAAAGGGGAATCTAGAACTAGTGCCTCCTCCAAAAGCTAAACCAAGTTGCTGCTTTTGCTTTCTCCGAAAGGGGGTTACTACTTACTACCAGGTAGAGATGCCTGCCCTGCCCTGCCCAGCCATGAAGCTCGCTCTGAAACCAACAAGATAGTACTCGTGCCGACATAGCGACAGGACAGGTCGAGGCTAGCGATTTACAGACGAGCGACGCCGGAACGACGCAACTCGGCGCTCGCCTCACATCGATCCAAGCGCGACGGACAGACAGCGGCCCCGCTGGCGCTGCTTGGCGTAGCGCGGCAGCTCGGTCAGGTTATCCAAGGACGCGGGAAGGAAATGAGGTGGGGGGACACAAACCGAGGAGGGGCGCGGAGAGGCGGCGCACCGGGGCACGACGCGAGGAGCGCGGCGCGGCCGCACGGAGGAGGCGAGGAGGCGGTGCCGAAGTCGGAGCGGCATGGCGGCGGGGCGGTGCAGGAGGAGGGGGAGCGGGGAGCGGAGCGCCGACATTTGGCCGGAGGAGGAGGGGGCGGAGGAAGCGAGGAGCATCGCGGCAGCAAGCGCACTAATAACGACCCCGCTGGACTGGAAGTGCAACTGTCTGATGATGAGAGCCACATGAAAGGAAGCGCACGACATAGGGGGCGCAGGGCAGAGGACGGAGAGCCGAGAGCGACGGAGGAGATGAGGTCGCGTCGCGGCGTGGCGCTGTGGGCAAAGGCGGACGGACGGCACGAGGCGCCGGCGCCGGCGTGTCGTTTGACCCTCGGATCTCGGGCGGACGGCCGGATCTCTTCTCATAAAAAGTTCTGCCATGAAATGCTCCCACTGTTTTTTAAGGATGTGTGCCCGGTTCCATTCCAACGGAGATTTCCTGACTTGGACTTTGAGTTGACTTCACCAACATCTAGACAAGGCATCCTTTATCTTTGAGTTTGAGTTGACTTCGCCAATAGTCCATAGAGATGTGTTCCTACCCGGAGATGCATTGGGGTGTCTCACCCGTGCTCCTACCGGTAACCTAGTTGTTGTTATTCGGTCCAATAATTTGGTGAATCCCTTAAATCATGCAACTATGAGTGTGAGTCTACCTTAAAGCTTAACATGTTTTTTCACGACTCCGGTGACGAAAGAGATCTTATATCGAACTACAATGGTCGATCCCGAGATCTTACATATGTGTATGGATCGGCGTCTTATCAATTCCATTATCGTATGTTATCGTTATCCAATTTCTCGACTTGATGATGTGCTAAGATGAATTTTGTAGTTCCTTCAACTTTTGGTGACGAATGGAAAACTGCCATCAAGATCAAACTTGACATATACGAATAGTTAGTTATGCCATTTTGGTCTATCAAATGCTCCTGCAACTTTTATGAGGTTAATGAACCATGTGTTGAGACATCGCATTGGTAAATGTGGTATTTTCTACTTTGATGGCATCCTTATTTATAGCAAGTCTATCAAACACCATGCAATTCATGTAAAACAAGTTTTGCCAATTCTTCGTCAATAATTTTTGTAAATATTTGCTTTCTTTGGTTTTGAAACTAAGTTTTTGATTCCAAACGTCCAGTCTAACTAGGGTCTCCTATGGTCAGGATGGCTCTGATACCAACTTGTCAACACCCGGATTTTTAATCCTAGATGCCTGTTATGCCATACATCGCAATCCCAGGATTACCATTTTTGCGAGACATAACATAATTGGATACCACAGTACATCATCCATTACAAAACATACATAAGGTCTTACACAAATAAGGATCTCATGATCCAGTTCTTAATACAACTTAAGCAGCGGAAATACGTAACAATAACGGTAGCGTAGGCGAAGCTCCATCTTCGGGGTCACAGGCAATGCTGACGATAGGAGATGATCCTAGTTGTCGTAACCTTCCTGGGGTCCATCTTCCAGGTACTCATTTTCATAGTCTGGCCACGGGAATAGCCAGGGACAAAGCCATGAGTACTCTTTAAGTACTCGCAGACTAGTACTAACAAGTGAAGGGGGTTTTTGTAGTAGGACACTAAGCTTTAGGGTTATTTTGCAAAAAGCCAGATTTACCTCTACTAAGTTTAGAAACGAAGAAAGCTAGTTGAAGTGTTATAACACCTAAGTGGGAACTTGTATTTCATATCACAACTCTGTTGTGGTCAAGTCAAAGTCTCAAATTCATTTCATAAGTCATTTTGAAAACATCTGACGGGGGAACAGTATGGCCCCTCCAACTATCCATAACCGCGGACGCGGCTATTCGAATAGTTTGGCACTCTGCAAAGATTGTACACTTTCACCACAACATTCGATACATCCATCAGGAACAAATCCTGAATTCACCATACTCAGTATGCGGATAATCAATCCTAACCTTTCAATTACACGCCCTAGTATAGGCACCTCTCCTGTGAGTTTGGCCTCCCAACCATGACCAACTGTCATCTTGGGTACTGCACAGGTGGACAATCTTCACAAGGTAGCCTCAGCTCAGACCTTGGCCGTGAGGGAACTAATACTAAGGTATATAAGTTTTCAGTCAAGCCCTACCCAATTCTCGGGTATTGTGGTTGTACGGTAAAATTAGAATGGTATCGCATCCAGACAACCATCAGTTTTATAAAGGGCTAAGGCTCGTGCCTCAACATTTTCATCATCATAAATCATCTGGTGTTCGGAAACACATGTACAAAACATCTCAATAGAACGATCCATCATTCCAAGGTTTTCATAACCATTTTTCCACCAAGTATTCCATCTAAGTTGATCAAGTTTTATGCTTAGCACTAGCATCTACAAGTGGAGGTAAGTACTAATGAGGGGTGGTAAACTAGTGGAGTTTAACTAAGTTCAATCTCATGCCTTAGGATGACATAAAGATTACCTAGCTTAGGCCAAATTTTATGCTCTTTATGCAACCTTCAATTATCTTTCTAGTATCTACAGTTCACTTAAGTAAACTCTGTAATAGCTTTGATAGAGAAATAAAGTATAAAGCTTGTAAGTAAAAACTAGGATTGGTTTCTCAAGTGGTTATGATCATATATGCTTAAGGCATATAGTTGGCATGGTAACAAGCAAGTATTTGCTTGCATATGTCAACTTGATTAGTAAGGCTTGCTAAAGTAGAGTATCTTGCAAGTGTTAGCTTGCACATTCAACTAGTAGTATTAGGCTTGCCTTGTGCAGAGCAGTAGTTGAAGTTCTCCTCTGCTTCTTCTTCGTAGTATCCTCCTTCCTCGTATCCTTGGTCGGTACTAGCGTCTATAAATAAATACGAGGTACACAATCACCAAACAATACTTAACTAATTTCAATCATCACACAAAAGGGTCCTATAGATGATCTAGCATCATCACTAACATTACAAGATTAAAGCTTGGTTTAATTTCTTTTATTTTTAGAAAAGTAATTTCTACTCATTGAAAAACTACTTAAGATTTAATATTCTCCAAACCAAACATGGGATCATGTTGACACATGTCATCACCACATATTTTAGTCCATGGGAATGTGATTTAAGGTGGTGTCACAATTTAATAAGGTTTAACCTTTTATTTTAATTAAATAAGTGACTAGAAATGCCTATGTGGCATTCTTTTATTACTTGAACAATATTTCTGTAAGTAAACCCAAATGTTTTTTATATATTCTGAAAGGTATGATTAAATATGATTTTTGAGAGTTGGAATCAACTCAAAAGCTTTTATGGTTTAAATTTGAAAAATGTTTGAATGCAGAAAAGGTTCTGCCTTGTTATTTTTACCAAGGGTGATCTACAGATCCAAATAATTTAAATCCAACGGGCTTGGATTCAGCATTTCAAGACCTTTCTAACAAAATTGGTTTCATTCAATTTGGTTTACTGAATCGAGCTGGGTTGATTTTTGAAACTAGGTACAGAACTGTGTTTGAATTAAAATGGAAAAAGTTAAATTCAAACGACTGGGCTGCGCGGGAAACGATAATGGGCTGGCCCAGTGTCACTCCGCGGCGCGGGGCTCAACTGACAGGGGGTTCCACCAATCAGCGGCTCTTTAAACGCGAAGCGGTACGGGGCAATCTCATCCGCACGATCTAAGTCTAATCGAACAGCTGCTACTCATCGTCCACGTCGGGCTACGCCGGCGAGACAGAAACCTAACGCGACAGGTGGGGGTCGTCGGGGGCTCACCGGGGCTCAGGCGAGGGTCGGCGAGGCGGGCGAACGACGAAGTCGACGACGACGAATCTCCTGGTACCGGCAGCTTCTCCTGGGGTGGACGAAATCGACGGCGCCCTTCTTCTCCAGAGGCGGCCTGCTCTGGCCAAATTCCGGCGATGCGCTGCTCGCCTTGATCCGGTAACGGGGTGGAACGATCAGTGAGGAGAGGGGAGTGAGATGGTGTGAAGAGTTTGAGCGGGGGAGGCCTCTATTTATAGTTTCGACGACGAGACCGAACGGAATGGGCAAGCGACGGTGGCGACATGGCTACGGGCTGCTAGAGGCATGGCCAGCGGTGGCGATCGATCGGTGGTCTCCTGGCGATGCTCTATGGCTTTAATGCGCGTGTAGGGGCGGTGGCAATCGGTCTGGAACATGTGATGCTCTGCGCGGCAGAGGCGGCGTCTTCGACGGCTAGCGGTGGTTGTGAGGCATGGGGCAGTGAACGGGGATGTCTGGCGGTCTCCTGGGACGGTGGTGATGGTGTATGCACGCGGCGAGGGCGGCGCGCGGTCTGTGGGCGTGTGTCGAGGGTGGCGCTCTGGCGCACGCTCAACATGGTTGACAGAGGCACGGGCACGGCGTTCCTGGGTGCTCTGATCGATGTCTTCGAGAAAGGGCTGGTCGAGAGGGGGCGGTGAGGCATGGGTGATCTCCCAGACAAGTTTGGCATGGCTAGTTCCTCTCCTAGCTTGCTGTCTACACTGGGGTGGCATGGGTGGCTTCGGCTGTTCACCATTGATGACATTGCCAAGATTACAGTGGTGCTAGACGTTTATAAATGAGCTAGATGATCTACTAAAACCTAGTTGCAACCAGAGAGGGAACAAGTTAGGCTCAAATCACTGCTCCAAATAGTGTTTGGATTTTATTTGATTTCCATCTGCAAGGTGTTTGATGAAATGGCCGCATGAATTCAAGTTTTGAATTTTGAAAAGATTTTTGGTGGATGTGCTAGGTAGGTGTTGGTGAGTCTGCAGATGCTTGGGTTTTGAAAGTTGAGCTTGTTTGAGTGGTTTTTGAAAAAGTGGGATCTTCCCATATGATATAGATTCAATTTTAAACTGTCCTTTAAACTATGCATTTGAATGTTTCTGGATGATCACAAAGTGGGCCTTGATACTTTATTATGAGTACTATCAAGGGGTGCAAAGATCCAAACAAGTTTCTGTTAAGTTCTGAAAGTTAGAGACATCCAAAGTAGGCATGGGAGTTAAATTGGTCAAAATGACCATTCGAAATTGAATGTAATACAAGTGGACTTGGCATCACGGTATACTCGTGCAAAACGGATGCCTAGTTGTAGGAAAGTAGTGATCTCTACCACGTTTCGTGAAACACGCTATCAATCATGAAAGTGGGTTGATAACCCAATATATGGGTCATCAATGAAGGGAAAAGATCATTGGCGTCGAAGGGATTTGTCGATGGTGACCATGGGCAGGTAGTGAGGTAAGGGATTCATTGATGGTGGGCACGACTAGCCTACTACATGATTAGATAGCGGAGTCCGGGAGGCCCTCGAGTCCGGGATTTGTGATCCACAAAGCGGAGTGATCAGATTTGGATGCTCGAGAGCTAGAGGACTGATTTCCGTCTTTTCAGTTGGATAGTTCACCCTATTTCCAAAATGGATTTTGTATTTATTATTACAATCTCGAATCTATTTATCAATTTACATCACACTATTATTAACATCCATACCGCCTTCTTAAATGTGTTTTCATGAACGTGACTATATATACTTCCTCCATCTCAAATTAGATGTCGAGAATTTATCTAAATTTAATATATCTATATACTAAATAGTGTTCAAATATATTTAAATTTAGACAAATATACAACATCTATTTTCAAACAGAGGGATCAGTACTATATCTCAGCCTCAAAAAATAACAAATTCGTCCATGTTATTAACATCCATGCAACATCCTCAAACATGTTTTCATGAATGTGAGTATACTATGGCTGTGTTGATTGGGTTATAGATGTTGAAAATCAGCTATGGAAAATCAGCTGTAGGAAGCAGCTGTTAGAAGCAAAGATTTGGTGTTTGGCAAGAGTGCTTTTAACGACTGCTATTGCTAGTTGTACAACTAAATATCTGAAATGCCCCTAATACAGAAGATTTATATAAATGTTGATTTAAGGTGAATTAGCTGTTTCTGACATTCTTTTGGCTTTTGGAACAGATCAGTGAACTTTCAAGAACAGTTAGTGAAATTGAAAATATCTGAATCCATAAAAAATGGATTTGCAAATTAGAAAAATAAAAATAAAATTTACCTATCCTGAATTCTTAAACTTTACTATCCTATAGATCCTAGATTTTGGCTCCTTTACTGATCCTTCCCAATCACATGGAAGTAGCAAGGACAAATCTCAGGTTGCCGTCGGCAAGGAGCAGAGACGCGGACGCCGACAGTCTGCAAGAGGTCGTCCGCTCCATGGGGACGGGAAGCGCTCAGGAGTAACACTGCCGGAAAGGGAGGCTCGCCATGCGCTCGAGGAAGCCGGAAAGGGAGGCTCACTGTTCGCCTTCTGCTTTGCCTCCCCAATTAAGATGAGGGGAGGTCCAGAACGGAGCTGGCGAGGATGGAGTGGTGGAGGGGAGAGGCTATGGCGGGGACGACGACCGGCATCGAGGAGGACGACCGGCGGCGAGGAAGAGAGGCGGCTGGAATCGTGGCGGCGCGAGACCCTAGTTGTGCCTTTCCATGGAGACGGGAGAGAGGTCAGCGGCGAGCGGATGGGGTGTCCGCGTCGGGGCCTTGGGGTTGTACGAGTTGGTTGGTGTCATGGCAGAAACCTGTAAATTACTTCAAAGTCTAGAGGGCATATTCGTCCGCTGCAGCTCGGGAAGCGACGAGAAGCTCGAGAAGCGCCTTTCGGCCGGCCGTGATGCCTAGTGCAATTTTGAGTACCGCTTCTCGCTAGGGCGGTCAAAAATCTAGCTGTTTGTTTGCCCTTTTGACTTTTCAACCGCGAAGCTGGAAACAAACAGAGCCTATATCTCACGCACAAAAAATAACAAATTCGTCCATGTTGAAATTGTCCACCAATCTTTCGTTGAAGCCCTTGTAATTTCACTAGTGCAGAGCCCCCCTTTAACTCCGGTTGGGAGGGCCCTCTAACAGCGGTTCCCCAACCGCTGTTGAGGGTTCGGTGTTAGAGGGGGGGCCTTTAACACCGGTTCTTATACGAACCAGTGTTAAAGGGTGGCGCACGTGGGGCTGCCGCATGCCTCAGCCCCCCCCCTTTAACACCGGTTCGTATCTGGAACCGGTGTTAAAGGTTCTTCTGCCGCGGCAGAGATTTAGGCCGTTTTCCTGCCGCGGCAGGAAAACGGTCTAAATCTCTGTCACGGCAGACTTCTGCCTCTGCCCCGTTCTGGGCGTATTTCTGCGGGAGGGGGGGAACGAGGGGGAATCGATCGGGAGCGGTATACACATAAATCGTCATCGGTACATACGAGTAAATGAATAATTAAGCAACTATTATTATACACAAACATCGTCATCGGCACATACATCGTCATTGGCACATATACATCGTCATCGTTCATTTTGGTGGATATCTAAAGAGTTCTCCGCCAGGCGTGACGACCTCATCAAGTATGAACCCCGCTAATTCCTCTTGAATGGCTCGTATGCGTTCAAATGGTAGTAGTTGGTCCCGCATCCGTTCGATCTGAATATATATGAAGAATGGGCCGTCAATATATATATAAGAATAAAACTCAACACAATTGATGATAATAAAATAATGTTGTGGACTTTGTTTACTTACTCTAAGTTGTTCTAGTGCGGCTTGGCCCGTCGCACATATCGTGTTGCGAATGAACTCGCAAACATAGTACCCACATAAGTTATTGTCGTGTCCCTGATGCGCGCACTTTACGAGAATAGAGAGTTCAATCAAAATAATAATCAATAAAGCATGATATAATGGAATTGGAAGCTAGCTAGTATTACTTACATTTTGGTCTACAAATTTTAGTTCTTCTGACCATTCACCCACGGCCCTGCCCGTGAACCTTTTCCAAACCCTGTCCGGCAAAGAAAATGGATAAAGGAGTAATTAATTACTTGTTGTCACGAAAGTTGCCGATCTAGTGCGATAATATGATTGAAATTACCTCTGGAGCATCTCTCTAAAGTCTGCCCATATCTCTTTTTCTTTTCGTAACGAGTCCATGACAAGGACTTTTCATGAGTCGGGTTGAATGACTAGCAGAATAAAGTGGAACCTACGCACGCATAACTCATCATTAGTTACACTTAACATCGAGTAAGCCGAAACAGAATGTGTACAAGAGAGAGGGTAACAGTACTCACGAGAAGTTGTAAGGCAATAGTATTTCCCTTTTAGTTTGTTGTCTCAGTAAAGACGTTAGCAAGTAATCTTCTGTTTGCCCGGGTTTGGTTTTTACCACTTCTTCATGAACTCTATTTGGGTCAACGAACCCAATGTCAAAAGGGCCTCCTTTCATGCATTCCATAACCTTTTTCCTGCATAATAGTATATACATATATGGTGAGCATATATATACATGAAATTAATGAAGTGAATGAGATGAGATAAAAATTACAGAAATAGTACTTACACACAATAAAGGCTGATGGCAGATTTGTCGAGTTCCTTCTGATTGAAAAGAAAATGCAAGTCTTGAATGTTGAAGTCGATCGCGTCATCTCCGCACAAGAAAATCTGATCTCTTATATGCGTCGTGATCCATTCTTCTTTTCTCGTCTTGCAGAAATCAAGGTACCACTTGTGCAATTTTCGCATCTTTGTTGGTAGATTCTTGAGCTCCTCTTTCTTGACTAGATTCTTCCCATACTTCCATGGCTGTATGGGGTTGGCATCGCATTTGGGCAAGTTGTCTCCCATGACGTTCAAGTATGCAATGTAAGTCATCCCCATCTCATTGGCCTTTCTTTGTAGCTCTGCCTCGTAATCATTTACGGGAGGAGCGTCCCGTGTGTCGAACATTTGGAGCGGGGCACATGATTGGTTTTCCTGCTCTCCGAGCATGGGAACTGTTTTCTGGGGTGCCTCACGACTGCTACTTTCAGTCTCCCTGCGGCGCCTTGCATCCGCCTTCAAAATCTGGTGCTCGTAGTCCGGCACAAGTGGGGTTTTAGGTTTCAAAAGATTTTTGTAAAACTTCTCCACCACCGCCGGATCTATTTTCTCCTTTGGCTCGTCCCGTCTAGGTGCAAAGAATTTCTTGACCTGTTCTTCCGAGATCCTATTGGTCTCCTCGTCGCTGCGATTCCATGGTAAAACCGGCAATGGCTTGGCGGAAGGCTGCGGGACGTAGTTTTTTGAACTCTTTGGCGTACGGTTTCCTGCGGATTTCTTTGTGGCAGTGCTACTGATGCTCCTCGTGGCAGTGCTCTTCCGCTTACGCTGAGGAGATGGCTGAAGCACCGGAGATGGCTGACGGGCCGGAGATGGCTGCCGCGCAGGAGATGGCTGACGGGCCGGAGATGGCTGCCGCGCCGGAGATGGCTGTCGCGCAGGAGATAGCTGAAGCGGCTCAGACTGCTGATGCTGCGGAGACGGCGGGGGTGCCAGTGACCTCCAATTTGGAAGCACAATGTGTTCCTTCTTCCAAAGAATGGTTGTTTTCACTGCAAATTTGAGTTGAGTTTCCCCTTCACCTGTAGCATGGTCAAGCTGTGCTTCCTCATATTCCTTCACAACCTCATCCACCCCGACAATAGCATAGCCATCTGGAATCGGTCGGCAGTGGTAAGTTCCACCAGCTACAGGAGGTAAGGCATAGCCGACAGCCGCCTTAATGGATAAGCCCATTAATCTCACATGCAGCTCAGCGTGTTCGCTCTCCGTGATCTCATCCACGGGGTATCGAGGACCCGTCATTTCAAGCGTGGGCTGCACGTTCTCCGTGGAAGCCACACTGCTTTTCCGCGCAGAGTCTGGGCCGCGGGCAGCTTCCAATGCAGGCTCTTCGTGCCGCTGAGATGGGCCGGTAGCCTTATGGCTCTGTTGTGCATTCACTTGCGCCTGCAGCACCGCAAGTGCATGTTCTATCTGTGTCATCCGCTCTGTACGCTCTTTTTCTTTTCTGCCGCGCCATCTGTAAGAGTCGCTCCAGTCGGCAAACCCATCCTTCCACGTCATACCCCCTGTGCCTCGTGCATGTCTAGGGTGTTCTTTTTTACCGATGGCGCGTGTGAGCTGGTCATTCTCTCTGTCGGGATGGAAGGTCCTGGCGGATGTTTCCTCGTATGCCGTGATGAGTTCAGTGACGGGTTTGGCAAGAAGGGTTGGGAAGATACACAATCCTGTTTTCTGGGTCCAACCTTGCCCCGATTCCGTAGAACCAAGTCTTTGCACGTAGGTCCCACCCATCTGTCTGGGGTGTGATCCCTCTCTCGCGCAGGGCCTTCTCAGCTTCCTCCCACTTAGGCCTCTGAGATATGTAGCCACCTGACCCCGTCCTCTGGTGATATTCCTTCTTCAGGGCATTAAGCGTATTGGTTTCTGACCTCTTTTTAGCTATAGCACTTTTTTTATATGTCTCAAATTCGGGCCAGTGAGGTCTTATCTTCGCATAATATGCGTCTTCGAAATTTGGAGTCTCGCCAGATTTGACAAATTTGTTCAATTTTGTCTTCCAGTTGCGGAAAGCGTCAGCCATCTTCTTTAGAGTCCACTCTTTGACCTTTTCCTTTATAACCGGGTTGTTTTCATCCTCCTCTCGCGGAAGGGTGAAATTTACCAACAACGAATTCCAAAGCGTTTCTTTGGATCTATCATCGACAAAGGTACCGTCGCCCTTCTTTGGCTTATTCCAATTTTCAATTATGATTGGGATTTGGTCCCTAACAAGAACTCCAGCCTGACGTACAAATTTGTCTGCGGCCTTCTTGGGCTCCATCGGCCTGCCATCAACACGGACTGCTTCGATCGTGAACTTTGCACGATCTTTCAACCGCTGGCTCGCGCCTCGCTTGCTCTTTTTCGTAGAAGAAGATGGTTGCTGGCTGGTCGATCCAGAGGGCTAAAAGAAGAAAGAAGCGTTAATTAATACATGTAGAAGAAGATTGTTGGTGGAAGTCAGCAGAGGCTTAATCAATGCATATACCTCGCCGGACTTTGTAACCATTAAATTGCGTTCACCGGAGTCTTCATCTTCTCCATGACTAGTACTTGAGCTGTCGTCATCATGTCCCTCCAAGTTCAGATATTGTGAGGTGTCCTCATCAATAATGTTCTCCATTATTTCTTCTTCTTCAAGGTTTCTACTAAGTGGATCCATAGTTTCTAAAACAATAATATTATCTAGAGTAAGAGTGTAAACATTCAAGTGGACTTGGATTCATACACAAATATACATATTATTCATACAAAAATACACAAATGAAATTAAAACCCTAAGGATGCTTGATCATTTTAAACGAGTTCCGAGGGGTCCAAACCCTAATTCGGAGAAATCCCGAATGCATATGAGAGGGGCTAGCTACAGTGGCAGACCGGAGGCTGGCGGCGTTGGAGAGCGACCTAGGGAGCGCGAGGTAGCGTGATGCGGCCTACCTAAAACGGGCGTTGTTCGAAAGAGGAGGCCGAGGCAAACATTATAGCGACGGAAAACAACTTGGCAGAACAGATACAATATGGAGGGGATGTCCCCAAGATAGGCCCCAGACCGAGGGGAGAAGCCACAGCGCTCGCCAAAGAGCTGCCCGCGTAGTCCACCTTCTAAGGCCGCCACCGACATCCGCGAACTCTAGCCACCACTCCGACGACCAACGACACATCGCATCGCCGAAGAGAGGGACGTCGTGCCGTCGTTACCAGCGGACACACCTGCAACCCAGAAGGACCATGCATACACCCCGACATCGCTGGCATATCGCACCCCACCTAGGCCACATCGGAGCTCGCACCCCACCTAGGCCGCATCGCGAGGTCGCACCCCATGGCCACCACCGGAGCTTGCACCCCACCTAGGCCGCCCCCGCAGCCGAGAGGGGAGGCCGTCCCTGTACCGCGCCTGGGCCCTGGGCCTCCCCGACGAATCCACCTCCCTGACCCATCCCCTCCACATCCCTGTCATTGGCCCCAATCCGTGGACGCGCTCGCGTAGCCGCTCCTGCCCGCCACACCCGATGACGCGAGCTACCACCGACAATGCGAGCTCGAAATCAGGTTTGGGTCTTCCCCTGTCAAAGCTGTCTTCGTGTCCAATTTGATCCTACTACTAATAAGTACAATGGTTTGAAATCATACTTTCTACAAAGCTTGTTCTATTTCATCTTGGTACATCTGTTTCGTACCTACATTCCTATTGCAGTTTTCGTGTCCGATTTGATCCTACTACTAATAAGTACAATGGTTTGATTTATATACAGAAGTATATGAAATTGAATCAAAAATCAGAGTAGTAAATTTCGAACCCTCTAGCTTACAACATTTCTTGTAGATTGTAAATGGAATCAATAGCAAAATTCGAACGACGCAGAGGACGGAGTGGCGCCACCGCGCGAGCTCCACTCTGCCGGCCGGTGGCACCACCGCGCGAGCTCCACACCGCCGCGCGCCAGGAGGAAATAGAGAAGGGGAGGAAACAGAGGGGACGACCAGGCACGGTCCGCTAGCTCACCACGGCGTCGGGGTTCTTGTAGGCGTCGTCGTCGGCTTCGGTGGCGCGCGCGCAGTGGCGGTGGCGGTCGTCGGCTTCGGTGGCGCGCGCGCGGTGGCTGTGGCGGTCGTCGGCTTCGGTGGCGCGCACGCGGTGGCGAGGGCTGGAGGGCTTCGGTGGCAAGGGCGCGCGGTGGCGACGGCGAGGGGTTCGATCGATCTGGCTCTGGGGGGAAGAAAGGAAGGGGATGGCGCATTTAATACCCCCCCCCCTTTAACACCGGTTCGGGGCTGGAACCGGTGTTAAAGGGGGGGGGGAATTCGTTTCGCGCGCGCATTTATTACCACACCCCCCCCCCTTTAACACCGGTTCAAATGCCCCCCCCCTTTAACACCGGTTCCTGTCTGGAACCGGTGTTAAAGGGGGGGCATTTATTTCATGCATTAAAGGGGCATTTTTAATTCAAAAAATATGATATGAATTTAGAAAATTCATATCTTTTTCATTTCAACTCAGAAAAATATGAATAATATATCATAATTTTCAGAAAAATAATATCTATCCATTCATGTAAATCATTTTATATTTACTTTACATGAAAGTTTTCAAAATAATTAAAACACTTACATATAAATTTTGATTATTCAATTCAAACAAAAATAAATTGTTAAATCCTAAAACTTTGAACATAAGAAATATTAAGCATCTAAAAAATGATTTTTATTAGATCAAATCATATTTTAATGCCGCATCTTTTGTATTAACATTTTTGAATTGATTGGATATTTAAATGTCGCATCTTTTGTATACACTTGAATCTCACCAAGCCTCGCTCAACTTGCATTGTTTTTTTGATAAAATAGCATATTGTGAACCTAGAAATGATTTTTGTAAAAAATCATGAGCATCGTATCATGTACTTGTAGTTCATATCTGACCCACTTCCTGCCGATTCGGTAGGAATTTGTCTTTTTCACCAGAGGTGGACGGAAAGGTTTCAGATCCCCCTGTTGGTACATTGTGCATATAAGATGGTCTAGTATTTTTGTAAAATGTGTTGGTGGTTTTTTGAATTAGCCATTTGGTGGTTGCTTCACAAAACCGTCCGTTTTTTATGCTCGGAAAATGGAAAATGCCTTTTTGGTGCGATAAAAAGGAAAACTTCCTCTTGCAACATTGTTTGCCATGTCATGATGCACATGTATGCACAATATGGCCATATTATCACAAACTATGTCTTGATTCTAGCCATAACATTGGTCATTTGACCCGAAAGCCAAGAAACCTCGAATGAGATAGGTCATTTTGAGACAGTTACATAAAGCCGAACTGGAACTGAAAATTAAGATACATAAAAGAACTAAAAATTAAGATACATGGCCAGATTAAGTAACAATCGCCGAACTGGAACTGAAAATTAAGATACATAAAAGAACTGAAAATTAAGATACATGGCCAGATTAAGTAACAATCGGCCGAACTTGTTTCGGAATGTTGGAGTGATTCAGTCATGCTCCTGCCTACACCTGTAATACTCGCCACTGTAGTCGTCGTACTCGCCGCCGCTGTCATCGCTGTCGTCATCGGGGTCGCCGTAATTGAACCTCTGGAGAGTACGCGTGGGCTGGACTTGAGGGTAGCGCGTGGGCTGGACTTGAGGGTAGCGCAGACGGGGGTTAGAGTCGGCGGCAGTGTCATAGGCCATGATGCTCTGGAGAGTCCGACCGCGCCACCATAGCCGACGGCCGGCCTCGTTGAAGTTAGGAGGAGGTGGGCCGTCCTCCTCGTGCCTGGTGAGCGCCCTCTCATGCCGATCCACGAAGAAGGCTTCCCAAGTAGGGAAATAGTCGGGATGCCATCTGGGATTCCTCCGCTTCTCCGGCGTGAGCTCGAAGTAGTAGTGGTTCGTGATGGCCATCCGGCGCGCCACACCTAGAGGGACAGGAGGAACCGACACGCCTCCGACGCTCAGCATCCAGCCGACGGGGACACAGTAGCCCGGCGGGCAGGGGTAGTTCGAGGCACAAAGCGCCTCCGCCTCCCTGGGGGTTAGTGCTACGGTGGAAGCCATGGGAAAGAGTGATGAGGTTGCAGATATGAGTCTAGAGATGTGCAATGACAATGGAGGCCAACCCCCTACATATATATAGTGAACTAGCGGGAAGAACTGGAGGGAAGAACTGGCGGGAAGAAAAATCGCGGGAAGAAAAATGGCGGGAAAAAATGGCGGGATGAACCTTTAGTCCCGGTTGGAGACACCAATTCACCTTTAGTCCCGGTTGGAGACACCATCCGGGACAAAACACGAGTCAGCACTAATAATAGGGGTGAGTGTCGACATTATTTCATAAGTGTCAACACTATGTCGAGCTGCTTGTACTATAAATAGGCATCCTTGTGAGTCCAGTCCTCCAGCCAGTTTGAGGCAGGGACACCACTACGGCCAGTTTCAGGGAGATGCCGACGGAGCCCAGTCCTCCGGCATCTCCGAGAACCTGGTCATAGAGGCACTCCCTAATATGTGAAATTAGTTAGCTCCCAGGTGTATTGATCTAGTTAGAGAAGTTACAAAGCTGCAAGATGGTTTTCGAGAGCAGGGACACCACTACGGCCAGTTTCAGGGAGATGCCGACGGAGCCTAGTCCTCCGGCATCTCCAAGAAACTGGTCATAGAGGCACTCCCTAATATGTGACCGCGCGCGTTTGGAGATCAGATCTTAATGGTAAGTACGAATCGGGACAACTTCTTCTCATAGTCCCGGTCCATCCACAAAACATGACTAACACTCAAGACATGTATTAATATTAAAAACATGAACTAGAGTTACATAATATGAGCATGAACTTCTTGGCATATGTCCTTCCTTATGATCGCTTCAGACGTAACCATGGAGCATCTTCTTTACTTAACGGAATGCTTGGGTCAGTTTTCACTGTGAAGGGCGGAATTTCATCAAACTTATTATAATCTTCTGACATGTCTGTCTTGTCCTCGATTTCCACGATGTTTCTTTTCCCTGAAAGAACTATGTGACGCTTTGGCTCATCATATGATGTATTCGTTTGCATATTTTTTCTTTTTTTTGGTCTGGAGGACATGTCCTTCACATAGAAAACCTGAGCCACATCATTGGCTAGGACGAATGGTTCGTCTAAGTTCTTCATAAAGTTTTGTTGAGATCCACCGTTGTCATTCCGTACTTCTTGTCTACCTCAACCCCTCCTCCTGTTAGCTTGACCCATTTGCATTGAAACAAGGGGACCTTAAAATTAGGTCCATAGTCAAGTTCCCATATCTCCTCTATGAACCCATAATACGTGGTCTTTTGCCCATTGTCTTCTGCTGCATCGAAGCGGACACCACTGTTTTGGTTGGTGCTCTTTTTATCTTGGCCTATCGTGTAAAATGTATTCCCATTTATCTCGTACCCTTGGAAAGTACATACAGTCGAAGATGGTGTCCTGGCCAACAAGTACAGCTGATCCCCAACAGTGGTGTTATTCGTGAGAAGTCTTTGCAGCCAGCCGCCAAAACTCGCCATGTGTTCACTTATAATCCATTCATCAGACTGCCCCGGGTGTTTGAGGCGTATTAAATTCTTGTGTTCATTGATATACGGGGCAACCAAGATAGATCTTTGTAAAACTGTGTAGTGTGCTTGATTAAGAGAATGCCCGTCCCTACATATCATTGCTTTACATCCTAGGGTGCCTTTTCCACGCAGTCTCCCCTCATGTCGTGATTCTGGAACACCAATCGCCTTAAGGTCAGGAATAAAATCAACACAGAACTCAATGACCTCCTCTGTTACATAGCCCTTGGAGATGCTTACTTCTGGCCTAGCACGGTTATGAACATATTTCTTTAAGACTCCCATGTATCTCTCAAAGGGGAACATATTGTGTAAAATACAGGACCGAGAATGGCAATCTCTTCTACTAGGTGAACCAGGAGACGCGTCATAATATTGAAGAAGGATGGTGGGAACAACAACTCAAAGCTGACAAGACATTGGGCCACATCTGTTTGTAACCCTGGTAGGCTTTCTGGATCGATTACCTTCTGAGATATTGCATTGAGGAATGCACATAGCTTCACAATGGGTACTCGAACATTTTCAGGTAGAAGCCCCCTCAATGCAATCGGAAGCAATTGTGTCATAATCACGTGGCAGTCATGAGACTTCAGGTTTTGGAATTTTTTCTCTGCCATATTTATTATTCCCTTTATATTCGACGAGAAGCCAGACGGGACCTTGATACTGCTCAGACATTCAAAAAAGATTTCCTTCTCTGCTTTGGTAAGAGCGTAGCTGGCAGGAGTTAAGTGGCATCGTTTACCCTTCTCGTTCTCAGGATGCATAGGCTCTTCAGGGGCCTTCAGGCGTTGCTGGTCCTGTCGTGCTTCCGGTGTATCTTTTGTCTTCCCATACACTCCTAGAAAGCCTAGCAGGTTCACGCAAACATTCTTCGTCACGTGCATCACGTCGATTGAAGAGCGGACCTCTAAGACTTTCCAATAGGGTAGGTCCCAAATTATAGATTGCTTCTTCCACATGGACGCGTGTCCGGCATCGTCATTCGGAACAGATAGACTGCCAGGACCTTTTCCAAAGATTACTTCTAGGTCCTTGACCATACCAAATACCTCCTCACCGGTACGGAGGACAGGCTTCCTCCGGGGTTCTGCCAGACGTTTGAAATGCATGCCTTTCTTTCTTACTGGATGCAGGTTCGGAAGAAATCGGTGATACCCTAGGTACACAACCTTCTTACATTTATCCAAATATACACTTTCAGTATCATCTAAACAGTGTGTGCATGCATTGTATCCCTTGTTTGTCTGCCCTGAAATGTTACTAAGAGCAGGCCAATCATTGATGGTTACGAAAAGCAATGCTCGTAGGTCAAATGGCTCCCCTTTGTGCTCATCCCACATACGTACACCTGGTTTGGCCCACAGCTGTAAAAGTTCTTCAACTAATGGCCTTAGATACACATCAATGTCGTTGCCGGGTTGCCTCGGGCCTTGGATGAGCACTGGCATCATAATGAACTTCCTCTTCATACACAACCAAGGAGGAAGGTTATAGATACATAGGGTCACAGGCCAGGTGCTGTGACTGTAGCTCTGCTCACCAAAAGGATTCATGCCGTCTGTACTCATACCAAACCTTAAGTTCCTTGCGTCACGTGCGAAGTTTGGGTACTCTCGCTCGACTTTTCTCCACTGTGACCCATCAGCGGGGTGTCTTAACATCGCGTCTTTCTTACGGTCTTCCATGTGCCATCGCAACAACTTGGCATGCTCTTTATTTCTGAAGAGACGTTTTAACCGTGGTATTATAGGAGCATACCACATAACCTTGGCGGGAACCTTCTTCCTAGGGGCCTCGCCCTCAACATCGCCAGGATCGTCTCGTCTGATCTTATACCGCAGTGCAGTGCATACCGGGCATGCATCCAAATTCTCGTACTTCTCACCGCGGTAGAGGATGCAGTCATTAATGCAGGCATGTATCTTATGCACGTCTAATCCTAGAGGGCAGACAACCTTCTTTGCTTTGTATGTACTGTCGGGCAACTCATTATTTCTTGGAAGAAGATTCTTCATTTTTACCAACAACTTTGAAAATGCGCTGTGAGTCACACCATTCTCTGCCTTCCATTGCAGCAAACCCAGTGTGGCACCTAGCTTTTTGTGGCCATCTTCGCAAGTTGGATACAACAATGTTTTGTGATCCTTTAACATCTGCTCCAGCTTCTCCTTCTCCTTTTCAGTTTCACATTCTTCCTTTGCATCAGTAATGGCCCGACCAAGATCGTCATCAGCGGGCCCATCTGCTCCCTCTTGATCTACATTATCTACCTCCGTTGCATTATCATCATATTCAGGATACATATTATGATATTTTCATCATCCTCTTCTTCTTCGTTGTCTTTCATCACAACCCCTTTTTCTCCGTGCTTGGTCCAATAATTATAGCTGGGCATGAAACCGGATCGAGGCAGGTGGGCGTGAATGGTTCTGGTATTTGAGTAGTCTTTCTTGTTCTGACTGTGAACACACGGACAACACATAAAACCATTGTGACCACGATTTGCATTAGCCACAACGATGAAATTTTGGAGGCCCGTAATGTACTCGGAAGTGCGGAGGTCACCGTACATCCATTGCCGATTCATCTGCATTAATATGTAGTATATATCAAAAAATAATAGGGAGATGACCATTTATATATATAGTACATCAATGACACATGAAACTATAGTTGCCGACCTCGACCGAGACGGAAAGAGCAACAAGAAAGCTTATTTTGAGCTCTCGGGCATTTCACCGAACACCTCTAGTGCATATGAAAAAACACAAACTAGCACTCTTCACACCCTCTTGCTAGGCTCCAAAATGTGAAAGAATGGAAGAGTGGGGTGTGTGTAGGCTGGGGTGGTGTTGTGGCATCCCGCAAAACCACTACTAGAAAATCGCGTTGAATTTGTGCATTGCATCGTCATCATCATGCATTGTTTGACTGCATTATTTGAAAAGCCTAATTTTGAATTGTACAAAAACCCCTCTTATTTTCAAACACAAAACCCCGGTCGCATCGGACGTTTTGTTTTTCTCTAAAAACTATTTTGCAAGGTGGCTTGTTTAATTAGAACAGGATCAAACAAACACAAATAATAAAACAGCCCTACCCTAAATCTTTTCCCACCCAAATCCTGTCTACCCACCAACCAAATCGTGCCACCTCCCCCTCTCACCCAAAACCTACCCACTCTGCCACCTCAGCTATCCACCTCTTTTTCCACCTCTCTCTCTCTTTTCTCACCCGCAGCCTCTCTACCCTCCCTCTCCTCTCTCTCTATGCCCCGCGGGCCCCATCCCACCTGTCCCCACCCGGCAGCCCCACCCGCTAGCCCCCCTCCGCGGTCAAACCGCCCCAGTTCACTCACCCGGTCCAACCCCCCCACCGTGGCCCCACCTGTCGGCCCCCACTCCCTGCCTTCCCCGGACCCCGCCCCCACGCCCCAGGGCCCCACATCACACCCACGCGCTGCACACAGCACACGACACACACGCACGCAGCACCCCCGCCTGGCGCGCCCACCGACAGCCACCCTGGGACCCACCCAGCCCAGACCTCCCCGCTCCCCACCTCCCCACGTTCCACGCTCGTCAACCGCCCCTCCCGCCGCGCGTGCTGCGTCTTCTTCCTCGCCGGCGCCTTCCCCCGCCGCGCCGCGCAGAGCTTCCTCCGCCGGCCACCGGAGCCTCCGCGAGCCCTCACCTCACCGCCGCCCCGGGCCGCGCCTTCCCCCGTCGCCGCTCGTCGCCGGGCCTCGCCTCCGCCTCCCACCGGCGCTGCTCCCCCGCAGAGCTCCTCCCTCCGGCTCACTCCACCTCGCTCTTCCAGCCGCTACCGCCTCACCGCCTCCCCGCTCGTCAACCGCCGTCCCCCTCCGTGGCTCGCCCCCGTCCCCCTGCTCGCCCCTGCAGCGCCGCCCCGCATCTCTCCCCTCCGCGCCGCGCCAGACGCCCCGCCGCCACGGCCTCCGCTCCGTCCCTCCGCGAGCGTCGCCGGAGCCCGCCCGACGCGGCCCCCCAGCACATCGCCCCGCTGCCGACCCCGCACCTCCGAGCCGCGCGCGTCGCCCCGCCCCCGTCAAGCAGAGCCGGCCCGCGCCCCGTCGTCCGCCTCCGTCGCCGCCAGTCGCCCCTCGCTTTCCCGAGCCCAGCGGCCACCGCCTCCCTGGCCCCGGCTCGCCGCTCCGCCTCGCCAACCACGCGCCCCGGCCCGTGGCCTCCTGCGCCACCTCCCACCTCAAGCTTCGCCCGCCGCCACCTGGCTGTGGCCTGCCGCCGAGCTCGCTCGCTGCCGCGTCTGCACAAGAAGGCCACGGCCACGCCTTCCCTCTAGCCCGCGTCTGGCCGCGCTCCACCGTGCCCGCTTCGTTCAGCAAGTTTCTGTGGTGGTGGAACTCAAGTACAAAAGAAGAGCCGCATGACTTGAGTTTCGCCGTTTCAACATCATGTGGCCGCCAAGATCGACATCGAATCAACAGATCCGGTGAACCCCCGGCGCCGCTCCAAGATCCCCTTCTCGGAGTTGTTGACCCGAGGGCCGACAAGATCGCCAAGACCCTAGACGCAAGATCTCCTTCATGGGACGACAAGTACTCCGACATGGGCCCGATTGGAGCGAACCCGAAGACGGTAGGTGCGACAAGTTCTATTTCCCGGACATCGAGTGCCAAGATCGCCACAGAGAACCGAAGTTGTCGATACCCTGAGTACCCGCTCCCGGAGACGAAGACCGGATCCGACAAGATCGTCGCGACGACAAGAACGGCACCGACCGAAACAGACCCGGATGCGCCAAGACCTACCCCTGAGTCCGAGAACGACCCCGTCGAACCCTAAACCCTGGACCCCGAGACCGGACCCTGGACCCCGCCGAACCCCGGAACCCCAAGTTCGTCGAACCCTAACAAGATCGTCGAGCCCCCTCTGATGTGTGAACCCCTTCCCGAAAGCCTATTTTATAACATAACAACAATTGTTGCATATTTAATTGTCATACTGGCATGCATCTTGTCATGTGGTTTGGGGGCCTTATGCCGATTCACCTAATAATTAAATATGGGGCCCATATGCGGGCAAATCTAGTCTCATATCGGCCTCATTTAAACTTGTGTAGCGAACCGGTATCTTATCTTGCCTTGTTTAAACAACATTTAATTGCGGGGTTTTCTAAATAACTCGAACCATCTAATTAATTGCCGGGACCCCGGTTCCGCTTAATATTGACCTAATCGCATCGCCCTTTGCCATGTCATCCCTCATACATGCATCATGCCGATCTTCTGCCGTTGTATTGAATATTGCATCCGGTGTTTCTTCTAGTGATTTGGTTCTTCGCGGATAAGGCCGTTGAGTTGATGTGAGCTTCGCCCCGATCTTCGGTCGAACCCTTCGACAATGTTTCAGGCGAGCATCTCCCCCTTTCTACCTATCTTACTTTTCTAGTATTTATTTCCCTCCTGTTGATCTTTGCTATCTGTGTTGCGATGCTCTAGTTTCGTACCCGTGATATCCCTTGCAGCCATATATAGCCCTGGACACATCCTATTACCTGTTGTTTGGTGGATAGTGGGCCCGCGTGTCGTAGTCGCTTGCTCTAGTGTTTTGCTTGTCGTCAAGTACCACCTTTGTTGGAGAATTGCCGCATGTTGACGTTGGAGATGATCATAGTTTTACTTATTGTTCACTTTAATTTCTGTTTAACAACTAAAATTGAAATAAGCAGAGGCATCGGTGGGTGATAGATAATATTTGGTTTCCGAACGCCCACTTGTGTCCCGTAAGACCCCGAGTACTTGATACCTGTTCCTTGATTTATCGCGCTATCCACATCCGGGAGGTATATGGGACCCCCCTGAGCCAGAGCTTGATTCATTCTTATTTCTTGGGGCCACAAACTAGTTTGAGGTTTTATTTACGATCCTGTACTTATGCCATGCTTTACTGCTTTATTTACGATTGTGCGAGGTACTGCACACTGTACTGTTTTGGAAGCGGAATGTTTACGCGGTATCGACAAGCCCAGCCACACTTTCGGGTTCCCAGTCGTTTACAGCCATTGTCGCAGACCTTGAGGCCGTCTCGGAGCTTGCTTACTCCGTTGCGGGATCTACTTAAGGGGTGGCCCCCTGAAATATTTCTGAATCTTGTGATTGCTTTGTCGTGAAGGCCTCGTTGGGTTTTGATTTGGTTTTTCCGAGGTTGATCGAGTGTGTGTTGCTATTGGTGCACCCCGGCCGGGTAAAACTTTCTGAAAGCCGTGTCCGCGGTTATGGACGACTTGGAGCACAGTATCTCGACCATAGACAAGCATAACTAAAGTTTACTGTTATAAATTGACTTGTATCTGATATGACTAGTAATCAACTTCAACTACAACGGAATGGCTAAATAAAACTGCCCACAATTGCTTGTTTTGGAATGTCGCTTGCGACCATTGTACCTGACTAGTAAGTATGGCAACTACAACGGAATGGCGGAATAAAAGTACCCACAACTGCTGGGTTTTGGGTTATCTCATGCTATCTGTATCTGATTAGTAAGTGTTGCAACTATAACGGAATGGTTAACTAAAAGTGCCCACTGCTTACCTTATCAGGATGATTATCTACATCTGACTAGTAATCGCTGCAACGATAACTAAATAACTAAAACTGCCAACTGTGTGAGTTCCTCGGTTGACTTCCTCGATCGGTGTCGAGGGGGAAACGCCAGGATGGGTTTGATTGGTGGTAGTATCAGGTTGGATCCGGATAGGTCATTCTTACCCCTCTCTAATTGCCGCCAGTTGTATCGAGTCTCTATAGGTTGTTTAGTGCATGCTGTCGCTGCCGCTTCAGTCCACCATACCTATGTAGGCGAGGACCGCCGAATTCTAGTCTCGCCGTGTACTGGCCTCAGTACTGACGCTCCTCTTTTTCCTTTGCCCTTTGTCGGCACCCCTTTTGTTTAAGCAGGTTTTGAGATCGACGCCGTTAGCAGGGTTACCCTTCCGGCTTGGCCTGGGCAGGGTTATGGACGCCATTGGTTATTCTTCAGGGCTCTTAGCCCCATTTGCATCTTGTCCGTAGTCGGACACCCTATCGTTTTCAAGGTGATTTGGATCTTTGTATATTATATCTGTATTCTTGACTCTTGGAGTCGTGCTGTATATATCTGTTCTGTGGGTCCCATCGAGGACTGTTGTGTAATGTTATTACTTCGTTTTCCACCCGCACGAAAGTGCCTGGTGGGCACCTTTGAATCGTTTCTATGCGGGTTTGGCGAATTCTGCTAAAACTTGCATAGGTCCGATTCTGAGGGTGTTACAGGTGTCTTATATAGCCCCCCCTTTAACACCGGTTCATGCCACGAACCGGTGTTAAAGGGGGGGGGGGGGCACTGCTGCAGGGAACAAACCGGTGTTAAAGGGGGGGCTCATTTTTTGCCGCATGGGCCACGCTGGTACGGCCCCCCTTTAACACCGGTTCGTAGAAGAACCGGTGTTAAAGCCCCTTTTCGGGATCAAAGACCTCGTTTCCACTAGTGTTTGTAAGTTCTCCACAATTTTAGGCTGGCTATAACATAAGGCATGTTTGAAACTTGGGGTGAACGACACCCAGTCGAGAGGTAAAAGTGCATTTCCTTTCCGAAATTCCATATTCCAAACAGGAATTGAATGAGCGCGTGCCGCCATACATGGCAGTCCATTGGCGGTGATATGATCTGATTTTTGCTCAAGCTAATTTATGCAAGGTGATCTCGTAAGCAAGGTAAAGTATCGCGCCAAATACGATATTATGAGAGTACTGTTTTCCCGAAATTTATGGATCGTGGACACGATTTGCAATCCCATTGGCTGAAAAAATTCCAAATTATTTTCCTAGGTGATTAATTTCCTAAAACAATTGACGCCGCCGACCACCATCGCCTATAAATCGCCCCGTACCATCTCCACCTCGCCGACCCTAACCAGCGCCCATTATTAGTCCTCAAAGATCCATTAGCCTTCGAAATTCCATTAGCCCTCGACTCGAAGCTCCATTAGCCCTCGACTCGAAGCAGCTAGCGGCCATGTCACGAAACTACTCCCCGCGGCTCCGTACCGGAGCAAGTGCCGGCGGCGGGCTTGGCGATACGGTGGTGCTGGCGGCCAAGGTGGCGTCTGCGTGCGCCGCGCTGGCCTCGGCCGTGTTCCCCCATCTCGTGTCCGCCTCCGACGGCTTCCTCCGGAAGCTCTACCTCTTCGTCGCCGTCAGCGTGATCATCTTCGTCGCCGTCAACGTGATCATCTTCGTCATCTGGATAATGGACTCCGACGACGAGCAATTAGATGCCGCCGCCCATGAAGACTGGTGGGCTCCGGTGCCCCATCATCGACCGCGCCCGTTCTGGACCGAGGAGGTGGCCCTTAAAGTTATGATGAACCGCCGGGTGAAGTTCGCGCCAGCCGCGGACGTCGTTCGGGGCGAGGCCGAGGACTACTTCCGGGTGCCGCCGCCGACGTACGAGGCTGCTGCATCTCCGCTGGACGAGGGTGTCGTGTCCCCCGTCTCGTGCGGCGGCGAGTCGTTTGTCACGACGGAGTCCGAAGAGGAAGCTGGATCCTCCGCCGTCACCACGTCGGCCTATGTCGCCCCCACTGACTCGTTAGTCGTAGCAGCCACGGACGAGTACTCCGCCGACGTCGCCGACAACGACCACACCAAGGGCAAAGACGACCTGGAAGCAACATGGAACGCAATCATACAGAAGACTCGCCCTGCCATGGCACTGGCTCTGTCTTCCCCCTCTCCACATCCGTCACCGTCTCTGCGGCGGCCGAGAGCCCGCCAACCGTCGCTCAGCGCGGCGGAACTGTATAGGCGGTCCGAAGATTTCATCAAGAAGATCCACAACTCTTTCCGCCATCAAGAATAATCTCCACAATTCTAAATTTTTCGCTCAGTGTAAAGATAAATCTTCTTCGTTAGGTTTTATTTCTTGGTGAGCCCTCGCCGGAGCAGATTAGACGATTTTGAGCTCATCCGACCAAATCCGGAGCCTGATCTGCTTACTGTGTTGATTAAAAAGTTTTAGGGTTTTTGTTTTTGACGATGGTTACACACAATTTATGTATTTATAGTATTGTTTTTTACGATGCAATGCTGCTGGGACTAGAATATTGTCTCCATGAACATGTAGTCATTTGTGAGCTGATAGACTGTTACGTTGCTTACCTTCCTCTCTCTACCTTACTGCGGTTGGTTGCGATACGTGGTGCATGATGTTCTGAGTCAATACTCTGGAGTTTATTGAATTACAGTTTTACCGGAAATTACATTATGCATATGTTCCATTATTCTGGCGTTGATAATGTTGCTACATATACACGTGTAACATATTTGATTGATGCATAAACTCTCACCCAATCATGTTGCTTACCTTCCTCTCTACCTTACTACGGTTGGTTGCATGATGTTCGGTTTATTGAATTACAGTTTTACTTGAAATAACATTATGCATATGTTTCAGTATCCTAGCATTGATAATGTTAATAGAGTATATAGGGAGCACCTAGATCTGGGCACTTGAGAACCTATGTCTCAGTCAATTGATGTTATCCTACTATTTGTGCTAATTCTTAGTTGCAATCTAGTTGTAACTTATAAAATTTAAACTAATTCTAAGTTGTAATTCATTAAATTCTCAGTTATGACCTAGTTGCAACTCATGTGTAACTTTCACATTGCATGAATCACGAGATAAATTCAATGGTAAGAGATGACTGAGACATAAAAAAGTTCTCAGGCGCGTGAGAACTAGCAAATCTGTAATATACACACGTGCATAACATATTTGATTAATGCATAAATTCTCACCCTATTATGTTTGGTGGTGGGGTTGGGTGAGCGCGTTGATGATCCATCTATGGAGGTGGGGGTACACTAGTAGAAAACGGACCTTTGGTCCAGAGCATTAGTCCCGGTTATGGTATAAACCGGGACTAATGCCCTGATTCCAACGGCTAGAAACGGCCGCAGGGTCCAGAAGACATTAGCGCCGGTTCGTATAGGAACTTTAGCCCCGGTTCGTTTAACAAACCAGGGCTAAAGGGTCTGACGCTGGAAAAGAGCAG
This sequence comes from Avena atlantica, assembly GCA_910589765.1. Lineage (NCBI taxonomy): Eukaryota > Viridiplantae > Streptophyta > Magnoliopsida > Poales > Poaceae > Avena > Avena atlantica. Next base: position 421,026,576 of record OU342736.1, read on the forward strand.
ATGCGTGGACCTTCTCAAACCGGGGCTAAAGTCCCCGACTATATCTTCTTCCCCTTCCCAGCCCGAGCCATTTCAAGCTCACACAATCATCCCTCTCAAATTTCTCCCCTCAAGCTCGAGTTCTTCCCCATTTTTCTTAGGATTTGTGAAGATTTTTTGGCTCCACATCTATCAAGGGTCCTAAGAGGTTAGCAACTTCATCATTTCAGCTCTCATTGCTTGTTTTAGCTCATTTCATGCTCTAGAAATGGATAGATTTTGTGTGGATTCTATCTCTATATATCTGGTTAATTTGGCACATATAGTTCTCGAAATTCATTTGATTCATCGAAGCACATAGATACATGAGTTCATCCTATCTACATATATTGGTTTGACACGTTGTCTTGAAATCCGGATGGTTCACAGTGCATATCATGTCACCGTCGAGCAATAAAATATTCTTCTTTCTTCTACCTGTCGTCACAAAATCCATTGAAACAAAAATAAGTACCAAAACTATGAAGGCACACAATATTGTAGGGATACGGGTAGGCTACACTAGCGCAAATCAAAATTTTCTACCGCGTATACCAGGATTACTGTTGTCATAGATTATGGGATTACCACTAGACGCGCAGTTGCGGAATTGATGAAGCGCGTCGAGGCAGTGCAGACGTTCCACGTCTCCTCCTTGTACTCGTCCCACGAGCATCTCCCCTTGTGCGGCTCGTCCAAGCGCTACAGATGCAGCGCCTCCGAGGTATCCACACGTACAGGGTGGAAGCGTCAGACGCCGGACTGCTAGGTCCACGCGTGCAACACAGGCGTGAGGAGTGGCAGATGGGAATGATCTAAGGTCTTACCCTGGTCAGCTCGCCCCACCCTCTCTTATATAGGCGTCTCTAGTGGGCTTCTACATTAGCAGCCCATTAGTAGCCTAAGCTTGGTCTAATTCGGATCCAATCCTCATTAGGCTTCCAGCCCCTTAAGTGTGTGACCCTATAGGTTTATATGCGTATAGACATGACACGAATACACTTATCTGTCAATAGTTGGTAGCGGCCTCTAGCAAGACGTGCCAACTCCTAAACGCATACAAAGATCATATCGGACGAACCATCACAAGGTTTAGTACATGTATTTCCCTTTGCCTCACGATATTTGCTCTAGCTCCAAGCTGACCTCCCTTTCTCGATACCGTGATTCGGAATCCCTTTACTAGGTTAACTCTTAACCATAGGTATCATGGCCATGCATTTCTGGATCCGATCACTCGAGAGGCCCAGAGATATCTCTCTCAAGTAGAGAGGGGCAAATCCCATCTTGATTGACCATGTCTTGCAGCATGCTTCAGGACAAACCCGAAATCTACCTTTATAACTACCCAGTTACGGTGCATCGTTTGATAGCCCCAAAGTAGGTCGATCCACATCTCAAGTACATGTGACAATCTCAGGTCTAAGGACAAAACGTACACGATGTGTAGAGAGAGAGAGAGCTGCAACTAATTGTCAGTCTCAAGTTGGGTCAGTCCAACCCCATGTTCATAACATGTGTCCACATCATTGGTTTGACATCTCCATGTCTATGACTTGCGAAACATTGTCATCAACCAATCGATGTGCTAGTCTAATATTCACGTGTGTCCTCACATGAACTCCGACTAGGGACAACTCTTAAATAACCATACAAGTATAGAGTTTCACAAACAATTCACGTAATTGCCAATCAATACAAGTTGCCTGATATGGATATTCAAGGAACATTACTCATGGATACATATGAAATATCATCATATCTATGATTGCCTCTAGGGCATATTTCCTTCAGTCTCCCACTTGCACTAGAGTCAATCGAAAATGTATCTAATACCAATTGCTCTTGTGTGCGCTTCATGCGCAGGCTGCGGGAGAGGCTTAGTCAAGGGATCAACAACATTTGAGTCCATATGTATTTTGCATATCATGACACTACCATCCTCAACGAACTCTCGAATCTGATGGTAACGCATGCAAATATGTTTGTTCTTATGGTGCTGTCTAGGTTCCTTGGCCTGTGCAATAGCACCATTGTTATCACAATAAACGTCCAAGAGATTGGACGCGCCCTGAACCACACCGAGAGCGATCAGGAAATTCCTAATCCAAACAGCTTCCTTTACGGCCTCCGAGGCAGCAATATATTCAGCTTCTGTTGAAGAGGAGGTCACCGTATCTTGCTTGGAACTTTTCCAGCTCACAGCACCTCCATTCATGGCAAACACATAACCTGATTGCGATTTCGAATCATCTAAGTCGTTAAGGTAACTCGCATCTGTGTAACCCTTTACACTGAGTTCATCCTCACCTCCATAAACTAGGAACACATCCTTAGTCCTTTTCAAGTACTTAAGGATGTTCTTTACCGCTGTCCAGTGACCTTCACCTGGATCAGCCTGGTATCTTCTCGTAACACTTAGAGCATAGGAAACATCTGGGCGAGTACATATCATTGCATACATGATGGATCCAATAGCCGAAGCATATGGAACCCTACTCATGCGCTCACGCTCATCAGTAGTCGAAGGACACTGAGTCTTGCTGAGTTTTATGCCATGAGACATGGGAAAGAACCCCTTCTTAGCCTCTTCCATGCTGAACCATTTCAACACTTTGTCAATGTATGTACTCTGGCTTAATCCAATTAGCCTCCTTGATCTATCTCTATAGATCTTGATGCCCAGAATATATGCCGCTTCTCCCAAGTCCTTCATCGAAAAACTATTTTTCAATGAGGTCTTAATAGACTCAAGCATAGGAATGTCATTTCCAATCAGCAATATGTCATCTACATATAAGATTAGAAATACCAGCGCTCTCTTCCTTCTTGTAAACACAAGGTTCTTGTTCGTTTTTGATGAAGCCAAACTCCTTTACAACTTCATCAAATCGAATATTCCAACTCCGAGATGCTTGCTTCAGCCCATAAATGGACTTCAGAAGTTTGCATACCTTTCCAGCATTGTTTCGATCGACAAAACCTTCGGGCTGCATCATATGCACGTCCTTAGTTAGGATTCCATTTAGGAAAGCCGTCTTGACATCCATCTGCCATATTTCATAGTCGAAATGTGCAGCAATAGCTAGAATTATCCGTATAGATTTAAGCATCGCTACGGGCGAGAAAGTCTCATCGTAGTCAACTCCTTGAATTTGTCAAAAACCTTTTGCAACAAGTCGAGCTTTATGGATGTGAACATTTCCATCCATATCAATCTTCTTCTTATAGATCCATTTGCACTCGATGGCTTTAAAACCATCAGGCAGGTCAACCAAGTTCCAAACTTGATTGTCTCCCATGGACTCTATCTCGGATCTCATGGCGATCAGCCATTTCTCAGACTCTGGGTCCACCATCGCTTCTGCATAGGTCGTAGGTTCATCATTGTCTAACAATAATAATTACCGCGCTTCGCGGAGCCTCGCCGACCTTCGTGGTTGTGGTGCTTCTGTTGCCACGGGTTCCTCAACTTGTTCTGCTACAATAGCATCACTCGTAGAAGCATCCCCAATTGGCTCATCTTGAACTTCTTCAAGTCGCACCGACCTTCCACTTGTTCCCTTTGTGAGGAACTCTTTCTCTAGGAAAACACCGCTACGAGCGACAAACACTTTGCCCTCCTCTCGGTTGTAGAAGTAATACCCTAAGGTTTCCCTCGGATATCCCATGAAAATGCACTTATCCGATTTGGGTGTTAGCTTGTCTGACTGAAGTCGCTTGACAAATGCATCACAACCCCAAACTTTAGAAAAGACAAACTGGGATTCTTTCCAGTCCACATCTCATATGGTGTCTTGACTACGGATTTGGATGGTACCCTATTAAGCGTGAAAGTTGTCATTTCTAGAGCGTAACCCCAAAATGATAATGGTAAATCCGACTGGCTCATCATAGATCGAACCATGTCCAACAAAGTTCAATTACGCCGTTCGGAGACCCCGTTTCTTTGAGGCGTTCCGGGCGGCGTAAGTTGTGGAACAATTTCGCAACTCTTAAGATGATCGCTAAATTCGTGAATCAAATATTCACCTCCACGATCAGATCGCAAGGCCTTTCTTTTCTTGCCACGTTGATTCTCTACTTCACTCTGAAACTCTTTGAACCTTTCAAAAGTTTCAGACTTATGCCTCATCAAGTAGACATAACCATATCTACTGAAATCATCAGCGAAAGTAATGAAGTAGTGATATACTCCTCTGTCTGTCGTGCTCATTGGTCCACACACATCAGTATGTATGAGTTCCAACAAGTCTGTCGCTCTCACGGGTAAACCCGAAAAAGGTGACTTGGTCATCTTTCCAAGTAAACAAGCCTGACATGTCTCGTATGATTCAAAATCAAACGAAGTTAGAAGACCATCACCATGGAGCTTCTTCATGCGCTTTTCACTTATATGCCCCAAACGACAATGCCATAAATAGGTAGGACTCAAATCATTAGGCCGAAGCCTTTTAGCACTAACATTGTGAACAGATGCATCATCAAGATTTAAAATAAATAACCCATTCACAATGGGAGCATTAGCCATAAACATATCATTCTTAGAGATTACACAACCGTTGTTTGCACTCGCGAATGAATAACCATCCCTCATCAAACATGAAAGTGATAAAATGTTTCGACCCATACTTGGAATGTAATAACAATTATTCAACTCCATAATAAATCCTGAAGGAAGGTGAAGTTGCATGACGCCGACGAACAATGCAGCAACCCTTGCTTTATTTCCGACGCGAAAATCCACTTCGCCTTTCTGCACTTCTCTAGTCCTTATTAGCCCCTGCATCGAATTGTAAATATGATCAACCGATCCGGTATCAAATACCCAAGAGTTAACATAGGAATTGGCGAGAAGAATGTCCACAACATTTACAACAAGCGTACCTGAGTGGGAAGTACTCTTACTTCCACTCTTCTTCAAAGAAGCCTGGTACTTGCTGCAGTTTCTCTTCCAGTGGCCATGTTCATGATAAAAGAAGCACTCAGTGTCTTCTACAGGTCCAGCCTTTTGCTTGGGTGCAGACTTAGGGATCGTATCCTTAGCCTTGCCCTTCTTCTTCCAAGAAGTACCTTTTTTTCTTGAAGCTAGGCTTGTTCTGCACAGCCATCACATGTCTATGCCCTGCACACTTCTTCATGTCACTTTCTGCTGTTTTAAGCATCCCACATAATTCATTAAGGCCCTTCTCCACCCCATGCATATGGTAGTTCGAAATGAACTGCCCATAGCTAGATGGAAGAGACACCAAAATGAAGTCAGTGGCTAACTCTTGGCCTAGTGGAAAACCAAGCTTTTATAAAGTCTGACTGTAACCAACCATTTTGATCACATGGGGGCCTACACCTTCTCCCTCTGCTAGCTTGCATTCGACAAAGGACTTGGCAACATTGTACCTCTCAGTCCTTGCCTGATCTTGGAACATGTCCTTAAGCGCAACGATCATATCGTAGGCATCCCGATCCTCAAACTTCTTTTGGAGTTCAGGTTCCATGCATGCAAGCATAAGGCAGCTAACCTCAAGAGAATCATCACATGCTCTCTTGTAGGAGTTCTTTAGGGCAGCAGATGCATTATCAGCAGGTTCATCGGGGATTGGGGTATCCAGAACCGTTTCCTTTTTATCAGACCTGAGAACAATTCTCAGGTTACGGACCCAGTCCGAATAGTTTGTTCCATTTAGTTTATATTTGTCAAGAATCGAACGCAAAGAGAAAGGTGATGTAGTGTTTGGTGCCATTGATCTACAACAGAAAACATGCAAAATACTAAGCCATGTAACCATGAAAGAGTAAAACATATTAAACAATTTAATAGCATATACTCCCACTTAAATCAATATCCCTCTATTGATACTAAGTGATTCAAGATCCACAATTAACAAGTCAACTAGTGAGCTTTAGCATCACTGCTAGAAGACAAGGTAAATCGGTAAGCAACACTTGCTAATCATATCACATATGACTCTTGTTGTTGGGTGACATCTCTATGTCAAAACTAGGCGCCCAACCTTTATGCCCCAAGGTCCTTAACTGTTAAGATGACCTTGTCAAGTTCACCAACCCTTATGCGTGTAGGTATCCGATACAAACCCATCCAGCCAAGGAAAACCGCGGCACCCTAATTTCATAGGCCCACCAACGGTTGTACATGGCATAGGATGGTGCAAGGTTTGGTTGGGAGGGCATGGTTTAACTTAAACTTTGTGAGGGATCGTTCTACTTATATCATCTAAGCATGCATAGTAGTAAAACGCATAAGAATAACATTCACATAGATGTGACATAGTATGGCCCATTTTCTCATGGTGATCTCCATCGCCATAGAACCTGTCCACCATGATGATCTCCATCTTCATGTTCCATGTGAGCCATCCTCCAAGTGATGAGTCCTCCAAGAACTAATACAAGCTATTACTCCTAATAGCTAGTAATCAAAATTACATAGAATTTGGATCATCACAAGTTGGCACGCAGGCCATTACAATAATTGACAACACACATGGCTCCAGCCGTGTTGCCCTACTCATGACACGCAGTTCATGATAAATTTCATACATGCATCACATACACATATGGGCCATAATGATCACATACATCCTGCAAAAACAAGTTATGCATAGAATCGCATTCTACCGGATCATGTGACATTGCAGCACCTAGTTACCTTAATGAGATACAAAAGGGGCTATGATTAAGGGGGGTCTAGGGAGTCTCCCCCTGCGGGGTTCGAAGGGGAAGCGCCCCTCGCAAAACCGTGAAAAATGAGAGATCGAATCTTCACAATTTTCTTTAAGGATTTTGATCGGCAAATCAAATTTACCGTAAACCGACTCCTGTCCCGATTCAATCAAACTCCTTTGATCACGGTACATCGATTTTACATCTAGGTTCCGATTCGATCAATCATATTGATCTTCACGTGATTCAACAGGATTTATGTGTCACTGTTTACCCCGATGGCGGAAACCGACCAGTAGGGGTAAGTCGTTCGACAACCTCAGAATTACGATCACGGAAAGCAAGATCATAGATCAATCCTGAACCACCACCATATAAATGATCACATCATTCATATCAATCTGCATATCACCATATGCAAACATCCCGAACCTATAACTGAACAGCATCTGCTCTGATACCACTGTAGGGATACGGGTAGGCTACACTAGCGTAAATCAAAATTTTCTACCGCGTATACCAGGATTACTGTTGTCATAGATCACAGGATTACCAGTAGACGCGCAGTTGCAGAATTGATGAAGCGCGTCGAGGCAGTGCAGACGTTCCACGTCTCCTCCTTGTCCTCGTCCCACGAGCAGCTCCCCATGTGTGGCTCGTCCAAGCGCTACAGATGCAGCGCCTCCAAGGTATCCACACGTACAGGGTGGAAGCGTCAGACGCCGGACTACTAGGTCCACGCGTGCAACACATGCGTGAGGAGTGGCGGCTGGGAATGATCCAAGGTCTTACCCTGGTCAGCCCGCCCCACCCTCTCTTATATAGGCGTCTCTAGTGGGCTTCTACATTAGCAGCCCATTAGTAGCCTAAGCTTGGTCTAATTCGGATCCAATCCTCATTAGGCTTCCAGCCCCTTAAGTGTGTGACCCTATAGGTTCATATGCGTATAGACATGACACGAATACACTTATTCTGTCAATAGTTGGTAGCGGCCTCTAGCAAGACGTGCCAACTCCTAAACGCATACAAAGATCACATCGGACGAACCATCACAAGGTTTAGTACATGTCTTTCCCTTTGCCTCACGATATTTGGTCTAGCTCCAAGCTAACCTCCCTTTCTCGATACCGTGATTCGGAATCCCTTTACTAGGTTAACTCTTAACCATAGGTAGCACGGCCATGCATTTCTGGATCCGATCACTCGAGGGGACCAGCGATATCTCTCTCAAGTAGAGAGGGGCAAATCTCATCTTGATTGACCATGTCTTGCAGCATGCTTCAGGACAAACCCGAAAGCTACCTTTATAACTACCCAGTTATGGTGCATCGTTTGATAGCCCCAAAGTAGGTCGATCCACATCTCAAGTACATGTGACAATCTCAGGTCTAAGGACAAAACATACACGATGTGTAGAGAGAGAGAGCTGCAACTAATTGCCAGTCTCAAGTTGGGTCAGTCCAACCCCATGTTCATAACATGTGTCCACATCATTGGTTTGACATCTCCATGTCTATGACTTGCGAAACATTGTCATCAACCAATAAATGTGCTAGTCTAATATTCACGTGTGTCCTCACATGAACTCCGACTAGGGACAACTCTTAAATAACCATACAAGTATATAGTTTCACAAACAATTCACGTAATTGCCAATCAATACAAGGTGCCTGATATGGATATTCAAGGAACATTACAATAACTCATGGATACATATGAAATATCATTATCTCTATGATTGCCTCTAGGGCATATTTCCTTCATATATATAGTGGCGCCCTAGCATTTTAGTTCATCATCGGCCAGTTAAGCAAGAAAGACCAAAAACATGAACACGCCAAGGAGCTACCAAATTAAAATAGGGAGTGCCTCTATGGCGAGCTCCTCGAAGATGTCTGAGGACGAGGCATCCTAAGACATCTTCGAGAAGCTATGCCATAGTGGTGTCCCTGCCCTCGCACACCATCTTTCAGTTCATATCTTTTCTAGCTAAATCAGTATGCTGGTGGAGCTAACTAATTTCACATATTAGGGAGTGCCTCTACGGCGAGCTCCTCGAAGATGTCTGAGTACGAGGTCCTAAGACATCTTCGAGAAGCTCCACCGTAGTGGTGTCCCTGGTCTCGCACACGATCTTCCTTGCAGTTGATAGTTCACAAGGAATCCTATTTATAGATTAAGAAGCACAACATAGTGTCGACACTGACGACATAATGTCGACACTCACCCCTGTCATAGTGCCGCCACCCACTGAAACAGTGTCGCCACTCACTGGCATAGTGTCCACTCACGACATATAGTGTCGTCACCCACTTTTAGTCCCGATTGGAGTGTACTTTAGTCCCGGTTGGAGACATCATTCGCAACTAAACGGGCTCATGTCGTCCCCAGCTTGCCGCAACCCCTTTAGTCCCGGTTGGTGTGTCCAACCAGGACTAAAGATGTAGTAGAAAGTTTTTAAATCAGTGCTTGTTTGATGTATACGATGTGTTCTTTTATTTTTAGACTAGTACTACTCTTAGCATCGTGATTTTGTTTGATGAACTTATAAAATGCAGATGAGACGGAAATGGATGTACGCTGACCGAATCTCTGACGAGTTCATTAAAGGCGTGCGTTCTTTTCTCGGTGTGGCAGAGGCAAACAAGCGGAATGGTTTTATGTGTTGTCCATGTGGTGAGTGTCGGAATCAGAAGGAATACTCTTCCTCAAGAGTCCTTCATGGCCATTTGTTTCGGTACGGTTTCATGTCTGGCTATAATTGTTGGACCAAGCACGGAGAAAGAGGGGTTATGATGGAAGACAACTAAGATGAAGAGAATGATGACAACTATCATATGTCTCCTGAATACGGTGGTACTACAATGGAAGACAATGATGAAGAAGAAGCAGAATAACGTGCATCATATGAGCCAGATGATGATCTTGGCCGGGCCATTGCTGATGCAAAGGGAGAATGTGATAGCGAAAGGGAGAGGTTGAAATTTGAGCAGATGTTAGAGGATCACAATAAATTGTTGTACCCGAATTGCGAAGATGGCCACAAAAAGCTAGGCAGCACACTGGAATTGCTGCAATGGAAGGTAGATGTCGGTGTGCCTGACAAGGGATTTGAAAAGTTGTTGAAGATAATGAAGAAACTGCTTCCAAAGGGTAACGAACTGCCCGCCAGTACTTACAAAGCAAAGAAGGTTGTCTGCCCTCTAGGATTAGAGGAATAGAAGATACATGCATGCATTAATGACTGCATCCTCTACTGCGGTGAGCAGTACGAGAATTTGGATGCATGCCCGGTATGCACTGCATTGCGGTATAAGATCCGACGAGATGACCTGGTGATGTTGAGGGGGAGCGCCCGAGGAAGAGGATTACCGCCAAGGTGATGTGGTATGCTCCCATAATACCACGGCTGAAACGTTTGTTCAGAAACGAAGAGCATGCCAAATTGTTGCGATGGCACAAAGAAGACCGTAATAAAGACGAGATGTTGAGACACCCCTCTGATGGTTCGTAGTGGAGAAAAATTGAGAGAAAGTACCCAGACTTTGTAGGTGACGCGAGAAACTTAAGGTTTGGTCTAAGTATAGATGGCATGAATTCCTTTGGGTAGCAGAGCTGCAATCATAGCACATGGTCTATGACTTTGTGTATGTATAACCTTCCTCCTTGATTGTGCATGAAGCGGAAGTTCATTATGATGCTAGTGCTTATCCAAGGCCCGAAGCAACCCGGCAACGACATTGATGTATACCTAAGGCCATTAGTTGAAGAACTTTTACAGCTGTGGCACGAATAAGGTGTACGTGTGTGGGATGAGCACAAACGTGAGGAATTTAACCTACGAGCATTTTTGTTCGTAACCATCAATGATTGGCCTGCTCTTAGTAACATTTCAGGACAAACAAATAAGGGATACAATCCATGCACACACTGTTTAGATGAAACTGAAAGTATTTATTTGGATAAGTGCAAGAAGAATGTGTACCTAGGGAATCATCGTTTTCTTCCGTCCACGCATTCCCTAAGAAGGAAAGGCAAGCATTTCAATGGTGAAGCAGATCACCGGAGTAAGCCTGTCCGTTGTACTAGTGATGTTGTATTTGATATGGTGAAGGATTTAAAAGTAATCTTTGGAGAGGGTCCTGGCGGACAGTCTGTTCCGAAGGACGCTGGCGGACACGCACCCATGTGGAAGAAGAAATCTATATTCTGGGAACTACCCTATTGGAAAGTCTTAGAGATCCGCTCTGCATTCGACGTGATGCACCTGACGAAGAATGCTTGCGTGATATTGCTAGGATTCTTGGGCGTGTATGGAAAGAATAAAGATACACTAGAAGCACGGCAGGACCAACAACATATGAAAGACCGCGAAGGCAGGCATCCAGAGTTGTTTCAAGGTACTGCCAGCTACGCTCTTACCAAGGAAGAGAAGGAACTCTTTTTTGAATGCCTGAGTAGTATCAAGGTCCCTTCTGGCTTCTCGTCTAATATAAAGGGAATAATAAATATGGCAGAGAAAAAATTTCAGAACCTGAAGTCTCATGACTGCCACGTGCTTATGACGCAGTTGCTTCCGTTTGCTTTGAGGGGGCTTCTGCCGGAAAATGTTAGAGTACCCATTGTGAAGCTATGTTCGTTCCTCAATGCAATTTCTCAGAAGTTAATCGATCCAGAAAGTCTACCAAGGTTACAGAAAGATGTGGTCCAGTGTCTTGTCAGCTTTGAGTTGGTGTTCCCACCATCCTTCTTCAACATAATGACGCACCTTCTAGTTCACCTAGTTGAAGAGATTACCATTCTCGGTCCTGTATTTCTACACAATATGTTCCCCTTTGAGAGATTCATGGGAGTCTTAAAGAAATATGTCCATAACCGTGCGAGGCCAGAAGGAAGCATCTCCAAGGGCTATGGAACAGAGGAGGTCATTGAGTTTTGTGTTGACTTTATTACTGACCTTAAGCCGATCGGTGTACCCGAATCACGACATGAAGAGAGACTTAGTGGAAAAGGCATGCTAGGAAAGAAAGCAAAGATATGTATGGATGGACATTCTTTCACTAAAGCACACTATACAATTCTGCAAAGTTCCACCTTGGTGGCTCTGTATATCGAGGTACACAAGAATATTATACGCTCGAACTACCCGGGGCAGTCTGACAGGTTGATTAGAGATGAACACATGAAGACTTTTGGCGGTTGGTTGCAGACACATCTCATGAATGACACCACTGTTGGAGATCAGTTGTACTTGTTGGCTAGGTCTCCATCTTCAACTATATTGACTTTCCAAGGGTACGAGATCAATGGTAATATATTTTACACGCACGCCCAAGATAAAAAGAGCACCAACCAAAACAATGGTGTCCGATTTAATGCAACGGACGAGAATGGGAAAAAGGACACATATTATGGTTACATAGAGGACATATGGGAACTTGACTATGGTCCTAATTTCAAGGTCCCATTGTTTCGATGTAAATGGGTCAAGATGACAGGAGGTGGGGTAATGGTAGACCAGCTGTACGAAATGACAACAGTGGATCTCAATAATCTTGCGTATGGAGACGAACCATTCGTCCTTGCCAATGATGTGGCTCAAGTTTTCTATGTGAAGGACATGTCTACTAGACCGAGAAAAAAGGAAAGATAAGCAAAATAATACAATAACATACGATGAGCCAAAGCGCCACATAGTTCTTTCAGGAAAAAGAAACATGGTGGGAGTTGAGGACAGGATAGACATGTCATAAGATTATGACAAATTTCATGAAATTCCGCCATTCAAAGTGAAAACTGACCCGAGCATATCGCTAAATAAGGAAGATGCTCCATGGTTACGGACAAGAAGAGAACCAAAACACTAGATGTGGATGTTGGTGATGTAATGTATTAAACCTTTTGTGAATTAATCCTACTTTTCATCGTCATCGTCATTTATTAATATATAAAACCGGGACAAAAAGGAATTTCTGAGATTGTTGTAGGCAGGTACCAAAACACTAGACTAGGTAACACTTAGACATTTAGTAATATTAAAAACCAGGACATACCGGGACTAGCTAACACTGAGGACTAAAGCCACCCCTTTAGTCATAATCATGCCTAGTCCTATAGTACGCAGCTTCAGGGTCTTCTTCGTCATCGTCATCATCATCGTCATTGTCACCTGCCACTCCAGAGATCCTCAGCCTAGCCATGGCATATACCGGGGGCACCTGCCACTCCGGCCCCGGATTCACGGCGGGTGGGGGAGGAGTCTCCTGGAAGACGATGTTGCTACCGCCGGGCGGGGGAGGGGCCTTCTTGTGGCTCTGTGGCGGGTGGACTTGTGGGCACCGCAGGCGAGGATGGTCTCCCCCGGCGATGTAGCGCATTATGTCGATGATAGTACGGTTTGCCCACCACAGACGTCGGCCGGCTTAATTATGGTTCACCGGGGGCGGGCCATCACCCTCATACCCGGCGAGCTCCCTTTCCCGTCGGTTAGTGAAGAAGGCATTCCAGGTGTCTTAGTTGTCGGGATCCCACTGGGGATCCATCCGCTGCTCTGGCGTGAGCTTGTGGTAGAAGTGGTTCGTGATGGCCGCCTATCGGGCGGAGCCTTGAGGCACAGGAGGGACAGGAACCCCTCTAGCGCTCAGCATCCAGCCGGCGGGCGGGCGATAGCCCGGCGGGCAAGGGTAGTTGGAGGCAAAAAATGCCTCGGTCTCCTCGAGGGTCAGAATGGCCCAGCAGGCACTGTCCATAGTTGTGAGAGAGGAAGGTGTGGATGTATGGATAGCCATGGCGTGGTCGGCCTATATATAGATGGAAAGTGTGGGAAAACATGGCGGGAAACGGTGGGATATGGCGGGAAATATCTTTAGTCCCGGTTAGTGGCTACAACCGGGACTAAAAGCACCGTTCAGAGGGAAAGGGCGGGAAAACATGGCAGGAAACGGTGGGATATGGCGGGAAATATCTTTAGTCCCGGTTAGTGGCTACAACCGGGACTAAAAGCACCGTTCAGAGGGAAAGGGCGGGAAAACATGACGGGAAGCGGTGGGATATGGCGGGAAATATCTTTAGTCCCAGTTAGTGGCTACAACCGGTACTAAAAGTACGGTTCAGAGGGAAAGGGCGGAAAAACATGGCGGGAAGCGGTGGGATATGGCGGGAAAACGGGCAAGTTTGTGTGTTGAATCGCGGCATATTTTGTGATACGGTGCCTATATTGTGCATGCATGTGTATATTGGGACGGAGAACAATGTTACAGGAGGAAGTTTTTCTTTTCGTTGCTCGGAAAAGCCATTTTCCATTTTCCGAGCGCAAAAAGACTGGTCGTTTTATGAAGCAGCCACCAAAATGCAGTTACAGAATGCTACCATCCTATTTTTCTAAAATAGTAGACCACCTTACATGAACTATATCCCAACCGGGTGATCTCAAACCTTTCTGTCCTTCCCGGATAAAAAAGACAAATGCCTGCCGAAGCGGTAGGAAGTGGGTCCGGTTTGAACTACAGGTACATGATCTAACGTCCGTGATTTTTTGAAAAAAAAATCATTTTTAGACTCACAATATGTTGTTTTTTCAGAGACCCAATGCAATTTCTAACACGACGTTTTGACCTAAGTTCGAAACGGCAAAAAATTCAAAACGGGCATAAAAAATTCAAAAAAGGTCCGAACAATGTAAATCCTTCGCGTGGTGTGATATTATGTGACATAGTTGTAAGGAAAAATATCAAACTTGGTATCCTAATTATGTCTCCAAAAAACCTTCACAAAATGACCTATCATGTTCGAGGTTTCATGGCTTTCGGTCCAAGAGACGGATGTTATGTGTTGAATCGCGGCATAGTTTGTGATACGGTGCCCATATTGTGTATGCATGTGTATATTGGGATGGAGAACAATGTTGCAGGAGGAAGTTTTCCTTTTCGTCACTCGGAAAAGCCATTTTCCATTTTCCGAGCGCAAAAAGACAGGTCGTTTTTTGAAGCAGCCACCAAAATGCAGTTACAAAATGCTACCATCCCATTTTTCTAAAATAGTAGACCACCTTACATGAACTATATCCCAACCGGGTGATCTCAAACATTTCTCTCCTTCCCGGGTGAAAAAGACAAATGTCTGTCGAAGCGGTAGGAAGTGGGTCCGGTTTGAACTACAGGTACATGATCTAACGTCTGTGATTTTTTGTAAAAATCATTTTTAGACTCACAATATGTTATATTTTCAGAGATTCGATGCAAGTTCTAACATTCTCATCCCCTATCCAATACAAGACCTAAGTTCGAAACGGCAAAAAATTCAAAACGTCCGAACAATTTAAATCTTGGGAACAATTATTTTATTTACATATATATAACAGAGTAGATGTAAATTTTATTTCTGCAAATTTTGATATATAATAATTAATTAAAAAAAGGTTTTTAAAAAGGTTTTTTGTTTTTAAAAAGGTTTTAAAAAAGGACCTTTAGTCCCGGTTTGTAGTATAAACCGGGGCTAAAGGGGTGCGGGGCTGCGCGCGAAACGCGGCGCGCCGAAAACCCTTTATCCCCGATTTGTACTACCAACCGGGGCTAAAGGGGGGTGGGTATAAATACCAACCCTGTGCTCCCCGGTTCATGCACCGAACCGGAGCACACAGAGCCACCACGCCATCGTTTCCGCGTCGTCTTCCTCCTCTCGCAGTCACCATGCCGCCGCGCCGTCAACTGCCGCGTCGTCCCTCCCCGCGTCGGCCGTCCCCACGCGACAGAGCGCCACCGCGCCGCCCCTCCCCGCGCTGTCCACCACCACCGGAGCCGCCCCTTCCTGCGGTGAGTGTTAATTCACTAACTAGTGTTAATTTTGTTAGTGTTAATTAGTTAGTGTAATTTTATTAGTGTATTTTAGGATTAATTAGTTAGGGTTATTTTAGGGTTAATTTTATGGTTAATTAGTTAGGGGTAATTTTAGGTTTATTTTAGGGTTAATTAGTTAGGGTTATTTTAGAGTTACTTTTAGTGTAATTTTTCTTAAAGGTTTTAGTTAGTGTTTAATATAGTTTATTTTAGTTAGTGAATTTAGTTAGTGTTGAATATAGTTTATTTTAGTTGATACTATTATTTTCATCATGTTTAAAGTATATAGCTTTAATTTAGTGTTTAGGAATATGCCGATTCCTCATCCTCGTTCACTCGGGGTGAACAATAGAGCGCTACTGGACAGTGTTGCCGGGCATCCACGGAGCTGGGCTCCGCCGGGCTAGCACTGGGAGGTGCTACCAGCCGGGGGATGTCGTCTCGTGAGGAATCCGGGTGTCGTCGTCGACCCGGATCTTCTATGGTGGCGGCCGAGTGGTCCAGGTGCGATGCAGAGGGAGCCGACCCCCGATGAAGTGGCACAGCGTCGTGTCAGGGAGGACGAGCACGTCCGGCGCTACATGTACATTTTAGGAGTCCGGGTCGCCAATACCTGGCAGCTTCTTCAGGCACCTTACCAGAGATATTCTCCGGTGATGGTTCCTACACTTTGGGTGCACACCTCCCGCGGCTCAGTAGCCGGGGCTCGACGTCTTCGCTAAGCTATCTAGATGTGTAATAGGGTACCATCATCTTGTATTCGAGATGTATTGTTGTTTAATTGGTACATTATTGTTATACTAGCTGGATTATTCGAGATGTATTGTTGTTTAATTGGTACTTTACCTTTCTTTATCGCATTGTTTAAGCTGGATTACTTGATCTTCCTTTATTTTATTGCATTAAGCAAAATGGTTTTATCTTTATTCTATATTATTTAAGTTATGGACGGTAGAGACAACAAAGAGCACATCATGTACAACATGATATATGAGGGTACAGGAGGTTACCATTACGATGGAGCAGACGATGATGGAGATGATGATGGCTCCCAATACCTCAACTTGGATGAAGCCGACGGAAGAGACGACTATGACGAATTCTTTGGTGGAGACGACGGTGGAATTGACGGTGGAGACACCATAGCCAAGACCGGCGAGGTATATAAAGCCTCTACTGATCACGAGCTAGTAGATGCATTAGTTGATTCATATATATATATATATATATATATATATATATATATATATATATATATATATATATATGTGTGTGTGTGTGTGTGTACTAACGACTGTTTCTTCTCTTAGACCTCCGCATCGGGCGAATCTTCTGCAAGGAAACGAGGCCCGACCAAAAAGTTGGCCGATGGTATGCGTTTCACTATTGATCTAGTGTCTGAGTTCGGCGAACCTTTGGAGCCGAAAGAGGCCACGAGTGTATTTGTATACCAATGCGGAGCGATAGTCAGGGACGCCATCCTGATCACCACTCAGAAGTGGAATAAGCCAGGAAAGAAAAGTGATCGAGTTGGAGAAACTTTTGTCGATGACAGAGCCAAAGACGGTCTTTGGAATTCACTCATGGCACACTTCTCTCTGCCTGAATTGGACACTCCTGAACTCACTGAGGCATTAAGGTTGCAAGTCAGAAAGTGGGCCCTTAAGAAGATGGGCGGACAGTTCAAGGACTGGAAGAAAAGATTGTACAACAACTTTGCCAAGAAGGGGCTGACTCCGCCATTCACTGGCCCGCTGGAGAACCAGTGGGATAACTGGGCCCCATTTGTGAAATACAAGGAATCAGAAGCAGCTACAGCCAAGTCAGAAAAAAATAAGTTAAATGCGGCCAAAAATAAATATCACCATACTATGGGGATATGTGGCTACAAGACGGCCGCGCCGAAGTGGGAAAAAACCGAGAAAGAAATGCGTCAAAAAGGGGTCACGCCAGCTACAAATCAGTGGCCCGTGAGGTCAAAAAATTGGCTCCTTGGGCATGGGGGGTCGTATGACACTGAAACCGGGGAGATTATTATTACAAAGAAGGCCATTACTAAACCCAAAGATGAACTTGTTAAAGTGATATAACTGAGAAAAGATGGAAAGTTCATTCCCGATAGAGAGAATGATGAGCTGACATATGCCCTCGGGAATCCTGAAAAAGTCGGACGAACACGAGGCTTTGGCCCATCTGTTCCATGGAAGACAGGGTTTCCCGCTGACATTGACACTTATAGAAGCCGATCCAGAAAAACGAACCGGCAGAAGGCGGATGAGGCAGCGCGGTTGGAGGCGGTTGAATAAAGGAAAGAGGAATTTCAAGCCATGTTCAAGCTGCAGCAGGAGCAGATTAATGAACTTAGAGTACTGGCCCGACAGCAAGATCCTGTGTTAGACAGTCTGGTGGGCCCATCTTACCGGAGAAGCAGCATGACTTCCACGGAGGTACAAGCTAATAATCTAATGTTGATGGACAATAATGCACCGGTGATAGATGATACGGCCGGTGCAACGATGGTTCGCTACCCCGTGGATGAAGTCGAGGCAAGGACAGCTTGTGAGCTACATGTCACAGTGAAGAACATTTCTATAAAGGTGGCGCTCGGCTTTGGTTTACCTTGTCCACTGGAAACGACCTACCATGGAAGTCAGATTCCAGCTGGCTATGCTCGTGTCGGTGTGGATGAAGTTGAACCGACATGTCGATCACTTGAGCTTGACATCCCTGCAGGCGAAGGGGAGAGAACACTTGGAGAAGTGGATGGTGGGATCATTCTTTGGAAAAAACAACACATCGTGTTTCTAGGCTGGGCGCCAAGGCAATCTTCTCCTCCGAGAAGCAATCCATCACCTCCAAGGCCACCATCACCTCCGAGTCCATCGTCTCCACCAAGAAACAATAGTCCACCCCTTCCTAAGAGGGATCGCAGCGCGACTGCATCTCCATCTCCGGCGCCTCCGCCTCCGCCCATTGAATCAAAGGGAAGAAAGCGGAAGAATAACACCGCTACGTCGAGGGAGACCCGACGCCGAAAATGACAAGATCCCCTCCCAAGAGTACCGCCGTCTCCTCCCAAGTTAGCTTATCACCGAACTGATGAGGAAAGCGCAGTGATCTCCCGTGCCGAAGTGAAGGCCCATTTTGCACCAAAACAACCCGAGCCACAGGTGCTAGTTGATCCAAAAGTCAAGAAGCACTTCAAGGCATTCCTTGAGCAACCACCCCAACATGTATTAAATAGGAAAGATGACTATACACGATGTCTTACGAAGACACTAAAAGAGAAGTCATCAAGCAGTACTGCAAGCGGGATAAAATCAAAAGAAGTTGCCCAGCTCGGCAAACAGGCAAAACAATCCATCGCCCCGCTCAAGGTGTTACCCCATCCCACCCAAGGTGGAATAGATATGGAATTAGCTATTAAATTAGCCAAGGAGTGTAACGTGCCCCTCGAAGCACTTCTAGCCGGCGGAGACAATGTCGCCAAGGGATCAATAGCATGAAAATTTGTCTACGGGGAGCCTCTGGTCAGCGATGAGGTATTCGATAATCTGCCAACACATATGCGACTGTTGCATATCTGGTACTTGAAAGTCACAAAGGAAGGGAGACAATTTCTCGTATGTAAAGTTGGAGAGGAGTACTTCCGCCTAGACGAGATCTCCATTGAACTTTGTGAACTATTTCAGTTATTCAACCTAGACGCCCTCGACAAGTCCCTCCTCAGCTGCTATTGTCTGTAAGTAATTAAGTCACTAACTCAGCTCGTTCAATTCATTTCCTGTCGTTATCCTCACTATATCTCCTTCTGTATGCTATTATATATGCAGAATGAAGATTTAAGAATGTAGAAGAAAGTAAATCTACAGCATTGGGTTCGTTGACCCAAACAGAGTTAATGGACATACGGTAATAAATAACCTCGAGGAAACGGAGGATAACTTGCTAATGTTTTTAATGGAGCAACATTACAAGACACAAATTCTATTTCCTTATAACTATGGGTAAGAGCCTTACTGTCTTGTACACATTCAATTTTTGTTTACTAGATGTTAAGTGTATATAAACATGCGCAGCTACCACTGGATTCTTCTAAACATTGAAGTTGACCGTGCAAAAGTGGAAATCTCGGACTCGTTAAAGAAGCCGATGGAAGACTACCGCAGCATAATTGATTGCCTCCAAAAGTAATTTCAATCATTATCGCACTATATCTGTCTCTTTCTTTCATTCTCTGAGATGTAAACTAATTAATAACTCATTCATTTCTTTTTTGCCGGACAGGGTTTGGAAAAGGTTCACGAAGGAGGTTCAGGATGAATGGCGTGAGGAGCTCACTTTTCGTACGGTCCCGGTAAATAGTACGAGAGCTAGGGGACTAATTTATGTGGATATTACAATTATCATTCATACAATTGTCATTCTTGATTATTATCTGATTGAATTGTATTCTCGATCGAAAAGTGTGCGACGCAGCCACAGAGGACTAATTTATGTGGATATTATGTATGCGAGTTCATTCGTGGGTGTATGGAGCAGGGCACAGACTTTCTTCAAGTACGTAAACAATATATTCGCAATTTATTCTATACCATAGTTTTTGTTGAGTTCCATTCATAATGATCTACTTCTTTATATATAGTTGGATGCGATGCGGGATAAACTCCTACCACATGAACGCCTATTAGCAATTCAAGAGGAGTTGTCGGGATTTTTGCTCAGGGACATCATAAAAACAAAAGGAGAGTACTACGTGGATAGACATAAAAAGACAGTATCTGTTGTAATGATCTTGGTGTAAATCAATTAGACTAGCTCTAGTCTTGGTTGTGTATATATTTATATGTTTTTATGTTATCGTGAGTGAAATTATATTATATATGCATCAATGTATACAACATGTAGTAGCATAGAATAATATGTATATGAAAACACAAAATGAAAAATAATCAAACACAAAATGAAAAATAATCAAACAAAAAAAGAAAACCCTAAAACCCCACCTCCTGCCGCGGCAACAGTTTGGTGCAAAACACTGCCGCGACAGAAGAACTTTAGTCTCGGTTCGTGTTACGAACCGGGACTAAAGATCCTCCAGCCCAGCGCGTGCAGCGGGGCCACGTGGAGACAATCTAGTCCCGGTTTGTAACAGAACCGGGACTAAAGGCCTAACCTTTAATCCCGATACGTTAGTTCTGGATTGCAATTCGGGACTAAAGCCTCTTACAAACCGGGACTAGTGTCCTGTTTTCTACTAGGGGTAGTCAGCGCCGGTGCATCGGTCAAGGGCAACTCTGCGACCAGCTACGCCACACAGAGTTTGCCACGAAAAAGGGGATGTGGAGGAGGGGTGCCGGATAGGTTAAGAGTGGTCTGTCTCGTGAGGCATGGTGTGGGGTTGACTTCCTTCAGTGAACGTTTTTGCCTTGTCAAGGGTCCTAGGATATATATATAGAGAGAGAATACTCCATGAAATTTGTGTTCGAGACTAATATCTCTTCCATTAATGCCATATACTCTTGGATGGAGCCAAAATAATGGATAGCCTTAACTCATGTAGGACACTTTGAACTAAAGTGATCTTAAGTTGCAACATCAACCACGCTTAAATAGAGTGTCCGCGAGTGACCGCACAAAGCATCAATTCACCCTGGTTAAAAAAACTGGTAGACAATCATTTTTCGGCATCTTGAAATCCCAAATACTCAGTTATCACCTAATAATTGCTTAGCTACCGGGGCATTGTACGACAGGATTTTGAACAGAACATGTAAACAACGATCATTAATTACTACAAATATATCTTCTAAGATATCAATACATTTTATCTTCCACATGCGTATGAAATGAGTCTCGAAAAATTTAGCTACATTATCTACTATATTACTAGCTTTGGTCCAATTCAAAGCTAGTAATACTGAAACAAGAAGGATCGTTAATGTAGAGAGTGGCATAAGGCGACTAAGGATATATAATCACTAATGTTGCTCCTTGTACATGTTTCCCTGGGCCTAGAGGACATGCAGATGTTCTTGTGTGTTTTATCCGAAAAAGGGATGTTGTGGCACTAGTGAAAACATGGCCTCTAGTCCCGGGCCGTAAGGGCCTTTAGTCCCGGTTTTTGAACCGGGACTAATCAAGCGGGACTAGAGGCTCACCACTAGTCTCGGCCCAGTTATCAGCCGGGACTAGTGGATGTCCACGTGGCTGTCCCTGCGCGCTCGTGGTGCATCCCCACTAGTCCCGGTTGGTGTTACGGACCGGGAATAGTGGATTTCTGCCGCGGCAGCATTTTGCTCTTTTTCTCTGTCGCGGCAGAGTATTACTTGGACTAGTGGTTCTCTGCTGCGGCAGCATTTTATGCCCTTTCTTTATCGCGGCAGAGATTTTATTTTTTATTGTTTTATTTACTTATTTTTTATTTCAACATAGTTTTTGAATATTTCTACGCCACCACATATCGTACACATTCGTGCATATATAAGATAAATTGTATTATGATATCGAGCATACAAATATATACAATTTATATAGTTACATGGAGATCACAAAATCTTGGGACTAGATCACGTCTGTTCGATTACATGGAGATCAGTAGCACCTATTCACACTAAATTCTCCGGCATCATCTACGATCTCTTTGACAATAAATCCCGCCAGCTCCTCCGCAATTGCTAGTACGCATTGCGCTGGTAGTAGTTATCCCGCATTCTCTTGAAGTATATATAAGAAAAAGGAGATCAATATGAATATCAATCATGATAACAAAATGTGGCGGCAATAAAATGATGGTGTGAATGCATTGCTTACATCGACACTATAATCATTGCGTTTGGTGGTAAACATGCGAATGAACTCGCATACGTAGAATCCACATAGATTCGACCCCTGTGGCTGCCTCACCCACTTTACAAGAATAGAATTCAATCAAAACAATAATGTAGCATCATTATTGTATTGAAACTAGAAGTAAAGAGATGCGCAGACATATCACATGCTACTTAGAGATACCGCCCTAAACGTCAGCTTCTCACTAAATACACTGGTAACCTCGCGCGTGAACCGGATCCAAACCCTGCCCGACGAAGAAAATGAATGAATGAGTTATTCATTACCGGATATCTCAGGAAATCAACGAAAGAGACCGATATAGCGCGAAACTTACTTCTGGAACATGTCCTGCATGCTGCGGAAATCTTCCATGTTTCTCTTTGATGGGTCCATGACATCAACTCTTCTCTTATCAAGTTGAATGTCTAGCAGAACCCAGTGGAAGCTGAAAACATTTATATATACATCAGTAACTCATCAGTTACACTTATTAGTATCAACTAATCAAAAGTGAATATGTACAACAGAGTAAGACCCTCACCTGAAATTGTAAGGAAACAGTATGTGGTCAGAGAAATTTTGCTCCATTAGAAACCTTAGAATGTTTTCCTCCGTCTCCTCGGAGTTATCCGTTAGCGTGGTTATATGCACTTTACCTGGGTCAATGAACCCAATATTTTAGATTCTTTTTCTTTTACATTCCAGGATCTTCATTCTGCATAATAAGGATAATCACATGTTCTGAACTAAACAACTGAAAAACTGAACATGTAGACAATAGCAGGTGAGGATGGATTTTTCCAGGGCGTCGAGATGGTATAACTGGAACAGTTCTGAAAACTCAATATGTACCTCTTCAGGTCTGAAGTAGT
The DNA here is from genome assembly GCA_910589765.1 of Avena atlantica. Taxonomy (NCBI): domain Eukaryota; kingdom Viridiplantae; phylum Streptophyta; class Magnoliopsida; order Poales; family Poaceae; genus Avena; species Avena atlantica. The sequence goes on from OU342736.1 coordinate 421,049,815, forward strand.
ACTCAGGTGGGACTTTGGCTACGATCATTATTCTCCCCTGCTTCATGACCGTCGAGTACCATTGATGGAGATTCCGCATTTGTGTTGGCAGTTCTCTCAGCCTCTCTTTGCTGACCAAATCCTCACCTGCGACATATTTAGGGGCTATTGGCATCTTGGGTAGAAGGTCGAGTTGGGGGCCTAACAGTTCATCAAGACTAATTTCCATGCTGGCCGCCAACTCCGTAGCTATTGACATATCTACTGGCTATTGTGTGAGGAGTGGAACGTTTTGTGAAACTACCTTGAGGGATGCGATTGTTTGTTTTGCCTGTTGTCCGAGAAGGGCAACGTCTGATTTTTTACCGATTGCAGTTTTGGTCCCGCTTGCACCTGTGCTTGCTGATTTTTTTACCGCTTGCACTTGATTTGCTTGATTTTCTTGATTTGCTCTTCGCCACTTCTTTCTGAAGTGTGCGTAGATAGTCATCTGGTTTATGGTGCAACTCATATTGCGATTTTGTGTTCAGAAAATCAAGTGCATATGCCTTTTGCTTCTCGGTGTATACCGGAGCGGGCTCGGGTTTCTTATTCTCAAAATGTGCCGCCACTTCGGCCTTTGCTATCGCTGCAGATTCTGCATCAGTACGATCGTAAGGTCTGATGGGAAGATTCTTATGAGGCACTGTTGGGAGGGGCGACATTTTTCGTTTTGGGATGCCACGTCCTCTAGTACTCACTGATGGAGCACGCTTCCGCTTATTGTCCTTAGCGGGCGGCGAAGACTGCTGAGCCTGCGGCGGAGATCGAGATGGACTCGGGATGTGGTGGTCATAGTCATCATGGGGTGGGCTTCTTAGAGGTGATGGATGTGGAGGTGGAGGTGAAGGAGACCTGCGACGACTCGGAGGTGGTAGTTTTATCCTTGGGGACGAGCCTGGAAACCGTATGTTGTTCTTGTCCCAGAGAATGATCCCACCAAGTACTTCTTCGAGTGTGATCTAACCTTCAGGTCTAGGGATGTCAAGCTCCATTGACTCCCACTCCTTTACGATTTGATCCACCCCAACTTTAGCATAGCTAGGTGGAATCTCACGGCCATGCCAACATGCGTCAGGCGGACAAGGCAAAGCCGATCCGACCGCCACCTTCACAGATACGTTCTTCAATTTATTATGGAGCTCACAAGGTATCTACTCCTTAATTCCATCCACGGGGTAGCCGGGACCGCCATCTGTATAGGATGCATCGTTAGACGGGACCTCCGATTCAGCGACGCTGCTTCTCCGCTGAGATGGGTTGGTGGTAATATCGAGTGAAGGATCTTGCAAGCGCGCTATTCCTCTAAGTTCGTCGATCTGCTGCTGCTGCTTGTCAAGTCTTGCTAGCAGATGGTTGAACTCGTCTGCCTCCTCCTCCTCCCGTCGCTGCTTTGCTCTTGCTCGGCTTCTATATGCACCTTGGTCCTTAGGAAACCCTGTCTCCCACGTGAAACTCCCGTCAAGGCCTCGGACTCGTACTGTATGTTCGCGATTCCCGAGGACCAAGGTCAGCAAGTATTTCTCTCTATCGGGATGAAACTATTTTATTACATCTTTAATATCTTTTACCACTTTTATCCATGTACTCCTGGGTACCTTTATCCCTTCACTGCAAACAAGGTCCCCTGTAAGTTCGTCATATGTACTCCCATGCCCAAGGAACCAATTTCTTGCCCTCAAATCTCATTCTTCGTGAATTGGTTCTGGAATGATCCCTTTATCATGAAGCTCTTTCTCTTTTGCATCCCACTTAGGCATGGCAGCCGCGTAGACCCCTGGCCCCAACTTATGGTGATATTTCTTCTTCACAGCATTTATCTTGTTTTTTTAGACTTTTCCTCTGCAACTCCTGACCCCCTATACAACACAAATGCATCCCAGTAAGGCTGCTGCTTCGCTAGATAGCCTTCGAATAATGGGGTTTTCTTGTCCTTCTGATACTGTTGCCATAATGACTTGTTCTAGTTCTTGAATAGTTCGGCCATCTTCTTCAGTGCAAACTGCTTGACTTTCGTTCTCATTTCAGTCGTCTCGTCCTCAGTGTCACATTCTGGCAGCTTAAAATGTGCCATGAGGTCATTAAAAAGTTCCTCTTTGAACCTATCGTCAATATACACATCACTCCATTCCGCCTCTTTGGGCTTATTCCACTCTCGAACAGTGACCGGGGTGCGATCTCTGGCAACAACTCCGCATTGTTGTACAAATATTTGTTTTGTTTTATTTGGTTCCAATGATTCGTCGTCTCCTGAAACCTCTGTAATTTCATAAATAGTACCCTGGGGCAACTTTTTGGCTGGGCCGCGCTTGGTTTTCTTGCTCGATGTAGAGGCCTAAGAGAAGAAACATTCGTCAACATAATATATATATACAACTATGTACATCTAGTGACGATCATCGGACATCATATATATATACCTCGTCGGTCTGCGTTACGTGTCCATGGGCTTATTCCTCTTGTCTGTTGGTCCCCTCTCCCTCAACGGATGAGTTCAGATACCTCGAGGGAGATCCCTCATCAGCATCGTGAATCATATCCTCGAGCAAGTGTTCCGAATCTAGGTCTCTGCGTATTGGACTAGGTGGATCCATAGTTCCTGCAAAATGCACACAATATTTATTTGAACTTAACAAATAAACCCTAAACCAGGAGGTGCGGTGGCGGTGGCCGATGATGGTGGCTGCGGGAGAGGCGGGCGACTAAGCGGCTTCCCGCGAGAACCACCACCCTAACCCTAACTCTGGTCACCACCCTAAACCCTAAACCCGGAGGTGCGGTGGCGGTGGCCAGTGATGGTGGCCGCAGGAGAGGCAGGCGACTAAGCGGCTTCCCGCAAGAACCACCACCCTAAACCTAACTCCGGTCACCACCCTAAACCCTAAACCCGGAGGTGCGATGGCGGTGGCCGGTGATGGTGGCCGCGGGAGAGGCGGGTGACTAAGCGGCTTGCAGGAGAACCACCACCCTAAACCTAACTCCGGTCACCACCCTAAACCCGCAAGAACCACCACCCTAAACCCGGAGGTGCGATGGCGGTGGCCGGTGATGGTGGCCGCGGGAGAGGCGGGCGACTAAGCGGCTTCCCGCGAGAACCACCCTAACCCTATTATAAACATAACTTACAATATTATGAATCACATACCCTAAAAATAATAAACTAATCCTAAACTAAATACACTATATACATAAACTAATCTCATACCCTAAAAATAATAAACTAATCCTAAACTAAATACACTATTATATACATACACTATATACACTATAATAAACTAATCCTAAACTAAATCTCATACCCTAAAACTAAATAAACTAATCCTAAATTAAAAATCCTAAACTAGATAAGCTAACCCTAACTCACCGGCGCTGGTGGCGGCCGGCGGTGGCGCTGGCGGCAGGCGCGGGCGCGGGAGGTGGCGGCGGGCGCGGGAGGTGGCCGACGCTTTGTCGGAGTGGCGGCGGTGGCGTGGCCGAGCTCGGGGGGCGCACGGAGCGCGGCGGCAATGCTGGCGCGGGTGCGGGAGTGTGGCGCGGCGGGCTCGGCGGGCTCGGTGGTGGGCGGCAGGCCGGCAAAGAAAGGGAGGCGCGAAGGTTTCCTCATCAGAGCCTCGCGGGGGCAGCCTGTCGGCTTCGTCGAAGTCTGCTGGCCTCCACTTCTCCCGGTGCGTAGAACGCACTAGGGGAGAAGGCCTACTTTTATACCCCCCCCTTTAGTCCCGGTTCGTGGCACAAGCCGGGACTAAAGGGGGGTCTCTAGTCTGGGCTGGTGCCACGCACCGGGACTAGAGGAGGGGGGGTTTCATTTTTCGCCCGCTGGGGCCAGACCCTTTAGTCCCGGCTGGTAAGCTGGGCCGGGACTAAAGGCTTAAATTTGTGCGCGCTGGGCCAAAAACCCGAGCGCGCTGTGCTTTTTTTTTCAAATTTTCGAATATATCATTTAAAACAATTAAATTATACGTTTTTGCATACTTTTGAATTTGATAAAACTTTCAACATGAAAAGTTCTTGAATTTGAATAATTAATGCAAATCAATTTTCTGTTTTATAAAATAATTATTTTAAATAGTCAAATTATTAACCATTTTGCCATTATCAATTTAAAAATGCATTAACTATTATTTTTTTGCATATTTTTGAATCTCACTAAACTTTTAACTTGAAAAGTTCTTGAATTTGAATAATTAATCCAAATCCATTTTCTGAATAAGCTTTAGTCCCGGTTGTATCCACTAACAGGGACTAAAGATATTTCCCATCATTTCTCACCGCTTCCCGCCAAGTTTTTCGCCCTTTCCTCTGAACCGAGATTTTAGTCCCGGTTGTAGCCACTGACAGGGACTAAAGATATTTCCCGCCATTTCCCACCGCTTCCTGCCATGTTATCCAGATATATACTTTCAGGCTCATCTAAACAGTGTGTGCATGCATTATATCCCTTGTTCGTTTGTCCTGAGATGTTACTAAGAGCATGCCAATCATTGATGGTTACGAACAACAACGCTCGTAGGTCGAATGGATCCTGTTTGTGCTCATCCCACACACGTAAACCTGGTTCGGCCCACAACTGTAAAAGTTCATCAACTAATGGCCTTAGGTACACATCAATGTCGTTGCCAGGTTGCTTCGGGCCTTGGATGAGCACTGACATCATAATGAACTTCCGCTTCATGCACAACCAAGGAGGAAGGTTGTTGATACATATAGTGACGGGCCAGGTGCTGTCACTACAGCTCTGCTCCCCAAAAGGATTCATGCCATTTGTACTTAGACCAAACCATAAGTTTCTTGCGTCACCAGCAAAGTCCGGGAAGTCTCTCTCAATTTTTCTCCACTGTCGACCATCAGCGGGGTGCCTCAACATCCCGTCTTTCTTACGTTCTTCCATGTGCCACAACTTGGCATGCTCTTTGTTTCTGAACAAACGTTTCAATCATGGTATTATAGGAGCATACCACATCACCTTGGCAGGAACCCTCTTCCTGGGTGGCTCGCCATCAACATCACCAGGGTCATCTTTTCTGATCTTATATCGCAATGCAGTGGATACCGGGCATTTATCCAAATTCTCGTACTTCTTACCGCGATAAAGGATGCAGTCATTAGGGAACGCATGTATCTTCTGCACATCTAATCCTAGAGGGCAGACGAGCTTCTTTGCTTCGTATGTACTGGCGGGCAAATTCGTTATTTCTTGGAAGCAACCTCTTCAAGAGTACCATCAACTTCTCAAATCCTGAGTCAGTCACACCGGTCTCTGCCTTCCACTTCAGCAATTCCAGTGTGCTACCCAGCTTCTTCAGGCCATCTTCACAAGTTGGGTACAACAATTTGTTGTGGTCCTGTAACATCTTCTCAAACTTCAACCTCTCCTATTCTGCGTCGCATTCTCGCTTTGCATCAGAAATGACCAGACCAAGATCATCAGCGGACCGGTCTAGTTCCCGTTCTTCACCTCCTTCTTATTCATTGTCTTCCATTGCGATATCAGTGTATTCAGGGAACATAGATCGGTAGTTGTCATCATCGTTCTCTTCTTCATCGCCGTCTTCCATCACAACCCCTTTTTCTCCGTGTTTGGTCCAAACATTATAGCCGGACCTAAAACCAGACCGAAGCAGGTGGCTCTGAATGACTCTTGCGGAAGTGTGAGCCTTCTCATTCCTACAGTCAACACATGGACAACACATAAAACCATCCCGCCGCTTGTTCTCCTCGGTCACAACTCGAAAAGAACGCACGCCTTCTCTGAAAGAGGAAGAGCGTCGGTCACCGTACATCCATGGATGGCTCATATGTATCATACAAATATATGTCAAACGCAATCACTATGTTAGTATCGCACACGAGAAAATAGTTGCTAACCTTTTATTACACTTGGAAACAAATATGAGAAAACTTAAGTGTGGCTCGGGCACCTTATATCATGTTTGTCTTGTGTGACCTAAACTCGTATCGCTCTAATGGACATTTCACCGAACACCTCTAGTACATATGTATGAACAAGAGAAAAATAGCACAACAACACTCTCTCCCACCAGGAAAAAAACAGTTGAGAGGAGGAGGAGGCGGCTGTGCATATATATAGGGCCAGACCACTAGTTCCGGTTGGAGATACAAACCGGGAATAAAGGGGGTGCCCCCAGCGAGCGGAAGGGCCAGGACCCTTTAATCCCGGTTTGTGTCTCAGACCGGGACTAATGGGGTCTAACGGGCCGGGACCTATGGTTCTGGGTGGCTCGGGCCGTCCGGCGAGGACATTAGTCCCGCCCCAGCCATAGCCGGGACTAATGGCCTGGACGAAAGGCATGTTTTCTACTAGTGTGGGTTATTGGGACGGTGCCATCATATTTAGTTTTTGAGAATTACATAAGGGGAGGAGTGTTTCCCTGCTCACAGTCATATTTGAAGTGGTTAACCCTCCATGGGATAGAGAAAGGGCGAAGATGATAACTTGATCCACCAATCGTATTTATTATCTCCTTGGTTAAGTAAACTAACCCACTTAGCCATCCAATCGAGTAACTTGTTAAGAATTATTTCTTAAACACCATAAATCTCAGTAATTTGCAATTTCCTAACCATCCACTATCCCCCCGCGACATCTTCCGGTCCAGGGTGGATCCTAGTAGTCTATTCTCTCCTTTCCTCACATATTTGTTCACTATCACCACCCTATCTCAAATATGCTCACGTTCATGGATGCAAGCATCCACATTTATCCCCTAGCACAATAGCTAGATTTATCCCGGTGCCTATAATTCCAATAAATCCATTGACACATCCTATACCTACACCATGCCACACCTAGTCACCTATATACATGCATATTTTATACAAACCTAATGTTTCATCTAAAGCTGTTATAGCGAATGTTTTGAAAGAGTTGATACTTGTTACTATGTGGATGTATGTGCTATATATTGATAGATCCATATGGGGACATTTTGCTTTAATTGTTAGTGATGATGTAAGATGTGGTGGGTTACATCTAGATCAATTTTTTGAGGTTTCTGAGAGTAAATATCCTGTAAAGCATTAAACCTAATGGGATCTGAGAATGAATATCTACTACCATCCAATTGGTTCAATAATGCTAAAATGTGAAGACATTAAATTCATGGCATCAACCAGAACCAATTGATATCCCACACATATACAAAATCAAACTCTAAGTATCTGTTGTCCCTTTATTGGATCAGGGTCAGAAACACATTTTCTTATATGATTCATGTTGTTAATGATAGTTGTCATAGACAAATGACTTTACCAACTTTCAGACAAATCATCACTTCATCATGATAAATAAATGATATAGAATCATTTATCTGCATTTTGGAATCCTAATTACTCCAAATTATCACCTGATAATTACAAAGAAACTTCGGGTTTCGTGTGAGCAACTTCATAAAAAATCACAAAAGTTTGATCATGAATAAATATATATCTTCTAAGAAACAATTAGTTTTTGTCAACCCCACAGGGTACAAAATGAGTCTCCCATATTTTACATATATTTTGAGTATTTCTATCTTAATTTGTTTAGACTTAGAGCTAGAAGTGTTGGAACAAGAATCTAGGATTGTTAATGGAGCAAGTGGCATATGGTAGAACCAGGACCAACAATTCTTGGTACTCCAATGCAATCACCAATGTTTCTCGCTATGGTGGTTACTGTGATATTGTGGTGGATTATTAAGTAGGTGCCGATTTATTTTGTTTTTTGACAATTAAATTTCAAGAAGAGTGTTTCTCCACTCATAGTCCTATTATTAGGTGTTTACGCTCCAACATACCAGATATATGAGAGTGAACCTTAACGAAGATAACAAAATGTTCCACTAAGCTTGATGAGTGTGATCACTTATTCCTTACTTCCATGGTTCCATAAGCTAACCAACTTACGAAATTAATCCCATAGAACGATCTCTTACACGACCATGAAACAATCCAATAACATTTCATCAATTTTATCATCCACAATTGAGAAATGTGTCATGGTCGAACTGGCTTTCGCCGATGATGATTTAAGTGATTCATTGCACTATATCCAAGTGAACATGCTAAAATTATGTTGCACAAGCATGCGAGAGAACTACTTAATAGAGATGATGAGGAAATGATGATCGTGAACACTCCGCACACCCAACCTCTCATGAAAGAATAATTGCTTATCCTAAATGAGCATTTTTTTCCCTATCATTTTGTTACTTTAGGAACAAGCAAACATATTTGGTTTATTACAAGATTGAGCCGAGTCCAGGTTACACTTTTGAAACTAAAACCAGCACATCAAATTTCATTTTAAAGGTGGTGTTTCTAGTTAGTTTGTCTTCCTCTTCTTCTAGGAACAACATCTTCTAGGAACAACAGATGTCCTAATAGAAACATTCTTCTAGTCAGACGCATAATGCAAGAGTCTTAGATTCGTCTATTATGTTAAGTGATATGTTCCACTTTAGATATGAGGATGAGGAGTTCTGTAACCTGTAATATGCCTTGGTTCCGATTTCCGCCAGCTGTGCCCCCGAGTACAAAACACGCATAGATACACGCAGATATGCAACTACGAGTTTTCCGTAGCAAACTAGCTAGCACATTTCCAATGCCTACGATTCCAATATATTAATTGGCAACCTTCCCGCACCACATATCTTCATGCATCTTGGTACACACCTTCTAACACTTGTGAAATCTACCTATTGTATTCAATGATACAAGTTGTATGGTGTATCAGTGCCAATAGAAAGATGTGTTCGGGTATATATTGAAGGATTGAAGACGGGGGTACATGTTGGAATAAATGCTATTGATTGTGTTAGCTATGGTGTATGGCTGATGTTTAAATCAATATTCTAATGTTTCTCAAACTACTTCATATATAACATAAAACAAATATGATGCATGTGGTTTGGTGGCGTTGAACAAGTTAGATATGGTGGGTGAAGTGTCGTCATTGAAATGTATGAATTTGACTTACATTTAGTACATGTATTAAACATTGGGGGTCTACAATATATCTGTTGCAAGTCTTGGAAAAAAAATCCTTGACATAAATAAATATATATTAGTTGAAAGAATTGGTTGCCCATTTATCTCTCATCACACTGAATTGAAATATTTACTAGGAAAAACAGAGTGGGGACTGTTTTGTGTTCCGGTCAGATATCTTTTAGTGATATAGGAGCGACCTTTAAAAATAAATATTATTTCATGGTGAAGAACATGTTAGGACTATTGTGGTATTAAACACCATGAATGATCCCCACAAATAATTAACACTGGTGTAGTATTATTTACTACCTTTTGTTCAATGCACATATGACATCTCTCGCACCATTACTTGGACTAATGTCTGAGAACCAACATGGGGTACCATGCATCATCGGCAAAATTTGTACGAAATATGAAGCATAGTTTTTCCAAAAGTTAATATAGATAAGTGTACTGTAAAAGTTCCATGTAAGTACAAGTAGAATGGTGTGAAAAATCAAGAACATAATTGTTTTTGACTAAGCCTAGTAGGTTAAAATCAGGGACATATCAAATTTTATTTGTGAAAGTGGTTATGGATATTAAATGTAGTGTGTAAATGTACACGTGAATACATAAGGAATGGTAGAATTTTTTCACAGAGCTGAAATCGGAAGTCACGTATTTAATGAAAAATAAAAAAACATCCTAGACCAGGTTCGAACTGGGGACCCAAATTTCATCAATTGAAACTCGGCGCAGTTTACGTTTAGTCCAGCCCAGTGGTGTTTTTTTCATACAACTCTCACTAGAGCTGGGTTCTATTATCATAGAGATAACAGAACAAATGTCTTACATGAAAGTAAAAACAGGGGTTCAACTAGTCTAGAAATAACACACATCTAACAAGGCACAACTAAACTTCAGAGGTTTTTTAGACCAACTCATAGAGGACATCACAAAACAAAAAGGTTCTAAACTAGAAGCACAAAACTGCCAGGCAAACTACCCTTCTAGGGTTTTTTCAATTAGTCCCTAGTAATATCCACATCTTATGCTCATCTCCATTTCTGACTCTCAGCATCGAAGCGTGACATGCCATATCATGCACCTAGGTAGCCATCCATTGTAGACGATCAGCACCATCAACCAGCAAGCTCCTATCCCGTTCATTTTGAAGACCTGCCCAGCAACGAAGGAAATCACACATATAACAGATTAATTCTAGAGGGGAAGAAATTATTTTTTTCCTCAAACCATGCTCGATCCCTTGTCTTCCACAAAGCCCAACAAAAGGGCAGCAATATAGACAATGTGAAAGTTAAAGCCAAAGGGAAGAAATTTCATAATCCACCAAAAATATTGAGTAAAGAAAGAAGTCATGGTTTGTGCCTCAGTAACATAGGCAATAGTACTCCACATGTAAACAACAACAATACATGTAAAGAATAAATGATTGATGGTTTCATACGAAGGGCAAAACAACATACATAACTTCCCACCCACTTCCTTTTTTTTATAATATCTTTAATATGAGTACGTATTATGCCAAATAAGCCAGAGCCAAATCTTGATTTTAATAGGCAACTTAGCTTTCCACATATGTCTAAAGGATTTATCAGGTCCAACATCAGCCAACTTATTATAAAGGGATTTAATATAGAAAACCCCAGATTTAGTATATTTCCATTTGGGTTTATTTTTTTCTTCACTTAATCTCACTGAAGAAAGCATGTTCCTTAGCTCCTGCCAATGAGAAGCTAACTGGGGGACAACAACCTTCTAAAAGTAAAGAACCACCTCAGATCAGACATTTCTCTAACAATACTAATCTTATAATTACAAATCTCATAGAGTCTGGAAACTTCTCACGGAGGGAGAAGTTCCCAACCCTCTGTGTGATATTTTGCCAGGATCCATAGAAACAATAAATATTTATGATAGGTCTAATAATGAATTGTAGAGGAGTGGGAAGAAAGGTCGGAGGGATCTAATTAGTGAGTTTGGTTTTGATTTCATCGGGCTCTAGGAAACTATGAAAAGAGAGTCTAATATCTCTGTCTGTCAAAATTTTGATCATGATAATTGTTTTACATGGCTCTGGTCCCTCTCTGTGGGAAGATCTAGTGGAATTATGTGTGGTCTTAAATCCTCAAGATTTAAGGTCATGAAAGTTATTACAAATAGATCTTTTGTTAAAGCTAGAGTGTTTGACAAAAAGTTATTAATGGAGTTAACTGCCATTTATGGGTCTGATCAAGTTGAAGATAAAGAAAGTTTTGTAAGTGAATTTGCCAACATTTGTGATGACTTAATAATCCCATCCTTGATAGGTGGGTACTTTAATATTCTTTGTTTTGCTAATGGAAAAAATAAGCATGGTAAATGTTCTAAATTTTCTATTTTATTTAATTCAATTATTAGTACATATGCTCTTAGGGAAATCAAATTTTATGGTGGTTTGGTCGAATAATAAAAAATACCCCACTCTTGAGAAATTAGATAGGGTCTTGGTAAATTCTTCTAGGGAAAACCTTTCCCCCTTTACTCAGGTTAAGAAGATCCCGAGGGTTATTGATCACAATCGCTTAGAGACTAATACTTGTGAAAGTGTGGAAGCTAAAGTCTATGAGTTTAGATTTGAGAAAATGTAGTTGTCTTATCCTGATTTCCCAGATAGTATGAATGCTTGGGATAGTATCATTCAGGTTCAACAGAAGCTGAAATGTGTGAAAAATGTCTGAAAGGTTGTGGAATTAATGTTAGAGGCTATTCATTAAAGAATAGAGAGATTCTTGCTAGAATTAGAAAATTTAGAAAAACTGGAGGAAGATAACTTAATTTCTAGAACTTAGTTTCAGAGAAAAGGTTTTATCCAATTATAACTAATGCTGATTTATGAGGAAGAGGATAAGTTTTGGTTCAATAGATTGATACGTCGGAAACGTATCTATAATTTTTGATGTTCCATGCTTGTTTAGTATCTACTTTGATTTGCTTTGTCTACACTTTGAGGTGTTTATATATCTTTTCTGGAACTAACCTATTAACAAGTTGCCACAGTGCTAGTTGCATGTTTTCTTTTGTGTTCCAAAAAGGCAGAAAATCAATATTCTTGGAATTGGACGACACAAAAGCCAAAGTCAATATTTTACCATGGGCGACACGAATCTAGAAGACGAGATGGAGGGGAGCCACGGGGTGGCCACAGCCCCTTCCCCCAGGCGTGGCCAAGCCTGGCCCGCGCCTGGGCAGGGTGTGGGCCCCCCGGGCACCCCTGCCTTGCCTCCTCGCCTATAAGAAGCCCCCGATGCAGAAATCCTAGGCACCCGATCAAAACTCCATGAAACTGTCTGTAGCCACCGCAACCATCGTCCCTAGATCGGGGGGATCTGAAGTTCTTCCCGGCACCCTGTCGGAGGGGAGATCATCTCGGAGGCCTTCTTCTCCGGTATGATGCGTGAGTAGTTCCACCTAGTAATATGGGTCCATGTAGTAGCTAGATGGTTGTATCTCCTCCTTATGCTTTCATGTATAGATCTTGTGAGCTACGTTCATGATCAAGATCTAATCTATTTGTAATCATGCATATTGTGTTTGCGGGGATCCAATGTATATTGAGATTACTATGTCAGATTGATTAATGTTTTTGTCTTTATGATTCTATCATGTCTGTGTTGTTTGTGATCTTGTATGCTCCCCGTTGTTAGTAGCTATCTTGCCCAAGTAGCTGCTAGTGACTCCAAGAGGGGGTATTTATGCTCGATAGTGGGTCCATGCCTCTAGTTTCCAAGGGAAGTGACAGAAATCTCTTAGGTTGTAGATGTGATGTTGCTACTAGGGAGAAAACAACGGTCTCTTGTTCATGGAACAAGTGGATTGTTTACCTTACACACTTTGCTTAAAGTAGTTGTCTGTTGCTTGCAACTTAATACTGGAGGGGGTTCGGATGATAATCCAAAGGTGTACTTGTAGTCATAGATGCAGTTGGATGACGGTCTATGTATCTTGTTGTATTGCCCAATCGAATCTCTTAGGATCTTTTTGTCTGGTATTGCATTGATTGCCTTGCTCAGTTCCTGTCAATTTCTCTGATGTAATTTGTTTACCCTTCATGCCATGTTGTTTATCTAAGGAGAGCACCTCTAGTGAAGTATGGACCCAGGTCCAATCTTTACCATTGATACATCTTCCACTATTACCTATTTTCTTGCCTTAAACCACCATTACCTTCCACACCATATGTTTAGTCCTTTGTTACAGCAAACCGGTGAGCTTGACAACCTCACTGATTCGTTGGGGCAAAGTCTTGAGTTTGTGTTGTGCAGGTCTCCGCGTTGCTTGCAACACCTGTGTGACGTTTCCTTCCTCCTACTGGTTCGATAACCTTGGTTTCTTACTTAGGGAAAACTTGATGCTGTGCTGCTTTACACCTTGCTCTTGGGGTTTCCCAACGAAGTGCTTCTAGCACCATCAAGCTCTTTCTGGCGCCGTTGCCGGGGAGGCTAAAGACGTCTTCACAAGAGGAGTCCTCCACTTCCTCTCTCTTTACTTTGTTTTTAGTTTGCTTAGTTTATTTTGCTTGGTTTTGTTTGCCTCTTTTCAAAAACTTCAAAAAAAATTTAGTCTAGTTTGGTTTGCTATCTTTATTCAAACAAACAAAAAAATTAGTTCCTGTTCTAGCTGCTACTGTTTTTGGCTTGCCCACCTTTGCCAAAATGAACTCTGCTGAGAACACCAAGTTTTGTGACTTCGCTAGCACCAACAACAATGATTTACTTAGCACACCTATTGCTCCACCTGCTCCTGATGCTACCTTTTATGAAATTAAGCCTGCTTTATTGAATCTTGTGATGAGAGAGCAATTTTCTGGTGCTAGTTCTGATGATGTTGCTGCCCATCTAAATAACTTTGTTGAACTTTGTGAGATGCAAAAGTATAAGGATGTAGATGGAGATATTATTAAGCTCAAGCTTTTTTCCTTTCTCCTTGAGAGGAAAAGCTAAAGAATGATTGCTATCCTTGCCTAGAAATAGTATTGATTCTTATACTAAGTGCAAAGATGATTTTATTGCAAAGTACTATCCTCCTGCTAAGATTATATCTATGAGAAGTGACATTATGAAATTTAAACAACTTGATAATGAACATGTTGCTCAAGTTTGGGAAAGAATGAAATCTTTGGTTAAGAATTGTCCCACTCGTGGACTCACTGCGTGGATGATTATCCAGACTTTTTATGTAGGTTTGAACTTCTCCTGAAGAAACCTGTTGGATTCAGCTGCTGGAGGTACCTTTATGGGCCTCACTTTGGGTGCTACAACAAAGCTCCTTGATAATATGATGGTTAACTACTCTGAATGGCACACTGAGAGAGCTCCACATGGTAAGAAGGTAAATTATGTTGAAGAAACCTTCTCTTTGAGTGATAAAATTGATGTTATTATGGCTATGCTTATTAATGGGAAAGCTCCTCTAGATCCTAATAGTGTTCCCTTAGCCTCTTTGGTTGCTCAAGAAGAGCAAGTTGATGTGAACTTCATTAGAAACAACAATTTCAACAACAATGCTTATAGGAGTAATTTTGGTGGTAACAACTATAGACCTTATCCTCCTAATAATGGCAATTCATATGGAAACTCTTACAACAATGCTAGAAGTGCCCCCTCTGAACTTGAAGTCATGCTCAAATACTTTATTAGTAAACAAACCACTTTCAATAAGGCTATAGAGGAAAAGCTTTTAAATGTTGAGAAAAATATATCCTCTTTGTCTGAAGCTCAGTCCTCCTTGATTAATAAAATTGCTGCTAAACCTGAAACCATGGAAAGTACCTTTGCCGCCACTCATGGCATACAAGTTACTATTGATGAAAATGTTAGACTATTAGCCCAACTCAATGCTAAGTGGGAAAGGGAAGCTGAAATTGATAGAAGCAATAGTGTGTGCATTATCACCACTAAACCTCAAGTAGTCCCTGTTCCTCCTCCTCCTACTATGTCTAAGCCTATTGAGCCTACTACTAGTGATGCTAAGTTTGATTTTGATATTGATGGTTGCAATATTTCTGAAGTGATTATGTTCTTGCAAAAGCTTGCTAGAAATCCTGATGCTAGTGATATGCATGTTGCTTTCACCAAACACATTACAGATGCCTTTGTTAAGATTAAGGAAGAGAAGTTAAAACACAAAGCTTCTATTCGTAGGAAAGTAGAAGATAGTTGGGAACCCATTATTAATATGAAAGTGAATGACTTTGATCTCAAAGCTTCATGTGATCTTGGTTCTAGTGTCTCTATTATGCCTAGGAAGATTTATATAATGCTTGATTTGCCACTTTTGGAAGATTGTTATTTGGATATCCCACTCAATGATAATGCTAAAAAGAAACTCATGGGGAGTGTTAATGATGTGCTCATTAGGGTTAACAATGCTTATGTGCCTGTTGATTTTTATGTTTTGGATGTTGAATACAATGCTTCTTGTCCTATTACTTTCGGAAGACCTTTTCTTAGAACTGTTGGTGCCATCATTGATATGAAAGAAGGCACCATTAAATATCATTTTCCATTCAAGAAAGGTATTGAACACTTACCTATGAGGAGAGAGAAGTTGCTTTTTGCTCCTCCTTTGAAAGCAAGGTTTGATGTTGATGCTTCCTCATTTGAAAACACTTGATTCTTCTTGCTTTCTTGTGCCTAACTTAAAGGCGTTAAAGAAAAGTACTTATTGGGAGATAACCCAAGAGTTTCCTTGAGTCATGGAAGTTATTACTTCATTAATGACCTCTCCTTGTCCTTTTTGTTTGCTTTTTGTGCCAAGAATGACCTCTAATGAGAGGAAAGTAAGATTTGGGGAGTTGCTGTCCTGAAACAGATTTTTGTCCTCCACCATAAAAATTCATGAGGAGTGTCTGTCACTCGGATTGAGCTAATAATTTACAAATAAATCCCCCAGTGTGTTATCTAACTTTCGTTAGTTCAACACTTTTTGATTTGAGCAACAGAAGATTTTCGAAAAAATCGGTTTCTTCCTGCATATGCTTGACGAAGTATAAGTCGGCAATCTCAAGTCCCTTGAATACGAGGGCCACACCTCATGCATACTCAAATTTGGGTCCAGGTAAGTTCTTGTCATTGTAAGTATTTGCATATCATTGAGAACCGCCAACGGGGTACCCCTTGCACATGGTACATGAGCTTTCCCATAACCAAAATGAGAAGGCAAGCATACAATGAGCATCTCAGCAATCTTTTTATTTACCATATGCATAGCTTTTTTTATTGAGGATGCTTCATAGATAGCTCACTATGGTGATGCTGCAAGTTTCCACCATGATTAGGCATGGCTTAGGCTAGCGGCCCAGGCGTTTCTCTAACACATGATACAAACTCCATGGACTTACAAGTTCCCTCTTTATTTCACACCGGTGACATCCATAAACAAAAGAACATGATATCTACTGAGTACAAAGTACAAGTGCAATGTTGAAAACGTTCCCCGTGACAACACGGTTCTGCTAATTCCAACTTATAAGTGCAAGCATATACAACAAAGTTGTCACAATGGTTCAAGTTTATTAGGGGCAAAGAATATAAAGTATGCCATCAAGTTCGTGAGGGCTTTAATCACTAAGTTTTCACATAACAAAATAGTTTTTAATTGGAAGATAGTTGAAAACAAGAATATACTTGGAATGGTGTAACACACCATGCATAGGAGTTTATAGTGGACACTTTGGAATAACTTGGTTTCTTGAAAGTTGGAGGCACGAGTAGAACTTACTCATACAAGTGGAGGCTAGCAAAAGACTGGGAGCAACCAACTAAGAGAGCAATAATGACCATAATCATTCAGTGCAACAAAGCATTACTAATCAAAGCAAAGAGTGGTACTACAAGTCAAGGACTAAATGATCATAGAGGATAATGGTGAGTTGTTAGAGTCATAACATGGTGTGAGCATGTGCCAAGTCAACCCAAGCAAAACATCAAAGGAGAATACCATTATACTATGGTTTTGCATGCTAAAACAATGCATAATTCTTTCAAGGCACATTAAGCAATCCTAATTATTTGGAACAAGTCATTCTACAACAATAATCACTAGGCATAAGGTCAAAGAAACACCTAGCATGACATGATAAAGTCTAAGTCATAGTCAAAACAAGCTCCTCTTTGTACCACTATAAGCATGAAACTTCCTACTCTTTTCCAACACCAAACAACTTATTTGAAACAACTCACAAAGATAATAATCAATAAAGACCAGTGAGCTTGTATCACAAATACACAAAGAAGAACTAAAAAGTTCTAAGCTGAAAGCACAAGAAAACTAAGGCTGAACGCAGTGCTAGCAAAAGTGAACACTCACATAACAATAAGAGTGAAAACTAGAGTGTTCTAGGCAATAGAAACAGAGTGTGTCTCTCTCCAAAAGAAGTGTGGTGTAACCAACCAACTTACTCAAGCAAACTAAGCAAACAAAAATCAAAAACGAAAACTAAGACGCTCCAAGAACAACACAACAATGCATGAAACAATAAAAACGAAGTGTCTAGAAAGACCTGAGATTTTTATTGATGAAGAAGGGGATGCCTTGGACATCCCCAAGATTTTACGCTTGTACCTCTTGGATATTTCTTGGGGTCACACCATGGTGGCATCCCCAAGCTTGAGCTTTTGTCCATTCTTCATCTCATTACATCATTCTCTCTCTAGACCTGAAATTTTTTCCTTCATATAAAACTTCACACAATCTTCATTAGCAACATTAGTTTATTCAAAAGATATTAGACCTCTGGAAAAGATTTGGAACTGCAAGGCTTTTCACTATAAACAACAAGCTACTATAGTAAATCCTTCAAAAATCTCAATTTCCCAAAAAGAACTAAAAACGGAATCAATAAGAAGCAAATGCAAATAATGGCAGAAATCTGTCAAAATAGACCAGCAGGTAGAAACCGATTTTTTCGAACATCTTCTGTTGCTCAAATCAAAAAGTGTTGAACTAACGAAAGTTAGATAAAATACTGGGGGATTTACTCGTAAATGTTCAGCTCAATCCAACTTAAATATACTCCTCACGATTTTTTATGGTGGAGGACAGAAATCTATTTCTGGACAGCAACTCCCCAAATCTTACTTCCCTCTCATTAGAGGTCATTCTTGGCACAAAAAAGAAAAAAAAAGGATAAGAAGAGGTCATTACTGAAGTAATAACTTCCAAGACTCAAGGAAACTCTTGGGTTATCTCCCAACAAGTACTTTTCTTTAAGGCCTTTAAGTTAGACTTGATAGCTTGAGAAGATGCTCACATAAGAATTATGAATTGAAGTCAAAGAGAGCATCAAGAAGCAAATTCAAAACACATTTAAGTCTAACCCACTTCCTATGCATAGGAATCTTGTAAAGAAACAAGTTACGAAAGCACAAAGCAACAAGCATAGGAAAGCAAAACAAGTGCAACTTCAAGACTTTCAACATAAAGAGAGGAAACTTAATATTATTGAGATGGATAATACCATGTTTCCCTCTCTCATAATAACTTTTAGTAGCATCATGAATGAAATTAACAATATAACTATCACATAAAATATTCTTATCAAGAGCCACATGCATATAATAATTATTACTCTCCACATAAGCATAGTCATTCTTATTAATTGTAATGGGAGAAAATTCAACAAAATAGCCATCACTATTATTCTCATCACCATAATCATCAAATATAGGAGGAATATTGTAATCATAATTAATTTTCTCCTCAATAGTAGGTGGACTGAAAATATCATACTCATCATTGTAATCATCATATACTGGAGGTTTGGTATCATCATAAGGAATAAAATAGCTATCTTCTAAAGCCGGGGAACTAAAAAGATCATTTTCATCAAAACTAGTTTCCCCAAGCTTATACTTATGCATATCATTAGCAATAATGGTGTCCAAAGAGTTCATACTAATAACATTGCTATTAGCATGCAAATAAAGTTCCATAGGTTTTTTAATTTTCTCTTGAAACACTTCATGTCCTAACTCAAGATATCTACTACAAAGCTCTCTAATGTTTTTGTTGTTTTCAATTAAGCTAACTAGTGAAAACAAGAAACAAAAAGACAAAACTACAGAATCTAAAGGAAATAACTTCGAGCACTCACACCGGAGGATATGAGTACATTTTACCTTACCTCCCCGGCAACAGCGCTAGAAAAGAGCTTGATGTCTACGCACTTCTATTCTTGTAGACAGTTGTTGGGCCTCCAAGTGCAGAGGTTTGTAGAACAGCAGCAAGTTTCCCTTAAGTGGATCACCCAAGGTTTATCGAACTCAGGGATGAAGTGGTCAAAGGTATCCCCTCTCAAGCAACCCTGCAATCAAGATACAAGAAGTCTCTTGTGTCCCCAACACACCCAATACACTTGTCAGGTGTATAGGTGCACTAGTTCGGCAAAGAGATAGTGAAATACAAGTGGTAACGGTGCCAGAAAATAGCTTCTGACTTGTTATTGATGTGGGGTAACGGTGCCAGAAAATAGTTGATGGCATGGAGGAACAGACTAAAGGCAAACTGAAGGAAGCAAGCAAACATGCAACAAATCTAGTAGCAGACGGTGTTTCAATGCTTAGAAACAAGGCCTAGGGATCATACTTTCACTAGTGAACACTCTCTCATATAAATATCCTTTCTTCATGATACTACTCTTAACTACTCTCCGCTTGGACACTCTAATCCATGGTAGGGCTATAACAACACACCTCAAAGTCCGCCTTCCCCAATCTAGATAACCTCATACTGTCACCTTGAGCGCTAGATGGTTCCAACAAACACCACAATTTCATAGAGACATCCAACTCCAAATATAACTCATAACAAATATTCAATCTAGCCAAAGTGCTACACACGGTATGCACGCTGTCACTTTCACACACGTGGGGAAAACATAGATCTATTAAAGCACAAACAGTATTTATGTAGACTCAAACCTAAGTGCCACCATGACATGCACGCTGTCACTTTCACACACATGGGGCGAGCAGAGATCTAATGAAGCACTTGAGTAGCAAGTAGATCTACTTGATTACAAAGCTCTGTTGGAGATATGCCCAAGAGGCAATAATAAAGTGGTTATTATCATATCTTCATACTTATGATAAATGTTTACATACCATGCTATAATTGTATTAACATGAAACATTAATACTTGTGTGATTTATAAACATAAAAGAGTCCCTAGTAAAGCCTCTTGTTAAACTAGCTTGTTGGTAAATATATGATCATGGTTTCCTGATCATGAACATAGAGATGTTATTAACAGCAGGGTCATATCATTAGGAGAATGATGTGATGGACATACTCCTATAGTAAGCGTAGCATAAAGATCAAGTCATTTAATATAGTTCATTTGCTATAAGCTTTCTGATACATAGTAACCTAATTCCTTCGACCATGAGATCATGTTAATCACCATCACCGGAAGGATGCTTTGATGACATCAAACACCACACCATAACTGGGTGGCTATAAAGGTGGCATTGAGTGTTTGGAAAGTATGGGTTGAGGCACATGGATCAAGAGTGGGATTTGTCCATCCATATGACGGATAGATATACTCTGGGCCCTCTCGGTGGAATGTCATCCAATTAGCTTGCAAGCATGTGACTGGCTCACAAGGGATCACATATCACGGGAACGAGAAAAGTGTACTTATCGGTAATGAGGTTGAACTAGGTATGCAGAGATACCGACGATCAAAACTTCGGATAAGTAAACTATCGTGAGACAAAGGAAATTGGTATCGTATGTAAGTGGTTCATTCGATCGCAAAGTAATTGTAGAAATATGTGGGAGCCATATGAATTTCCAGATTCCTCTATTGGTTATTGATCGGAGAAGTGTCTCGATCATGTCCGCATAATTCACGAACCGTAGGGAGACACACTTAAGGATTCAATGTTGTTGAGTAGTTATGGAATGATGAGTAAGAGACCGAATGTTGTTCAGAGTCTCGGATGGGATCCGGGATATCACGAGGAGATCTGGAATGGTCCGGAGAATAAGATTCATATTAGGAAAGTCCTGTTTCGGAGTTGGGGAATGATTCCGGTGTTTTCATCGGGAATGTTCTAGAAGGTTCCGGAATGTCTGTCACTCCGGAAGGGAAGGGTACATGAATGTGTCATTGCAAGTTGGAATGATTGCATGTACTAGGTGTCATCGTTGTACAAAATAAAGGGTTTAATCAAATCCTAGTTTGAAAAGTCAAACGCCAATTTGAAAAGTCAAACGGCTATTTTGGAAAGTGGAGAAGAAGTGGGAAACCGAGTTGGGGAGGAGTTCCTCCTCCACCGCCGGCCCACTAGGGATCCGAGTTGGGGAGGGACTCCCTCCCCTTGGCCGGCGCCTCCCTCCACCTATATAAGGAGGGGCAGGGCTCCCCTCCTAGACACACAAGTTGCCTCCCTCTAAACCTAAACCCTAGCCACAGCCTAGGGATTTCTCCCAAGCCGCCGAGTTAGAGCTTCTAATTGCCCTAGCCGCTGGTTTAGCCCCTTCTAATTGGTGTGTCTAAACCCTAGATCACCAAGGCTCTCTCATAGTCCACCATACTTGCTCCGGCTTTAGGCGAAGCCCTGCGAGATCTCCCCTCTACTTCCGGTACCACGCCGTCGTGCTGTCGGAATCGCGAGGAGAGTGCTACAACCTCCGCTGCCTGCTGGAACAAGGGAGAGGAAGGTCTTCATCGAGTACCGAACGTGTTACCGACTACGGAAGCGCTGCCGGAACGCAGCGCCGGAAGGATCGTCTGCGCGATCTTGAGACCGGGAGTGTACGACTACATCATCCACGAGAATCTGCTCTCGTTAACCGCTTTGGATCTTCAAGGGTTAGTACTCTATTGACTCGTTGCTACAATCTAGTAGATAGATCTTTGCTTGATCATAGATTAGATCTTGATTGTGTGTTCATGTGGTAGAAATTTTTTGTTTTCCATGCTACGAACCCCTACAAGCTCATGACCACAAGATCATGCATAGAGAGAGAGAGATGAACACATAGATACCGGTAGAGCCCTTAGCCCTGAGGAAGAACTACTCCCTCCTCATCATGGAAATCAGCAACGGGGATGAATATGGTGGTGGAGATCGATGGAGATGGCTCCGGGAGCACTTTCCCATCCTGGCAGGGTGCCAGAACAGAGACTTTCTGTCCCCTGAATCTCCCCTTCGGTGGCAGCGGCGCAGCAGACGTTTTCGTGGATTCTTTTGGATTATTTAGGGTTTTCCCATCGGAGGCTTATTATAGGCGTAGGAATCAAGGTCGGTGGGGGTCCAGGGGGGGCACACCCCCTCCAGGCGCCTCCCGGGCTTGCCCGCGCCTAGGGGGTTTGGCCACCCTGTGGCCCCCATCCGGCTCTGCTTCGTGGTTCCGTGTTGCTCCGGGAAAAATAATAACTTCGGCTTTTGTCCCGTCCATTTCCGAGAATATTGATTTTCTGCCTTTCTGGAACCAAAAAACAGAAGAAAACATGCAACTAGCACTGTGGCAACTTGTTAATAGGTTAGTTCTAGAAAAGATATAAAAACACCTCAAAGTGTAGACAAAGCAAAGCAAAGTAGATACAAAACAAGCATGGATACGTTTCCGACGTATCAACCGCCGCCACCATCGTACCTAGATCGGGGGGATCTGAAGTTCTTCCCGGCACCCTGCCGGAGGGGAGATCATCCCGTAGGCCTTCTTCTCCGGTATGATGTGTGAGTAGTTCCACCTAGGACTATGGGTCCATGTAGTAGCTAGATGGTTGTATCTCCTCCTTGTGCTTTCATGTATAGATCTTGTGAGCTCCGTTCATGATCAAGATCTAATCTATTTGTAATCATGCATATTGTGTTTGCGGGGATCCGATGGATATTGAGATTACTATGTCAGATTGATTAATGGTTTTGTCTTTATGATTCTATCATGTCTGTGTTGTTTGTGATCTTGCATGCTCTCCGTTGTTAGTAGCTATCTTGGCCAAGTAGTTGCTAGTGACTCCAAGAGGGGGTATTTATGCTCGATAGTGGGTTCATGTCTCTAGTTTCCAAGGGAAGTGATAGAAATCTCTTCGGTTGTAGATGTGCTGTTGCTACTAGGGAGAAAACGATGGTCTCTTGTTCATGGAACAAGTGGATTGTTTACCTTACACACTTTGCTTAAAGTGGTTGTATGTTGCTTGCAACTTAATACTGGAGGGGTTTCGGATGATAACCCAAAGGTGGCCTTCTAGTCATAGATGCAGTTGGATGGCGGTCTATGTATCTTGTTGTATTGCCCAATCGAATCTCATAGGATCTTTTTGTCTGGTATTGCATTGATTGCCTTGCTCAATTCCTGTCAATTGCCCTGCTGTAATTTGTTTACCCTTCATGCCATGTTGTTCATGTAAGGATAGCACCTCTAGTGAACTATGTACCCTGCTCCAATCTTTACCACTACTAGGAAAACGGCTATAGGTAATCCACACATCCGTGGCGCACGTGCTAGTGGTGCCCCACGGGTAAAATAGGCGTGGCGCACTACCCACAGGTGCCCTACGGCTAACTGCCATAAGCGTGGCGCACATGACCATAGTGCGCCACAGATATGTGTGGGCCAGGGCCCTGTTGGCCGCACGCCAAACATCCGTAGCGCACATAGGGTAGGTGCGCTACGGTTGTTAGTGTCAACCGTGGCGCACATGGAGGTGGTGCGCTACGCCTAAGCGCATGCCCCTCTCTGCTGTGAAATGGCCAGACACATCTGTGGCGCACTATGCCATGTGCGCCACGGATGTATAAACTTAGTAGTAGGGCACCTTGCCCTAGTGCCCTACGCCTAACTATCCTGCACCAACTCCAACCCCCCCCCCCCCCCCCCGTGGATCGCCTTTTTAGGTTTTGCAAAAAATAAAAGAAAATGATAAACACTTCAAAAAATTAAATCCTTTCATATTTAGGTAGGTAATGTGGTATAGCTTCTACTAAAATTAACAAACATGAGTTTTGACTTTATTTGCAAAAAAAAGTCATGCCACGGTAAAAAGGCCGTAACTTTTGCATATGATATCGAAAAAAATCGTATAATATACCAAAATGACGAGAACGAGATTTCGCATCCGCTCGCAACGACCTATGGTCGTTTAGAGATGTTTTAGATTTCAAAATTCGAAAAGAGTAAAAAGTTACGGTCAAAAGACCGTTTTTTCCTGCAGAAAAAAAAATAGAGGCCGGCTTACCCGTAGCGCACCACCACCTAGTGCGCCACAGATAAGCTTGGGCGGGATTCAAATTTCGAATCCCTACCCCGCCCACCTTCCCTCCCCTTCTCTCCTTTTCCTTTTCCTCCTTCTCATTTCCTTCTTCTTCTCCTCCTTCTCCTTCTCCTTCTCCTTTCTCCTCCTCTTCCTCCTCCTTGCAGTGAACATGGTGATGGCGGCGGCGGCGGCCTCCTCCTTGCAGTTCCGACGACGAGACGGCGGGCTCCTTCTTCTCCTCCTCTTCCTCCTCCTCCTTGTAGTTCCGACGATGACGAGGCCTCCTCTTCTTCTTCTCCTCCTCCTCCTCCTCTTCTTCTCCTCCTCTTCCTCCTTTTCTTCTTCTCCTCCTCCTCTTCCTCTCCTTCTCCTCCTCCTCTTCCTCCTCTTCCTCCTCTTCTCCTCCTCCTCCTCCTCCTCATCTTCACCTCCTCTTCCTCCTATTCTCCTCCTCCTCCTTGCAGTTCCGACGACGACGACGACGAGGTGAAGACGAGGAGGCGACGACGGCGACCTGCACCGACGCGCGACGGCACTGATGACGAGATCCAGATCTGCTTCTTTTTTTTTGAATTTTGAAATTTATATCCGTGGCGCACAGCATCTAGTGCGCCACGGTTATCGTTTCATACGCGTGGCGCACCTGCCCAAACTTCTGTGGCGCACTGGCATGTGCGCCACGCCTGTATCTAAACTTCTGTGGCGCACCATGCAGTGCGCCACGGCTACGAGATAGCCGTAGCGCGAGGCCCGTGGCGCACTGCTAGTGCGCCACAGAAGGCCTTTTCATGTGCGCCACGAATAGGCGTTTTTCTAGTAGTGTACCATTGATACATCTTCCACTGTTACCTGTTTACTTGCTGCAAACCACCATTACCTTCCATACCATACGTTTAATCCCTTGTTACTGCAAACCGGTGAGCTTGACAACCTCACTGATTCGTTGGGGCAAAGTCTTGAGTTTGTGTTGTGCAGGTCTCCGCGTTGCTTGCAACATCTGTGTGACGTTTCCTTCCTCCTACTGGTTCGATAACCTTGGTTTCTTACTGAGGAAAAACTTGCTGATGTGCTGCTTTACACCTTGCTCTTGGGGTTTCCCGACGAAGTGCTTCCAGCACCATCATAGATCGAGTGGAAAATGGCTTTTGTAGGGAGATAATAATACTGCTTATTTTCATAGAATTGCTAATGGTATAAAAGGAAAAAAATGTGATGTATTCTCTTAAACACAATGATGTTTTGATTCAGGGACCTATGATCTCCTTTCTCATGCTACTGATTACTATAAGATGTTATTTGGAAAAGGTGAGGGAAATCAATTAGGTTGGACCCATCTATTTGGTCTCATAGTGAAAATTGTGTGACATTGACAGTGTGATGTTGGATAGTCCTTTCACTGAGGAAGAGGTTAAATTAGCTTTAGACCTCATGGTTAGAAATAAAGCCCCTGGCCTCTATGGAATTCCTATTGAATTTTATAAATCTTTTTGTCCTATAAATTAAAACTGATATTATGGCTGTGTTCAAGGATTTGCATTCTGGTATTCTTGATATGTATAGGATTAATTTTGAAAAAAATAATCCTATTGCAAAAAAACTCCTAATGATGATGTTATTACTAAGTACAGACATGTTGGTTTGCTACAAGTTTTTTATAAGATCATTAATAAAGTAATTACAATCAGGATAGAATCCTTCATGGATAAATTGATTTCAAGCTGTCAAACTTCCTCTATTAAATGTAGAAATATTATGGATGGGGTAATGTCACTTCATGAAATTTTATATGAATCTAGAAGGAAGAAGGTTTAGGGTGTAATTTGGAAAAATCTTATGATAAGGTTGATTGGGATTACTTGTTGAAATGTGTCGCTTGGTTCGGTGAGTTTTGGTTCAAACTGGTGGAAGTAGTGGTACGGAATGGTACTTTATGTATTAAAATCAATAATTAAAAAGGTAAATATTTTGGTAGTCGCAGTGGGGTGAGACACGGTGATCCCTTCTCTCCCTTCCTATTTAATCTAGCCGCCGAGGGGTTGGCTAAAATGATTCTTCAAGCCCAATCTATTGGTTTGGTGACTGGTCTGGTATCCCATTTAATTGATAAGGGGTTGCTATTTTACAGTATGCTGATGATATCATTTTGCTCATCCAAGATGATCTGGAACAACTAACTCACATTAAACTAATCGTGTACATATTTGAAGCCATTCTTAGGATGAAAATTAATTTTAGCAAGAGTGAACTTATGTTGGTTTTGGAAGATAGTGAAAAACGGTTAAGATATCTAGATATGTTTGGTTGCTAGTTCAGTAATTGTTCCAACAAATACTTAGGTGTCCTTGTTTGCGGCTTTAGGTTACATGTGGATGATTTACAACCCTTATTTGATAAACTCAAGAAAAAAATTAGATGGCTGGGTGGGGAATTCATCCTCAATCGGTGGAAGGTTTACCTTCATTCAATCCTCTTTAAGAAGCCTGCTTATTTATCACATGTCAATGTACCTTATGGATGATACAAATTTGGAAAAAATTACCAAAATTATTAGGAGGGTTTTTTGGGAAGGGTCTGGTAATAAAAGAAAACATTATATGGTTAAATGGTCCTTAATTTGTAGACCAAGGAAAAAAGGAGGTTTGGGTATTAAAAATTTGAAACTGTTTAATATTTGCCTTTTATGCAAATGGTGCTGGAAGTTGGAAGTGGCAGATGGACTGTGGCAGAAGATTGTAAAAGCAAACTATGGAATAACTCATGGTGTTTGGAGGGTTAAGATGAAACAGAGTGATGCTGCTGTATGGAAAGACTTACTCCCTCTGATCCATAGTAATTATTGTTTAATTGGATATGTCTAGATACATCCAATTAGAGGGAGTAATAAAAATCAAACAAATATATATATATATTCTGAAAGGAAATGGAACTAGGTGTAGATAGAGAAATTGATTTTGCCCGGTGGTCTTAGAGGATCCAAATGCTTCTTCCTAGAGGCCCATGTATAGAAGATTTGAATAGCACCTCCCCGCACATCACTTGCTTCAGCCACGACAACCCCATCATCTTGCCAGCACAAGATTATCAACCACCTTTGGCCCTCCAATCCCCGAAGCTCCTCCTCGCCCGCTCTCTACACATGGTAAACTCCTCGACTCTACCTCGTGTCGCAATGGTTTTTTTTTTTGAGCAACCGGCAGGAGCTCTGCCTTTTCAAATAGATAGAGGGAAAACGAAATACATGGTACATGGGAGCATGTTTTGGTTAAGGTGAAAACATGTGAAAAAACACCGCAAAACAAAAACCCAAAAAAAGCCTAATCAGGCTCCGCGGGAATGGCAGGCCCGAAGGCCACAAAAGCCCGGGCGCGTTGCCTGATATCCTCCCTAGCGATCTCAGCCACCTCGACATAAGTCAGCCGCCGTCCGGTGAAGATTCGTCTGTTTCTCTCTTTCCAAGCGTTCCAGAGGACATATAAGAGTCGACCACTTAAAGTTCTTTTTGCGTTCGATGGAATTCCGACAATCAGATTGTCCCACCATTCACTACAAGGAATCTGGCTATATATGACCCACTATTTTCATCACAAAATCGTCACAATAGTGAGTTTATGACGATTCTATGACGATTTTGAGATCGTCGAAAGCTGAGCGTCGCAAATGAACTATAACGACGATTTTAGTGAAATCGTCATAACCGTCTATGACGATTTTGGATCGTCATAACCATTATGACGATCCGATATCGTCATGGGCAAACTGGCCTCGCCAGGTCAGATCCTACGTGGCTGAGCCTACGTGGCAAACAATCAGCCCGGTCCATTTCAAAAATTACATGGGCCAAGCCAATGATTCAGTCCATTAATATTTTTCGTTGCTACTTGGGCCAAGCCT
Source organism: Avena atlantica (assembly GCA_910589765.1). Lineage (NCBI taxonomy): Eukaryota > Viridiplantae > Streptophyta > Magnoliopsida > Poales > Poaceae > Avena > Avena atlantica. The sequence goes on from OU342736.1 coordinate 421,077,974, forward strand.
AATATTTTAGCCTTTTTGTTTTTAGGCCCACGACCTTTTTAATTTTAGGGTCGTGGCCTTTTTACCATTCAGTTCTTTTTATTTTCAACCTTTTTTCCAGGAATTGTTAATTGCTCCAATCGCTATGGACTTTTAAAAGCCCAAATAGCATTAGGATAAACAGACAGGCATTGCACAAATAATATTTTGGTAAGTGCATCTCAAATCACATTCAATAATTGTAACCAGAATTGAAACCCAGGAATGGTCCATTTCCACAAATAATACAATCAGGCATAATTCACATAAACCAGGGATAGAAAACATTTACAAAAGTACAGTGTAGTATATTACAAAGATTCCATAATACAAATCACACACGGCCACAAAAATATGAATATCAACTCTTTGATAAGTATGAAGCCTTCAGTTCTTCCATCTTCGGCTTGTAGCTCATTTAAAAGAGAGGAAATGATGGTTATGGCTGTCAGTCAAAGAAAGAAATATCTTCTAAAATTAACATAGATAGATCAGGTAGAAAGAAAATAAACAGATGTGCAGATCAATTCTGAAGCTATTAGCAAACATTATACTGGTGATACAAACCTACATCACTTTTAAGTAGCACTTAAATATACATATGTCCTAGTTAAGGAAATGCATGGCTTGGAACAACTAATGTACAACACACAAATTAGCTTACAATCAACCTTGAACATGTACCAGACAGAAACAACTGATGTACTGCACTTTGCAGCTCAGAGAAATATGTAAATTTCAATGTCAAACATGTACAAGTCAATGTCAAACATGTACAATGTTACTACAGTATTTTTAGTGCTTCCAAATGCACGGTTGATTCTGGTTTTAAATAAGAATTGTATGCCTACGACTTTGACATGCTGCCAATCAAAGAAATGTTGCTAAAGAAATTATTCTTCAACAGAACTTTATCATACCTCTGAGGATATTGCTGAGATGGTCTTTTGATTCGCTTTTGAACTTTATCATACATATGTAGTGAAACAATGATGGCTGGCTCTGAATAGACCTAATATAGTGAGTATTTTGATTGGTCACCGACCATCCATAGCCTGGGTCAAATAGAGATGGGGACAAAATCAGATCGAGATGGGGAGCCATGCGGCGGTAGCAGGTTGGTGGTATGAATGGATAAACTAAAATTTATCTTCAACTAAACCTAATATAAAAAGAGTCATGGATTTCCACTTCACTGAATAAGATAAATATTTTGAATAACGCAAACAAGTATAGAATTGCATTCTATTATAGTGCTTTGCATCAGATAATTTTTTTGAATTTCAACAAAAAACATATGCAAAGAATTACGATGCACAACCAACCTTTGAAATTGATCTTCTCCGGATTTTGCAAAGAACTACAGCTCAAGGGTGTTCCATTGTAGCTCATCCTACACCAACCACAAACAAATAGCCTAGATCAGCCGACCAATAGCAAGCATAGATCATCCAACAACCATTTAGTTTTTTCAAGTAAAGAGCAGCATGATCGAACTATCAAAATATAAAGTATTCCAACTTAGATGGGACACTGCCTAAAAAATATTATTTCATTAATAATAACAAAAAGTTAAACATAATCATGCTTGATGCTTTTGTCGTGATGTCTTAGTGTAAATAATGTAGTAAACAACAACTAAAAAAAGATTCTCTCACTTGGTTAATATACAGAAGGTCAGTAAGAAAGCAACAATTGTTCAGGACAAAAGATATAAGGCATACAGGCTACCTTGGTATTTCCTTTGGCATTTCTAGCAGGTCCAATGAACACCATCAAGTATCAAGTGCAGTCTAACAGTTATAAAGTTGTGTGAACAGAAAGTTCAAGGTCAACATCATAAAATGAAACAGATCTTACCAAGAGCAGTCTAACAGTTATAACTGAGAATGATCAAACCTGAGTACCTGACAGAACCAGACAATCATGTCCCGGAACAAGCCTAAGAGTTATAACTGGGAAGTGATCAAACATGTTATGGAGGAGGAGGCTCGCTCAGTACCAAACATGCGACTGCGAGACCGCTAACCTCATCAATCAACTGAAACATGCCAACTTAGACTCCTCCAAGACAATAACAAAGACCTCCTATTCCTGAGATACAACAATGGACGTGCAATTACAGATACCAGCAACCACTAACAGTCTAATGTAACTTGCAAATAGCAAGTATGCGCTGCCTTGACAGTCCCACTATCTTTAGCAAATAGCTATTTCGGTTAGTGGAGTGGACTGATAAGGAACCAGTAGGTACTAGATGAAACAAGAGCCTGTTGAAACTTGTCCAGACCATTACTGTTGCCTCCCTAAATACTTGTATTTAGACAAGCAACCCCGAGTTTATTGGGGAAGTTTGGATCAAGTAATCACCTCATACATCACGTGACGATCCTACAAAATTGGTGGGTGACCCAATCCCTCACTTTATACTAGGTGATGATGAACCATCAAGTAGTTGAATACAATTATTCCTTGGATCATTAAATAGTTTTATTTAAAGTTTCCCCAGGCACATCATAGCACAAACTATAAAACATGATAAAATAGTGTACAAGGAAAGCATTCTATACTTACGCACTTTATACATATGCACTATAGAGTGACGCAATGGATAACTAGAATGAATACATATGCATCCATGTTCATCATATAGGGTGTAGTAGTTCAGAGAAGAGAGGAAACTGGGTTAATCACGCATCCTCAAAATAAAAGGGCTATGGAGTAAACATTCTTTGCTGCTCAATACACTTCCGGCGAACGAATATGAAACCAAAACCAAGTGATCTTTCTCTTCTCATCATTCTACTTTTGGCAGAGAAACAAGGCATCGAAATGAATTGAAACAGTGAAAATCAATAGAGACCATTTGCTTAATAGAACCACATGGTACACATGGGCCGGCTAATCACTAGGTGTCAAAATCAAGAGCTATGAAGTGTACATTTTGTGCTTCTCAATATACTTACAAATAAACTAGGGTGCGGTAGTTCAGAATGCACTTGGAGCATCTGACTGGCATATATCACTTGAGCACGTAACTTCCACAACAAAATATAACTAAGGGTGCAACACCCTGAGCCTATAGCAATGTATTGCCAAAACAATACCTGAGTTTATCATTAGACGCAACCAAGCAAAGTCGTGAGACCAGATAATATATACATTGAGTTGTTCGTCATGCGAAAGGTGATCTTGTCAATGAGCACCAGGAAACAACATATGTACTAATGGGAATCATGTCGTCACGAAATTTGGGCTACTGTGTAACAACCCTATAGAGGAGGAAAACAAAAACCAGTTCCGGTTAGTATCATAGCATGCAAAAATATAGTATTACTATTGTGTGCTATTGATGAAGATTGTTGTCACTAGCAAATAAATCACAAAATTTTCTGACAACAGAAATAAAAATAGAAAATTACTTGCTCAACAAATGTGACTGGAACATAATAATCTATGCCACGGAACTCAGAGGTGATCAACTATATTCAGCTAATCTAGAGAGTAGAGGCTTCTCTAACCAAATATACAAAGATATATTTGTGTCAAATCAAGTCAAGTAATAGGCATTTTAACAACAGTACTAAACAAATATCTCGAGTCGATGAGTTGTTCTAGCATAACTAAATTATAAAACTCCATCACCACTTCATTTTTATCTTTGATAAAAATTACTAAATAGGATCTAGGGCTGCATACCCATCTTACTACCAGGTAGCAATAAATTCTAGAGGAAGCACATTAGATCTAGCAAATTTTATTTCAGTAACATCGAAAGGAGGTGCGTTTGTTGGTCACCTGGTAGAGGTAGTGGCAGAACCGAAGTGGTAGAAGGGCTGCGGCGGCGAGGTCGTGAACTTGTTTGCCTGCAACTTCCATGGCGAGTCCACAAAAAGCAGGGATGCGACCCCAATGTCATCAAGGATCAGCGTGATGAGGACCTAGCAAGATCCTCTGGCCAGGACCAATTGTCATCATAGAGGGGAAGGAGGATGTCGTCCGGAAGATCAAGATCCCGCAAGACTCCGTCGGCTAGGTGAATAGGAGGGCTCGGTGTAGAGGAGAGCGGCGAGCCTTGGATCTAGAGACGGCGGCGACATCCCCATCGACCGCTTTGTCTCCATCGACGGCGGCATCCACATCGCTGCTTGTTGGGTTCTGTGATGCGGGTTTGGTATAGGAGATGGCCTAGATGGCTGCGGCGGGTGATATGGTGGAGTGAGCATGATGGATGCGGCAGGTGAGGGGGTGGCTGTGGCAGGTGAGGGGGTGGCGGCGACAGGTGAGGGGGTGGCGGCGGCGGAGAGAAGAAAAGAAGGGGCGGCGGGGGTGAGAGAATAGAAATCTAGGGTTCGATCGCGCCTATGATATTTCGTTTCCTGTTTTCGTTTGCGTGACTGGGCGCCAGGTGGGAAAATATTCCCGCGTCAACACGCGATGAAGGGGTGCCAGGTCATCGATCCATGACAACTTCCTAGGCATCACTATCTCAACTGTTCATCATGTTCAGATCCAACGACTGGTATTGTCCTCTCTTACATCTCGTTGGTTATGACGATTTCACTTATGGAAACTATGAAGTTTTTTATCCAAATAGTCTTAATTATTCAGGGTTTTGGCTCTCCCAAACGGCTTACGACCATATGGTACAAAATCGTCATAACTCTATGACGATTTTATCCACGGTCACTATCAAAAGGTCATAGATTGACACATTTCTTGTAGTGATTCTGTGAGGGAATATAAGTCGTGGCCATGAAACACCCCTGCAGCGTTGTCCCAAACTTGGGTGAGGTTCCAGACTGCTGTAGTAAAAGGACAATCTTTGCAGAGGTGATCGGCCGTCTCGGGCGCGCTAAGGCAAAGAGCGCAGATAGGGTCGTGCGTCCACCCCCTAGCGGCTGTTAGAAATAATGGGGCTAATCCATTTAGGCCCATGAGTATTTCAGATTTTCCCTAAATATCAAAGCCCAAATTTGTGGCAGCCCATATGTGTTTGGGCCCATGTTTGTGGCAGCTCACATGGGAGTGGAGTGGGAGCTAAAGTTTAGTCCCACATGGAAAGTTGGAGGAGAGTTGCACCACCTTATAAGGTGGAGTGTTGCACCACTTTGTAAGTGAGTGGCAATAAGAGAGATACACACGCGCGCTCCTCCTCCGACGACGCCGCCACTCGCATGCACGCTCGCCTCGTCTCGTCTCGTCTCGTCTCGTCATGACGCGCGCGCGCGCCGCGGGTTGCGAGAATCGAGCCGAGCTTTATTTTGCTGCTCAGGAAAATTGACAGACGTCGCTCCCGGATCGTGGGCTACTGTAACCGACCCGAACGTGCGTAACGTGGACTCGGCCCACGTTCGCCTCCGTTAGGGTTTCCTGAGCCGCTCTATATAAACTCCTGCGCGGCTACCGCCACAACACCACCGAAAACCAATCTAGGGTTTTGACATCCTCTACTTGTGCCGTCACTGTAGTCTACTCCATCCCGCTTGCCGGCGTGCACCGGCGGATGGGAGAGCAGGTCTCCGGAACCACTCGCCCTTGTGATCCTATACGGGAGAGGGCGAATAAGGTTTTTGGGAAGCGCTCTGCGCGACTGCTCAATTTCTCCATCACGGGTCATCTTCCATCCAAGTCAGGCGGTGCTTCCTACCGCTGTCTTCGTCGCCATCTGCTGCGATCACTCTTCCCCAAAGTTTCTACTACGACAACCGAACGGTACGTGCTACGTGATCCTGTTTGGTTATTCATCATGTTCTGCGAGTACATGTTAAGCTGCTGTTTGTTTCCGATCATCATGTTGTTTAGTACATCTAGTATGTTCAAGTTACATGAGCTAGTAGCTGGTTTTGTCATGATTTATATTCTGGAATTAATCGTGGAAATTATGCCTAATAATCCAACAATCCAAAAACCTTATTGTAGGCAATTTCCTGAATTAACAATGGCTGGTTTTACCGATGCACTGAGGCCGGATAAGTTTACCGGTGTGCACTTTAAGAGGTGGCAGTACAAGGCTGAGCTTTGGCTGACCACGATGAAAGTGTTCCACATCAGTAAAGGCAAACCTGAGGGAACTATATCTGACGAGGATCAGAAGAAGTTTGAGGATGCTAATACTGTCTTTGTGGGATGTATTCTGAGCATTCTTGCTGACCGTCTGTGTGATGTGTTTATGCACATAAAAGACGGAAAGGAGCTCTGGGATGCACTGGATGCCAAGTTTGGTGCTGCAGATGCTGGCAGTGAACTGTATATCATGGAGAGCTTTCATGATTTTAAGATGACTAAGGACCTTCCTGTGGTTCAACAAGCTCATGAGATACAGTGCATTGCCAAGGAGCTCGAACTCCTTAAGTGTACCTTACCCGACAAGTTTGTGGTGGGATGCATTATTGCTAAGTTGCCCCCTTCATGGAGGAACTTTGCCACAACTCTCAAACACAAGAGACAGGAGATATCAGTTGAAAATCTGATAGCATCCCTTGATGTTGAGGAGAAGGCTCGGGCTAAGGACACTACTGAGAAAGGAGAGGGTCTTGCTACTTCTAACTTTGTGCAGAAAGGCAAATCCGTAGGCAAGAACAAAGGGAACTTCAAACCCTCCTTTAACAAGCCTGTAAAGACTACAACCTTCAAGAAGAAGAAGACGAACAGGGACAAGAGTGAACTGTCTTGTTACACTTGTGGAGAGCCCGGCCATTTTTCCAAGGACTGTCCAGAACGCGCAGACCGCAGAGGGAAAAAGGCCAAGACTGTCAACGTCGTGACCGCTAGCAATACTGATGGGTATGGTAATTTATTTACTGTTCTTTCAGTATTTCAATCACCGTGTTGGTGGCTTGATACGGGTGCTAATGTTCATGTGTGTGCTGACATCTCTATGTTCACTTCTTATCAGGTCGCTCGGGATTCATCCGTCCTAATGGGGAATGGATCACATGCTTCTGTTCGTGGTGTTGGCACGGTGGATCTGAAGTTTACTTCCGGAAAGATCGTGCAGCTGAGGAACGTGCAGCATGTCCCTACTATAAACAAGAATCTCGTTAGTGGCTCCCTTCTTTGCAGAGATGGGTTTAAGGTTGTCTTAGAGTCTAATAAAGTCGTTGTTTCGAAACATGGACAATTTATTGGTAAAGGTTATGAGTTCGGAGGCTTGTTCCGGTTTTCACTTTCAGAGTTTTGTAATAAATCCGTGAATCATATGTGTGGTGGTGTTAATGATGATACCAGTATTTGGCATTCTCGTTTATGTCACATTAATTTTGGTTTGATAGCTCGGATGTCCAGCATGAGTTTAATTCCGAATTTCACTATTTCCATAGGTTCTAAGTGCCATAGTTGTGTGCAATCAAAGCAACCTCGAAAGCCTCACAAGGCTGCCGAGGAGAGAAACTTGGCACCTCTAGAACTCATACATTCTGATCTATGCGAGATGAATGGTGTGTTGACAAAAGGTGAAAAGAGATATTTCATGACGTTGATAGATGATGCTACTAAATTCTGCTATGTTTACTTGTTGCAAACTAAAGATGAGGCTTTAGACTACTTTAAAATCTATAAGGCCGAAGTTGAAAATCAACTAGAGAGAAAGATCAAGCGTCTTAGGTCGGATCGTGGTGGTGACTATTTTCCCAAAATATTTGATGAATTCTGTCAGGAACACGGAATTATTCATGAGAGGACGCCTCCCTACTCGCCCCAATCAAACGGGGTTGCCGAGAGGAAAAACCGCACGCTGACTGACTTGGTGAATTCCATGTTAGCCACTGCTGGTTTATCAAAGGCATGGTGGGGGGAGGCTTTGTTGACTTCATGCCATGTCCTGAATAGAGTTCCTAACAAGAATAAAGAAAAGACCCCTTATGAGGAGTGGGTTGGGAGAAAACCATCACTTTCGTATCTGCGTACTTGGGGGTGTTTGGCGAAGGTCAACATACCAATTCCCAAGAAACGCAAGCTCGGACCCAAGACAGTGGATTGTATCTTTCTAGGATATGCTCCACGGAGTGTAGGCTATAGATTTCTAGTGGTTAAATCTGAGGTACCTGATATGCATGTTGATACTATAATGGAATCTTGTGATGCAACATTCTTTGAGAATATTTTTCCTATGAAAGATATGCATAGCATTGGTAGGATTTCTTCTGAAATACTTCCTGAATCTAGTGCATCTATTGATAATTCTGAACAACCACATGAGGAATTTCTTGAGAAGGATGACGATGAACCTCTCACGAGGAGTAAGAGACAGAGGGTTGCAAAATCCTTTGGCAATTATTTCATCGTGTACCTTGTGGATGATACTCCCAGATCCATTACTGAGGCATATGCATCTCCTGATGCAGATGATTGGAAAGAAGTTGTCCAAAATGAGATGGACTCGATTCTTTCTAATGGAACTTGGGAATTATCAGAACGACCCTATGGTTGTAAACCTGTGGGATGTAAGTGGGTGTTCAAGAAGAAGCTAAGGCCTGATGGTACTATTGAGAAGTACAAGGCATGGCTTGTAGCTAAGGGCTACACGCAGAAATAAGGTGAAGATTACTTCGACACCTATTCACCTGTCGCTAGACTGACCACCATTCGAGTACTACTATCCCTGGCTGCCTCTTATGGTCTTCTCGTTCATCAAATGGACGTGAAGACAGCTTTCCTTAATGGAGAGTTGGAAGAGGAGATCTATATGGATCAGCCGGATGGGTTTGTGGTAAAAGGTGAAGGGACAAAGGTGTGTAAGTTATTAAAATCTTTATATGGCCTGAAACAAGCACCTAAGCAATGGCATGAGAAGTTTGACAGAACTCTACTTTCTGCTGGCTTTGTCATTAATGAGGCTGATAGGTGTGTTTACTATCTCCATGGTGGGGGCGATAGCGTTATATTATGTTTGTACGTGGATGACATTCTGATCTTTGGTACAAACATGAAAGTGATAAATGAAGTCAAGTCTTTCCTGTCAAAGAGTTTTGATATGAAAGATCTGGGAGAGGCTGATGTCATTCTGAACATCAAGCTTATTAAGAACGAGAATGGGATTACTTTAACGCAGTCTCATTATGTTGAGAAGGTCTTGAGCCGATTTGGCTTTAATGATGGCAAGACTTCTCCAACACCTTATGATCCCAGTTTGACATTACGAAAGAATAAGAAGGAACCAACAGATCTGCTGAAATATTCACAAATTGTTGGTTCTCTCATGTACTTAGCAAGCGCTACAAGACCCGATATCTCCTTTCCTGTGAGCAAGTTGAGTAGGTTCATGTCTAACCCGGGTATTGATCATTGGCATGCACTTGAAAGGGTCATGCGCTATCTATGTGGTACAATGAGCTATGGGATTCACTATTCAGGAATCCTGCTGTGCTTGAATGATATAGTGATTCGAATTGGATCTCTGACGTTGATGAACTCTACGCCACGAGCGGGTATGTGTTTACCCTTGGAGGTGGCGCAGTGTCATGGAGGTCTCGTAGACAAACCATATTGACGAGGTCAACTATGGAAGCAGAACTTACTTCTTTAGACACAGACACTGTTGAGTCAGAATGGCTGCGTGAGCTCTTGATGGACTTGCCTGTGGTTGAGAAACCTGTGCCGGCAATCCTTTTGAATTGTGACAACCAAACTGTTATTGTCAAAGTGAACAATTCTAAGGATAACGCGAAGTCATCAAGACACGTGAAGAGACGTTTGAAATCTGTCAGGAAATTGAGAAACTCCGGAGTAATAACTGTTACGTATATTCAAACAGACAAAAACCTGGCAGATCCCTTTACAAAGGGACTATCACGAAATGTGATAGAAAGTGCATCGAGGGAGATGGGGTTGAGACCCATGGATTCACACCTTAGTGGTAACCCAACCTATGTGATCGGAGATCCTGTGAATTAGGACCTGGGAAGAACAAGCTAGTGGTTTGACTGAGGAGAGTATTTTGTAACCCTCTCTATGTGAAGATGCATGACTCTCATAATCTGTAAGGCAGGTTGGCAACATGCCTTAATGTGTTTCTGTTGGCTTTAATTAGCAAAGATGCCGTCCTACAGGGCATTCTTGAAAGAACACACCTATATGAGCTCGACTGTAAACGTCGCGGTCTATGAGATTTGGGTGATCTCTAGTAAACTCATGAAGAGACCAGGGAGTATGACGCATATGCTCCAACCCGCGGGGTAGGCTACTGACAGCCAAGTACTAGTTATGATTTTGAGTGAAATCTATTGGCACCAAACTTGCAATTCAAGGTTCGCCCATTGTTCAAGTTGTTGATAGACGTAGTTCAAGATTCTAGGCGGAAGTTCAACTTAACAGTCTCTGCTGAAACACTGGTATATAAACAAGTAGCAAGGATTGGCAAATCTTCAAATGGGCATTTGAGATCTGGTGGGGGATTGTTAGAAATAATGGGGCTAATCCATTTAGGCCCATGAGTATTTCAGATTTTCCCTAAATCTCAAAGCCCAAATTTGTGGCAGACCATATGTGTTTGGGCCCATGTTTGTGGCAGCTCACATGGGAGTGGAGTGTGAGCTAACGTTTAGTCCCACATGGAAAGTTGGAGGAGAGTTGCACCACCTTATAAGGTGGAGTGTTGCACCATTTTGTAAGTGAGTGGCAATAAGAGAGATACACACGCGCGCTCCTCCGACGACGACGCCGCCGCTCGCACGCACGCACGCTCGCCTCGTCTCGTCTCGTCTCGTCTCGTCATGACGCGCGCGCGCGTCGCGGGTTGCGGGTTGCGGGAATCTCGCCGAGCCGAGCTTTATTTTGCTGCTCAGGAAAATTGACAGACGTGTCAAACGGTTAGCTTATACGGGTCGCTCCCGGATCGTGGTCTACTGTAACCGACCCGAACGTGCGTAACGTGGACTCGGCCCACGTTCGCCTCCGTTAGGGTTTCCTGAGCCGCTCTATATAAACTCCTGTGCGGCTACCGCCACAACACCACTGAAAACCAATCTAGGGTTTTGCCATCCTCTACTTGCGCCGTCACCGTAGTCTACTCCATCCCCTTGCCGGCGTGCACCGGCGGACGGGAGAGCAGGTCTCCGGAACCACTCGCCCTTGTGATCCTGTACGGGAGAGGGAGAATAAGGTTTTTGGGAAGCGCTCTGCGCGACTGCTCAATTTCTCCATCACGGGTCGTCTTCCATCCAAGTCAGGCGGTGCTGCCTACCGCCGTCTTCGTCGCCATCTGCTGCGATCACTCTTCCCCAAAGTTTCTACTACGACAACCGAACGGTACGTGCTACGTGATCCTGTTTGGTTATTCATCATGTTCTGCGAGTACATGTTAAGCTGCTGTTTGTTTCCGATCATCCTGTTGTTTAGTACATCTAGTATGTTCGAGTTACATGAGCTAGTAGCTGGTTTTATCATGATTTATATTCTGGAATTAATCGTGGAAATTATGCCTAATAATCCAACAGCGGCTAAGTTATCAGCCGTAAAGAGCTTGCCATGCATGGCCAGCCAACCAAAATCTTGCATTTGGGTTCGGCATGGGCAGTCCACAACTTTTGGGCAATGAACTTGGGGTGACTACCGTGGAATTGCGCAAGGTACGCAGAGGTAGCACTACAGTTTCCATCCGCCATCAAAGTCCAAACTATCCCATCTTTTTGTCCTGGAGTCAGCTGCGTGCTCGCAACCACGTCCCAAACTTTGATGAACTGGGCAAGCTGCACCGGAGTGGTCAGGCTAGAAATGGCTCGTATCCAGTTTCCGTCAGCTAGTTCTTTGGCCACGCTTCTGGTTTTTCTCGAAGCAATCTTGAAAAGGTCCGGCGCCCAAAGGCGTATGGGGCCATGTTGAGACCAGCTGTCGTGCCAGAATGAGGCCGTCTCACCATCTCCCAGGGAGATTTTCGTGGAAGCTCTAAAGAGATCCATGTCGGCATCGTCACAGGGGAGCTTAGAACCCGCCCAGGTGCGTTGGGGGTCAGTCCACTGTAGCCAAGGCCATCGGAGTTTGAGGGCCCGTCCTGTCCATTGCAGGTGAGGCATCCCAAGCCCGCCCAGATCTTTCGGTCTACAGAGCGTCGTCCAGCTAACTAAAGCTCTTCCTCTTGCCGCGTGCTCGCCTTCGTCGCCGGCCCAGACGAAGTTCCTTGCAATACGAGTAATCTTATCTCTAGCCCATTTGGATAAGGGAATGACTGTAGCATGGTAGACTGTGATGGCCATGAGGACGGACTTGGCAAGGGCAATTCTTCCAGGTCGAGCAAGAAACTTCCCTTTCCACCCAGAAAGCTTTCCTGCAATCTTTTCAATGAGGGGCTATAGATCTACTTTACGGAGTCGCCTGAAGTGCAGTGGCAGACCCAAGTATTTTCCTGGGAACGTAGTGATCTTTGCCAGGAAGTCAGAGAGGACATTCCGAAGGTCAAAATTGTCACATCTAATGGGGAAGACCTCCGTATTAATTAGGTTGGTGATGAGGCCACTGGCCTTTCTGAAGCAGTCTAGAATGTCAGAGATAGCCTGGAGCTCTTCTTTCACAGGGTTGACAAAAATTCCGGCATCATCCACATAGATGGAGATTCTGCAACGAGGCTTGCGCGATCGGATAGGACTGAGGATACCACGTTGACTTGCAATCGAGAGGATGCGCTGTAATGGGTCAATGGCGAGGATGAAAAGCATGGGAGAGAGAGGATCACCCTGTCTCAGGCCCTTGGCGTGCTGAAATGGCCTTCCTGGATCTCCATTAAGAAGCACTCTGGAGGAAGCTGAAGATAAAGACAGGCAGACCCAGTCTCGCCATAATTGCCCGAAGCCCAGGGTCGTCATTACCTCGATGAGATAAGCCCACCCCACGGAGTCGAAGGCTTTAGAGATGTCCAGCTTTAGGAAAAGGCTAGGTGTTCTTGAAGAATGTAGCTCTTTGATGAGGTTTTGCACGTGCAAGAAGTTGCCATGGATGCTCCTTTTCTTCACGAAGGCGCTTTGGCATTGGAAAACAATTTCAGGCAGGATTGGAGCCAGCCGGTTTGCAAGTAGCTTGGAGAAAATCTTTGACAAACTATGGATGAGACTGATAGGCCTGTAGTCGCATATAGACGCAGCATCTTGCTTCTTGGTGATTAAGATGATGTTTGCAGAGTTTATCAAGCTCGTGCAGCCACCCTTCAAGCTAGACATATGGGATATAGTGGCCACGATGTCATTTTTGATAATATCCCAACAGCTCTTGAAGAAAGCGCCGATGAAGCCGTCCGGACCCGGCGCCTTGACGGAAGGCAATGAGAAAACGGCCTCCTTTATTTCATTCTCATCAAACGGGGCTTCGAGGTCGGAGAGGTCGCGTTGTACATACTGCAAGGCGTCCCAATCAAGGCTAAGAAGCCGCTGGGCTTTTGAGCCAAGTGCGCCCTTGAAGTGCTGGAGGATCACCTCCTCCTTGTCCTCTTTCGTGATGGCGGCTCCTGAGACAGTGGCGAGAGTCTGGATGTGGACCTTCCTACGACGTCCATTGGCTCTAACGTGAAACAGCTTGGTATTAGCATCACCTAAACGGATCCAAGTCAGACGGGATCTTTGGCGGAGTTTGATCTTCTGAATTGCAAGGAGGCCAAGATAGGAAGACTTTAGCTGAATTGTCGTAATGGTTTTAGTCTCATTGCATTCCCATCGTCTTGATTCTCGACGCCCTAGCTTCTATTTATTTCTCTTTTTTTCTCTTGTTTTTTTCTTTTAGGCTTTGTTGTGCTGTCTGTCCTAGCAGGGTATCGTGTTTGTACCGGTTGTGTTGGTTGCTATACTAATATAGCGGGCTAAAGCCTGATTCGAGAGAGTATCGACACCCTTCTATTCTAGTTCCCACAACATGTTCGTCGAATTGCTTGTGTGGTAGCTTGCCAGCACAACGCTATTAGTTCTATTGGACGTTAGGTTCTGAAGTATACATGAAACTGACGACCTTCATTAATTAATCTGGATTATAGTCCCGAGTTCAATGATGATGTGAGGTTATCTATTTAAGCTACATATCTTCTTTTGCAGTCTCACTGAGTCTGTATATAGTCCATGTGCACTCCTATACTGCGTATCGTGACCAAACAATGAGTTAGAGAAAAAAACACCGTCGGGCTCCTCGGTCGTCCCCCGCGCGGGCGACCAGGAGCCGCACCCTAGCCGTCGCACCCGACCCCCACCTCCTCCTTCCCTCCCGTCGCCGCCGCCGGCGCTCGCCGCCGGGCAAAGCCTGTGTGGTGCCGGCGGCGGCGGTATTCCCTGGTTCGTCCTGGCTCGGCGGGCGGCGCGGGTCGGCCCCCTGCGGCAGCGGCGGACTACAGCTCTAAGCCAGGCCTTCCCGGCGCGGCGGGCCGGCACACCGCGGCCATGGTGGCTCAGAGGTCTGGAGACGGTGAGGCATGGCGCCGGTAATGGGCTCCTCGCGAGGAGGACGACCTTGGCGGCGGTGGCCTCTTCGGGTGATCCTCTGCCAGCGACGACCGGGCCCTTGGCGCCCCCTACTCCGGGACCGGGACAGAGGACGCCGGATTCGTCCGCCAGCGACGAGGGCGGAGGGTGGAGTTGGCCTGGAGACTGCAGGGCCTGCCTCGGCCCAGATCTAGGCCCACCTGGGCCCGATCTGGGTTGGCGGGCCTAGCGGCCTTCGCGGGTTTCAGGGGTTACCAGCGGGTCTGGGAGCCCACCCCCTGACCATGGTATGGTCGGGGTGCTAGATCGAAGCCGGTATGGCCTAGAACTGGCGTCCACCTAGTAGTTCCCGTCATTGGGGGTTGCGGAGTTAACTTGCCTCATGGACCGCTCGTTAAATCCCCGTCCTAGTGTTGGTGGATTGTCCTTGTCTCCTCTGGCTCGTTTTGGTGTAGGTGTCGTCGGGCGTGGTCTTGTCAAAGGCGAGATCTTGGACGCCGGGGCGGCGGCCCCAGAAGGTGGGGTGCATGATGGTCCTTCGGTGGAGGCGGCTCCGGGAGGTGTCTTGCTACAGTGGTTCTCTGACCGACTACGGTTCCGACAGGCCCGGGTGAGCTCGATGGCGTCGGCGCTGCTGCTTGGTGGCCGGGACTTGCCGTGATGGCGGATCCCCTGGTGGACGGAGGAGTAGGGTCTGGGGCGGCGGTTGGCGTGTTCGGTGGCACCCTTGCTGCAGTGCGATGGAGGGACTTCACGAACCTTCGCAGGCTCGGCCGGGCCAGAGGGCCTGGTGTGTCTTGCTGCTGCATCCGGTCAGCTACCACCTGGCGGTGGTGGAGGTTGTTCCCTCCCGCGTGCTGTTGGCAGGCCGGCCCTCGCAGTAGTCTCCCCTCTCTCAGTCTATCGGCTTCGCTTCGTGGTTCATGGTGTGATGGCGGTGGCGAACCCACGACCGGGATGGCGCGTGTCCATGGGCGACGTGATTGGTGGAGCTTTTCAAAGTGCTCGGGAGTGTGGTTCTGGAGGGGTCGGGAGAAATCCTTGTCTATTGACTCCGGCACGGTGACGCCCGAGGGTATCACCTTCCTTCTTGAAGGGTGTCGAGGGCATCCCTCCCCCACCCTCCACTGCGTACCAGGGGAAACCCTAGGCCCCGGCCGGACAGCAGTGTCGTCTGTCTTGGTACGCAGACGCTTTGGACTGCGGGACATGTGGTGGTACTTCTTTGGTGGGCGCACTAGTCGCGAGTTGTTTCCGTTTTCGGCTCACCGCCGTTCTCGGCTTTCTTTTTCTCTTTTTTCTTCTTGTTTTTAGTCTTAGGCTTGGGTTCTCCCCAGCCTCGTGCTTCATGTTGTGTATCATCCTTTAGGCGTTGTGCTGTCTGACCCAGCAGCGGTCTCACCTGTTTGCTTTATTTATAAAGCGGGGCGAAAGCCTGTTTCGAGAGAACAATGAGTTAGACTTGTTTTGAAATGTTCGAACAGTACTACTGACCTGGCGATGCTTTCTAGTTTTCGTTGACAACGTAGGTCATGATTTGAACATCAAACATCTACTTCGCAATCTTTCATGGACCGCTGATGAAATTATGTGTTATACTTGCTTTCGAACACTGCATAACTGAAGACGGTCTCGTTGTCTGACATTGGTGGTGATTAGAACAGTAAACATATACTTTACAATCTTTGATCAGCTGCTAAAAAGCAACGTGTGTTCAACTTCACATTCTTCTATCTCATGTGCCAACCCGATGCTCGCAGGAATCACCCCGGCGGCATGCCATAGCAAACTGTGGCACTTCATGGAACACACCTAGGTGGTACTGTCCGTCTTGTTCAGACACTGAAATCAACTGTCGTTTTAGTGTCAGTCTGGCTGGCAAACAGAGCACTACATCACCTTAATGTTGTACGTACTCCCCTGCCCACCCTCAGCCCCGCAGCTACAGCTAGCCATAGCGGCTAACTGCGGATGGGGATGGGTGGCTCCCGGCCCTTCTGGGAGCAGCTTTTGTCTGAGTCAGGCTCCAACTGATGAAATTATGTGTTCGTAACCTAAATATGGTTTGTGTTGTCCAACACAAGTCGTGATTAGAACATCAAACACGTACTTTGCAATCTTTGATTGACCGATGACGAGTCAATTGTATGATCAGCTTCACATTCTTTTATCCATTCCTTGCACTAATCAAAAGTTTCTTAGTCTCGCAGGAATCGCCCAGGTGACATGTCAATAGCACATTGTGGCACTTCACGGAACACGCCAAGTATATCAGAAACTGAAGCCACACCTGCTGAACCTTCAGTAGCTGTCCAAGGTGGCATTGCCCCTCTGGTTCATGCACTGAAATCAACTGTAGCTCAAGATATGTCCTGCTTTCACTTCCCTGGACACAACAAAGGGAGAGCTGCTTCGTCTTCCTTCTCGAACTTTATTGGTGCAGGAGCGTTTTCGCATGACTACCTTGTTAGCGTAGCCACTGTCGCCGAGTACTTTCCGACGACACCGACGAGGAAATTCCGACGAGACGACACACACGTACCCGATAACTTCCGTCCAGATGCACGTGCTGATCGATTCTTTTGATCTAACTAGTACACTCGCGCACGCACACGCAAAACAACTTTGATCGCCAAAGGCTCTTGTCGAGCCTTGCTTTCTCTCTTGTATTGCTCAACTCCACGGTCACGGTGTGGTACCGATTACAAAGCCTGGGTACAAGTATATATACTAGGGCAATCCATTGCCGACTAGGACTAGCTAGCTGACTCGGTTACTACTTCCTAGTACTAAACTGAACCGGACAGCACAACGTGTACTACTCCACTACCCGTATCCAACTCGTATACGCGACGCCGTGCCGGTGCCTGAGAGCCGGAGTGCTTATTCCTAACAATCACCCCCTAAGCACGACATGCACTTCGCTTCGACCTGGATCCCAAATGCGCCAGCTGCTCCTCGCGTGCGTCATCCTCGGCATTGCTTTCGCCGCTCCAGGTGTTATCCTCCATGTCACCGACTTTATCTTCGTCGGCTTCTCCATGACTTCACATCGACCCTTCTCGTCTGCGTCCTTCTTTTCCGCGTCCTCCTTGTCGATATCGTCCATGACCATGCCTTCGGTCTTCACCGGTTCCTTGACGAATACGGATTGATTTTCATACTTCATCTTCACCAGATAATTTACCGTCCAAAATTCTTTTTTCGGATAGTAGTCCAACACGTCTTGCATGCGTGCTCGTGTCGGTCGTAATTGCCTTGTCTCCAGTTCTATCGGAGTCGGCATGACATACTCTTCTGCGTCCGACAACACGCTTGTTTCTGAACCTTGTGTGCCTCCACGTAGAGCTCCTAGAACCAACGGCTCTACATGCAGCGTATCCTGCATGCCTATTTCTGAGCTAATTTCTTAACTCACCACCACATCATATGACCCTTTCATTTCTGGACACTCCTTTGCCCCAAGCTCTTTACGTGGATCATCACCTCCTGTATTAGCGGATGATAAGCTAAACACAACACCTTCTAGCTCTGTTTTTTCTGACCACGGACTAGCCTTTTCTCCGGACACTTTTCCTTCTGGGAGTATCCCTAGTGCTTCTGGCCTGGTGTCCACGTCTGGAGCACCCCCTAGGCCTTCAATCTCTTCTGGGTCCAAATTTGCTGACAAAGATAAGCTTGGTTGATCCATATTTTCTTCATACTCAAGATCCTACGTGATGTGAAAAGATGAATATTCCGTTCCTTGGAGCCCCAATTCCATGATTTCTCTTCCTCAAAGACTACGTCATCCGTGAAAACCACCTTATTGGTATAGGGGTTACACAAACGGTATCTCTTCGAGCCTTCATAGCCTGTCATGATCATTGGAGTACTTTGATTCACCTTATGCGCCACGCACCCAAAAGTGCGAATATGATCAACCGAGGGCTTTCGTCCGTACCATGCTTCATACGGAGTCATACCAACTCCACTCTCAGTTGGCTCCATGTTCAGCAAATACACAGCCGTATTGACTGCCTCACCCCAGAAGTTTCCTGGCAAACCTTTACGCTTCATCATCCTCCGTGCCATGGTCAACACGGTTTGATGCAGCTCGCCTTCCTGATCAATGCGTAGAACTCTTATCTTCGCCTCCACCTTGAACTCTTCGGCTTCCTTGATCTTCTCAAATGCTTGTTGTGCTTGATACTTACTTTTCAGCAACACAATCCACATGTGTTTACTATGATCATCCACCGCAAGCATGAAGAACTTATTGCCGAACGGAGTTGCAGGTGAAATTCCAACGCATAGATCGCCATGATCAGATTCTGAAGCTTCACTCGCCTCAAACGTGGCTTCACGCAAAAACGGGGCACTCCGTTGCTCGTGATCCACACATGGTAGATCGTGATCCACTTGTGTCACAATCTCCGTACCCGGTGATGGAGGATCCTCCTCATCCTTCAGCTCAGTTACTTCGAACATCAGCATCATCGGTCCATCATCATCTCCTTCCTGGGCGATGAGAGCCCTTTCCTTCGACGATTTCTTGCAATCCTTCTTGAAGTGACCGAGCTCGCCGCACTTATGACATCCTACTTTCTTGATGTCAAACTTCCTCCGCGGCGGAGCCTCGTCCTCGTCCTCCCCTGCGATATGCTTTTTCGCTGGGCGAGAATCTTCTCTATCACTCCTGCTGCCGGATGCTTTATCGCCCTTCTTCTCCTTGGCGAACAACGCTCGAGCCATAAGCATGAGATGCTCATCCACTTTCGCGTCGCCATAGGTGATCTTCATCCGCTCGTTGTGCGCCTTGAACCGTCCAACTAGATCATCCATCGCGAGAGTCTTGAGATCAACGCATTGCTCGATCGCCGAGACAACGGGTGAGTAACGCGGCGGCGCCACGCGGAGGAAACGCCTCACAATAGAGATCTCATCCAGCTTCTCGCCAAGTCCGCGAATCCCATTGACCAGTGTAGCGACCCTTGAAGCAAAAGCGTCTAGCGTCTCATCTTCTCCCATCTCCAGATTCTCGTACTTCTTCTGCAAGGTTTGCAGGGTCGCCTCACAGACGCGCTCGTGCCCAAGATTTAGCGTCTTGAGCGTATCCCACACCTCCTTTGTAGATTTCTTCGAGATCAGGTGTTGCATCAGATCCGTTGGCACCACCGAGCATATGGCCGTGAGTGCTAGTCGGTCTAGGTGGTACTTCGACGCGCCTTTCTTGAACTCGTCGCCGCCTGGATCGACAGCCTCCCAGAGTCTAGCGTCTTCTAACGCCCACTCCATCTGGACCGCCCAGACCGTGTAGTTGTCGCGGCTGTACCGCGAATACTGCATCGATACCGGCGCACCCGCAGACGCACCAGAATACTCGCCTAGCTCCTTGCCCCTCATGACCTCCCGTTACTAGGAGATCCTCCGCGAGGCTCTGATACCAATTGTTAGCACAGCCCCTGCCGCCGAGTACTTTCCGACGACACCGACGAGGAAATTCTGACGAGACGACACACACGTACCCGATAACTTCCGTCCAGATGCACGTGCTGCTAGCCGATCGATTCTTTTGATCTAACTAGTACACTCACGCACGCACACGCAAAACAACTTTGATCGCCAAAGGTTCTTGTCGAGTCTTGCTTTCTCTCTTGTATTGCTCAACTCCACGGTCACGGTGTGGTACCGATTATAAAGCTTGGGTACAAGTATATATACTAGGGCAATCCATTGCCGACTAGGACTAGCTAGCTGACTCGGTTACTACTTCCTAGTACTAAGGTGAACCGGACAGCACAACGTACGTGTACTACTCCACTACCCGTATCCAACTCGTATACGCGATGCCGTGCCGGTGCCGGAGAGCCGGAGTGCTTATTCCTAACATACCTTGATGACCTCTTCTACCATGAGGATGTGATTTTCGATGCTCAGAACTGCGCAAGTCAACTTTCTGGATCATCTAAAACATGGTTCCTGATCAACAGGAGTACCTGCGGAATCCAGGCCACGGTGATGGCTACCTGCTCCCCAGGTGACCACATTACTATACCACGAAACTGACATATTTCAGTGATCTCGGCACTGGTTCTGTGGGGGACAATCCGTGGAACATCGCTGGTGGTGTTACTCCATCACATGTGGGTAAAGCACTGAAGGAATTTCAGAAGGATGGGAAGAAAATAGGTTCTTGTACTTGTTACTTCACCGACCTATCATGACATATGCAGCAATGTGCAAGGAATCGTGGATATTTGTCATCCGTTACACATTGCAGTTATAGTTGACGAGGCACATGGCGCACACTTCAGGTTCCATGACAGTTCTCCAAGCACATCAAATCAGCAAGGGGCGGACCTTGCTGTCATCTTCAGATGCTGCAAGAGCTCAGCTGAGCGGGAACCTGAAATGTTTTGATGAGTCAGTGGCTATGGCTTTAGAAACAAAAGACCATCCGAGGATAATCCCGGGGATACCTGTCCTGGACTTGTCAAGCTTTTTTTTTTACTTCCCTTCCCTGTCGGCATTGATCCTTTGCGTATCAAAGTACTTTAGATCTACATTTATCTGGATATGAAGCAGATATCGTTCTGGCTGAAGAGCATCAAATTGTATCTGAGCTTGTCGGTACACAGGCAGTGACATTTCAGTCAACATAGGGACCAGAAGGCCAGATGTTCAAAAGCTTGTACCAGAGACCTATCAGAAAAATACCTCCCTGCAAAAAAATCTGGATTTGTAACCGATTAGCTAAGTTCTCTGTCAAGCTGAATCCAAGAGAGGCCTTCTTTACAAATAAAAGGACAGTGTGCACAAATACAGCCTTGGCGAGATTTGTGGTGAGCTCCCAGGTGAGGTTAGCGCAGGATTCCTTGTCTTACTTGCTCCCTCTGTTTCAAAATAGATGTCTTACATTTATCAAAATTTGGATGACATCTATTTTGGAACGGAGGGAGTAATAAACGTCAGAAATCAGAGCATGACAATTAGTGGTGCAGCTGATGGTGAACTCAACTCGATTATGGTATGCAACTTGTGAGGATTATCCTGACATTTCAAGATACGTGACAGATACTTCGATGGTTCATGGACAACACTAGTGCAAAAGGACAATTGACTGTCTCTTTGACCGAACATTGAGAATACATCTTCTGCAGAAGAGTTAACTATCAAGCTACAAGACGACGCCAAATTGTAAGTAGGGAGGCTATATGTCGGTCTATGTCATGTGGCCTCCTGTGATTTTGAAGCAACCATTGAAGTAGCAACTTTTTCCTCTGGAGTGCCTTGGAATTTTGTCCATAGATCTCTTGAAGAAAGCAAGTAAATTAGCAGTTCATGTGTGTTCAGATCTGAATCCACTGTGATTCTGATCTCAAGCATCAGGTGCATACACCTTCACGGTTTTCCAGAAGCATGTTGCAAGGTTGCCTGCTTGCTCAAGCAAGTACTACCTGCTTTTGTAAGTTTCACATCAACTTTCATAAATGTGAATGTTTGGATTACATTTGCAATGAATAATATGAATGGTCCCTCGAATTATTTACCATAAGAGGTTGTTTGGCACCCAGGTATTCATTTCATTTAGTAGAAATAAAATGAATACATGGATTCATTTTATTTATATTATGATTCCAAAAACACCCACATGTTTGTCTGCCACCGAAATTTAGAAATGACGGGTATAAGATAGGAATCAGGTTTACACATAGGGATATTTCAATGGATTTGCCAAATAAAATAATGGCCTAATTCCGTGTCAACCGAACAGCACAGGGATAAAATTGCGAAATGGATTCCAGAATTTCAGGCCCAAATGATAAATACCAAACGACTTTAAGTTACAGTAGACTGTACAGATGTAGTACATGCAAACACGAAATTTACAAAATGAAAAAAGAAGAGTGTCTGATCCCAGGTTCGAACTGGGGACCTTTAGTGTGTGAGACTAACGTGATAACCAACTACACCAACCAGACTGATTGGGCTAGAATTTCATATAATCGTTAATGTACGTTAGACTTCGTCCTAGTTCGGCTGAAACCTCTTCGGTGGGTTTTTGTTCCACTGTATCAGTATCAGGATGAATATGCCGTTCTGTCAAAAAAAAAAAAAGGATGAATATGCCGTGGCATATATTTGTTTTCTGTTTACGCATGTGAGCTGCCCTAGCAGCCCACATCACACCTTTCCAAAAAGGTGAAGCTCCAACCTCAGAACAACAAAACAAATTGGGATGATTGATGTCATATTTATGATCAACAATCTGTTTTCACAACTTGTCCTCATCCAAATGATATCTACTAATCCAAGATGCTAATAAACATCTATTCATGGTAGCTAGATCAGGATACCCAGACTCCCAAACTCCTTTTTTTGTGAAACCAAGCCCCAATTGGCCAAATAATATTTATGGTGTCCCTCATAATCATCCCAAAGGCAATGATCCATTTGAGAATTGATTAAAGTAATGGCCCGTTTGGGGAATTTGATCACACTCAAAAGATAAAGAGGTATACTGGCTAGTACACTCCTAACAAACTCTAACTTAGCAGCATGGTTTAAAAGTTTGCCTCTCCACTTGAGGAATTTTGTCCATAGATCTCTTGAAGAAAACAAGTAAATTAGCAGTATGTAACAGTTTTTTTTTGGAAATAGGCATTTTATGTAACAGTTCATGTGTCTTCAGATCTGAATTAACTGTGATTCTGAGCTCAAGCATCAGGTGCATACACCTTCACGGTTTTCCAGAAGCATGTTGCAAGGTTGCCTGCTTGCTCAAGCAAGTACTATACCTGCTATTGTAAGTTTCATTTCAACTTTCATGAATGTTTGGATTACATTTGAAATAAATAATATGAATGGTCACTTGAATTATCTACCGTAAGTTACAATAGACTGTACAAATGTACATGTAAACACGAAATTTACAAAATGAAAAAAAAAGAAGAGAATGTCTGATCCCAGGTTTCCTGAATGTTTGGATTACATTTGCCATAAATAATATGAATGGTCACTTGAATTATCTACCGTAAGTTACAATAGACTTTACAGATGTAGACATATAAACACGAAATTCACAAAATTAAAAAAGAGGACTGTCTGATCCCAGGTTCGAACTGGGGACCTTTAGTGTGTGAGACTAACGTGATAACCAACTACACCAACCAGACTGATTGGACTACAATTTCATATTGATATTAATGTACGTTATACTTCGTCCTAGTTCGGCTGAAACCTCTTCCGTGGATTTTTGTTCCACTGTATCTGTATCACGATGAATATGCCGTGTCATATATTTTTTATCTTTTTTTTGAGAGGTATATGTTCGTTTTGCATTTAGCGAAACCAGACATGGATAAATTTTCGAACACCATGTGAAACTACAGAAAAAATTCGGAGAATTTTTCAGTAAGTCAAGTTTTTCTCTTGACATTTAGAAAAAGCCCGTGGTTCTCAGTTATACTTCATGTGACAAGTATACAGTGAGCCCAGTTGAAATCCCATAAACTCTCTCGCCTCTACAAATGACCTGAGAATCTCTACATTTAACTGGATAAACCATATAGTTTGTAATTAGGCCAAAACGTAGAAACTCCGATGAACCAGACAGTATTGTAATTAGGCCACATAGAAACTCCGATGAACTAGACAATATTGTAGTCAGGCCGAGCACTAAAACTCAGATGAACCAGACAATATTGCAATCAGGCCAAACATTAGAACTGCAATCCTTCAAATCAAATCCAACTTGCCGAAAATCTTCGAGAAAGTTTTCATATCGATAGAGAAAAGGAAACTTCAAGCTAGACGATAAATGCAACATACCAGTAGAAGATGCGGAGGTAAGTGTATTCTTAGATATTCATGTGAATACCAATGATTTTGCCAAATCATCGATGGTTTAGTCAAAGGTGCGACGATTTTGGAAAAATGAATACCAAGTTGCAAATTGTTAACGCTGCTACTGACGAGTAGTCATTTGCATTCCGGTCCTAGTTGAGGAATAAATGATGAACCTTGACAGAGAAGGGCCTTGTTTAACAAGAAGATCAAACTCTTGAGATAGGTAGAAGCAATAGGGAGTAAAATATATATCTTATTGATAGACAAATGCATTGCATTGGCTCGACACAAATTTTAGTACTTCATCCTATCACAAATTGCTTACTTGTCGCAAATTCATTGAAACTAGACATATTTTAGGCAACATTTTTTCTAAATATACGACAAGTAATTTGGAATGGAGGGATCTCCCGTCCTATGACGTTTTTCGCAAGGTAAAACAGCTTAATGAAATGTTTTATATTATGAAACCGAGTGACTACTACTAACCTCACTACTCTGGCCGTCCATGTACTAAGTACTAACACAAGTGACATGCCATGCCCGCATGATGAATTTCGTGGAGTTAGGCATGAAGTCTGTGAAGAAGAAGGTGAGGTCATAGGGGGGTGCAGCGCCCCCCTATGACCAGGCGGAGCATGAAGACGACCATGAAGGAATAATACTTAGTAAATAGGCCAGTGTGGTTCCCGAGGGTCATTCATGGTGGTATGGGGAGGCCAGGCGGAGCATGAAGACAACCATGAAGAAGAAGCCACACAGATGGATCCAGAACCGACTGATGCGGTCGATTAGGACCGTGGCATTGTCTTGAGCGCTATTAAAGTTTGTGTGAGGGTGATGCGATAGAGGGTGGACCTCCTCTAGGGTGCTCATGGTATTGGCCTTGGGTATCTAGTGGATCGTAGTGAACATATCCTTTTGGGGGAGGATCTACAAGTAGAAGGCGATGTCGAGGAGGAACCGGCAGGTAGCGGTGCCAAACAGGTTCAGGCCGAGGAGGCACAGGAACTCGCCGTAGAGCATGTCGAATGAGTTTCAGTCGTCAGATTCGGCACCAGCACCAAAGGGATCATTTTCCTCAAGGGGGTTGATGTTGACCTAGAGGAACTTTGGACATGTCGGCCACATATTGCTTGACATTCTTAGCGACTGATACGTCAGAAATGTATCTATGAAACTTCGAGGGGGTGCACTATCGCGAAGAGGTTGAAGACTCAATATTTTGGAACCTCACAGCTAATGGCGAATATACAACTTCTTCGGCCTACAAAGCCCATTTTTTGGATCCACGAGTACTAGCATGAACAAGTCGGTTTGAAAGATTTGGGCACCATCGAAGCTTAAGTTCTTTGCTCGGTTGGCTATCCAAAATAGGCTTTGGACGATAGATCAACTTGAAAATCGAGGGTGAACAAAGTGTGTCTTGTGTTCCCTTTGCAAATAAACCCAAGATACGGTAGCGCACCTCTTTTTGCAATGTCGATACCTAAAGAGGCTTTGGGGAATGATTAAAGATTCATGGTGCAAAAACTTCCCAAACCGCGGTGCAATGACTTTCCTCACAATGCCACTTCATGGACAATTTAGAATGAAAGGAACGCAAGAGTCTTCCGCAACAAATCCACCCCTCCAACTATCCTCCTTAGCACCATTAAAAGCGAGGTGAAGCTTTGGGTTACCGCTGGTGCAAAAAATTTGAGTGTTGTGATACCGGGAGAGTAATCCCTATGTGAACCTTTTCCTTTTTTTACATTGTCAAAACTCTCTCTTAATTAATTGAAAGAGGCAATATTTTTGTCTCCATTTAAAAAAAGGGAATTTCTAAGAAATCACTTTATTTGGTTTATAACTCTGTGAAGCATGAAAAACTTGTTTTCGCGTTCCAAGCACGACGATTGAGCAAGGGGATGACCTTGTTGTGCAATCCAAGCACAAGGTTCTGAGCTCCCTTACACAAATCCTCAACTTCACATGGCTGGAGGTCTCGTTGCTGCAGATAAAGTGAGCCAATGCATCTGGTTACTCCAGAGCTCTAGCCCAGTTAAGTGAGAACACAAACTCTTTTCATATCAACCGCTGGCTAATGGCTATGGCTTTAGAAACAAAAGACCAGCTAATGATAATCCTAGGGTATCTGTCGTGGACTTCACAATTGTTTCTGACTTTCCCTGTCATATCTCCATTGCGTATCACATAAGTGTTTTGGATCTACATTTATCTATATATGAAGCAGATGACGCTCTGGCTGAAGAGCATCAAAATGTATAGCTTGCGGTACACAGGCAGTGACATTTGCAGTCAACTTAGGGACCAAAAGGCAAGATGTTCAAAATCTTTGTACAGTCTGCAAAGCGTCGCTCAGAAAAGATTTGCCTGCCCATTCTATAAGATCTCTCTGTGAAGCTGACTCCAAGAGAGGCTTTATTTACAAAGAAAAAGAGAGTGTGCATTGAGGACAACCTTGGCGAGATTTGTGGTAAGCTTATCTGCCCATATCCAGCGGTTATCCCTGTGCTGATTCCCGGTGAGGTCGTAACACAGGATTCATTCATTGTCTTGCTTAATAAAACGTCAAAGACCAGGGCATGACAGTCAGTGGAGCAGCTGATGGTGAACTCAACTCGATTACGGTATGCAGCTTCTGATGATCATTCTGCAGTTTCAGGATATGTGACAGCAATGCTTCTATGGTTCACGGACTCATGAACCATGAAGCATCCACTTAGTATGAACGACGATAACCACGCACCAGGCCAAGCAGAGCACATTTGGGTCTATTTTATCCACAGATATGGACAACATTGGTGTTAAAGAACAACGAATTGCCTACTTTGACCAAACACTGAGAATGCATATCTAGAGAAGAAAGAGTTATCAGTCAAGGTACAAGGCGTAGCCAAAATATAAGTATAGGGTCTATGGCATGTGGCCTCCTGTGAATTTGAAGCATAAACCATTGAAGTGGCAACCTTAGCTTTTGGAATGTTAATGACGATATATATTCTATGTTTGTCCATACTTCTCCTCAAAGAAAACAAGATAGGCAGTATAAGTAAGATAGTCGGTAAATGGCAGGTGTTCCATCTTTTCCAGCTAGCCCCATATGTAGAATGGCGTGCTCGATCTGAATCAACTGTAATTTCGAGTTCAACTGTTCAAGCATGATGTGCAGTTGCGCGCCATCATGGTTGTCCAGAAATAGATACTCATAGTGTGTAATCAACATGTTTTCATAGTAGTTGTATCGTGTACATGTAAACAATACGAAATTTATAAAAAGAACAAAAAAAGATAATGTCTAAGCCCAGGTTCGAACTGGGGACCTTTAGTGTGTGAGACTAACGTGATAACCAACTACACCACCCAGACATACTTGTTGACTCATTGACATGATCCTTGATGTACACTAGGACATCTCGCTGATCTGACGAAAAGTTTACATTACTCTTCTTCATGTAAAAAAATCAGACTTGCCGTAGTTTTCTAGAATATACTCGTCCGTGGGCTTCGGTGTAGAAGCCTTTGCATCAGTGTCAAGATGATTCGTTTTCCGTTACGCCTTTTGTCTCAAGGAAAGGGATAAATTTATGCGAAATCAGACATGGACAAAAAATTTGGACGCTAGGTGAAATTGCAGAGCAAACTCTCTTTGCTGATCCGAGGTGGTGAGCAGAATTCCCTGTCTCACTTCATAAATATCAGAGGCTAGGGCATGGCAATCAGTGGAGCAGCTGATGGTGAACTCAACTCGATCATGGTATGCAACTTGTAATGAGCATTCTGCGGTTCTGCCGTTTCAAGCTAACCATGTGGCGAAGACATTTCGATGATTCAGGGACTAATGAACCATGATGATGCCAAAGCTAACCACGCATCAGGCCAAATCAGAGCACGGCCGGGTTCTTTTGTCGATAGATATGGACAACACTACTGTATTAAAAACCAACTGACTGCCTACTTGACCAAACACTGAGAATGCACCTCGTGAAGAAAGATTAGCTGTCGAGCTACGACGCGATGCCAAAATGTAACTAGGGTCTATCTGTCGGTGTATGTCATGTGGCCTCCTGTGAGTTCCAAGCATAAACCATTGAAGTGTTAACCTTTTCCTCTGAAGTGCCTTGTAATGTAATGATGATATCCTGCTTTTGTCCATGGTCGTCTTCAGAAAAAACAAGTAAAATTAGCCAGTAAGTAACAGTTCCTCCGTGTTCCTTTCTTTTCCAGCTTCCCCCATTTGGTTATCTTCAGTATGCAGGGCTTATTCTGACTCTGGGCTAGCTCAGGCATCAGGTGCAGTCTGTACTGTAAACCTTCATGTTTTTCAAGGCTGCCTGGCTGCTGAAGCAAGTACTCTAGCTGCTTTTCAATGTTCCACACCAACTCAAGAATTCCACAGAACGTGTACCAAAAGACTAGCACATAGTGCATCATTGCAAACGCAACAACCATTTCTTTAATTATCAAGATGAACAGACTCTATATGGCGACAACTTACAAATTAAGAACTCCACCAGAACCTGGGCCTCGTAACAGGCGACTAAAATAGCAGATTGTGGTTGCGGGAATTTGATTAAGGACTTAATCAACTCATGGGTTGCAATCACCAACCGAGAAAGTAATGTGATGCATGATGATGATGATGATGATGATGATGATGCAGTTAGGTTTGTCACACGGGCTGGCTTTTTTTGCCAGAAACAAAGCTCACCATAAACAAAAAGGACTTGAGAGCTAACACTCTGCCCCCACTGTGCTGCTTGTTTCCTTCCCAGTTAATTAATTAAGCACATACAAAATTGAACTAATCATTCCCAGTAATCCAATCATGTTATGATAAATAATCATGACACCAACTTCACCCTTCAGATCCCAGTGGGTAAATCAACATCAACAGGGAATGGCAGGTGGACCTGGGTCATTTTTATTTATTGTAGCCATCTCTAGGCCAGGAATAAGCCTACATGTAAATTTTGTTAAGATGTCTCGTGAAAGTAAGATTCTTATCAAACACAACGTACTGGTTTTCCTGTTTATATTTCCGACTAAATCACGCTGCGTAATCAACCGAACTGTCACTGGACTCCAATCAATCAATTGTCGTACATTCTAGCTCTACGTACTAATCCTAATTAATGTAACTGTTAGAAGAAAGGAAGCAAGCATCACATCAGAAATACGTTTGCGTGCCGTGAGCAGACTCAGAACCTGCGCGTGCTGCTAATCTGTCCTGAACATGAAGTGCGATTAAATGGGCTATATATAAAGAAGCTAGTAGTGAGTCACGTTCCAACAGTGGCTCATCGTTCTTTTATAAACAAAATACAGTGGCAACGTTGCTAATCAGTGGTTGGTGATATCGACTAATTCAAGTGCGCTCAGTGGTCACGGATCAGAACTCACTGCTAACATGTGATTCTACCTGTTATACAGAGCTGTGGCAAGTGAGTATTTTTCAGATAGTAGTGGCTACTGTCTAGTGAGTGGTGTAATTAAAATATGTACACTTTACTTACAAATAATAAAATGATTTTTCTGGGAGTAGTACCTTGATATTGAATCGTCTGGTTTTGGTCCGGTCAATGTTCGAATTCGTCGTCCTTCCTTAATCTTAAAGTACTAGATTTGATCATGATTCTGCACCCACAGGCTGCAAAGACCGTCTTTTTTCTTGATGAAATTGTAACATTGGTGCTACATGTACCATCTCGGCATCTAGCTAGGACTAGCATGATGAATAAACGAATTAATTCGCCATAACCATTATTCCGGTACATGCTTGGTTACACGCCTGCGTGTACAAGTACAAACACTCAAGGCTTGAATGCGGCTGCACGAATTATTGTAGTACCAGCAGCAATTCATCACCATCACTCCTGACAAGATTTTACCATCTGGTTCAAGAGCAATTTAATTGCAAATAGGAAAGGGGCCCGATCGATGGAGATGTCGAAACTGAGAAACTCCCACGATCTATGTACACAAATTCCACATGCATGCATATATATATGATATATACACAAATCTATTGCATATATGCTTCTCATCGATCTCACCCAAATTAAGTAAGTTTTAACCAGAAGAAAAAAATAGCAAATGACAAGCAGCAGGTAATCAATCGATCATCAGCAAACTAGAGTTGAAATCACTCATCTAAATGATGTGCTTCTGCTTCTTAACAGCACCATATATATGGACTGAAAGTGCTTTGCTCTGGAGGGTTCATCAGTTGGTGCATGTGGCGGTGGAGCCGGCGCCGGCGTCCATGGCGATCTCGAGGCGGTGGAGGGAGAGGGAGGAGGGGAGGGAGAAGGCGCTGACCATGCCCATGCCCACGACCTTGTTGGTCCCGTCCCAGCCTATGTGCCCGATGTGCTGCACGTCGGTCGGGTACCCGATGACGATCTCCCTCTCGGCCTCCTCCTCTTCCTCGTCCTCGCCGTTGTCGTAGAGCGCGAACATCTGCGAGAGCCCCTTGATCCCCTTGATCAGCCTGTGCACCCCAGCGGCGACGATCCCCGACGCCGCCGCTGCCGCCGCCGCGGCCTTCGCCTTCTCCTCCTCGCTGGCGCCGCCGGCTGCTTCTTCTCCGGCGCCTTTCTCTGGAATGGGTCGCCGAGTGACGGAACGGCGGCCTGTTTGTTGTTTGTTGGTGAGTACTCTGCGGTCTGAGACATCGATCGACCATAGTATGAAATGATAAGAGGAATTCTTGATTACGGATACCTTGTGTGGCGGCGGTGGGTGAGGAGGAGGGAGGGTCGGCCGGCTGCTGCTGCTTCTTCTCCAGCGGGTCGGCGACGGCCACGGCGGACTGCGACATGCAGCCGATCGAGAAGGGGAAGCCGGCGCCGCGGCGGTCCTTCATCGGAGCAGCCGGAGAGGAGAAGGACACCGAGACGGTGCAGGGAGAAGGTGAGGCGAGGAGTTTAAGGCGCAGAATGGTGTTGTGAATCTGGGTTTAGCAGGCAAACGGGACCTCGACGTGTCTTATAGCCACCGACCGAGAGAACAAGGAAGTGGAACGTGAAAGGAGGCGAGGTTTTGGTGAGAGAGAGAGACAGAAATTAGGGAGAGACAGATACAGATTACGCAGTGATTTTCTGCATGTCGTCGTGTCGTGGCGATCATCAATCAGGATCCGTCCAAAACGATTTTCCTATGGAACTAATTGTTGCGTTCTTTTCTGGGAGTAATATTTCGCTACTGGTGATGGGGAATTAATGGGCGTGCATTGCGTTAACATCCATTTCAAATGGAACTTTTTGTGTCAAAGTTGGGGCAGGTATAGTAAGGTCGATTTGCCGCCATCTTTTGGCTAGTGGATGGAGCACACGCGTCTTGATCTCCACTACTACTTTTTTTTGGCACAAGTGTGGAGTCTCTCTCTCCTCTCTTAATTAGGTCGTGACCTCTCTACCTAGTGCCCTAAAAACTGATTATAGGGCATTTGATGCTAAATTTCGTCTCCAAAAGGTGTCGTATACATATTTGGTTATACAAATATGCAGCATCTCGCGTCTACAGCAAAACAAATCCCGCGCACAACCCCAACCGCCACGTTGCACACATGAGCACTCCCCCTACCCCCACCCCTCGCAATGTGGCTGTCAGCGGCCATCAGGACCCACTCTACACCTTATTCCCCTCCCTTTGCCGATTTGACATCTCACACACAGATGGCGGTAGTCGCCACCACCCTGACCAACCATATGCCACCACCCCTCACTCGCCCAGTCTCCTCAACGCCCCTACCCATTGCCTCCCCCAGGAATTCCGACAGGGCATCGCCACGAAGGGGAAGCTGGCGAAAAAGGGTAGAGTATGGTTGAAGGTACCAGCAGAAAGAGGGAGACGGTGGCTGCCATTGGCAAAAATCCAAAGTAGAAAAAGGCAGCGTCCAACTGTATATCATAGCCAAAACCCTAGTAGTACGTCGTCGTTGGCCTTGCCGATCTCCCGCCACCGCATCCCACCGAAGATTAGCCACGCTTATCATTGACGACATCAGCCGCCTTTAACGTGCTCGATGAAATGTCACAAGGATATTTTTTTGCTATTTCAATTTTTGATCAATGTTCTAGGTGTTCAATGCAATTGTGTGTCCATGCTATTCATTTTTTATGCATGTAGTGTCGATGATGAGTCTTTTTTGCTAAGCATGAATGTTGCATCTCAAGAGCTTCTCCCTTAAGAAACCCCATCACAATAATATGAACCAAACTTTGATGAGGAAATCTTGACTTCAATGATAAGCGTTTCTTGCGTGCTAACTACACCACTGTGAAAGATAAGTTGATTTTTTAATGGAAGAAGGTGGGGCTAGATCCATCCATCGGTATCGATCAAGCAAAAAACGCATATTTGGCACGAATGAAGGAGTTCTTTGATGTGAAGAATGATAGTGGCAATCAACAGACGATTGCTTATATTCGCCATCAATAGTCCACAATATCCTCACATTATAAAAGATGGTCGACTGCCTTGGCACCCGTGGCATGTTTGAACCCAAGTGGCACAAATGACCAAGACCAGGTGACTGTTTGCATCCTATTCTTCATCAATTCATTTCTTTGTTGTCTTGTATGTAGCTAAAATTATTTTTGTCTATTTGTGATATGTAGAAAAAAATTGCACAAAATGTGTACAAGATAAGAGGCTAGAAGGGAAGAAAGAGGGACAAGACAGGAAAACCATTCATCTTGCATATTTGTTGTACCGAGCATGAAAATGATGAGAACTGGAAGAACCATGAATTGCATGAGGTTCATAGAGGAACTCCAAGAGATCTATGGGATATGCAATTATTGGTGATGGTGATGATTAATCATCAAGTGATTAAGGAAAAAGAAGCCCCACTCCCAACTCGGTTCCTAAACCCAAGAGGCCCAAAGGAATAAAGCATGCCAAATAGAAGGGTAAGAAGTCTAGAGATGATGGCATTAAAGAGTCAATGGAAGCTATTATGAATGTTTGCAAATATGTGGTGGAGGATAGGAAGGTTATGAAAATGAGGTAAATATAGAGGAGCTCAAGGCGTCGAGTAATGCTAGGCGGCCAACGAGGAGAGGAGGGTGGCAAATGAGGATATCAAGGCAACGATCGAGGATATGAAGATTGTCCCATAAGTGGTACCATGGTTATATCCATGGGAGGATTCATGGGTGTCATGGGAGGTTCTATGTGAGGTGGCATGGGAGATGCTACCAACAACACCCATGTTACTAATGACATGAGGGACATGAGATGCAAGGGATGGAAATGAAGGCAATGATGCACGAAGAGTGGTTATGATATGTGTATGTGTTTACTTTCAATTATTCTATGCTTTGAACTATGCACAAAACATTTCCTTTGTGTTTCTCTCGAACTATGGAATTAATAACGTAAAATCACTGCTTATTATATGCTTTGAACTAGGGTTTCTTCCTACTTATTTTTTTATTTTAAGCATTTTACGTTATTTTCATTGTTCTGTTTAGTTTTTATGAATCTTCTATTTAGTTTTAGTTTATGTTTACATTATTTTGTTTAGGTATTTATGAATTTATAGTTTAGACTTCGTGTTTAAATAATTCGGTTTATGTTATTGTGAATGTTTTGTTTACAATCTAGTAATTCTCTATTATTTTTGCATGCTACTGTTTGATATAATTATTAGGTGCCACTTCATTAAAAAATGCCTGCAAATGAATGGTCCATCCAAAATTAATATCTAGAGGATCTAGTGCACTTATGGATGCGGTTGTTGCATGTAAAGGCAAAAACAACCATAACTCGTCACATGAACTGTTTCCAACGACGAATCCAGTGGTGGTTGTTTGCCATCTTACCAGTGAGCTCAACGTAATGGTTTTTCTTTCTAAACTTTTGAATATCAGGTTAACATAATTATCATAGAAGTAACATAATTCTTGATTTCCATGTAAATAGATATATCAAGCTATTCCCAGTTGCTAGCGTGTCAGGAAGAACGACGCTCACTGAATCAACATTAGGGTTCCTGCAACTTTGATGGGGCATGTTCAAACTCTAGCAAGAGCAGAGTCTGCCACTGCACCCACCACCACAATAGGAATGACACATGAATTACACGGGGCACCCCATAGCGGTGCATGGGCTGCCAAAGAAGGCGCAACATGTGTGTGTGTGTGTGTGTGGGGGGGGGGGGGGGGGGTGGGCTGGTGCCCCCTGGTGTGCCCGAAACCGACATGGGTGACGCAAGGGAGGCCCTTAGTTGCAGCGGACTAGATAAAGTATGGGACTGAGATTATATAAAAATAAAAGCTATTACAGTCCCGTTTCCTCTTTTTTTTGTTACACTTAGACTAACAAAGTTGTAAAGAAAAGTGATGACGAAACGAGAAGTCGTAAAGAATATTAAAATAGCACATATGTTTTGGGATGATTTGCGGGTTATGGCACGTGTTCATGCCAACATGTGTCATGATCATGATTGGTGTAATGTTTGGGCAACTTCAGGGTGCCTTATCCAAGCATGCTTACAATACAACCCATTATTAATCTGCAGGCTGAATGATTCGTACTATCTGAAAATATCTGAAAACAACCATAACTGGTCACATGAACTGTTTCCAGCGATGAATCCAGTGGTGGTTGTTTGCAATCTTACTAGTGAGCTCAACGTAATGGTTTTTCTTTCTAAACTTTTGAATATCAGGTTAACATAATTATCATAGAAGTAACATAATTCTTGATTT
The DNA here is from genome assembly GCA_910589765.1 of Avena atlantica. Classification (NCBI taxonomy): domain Eukaryota; kingdom Viridiplantae; phylum Streptophyta; class Magnoliopsida; order Poales; family Poaceae; genus Avena; species Avena atlantica. Next base: position 421,112,937 of record OU342736.1, read on the forward strand.
TCATGTAAATAGATATATCAAGATATTTCCAGTGGTAGGGGTTTCTTGCAACTTTGCTGGGGCATGTTCAAACTCTAGCAAGAGCAGAGTCTGCCACTGCACCCACCACCACAATAGGAATGACACATGAATTACATGGGGAACCCGTTAGCGGTGCATGGGCTGCCAAAGAAGGCGCAACATGCTGGTGCCCCCGGTGTGCCCGAGACCGACATGGGTGACGGCAAGGGAGACCCTTAGTTGCAGCGGGCTAGATAAAGTATGGGTCTGAGATTATATAAAAGTAGAAGCTATTACAGTCCCCGTTTCCTCCAATTTTTTTGTTACACTTAGACTAAAGTTGTAAAGAAAAGTGATGTCGAGAACGAGAAGTCGTAAACAATATTAAAATAGCACATATGTTTTGGGATGATTTGCGGGTTACGGCGTGTGTTCATGCCAACATGTGTCATGATCATGATTGGTTTAATGTTTGTGCAACTTCAGGGTACCTTCTGCAAGCATGCTTACAATACAACCTATTATTAATCTGCAGGTTGAATGATTCGTACTATCCGAAAAAAATCTGGAAGAGAAGAAAAAACAATGCTTTTCAGATTCTTCAGAGTTTGGGGGCCCCTTTTGACTTGTTTTCTCTTCTGAAAAGCTAACATCATAATCTGAAATCTACACCAGCAATTTGATACTATATACTCGGATTTTGGCGAGGTTAACAAGTCAGCCTCTGCTCCAACCCAACCACCTGTCACTGCCGCTCGACGAAAAACAGGGGAAAAGGGATCGGTCACTTGTAGTACTCTATTCAGAAAAATCAAGGGCATAATAGTGAAAGAAAATACTCTACAACATGGCAATATTAAAAGGGTTGAATGCAACATGGCCACATGAAACATTCCTCACTTGCCTTGAACACCAAGCTCGCCGTGCATGCAGAGGATCAAGAGTAGGAGAGTGCAGTGCAAAAGTGGTCTTGTCGGCTGGAGCAGAGCCGTGCACGCTGCCTTGGCTTCACACATGCGAGACTCGGACAGAGAACCTCCCTACGGAAGATGCTACGTATTGAACCAAGAACTCCATTTGCTGAAGTTTATTTTTGCGATGGAGTAGTATTTAGTTATTTAGTTTTCGAAATCATGGAAAATTTCACGTAAGCTAAGCATTGGTATAATTTATCTCTTAAATTTTTCAAATGTGATTTTTGCTAGCTGTGCAAGGCACACAAATTAGTAAATACAAATAAAAATCTATATTACAAGATGCATAGAATTCCAATTTTCCAGAGAGGTTAGATGATCAATATTTATCATCGTGGAAACTTATGGTGAATCTTCTTGGTAATATACAAAATGGTTAGCTTCCACCAAGTCGGCGGGTTTGTTTTGAAACTTCACTCGGGTGTGTTTTCTATTGTCAGTTGACTTTCTTGGAGAATTTTCTTTGCAGTTGCACTTTTTATCTACCCTAGTTGCACAATTTAAGAAATGCGAAACCATTGTACTAAGTTTAATGCACAACTATATTTTTTTCCTTTTACTTTTATTTCTTGATGGATTGCAGTTTAAATACACACTAGTATCGTACTAACGTGCAACGTGGTCCTCTATTGTGTAAAATATGATTTTTTTTAGATTATTAAAAGAGTTATATTATGATAATCTACTCTTGTTTTTGAATTTTATTTGTCGGTTGCACTTCAAATATGCCCCAGTTGCACTCTCATTATATTTCTTCCACCTTTAGGTTAGCAAACTGAGAATGTGTGTTATGAACTTGTAATATGGTAGTTCCGTAAAAAAAAGAACTTGTAATGTGGTATGTATTTTTTTTTTGTGTCACTGAATTTCAGTTTTCTGTGGTTTTGAGTGGTATATATGTCAGATAATCCGAGTCGGCCGGCTGGAATGTAGTAAGAAAATTCCAGACAAAGTTGGCTTGAGGACCAAACTTGCCCATGCATGCAGGGGTCGGTCGTGAAACAGAGAAAGGTGTCGGCTGCAGCTGAGGGAATGAGTGAATCTGGACGAGCCAACAACCGAGACGGGCTCCCTTTGCATTTTCGGGGAAAGAAAGCTAGAGAGAAGAAAGAGGCAGGGAGGGGGCCATGCAGGTGCAGCATATCCACATCGATCTCTAGCTAGAGTGGGGTGCAAGCGATTCATCCGTCCCAACTGTCTTTCCAAAACGGTGCCGCAGCGTGACGGCGCTCCTGCTCTGCTCGCAAGTTCGTTCCATTTTTCCGTGCGCGCGACTCGCAACGGTCGTTGCATTGAGAGAATCGGTGGTGGGCCATGACAACTTACACGTGGCAGTTTCAATTTTTTAAATTTTCTTTTCAAAACAGTCTTTTTTCATGCTATATTAATATAGCAAATACCCAATATACAACTAACGAGAGTCTCTATCTCGAACCGAAAGAAAAATGCTAGGGATAGCCGCAAACACACGCAAAAATAAAATAAAAAAATAGAGACAGAGACGAATCAACTAAGCGAATGTAATCCGCAACCCAAGTACCGCCACACTCTTAGCTCCGAGTCGTCAAGTACCAAGCAATATCTTCAAAAAGGAAAGCGAACACAGCTGCCCAGACCAGCACACTAGTCCTAAGGTTTCCCCAAGCAAACTAAGAGAAGTGGACGTAGGGTAGCTATGACGCCCTCCAGGAAGAAAAGGTGACACCTGATGGCGGCACCGCATCGGTGTCAGGTAAGACGACAAGAATTTCTCCCAAAAAACCCTATCCACAACCCCCGGACGATCCTAAGCACAAGAGCCCTGCGAGGACGCAACAACACCAAACTTGTCGCCCACCAACATGCGCCACTACAATCACAAAACCACCATTGTCGTCTCACCGAAGCTACTGTCACAAGGTTTACCAGATGGAGGCGAGGAGTAGCTTGAACCGGGGTCAGTCGTACCATAGTTGTGCGGGAGGAAACTGCCTCCACCGCCTTGGCGGTAGTCGATCAGACGCAGCCACAGGGCACACCAATCCCAGTTAGGGCCGACCGAGCACAACGAGCCCGTAAAGCCTCTGTGGAGGCACACCAGTCCCAAAAGAGTCCGGTCGGGCTCAAATCGGGCCCGTAAATCCCGTCGCCACGCTGCAGCAGACCGGCCATCTGTAGAGCGTGTCGCTTGCAGGGTCCAGCCTACACCGCGCGCTGCAACCTGCCGCCCCACATGACCAATAGCACGCCGTCGCCACGCCACCGCCTAGCTTGTGCCGAGCCAGTGGGCCGCCCTAGGAGTACCACCGCTGGAGGGAAGGAGCCCCAACTCCGCCTACAAATCGCGCGGCGGCAATGATGGGGAAGGAGGAGGAGGGAGGGCCTGAGGCGAGGGAAAGGGGTGGCAGCGCTCCGTCTTCTCGGGGAGGAGGGGGGGCGACGGTAGCACGGGGGAGTGTGTGTGTTTTAATCAAAATTTTCATCCACTGTACACTTGAAGATCCAACAGTTAGCGATGCGTTTATTCGCCTAGATTAAATTTGTCACGTGCGCTCCCTATAGTTTTGATTGATTTTTTTAATTGGCGCGAGTAATCAATGGGTTGTTGAAACAACCATGATCCAGAACAGAGATACCGATCTCTCGTGTAGTTTCCAAAATTAAAGAGGTTGTGAGTGATGTCAGATCATGCAAGTTTGTAAAGGAAGATCGATGACAGGTTAGGGTGAATCATTGTCTTGCCAATTGGACAAGAACAGAATGTAAAACTTTGGTTTATTTCGGTTCAGCTCCTGGCTTGTGCTTCAGGAAGTTGAGCTTGGAAAAAACTACGCCCCGTTCGGATTCCCCCAAATTGAAACCTCCTAAGAGGCCAAGCAGGAAACGCTTCGGCCTGTCTCGCGTCGCCCCCGCGGGCGACCGAGCAGGCGACCAACCCCCCGTGTCTTTTAGCGCCTCCCTCACCTCCCTCTCCTCCTCCGCCGCCGGCGTGAGCCGCCGGGCGAAGCCTGCGCGGTGCCGGCGGCGGGGGCCTGCTTCTCCTCGCGTGGTAGAGGTCTGGCGCAGGACGTTCTGGCTACCGGCGGTCGTCCAAGATGGCGGCAGGAGCTCGCCTCGGTGGGGAGTTGGCGGCAGCGGAGGACTTCACCTGGGTGGCAGGAGTGGCGGTGGTCTGCGAGGTCCACTCGGGTACTCGCGACGGTGCGGCGGCGAGGAGTGTCTGGCCTGATTTGAGCCCTAGTTGGGCCAGATCTAGGGCAGGGCCTTGCGCGGGGCGGCGCAGGTGGAACTGTAGGATTGCTGGCCTTCGGCGTGCGGCTGGGTGTGCGGGGCGCCCCTTCCTGGGGGTGGCGCGGCAGTGGCTGCTCGACCCGGGCCAGGCGGGCCTAGGTCGGGTGCCTGCCCCGTAGATCTGGCATGGTAGATGGCCTGACCAGGGCCAGGTGGGCTTAGGTCGGGCCTCTCCTGTTGCCGTTCTGGCTCTGCGGTACGTGCGGTGAAACCCGCAATGCCCACTTCGTGCCTTGTCCGTATGGCCCGGATCCGGACCTCGTAGGTCTGGAATTGGTGCTGACGCTTTTTGCCCGTCCAAGTGAGACCGAGGTGGTCAATGCTATGCCTTGCTGAGCGAGAGTGTTCCTCAGACCGACGGTGGTCCGACTGGCATGGGTGTGCTCGGTGGCGACGGAGCTGCTACTTGGCGGTTGGGATCTGCAGTGGTGGCGGATCTCTTGGGGGGCGAAGGAGCAGGGCCTAGTGCTGGGTTGGTATGCACGGGGGCACTCTTGCTGCAGTGCGGCGGTGGGGCTTCACGAGCCTTTTCGGGCTCGGCTAGGCCAGAGAGGGCCTGGTTTGCCCTGTTGTTGTATCCGGTCGGCTACTGCTTTCGGGTGGTGGAGGTAGTTCCCTTCCGCGTGCTGATGTCATGCCATCCCTCGCCGAAGCGTCCTCTCTGTTCAGTCCTCCAGACCTCACACCGAAGGCACGGTGAGACGGCGGTGATGGCTTCAAGTCCGTGGTGGCGTGTGCTTGTGGGCGGCGAGTTTGGTGGAGCTGTCCGAAGCGTCCGGGAGTGTGGTTTTTTGAGGGGTCGGGAGAAATCCTTGTCGTCTTGACACCGACGTGGTGACGCCCACGGGTGTCGCCGTCCTTACTGAAGGACGTCGGGTATATCTCTTCCCCATCTCCTGTAACGTATCGGGGGAAACCCTAGGACATGTCCGGGCAGCAGCGTCGTTGTCGTCGCTTTCCTTCTTGGAGGTGTTGCTTGGTACGTGACGTTTCGGAGCGCTGGGAGCAGGGTGGTACTTCTTTGGAGGGCGCAGCGGGGGCGGGTCATCCTCGTTTTCGTCGAGCCACTGTCGTCGGCTTTGTTTTCTCTTTTTCTTCTTCGGTTTTCTTTGTTTTTTATTTTGGGCGTTGTGCTGTCTGGCCCAACAGCGATATCGGTCGTGATTGCTATATTAATATAGCTGGGCGTATGCCTGTTTCCGAGGAAGTTGAGCTTAAATCTCTTGTAATCCTTACTGCCTAATATGATCTGGCTGTATCTGAAAAATAAAAGAAAAACATCGGCCCGAACCTGGAGCGGCACTGCTCGGTCGTTTGATCATTTCTTGCCGCCGGCCACTCACCGCATGATAAACGTGCTGAAATAGAGCCAGAGGCGAGGCGTAGCAGAAACGCGGAATTGCTGACGTTTACGGAATCATCAGATCGAATTCAGTACTCTAGGCGATTCCAGTGGGTGTGGGTGTGGGTGTGGCACTGGATCAATGGGCTACTTGTTAGCACGAGCCATGAAGCCGCGTGTGTACTCCAGACCCAACACTTGAAGTACTGTACCAACATTAGCAGAGTTTTTTTTAAGGAACAACATTAGCAGAGTTAGAGCATCTCCACTCGGATTCCCAGAACGAGCTGATCTTAGGATGATTTATTTTTGGTCCGGATATCAAAAATTGGCCAGTTGTGTTCCCAGTATCCTAGTTTCGTTCGAAATTGGGACAACTTTTGGTCCGGACTTCACAGGCTATTCCCGGGTTCTTGGAAACGCCCTGAAAACGTCGGACGAAGCGAAAACTGGCGTGGGCCAACTCTGTCGCGAGACCGTCTCATTCCCCACACCCACTTGTCTAGGCTGCGGCGTAGAGCTCCCCAGCTACCTCTGCGTAGTCGTTGTCTCCAGATAGGTTCATCGCAGTCGCCGCCCCCTTCACCTCAGCCTAGTCCATCTTTCGCCGCCCAAACTTCGCCGTAGGCCGAAATATGTTGTATTGTTATTGTATGCCAAACTATTTAAATTTTACGCTAAACTATGTTTAAATTTACGCCGAACTTGGCCGAACATTGCTCTGTATTCATATTATGCCAAACTATACCGAAAACTGGTCTATTTAAGCCGAATTTGGACGGATAATGACGTCTTGAAAACTCGGCCAGACCGAAAACGTGTTTCGTCCGGCCATATTTTAGTCCGGATTTTGATCTAGAAACGGCAAACCAGTGAAGATGCTCTCAGTGGGGTTATCGGAGAATAATGATCCATATCCAAAACCACCACTATGGATGCATCATTAGTCAGTGGATCGGACCACCACGATGCGCATGCACGCGCGCCGTGCAAAGTGGATGGGTGGACACGGAGGGTTGTTTTTATAGATGAGACAGATGATTGGTTTTGTACTTGCATATACTACACCTTCTGTTCTTATAACGTACTCCCTCCGTTTAGAAATATAAATTGTTTTAGATTTGTGATTGAGATGTATCTAAACACCTATTAGTCTATAGGTTTAAATGAATCTAGACACTAAAATGTGTCCAGATACATCTCTTTCATAAACTTAAAACATCTTATATTTCCAAACAGAGGGAGTAGTACTAACGATGTTTTGTAGAGCAGTACGATAATACAGAATATGGCACTATACCATTAATTAAGCTGCATCGTCACTTGTCAGGATAGAAACGAAATGGAACGTTGCATATTTGGTAGGGTTGATTACTAACCTTCGTGTACGTGATTGTAATTGTAACTTCCTGGTTAATATACAAAATGATGTCACGCAGCCTCTGGCGTTGTGCATCTCACCCCCAAATTGTTTCATCTTAAATGGTATCAGCAAAACACTCGATCGTATAAACCCGATCGTATAATAGAATCTTCACTCGTTGGGCGCGAACCCAGAACAAATCCGGACTAAATTTTGGCCAGACGAAACTCGTTTTTTGGCTGGGAACGTCGATTTTTTCACTCGTCTTCCCAGACGAGTTTCCGCGTTTGGCTAAAATTTAGCAAATTTTGGCAAACTTTGGGCGAATATGGGCGAACTTTGGACGAATATGTCGATATGGACGAACTTTGGGCGAATATGGGCGATATGGACGAACTATGGACGAACTTTGGGAGAAATTTGGACGAATATGGGTGATACAGACGAACTTTGGACGTATAGACGAACTTTGGGCGAATATAGGCGAACTTTGGGCGAATTTGGTCTATATGAACGAACTTTGGGTGAATATGGCGATATGAATGAACTATGGGCGAAATTTGGACGAATATGGGCGATACGGACGAACTTTGGGCTAATATGGCCGAATTTTGGTGAACTTTCGGCGAATATGGTCTATATGGACGAACTTTGGGCGAATATGGCGATATGAAAAAACTTTGGGCGAATATGGACAAACTTTAGGCGAATATGGGCGAACTTTGGATGAATCTGGCGAATATATGCTGACTTGGCGTGTCCACTCGCCGAATTCGCTTCGTTCGGCGTTCCCAGGCGTACCCGGGATCCTGGGTACGGCCTGGGAAGTTCGGACCAAAGTTGGTCCAAATTCGAACGAAAACATGTTCCTGGATACGCGACTAGACGAAATTTCGACGTCCAGACCTATTTTCAATGTCCGAAAGATACTCTAAACCCTAGATTGCAATGGCGCCCTCCGCTGCCGCCTCTTCCTCCATCCTGGAATACTTCTCACTTGCCAAACTTCTCTCCCTATCGATGACGACGGAATCCGCCAGCTCCTCCTCCTCCAACACCTCTACCGCGCCGATCAACTTTGGCCATCTCTCATCTGGTCACCGTCAAACTCAAAGCCCGATAACACCACTTGTGGCGTGCTCAGCTCTCCCTTCATTTGAGCGAGCCTTCCTAATCATATCTCCGTCGCGTCAGGGAGGCGGTGATCCTGTCAGTCAGGTTTATCCAGCGTTTGTGGGTTGAGTTGGACAAGATCAGGTGAAAAAATAAAGAGTAAATTTCAGTTTTTACCCTGTTGTTTCACTTTTTTGACGTCAATTACCCTATTTATCAAATTTTTATCCTAATTACCCTATTTAGCAAAACTTGTGCCAATTTTTACCCCCTCTAAACTCTTCTATTAAAAATCAGAGAACACTAAGGTTGTCGAACTGTGGTTAGTCTGAATCAACTGTTGCACTTCTATGGAATTAAAATAAATTGTTGCACATAATGTTATTGTTTATTCATCGTCGTTTTTCAGCCTTTTATGGGATGAATTTAATTGCAGGTCATGTAGAGAGAAGCTGGTGAACACAAAAGATCAGTACTCGCTATAAAAAATGTTGATCAAACACCTTGTTTTGTTGTAATGTAATCTTGCTAAAATGCAGACTGGGATGCACAGCCTTATGGGACCATGACATGGAAGCATAACAAGTAACACTAATCAATTTCATAAGAATACTTCCGTAACATGCTCCAGCAGTAATCCAATGCTCACATACATCATTAGCTAGCTACTTTGGCCAAAAGCACCTGTTGCCCGCGCTTAGAAAAACTTTCTTCTCTCAAGTCCTGTAGTTGGCATTGCAAAAAATAACCATGTGGCCGGCATTTCTAAACGATCTGACACCAAAGCCTTTTGCATTCATTGACATATACAATCCATAAACTTTCAGAAATGCTCTTAGATCTCATGATTTGTACTCCTAATCCACCGACCCAGCCAACCGAGAAACAAATGGGGGAGAAAAGAACTATATGACGGAAGGCATGCCAAAAAAATTAGAGGGGGTAAAATTTGGCACAAGTTTTACTAAATAGGGTAATTAGAATAAAAATTTGTTAAATGGGGTAATTAGCGTAAAAAAAGTGAAAGTAGGGGGATAAAAACTGGAATTTACTCAAAACTAAAACCCTTCTCTCCCGGGCTGCTCCTGCGAGCGGTCGGGAGAAACCCTAGCACCGCCACCGGCCCAGGTCCCCTCCCCTACTCCGCCCTCCCTCCTCGCCGCCGCCAAAGGGATTGTTTTTATAGATCAGACAGATGATTATTGGTTTTGTACTGCTTGCATATACTACAACCTCTACTTCATGTAGAGTACTAAATTGCTGGAGTATGTTTTGGCAAACTTAGTACACTAACTATAATGTACAGCTTAATGGTGCCCTATTCTGTGAGGATCGACATTGTCATGGATAGAAACGGAATGGAACGGATCGTGCGCGCGTCCACGGGAGGACAGGGGCCAGCATTTTCATGTACACACTTCCATCTATACATGCATCATCGTGGAGATATTGTCTGAAAATTTCGAGTTCAAATACTATTTTACAAAAAAATTAAAAGCGGAAATCTTGGAATGCCTAATTAGAAGTCGAATAATAGAAGTGGGATGATGCCCTGCTACGACACTGATCGAACCGCAAACATCGTGCGTGGTTGCTCTGGAGGGTTCAGTTCAGTTGGTGTGGATGCATGTTGTGGGCGTGGCCCGTGGCGGCGGCGTCCATGGAGTGGAGGGGTCGAGAGGAGGGGAGGGCATGTTGAAGGTGCTGACCATGCCCCCGGTCATCCGATCCCAACCAATGTACCCGATGTGCTTCACGTCGGTCGGGTACCCGATCTTTATCTCCCTCTCCTCCTCCTCCTCCTCGCCGTCGTCGTACGGCCGGAACATCTGCGAGAGGCTCTTGAACCCCTTGACCAGTCCGTGCACACCGGCCGCCACGACCCCAGATGCCGCCGCTTTCGCCTTCATCCCATTGCTGACGCCGCCGGCATCTCCTCCGGCGCCTTTCTCCGTAATGGACCGGCGACGTTTTCCCCAGATGGAACGCCGACCTGCAGTATGTACGTCTTGCTTTCGTTAGCACGCGCGTACGTACCCTGTGACCGCGATCATGGTAATAGTATGAACTGTGGTAAGAAAATATACTGTACTTGATTACCTGCTGGCGTGATGGTGGCGGTGGGCGAGGAAGAGGGAGGCTGGACTGCCTGCGGCAGCTGCTTCTTCTCGAGCGGGTCGGCGACGGCCACGGCGGACTGCGACATGCAGCCGATCCAGAAGGTGAACCTGGCGCCGCCGCGGCGGTTCTTCATCGGATCCAAGCCGGAGACCGAGACCGACGGTGCGTGAGGCGAGGAGGAGTAATCTAAGACGCGGAACGGGTGTTGTGAATCTGGGTGAGGAATGCAAAAAGGTTCAGGACCCCGACGTGTCTTATATAGGCACCGACATAGCAAGGAAGGGGACGTGAAAAGAGGCGAGAATAATGCAGAGAGAAGGGCGCGGCAGAGATATTGGGTACAACAATCAGGAGGAGGATCCGCCGAAATCAATGAATGTGATTCTGGGGTTGATTGCTCGGGCGTGCATTTGTTAACCTTCCTTTCAGATGAGATTTTTTACTACGTGAAAATTAAAGTGGGGCAGCTGCGCTGGCGCCTCGCTAACAGGAAACTCTCGCCAAGACCTCGCTCCTCCCTGGCCCCCTCGCAGGCACTCTCGCCGCCGCTGCTCACCCTGCAGATCTAAGACCACTCCCCTATCCTATCCAGCACCGTCATCCTCTCCCACTGCCCTGTCACCTCGAGCTCGACGCCGCCGCCATCCTCTCTCACTCCCCCCTCATCTCGTGCTCGACGCCCGGCAGCCGCTGCTCAAGGACCACAACCCCCTGAGCAACCTAGCATCGGCAAAAATCATAGAAATAACCTTATTAAAGAATGATGACAGAAATAATCTACTTTTTTGAAGAATTCTCGATCTAACCTGTTTTCTTGGGCTTTACCAGGAGGCGCCATGGTCAGTGGCATGGCGCCCCCGTCAAAAACGCCATGAACTCATAGTGCCCTGGTCAAAAACGCCATGAAACCGTCCGACGTGGCAGTTAACGGCACCCAGCGGGTCTAGTTGTAATGTTTGATGATTTTCAAGGGAGCGCCATGCTATCTTTTTTTTTGTTGAAAAAGAGCATATATTTTATCATAAGATACCAATTACACTCAGCCTCTACACCAACGCATTGCCTTAACGGCCATGCGGATGCACATAACCAAAAAAAGAAATAAAAATTACAAAAAAGAAAAGTCCCGCTACAGTGACCCATTCGTTGAAACAGCGGTACTACCACCACCAAGACAACACCAGAAGTTCAGCTTCTCCAAAAGCGACGCCTCCAAGAAGGAAACAGTTCACAAACACCGTCATCGCCCGATCAAAGATCTTAGGTTTTCACCCTGAAAAAAGTCCATGCTCTCAAAGCAATACCTTCAACAAGTCCATTTTCAGGCACAACCAATTAAGGCTAGACCCTGGGTTTTCACCCTAAAATATAGGACTGTGAACCTCTCCTGTGCAGTCGCACCCACTTGCATACCACTGCACCAAGTCACGAGTCACCAAGTCAATTCCTCATCACCACCCAGACTCGAACCACCATGTAACGAGAACATGCCCCATGATATTAATAGCCAACAGAGCTTCGAAGCGCACCCTCTAAACCCAAACCGTCAGAGTAAAACATGGGTACGCACGACCGAATCCCTCCAATCCGACAATCTCCAGGCATTATTCGCCCATGGAAGTTTGACGGCGAAGCCTTCCGGAACTTGCCACTCCGACCAGATCAGAGAGGGTAAGCAACAAGTAGATCCTCGTCTTGGCGTGAGAGAAATTCTAGGACTGCCGCCTTTATTCAGCAAACAAGCATCCCCCCACGCCGCCTGTCGTCTCCGAGCAGCACCAACAGAGGAGGAGAGGGCAACAACCACAGGAGATCGGCGTGGCTAGGCCACTACCTCACCCCCGGCAGCGGCGGCAAGCCTCCATCCCCTCGTCGGCCGCCGAAGAACCTCAGGCTCCGGTCAAGATGACCGCGCCGCACCAAGCCCACATCCAGTGCCGCACCTCCCCCATGTGAACGCCTCCACAGACTCCTCTCCTACCCCCCCCCCCCCCCACCTTAGCGGCCGCAAATCCCTCCAAATCGGTTGCTTTTCTTTGTGGATTTGGACTCCCCCTTGCCTCAAGAGGTAATCTCCCTGATCCCCTTGGTTTGGTCCAAATAGATGTGTGCAATTTGGTTCTATTTTGGCAAAAAAAATACGAAACCCTAACCCTACCTATATCTTGGCTTTGGAGTAGGAATTCCAAATAAATGTTGTAGTAGGAAGTCCAAATAGATGCTGTAGTAGGAAGTCCACTTAATGGCGGGCAATTAATGGTGAGCGTTATGAGAGAGGTACATGCTATTGAGGAGGATGGTGTAGCAGATTTGGTGGCGGTCATGACTACGGATGCGCAACCACCTCCTCCTCTCCATTCCGCTCAGCCACACAGGACCCTCGCGGCGGCAGCGGGTTGGTTGCCTAGGGTCTGATCACATACCACCATAGGAGACTACAAGGAGTCGGTCGAAGGGTATCTTGCCGTGGTCGAACGTCACGAACATCAAAACATAGGGTATGTTGGTTGCTGGGTGGGAGCAGAGGCGAGATGGAAGAGTTAGGCGGTGGCTGAGGCGAGAGGAGGAGGAATTTTTGATAGGTCTCGTTCTCCTGCGAGTGGAAGGAAACAAGAGGGTTGGAGGTGGCCCGGTGTGATTGTTGAGCGGCAACCAACTTGAGCTATTTCCTCTTTTTCCCATGGCAAGGTGCATTTTTTTAGGGACCACGGCAAGATACTTTGGTTGAATCGATTCTACATCGTGGAATAACCAGAGCTCTTTGTTTCGAGGGAGCTTAGAGCTCTTGTAAGATGAGCACGTCAGCCAGCTTCTTAGTAGTATTATTTTTTTTTGCAAGAACTTCTCGGTTGCTATGTTATACATGGTAGATTAACAACTTCTTAGTAATTATGTGTCCTTCTCTTTCTCTGCAACAATTCTCCATGTGCAATGTCTTATTGTCCTCTTATTAGTTGATATATCTCCCAAAACAAATATGAGTAGTCCACCAATAAATTGATTGGCATGTCGTGCTACTTCCACATGGATTAGTTTGGAGAAGGGCGCACATTCCTTCAATAGCAGATGCAGATTTTCTTATTGTTTCAAATAAAGTTGTTTAACACTTTTTTAGTTGACTTAATGTTTCTTGAATTCGTCTCCTTTTGTGATAACTGGATCTACTTTATTGTAGAGAATTGCATATTTCTCATACGATGTACTGCTTTCTACTCTGCAATAAAAACGAAGAAATAAGAGCTACTTATGAGCACCCAACTGGAGCTTTAAATAAGAGAGCTACGCCAGACTTTCAAACTCTGATACTTGGCCTTGATTCTATGTTTTAGAAGGGCCCTATCGTGCATAAAATTTCCCCTCCAGCTTGCAAAAGTTAACAATTCTAACAAGCCCCATGAATACATCTATTTTTAATAGCTTCCCTCTTACTATGTCATTACACACCCAACAGAATTGCATACAATTTAGTAGTTATAACTGTTACAAAATTTTGTAAGCACAAGAAAATATTTGGTTATTTAATCTTACAAAAAAATTGTGCAGTTGTAAAAATCAAAGCATGTACCTGATTAATGTGAGGTGGAAGGGCTGTTGAAAGACGTCATGGCCGAAGCTGACGAGAAGGAAGCGATGGAATCCACCGCCAGTGCCCTCTACATCCCTCCGGTCAGCTCCTCACTAGGCGACCATTGGCAGCTGCCTCCTCGCCGTCGTGCTTCAGTGGCTCACCCGGACTGATGGAGGTGTCGATGTCATGTCGGTTTGCATAAGTGTTGCTCCATGGTTGTGGGCTTGGGCGTCACTGTCAAGTGAATCTGTGAACGACGAAGGTGAATAAATGGCTAGGGACCTTTTAAGCTTCCGCCGACATGGTTAGGTGGTGTCCTAGGAGGCCGGATCTAACCGGTGGGAACTCTGGGACCAGCCTACATGCCATCGTGGCATAGAAGAGGCATGCACGCTCAATGGGTTTGGTGATACAAGAGGCACTGACTTCTTGGGCTTGGGGGAATCATTCCAGCGAAGAGCGGGTCTGCACTCCTTGTTGTTGTATGGTTAGGGGAGGAATTATTCTTGCCTTGTCCAATGGTTTCCGAGCATTGCATACTTTATGTTTTTTGCCTTGGAAACTTTTGTTTTGTTGCTTCAACATGTGTTAAATTGTTAATGAGAATTATAGCATGAAAGTTGAAAGGTTTTTTTGATTATAGTCCATATTGATGGTATCTGAGGCACACATGCCCTTCATTTGCGTGTCTACTTCATTTGTATGCTCCAAGGAATCCTACCTTTCCATAATGTCAGCAAGAACAACAACAAATGATTTTGTTTCATCAATCTACTTTACGCTTCTTTAAAGCAACACAATATGATGTTACCCTTGAGTAATCTTAATATTATTCGTCATGGTTGAAGACTACGAAGAGGCAAAAAGAAAATGAAGCAAGGAGTGCACGGGACAGTAGTGCCAAACTTTCCAGGAGAATGAACAATGCAGTGATAGGTGATGATTAGTTTCTTGTGGTTCGGAAATATGCACAATTAGTTTCTTGTGGTTCGGAAAGATGCACGGTTGAAACCTAACTTTCATTCAGAAATGGGCAAACTAGACATCAATTTTTGTTCACTGTCATCGGTGCCCATGATTCCACCGATCCTGTGCAGACATACTCCAACGAGTGAAGATTGCACACCATAGGCACTGAGTAGAATAAGATTCGTTGGATGTATCCCACATAAGGTATTCTGATCCTTGGCTATGAGTGATAACTGACCTACCCCGCTATATGGCTTACTAGAACAAATGCAACTTATATACATAATTTAGTAAAAGGGTAAGATGATGTCTATGCAGTGGGTTCACATGAATGTAGTTTTGCTGTGGATTGGTGATCAATACACAATAGTTAAGAAGATAATTCTCCTCTTCCGTTCATACTTTGCATAATCCCTTACATCAACAAATGACAATCGGTGAAATTTAACCGTGTTTTGCATAATAGAAACATGGGATAGAGAAAGAGAGAGATGAGCAATGAAGTTGCGAAGAGAGGGAGCGAAGGAGTGGGGTGAAAAGTCCACTTAGCAATAAATTGGCATTACTTTTACGAATTTTGTTGTTTTTTAAATTTTACTTGATTTTTAAAAAACTTTTGAATTTACTCAGTCTAAATCTAATAGTTGAGGTACAAAATATACATTTTCCTTATAGTTCCGTAGGAACTAACAAAAGATACATCAAATGAAGTGTAAAATAGAATTGTGCCCTTCATATTGTAGTGTTGAAGTAGATCAAGAGGATGGCATAGTTTGCATAACCCAAAGTTTGTGCTATTCCCCTCGACTCGGAATGGTGTTTCCATTAAAATGCTGATAAAAAATGTTTTCGTTCCGATATCATCTAGGCCACCGAAAAACTTCTACGTGTGCATTATTTTCACATGTGCAATAAGAAAAGAAATCGAGAGCAATAAGAAAAGAAACTCGAGAACCCGTGGCAGCGCACGAGCATTCAACTAGTGACAATAAACAAAAGAGTTAAGTACATGGTGCATCCACAAACTTGTCATTGATGTGAAAATACCACAATCAGCTGCCACGATGGAGATGATGATCGGTAATTTTGCAACAAAAAAAGTATTTCTGTCAAAAAATTATCATTTTGTCCCATCGTTAGTTTCCGCTAGCAAAGATAGTCATGTCCCCTTTTTCATTTTTAGCATTTTGTTTCATCAGTTAGTCCCAGCCAGAATTTTGACCAAGCCCGATTGCTCTGCTCACCCATTATGTCGAGCATGCCGACGGCCAGGAGGGCGTCCACCACAATGCGGACCGAGACTAACTTTGGAACCTCTGAGGAGGATGGGCTGCGTGACTATGATAGTATTTCCCCCTCGCCACAGCTTGATGTTCTTGTTATCGGGGTGGTGTTTGTGGAAATAGGTGGAAGGTGTTGTACCCATTTGAAGGCACACTGTGCATGTTAATATAGGAGGTTTATCTAACTACCTCAAAGGATTACATATGGTATTATTACAGAATGAAAATATATAAACAATACTAACCACTAGAGTACTTAATATCATGAACTCATGGTGTACATGGTAGGAGGCTATGCACATATAGAAACAATACTAACCACTAGAGTACTTAATATCATGAACTCGTGGTGTACACGGTAGGTGCCTATGCACCTTTCATGCTAACATCCCCTTCAATCATAACTTATCTAAGGTAAGATTATTTCTGAAAGCTTCTAGCTGTCGCATAGTGAGAGGTTTAGTGAACCCATATGATACTTGATATCCTGTTGGGATGAATTTATGTCCAACAATTTTTGATCCACTCATTCTCAAACAAGATTATAATCAACTTCAATATGCTTAGTTTTAGCATGAAAAACTGGGTTAACCGAAAGATAGGTTGCACCCATGTTATAACACCATAATCGTGTTGCTGAAGGATGAGGAATCCTCGGTTCCTAAAGAAGGGTTTATACCCACATGATTTTACTTGTGGCATTATTTAAAGCTTGTACTCTGCCTCCTTACTTGACCTTGATAATGTTGCTTGCTTTCTTGTACTCCGTGAGATAAGGCTTGGGCCAAGACAAACAACAAAGCCACATGTGGTTCTTCTATCATCTGGGCATCCTTCCCATCTGCATCTGAGAAGGAACTAACGGGCATAGAAGGGGACTTGCTGAATCTCAAACCAAGGCTAGATATATCTTTAAAATGTCTCAAAATAATTTTTACAGCAGTCCAATGCAAAGTAGTTAGTGAGTGTAAAAGCTGGCAAACCTTGTTAATAGAGAAAGAAATATTTGTCCTGGTAAGGGTTAAATACTCTAATTCTTCAATACCTGGTGGCACCCTCTACCTCAGGAGAAATCCCTTCATGAGCAAATAATTCTTCACTAGTTTTTTTTTGCGGAGAAAGAGATAATTATATTAGTATACTGTTCTTACAGAAAGGTCCAGGACCTAAAAGAAAATTACACAACACTCCTCCTGAATCCCGACTCCATCGCCGACGCGGACGAGCCAACGGCGCGCCGCCGCCACTGCGCCTCTTCAATCTTGGATTGGACGCAGTCCCTCCACGGCCGGGAAGTCGCTGGTCAGTGGATCCGGAGATCCTGCACCCAGCGCCGCCGATTTCATCGCAGTGCACCGCAACACCATCTCGATCTGGACCATCTACACCCGAATCGGCCGCCACGCCGGATCCGGTGAGGGAACGAAGAACTCGAAGAATCACGGGATCCGCGAGCTCAGGGAAGGCGGTAACTCCACAGCCAAGCTCCGGGGAGCTTCGCTGTCGAAGAGGAAAAGCCCCGCCACCAAAACGCTGCGCCGACCACACCATCCCCTCCCTAGCGCCGCCGGCAGGCTCACTAGAGAACCCTACACTATGTACAAGGCGTGGATCGACGATTCCCCACCCTCCCGCCGCCGCGGCGGCCGTCGGAGGAGGAGGAATCGCCGACCCGACGCCGAGCGAGGTGGGACTCCGGTGCGGTTTCAGAAAAACGCCTCTCTCTACCGAGAGAGGGAGACGACCAAGCTCGTCTAAAGATAATTCTTCAATAGTTAACATGGGTATTTTTGTTGGTATGCAATCCCAGCACATATGTAGCATACTTTTCTTGAGTCAACACTAATCCACATTTTGTCTTCTTCACTTTAATGCCTAGGAAGTAGTGCACATCACCAAGATCCTTCAAGGAACGTTCTTTGTGGAGATCATGAAGAAGAGATGTTGTTGACAAGAAGTAGCAACAATTATGTCATCAACACAAATAGGTACAAAGATGGAAATATTCCCTTTGGAATAAAAGAAAAGGGAAGTATTGGCCAGTTGAGATTTTCCTTGAACCTCATATCCTAGTGGTTATCTCATGTATACACTCTTCTCCAGAACGCCATAAAGAAACGCGTTCATATCTAGTTGTCGAACACTCCACCCCTTGAACTACAATAGACACGACAAGACGAATAGTAGTTGCCTTAACCACCGGACTAAAAGTATCTTCATATTCGATACCTTATCTTTGTTTAATTTTTTTGCAACTAGACGAGCCTTATATCTATCCATAGTACCATCACAGCTCTATGTTTAATTGTGTACACCTGTTTACAATCTATCACAATTTTTCCTGCATGTTACTGAGGGACTAAGTGCAATGTCTTATATTTTCCATAAGCGCTACATACTCTTCATCCATAGCGGTCTTCCAAATTTTATATTTTAGAGAGTCTATTCTAAATTATTAGGTTCTCCCGTAGTGGTTAAATCTGCATACGTGGCCATGCCTTTGTATTGTTTTGGCTGAATTTTACCTGTTTGGAGCCTTGTAGACATGCATCATGAAATTCGTGACTAACATCATGTTCATCGATATTGTATTTGTGTCGAATATTATGTACAAGTTAGGTTACGTTTAGATTTGGAGTTGTATTATGTGTGAATAGGTTACGAGTAGTAGTACAGTCAGACATTTGTAGCCTAAGCCTTCCATATTATGTGGAGGGTGCCACACGATGTAACATATGACAACTTCATAGCAATAGGCTCGCAGGGGAGCCGGCGACTTGTGCCGGCGCCTAGGACGGCCGTTGTGGTATCTTGGGGAGGAGCGCCCATAGTCATGCCCCGCGGAGTAGCCATATACCAAACTGCGTTACCAAATATCGTGCCTCAGTGTCGTCTATGATCTTGCATGGCAGTAATTATCATAACAAGTGACAAGGAAAAGAACGACTGTGTTCCAGGGTAATAAAAAGCAGGGCGACGGAAAGTTAGGAGACACGCGAAAAAAATCGACCAGGGAGTTCAGAAAAGGTAGAGTAGGATCTGTGATTTACGGCAGAATTCCACGGAAATTTCTGAAGAGCGGGTTGAGGGGCGCGTGTTTGAGGTTTCTTTGACAGATCGCGAAAAATCTTCATCGGCAGGAAAATCGATCGGCGATACAACGAAAGTTCATCGGAAAGGCGTTGCCAATCAAGGCAAATCAAGACATCAAGGTTGGGCAGAAGTTATCCTTCAGCAGTCAGCTATATCATGCCACCGGCAGGTTCCAGGTTTGAAGTGCAAAAGTTCGATGGAACTGAAAAATTCGCGTTATGTCAGACAAGGGTGAAGGATTTGTTGGCACAACAGGGATGCTTGAAGGCGTTGCAGGATGTCAAGCCAGCTAAGATGGATGATGATGACTGGGAGGAGTTGCAGATGCAAGAAGCCGGGACCATAGGTTGTGTCTGTCAGACCAGATCATGTATCATGTGATGGATGAGAGTGTGCCGAAGAAGATTTGGAAGAAGCTAGAGAGTCGGTTTATGTCCAAGACTGCGACGACCAAGGTGTATTTGAAGCAGAAGTTCTATAAGAAGATGCAAGAGGGGTCGGATCTTGTGGAGCACATGAATGCCTTTAATCAGGTTGTCAAGGATCTAGCACGCATTGAGGTGCAGATTCCAGACGAGGATAGTGTGATTATTCTTCTATTGTTCGTTGCCACCGTCCTATGAGCATTTGGTCACTACATTGACATATGGCAAGGAGACCATCGAGCTTGAGGATATTACTGCGGCGTTATTGTCCTATTATATGAGGAGGAAGAACGGCGCAAAGGAAGTCTCTTATGGTGAAGGTTTGCTAGTTAGGGGTGAGCAAGTCTGGAAAGGACAAGAGGCAGGGAAGAACGGGAAAAAGAAGAAGAAGGTGCGGTGCTACAAGTGCAAGCAGTGGGGACATATGAAGAGGGTATGTCCAGAACTCAATGGTGGGTCATGTGATGTAGCATCTCGTGGTGATGACTTGGAAAGCGACGAGGAAGTTCTCTTAGTTGCAGGTGGAGTTATGGAGACTAAAGTTGCGGGAGTAGCATAGGTGTTCCACGGAGGCGACGGGTCTGATTCAGACTCGTCGGGTAGCTTACTCTGAGCTACGAACAAGACAACTCAAGTCCGAAGTACATGGAGTTTCGACGCTTGGACAAATTCAAGGTGGCGGGAAATATTCGCCAAGGTGGAGTTTGTTATGTTTGTGTCGAATATTATGTACGAGTTAGGTTAAGTTTGGACTTGGAGTTATATTATGTGTGGATAGGTTACTGAGTAATAGTACGGTCAAACTTTTGTAGCCTATGCCTTGCATATTATGTGGAGGGTGCCACACGATGTAACCTATGACAAATTAATAGCAATAGGATCGCAGGGGGAGCCGACGACTTGTGCCGGCGCCTAGGACGGCCGTTGCGGTATCTTGGGAAGGAGTGCCCGTAGTCAATGCCCCGCAGAGTAGGCATATGCCGAACTGCGTTACCAAATATCGTGTCTCGGTGTCGTCTATGATCTTGCATGGTGGTAATTATCGTAACAATCGAGATTCTGAGCAGAGCACTTGTGTGGGTGGTCAAATGAAACCACTGGTTCGTGCAAGTGTCTTGAACCACCGTATTTTCTTCGTACGCAAATAAGTGTACTTCTAGGCTTGTCCGAAGTCAAAGATAGTAAAATTTGACTAACATTATAGAAAAAATGTAGCAATATCTCTAACACTAAATTGGTATCACTAGATTTGTTTTCAAATTTTGTTTGATAATATGACAATTTTATATAAGGTTGATCAAATTTAGTATAGTTGTAAAAGCTAAAAGTAGACTTATTTGCAAACGGAGGGAGTATGAGCTACATGTATTTCCTAGAACCTTTTGAATTTTCATGTCAATTTCCTAGAACCTTGAGGACCAAACATGCCCATGCATGGTGGGCCGGGTCGGGTCGGGCGAAAGGTGTCGGCTGCGGTTGCGAGAGAGACGAATGGAGGAAGAAGGCAACAACCAATTCGCTTCAGGGGAAGAAAGAACGAAGAGAGCAGGAGATGGGGCCAGATATATGTGGCGATATCCAGAGCGATATTTGGAGTGGGGTGCAAGCGATTCATCCATGTGCTCTCCGGGCAATCCCACACGTACTTCCAAACATAAGGGCCCACACGTACTTCCAAACATAAGGAGTGAAGCAGCAGTGTAGCATTTTTTTTTGAAACGGTCAACGGGTGGAACCCACCCGACATGAAGCTGCTATTAAAAATCTCTGGAGTACAAGGGAACCCCAAAGAACAGAAAATTACACAGGGGTCCAAAAATAAGCACAAAGAACCTTGGAGAAAAACTTGAAAAGCAATAAAGTCCCCGGTCCTCTTCCTCCTCTAGAACCAAGAGCTCCGGCGTCGGCTGCAAACGGCGGCTCCAATGCCACTTGGAGACGGGAGCAGAAGAATTCCGACGGACGGAGCAGAGCAGCGGCGGAGCGGCAACCCTACTACCATTCGGTCCGGCACAAAGACGGGAAGAAACCGCCACGATACATCGGAGATGAGCTCCAAAGAAACCGCCGCCGCAGACTCCCAGACTGCACACTCGAAGCGACCACCCTAGACGCTGAAGCAGACAGGAGAGAAGCCCACCGCGACATGGACATCACCAGCGCCTGGACAAAGAAGAAAAGGGCGACGCAGCCACTCGACCCCCCTCGCCACCACGGCCGGTTGGGAATCGGGCAAAACCACGTAGCCGCCTCCGCGCCCACCTCCCTCGCCACCAAGGCCGGCCAAGAAGATCTAAGAGGCAATAGATCAGACGCCAAGCACCAGCTCCTAGGCGCCTTATGAAAGGGCTTGCCACCAGTAGGTCTCCGGCTTGGATCCACCATCGATCTAAGTGGAGGTCGACTGGGGCGAATCCTTGGCGCCGCGCCAATGCACCAAGAGGAGCCCCTGCCACCACCAGATCAACCTGAGGAGGGCTCGCTCTTCCAATCCCCCTCACCACCACGGCCGACCGGGAACGGGAGAGCAGAGCCACCACGAGCTTGAAGCGGAGCGGCGCGTCTTATTACGGAGATCCCGGATCCAGAGACGAGGCACACCAACTCCAGCCACCGGAGCACACCGCGCCCAATCTCCACCACCGGATGTGCCAAGCTCGGCCCCTAGCTTCAGCACCCTACTCCACAACTAGAGGCACAACGGCCGCAACTAACGATGGGATTAGGTTAACCATTTATTTTTTGGATTCGAACCTATTTAACCATGTTGTGTAAAGGGATAATTTAGGTTAACCATTAGGTTATTAGAGTAAAAATAGTTAACCATTGGTTATTTAGGTTTGAACCACTTTTACAAAATGTGATTAAACTAACTCTTTTTTTTACGGGAGGATGATGCCGACAGACAGTGAGACAGACACGATGTTGGTCAAGGGAGAATCGGTAGAGCGAGGCTAAGGAAAAGCAATCGCGCCCTGCGATTCATGTCTGAGGTTTGAATTTTGAACCGCGCGGCGCGTCCCCAGACGGTGCGGCGGCGCCCCCGCCGCCATGCCTTGGTCCTCTCCTCCCGCGTCCGCTCCGCTGTGGTGGCGCGCGTCATCGGCGTCCATCTTCGCGGGGTGCCGTCCCGGCTCGTCGGCAGCGACGGTTGTGCTACGGCCGGCGGAGGGCTCCTCTCCAAAGCCGGCGTGGTCATCGACGCCCGGGATCACCGCCGCGCCGAGTTCATCAGGCAGGCGCGTCCCTGTCCTTCCCCGCCCATGCGGTGAGGGTCAGCTGCCGTGTCCCCCTTCCGGCGGCGGCTGCGCGGCGGCTGGCGTCCCCTCCTCCCATGAGGGCCCCGTCCCTCCCTCCCGGCCGCTGGACTCGGCGGTGGTGGCTGCGCTAGCAGACCTCCATGGGCAGGCGTGGGGTGACGTCGAGGAGGACACGGGGCTGACCTTCGCCCCCTCGGAGGGCGAGACCCTGTTCGGTGTTCGTGCCACCGGCGAGGCTTCCGATGGGGAGCGCGGCGTGCCGACGCCGAGATGTGCCTCCTCCCTCCTGCGCCCCTCCCTGGCGGAGCTCTTCCCCCTGGCGCGGGCTGCCCCCATGCGGCCTCGCCGGAGGAGGGAGCTCCAGACGCGGCGTCCCCTGGCGGCGCCGCAAAAGGGAGCGGGTGGGGTGGGGAGAGGGCCCAGGCGGGCCGCTGCGGGCGCGGATTGGGCTGCGGGTGGGTGTCTACCCCGGTTGGCTCGTGGGCCTCGGCCCACGGGAGATCTGGCCAGGTCTTCCCCCTGGCAGGCCCAATCCAATTCCGCCCAGGTGGCCAAGCCGAGTGGTCCTCGGCCCGTTGCCACCGTGTCGCGCCCCCAGCACGCCGGTCTAACCCTAGAGGTGGGCCCCGAGGTGGCTGGTTCCCTGTTCCACGCCGCCACTCCCGACGCCCCCAACCCCGCCTCGCGCGTGCTCTCGCCCGCCCTGCTCCCATCGTCGCCGCCTACCAGGACTTTCCTGGAAGCGCTCATGGCGCCCCGCCGCCCCCGGATCCAGTCGCCCCCGCATCGCGGCGGCTCCCCCTGCTGCCACCCGTCCCCCCCGCGTCAGGTGCCCGCCCGGTACCCCGTGTGTCGCCTCCCTGCGCGTGGGCATTCCTCTGCCTACCGCCCCCGGTGAGGCGGTCCCTGCCCCGGCCCGCCGCTCCTCGCCTCCGACCCGTCGCTCCCCACCTCTGCTGCGCGCTCAGGCCCCGAGGCAGGGATCCCGCTCCCCTTCCCGTGCTCGTCGACGCTTGGCGGACCAACCCCGGTCGCCACCACCCGCCCAGGAGTCGGCGTGGGAAGCTCGCCTCCGCGAGGAGGCCCTGCTCGCCATGCAGTCCAGGGACGTGCTGCCAGCTTCTCGTCCCTCCTAGGGCCGGGAGGACGCACCGTCTTGGCGCACGGAGAGGTCCCAACCGCCCCCTCCTCCGGTCATGGTGGCTAGAGCGGGTCAACGACAGTCCGGGGAGATTGACGATCCCGCGACCCCCAAGAAGAAGAAGCGCAAGAGCAAGAAGAAGCGGAAGGCCCCGACCGCGCCACCCGCGGTGGACCCTGCCCCTGGCCTCTTGGGCGCCCGCCCTGGTGTCCCCCTGGCCATTGGGGACAGCTCCATCTCGGCGGCATTCCCCTCCCATCGCCAGGAGACCCTGGAGTACTATGGCCATGGCGTGGACGGTGGATTCTACTTCATCGATATGGGGGCGTTCCCATGATCCTCCCGATTTAGGACCCACCGCTCTTGGTTGAGGTGACGGAGGGCCTCATCCAGGAGGAGCTGCGGGTGGTCCTTCCCGGTCATGAATGGCCGGTTCGTCGCGTCTCTGAGTCCGAGTTCACGGTCTCCTTTCCCTCGGTGGCGATCCTTCGCATGTGCGCTTGTGGCATGCCCTTCACCCTCCCCCTTCACCAGCTGAAGGTCTCCATCCAGCCCTCCTCTGCCGCTCAGGAGACGGTGGCCACTCTCTCGGAGGTGTGGGTCCGCCTCCACGGCCTACCTTCTGAGGCCAGGACCCCTGCTGTGGTGGCCCTCGTGGCTCAGACGGTGGGCAAGATCACCGAGGTGGATGTGGGCTCTCTGTCTGGCCTCGCTCCGGTCCGTCTGCGTCTGCTCTGCCCCGACACCTCGGTCTTCCCGGTCTCCCTGCCATGGGTCTTCTTCGACCGTGTGGGCAGAGACCTCTTGGTGGAGCTGGACGAGGAGGTCACCTCTGAGACTAGCCCCCGCCCCCTCCCACGGGGTCTCCTGCCGACGCGGGCGACGGCGACAGGGACGCTGAGGCTCGGGGGTCAGACGACAGTGACACCGGGACTGATCCGGATTCGCCGCTGGCCACCGACGCCTCCCCGCCACCCCTGCCCCCCGAGTGGGGCTACCGGGGGCGCTGTGGCTCGCTCCCTGGTGTTCGACGGACCGGTGGGTGGTCCCTTTTTCCCGGACCGTCGTCCTCTATTGCTGAGCGCTCCGGCCAAGGTGGCCCCGGTGGACCTCCCTCGCTGCTTCCGTCCTGACCCCCCGTCGTCTCGCGAGATCGACATCGCCCAGTACGGCTCCAACCTCTCCTTAGGTCTGGCGGCTTCTTCGGGTCCCCTCTCTCTGTCCCCCGCCATGGAGACCTCGGGTAGCGTGGGACTGGTGGTCTGTGCTCCACCCTACCCGCGATCGCCGGGGGTGGTGTGCTACTCCCTCGCCCCCGACACTCCTGACCCTGCGGCCGTGGTGGGTGCTACCTCTGACTCCGACTCCCCGGCGGCCTCCTCCAAGCTCCGCCGAGCTAGGGGACCCCGCCCACCGCCCCTCCTCCTTCCCGACACAGCTCCCGTCTGGCCGAGGCCAGGACAGGCATGTCTGGGCCGAATCCGACGGTGGGAGAGCGGGCCTCTCGTCGTGTCGCGGCCAGGGATGAGCTCTCAGGTACTTCCTCCACTCCCTCTTCTTCCTTCTCTGCTGACCCCGGTCCATCCGGTATTCCTGGTTCTACTTTTTGTGTTCTCTCTGAGGTGTCCCTCGCCCACCTAGGCGAGGTTACGGAGGACTGCGGGATAGTCTTCCACGGTGAGAAGGGGCCTCGCCTTGAGCAGATTGCGGCCATTAAGGCGCGGGAGGGGTATGCGGGTGCGATCTCTACGGGCCAGGCGCGTGACGCCCGGGAGCGGGAACGCGCCCAGATCCTTACTGAGGCTAGGTACCCCCCTCCGGTGCCTGTTGAGAGGGAGGTACCCCTGGGACCTAACCCCCCGGTTAGGCCTCGGGGGCGACCCCCCAAGGCTGCTCCGCTCCGCTCCCCTGCTTGTCGTGCGCGCTCGGTCCCCGCTAAGGGGACCCCCAGACTTGAGGTCCACTATGGACCTCCTGCGGGCCTTCCGGGCGTTCATCTGGAACATCCGGGGGTTCAGGCACGAGGGTCGCCGTCGCCAGATCAAGGAATACATCCGCTTGGAAGCGCTGGATATTGTCGGCCTGCAGGAGACGATTCGCCAGGATTTTTCCATCGCTGAGTTGGAGGGTCTGAGCCGTTGCAGATTCTCTTGGTCGTGGCTTCAGGCCTCGGGCCACTCTGGAGGTATCCTCCTTGGTGTCAAGGAGGAAACCTTTGAGGTTGAGGATATGGACCGTGGGGAATTCTTTGTGAGCATGGTGCTCACCCATAGACAATCCCGCTTCCGCTGGGAGATGGTTATTGTCTATGGCCCTGCGGACCATCGGAGGTCCGCTGACTTCCTGCATGAGCTCAAGTCGAAAGTGGAACGAACGGGGGTCCCGGTGGTGATCGCCGGGGATTTCAACCTTATCCGCTCCGCTGACGATAAGAGCTCGGCAAATGTGGACCTCCCTAGGATGCGACTGTTTAATGACTGTATTGCCGATCTTGCTTTCCGCGAGATTGCTCGGGTGGGTGCTAGATACACATGGACAACAAGCAGCTGGATCCGATTCGGTGCGACCTGGACCAGGTCTTTGTGTCGGTCGACTGGGAGGTGGCCTTTCCCCTCTGCTCGTTGAAGGCTGTCACGCGGATTGGCTCTGATCATACGCCCCTCCTTCTCTCTTCCGGAGGGGGCCGCACACGACGGCTCAACCGCTTCCACTTTGAGTCCTTCTGGCTGCAGAAGCAGGGATTCGTGGAGATAGTCCGAGCCAAATGGCTTGCGTCGGCGGCCACCCCCCTCGTGTTTATTATGCGGTGGATGTCTGGCACCACTGTGTTAGATTGACACGCCAATTCATGAGGGGCTGGGGGGCCAACGTGGGGGCTGAGCTCAGGGCCCAAAAGGACGCCATCTTGAGCGAGATTCAGGCCTTGGATCGGGAAGACGATCTTTTAGGCCTCTCTGCCGAGGCCTGGTCCCATAGGTATTCCCTTGAGACCTCCATTATGGAGATCTATAAGGGAGAGGAGGCATTCTGGCGACAACGGAGTCGCCGGAATTGGACGGTCCAAGGGGAGTCGAACACTGCCTACTTCCATGCCATCGCTAATGGCAGGAGGAGAGAGTGCTCGATCCCTTGCCTCTAGGAGGGGGACTCCCTTTTGGAATCCCCCCAGGCTTTGTCCTCCCATATTTATGCGTTCTACAAGGATCTCTTCTCTTCGTCGCCCTCGTCGGGCCTTTCCTTGGCTGCTGACTTTTGGTCGGTAGGGGCCTTGGTCACCCCTGCGGAGAATGCGGACCTCACCCGTCCCTTTCTCCCGGGGGAGGTGGCGGAGGCCCTGAAATCCATGAAGGCTGGCTTGGCTCCTGGACCTGATGGGCTACCGGTGAGCTTCTTCCAGACCTTCTGGGAGCAGCTCCAGCCGGTTATCCTACCGATGTTCCGGGAGTTCTTCACCGGGACGCTAGTCATGTCCCGGTTGAACTTTGGTGTTATAACTCTGATTCCCAAGGTGGTGGGGGCCACTGATATTCGCCAGTTTCTCCCGATCACGGTCATTAATGTCATCCAGCGGCTCTTTACGAAAGTCTGTGCCATCCGGCTTGCCCCGGTCATGGAGAGACTCACGCACCCCCTCCAGTTTGCGTTCCTTAAGGGACGCCTCATTCATGACGACGTACTCTCACTTCATGAGATCATTCATGAGGTCAAAGCACGTCTTCAGCAAGGGGTATTCCTGAAGCTGGACTTCCAGAAAGCCTATGACCGTCTGGATTGGTCTTTCTTGAGGTTAGTTTTGGAGAGGAGGGGCTTTGACGACCGCATGATCTGCTGGATCATGCAATTCGTGATGAGCGGGAGGACAGCGATCAACATCAATGGCGAGATTGGCCCCTTTTTTCTCCCTTCTTGCGGGGTTAGACAAGGGGACCCGATCTCCCCCTCCTGTTTAACGCTGCAGTTGATGCCCTGGCATAGATCTTGGATAGAGCCAAGATCTCTGGCCACATCTCTGGTGCGGTAGGGCATCTTATTCCTGGAGGGGGCGTCTCCCACCTCCAATATGCGGACGACACGATGATCATGGTGCAGGGATCAGATCTGGACATCATCAACCTTAAATTCCTTCTCCTCTGCTTTGAAGACATGTCAGGGTTAAAGATCAATTTTGATAAGAGCGAAGTGGTTGTGCTGGGGTACTCGGATGAGGAGCGTCAGTGGATTGCTGACAATCTCAACTGCAGGCTGGCTGATTTCCCCATCTCTTATTTGGGGATGCCCATTCGGGAGACGCGAGTGCTGATTAGGGACCTGTCACCCTTGGTCACAAGGGTGCGCTCGAAGGCGGAACCCTGGCTAGCACGGCTCACGACTAAGGGCAGCAAGACGGTTCTAATCAACTCCTGTCTCTCGAGCCTACCTATGTAACAGATAGGGCTGTACTTGCTCCCCGAGGGTACCCATGCCGACTTCGCCAAGGAGTTGTCTAGGTTCTTTTGGGCAGCTAGGGACGGTCACCCGAAGTACCATATGGTGAAATGGGCGGATGTCTGTGCCCCCAAATCCCTTGGGGGCATTGGTATCCTGCATTCTCGCCGCTTCAATGTCGCCCTGATGCTGAAGTGGGTCTGGCGTATCCTTAGAGACGATGGGGGTCTGATGCTGCAACTCATTAAGGCCAAGTACCTCCAAGGCCGTCCACTCTTGGCTTGCGATCGCCGGGAGGGCTCCCAATTCTGGCGGGCCATCCAGGAGATCAAGCATTTCATTGGGTTGGGCATTGACTTCACCGTCGGGAATGGTCAGGGATGCCGCTTCTGGCTGGACCCATGGCTTTCCCAGATCCTGTTGGGGGTCCAGTTCCCTGCCATCTTTGCTATCTCCGCTGCCCCGTCGGCCCTCACCGCCGAGGCTTTTAGCGGGGATCGCTGGAACCTCCTATTCCACCGTACCTTCAACTCGGGTGAGGCAGCGGAGTTCCGGCAGCTTATGGCTTCTCTCCCCGTCGCTCTGGTGGGCGCCCCCGACGCGGTCTCCTGGAGGCTCCTCCCATTGGGCGATTTCTCGGTCGGCTCGGCTTACCGGGCCCTCTTCCAGGGCCCGGAGCTTCGGTGGACGGCCCCCCTCTGGAAAGCCCCCCTCCCCCTTAGTATTCGCATCTTCGTGTGGCAGTTGTTGCGCGACCGGTTGCCTTCCGGCGTGGAGGTGGCCAAGCGCAATGGCCCCGGCACAGGCCGGTGCCCCCTATGTGGGACCCCGGAGACGTGCGCCCACATTTTCTTCTCGTGCTCGGTGGCCCAGTTCCTTTGGAGCTTTGTCCGGGAGGCCCTGGGGCCGGCCTGGCAGGCTTAGGATCTGGGGGAGTTCCTCCAGTCCCAGGCCAATAGGGTCGGGCGTGGCCGCCGCCTCTTTTGGCTTGTGTTTGCGGCCATCTCTTGGACTCTCTGGAATATCCGGAACAAGATGGTGATTGAGAAGATCTACCCCACGCGCGCTTCTGACTCTATTTTTGCTTTGGTTGCTTTCCTTCAGCAGTGGTCTCCTCTGGTGCGCCAGTGTGATCGGGCCGACTTCAACGACGCTCTGCGGGCCCTGCGGTCGGCATTGCTCCCCTTCTCGGCGCCCCCTACGCTATCGCACGTGTCGCCTGGTGGTCGTTAGCGCTCGATCTTGCTTCCAGACCTTCTTTTGTTTTTTTCTATTGGGCGCTTCTGTGCTGTTGCCCCAGCGATGTTGTGATACCTGTTTTCCTTTTTCCTTTGGCTGCGGCCGTCTTGTATGGTGAACGGACCGAACGGATGTTGCTTTATTTATAAAGCGGGGCGGAAGCCTGATTCGAAAAAAAACTCTTTTTTCACTAAATGTATTGCCTTTTCTGGTCATGAAAGAAACTAATCCCTCCGACGCATATTAGTTGACTCAAATTTGTCTAGATATAGATGTATTCAGCACTAAAACTTAACTAGATATAATTGTATCTACTCCCTCCGTCCCATAATAGATGTCTAAAATTTGGATGAATCTAGACACTATTTAGCATATAGATTCATTCAAATTTTGAAAAACTTGAGACATCTATTTTAGGACGGAGGGAGTAGATAAATCTAAGTCAACTAATTAATACGGGTTAGAGAGAGTATGTAAATAAATAATATGCATGTATATTGTCTTTTACCCACGACGGCAGCAGTGCACGCACGCCCATCTAGCAAGTAGAAGTAGCACCCACACGCAGCTAGCTATTCTCCTCGTCCGCAAGTAGCTAGCAGCAGTAAGCTAAGGCGGTGGCGGTGGCGGTTGCAGTGAGGACGTGGACACCGATGATCCCGAACAGAGATACGGACGCTGACCGATCTCGATCATGTAAGCTATCGTTGCCGTGCCCGTGCTGCAGGTTGACCGCACCAATCGCGGTTGACGTGTGTTCGGCAGCACCATCTCGCTCGATCCCCGACTAGCTAGCGATCGAGCCGTTCCTGCAGCAACCAAAACCAGGACGCCTGATCATGCACGCACGTGCCGAAATTCAGCCTGCGAGGCGATGCAAATTAAGCAGCAGGAAACGGGTTTGCTGACAGCATGCATCCTCTGTTTCGTCTCGCCACTGCCACTGCCACTGCCGCCGACGGAATTCGATCGATGACCAAATTAGATAGATAGGTAGACCCCGATGAGCAGCAAGCAGTAGAGTTGTTAGTGGTGGAGAATTACTATGCTGAGCGAGCAGCGACCGATGCACTCGATTTTTTTTTTTGGCAAAAATCAAGGTAGGGCGCCCTGCCCCTGCCAAAGGGGTCCTTCGCCAGGTAGACCCCGAGCAGCAAGCAGTAGAGTTGTTAGTGGTGGAGAATTACTATGCCAGTACTACTACTGTCGTCCAACACCCCCGGGATCGATCATTAGCGCATCATTGGTTAGATAACGCACGGCACGGCCCCATCATGCCATTTTCTGCACCGGCGACATGACAGTGAATCGCGAGTAACTACCACCACCACCACCACCACCACATCCTCTCCTCCCTTTCTTCCTTTCATTTTTTATTCTTTATTTATACATGCACGCTGCGTCCATTAGAGCGACAGACCAGCCTTTACAACTACACCTAAGCCTGTGCATCGCAGGTTTTGGTGCCGGCCTGCCGGGTTTGGACGGGTTACTGAAACCAGCCCGTCCGACACGGTTTCAGCGGGATCGGTTTACATAGTTTAAACGGGTTGCACGGTTTAGAGGTGTAATATACGAGCCCCCGGCAAGGTGCCATCTAATTTGTCCCTGCATGTGCCCTCTCCAACTCATCCTTCTAATGCACATGTACCGCCGAGCACTGAAATACTCGCTGTGGTCGTAGAAACCGTCAGGTGCTTCAGGGAATATCTGGATGCACCGCTGAGCATTGGAATACTCGCTGTGGTCGTAGAGACCGCCATGTGCTTGAGGGAATGTCCGAAGGCCTCTCCAGTTTCATGCACGTTCCCATGTCCCTCTGATCCTAGCTCGGATCAGCGAGCGAGCTGGTCCAGTTCTGCGAATACTTGAGTGTCGATTTGAGTTTGCTGTCGTGGTCTAGGCCACCTTCCAAGAATGTTCGTCCAAGATAGCCGGGCGCGCGGAGGGGGGCAATTATTGCCCCCTCCCCCACCCTACTCTAAAACAACTTGAGAATTCCATTAGGCCTTGTTTTGCATCATATGTTTAGAGTGTTTTTCTGAGTATTATCTGACGGGGTTTGGGTGAAAACACATCCTTCACCCGATCCCCTTTCCCGTTTATCAGGTTTGGTGTTCCATTTTTCTCTGTATGAGAGGATGCAGCTTCCCCCCAGCAGCGATTGAAAACGTGAGTGGAGAGGCGTGTTTCTATTAAGCTTCTACATGACGAGTACTATGGGGATCTATAGGGTTGAGCCCACCCAAAACTCCTCTTCAAAATAGCCCACTCATGGTTTCTAACGTCTTTCAATAGGGCCGGGTTAATACCCACTAATCCTCGTCAAACCACGTCCGGAAAATAAGGCCTTAGGCATTTTTTTATGGGTGGGTTTGAGGGGATTGGTGGGGTTCCCCCACAGGGATAGGGTGAAACCACTGCCCTCACCCAATCCCCTTAAAACCTCTTCCATCCTAATACCCATTTGGTAGGCACGGTTTGGAACACAGATTCATAACGTCTTTATCAAGCATCAAATAAGGAAAATCAACATATCTTATAAATGATACAATTTTTACAGCACCACATTAAGAGAAAAGTTACAAAATACTCGCAACAATTCCCAACATCCGTAAGAGAAAAACTTCCATCACATAATTCCATAAGCGGCCGATAGTTATAACCAGCAATCTAACAGAGGTATTCTGGCTCAATAAATCAATGACGAGTGCACACCAACATCAAACATACACTCCACTAGTTTGGCGACACAAATCAGAGTAAACATGAAGTTCAAACATAATTTAGCCAACTAGTGCGACACACCGAGACACTTTGAGAATATTTGAAACTCAATGTATTCAATGTCTGAGATCATGGTCTTGTACCATGCCCTACCAGCAGCCTTGACCTTAGAAACCTTATCCTAAAACAAGAACAACACTAGTATGTTAAAATAAAATAAAAGACAGAAACATCATATGCCACATGAAAGCAAAGATGCTTGTTTGGGAAAAATAATCATAAGATAAACAGAGCTAGGAGAAACCATGCATCTCCATGTAAGCAAGTGTCCTAGATTCCAACAGAGAGTTATCAAGCTCCTAGATGCTTGTTTCAATAGTGGATAGCTGCAAAAACAAGTAGAGGTGGATGCTGTTTTTTTTACATTACAACCTCGGTTACCCAAGCGCGACATAAAAGAGGGCCTATCCCCGCATGCGGCCTGTCAGGCTGG
Source organism: Avena atlantica (assembly GCA_910589765.1). Taxonomy (NCBI): domain Eukaryota; kingdom Viridiplantae; phylum Streptophyta; class Magnoliopsida; order Poales; family Poaceae; genus Avena; species Avena atlantica. The sequence continues at coordinate 421,145,743 of OU342736.1, forward strand.
TCCTAGTGGTAGTATCATACTACTAGTATCATGCATATGATACGAGTGCATGATACTATTCTCTAGTGCATTGTATCATATAGTAGTATCATAAGAGTGGTACATTTATTAATTTGTAGAATCTCTATGTAAAATGTGTGTACAAGATTTACTTGTAATTATGATTTCTAGCTTTACGTGCTATGATACGGTATCTACCTATGATACAATAACCACCTCTCACTTCATTAATTATGGCGCCATGTTAGATTTTTGCCAAGTTGGCATGCATGATACACCTTATGATACTAGCACTAGGACCAGCCTCATGACGTGTAATTATCCGCCCACCTTGCTAGACGCCTAGAAATCTCATCGGTCGGGAAAAAAACTTTGCATGTACTTTTCTGTTAGGACGTCCAAGAAAAGTGACGGCTACCAGGGTATTACATTATAGCGGGTGTGGGAGGTTGTCATGACAAATTATATCATCATGCACAACATGATCCGCAGAGCATGACATTAATCAGGTGTTGTTTGATCAGCGGTGCATGCGACTGCTACCAGGGCAGTCGTGCACGTACAATTCTAGGCGTTCCGGCCGAGTTCTCTCCCGATTTGTTGGCATGCATCATGAAATCGGTGACTTGTATGGGTGTTTGATGCTAACATGCACTAGTGGAGAATAGGGCATTAGTCGGTCCCAGAGGGTCTTTAGTCCCGGATTGGCAGCCAGGACTACGAAAACGGGACTAGAGGTCCCAGCTTTTAGTCCCGGTCCTATTACGGACCGGGACTAAAGGCTCTGCACGTGGCAGCGTAGCAGTGAAAAGAGGGTGGTCTTTAGTACCGATCCGTATTACGGGCCGGGACTAGTTTCTTTCTGCCGCAACAGAGTTTTGGGGACGTTTTCTACCACGGCAGCCGATGCGGGTTCTTGCCGCAGCAGAATTTTGGGCTGATTTCTGCGGCGATAGCCGAATGCGGGGTTCTGCCGCGGCAGGAGGATAGGTAGAGGAGGGTTGCGTTTGGCGTAAAGTGACATGCAACGAAGAACCACATTATACACAACATCGTCATAATTATATAGATATAATTCTACACTACATATAATTCTACATTACATAAATACATAAATGGAGATCACAACCCGTCTATTCGGTTACAAGTTCATTAAATCACTATTAGCCGGAGGTATGGTATTTTCCTTCTGGGTTTATGACATGGTCAATAAGAAATCCCGCCAATTCCTCTTGAATTGCTACCAGACGCTTTCTTGGATCAAGATTCTCCCGCAATCTTTCCAACTACATATAAAAGAAGGAGGTCAATATGAATATCAATAGTCATAAAAAATATTATGAATGACACTCAACAAAAATTGTGAATATATTGTTCACCTACTTCTAAAAATGTCCCTCCATCCCGCTCACTGACCTCGGAGCAAATATACTCGCACACGAAGTATCCACATAGATGCTCACTGACCTCGGAGCAAATATACTCGCACACGAAGTATCCACATAGATTAGTACCTGATGGCTGCTTCTCGCACTTTATGACAAAAGGTTTCAATCAAATAATAATCAAGCATGACATAATGGTATTGAAACTAGAATTGAAGAGATGCGCGGATCTAGCTCGTACTACTTACATCGATCCGATGAAAACTAAGCTCGTCTTTAAATTCACAAACCGTAGCATTGGCGAAAGCTTTCCAAACCCTGCCCGGCAAAAAAAAGAATAAATGAGTTATTAGTTACTTGATATCTCAGGATATATATATATGAACGAAAGAGACCGCTATAGTGCGATAATGACTGAAATTACCTCTGGAGCGCATCTTTAATGAATGTGTACTCTGATTCGTCTCTCATTAGCGAGTCCTTGATTTCAACTCTTCCAGCGTCAACTTCAATGGTTAGAAGAATCTAGTGATAGTTGCCCATGTTTATATACGTCAGTAACTCATTAATTACACTTAGCAGAATCAAGTGATCTGTACAAGACAGTAACACTCTTACCTGTAGTTGTAGGGAAACAATATTTTTAGTTTGTAATGTTGCCTCAATAAGACCCTTAGCAAGTTACGCTCCGTGTCCTTGGGATATTCCTTTAGCAATGCTTAATTAAACCGGTGTGGATTGATGAACCCAGATGTCAAAGATTTTATTCCGGTCACATTCATCGCTCTTCATTCTGCATAATAGCATATAGTGAAGATAATTACATGCAATAAAAGAGCTGGGTTAGAGACTTTATCATAGAAATAAATGAACCACTTACAGACAATAGGTAGCGAGGAGACTCAAGTCAAGGGCATCTTGTTTGAATAACATATAGAATTCCTCAAAATAAATTTGCAACTGGTCTTCACCATTAAAAATTCTCACTTGTAATTCTCACAAGCAGCGCTGACAATCGATCTTCTTCATCGCATGTAGAGACTTTCTCGTACCACTCATGTAGTCTTCGCATTTGAGTTGATAGAAATTTGACCTCATCAGGTCTGACCAGAGTCTTCCCGTAATCATATCTCCATGCAAATTCCTCTTCTATGGGGATATGCCCGCCTAGCGCTTGATCAACTGTAATACTAGCACCTTTGGCAAATTCCATTGCTATAATATTCTGATGATCAGTATTGGATAACACCTTGAGCGGGGCGATCGATTTGTTTGCCTGCATTCCGAGTTGCGCAACATATCTTTTCCCGCTGCTTGCAGTAGTATTTGCTGGAGTATTACCACTGCTTGCAGTAGTATTTCCTGGATTCTTCCTACCAATTCTCAGTAGACAACATTTGTAGTCATCAGCCTTATTTATCTCATATTGTGATGGTTGCTCAAGAAACCCCTTAGCCCACTTTTTGGCTTTCGGATCAAATATTTGTTTTGGCTCGGGAGCTTTGGGTGCAAAGAAGGCTTTAACTTGGGCATCACTGATCGCTTTGGTTTCCTCATCAGTCATCTCGTAAGGTAACTTGGGAGGAGGCGGCGGGATTTTCTTCACCTTTTTACCTTTGGCTTTCTTCTGACTAGTATTTATACTAGTTGGCTAAGAGACTGCCTTCTTCGTCTGACACGGCGGCGACGGAATGGGCTGACGCGGCGGGGGAGTGGGCTGATGCGGCGGTGGACTCACGATATGGTGGTCGTGCCACTCCTCATGTGGACTTGCTGGAAGCGGCAGACTCAGCTGACGCGGAGTAGACGGTGGTGGCTTGGGTGTAGAGCCTGGAAACACGATGTATTTCTTGCGCCATAGAATGATAGAGCCCCCGACTTCTCCTAGCATGCTCTCATGTTCAGGTCCAGGGATGTCAAGTTGTAGTGATTCATATTAGGTATAATCTCATCCACCCCGACACGAGCATAGCCATCTGGAATCTCTTTGCAATGCCAGTGTGCTTCAGGCTCACAAGATAAAGCATAGCCGAGATCCGCCTTGAAGGATAAGTTCATCACTCCCACATGCAGCTCGCAACTTGTCTTCTTAGTGATATTGTCCACGGGTTAGCGATCTATCGTATCGGCCGCCGTGGAAGCGACACTGCTTCTCTGCTAAGATGGGACACCGGCACTTTCTTCTAGCCGCTGATGAGTTGGCCCTTGCTGGCGCATTTCATCCAGCTGCTTTTGTTGCTCCTTTAGCATGGCATATATTTCCTCGTTCTTTCTTTTCACGCTACGCAACCGGTCTTCCTCCTCTATCTCCTTCCGCTTCATTGCCCTCGCTCGGCTTCTATACGATTCAGTGTCCTCAGGAAACCAGTCTTCCACGGCACAGAAGGTCCAAAGCCTCGTGTTCGTCCTAGTTTTTCAGGATTCCCGAGGGCCTTTGTCAGCTCGTCGTTCTCTCTGTCGGGTTTGAAGTCACCCTTTTTAACCTCCTCAATTGTTTTAACAATTTCTACATGGGGTGTAGCAACATTGGACTTTTTATCGAATATTAACTCCCCTATTTCCATGTCATACTTTGCTCCATGGGCAAGTAACCAATTCCTTACTCTGATGGGCCAGTCCTTTGTAGCTGGAGTGAGCCCTTGGGCACGCAAGGCTTTCTCGGCTTCCTCCCTCTTAGGAACGGAAGTCCTGTAGCCACATGTCCCCATCGTATGGTGATATTTATTTTTTGCAGCATTTTCTTTATTCTTTGCGGACCTTTTTTTTGCTATTTCTGATTTCTTGTAGTCTAGAAATCTTTCCCAGTGAGGCCACTTCTTCTCTAGTGAGTCCGCGAATTCTGGAACTTTTCCTTCCTCGAAATATTCATTATACAATCTTTTCTTATAGTTATTGAACTGTTGGGCCATCTTCTTAAGAGCGAAACGCTTAACTTTGGACCTCATATCATCTTTGGCCTCCTTAGTCTCTAAGACCAGTAGGGTGAAATGGGGAATGAGATTATCCCATAGTATGTCTTTGTATCTGTCCTCGACATAACTCATAGAATATTCATATCCCTTTGCTAGCTTATTCCAGTTGATAATGCTGATCGGGACATTGTCCCTAACAACAAATTCATATTGATGAATAAATGTGTTTGCGTTCTTTATGGGAAGCAACGGGACGCCCACTGGAGAGACATCAACAATTGTGAGATGCGCATCATCGGGCATCCCTTTGTCCGGTCCTCGTTTACTATTTTTAACTGACTTGGTCGATGTGGATGTCTAAAATAAGAAACAACATTCGTTAATATATATATATACACACACAAATCAATTAATGCATCTATCTAGTGATCAAGAGGCTTAATAATATACCTTGCCAGACTTTGTCAAGGCTGGTCCATCATTTTCCAAGCCATCATCAAAATTAAAACTAGTATGCGCTTTGACTTGAGGTTCTATCTCTATTCCCTCACCGGACTCATTCAGAAACTGTGAGCCATCTTCTGCTCATAGTCTTCTTCTCCACCCTGATCGACGAGCGCTCTATCCTGATAGGGGAGCGGTCCTCCACCACCTAGTATCATATCGAATAAAGGCTCTTCACCTTCTCTACTGTTGAAGTGATCCATAGAATAACTTCTATGACATAATGTGCATATATGAGTAATAAAATTATATAACATCTCGAATGACAACAAAAGTATTAATATCATATAACATCTCGAATAACATCTCAGAAAACAACAAACAAGTCATAATACATCTCGAATAACGACAAAGTAGTAATATCATATAAACAACAACATCTCGAATGATAACATCGCTCAAACTCAACGTCGACTCCCGGCTCCTGAGGCATGGGATGTGACCAACCAAATAGTCGGCACCATCACCGGAGTATAACTAGGGTGAGATCCCTGAATAACCTGCCAGGTATGGGGGGCCACCCTGGCGTCCAACATCACCATATAGGGACGGACGTGCCCGTCCTCCTCCCTGACGCGACGTCGTACCACCTCCTCGGGGGCCGGCTCCCTCTGCACACTGCCTGGGCCACGTGACCTCCACCAAAGAAGATTTGGGTCGACGACGACACCCGGATTCCTCACCAAGCTACGCGTCCCTGACGATAGCACCTCCCAGTGCCACCCTGGCGGAGCCTAGTCTCGTACAATACCGCTAGAGCGTAGTACTCCCTCGCTCTGGTCGAGTTGACTACGAGGATGCCCGGGCATATCCTAAAGCAGGTATGGATTTGACCAAAATAATGCGGTAAATAATTATATTCTAATAATAGTAATAATTTCTTAAATATTAGCTGTAATATCCTAAATACTAACAAATATTATATATAAATCTCTAAATATCCTAAATACTAACTAATATTATTTAGGAAAAAATACACTATTTAGGAAAAAAATACACTATACACTAAATACTAACTAATATCCTAAATACTAAAAAATATACACTATTTAGAAAAAAAATACACTATTTAGAAAAAATACACTATACACTAAATACTAACTAATATCCTAAATACTAAACAATATACACTATATATTAAAAAATACACTATTTAGAAAAAAATACACTAAATACTAACTAATATCCTAAATACTAAACAATATACACTACTTAGGAAAAATACACTATTTAGGAAAAAATATACTATATATACACTAAATACTAACTAATATCCTAAATACTAAACAATATACACTACTTAGGAAAAATACACTATTTAGGAAAAAATATACTATATATACACTAAATACTAACTAATATCATAAATACTAAACAATATACACTACTGAGGAAAAAATACACTATATATACACTAAATACTAACTAATATCCTAAATACTACACAATATACACTATATATATTGAAAAAATACACTATTTAGGAACAAAATACACTAAATACTAACTAATATCCTAAATACTAAACAATATACACTATATATTGAAAAATACACTATTTAGGAACAAAATACACTAAATACTAACTAATATCCTAAATACTAAACAATATACACTATATATTGAAAAAAAATACACACTATATTTTGAAAAAATACACACAGTTGAAAAAACAGAAAAAAAACTCACTGGTGGGCGGCACGGGGATGGGACGGTGAGGGGCGGCGCGGAGGGGAGGCGTCGGCGACGGCGCGGGGACGGGCGTGCGAGGGGCGGCGCGGGGACGGGGCCGGTGAAGGGCGCGGCGGTGAGTTTAGACGGGGCGCGCGGGGACGAGCGAGGGGACGACATGAGGCGGGGCAGAACGGGGACGACGGGCAGCACGGCGGGGCGCGGGCGGCGGCGTCTGCAGTTTTGGAGAAGAAAAAAACGTCCCGGCTCGTGGCTCGGGCCGGGAGGAGGACGGTGGGTATTTATACCCACCACCTCTAGTCCCGGTTCCAGCCTCCAGCCGGGACTAGAGGGAGTCCCGGCCCAGCCATGAGCCGGGACTAGAGGTTTTTTCGGCGTGCCATTTCGTTCTCGCGCGCAAAAACCTCTAGTCCCGGTTGGAGGCTGGGGCCAGGTCTAGAGGCTAATTTTTTTAATTTTATTATTTATATATCTTTTGTTCTGTGATGATGAAAAATATGTATTATATATCAAATTTTGCAGAAAAAAAGATCTATAATGTAAATCTATTAGCATATTCTGTTATAAAACTAATATTTTGTTGAATTAAAAAATATCTTTTGTATACTAGAGTTTGAAATTATTAATCTTATTATTTCAATATCTTTTATTCTGTGAGGATGAAAAATATGTATTATAAATCAAATTTTGCAGAAAAAAAGATCTATAATGTAAATCTATTAGCATACAAAATATGGACCGGGACTAAAGCTTGCGGCAGGCTAGGGAAGGCAGGACTAGGGCATGCATCACTAACGATATGGGTGAGTGTCGACATTATGTCGTGTGGATTTTACCTTGTCCCGGATGGTGTCGCCAACCGGGACTAAAGCTGAACCTTTAGTCCCGGTTGGAGACACCAACTGGGACAAAACACGAGTGAGCACTAATAATAGGGGTGAGTGTCGACATTATGTCGTGAGTGTCGACACTATGCAGAGCTGCTTGTACTATAAATAGGCATCTTTGTGAGTCCAGTCCTCCAGCCAGTTTGAGGCATCTCCAAGATGATATTCAAGATCAGGGAAACCACTATGGCCAGTTTGAGGGAGATGCCTGAGGAGCCTAGTCCTCTGGCATCTCCAACAAACTGGTCATAGAGGCACTCCCTAATATGTGAAATTAGGTTAGCTCCCAGGCGTATTGATCTAGCTAGAGAAGTTACAAGCTGAAAGATGGTATTCGAGAGCAGGGACACCACTACGGCCAGTTTCAGGGAGATGCCACTGGAGCCCAGTCCTCCGGCATCTCCAAGAAACTGGTCATAGAGGCACTCTCTAATATGTGACCACACGTGTTTGGAGATCAGATCTTTATGGTAAGTACGAATCGGGACAACATCTTCATAGTTTGGGAAAGTCGTAGTACGAATTGAAACTAAAGGCCCCCTTTAGTCCCGGTCCAGCCACAAACCGGGGCTAACACTCAATATTAAAAACCGGTACTAACCGGGACTAGCTAACACTCAGGACTAAAGCCGCCCCCTTTAGTCATAATCATGCCTAGTCCTATAGTACGCAGCTTCAGGGTCTTCTTCGTCATCGTCACCTGCCACTCCGGGGATCCTCAGCCCAGCCATGGCATATACCGGGGCACCTGCCACTCCGGCCTCGGATTCACGGCGGGCGGGGGAGGGGTCTCCTGGAAGACGATGCCGCTACCATCGGGCGGGGGAGGGGCCTTCTTGTGGCTCTGTGGCGGGTGGCCTTGTGGGCACCGCAGGCGAGGATGGTCTCCCCCGGCGATGTAGCGCATCACGCCGATGATAGTCCGGTTCGCCCACCACAGGCGGCGGCCGGCTTCGTTGTGGTTCACCGGGGGAGGGCCGTCACCCTCGTACCTGGAGAGCTCTATTCCTCGCCGATTAGCAAAAAAGGCATTCCAGGTGTCATAGTTGTCGGGATCCCACTGGGGATCCATCCGCTGCTCCGGCGTGAGCTCGTGGTAGAAGTGGTTCGTGATGGCCGCCTGGCATGCGGAACCTTGAGGGACAGGAGGGACAGGAACCCCTCCAGCGCTCAGCATCTAGCCGGCGGGCGGCCGGTAGCCCGGAGGGCAAGGGTAGCTAGAGGCGCATAGCGCCTCGGTCTCCTTGAGGGTCAGAATGGCCCAATAGTCGTTGTTCATTGTTGTGAGAGAGGAAGGTGTGAATGTGTGGATAGCGATGGCGCGGTCGGCCTAGATATAGAGGAAAAGGGTGGGAAAACATTGCGGGAAGCCGTAGGAAATGGCGGGAAATGTCTTTAGTCCCTGTTAGTGGCTACAACCGGGACCAAAAGCTTCGGTCAGAGGAAAAGGGCGAGAAAACATGGCGGAAAGCGGTGAGAAATGGCGGGAAATATCTTTAGTCCCGGTTAGTGGCTACAATCGGGACTAAAATCTTCGGTCAGAGGGAAAGTTAGTATAATTATTCTTATAAAACAGAAAAAATAACAAACTTGGTAAAAGCTTCACAAAATGATATACATATGTACATATTGATTGCATCTAAAAAATGGCCGCAGGCAAAATTCAGAATACATCATATGACTTTCTTATGACCGTTTGGCCTTAACCATGGAGCATCTTCATCAAGTAACATGATGCTTGGGTCATCCTTCACTACAAACGGCGGAATTTCATGAAACTTATCATAATCTTTGGACATCTCTGTCTTGTCCTCCACTCCTACGATGTTTCTTTTCCCTGAAAGAACTATGTGGCGCTTTGGCTCATCGTTTGATGATGTATTTGTTTGCTTATATTTTCTTTTTCTTGGTTTGGTAGACATGTCCTTCACATAGAAAACCTGAGACACATCGTTGGCTAGGACGAATGGTTCGTTCATATACGCAAGATTGTTGAGATCCACTGTTGCCATTCCGTATTTTTTGTGTACTTCAACCCCGCCTCCTGTTAGCTTGACCCATTTGCACCGAAACAAAGGGACCTTCAAAGCAGGTCCATAGTCAAGTTCCCATATCTCCTCTATGTAACAATAATATGTGTCCTTTGACCCACGTTTGTTGCATCAAAGTGGACACCACTGTTTTTGTTGGTGCTCTTTTTATCTTGGGCGATCGTGTAAAATATATTCCCATTTATCTCGTACCCTTGGTAAGTCCATATAGTCGAAGATGGTGAGCTGGCCAACAAGTATAACTCATCACAAACAATGTTGTTATTCATGAGATGTGTTTGCAACCAACCGCCAAAAGTCTTCATGTGTTCATCTCTAATCAAGGAGTCATGCTTTCCCGGGTTGTTTGAGAGTACAATATTCTTGTGTTCCTTTATATACGGAGCTGCCAAGGTGGAATTATGCAGAACCGTGTAGTGTACTTGAGTGAAAGAATGTCCGTCCCTACATATTATTGATTCCATTCCTAGTTTGCCTTTTCCATTCAGTCTCCCCTCATGTCGTGATTTAGTAACACCAATCGACTTAATGTCAGGAATAAAGACAACACAAAACTCAATGACCTCCTCTGTTCTATAGCCCTTCGAGATGCTTACTTCTGGCCTAGCACGGTTATGGACATATTTGTTCAAGACTCCCATGAACCTCTCAAAGGGGAACATATTGTGTAGAAATACAGGACCCAAAATGGTAATCTCGTCAACTAGGTGTACCAGCATATGCGTCATAATATTGAAGAAGGATGGTGGGAACACCAACTCAAAACTAACGAGACACTGGACCACATCATTTTGTAACCTCGGTAGAATTTCTGGATCGACTACCTTCTGAGAAATAGCATTGAGGAATGCACATAACTTCACAATGGGCAGTCGAACATTTTCCTGTAGAATCCCCCTCAATGCAACCGGAAGCAATTGTGTCATAAGAACGTGGCAGTCATGAGACTTTAGATTCTGAAATTTTTTTCTCTGCCACGTTTATTATTCCCTTTATATTCGACGAGAAGCCAGAGGGGACCTTCATACTTATTAGGACTTCAAAAAAAAATTCTTTCTCTTCTTTGGTAAGAGCATAGCTGGCAGCACTTAGACGTCCTTTATTTGTCTTTGTTGGATGCACGCCATCTCGGTCTCTCATACCTTGCTGGTCCTGCCGTGCTTCTGGCGTATCTTTTGTCTTTCCATACACGCCCATAAAGCCTAGCAGGTTCACGCAAAGATTCTTCATCACGTGCATCACGTCGATTGCAGAGCGGACCTCTAGAACTTTCTAATAGGGTAGCTCCCGAAATATAGATTTCTTCTTCCACATGGGCACATGTCCGTCAGCGTCATTTGGAACAGATTGACCGCCAGGGCCCTTTCGGAAGATTACTTCTAGATCCTTGACCATACCAAATATATCATCACCAATACGGCGGATAGGCTTCTTCCGGTGATCTGCCTCACCATTGAAATGCTTGCCTCTATTTTTTGCGGGATGCCTGGCCAAAAAAAATCGATGATTCCCCAGGTACACATTCTTCTTACCTTTATCCAAATATATACTTTCAGTATCATCTAAACAATGCGTGCATGCATTGTATTCCTTGTTTGACTGTCCTGAAAGGTTACTAAGAGTGGGCCAATCATTGATGGTTACGAACAACAACGCCCGCAGGTCGATGGATCCTGTTTGTTCTCATCCCACATACGAACACCTTTGTCGCGCCACAATTGTAGTAGTTCTTCAACTAATGGCCTTAGATAGACATCAATGTCATTGCCGGGTTGCTTCGGGCCTTGGATGAGCACTGACATCATAATGAACTTCCGCTTCATGCACAACCAAGGAGGCAGGTTATATATACATAGAGTTACATGCCAGGTGCTATGACTGCAGCTCTGCTCTCCAAAAGGATTCATGCCATCTGTACTTAGACCAAACCTTAAGTTCCTTGCGTCATCTGCAAACCTCGGTTACTCTCTATCGATTTTTCTCCATTGCGACCCATCAGCGGGGTGTCTCAACATCGAGTCTTTCCTGCTCTCTTCTTTGTGCCATCACAACATCTTGGCATGCTCTTTGTTTCTAAACAAACATTTCAACCATGGTATTATAGGAGCATACCACATAACCTTTGCAGGAACCCTCTTCCTGGGGCGCTGCTCGCCCTCAATATCACCATGGTCATCTCGTCTGATCTTATAACGCAATGCGCCGCATACCGGGCATGCATCCAAATTCTCGTACTCCGCACCGCAATATAGTATGCAGTCATTAATGCATGCATGTATCTTCTGCACCTATAGTCCTAGAGGGCAGACGACCTTCTTTGCCTCGTATGTACTGACAGGCAATTCATTATCCTTTGGAAGCTTCTTCTTCCAAATTTTCAGTAGCTTCTCAAATCCCTTGTCAGATAAACCATTCTTTGCTTCCCATTGCATTAATTCTAGTGTGGTACCGAGCTTTGTGTTGCCATCTTCGCAATTTGGGTATAACAATTTTTTGTGATCCTATAACATGTGCTCCAACTTCTTCTTCTCGTTTTCATTTTCGCATTCGCTCCGTGCATCAAGAATGGCCTATCATCAGCAGTCTCATCTAATGCCCGTTCTTCACCTTCTTCTTGTTCATTGTCTTCTAGTGCAGTGCCACCGTATTCAGGAAATATTGGATAGTTGTCATCGTTCTCTTCTTCTTTGATGTCTTCCATCATAACCCCGTTTTCTCCATGCTTTGTCCAACAAATATAGCCGGACATGAAACCTGATTGAATCAGGTGGATGTGAATGGTTTTGGATGAAGAGTAATCCTTCTCATTCCGACAGACATGACACGGACAACACATAAAACCATTCCGCTTGTTTGCCTCATCCAACTCTAGGAAAGAATGCACGCCTTTAATGAACGCGTCAGACATTCGGGGAGCATCGTACATCCATTCTCGGCTCATCTGTAGTATAATTAAAATTTTCTATCATATAAAAAGTTTGGATCATTTTTACTACAATTACTTTTACATGCACTAATTTTTGAATTAAGATTTTCTATCATATTAAAATTTTACATGCACTAATTTTTGAATTGGACAAAACTGTTAACATAAAAATGTTGACTATTTAATTATTGCTCTAGCAGTGAAAACCTTATTCAATTCTGAGATCCGAACTGTTAAAATGCACATCTTAAATTTCAGTAGCTTTTTGTATAATCAAACTATGCTTAAAATTACACATCTAAAATTCCCTCTACACTTCTAAGCATGAAATCCCCCATTCTAGTTCTAGAGCATTGAGCTAAACTATAACAATAAGAGATGAATGATTGAAGTTGCTAATCATTTTAGAAGCTTGGATTAATAGATGATGCCACCAAATCTTGGATTGAAAGTTGCCACCAAATTGGACAAAAAATAAGGATGAACTTGAGCTGTTTCTTGGAGGAAATGGCCATGCTTTTGCGTTGGGTCGAAGAGGGATATATAGTGGTAATAAATTGTCCTAGATGGTAAAATGAACCCAGACTAGAGGTTAATCTCTAGTCTCTAGTCTCGGACGGTAACAACAACCCAGACTAAATATAGCCATGGGTCCCACAGGTGCTCTAGTCCTGGCTTGTGTTACCAGCCGGGACTAGAGGTAGCCCATGAACCGGGACTAGCCTTGTGGGGTCATCTAGCCGTTGCAAAATTCATAGACCGGGATTAGTGCTAACACTAGCCCCGGTTTCTGACAAGGCCGGGACTAAAGAAGCTGGAGCTGAAAAAAACGAAATGTCGTTTTTTCTACTAGTGATGCTTTCTCTCTTAGGTAGACACATACACGGTCGCACGGGACATAGTTGGCTTGAGGACCAAACTTGCCTCTACACACAGCCCCAGCCGTGTGTGGAGGGAAACGTGTCTGGCTGCGACTCAGAGAGAGATTTGCAGCTTCCGGGAAAGGAAGAGAAGAGAGGAGAGCAGCGGTAGCACAAGACCGGAGATTTTAGGGGAAGAAAATTTTCTGGGACTGGGCCGCACGCACTCTCTCCTGAGGCCCCTCCTCAGATGTTGACAACTCAGCTTGCTGTACCAATCTCCAAGCTGCTGCTCCGTATCCTTGATCTAATCTCATACGATATTTGTACACATATTGTGATCTGTTTGCCGGTCGACCGGAATATTAGGCACACGATCAGCGGTTAATTGCAACCTACCTTCGTGCTGGTGTTGAGTTGAGAAAGACGAGAAAATGCATGGTGTCGGGAGAACATCCGCCGTCATCGACCTCTGCCCTCGAGTGTGTCGCCGCCATAGCAGCTGTAGTGCCTACGTCCACCGGTCGTCCGCGAACAGCGACCTCCACCCTCCAGTACGCCGCTGCCGCAGCAGCCATACCGCCTACGTCCACCAGTCATGTGCTGATCAATACAATGGAGATCTCGGATGTTGAGCGGACTGGCAATGCCGCCGGCGGCGAAGTGCATATCGGTGATGAGATGATCACGGGCGCAGAGCGAGTTTCTTTCTTTTCACCTGACTTGTCCGGCGATCAATTTGCCATGGCCACCACTCTGCCCATGGCCGGTGACAAGACGATGCAAGCATCTACTGGCTCTACTTCGACAGCCACAATGATGATCCATGGGTCAACATCTAGTGCTTCTACGTTAACAGCTTCGACTTCAACAACATCCTCCACGAAGGTACAAAACTGATCACGTGTTACTTTGTGACAAAAAACATGGTTTATTAAGTGTAATGCACTCTTTATATGTCTTTGAATGGTTCCAGGTGTGTGATACCAATTGTGAATCATCAATTGTTCATGAAGTTGGAATGGCATTCAAGTCAGAAGAGGAAGCGTACGAGTTTTACAATAATTATGCCAGTAAAATTGGTTTCAGCATTAGAAAGAGTCACTCAAAGTTGAGACCAGATAAAACTGTTTATAAGAAACATATAGTTTGTAGTAGTGAAGGGGAACGAGGGGCTCATTCAAAACATGAAACTGTGAAACAAAATGCTATAACGAGGTCTGGTTATGATGCCTGTATTCAGCTTAGTATTGCTCGTGATGGCGTTTGGAGGGTGCAGAAGGTTGTCTTGGAGCACAATCATTATCTCGCAAGTCCAGATAAAAGACACATGTTGCGGTCACAGCGTCATTTGATAGAATCCGATAAAGTTGTGATTTGACATATGAGGGAAGCGGGACTAAGGCCTGCAGAGGTGTACAATTTTTTCAAGTAGTGGTATGGAGGACCTCAACATGTACCTTTCTTGCGGGTATATATCAATAACCATATTGGCCGCGAGCGGAAGAAGTATTTGGAAGTCAATGACGCTCAAACATTGTTGGAGTACTTAAAAAACAAGCAGTTAGAAGACCCTTCTTTTTTTATGCCATACAATTAGATGAGGAGGATTGCCGGATAGCAAATTTCTTTTGGGCAGATGGTCAAGCTATCGTGGATTATGCTTGTTTTGGTGATACTTTGTCATTTGACACCACTTTTCAGACAAACAAGTTTCAGATGCCTTTTGCACCACTCCTTGGGACAAACCATCATAAGCAAACCATTCTTTTTGGAGCTGCATTATTGTGTGATGAATCCGCCGAGTCATTTAAATGGCTCTTCAACACATTTTTAACAGCAATGTCCGGGAAGCGACATGTCACTATTTTCACAGATCAGTGTGCAGCTATGGCCAAAGCAAACGACATTGTTCTCCCAAGCACAAAGCACTTTCTCTGTATTTGGCACATTTATCAAAATGCCGGTAAGCATCTTAGCCATGTAATTTCAATACATCCTCGGTTTCTTGCAGATTTTAAGAAAGTTGTATACATAGAAAATTCAGTGGCATACTTTGAGCAAAAGTGGCAAGAGTTGTTGATTATTTATGACCTTGTGGAGAACTCATGGCTGCAAACACTATTTGGTTTGCATGAGAAATGGGTTGCTGTGTATCGCAATGATTCATTTCATGCCGACATGACCTCAACTCAAAGGAGCAAAGGTATGAACAATGTGTTCAAGAAACAATTTCGCAAGAGGCTCTGCGTTTCGGAGATCTTAGTACAGTATGAGAAGTGTGCTACTAGTCTTCGTGAAAATGAGCTAGATGCAGATTTTAAGTCAAGGAAGAGTAATCCGGTTACTTATATAAAGAACTTACCAATGTTGAAGACTGCAGCTGAGTCATATACAAGGAGACTTTATTCTGATTTCGAGGAGCAGTTCAAACAGCAATTTTCTGTTACTTGCAAGTTGATTTCCACCGTGGGAACGGTTAGAACCTATAAGGTGATGCCTGTTGCATTTGAGGATGAAGCGCTAGTTATCTTTAATCATGAGAATGTGACCATATCATGTTCTTGTAGAAGATACGAATCCAAAGGTATGCAATCATCTTTTAACATTTTTTGTTTTATAGAATGGTGCATTACCACGTGTTTTATGATGCCACAGGTCTGTTGTGCAAACATGCTCTACGAGTGTTCAATATCAATGAGGTGTTCACTTTGCCATCCCAATATATACTACACCGATGACAAAGTATGCAAAAAGAGGATATTCTTTGAATAATAAAGAAGCTACGAAAGAAACCTTACAAACACGCGCTGCACGTATTTCTCGGAAAGCAACCTCTATTGCACTGAAATGCTCTATTTCATAAGAACTTATTGAAAAATTAGAGAAAGCTATAGATATGCTAGATCTAGAAGCAGATGAGTCACTAAGCCAAAGAAGACCTACCAAACCTCAAAGCGTTCTTATAAATTCGAGTGAGTCTATTGAAGACACAACAAATGGAAACATATCATTTAAAGTTCCCCAGTGATAAAGGGTCCAAAGGTAAAAAGAGCAAAAGATGCGCTTGAAAAGAAAAGAACAAAGAAGCAAAAGACTGGAACGAAGAAGCCACAGGCTAGATCAAAAAAGGTAATGCAACCATACTTATTCTTATTTTTGCCTCTCACAATTGCATATACAGTAGAGTTTGACGATATTACATGACTCATCAATACTAGGTGCAGGAAACAAAGTAAAAGCAAATACTCTTGTCGGAGAAGGTCCTCAACAATTTGTGGTAAGTCAGATTACTCTGCTTTCTTTGATATCTTTCATGTAATTTAAATGTTTCTAAACTTATTATGGCACAGGGGTCATTTGAGGAAAGCACAAGAACTAATACTCCAATGCCACAGTTCACAAATAATATGTTTCGTGGAGAAGGTCCTCAACAATTTACCGTAAGATAGATAACTTTGCTTTCTATAATATATTTCATGTTACTAACTGTACCAAAAAAAATCTAAATATTTTCATACTTGTTATGACACAGGGGTCATTTGAGGCAAGCACAAGAACTAGTACCGGAATGCCACAGTTCACAAATAATATGTTTTATCCAGCAGTTCCACAACAATTTACTGTAAGAGATCTTGAGGTTTTCTTTTCTCTTGTAATATAACTGTATCACAAAAATTCTAAGCAGATATCTCCCTTTTCACGACACAGGGATCATACGAGGCAAGCACGAGCTTTGGTACTTCTCACGGGGATTCTTCGACCATGTTTGGTCCATTCATCCAAGGAGGATATACAGACCTTCTGCTTCAAAATGATCGAGCTTCAGAGCTGCTGCCCGCTTCAAGAAGATTAGATTTTGATAGAGTGAATCCTAGAGGATGGAAGGAGTAGGCATAGTAATAATTTGTTTTCCTTCTTATGGTCATCGATGAATGTTAGTTTTAGAAACACATGTGTACTGCTGCAATATATCATTACAGTGAGTACCATTTATCAACTGTGTCGCTCATCATGTTGACACAAATCTGTCTGTTTTTTGTTTACCCTGGAACACTACTTAATTTCAAGGAACCTCAAATCTGAGGACAACAAACCACATGTTCATTCATGCAAAAATCTGATACACACCGGTATTTTCATATAGTTACATATAATTTCATAATCCTTGTGCTACACACCTACACGCAGGGGGAGTACAACCATCGGTATATTCCCATTTGGGTCTCTCACACCTAGGCTAGCAAGACACTAAGCTACATAGAACACATTTCTACTGATTTGCAGCAGCATCTTCATGTCTTCAAAACTTCCAGCAACATCGATCTGTTGATTGACCTGTCATTCAGCTGCGAAACCAGAAAGACAGTCGCCCTTCACATGCGTAGGATCAGCAAGGAGTTGCAGGGTTGTTTTATAGGCTATAGCTTCAGCTTTGCACAGAGAACAATTGAGCAGATAATAGCAATTCGTTGAGCACATTTATAACCATAGGGATCTTCCTGGCAATCTAGCATTCTAATGGACATGGTTGTACAGATGGAAGATGAAGCTCCGGTAGCTGAATGTCTGAAATTTCTGAACAAAATTGGAACTGCCTGCATAACACAACACCAAATTTCAGTAAAATATTTTAGTGGAAAATACATGAGGGGAAGAAGAGCGTGAAATAGCATGGTCTGGGGCTTCTTGTACCGTCGACGGGAACCGGGTGCTCGCCGACGCCGTCGCTTCTGCAAGCAGCTTAGCGGCGCGGGGGCGGCTCACAAGCAGAAGGTGGCGGTGAAGAATGGGGGGTCGCCGGCGCCGCCGTTTCGGCGAGATGCAGTAGAGCCGTGCCGGAGCGGGTCGCGAGCAGAAATCCGCGGCGACGATTCGAACGCTCGCCGGAGCTTCCGCGAGATGCAGCTCGAGCAGTTAGGTGCGGCTGATGGTTTTAATTTCTGAATTAAAACGATACGATTAGAAAGAGAGAGTACGCATGTAATACGTTTTGCATACAGACTAAGGGATACGGAGCAGCTTGGAGATTGGTGCAGCAAGCTGAATTGTCAACATCCGAGGAGGGGCCTCAGGAGAGAGTGCGTGCGGTCCAGTCCCAGAAAATTTTTGGGACGGAAGTTGTTATATTCTATCACCAGAGCACACGCATTTTCATTTTTTTCATATGCCTATTTTTTGTCTTCTCTCCTTTTTAGTCATGTTCTGTGCCTCTAAACAAAAATTGTAATGAGTTGCAAACATTCGCAGACAAAATAATTGCAATTTGGGTGACGAGCTGCTCATCATAGGTGAATATTTTAATAAAAAATCCGATAGAAATACATATTGGAACAGGGCTCAGTAAATATAACTTTGACCGCAACTCATTTCTTACTAAGTATATATCTTTAGCGATCTTTGGCACCGAATTCTTTTTGGAAAGTCATTTTGCCTCCTGAACTCCAGTGTTTCCTGTTTATTAAAAAAACTAAAAACTATACTTATAAGTTTGAAAAGATCATGAAACAAAATTTTAAAAATTGCTAATGATATATCCCACAAACGTGCAAAATCTCAATTCGAAGTGCTTTGTATTTCGAACTACACAAAAATGACAAAGTGTGACTTTTTATATGATTCGATACTACAGATCTACAATTTTGTCATTTTTGTGAAGCTAAAAATACACATTATTTCGAATTGAGATTTTTCATGTTTGTGTTATGAATCACAGGTTACATCCTGATTTATTTTTAGAATTTTTTGGAACCCAAAATATGTTCTAGATTATTGTTTTAAAAGTGGGATCACTTATGCCCATACACACGAAATCTCCACTCAATTCTTTTATACATTATCTTTCTATATCTACTAACGTGGATTATACATCATAGTAAGTTTCTTACTACATGTGCTTTCTTGTGACAATGTGGACACGACTCTTCCACTTTTGGTCTTTATGTTGTATGGATATACTCATGACATGGAATTTTGTCCACACACGTAGAACCATCCATATATATTGTTGTGCATAGAACGAAACACAAGCAAGCCATTAAAAAGGAGTCACAAGTGCCACAAACTGTTGTAGGAAATACAACTAGTATGAGGCCTTTTATTTGACGTCGGACAATGGCCAAGAGCTACATACAAAAGATGGTGCTAGATTTGTGAGTAAGCACCAGTTGTAGGCAGAAAACAACACATATCTTTTGAGGCAAAGTTATATCTATTCACATTTAAAACCATGATATGTTGAGTCACCATGAATATCTTTTTATCTATGTTAATAATTACATGTCATCATGTTTATCCTGGACTACTTTTTATGGCTATAAAATCAAACTTACAATTAGGAAACTAGCACCAATCCACCTTCTACAATCTCTTCAAACAATCATGGCAACTACCAGGTTTCCATCATTGTTGTTTTACTCCTGTATTTTTCTCTTATGCAATGGGTCAATGGGTCAGCTATTCGGACAGAGCTTTACCCCATGGCAAAGCTCTCGACAAGGAGGCTTAAGGGGGTGCAGATTTGATAGGCTACAAGCATTTGAACCACTTCGACAAGTGAGGTCACAAGCGGGTATCACTGAGTACTTTGATGAGCAGAATGAGCAATTTCGTTGTGTAGGTGTATCCGTCATCCGTCGTGTTATTGAGCCTCAAGGCCTCTTGTTACCTCAATACCACAATGCTCCTGGCTTGGTGTACATCCTTCAAGGTTAGTGTCTAATTGAATATAAAAATTGCCTTTGTTATACTTCACTTAGGATTTAGATGTGCCAAATGTTACACCGTTCATATTTTTTAACAATGAAACAAATGTGTTTTCTTTTAGGTAGGGGATTCACAGGGTTGACTTTCCCTGGATGCCCGGCGACCTTCCAACAACAGTTCCAACCATTTGATCAAGCGCAGTTTGCTCAAGGTCAAAGCAAAAGACAAAATCTTAAGGATGAACACCAAAGAGTTCACCACATCAAACAAGGAGATGTTGTTGCTCTACCGGCTGGCATAGTACACTGGTGCTACAACGATGGTGATGCACCGATTGTAGCTGTCTATGTCTTCGACGTAAACAATAATGCTAATCAGCTTGAACCAAGGCAAAAGGTAACTATACAACTTAATCCACACAAAATATATACAACTATTTACAAGTGACCCAACTATGATTTAAAGTATACATTAGTGGGATATTAATGAACTCTGTTTAACTTCATCGATATAAAATTTTAGGAGTTCTTGTTGGCTGGTAACAACAAGAGAGAGCAACAGTTTGGACAAAACATATTCAGTGGATTCAGTGTCCAACTTCTTAGTGAGACCCTTGGTATAAGTCAGCAAGCAGCACAAAAGATCCAGAGTCAAAATGACCAAAGAGGTGAGATAATTCGTGTGAGTCAAGGCCTTCAATTCTTGAAGCCTTTTGTTTCCCAACAAGGACCAGTAGAGCATCAAGCCTACCAACCAATTCAAAGTCAAGAAGAACAATCAACCCAATACCAGGTAGGGCAATCACCACAATATCAAGAAGGACAATCAACTCAATACCAGTCAGGACAGTCATGGGACCAAAGTTTCAATGGTTTGGAGGAGAATTTCTGTTCATTGGAGGCAAGGCAAAACATCGAAAACCCGAAACGTGCCGACGCGTACAACCCACGTGCTGGCAGGATAACACATCTCAATAGCAAGAATTTTCCCACCCTTAACCTGGTGCAAATGAGTGCTACAAGAGTAAATTTATACCAGGTATTTATGATATTATATTCAACACACTATCTTATTTTTAGATATTCTAAGCTTCATACAACCGGTTAATAATATGGCATACAAATAATTGCTATTGCAGAATGCTATTCTTTCACCATACTGGAACATTAATGCTCACAGTGTCATGCACATGATCCAAGGACGTGCTCGAGTTCAAGTTGTCAATAACCATGGTCAGACCGTATTCAATGACATTCTTCGTCGCGGACAACTGCTAATCATACCACAACACTATGTTGTTCTCAAGAAGGCAGAGCGTGAAGGATGCCAATATATTTCATTCAAGACCAACCCCAATTCTATGGTTAGCTACATCACAGGAAAGACCTCCATCTTACGTGCATTGCCCGTTGATGTCCTCGCCAATGCATACCGCATTTCTAGGCAGGAAGCCCAAAACCTCAAAAATAATCGTGGAGAAGAGTTTGGTGCATTCACCCCTAAGTTTACACAAACGGGCTCCCAGAGTTACCAGGACGAGGGAGAGTCATCTTCGACTGAGAAGGCGTCCAAGTGAATAAGTGAGTGTAATGGAAACTAGTATAGTGAAATAAAGGCATCGCATGTTTGCAGCCTAGTGGTATATAACCGCTTATCTCAATAAAAAAGTTTCTCCGTGTTATATTGTTTGCTTGTTTCTTGTACTTTTCTTAATTTTATCTTTTATGATCAACCAACTTACCTCTCTTCTTCGTTTTTTGCCACTCTTCACATATGCATATCGAGGAGACGTATAGTCCACTTGTACTAGATTTATTTTTTGGTACTATCTTTTGTGGTTCGAGTATTTCTCGGATCCGATAAAAACCTTCAATTTACTCATGCTAGATTTTTTCAGCAAACCTAGCCACCTAAAATTGTGAATCACATACCTTAAAATTTCTATGCTAAAGTGTGCGATTTTTCTGTTCTATAGATCATGACATATTTTTTTGGAGAAAAATTATGATATCTTTTCTTTTTGGATAAATATTATGACATCATTTACCATGGACATTGTTTATTGCGACATGATTAAGCAACTCTTCGCAATGTGATAATTAATATTGATTGTATCCTCAGGTCCAACTAGCGTCAAATAATGGTTTGGTATTTATTGGTATTGGGAAAATCATGTCTATGGCTGAAGGTGATGGAATAGATCATCCAATAAAATGGAATGAAACCTAAAGTAAACTGGTGCAACAGTAGTATTTATTTCAACTCAAAATAACAATGGCAGAAGTAGCTAAAGCATCCACGGTGCAAAGCTTATAACCATGGACAGGTCTTCAAATCTTCAATCGTCGTGGTGAAATGGTGAATAAGCAATCCAATTACGATGATGATGCCCATGCATGGCGCTGCCACGCTCTTGCCTTTGCAAATTCCTGGTTAATCTATTTCTTCAAAGCTATTGTTTGTTGCTTGAAAAACAAACTTGAGATCATTTGTACACATCATATGCATTTACAAGATTAAAAAGGAATCCAAATCTCCACACATCAAGCATAAACAACGATGCTGCAAAACAACTCATGGAGGGACATCACATTGGATAACCTTTTGCGACTACTAGAATTTACTCAACCATATATGAGAGCATCATTGTCATCAAAGTAGTTCATAGACGAATACGCGAGCTTCGCCTTGCCGCCTGCATTTCGTTTTGTCACATCATGACTTGTGTGAAAGATTGCATGTCTACTGCACTACTCAATGCACATACACAATTCACAATAAGGATGAGACACATTCAGATGAGAAGCACAACCCTCCCAGCCTATCACTCTTGAGATTTTCAAAATGACACTTCAACAACAAAGCTTTACATGACTAATTTCCCCTAGATCAATCCCAGACTTTTTACTCCTCCGGCCATACCTTAGAAAGTAGAAGGTACAAAACAAACATGTGTCTGTTGTTTCATATCAAGATACACACTACATAATAGATTGTCTCCCAAACCTCTTCTTAGTCTAAACAAAAAACATACAAACAGTACAACTTTCATTTGGAAAAACTAACACCATGAGTTCCGTTTTCGTGTCATAGCCTGGACAATATTCTTGGAGCGAAAAATCTTGTTCTACAAATATAGTGCTTTATTAGATCACAATCTGGGAAAACACATCCTACAAACCACTTATTACAACCACTTTGTTTGGTATCAATTTATATAAATAAGCCACCGTAGCAGGCTACCTTTTTGTCGACTCAAATCGTTGCTCTCTTTCAGAAATCCACTCATCAGAATACTCCAATCTGTTGACAATTCTACAAAAAATAAAGTTTTTTCCATTAGTCTCAAAAGCAACATTGCACCAGATACTGAACTCCAATCTTGTAAGAAAAAGAGAACACCTATTTCTGAAGACGATATGTCTGGATTAGCAAGATTAACACATATATTAGACCTTTACCTAGCTGATAGAGCCAACATAGCTGCAACACGGGATATTAAAAATAGAGACAAACCCTAATTAATCCCTTACTCAACCGTTGCCCCAGTATATGCTCTATGCAGCTTCTCCTTATCAGAAATCTGCATCGATCTACTCTGCATTAGCTCCCCGCATGGTAATAATCGTGTTAGTGCATATGAAAATAAAAAATGCTGATGTGAGTAAAAGAGGAGAAATCAAAATGTTTCTTGCTAGGAGGAATGCATGACCTTAGTTAAATATGCACTACAAATAAAATAACATAGGTTAGAAACCAAATTGTACCTAGCATATGGTATCTGCGGCTTCCTTTTCGACACCTCTTTACCTCTAGAGTCGACTGAGACCGAACTACACCAACAACTGATACGCCTGTCAGGAGGCTGACGGTGTATACACATATCTCATAAAGATCAATTACAACAAAAAATCATAACCCAACAAAAAATACACACAACTAAATAACCTACTAATACCGTATTATCCATAATAGTGACCAATATGTCTTTGGATTACCTCAGGTTGTAATAGTATAAAATAAAGAGTATGGTACATTATCCTTTTTGGTCAAAACTGTCTTGTATTTATTATCTATAGGTTGCATGGTGTGAAACACAGGTCGAATCTATGGTTGGTTGGCTGTAACTGATCTTTAGCAGGCATAACTTCAAAGTACCGGAGATAGTACACCTGACCATCCAATAAACATGTTTAACTTGAGCTTCTGGTATAAAATGATGGATTCCATCTCGCTGCAACCAAAATATGAACTTATGAAGATAGCTAATGTAAAGCAAAGCAATCTGACAAAAAATCATGCCAAATGTATATTAAGATATGAAAGGATATTGCCTGACAGTACACACAAAATTATCATGTTCTGCTTGCGTGGTACCAACAAATATAGCAACTAAATATTAAGGGTCACACCTAAAGGTGGGAACAGAACCTTCTTGTTTTCATGACCTTAAGCTTTTTTTCTCAAACAAACATCAGTGAAGCTTCCACCTGTCCATTTGTGAAGCAGATAATATTTATGTAAATCGGTGACTCAAGCCATAATAGGCTAAGGTAGTAACATAAGAATTAATAGATAACACTGCATGGAGATAGTTTGGGTATGAATTCACAAATGAGAAATATGCAAAGATACTGTATTTATTCACACAAGCATATATAATATGATGGACATCTTCAAAAGATAAGGTAAGTCGATTTTCCTTAATACATGTTGCCCATGGGTTGTTTCTCGGCATCACCTTACCATGAAAAGGAGTGCATGGGCGCATGCAATCGATATTGAATCATACCATGAACGGCATGGTGGTGGTGGATCGCGCTGCAAAATCAACTCATGTAGGATGTATACATCTTATATGAAAGTTGTAGATATTTCACATGAAAAATATGAAGCGAATTAGTCTGGATGCACATTAATTATAATAGATTGTAATCCCTGTATCGCACAAAGTCAGTGACATATTTTGAACTATTCACCTGATAAATAAATCTCTTCAAATCCACATTAAGAAAAATAGATGGTAGATCACCTGACAGGAAACATATCAAGCACACAACTTCTAACTGATGGAACCATCAACTCTCACCTTCTGAACCGTGACACACAAGAAAATTAGGGATCAGATTCTAATAACCAAACGAATTGAACAAAAATAAATTGTTTTTCCTAAGTACACAGGTTGTCCATATTGGGATTATTGGCCTCAACTGGCCAACTGGTTGCAAGAAGGAGACCTTGGGTGCCTGCAACTGATGGTTGAATCTTACCTGAGACGATCCGAGACGCAAACAGACCACAAACAGATCGGAGGAAAAAATAGGAAGGGGACCCCTCCTCTTGCTTGTCCACTCTCTCCACTGCCACCTCTCCTCTACCTCACTCCTCTCGCTGATAGTCCACAGCGTTCGCCAGAAATAGATGGTTCGAAGGACAAGGGCAGGCCAACGGGAGAGGGTGAAGTAGATGTGATGAGGATAGACAGACGGAGCAGGTTGTGTACCTCCAAAACACGATGCAGGTAGGTGTTCCACCATGAGCTCCATGTCCGCATTATCGTCACCTAGCTCACCATGGGGGGTAGGGGTGGGGGTGGGAAGACCCATCACCTACCTCCTTGATTATCCACAAGTGTAGGGGATCGCAACAGTCTTCGCGGGTAGTATTACCCAATTTATTGATTCGACACAAGGGGAGCTAAAGAATACTTGCAAGCCTTAACAACTGAGTTGTCAATTCAGCTGCACCTGGAAATATTTATTGCTCACAGAAGTTTATCAGTAGCAACAGTTTGTAGTAGCAACAGCAAAGCAACAGCAATAGTGAAACATGAGTAATAGTAACAGTAACGGTAAACAGTGGGATTCGAGTGCGATAGGCATAGGGATGGATGGACGGGAGTTGCATGGACGAGTCTAAATATGTAACTTCAAGATCTAGGGCATTGCAGATAAATAATAACAAGCACCCAATTACTAAGCAATCCTAGGCATGTGCTCCATATATAGTCATACGTGCTCACAATGAGAACTTGCACAATAACTTCTGCTCAGTCAGCCCGTGGCAGTGGGGCCTCTAGGGAACTACTGGCAATTAAGGTGCTCCTTTTAATAGAGCACTGGAGCAAAGCATTAACACTTCGTAAACACATGTGATCCTCACATCACAGCCATCCCCTCCGGTTGTCCCAATTATTGTCACTTCGGGGCCTTTGGATCTGGACAATGATATGTGTACACAACTTGCAGATAAGATCACAAACAATACTATCATAATGATTCAATAATAAGTTCAGATCTGAGATCATGGCACTCGGGCCCTAGTGACAAGCATTAAGCACAACAAGTTGCAACAAAGTCAAATAGTACTAAAAGAGATACTAGGCACTATGCCCTAACAATCTTATTCGATTACATGATAGAACTCATCCAATCCCTACCATCCCCAAGCCTACAGCGGGGGATTACTCACTCATGGATGAGGGAAACATTGATGGTTGATGGAGAGGCGTTGGTGATGACGATGGCGATGATCCTCTCCAAATTCCCCGTCCCAGCAGGGTGCCAAAACGGAGTTTCTGGATCCGAATCTTGGTTTCTGATGGTGGCGGCGGAGCGGAACTCTTCTCTGGAAAACGTCGACCCCCCATCGGTTTTTAGGTCAAAGGGTAACTTATAGGCGCAGAGGGAACCCGAGGGGGTTCCTGGGGTGGCAGCACCCCCTCCCCCTAGGCGCGGGGCAGGGCCCATCCGCGCCTGGCAGGGGTGTGGGCCCCCCAGGCCTCCACTCCGTCTTGTCTTCTAGCTCTGTGGGTCTTCTGGTGAAATATAATTTTTGGCATATTTTCCGGGATTTTTCCTGATAGTTGATTTTCTGCACAAAAACTAGACACCAAGGTAATTCTGCTGAAAACAGCGTCAGTCCGTGTTAGTTGTATCCAAATCACACAAGTTTAGAGGAGAAACAATAGCAAAAGTGTTCGAGAAAGTAGATACGTTTTGGACGTATCAACTCCCCCCAAGCTTAGCTTATTGCTTGTCCTCAAGCAATTCAGTTGAAAACTAAGTGCGATAAAAGAACATTCACGAACACATTTGCTTCATATGATATATATATTCTTAGCACAGGAGTAGATACTTAAACCATTCATAATAAGAAATATGCAACCAAGTCTACTCAATAGTCATTGCAATCTATGAAGAGAAACCAACTCAATAATAATAAGTAGCATGGAACATAAACATAAGCAACATTGCAATGCTCATAGTAAGGTATGATAGAGTGGTATCTCGCTTTCCTTTGTTTGTAGAGCACAATGTAAATGCCAAGGCACCCCTGAAGTTCAAGTGAAGACTAGAGGTAAAAATATCAAAGATACAAGCATCAAAGTCATGACATAATTAACCAAGCTTTGTAACAAACACAAGAATGACAATTATGCTCTCAAGAAGGTGCTCATAGAATAAGTGGTGACTCAACATGGAAGTGAAAAGGTTTTTGAAAAGTTTGAAAGGCTTCCTAATGATGAAAGGAAGGTACTCATTAGCTCTGAGCTCTCATTGCCCCTATCATACGCATCTTTATGTGGTTAAGGTGAAAGTGAGGTCCAGTATGAGTTATATGCTTGACAGACCATAAACTAGAAATCCCAAGTCCCTTGAGTACGAGGGCCGCTCCGCATGCTACTCAACTTTGGTTACCTATAAGTTCTTGCCATTGTACATACATGCATATCATAGAGAACCGCCGACGGGATACCCCTTGCACATGATACAGGAGCTATCCCGTGATCAAAATGACAAGGAAAGCAGACAATGAGCATCTCAGCGATCTTTTTATTTACTATGTGCATAGCTTTTTATTGACCATGCTTCACAGAATGCTCATTATGGTGATGCTGCAAGTTCCCACCATGATTAGGCATGGCTTAGGCTAGCGGCTTAGGCGTTTCTCTAACACATATATAGACTCCATGAATTCACAAGCTCCCCTTTTATTTCACACCATCGACATCCGCAAATAAAAGAGCAAAGTATCAACTGGATAGGATATCCAAAAAGTGTTGAAAGTGTTCCCGTGGCAGCACGGTTCTGCTGACTCCCAGCATATAATTTGCAAGCATATAAATTTCATGGACAGGTCACAATGGTTCAAGATTATTAAGCGCAAGGAATAAAGTATGCCTTCAAATTCGTGAGAGCTTTACTAACTAACTTTTTCAAAACAGACAAACATTTTATTTGGAAGAAAACAAAGCATATTGAATATGCACTGACATAGCAAACGATGCTAATAGGTAGGTATGCTGGACACAGTTGGCAATATTGGTTTGGGAGTTGGAAGCACAGGTAGAGCTCATACTCAGTGCGAGTGAAGGCTAGCAATAGAGAGGGAGCAACAAACGAGAGAGCAATAATTGTCATGATCATGCTTGCAACAAAACGGTACTAATTATGGCATGAAAGTGATACAAGTACTCTGAGAGAAAATAAATCATCAAGGCTTACTAACTATTGATTAGTCATATGCATGCGTGAGAATGTGCCAAGTCGATTCACATGAAACTTCCAGAGGAGGATATAATAATATCATACCAAAATATGAATAAAACAATGCAAGCAAATATTCATATGACATGCTACTATTAGCAAGCTGGAGCTAATCATAGACAAGCAAGAACTACTAAGCATACATTAGTAACACACTCCTTACAATGAACAGACTAAGCATGCTCACAATGATGAGTATATGTACAAAAAATGAAAACAAATAGAGTTCGTTACCAGCCTCTTACCACACCTCAAGCTTTCTTAATCTTCATTATTGCCCTTCACTTGTGTGACTTGAATAATAACATGAAACCCAAAATCCACTGAGGACGGATGAACCCTACGAACAACTCACAAAACCAAAGAAGAACAACAAATATTTTTGGTGTTTACGATTTTTCAAACAAGCCAACAAAGCAAAAACAAGCAAAACAAAAACAAACCAAGCAAAGCAAAATCTTTTTGGATTTTTCTTTTAAGGCAAACCAAAGAAAAAAGCAAAGAAACAAACCAAGATAAACAACAAAAATATTTTTGGTATTTTTGTGTTTTTGAAAAAGAAGCAACAAGAACCAAAAAGAAAGCTAAACAATGGATATAGAAAGAACCGACCGAACATGATATATAGATGAGTGTGATGTTAGTATACCTCCCCCCAAGCTTAGGCTTTTGGCCTAAGTGGGGCTCAATCCCATGGTGCCCAAGTAGATGCACCTCCGTAGTACCACGAGGAGGCTCCCTCGTCCTGGTACGAGATCGAGGACTCCCCTGTGTAGTGTACAACGGGGTCATACGAGTGTGCTTCCTCCTGATAGTGTCCATAGAAGCTAAGAGGGCGCAGCTTGTCATCCATCTCCTCCTTGGATCGTGACAAAGGTCCCTGTGAAATACTGAACAAAGTGGTTTGGGGTAGAGGGATCTCTCTCTTCCCCGTCAATAAACAGCATTTTATAAACCAAGTTCTCAAGGGTAGATCCATTAGTGACAAAGTGGTGCGCCTTCATGGCAGCAAGATCAAGCCTCTGAGGAGCCAAAACTGTATCATTTGGATCAATAGAAATGTCCAAGGCAGTAGCAACACGCATAGCAATAATTCCCCCATAAATGGGTCCCTTAACAGTTAAACGATGAGCAATGAGAGAACCAAGATTGTACTTGGTATCATTGTTGAGTTCAGCAGCTAAGAAAGCCAAATGATAGCTGGAAATATTACTAGTGTTCTCCCTACCAAGAACACTAGTGGCCAGATAGTAAGTGAAGTACCTGATGGATGGAAGCTGAATGTTTCTTATCTTTCCCCGTTGAGCTCTACGGTTATCATCATTGGTTATTCCGTGGTAGAGCTCCAACAAATCAGAGGATTGAGCTGGAATCTTCTTTGCTGATCCAGTTGTACCAAGTCTCAGAGCCTCACAAAATTTCTTCAACGTCATATGATAAGACCTGCCATAAATCTTGAAAGAAACATCGGGGTTGAACATGTTGTTAGTAAAGGAGAAGCTCTCCGCAGATGTTTTAGTGAGCGTAGCATATTGCACGCTCTCATCCTGCATAAGACTTATTATACCAGCCCTCCGAACCAAGGTCATAAAATCATCAAAAATCCCAGCAGCCCGCAAGAAGGTTTGGCAAGGAAAGGTGGAGGGGTGTGCATCCCCCTCATCTCCCTCGTCACCGAATCGCAGAGTGATGAGATCCTCATTGTATGAGGGCCTAGCATAGGAGGATGATCTTGAAGGCCTTGCCCTTCTAGATGCATCACTCTCAAATATCTCTCCAAAAGTGTGGTTGTCCATGACCACTCTTTTCTCATACTTGATAGCAATGGTCCCAATCATAATAGTTTCAAAATTTTCCTGTGGAATGGGACAATATATTTAGATTTTGACCGGATACGAAATCACTGGTGCTCGATCTAGTGGTATTTTTATGGGGATTCTTTTTATCGTTGTAGGATCCCTATTCAAGATTACTGCAGTTCCTTTTCGGACGGCGCCCTATAGGTAGTAGGGTAGGGTGGGTGGTACCGCTCAGATAGCGGCCAATCCTCCTAACTGCGCGCGGGCCGGGCTTAGAGCGCGTCAATATAGCATCTCCGATTTCCATCACCGACTCCGCCATCAGAGAATCAAAGCTTTTAGTCAGTTCTTATTGGAGCTTGTTGATCAAACTCTTCGCGGCTTACAAACGAGCTTTTTGGAAGGCATGGGCGCCCGCCTAGATGAAGGGATTTTCTCATCTTGAGGTGTCGGGATGAGTCAGCTAGCTCCCTGACCTAGTAGCAAGTTGGCACTACACGCTATGTAGCGGGGAATATTCCTAACAAAGCTCCCCCTCCTCCCTACCATGGGATTCCAGATTGATCGGTGGATACACCGAACGAAGGAAAGAAGGACGCCTGGCCCTAATCCTTCATTACCAAGAACAGATCGTCGTTCTTTTAAAAACTCTCGATGCTACCTGGGAGTTGGCACAGCGCTTTCAATCAATCTTGCTCATCTGGTCTGCCCGGTCAAATCAGTGATCATGCCCCCTTATTCTAGCGGAGGAACAGCTTCATCATATTCATTCCCTTGCTAATCCGCCTTCAAGCCTTGTTCCTTCTTCCGCTTCATCTATCTACGCATTTTCCTTTGTAGACGGATAAGTGATTCTATAACCTTAGCTTTTCTCCTTTTCCACACTGCCTGATTGTGCGGACCGGCCGGGAGCCGAGTCACTAAAGGCCCCTCGTCAAGTATTGCACCGTCATCATTGACGCCTACAAGGAAGTTCGCCTGAACTCGTTAGTGCTTAATTACTCCAGAGGTCCTCTGTATCGGGTATCCAACCTTGATGCTCTCAATATTTTCAATGGAATTAAGTCAATAGCTCTTAACAACCTTCTTGGGAAAATAAACAGTGTGCTCTTTGTCATCAATATTGAATTTTACTTTTCCTTGATTACAATTAATAAGAGCACCTGCAGTATTAAGAAAAAGTCTCCCAAGAATAATAGACATATTATCATCTTCAGGCATTTCAAGCACAACAAAATCAGTCAAAACCAAGCAATTATGAGCCACTTGAACAGGAACATCCTCACATATACCAACAGGAATAGTAGTTGACTTATTATCCATTTTCAAAGATATATCAGTTGGTATCAACTTTTCTAGATGGAGTCTCTTGTAGAGAGAAAAAGGCATAACACTAACTCCAGCTTCAAAATCACATAAAGCGGTTCTAACGTAATTATTCTTAATAGAGCAAGGAATAGTTGGTATACCTGGATCACCAAGTTTCTTTGGAACCTTACCATTGAAGGAGTAATTAGCAAGCAAAGTAGAAATCTCCTCATTAGGAATCTTCCTTTTATTAGAGACAATACCCTTCATATACTTTGAATAAGGAGTCAATTTAATAGCATCAGTCAAAGGAATTTGCAAAAATAAAGGTTTCATCCACTCACAAAACTTGTTGTAGTGTTCTTCCTCCTTTGAATTGTGTTTATTACCTGGAAAAGGCATAGGTTTCTGCACCCAAGGTTCTCTCTCACTACCATGTTTCTTAGCAATAAAATCTTCCTTAGTGTACCTAGTGTTCTTAGTGTGCTTCTCAGGTTCTTCCTCAACTTCCTCCTTATCAGGAGCATCATTATTATTACCACTCTCAGTTTCAGCATCAGAGACAGATATACTATTAGGATCTACAGTAGGTTCAAGTGGTTCCTCAACTATCTTATGTTTCTTTTTCTTTCTCTTATGAGTACTACCACTACTTTCACCTTGTTGAGAATCCTGCATAATTCTTTTAGGGTGTCCTTCAGGATATAAAGGATCTTGAGTAGCTATACCACTCATAGTTCTAATTCCATAAGCATGTTTATCTCCTGAAGCATTAACTAGCATATATTTTTGTACCTTAGCAAGTTGATCAAGTTGGGTCTGAACCATTTGAAAGTGTTTACAAAGCATTTTAATATCATTAGAAGTTCTTTCCATAATATCTTTCAACTCATTGATAGCTCTAGAGTTTTCCAATAAATGATTCTGAACTTGTTTATTAAAATTACCTAGTTTAACAATAAAAATGTCAAGTTCCTCTAAGCATTGATCAGGAGGCTTACCATAGGGAATATCACCTTCATCAAAGTGTTGGAGAGAGTGTACCACAATAATAGATGAGTGGGGAATTGGCTTACATAATTCTTCTTCTATGGGAGGTAGATTCTTCACATCTTCAGCTCTAATACCTTTCTCCTGTAGACACTTCTTAGCTTCCTTCATCACTTCATCATTTAATGAAATAACTCCCCTCTTCTTTGGTGTTAGTGTTGGAACTAGTTCAGGCACAATTGGTTCAAGAGTAATAGGCTCAGGTATATTTAGCTCAGTTGAAGTCCAATCATCATAATTATTGCTTATCTTAGCCATTAATTCTTCAGCATTTGTAGGAGTTCTTTTCTTGAAAACACAATCAGCAAAGCTATCTAGGTAGGTCCTAGAATCATCAGTTAGTCCATTATAATAAATATCAAGAAGCTCATTCTTAGGCAATGGACATACAGGATGTGCATGAATCAAGGCACAGAACCTTGTCCATGACTCAGGCAATTTCTCTTCTTCTCCCTGTTTAAAATCAAAAAGTCTCTGCAAAGCAGCATGTCTAGCACTGGGAGGAAAATATTTCTCGAAGAAAGAAGCAATCAAGCAATCAGGGCTATCAATGGAACCAAGAGGTAATCTATTAAACCAATCCCTAGCTTCCCCTTTTAGTGAAAAAGGAAAGATCTTAGTAACAAAGTACTTGCGCATCTTAAAATCATCAGAGAACAAAGCACTCATAGTGGAAAGCTCATTCATATGAGCCACAACACTCTCATTTTCAGTCCCACAAAAAGGTTCTTTCTCAACAATGTCCAAATAGGATAAATCATGAGAGAAATCATAATCTTTATCTTTAATATCTATGGGAGAGGTGGCAAACTTAGGATCAGAGGACAACTTAGGAATAATGGTGCGTCTAGCAAGGAGACTCTTAATAGCACTAGTACCATGTGTGTTTCGGCACTCTTCAACAAATTCATCAGTGAACTCAATGTAACCATCATTAATATCATAACTTTCTCCAGACTCAGGTGAGCTAACAGGTGTAACAGTGTCTTCACTAGGAGTTTCATTATTTCCTAGACTAGCCATAGTAGCATCTAGGAAAGGACATAATGAACCACTCGCATCAAGCACAGTAGAAGTAATATCATGAGCATCAAAAGAAGTTTCAGATTCAGCAGTAGTAGCAGTGTGTGTAGCATGAGTATGTGGTGGCGGTGTGACAAGCTTACTTATAACAGACGGTGAATCAAGAGCAATAGAGGTGTTTAGGACTGTACTTCTTCTTGTCGTGGATGGTAAAATAGGGAACTTTCCATCACGAGACTTACCCATGATGAACGGAGCAGCAGTGAACAATAATAGATCCAAGTGAACTTACAAATAAAACTATGCTCCCCGGCAACGGCGCTAGAAAATAGTCTTGATGACCCACAAGTGTAGGGGATCGCAACAGTCTTTGCGGGTAGTATTACCCAATTTATTGATTCGACACAAAGGGAGCCAAAGAATATTTGCAAGCCTTAACAACTGAGTTGTCAATTCATCTGCACCTGGAAATAGTTCTTGCTCACAGAAGTTTATCAGTAGCAACAGTTTGTAGTAGCAATAGCAAAGAAACAGCAACAGTGAAACATGAGCAATAGTAACAGTAACGGTAAACAGTGGGATTCGAGTGCGGTAGGCATAGGGATGGATGGACGGGCGTTGCATGGACGAGTCTAAACATGTAACTTCAAGATCTAGGGCATTGCAGATAAATAATAACAAACATCGAAGTACTAAGCAATCCTAGGCATGTGCTTCATATATAGTCATACGTGCTTGCAATGAGAATTTGCACAACATCTTCTGTCTAGTCAGCCTGTGGCAGCGGAGCCTCTAGGAAACTACTGGCAATTAAGGTGCTCCTATTAATAGAGCACCGAAGCAAAGCATTAACACTCCATGAACACATGTGATCCTCACACCACAGCCATCCCCTCCGGTTGTCCCAATTATTGTCACTTCGGGGCCTTTGGATCCGGATAATGATATGTGTACACAACTTGCAGATAAGATCACAAACAATACTATCATAATGATTTAATAATAAGTTCAGATCTGAGATTATGGCACTCGGGCCCTAGTGACAAGCATTAAGCACAACAAGTTGCAACAAAGTCAAATAGCACTAAAAGAGATACTAGGCACTATGCCCTAACAATCTTATTCGATTACATGATAGAACTCATCCAATCCCTACCATCCCCAAGCCTACAGCGGTGGAGTACTCACTTATGGATGAGGGAAACATTGATGGTTGATGGAGAGGCGTTGGTGATGACGATGGCGATGATCCCCTCCAAATTCCCCGTCCCGGCAGGGTGCCAGAATGGAGTTTCTGGATCTGAATCTTGGTTTCTGATGGTGACGGCGGAGAGAAACTCTTCTCTGGAAAACGTCGAACCCCCCTCGGTTTTTAGGTCAAGGGTAACTTATAAGCGCAGAGGGAACCCGAGGGGATGCCTGGGGTGGCCGCACCCCCCTAGGCGCGGGGCAGGCCCACCCGCGCCTGGCAGGGTGTGTGTCCCCCCCCCCCCCATGCCTCCACTCCGTTTTGTCTTCTGGCTCCGTGGGTCTTCTGGTGAAATATAATTTTTGGCATATTTTCTAGGATTTTTCCTGATAGTTGATTTTCTGCACAAAAACTAGACACCAAGATAATTCTGCTAAAAACAGTGGCAGTCCATGTTAGTTGTATCCAAATCACACAAGTTTAGAGGTGAAACAATAGCAAAAGTGTTCGAGCAAGTAGATACGTTTTGGACGTATCACTTCTCTTCAAAGGCGGCAAGGGTGGGGGCGAGACCACCCGGAGCGCTGGCTCCCGGAGTAGGCGCTGCCAAAAGTGAGAAGGGGACGGGGGAGGGGAGAATTGGGAAGGTGATGGAGCGGTGGCGGTGGTTGGCGAACAGAAACCCTAGGGCGCGCGCGCGCGAGAGAGAGAGAGAGAGAGAGAGAGAGAGAGAGAGAGAGAGAGAGAGAGAGAGAGAGAGAGAGAGAGAGAGAGAGAAGACCGTGTGTATTTTTTTCCTTTTTGGCTCACACTGGGTTGAATTGTGACTTTGGGTGGTGTATATTGCGGCAATGACCCACACGTCAGAGACAGAAATCGGTAACCAGCAGAAGCATGCACCGCATATGCCCTCAGAATCGCTGCATGCGACCAGGCTTAAGCTATAAAGTAATAAGATACATCTCCAATGTTATCATTAAATTCCTAGGAAATGACACCTTTTTAAATTTTGAGAGTGCTTTTGGAAGAAGAAAAGAAGTAACCAACAAAGCGGATGATTCACTCAATACACCATGATGTGCTCTAGAATATAGACATGGCGCAAGATGTGAGACTCAGCTGTCTACATAACTTTGAGGTAGGCAATGCAAAACAATGTAAGCTAAGGTTTGGAGATAAGAATGACTATGATGCAAGCTTGTCACTAATTGGCATATCCCTTATTCCAGAACTTGAAACTTAGACTGACCAACTATACGATGAATTATGTATACCAGGACCCATGTATCTTTAGAATATGACAGATTTCGGACGTGATGTCATACTTTGTCGAACAATAGAGAACATTTATGTTCCCCAAGTCCTAGCTTTCTAGGAGCGCATATTTGCAGAAAACCTTTGCTCGAAGTGCCCTGCATAATTATTCATATATAACCCTAGATAATTCATATGGATGCTGGTGCCGGCATTAAATCTGGGAAGCAA
The DNA here is from genome assembly GCA_910589765.1 of Avena atlantica. Lineage (NCBI taxonomy): Eukaryota > Viridiplantae > Streptophyta > Magnoliopsida > Poales > Poaceae > Avena > Avena atlantica. The sequence goes on from OU342736.1 coordinate 421,182,068, forward strand.
ACAAACTCAAATAGCAACATGAGGAAATCTAAAGATGACATACAACTGATATTTTCCAACTCAGTTCACTTCCGAGATTCTATGACAGATAAATAACTCTTAAGATTGGAACAAAGGAGATATGAGATTTCCATCAGATACTACTCCCTAAATATTCTATTCAAGAGTCTGATACTTGCAATACTGACACAGACCACATGTAAAATACCATTGAGAAAATGTAAAAAAATCTCGAGTTCATGACATCTAAATTAGTTCCAGGATATCACACCAATAGGGCATAAGGCGCGTACTACAACAAAAGGGTTAATCAATGTGAAAAAATGAATGCAACAATCATCAATATAAGAGGATCCTACGTAGTCTATATTGCTAAAAACTTACCACGACCTGAATGAAAGAACACAATGGAACACAACATAACATGGTCTAAACCACCTTTAATTGTTACATAAGTAAACTAATGGAGCTGATTTTCAGCAAACTAAATCCGTACCTTATAGTCCAGATCCCAACACATCACATAGCCTAGCTGCCTGCAGCCTTGACATACATTAGATATTAGATATTTATATTTACTTAAAAGGCAACAATATGCAGCAGCTCTACGTGTGCCAACTTTCTCTCAAAATTCTAGGTATAACGACAACTTAAGAACAAAAAATTAGAAATAGGTTAGCTTTAAAGGAGTTTTTCTTTATCATCTTTTTTACATGACAGATTTATTAGGTCAGATTATCTTAAAAAAATGGTATCATTAATTAATAAACACTGGTAATTGATACTATACACAATTGATGATGTAGAAATTACCAGAGTGCAAAAAGGAGTGGGCTGGTTCAGTACCTAGGACCAAACAAATAAGCAATAGAACCAAGTGCGCGTAACATAGAAGAGATGCAGTCAACTGAAATAACCACAGTGAGGGTAACAATCAACTCAAACTTTGAAACAAATTAATTATTCAAAATAAAAAATTATATAAGGACCAGCAAGAAATACCGGTTTATTCAAAATCCTATAGAGGTTGGTCAAATTATCTACAACCAACCTTGTATGAATAATTAATTTTTTTTGTATCCTATTGTTAACAACTCTTGCAAGTTGCAGATCTTCATGGAGCTTCTATGTATCCAACAGGTAGAAGGAATCGAGCTTAACTATATGAAAATAGCCTAACAAATTGCACAAGCATGTCAAACATATCGCGTACCTTCCAGCTCCCACCAAAACTATCGTCCTCCAAGTAGACCAGCTAGAGCAACTCTTACAGTCCCCTATCGAATAGGAAGAGCACAAAAAAGATTTACAAATCGAAAGGGGGAAAACATTTCCATACATTTCAGAATAGGAAAGTTCGGAGATCAAAGTATAAGTACCTGGGCGTCATCATCGAATATGCAGAATCAGTTCTGATATCTCTAAAGAGTTCCAAATATCCATTTCATTTGGAGTTCTTTAAACTCAGATTTTACCACTTTAGCAACAAAGCATTATTGAGTTAGCAAGCAATGTATGAGTACAACACACATACCAATAGCTTCCATTAATTTGTCTACAACAACTAAGTATTCCTCTCCCTCCAACCTAGGTTGCCTGAATCCTAAATCTAAGAAAATACTCACTTAGTAAGCTACGCTATGATGTCGGAATTTACTCAAAATAGAAATCAGTTACTGCTCTTTTATTAGAAGGAAGTATTATTAGAATCTTGAGTCATCTTCCGAATTAAATCAATCTACCGAGAAAATTGTGGAAAATTTCACCAGGAAACCAATGGAACTTCATTAAATCAAATTTCACAAAAGACATGAAACACAATCACCCATAGAAAAATAAGGGAGTAGTAAGAAACCTGAAGGAGGACGATTGCACCAAACTTTGAGGGCACTGTCAGTAGGCGTTCGTGCTGCCGTATTTTTTTTTTTTGAATGGAACGGCAAGATCTCTACCTTTTCATTACGTAAGAAATGGAACAACATGATTACATACATCCTCTTAGCCACAGGTTAGCTGGAGAAGGACTCAAACTCAAAGAGAAAATGACTCTTAACTCAAAGGTGTGGTGAGCCTGTCCAAACCGGCCTTGTCGGTAACAACATGAGCTTGCAACTCGGTGCCATGGAAAATACGCCTATTTTGTTTGTTCCAAAGGTTCCAAAAAATATAAACCGACATCATGACCTCCCAATTGGCGTCCTGTTGCCAACCTTGATTGATTTTCTTCGACCGGACCTCTAGGCTGGGAGAGGTGTCAGCCACCTGTACTACCCCCGGCGTGACCGCGCGCAGTGAAATCATCCCACACAAGCTTGGAAAAAGGGCAATGCAGTGTTAGATTTAGAGCAGTCTCAAGAACTTGTTTGCGTAAACAACATTTGTCATCGTGATTGCATCCACGAGCCAGAACAGAAGTCCCATAAGCGGTTTTGCAGCAGCAACCACATAAAGAAGCGCACATTTTCCACTTCTTTGAACTTCCATACCAATTTCAGGTAAGATAACCAAACGCCCAACAAATTGAGCCTCCTATGCAGATTATCCGAATACCGATGATCCGCTGTCAGGTTCCAAGATATGATGTCTGGTTGGTCCGACAGCTGCACCTCCTGAATTTTCTCCCAAAGAACTATGAAATCCTGAAGATCTTGTGAGTTGCCAATCCTATTTAATCCTCTCATCCATCTGCCCTGCTGCATCGCATCCTTCACCGATATTTTCTTGCGCCGCCGTAGTCACTGTTATCCGGTGGCTAGAGGTGGAAGAAGACACACACACGCATGGGAGAGAACTCATGGAGGCTTTTCTTGGCACCGCACACTTGTGCCTTTTTCTCTTTTCTCACTTCATCAACAAACTGATTACAGAGGCTTAAGTAGGCTGATCAATAGAGCTAGCACGCATCCACTAATTGCTACTGCCTAGCATGCACACAGGCACGCACTACTTCTGCATGCAATACAGGGTCAAGGCACACAACTACTTGATCCTATTTCTACTCCACTAGCTAGCTATTCACATACAACTTTGAGTAACAACCAAGTCTACACATACTTTGGATTCTCATGATCAGAACCAAGTCTCAACGGATGGCCCCCCGATTCTTCCTCCACGCCGATCTGCAACATGAGTCGGCATTTTTACCTCCGCGGTGTAAGGGCATGCAGCTAGCTGACACCACATGATTAGCTTTGCATTGTGCACGTGAACACAACTTAAACGTGCACACGCTGCCGCAGCTCTGACTAAATGCATGATTGACAAAATATAAACATGATAAACTTTAAAACAAGGTTAATTCCAACAATCACCCCCTTAACCTTGTTTGCTTTTATTGGGAACTCCATGATGAGCTTCAGAGCAGCGCCGGATGCTCGTCGACGTCCGCGACGGCAAGATGAGCCTGCTCCTTCCTTGGCTCCATACAATCCCTGGAGGAGTGCCTGTTAGCACAAATCATGTCATGATGTATCTGCATGTTTATTTTTGTTCTGCATGTAGCTAGGTGAGTCTCTGTAGTCCGTCGACAAGCGCACGTGCAATACGTACAAGGCCGGCGAGCTTCGTATACATGTATGCATGGCAAGATGCTGGGTGCCGTGTGATGCGGCAAAGTCTGGTGGGATGCCGTGTGAAGCTACGGTGCATGGTCCTATCTGGTTGTTAGTTGCAAGGTTAGTCGGACGAGGTCAGCTATTAGTGCGCTGTAGTTAGTGGTTTAATGGGTCAAGTGTCATGGCGTGAGTTTAGGATTCGTGGAGGCATGCGTGAGTGCCAACTCCTTGTATAAATAGTCACTTTGAGTTAATGGAAAAGGCAGCCAGTGTTGGCAGAGAAGAGATGTAGCCCATGTGGTAAACCAGGGAGAGAAGAGCTCTTGGCAAAGCCATGATTATTTTATCCTTGGTGATGTGTGCGTGCGTGTGTGTTCTTGTTTGTGAGAGACAAGAGAGATTGAGAACCGTGAGAGGTAGAAGAAGATCAGGGGCTGCGGAGACGCAGCCCCAACAGTGCCCATAGTTCTGGCAGTTGTAGCAGCGGACCTTCTTGATGTCGAAAGTGCTCTTCTTCTTGACGGCACCGCTGCGGTCGTGAGCACGCCACTCCTGCTCCGTGAGGAGAAGTCGAGTCCCGCCATGCTGGCCATCCTCCTCTTCCTCCATGTCGAGCTCCTCCTCGACATCCAAGAACCGGCCAGCCAGTTCCTCAACCGTCATGGTCTTGAGGTCGAGCAGCTGCTGAATGGAGTAGGCGAGCTGCTTGAACCGCTTCGGCACGACGCGCAGGAATTTCTGCACGGCCTTGAGCTCGGTGACGCCATCTCCGAGGACCTCCAGGTCATGCATGATGCCGGTCAGGCGCATGGCGAACTGCTCCACCTTCTCGCCGTCCTTGAAGCGGATGTTCTCGAACTCGGTGCGGCGAGTCTGCGCCCTTGCTTCACGGACGCGCTCGCACCCCAACCTCATGGTTTTGAGGGTGTCCCAAGCCTCCTTCGCGGTGCTCTTCACCGCCAGCGTGCGCAGCATCTCCGGCGGCACAGCCCGGAAGATGACGCCCAGAGCCTCGCGGTCGGTGTGGTAGTCGCAGACGCCGGGCTCGATCGCCGTCCACCATCCATTGGACTGCAGCTGCACCTGCACCACAAGAGCCCAGTCAGAGTAGTTCGTGCGGGTCAGCACAAGAGGCGGCGCCACCACAGAGCTGTGGCGGACCACGCGCTCCACGACGTGAAGCTCGCCGCCGCTGCTGCCCTCGCCGTCGGTGAGCTGCGCCCTTGGCGGAGTGAACGGCTCCACCTCCGCCATCTTCTTCGCCAGCTCCGCCGCCTTGGACGCATCATCTCCGTCTTGCGCCATTACCACAGGAACCAAGAGCGCAAGGGCTCTGATACCAAATGTTATCTGGTGGCTAGAGGTGGAAGAAGACACACACACGCACGGGAGACAACTCATGGAGGCTTTTCTTGGCACCGCACACTTGTGCCTTTTTTTCTTTTCTCACTTCATCAACAAACTGATTACAGAGGCTTAAGTAGGCTGATCAACAGAGCTAGCACGCACCCACTAATCGCTACTGCCTAGCATGCACACAGGCACGCACTACTTCTGCATGCAATACAGGGTCAAGGCACACAACTACTTGATCCTATTTCTACTCCACTAGCTAGCTATCCACATACAACTTTGAGTAACAACCAAGTCTGCAGATACTTTGGATTCTCATGATCAGAACCAAGTCGCAACGGATGGCCCCCCGATTCTTCCTCCACGCCGATCTGCAACACGACTCGGCATTTTTACCTCCACAGTGTATGGGCATGCAGCTAGCTGACACCACATAATTAGCTTTGCATTGTGCACGTGAACACAACTTAAACGTGCACACGCTGCCGCAGCTCTGACTAAATGCATGATTGACAAAATATAAACATGATAAACTTTAAAACAAGGTTAATTCCAACAATCACCCCCTTAACCTTGTTTGCTTTTATTGGGAACTCCATGATGAGCTTCAGAGCAGCGTCGGATGCTCGTCAACGTCCGTGATGGCAAGATGAGCCTGCTCCTTCCTTGGCTCCGTACAATCCCTGGAGAAGTGCCCATAGTTCTGGCAGTTGTAGCAGCGGACTTTCTTGATGTCGAAAGTGCTCTTCTTCTTGCCGGCACCGCTGCGGTCGCGAGCACGCCTCTCCTGCTCCGTGAGGAGAAGGCGAGTCCCACCATGCTGGCCATCCTCCTCTTCCTCCATGTCGAGCTCCTCCTCGACAGCCAAGAACCGGCCAGCCAGTTTCTCAACCGTCATGGTCTTGAGGTCGAGCAGCTGCTGAATGGAGTAGGCGAGCTGCTTGAACCGCTTCGGCACGACGCGCAGGAATTTCTGCACGGCCTTGAGCTCGGTGACGCCATCTCCGAGGACCTCCAGGTCATGCATGATGCCGGTGAGGCGCATGGCGAACTGCTCCACCTTCTCGCCGTCCTTGAAGCGGACGTTCTCGAACTCGGTGCGGCGAGTCTGCGCCCTTGCTTCACGGACGCGCTCGCACCCCAACCTCATGGTTTTGAGGGTGTCCCAAGCCTCCTTCGCGGTGCTCTTCACCGCCAGCGTGCGCAGCATCTCCGGCGGCACAGCCCGGAGGATGACGCCCAGAGCCTCGCGGTCGGTGTGGTAGTCGCAGACGCCGGGCTCGATCGCCGTCCACCATACATTGGACTGCAGCTGCACCTTCACCACAAGAGCCCAGTCAGAGTAGTTCGTGCGGGTCAGCACAAGAGGCGGCGCCACCACAGAGCTGTGGCAGACCACGCGCTCCACGACGCGAAGCTCGCCGCCGCTGCTGCCCTCGCCGTCGGTGAGCTGCGCCCTTGGCGGAGTGAACGGCTCCACCTCCGCCATCTTCTTCGCCAGCTCCGCCGCCTTGGACTCATCATCTCCGTATTGCGCCATTACCACAGGAACCAAGAGCGCAAGGGCTCTGATACCAAATGTTATCTGGTGGCTAGAGGTGGAAGAAGACACACACACGCACGGGAGACAACTCACGGAGGCTTTTCTTGGCACCGCACACTTGTGCCTTTTTCTCTTTTCTCACTTCATCAACAAACTGATTACAGAGGCTTAAGTAGGCTGATCAACAGAGCTAGCACGCACCCACTAATCGCTACTGCCTAGCATGCACACAGGCACGCACTACTTCTGCATGCAATACAGGGTCAAGGCACACAACTACTTGATCCTATTTCTACTCCACTAGCTAGCTATCCACATACAACTTTGAGTAACAACCAAGTCTGCAGATACTTTGGATTCTCATGATCAGAACCAAGTCGCAACGGATGGCCCCCCGATTCTTCCTCCACGCCGATCTGCAACACGACTCGGCATTTTTACCTCCACAGTGTATGGGCATGCAGCTAGCTGACACCACATAATTAGCTTTGCATTGTGCACGTGAACACAACTTAAACGTGCACACGCTGCCGCAGCTCTGACTAAATGCATGATTGACAAAATATAAACATGATAAACTTTAAAACAAGGTTAATTCCAACAATCACCCCCTTAACCTTGTTTGCTTTTATTGGGAACTCCATGATGAGCTTCAGAGCAGCGTCGGATGCTCGTCGACGTCCGTGATGGCAAGATGAGCCTGCTCCTTCCTTGGCTCCGTACAATACCTGGAGAAGTGCCCATAGTTCTGGCAGTTGTAGCAGCGGACCTTCTTGATGTCGAAAGTGCTCTTCTTCTTGCCGGCACCGCTGCGGTCGCGAGCACGCCTCTCCTGCTCCGTGAGGAGAAGGCGAGTCCCACCATGTTTGCCATCCTCCTCTTCCTCCATGTCGAGCTCCTCCTCGACAGCCAAGAACCGGCCAGCCAGTTCCTCAACCGTCATGGTCTTGAGGTCGAGCAGCTGCTGAATGGAGTAGGCGAGCTGCTTGAACCGCTTCGGCACGACGCGCAGGAATTTCTGCACGGCCTTGAGCTCGGTGACGCCATCTCCGAGGACCTCCAGGTCATGCATGATGCCGGTGAGGCGCATGGCGAACTGCTCCACCTTCTCGCCGTCCTTGAAGCGGATGTTCTCGAACTCGGTGCGGCGAGTCTGCGCCCTTGCTTCACGGACGCGCTCGCACCCCAACCTCATGGTTTTGAGGGTGTCCCAAGCCTCCTTCGTGGTGCTCTTCACCGCCAGCGTGCGCAGCATCTCCGGCGGCACAGCCCGGAAGATGACGCCCAGAGCCTCGCGGTCGGTGTGGTAGTCGCAGACGCCGGGCTCGATCGCCGTCCACCATCCATTGGACTGCAGTTGCACCTGCACCACAAGAGCCCAGTCAGAGTAGTTCGTGCGGGTCAGCACAAGAGGCGGCGCCACCACAGAGCTGTGGCGGACCACGCGCTCCACGACGCGAAGCTCGCCGCCGCTGCTGCCCTCGCCGTCGGTGAGCTGCGCCCTTGGCGGAGTGAACGGCTCCACATCCGCCATCTTCTTCGCCAGCTCCGCCGCCTTGGACGCATCATCTCCGTCTTGCGCCATTACCACAGGAACCAAGAGCGCAAGGGCTCTGATACCAAATGTTATCTGGTGGCTAGAGGTGGAAGAAGACACACACACGCACGGGAGACAACTCATGGAGGCTTTTCTTGGCACCGCACACTTGTGCCTTTTTGAAAGAACATTTCTTAATCCCTAGTGTTTTGTGTGTTAGATAACAATACCAAGGATCATTTAATGGGTGTTGAAGTGTTGCAGCTCAGAAATCTACCTTTGGGGGCGGATAATCTGGCCCCACCGGGGGCGGATAATCCGCCCCTCCCTCTGCTCAAGCCTGCGCAAGCCCCAGAAGGGGGGCGGAACATTGGCCGGACTTTCCGGCCAGGCCGGATAATCCGCCCCCCAGGGGGGGCGGATAATCCGCCCCTCCTGCTCTTCGCCAAGGCGCAAGCCCCAGAGAGGGGGGCGGATTTTTGGCCGGACTTTCCGGCTACGCCGGATAATCCGCCCCCCAGTTTTTCCCCAAGTTTCTCCAAGGCGCAAGCCCCAGAGAAGGGGGCGGAGTTTCCCCCGGAGAGTCCGCCCTTGGGGGCGGAATTTTCCCAGGGGGCGGATAATCCGCCCCAAGTGGGGGGCGGATAATCCGCCCCCAAAATTGAGCAACGGCCAGATCTGGGGAGGGGGTATTTAAGCCAGCCTTCCCCCTCCTGCCAGAACTCTTGATTCATCTCGAAAAAGAACAGATCAGATCTCAAAAGTTCATACAAGAGTGCTCCACCTAGATCCATCCAAAGGCTCCGTCCCTTTGGGAATCGAAGGAGGAGAACTCGACCTTCATCATCAGCAATCAAGCGCTTCATCTCCTCTCCATTCATTTGGAGAACCTTCGATCTAGTATTTCTTGCAAAGATCTAGATCCTTGTTTTCGTTTATATTGATAAACCTTGTTTTTGTGACAGCTTGTTGTCATCCCGGGAGCCCCCAATTCGGTTGTGGGTGTGTGCCCCGATAGTATTGTAAAAGGCACCGGTTCCCGCCTCGAAGGGATCCAATAGTGGAGAAGGTGGATCAGGCCTCTCGTGGCGAGATCCATCGGAGAATAGGGTGAGGCCTATTGTGGCGTGGTGGTCTTAGAACCGCCCACCCCTCCAACGCAGATGTACTTCCCTTAACAAGGAAGGAACTGCGGTAAAACAAATCCTTGTGTCTCCGCGTGCTCCACTACGGTTTCCTCGCTCCTCCTTTACGTGCTTAGTAGTTAGGGTTTCATATAGGGAAATTCTCGTAGTTGCATATCTAGAGAATTTACTTTGTGTAAAGCCTAAAATTGGAAAAAGTATTAAAAATTGGTTAGCACCTATTCACCCCCCCCCCCCCCCCCCCTCTAGGTGCCCATACGATCAATTTCAATTGGTATCAGAGCCTCGGCTCTTATTTCGGGCTTAATAGCCTAAGAGAAGTATGGGTTCCAAGGGAGATGGGAGTGATGCTCCGGAGGTAGTCACCATGAACGATCTCAAGACGTTGGAAACAACCTTGGTGAGTTCTATGGAGGCTAAGATGGAAGAGATGCGTCAATTGATAATGCGTCTCTCCACATCCGCAGCATCACCTCCATCTAACTCTGAGGATACCACTCCGCAATCCAAGGAAACCGGTAAAACTGTTTCCAAAGAGAACGAAGTGGTAGGTGATGATACAAGTAAGAGCTCCTCCTCGAAAAAGGATAGCGGTAAGGATGGATACAATGAGGTTTCTCATGTGTATTCTCCTGATCCGCCTATTCCTCACCCTCATATACATAATAGGGGTGATCCACCCAAATTGTCAGCTTCTACTTTCTCTCAATGGCAATTTTTGATGAAATCTCATGTGTGCAGTTCCTCCATAGAGTTGTGGAAGATCATCGAAAATGGTCTTCACGTTGGAAATCCTAACAATCTCACAAGGAGAGAAGTGGTCGATAGCCAACTCAATGCTACGGCCCTACACATGATACAGCTTGGTGTGGGAGATAAAGACATGCCACACATTCAGCATCTTAGCACAGCTAAAGAAGCGTGGGATGCTCTCACCGAGCTCTTCATCGGAAATGAAAGTATGAGAAGGAATAGATATGATGCCTTGAGCAATGAAGCTGAAGGATTTTATATGCTGGATGGAGAAGACCACGAGGACATGTATAGGAGGCTAAAGGCAATAGCTACTACCTTCAGAAACCACGGCGCGGCTTATGTTGATGATGCTTGGATCAAGCGCAAGTATGTCAGTGCTCTTATGCCATTCGAGCCCACAGATTTGAAAAGTCTCCAAGGTAGGCATAATTATCACCTCATGTCATCCAACGAGGTAATGCAAGAAATGGCCGCATTCAAAGTGGCTGCCAAGAATGCCGAAGATGCTCGTGCTCGAGCTATGGGGATGCAAAAGGGGGTAAACATGGCTTTGAAGACTAGTGTGGTTGATCATGATGAATATGCGGTAGAAGGCCTGGACTGTCCCGAAGATATAAAAAGGATTCACGGACAATACTTGGCTCTTTATGCAAGAAACTTTTGGAAAGATCCAGCCAAGGCTAAAGCTGAACTAGATCGCAAAAGTGGAGCCTATGGAAGAAAAGAAAATGGTCCCAAGCTGAGAACTTGCTTTAATTGTGGTGACCGGTTGCACTTCGTAGCTGAGTGTCCATATCAAAGTAGAGAGGATAATGGAGGAAGACTCATTTTCAAGGACAAATCAAAAGCTCCACGTAAGAAACAGTTTGTAAAGAAAAATGCTCCTTTCAAGAAGCAACCAAAGATTGTTCTAGTAGCTCAAGAAGAATATTCATCGGGGAGTGAAGATGAGGACGAGGACGATAGCTCTCAAGAGGTGGCTGCTATAGCCACCACATCTACATCAACATCACTCTTCGACTCTCCAAACGAAAACATCATCAACAAGAATCCTACTTGTCTCATGGCAAGAAGCTCCGAGGTAACTTCTTCTAACTCTTCTTTTCCCAAGGCTATGATAGACATGGATGATCCTGCTAGTCTTAAGGTTAAAGAAGAGATTATTGCCTTGGATTATTTCTATACTAACTTGCAAGTTGAGCACAAAGTTCGTTTTGAGGCTCTTATGGATCAGTTGGCCCAAAACGAAGCACTCCTCGAAGAAAAGGGCAGAATTGAAAGGGAGGATGCAATGGAAATTGCATCCCTAAAAAATGCTCTTGAAGAAGAAGAAGAAGCTCGGGTCTCTCTTGAAGAGAGGCTTGAGTCTATGGAAGAGTCACATGAAGAAATTGTGACTAAACTTGTTAAGGAACGTGACAATGCGGTCACCAAGGCAAAGAAGTTAAAGAAGGAAAGGATTGACTTTGGGGCTGGTCATGATAGACTCTCCGAGGAATTGGAGAAACTTGACAATGCTCACAAGGCGTTGAAAAACGAGTTCTCTATCCTCAGTGAGTCACATGATCAGCTTCAAAGTCGATTGGCCATATATGATACTCCTAGCTCGTCCAACTCAACATATAGTAACAAGAAAAATGCTAATGTGGAGAAAGGAGTGATCAAGGACACCACTACAAAGGACAAAGGGGTGCTTGATGAAGTCCTTGACAAGCAAAGGTCAAATCATGGTAGAGAGGGACTTGGGTATGTCACCAAGTCCAAGAAGAAGAAAACCAAGAAGAACAAGACCAAGAATGTGCAATTAAAGACAAGCACGGCTGAGAAGGTTGTCACAAAAGACAAGACTAATAATATTGGTTTTGCAGGGACTCACAATCCGAATTATGAACTCTTTTGTGATGATTATGGCGATGTTTATGCTTATTATGTTGGTCCTTTTGATGAATCTATTGCTTGGTCTATTTGGGTCCCAAAGACCCTTGTTACTAACATGAAAGGACCCATTGAAAAATGGGTACCTAAAACCAAGAAGTAATTTTCTTGCAGGGCTATGCTTCCGGTGGGTCGAAATGGGTGCTGGATAGTGGCTGCACTAGTCATATGACCGGAAGCAAGGAGATCATCACGGAGATGCGTCCAAATCTTGATAATATCACAGTCTCCTATGGTGATAAGTCTAAATCTCAGGTATTGGGTCTTGGCAAGGTTGTGGTTGCCCACGATATCTCTCTCGTGGACGTCATGCTTGTTGAGACCCTTGGCTATAATCTTCTTTCTGTTCGTGCCCTTGGCAAGATGGGTTTTGCTGTTTTTATCGATGATGATTTGGTGTTACTCTTATGGAGCAAGTCTCTAAAGGTCGCTTTCGTTGGATACGTCGAAAATGACCTGTATGTGGTGGACTTCTCGGGGAAAACTACTTCGGGTCCGATGTGTCTATTCGGAAAGGCCGACGTGGGCTGGCTATGGCATCGCCGTTTAGCCCATGTCAACATGAGAACTTTGCAAAGTCTCCAAAAGGGTGGCCACATTCTTGGACTAAAAGACAATGTTTCTTTTGCCAAAGATCGTGTTTGCAGGGCCTGTGTTGAAGGAAAAATGCATGATTCTCCCCACAAGAGGAAGACTATTGTGTCATCGAAGAGGATCTTGGAATTACTCCATGTGGATTTATTTGGACCTCCTTCTCATGCAAGTCTTGGTGGGAAGAAATATTGCTTGGTCATCGTCGATGATTACTCAAGATATACATGGGTATATTTCTTCAAGCTGAAAAGTGAGACTCAACAAACTGTCATCGACTTTGCCAATGAAGTTCAACGACAACACAATGTTCCCATATTGGCAATTAGAAGTGACAATGGCACAGAATTCAAGAACTACACTTTAAACGAGTTTCTTAGCGAAGAGGGGATTAGACACCAATATTCCGCTGCGTACACCCCTCAACAAAATGGTGTAGCCGAGAGGAAGAACCGGACTTTGATGGATATGGCAAGATCTATGCTAGCTGAATTTAAGTCTCCTTATAACTTTTGGGCTGAAGCCATATCCACTGCTTGTCACTCATCAAACCGGCTTTACCTTCGGAAGATCTTGGACAAGACCCCATATGAAATACTTACCGGCAACAAACCCAACATCTCATACTTCAGGGTATTCGGGTGTAAGTGTTTCTTTCTTATTAAAGGTGTCCGTTTGTCAAAATTTGAATCCAAGGCTTTAGAGGGCATTTTTGTTGGTTACGGTGCCGAATCCCACACTTATAGAGTCTACAACAAGCTCACTGGGATTGTTGTAGAATCTTGTAGTGTGGAGTTCGATGAAAATAACGGCTCCTTTGTAGGGCAAGTTGATGTTTGTGATGCAGATGTTGAAATACCCCAAGATGCCATAAGAAGAATGGGCGTGGGATTTTTCCGCCCCATTGAGGAACCCCTTGTGGCGGATCGGGAAGGACAATGCTCCACTCAAGTGGAGCCCTCATCTTCACAAGATCAACAAGCTCCTACTGTTGGAGAAAACTCTGCACCAACACCGCAACCTGCTGAAGATCATCAGTCTCCTGGACAAGATGGTAGTCCCAGGCCGGATTATCCGCCCCCTCCAAGGGGCGGACAATCCTCCCCTGGCACTCCAACTTGCACCAGGGGATCCGAAGGAGAAATCAACACCTCTGAAGCTCCCAGGCCGGATTCTCCGGCCCCCCGGGGCGGATTATCCGGCCATGGCTCTCCAACTCCAGTCAGGCTTTCTCAGGAAGATGGTTCTGGTACTTCACCTCCCAGGCCGGATAGTCCGGCCCCTCCAAGGGGCGGATTATCCGGACCTGAAGAAAATGCTCAGCAACAATCTTCTGGCAGTACTGGTGACCAAGATCAAGGGCACTGCAGTAATCAAGACAAGGATACAACAATTGAATCCACTCCTTCAAGAAATAATAAGGATATTGAGGCTCGTCGCAAGGCTCGGGCGGATCGCAACCTTGAACTAAGAGGTCACACTCTTGACAAGGTAGTTGGTGATCTACGACGAAGGGTATCCACTCGAAGAGAGCTTGCTAGCTTCTGTGATCATCAAGCTCACATTTCCATGGTTGAACCAAAGAAGGTTTTTGATGCTCTTGAAGACCCCGATTGGGTTGTTGCAATGCATGAAGAATTAAACAACTTCGAACGCAACAAAGTGTGGAAGCTCGTAGAAAAGCCAAAGGATTGCCGCAATGTTATCGGCACCAAGTGGATCTTCAAGAACAAACAGGATGAAAATGGCATTGTTGTGAGGAATAAAGCACGACTCGTGGCTCAAGGATTCTCTCAAGTAGAAGGAATTGATTTTGGCGAGACATATGCTCCAGTGGCTCGCCTTGAGTCCATCCGTATCCTTCTTGCATATGCAGCTCATCATAATTTTAAGTTACAACAAATGGATGTTAAGAGCGCTTTCCTTAATGGTCCTCTACATGAGTTAGTATACGTCAAGCAGCCCCCGGGGTTTGAGGACCCCAAATTTCTGAACCATGTCTACAAACTCGATAAGGCGCTCTATGGCCTTAAACAAGCCCCACGTGCGTGGTATGAGCACCTTAAAGAGCTTTTGATAGACCGTGGATTCGAAGTTGGGCAAATCGATCCCACTCTTTTTACTAAGAAGGTCAATGGGGAGCTTTTTGTATGCCAACTCTATGTAGATGACATTATTTTTGGCTCTACTAACCAAGCTTTTAACGATGAATTTTCAAAGCTTATGACTGACAGGTTTGAGATGTCCATGATGGGTGAGCTCAGGTTCTTTCTTGGCTTTGAAATCAAACAACTTAGAGAGGGAACCTTTATTAATCAAGCTAAATACATCCAAGACATGCTCAAAAGGTTCAAGATGACGGATCTCAATGGCGTTGCTACCCCAATGCAAACAAAGTGTCATCTTGAGCTCGATCCCAAGGGTAAAGATGTGGATCAAAAGGTATACCGATCCATGATCGGCTCTCTCCTTTACCTCTGCGCATCTAGGCCCGATATCGTGTTAAGTGTAGGAGTGTGTGCAAGGTACCAAGCCGCTCCTAAAGACAGCCACTTAGTGGCGGTCAAGCGAATCTTCCGATATTTGGTTCATTCCCCAAATTTTGGGTTATGGTATCCCAAGGGTTCAAGTTTCTCTCTATGTGGTTACACCGATTCAGATTGGGCTGGTGACAAAGATGATAGGAAATCAACCTCTGGTGCATGCCAATTCTTGGGCAGGTCTCTAGTGTGTTGGTCATCAAAGAAACAGAATTGTATTTCACTCTCAACCGCCGAAGCTGAATATGTTGCTGCTGCAAGTGCTTGTACTCAATTGTTATGGATGAGGCAAACTTTAAAGGAATATGGTGTCAATTGTGACAAAGTGCCTCTTTTATGCGACAATGAAAGTGCTATCAAAATTGCTTACAATCCTGTGCAGCATACAAGAACAAAACATATAGAGATTCGCAACCACTTTATTCGGGATCATGTTGCTCGTGGAGATATTGCTCTGTCATTTGTAAGCACGAAGAACCAACTTGCTGATATTTTCACGAAGCCCCTCGATGAAGCAAGATTTTGTTATTTGCGGAATGAGCTAAATATCGTAGATTCAAGGAGCTTGGCTTGACTATTCTTGCACACTCACTTGCTCTTATTCATGTATTTGGTTTAGATGTGGGCATCGACATAGGGGGAGTGTGGTCCTAATTGATTGGGCCAACCCTCCCCCCATCATGCCGAAAGCAAGTAAAATCATTTCCCTTAATATCATTTTGTGATATGTGGGTCATCGATGAGCATTGGTTTTGAACTCAAGATACATCTTCGCGGTGTCATGCCATGCGCTCCAACATGGTGGCTTCGGCCACCGCCCTCTTCCTCGAGAAGAGTTGGTTTTTCATGGGTCTCGTTGGATTTTCTTGCATACCTTTTGTTCTTATGGAAAACACACTCAAATTTGGCTTTTGATTGATTTGATTCTTGCAAATTTGGGTGTGTAGTACCATCTCAGTTTGATTCTCTCCTCCCAAGCCTTTCCCTCCCTCCTTGAACCATCTATTCTTGCACACAAGTCCTCTAAAACACCATCGAGAGATTTGATAGGGTGCTCTGGCCTGATTCTGTTTTCCAGAATGTCTGGGGGGGGCGGATTATCCGCCCTAAGTGGGGGCGGATTATCCGCCCCAGGCGAAATCAGCCCCTTATAGGCTGGGTCGGGGAGGGCAGACTCAAACAGAGCAGCCAGTCCTCCCCCAACCCTACCTCTGCCCCCAGCCGCCGCCGGAGCATCCGCCTCTCCCGGAGTCGATTTGACCACCGGATTCTCCGGGCTCTCCCCGGATCTTCTTCCCCTCGCCTCCGGGTATCTTCTCCTCCGCGATTTTCCTCCAATGAGTGAGGGTAACTCCCTCATCTCTATCCTTTTGTATGGGATGTTGTTTTTTGGTGGAAATCTCGTTGTAGAAGGTTCTTGGTGTTGTTTCCTACATGCTAGAATCAGTAGCCTTGCAACCCTAGTACTCGATCTGTTTTGCCATGATAGATCTGAGCCAACCCAGAATTTTTTTGCGGGGGGCGGATTATCCGCCCCTGCCAGGGCCGGATAATCCGGCCTGGAGAATTACACTCTGGTCTTTTTTGGTTCATATTCTGCTCATGCACATCATTGGTTATGGGGTTGCATTGTTACTCCTTCTCCATGTTTTCTTTTCCTGGACTTGTGTGTATGCTCATCTCCTTGCTACCTCTCTCAATGCTTTTCACAGGTGGTTCCAAGCCGACTAAGACCTTCGTCCGTCGTCCCCGTCCCCGTTACCTCAAACCCACTGCAGAAGGGACGTTTATTGACGAAACAGAGGTCCACAGGGCAGCTCGAGAGGCTGCAAGGATGGCTGAGGCAAGTAAGAAAACTAAGCGAACCGCTTCTCGCAAGGGCAAACAGTCTCGGCCCAATTACAAGTCTATGGACAGCATTCAGTATGCCACCATTCGCCAGACAGACTACTATGATGATATTGACAGTGATGGACAACCCGAGGACAGTATGTTTTGGAATGCTCACTTTCGGGCTATCCATGATGATGTTTATGCTTCTCTCAAGATTCGCCCCATGCATCCCATCAACTTGACTGCGGCTCAATCCAAGGCTAGGCTCATTGAGGCATTGGATGTGACCAATAAGATGGGGCTTCACCACCTCATGACCATTCAGTGCGATTATGACTCTTCTGTGGTGCGACAGTTCTTTTCTACTCTGGTGATCTGCGGTGATGAGCGCCGCACTATGAAGTGGATGACCGGGACTACCATGCTTCAGTCAGACTTTCGCACTTTTGGGCAGGTTCTTGGGTATGCATTCCATGGCCGTGACACCCCCGCTGGTCACCGCATCATTACTCCCTTGAAGCCATCCAAGGACTCCGCTCTGGCTCCATGTCTTTCTCCTGGCGGTGTTGCTGGTACTTTCGCTGGTCTCTCTCCCTTGTATGCCGCTCTTGTTGGCATGTTTCGGGACTGCATCGCGCCTAGTGGTGGCAACAATGACAGGATACGTGGCCACCTTGTTCCTCTCCTTGCGTTCGCTCACGAGTGTGCCACTAACTCTGGATCAGCCACTGGTTACAAACTGGATGTCATGGACTATATTTTTCATGAGATGACGGATGCTATGATCAACCGGCTCTCCATTCCTTATGCTCCGTTCATTATGATGCTGATCAAGCATATGCTACCCCTTGAAGAGTTTGGCACTGCTTTGGATGGTGTTCATAAGCCCAAGAAAATATACAACAAGGCTCAGAAGACTCATCACCCCTCCACTGCCCCGGAGTCCTTCATGCGTGATGCTCGGGCTAGTGGTCGTCGCTCCACGGTGTCCCCAATGGCACGTGAGGTCAAGCAGCTTAATTGGTTCCAGCGGAACATTCTTTGCATGGGTATTGACATTCACAAAGGCCAATATGAGGAGTACCGCAGGGATCATGAGAGGGATCACACGCAGCAGCTCATCCTCCACCATGTCTCAGGTGCCACTGGCAATCCACCTCCTCCCACTGCTCCGGATCCGTACGCTCAGTGGAACACTTCAGGGATCAACTATGGCGAGCTCGAGAGTTGTCTCTTTCCCCCTCCACCAAGGGCACCCACTCCTCCCGCTGATGACGATGATGATGAGTATGGTGAAGAGGAAGGGGACGAGGATGACTACGACGAGGATGAGGAGGAGTGATCTCCAGGGGCGTTAGCATCGCTCTTATTCCTTTTTGGCGTTTCGATGCCAAAGGGGGAGAAGTAGTTCTAGTAGGTCACGTGGATTTGCAAGGGTCGGGCACAAGCTCTTCGTTTTTAGTCGTTTTTATTTGCTTGCTTGTGCCTTTTCTAGCGTGAACTTGTTTGCTATTTGTGTTGCTATTTGTGGTTGATTGTGTAAGACTATGTCGTACTCCTCAGTTTGGTAATATGTTTGGTATTCATGGATTTCTGGATTTATCTATCATGGACCCCATTGAAGTCCCATTGAAGTCTGGAATTATGGAGCTTATTTGATGACATTTGGATTCAGGGGTTCATCTATGTATGTCATGGCTATATATTCCGGTGGTATGACTTTCTTTCACCGAACCTTAAAGTAGTGCTCTACCTAGTGTGTGTATTTGTATTCAAATGCAAATCTTAAATATGCACACATCTAGGGGGAGCGTCTTTCATTATCTAAGGTGGCACTTGCCGTTTTCACTGCAAATCCTAGTATTGTCATCTAACACCAAAAAGGGGGAGATTGAAAGAACATTTCTTAATCCCTAGTGTTTTGTGTGTTAGATAACAATACCAAGGATCATTTAATGGGTGTTGAAGTGTTGCAGCTCAGAAATCTACCTTTGGGGGCGGATAAACCGGCCCCACCGGGGGCGGATAATCCGCCCCTCCCTCTGCTCAAGCCTGCGCAAGCCCCAGAAGGGGGGACAGAACATTGGCTCGACTTTCCGGCCAGGCCGGATAATCCGCCCCCCCTAGGGGGGGCGGATAATCCGCCCCTCCTGCTATTCGCCAAGGCGCAAGCCCCAGAGAGGGGGGCGGAGTTTTGGCCGGACTTTCCGGCTACGCCGGATAATCCGCCCCAGGAGGGGGCCGGATAATCCGCCCCCCAGTTTTTCCCCAAGTTTATCCAAGGCGCAAGCCCCAGAGAAGGGGGCGGAGTTTCCCCCGGAGAGTCCGCCCTTGGGGGCGGAATTTTCCCAGGGGGCGGATAATCCGCCCCAAGTGGGGGGCGGATAATCCGCCCCCAAAATTGAGCAACGGCCAGATCTGGGGAGGGGGTATTTAAGCCAGCCTTCCCCCTCCTGCCAGAACTCTTGATTCATCTCGAAAAAGAACAGATCAGATCTCAAAAGTTCATACAAGAGTGCTCCACCTAGATCCATCCAAAGGCTCCGTCCCTTTGGGAATCGAAGGAGGAGAACTCGACCTTCATCATCAGCAATCAAGCGCTTCATCTCCTCTCCATTCATTTGGAGAACCTTCGATCTAGTATTTCTTGCAAAGATCTAGATCCTTGTTTTCGTTTATATTGATAAACCTTGTTTTTGTGACAGCTTGTTGTCATCCCGGGAGCCCCCAATTCGGTTGTGGGTGTGTGCCCCGATAGTATTGTAAAAGGCACCGGTTCCCGCCTCGAAGGGATCAAATAGTGGAGAAGGTGGATCAGGCCTCTCGTGGCGAGATCCATCGGAGAATAGGGTGAGGCCTATTGTGGCGTGGTGGTCTTAGAACCGCCCACCCCTCCAACGCAGATGTACTTCCCTTAACAAGGAAGGAACTGCGGTAAAACAAATCCTTGTGTCTCCGCGTGCTCCACTACGGTTTCCTCGCTCCTCCTTTACGTGCTTAGTAGTTAGGGTTCATATAGGGAAATTCTCGTAGTTGCATATCTAGAGAATTTACTTTGTGTAAAGCCTAAAATTGGAAAAAGTATTAAAAATTGGTTAGCACCTATTCACCCCCCCCCCCCCCCCCCCTCTAGGTGCCCATACGATCCATTTCACTTTTTCTCTTTTCTCACTTCATCAACAAACTGATTACAGAGGCTTAAGTAGGCTGATCAACAGAGCTAGCACGCACCCACTAATCACTACTGCCTAGCATGCACACAGGCACGCACTACTTCTGCATGCAATACAGGGTCAAGGCACACAACTACTTGATCCTATTTCTACTC
Organism: Avena atlantica; assembly: GCA_910589765.1. Lineage (NCBI taxonomy): Eukaryota > Viridiplantae > Streptophyta > Magnoliopsida > Poales > Poaceae > Avena > Avena atlantica. The sequence continues at coordinate 421,202,183 of OU342736.1, forward strand.
CACTAGCTAGCTATCCACATACAACTTTGAGTAACAACCAAGTCTGAAGATACTTTGGATTCTCATGATCAGAACCAAGTCGCAACGGATGGCCCCCCGATTCTTCCTCCACGCCGATCTGCAACACTGACTCGGCATTTTTACCTCCACAGTGTATGGGCATGCAGCTAGCTGACACCACATAATTAGCTTTGCATTGTGCACGTGAACACAACTTAAACGTGCACACGCTGCCGCAGCTCTGACTAAATGCATGATTGACAAAATATAAACATGATAAACTTTAAAACAAGGTTAATTCCAACAATCACCCCCTTAACCTTGTTTGCTTTTATTGGGAACTCCATGATGAGCTTCAGAGCAGCGTCGGATGCTCGTCGACGTCCGTGATGGCAAGATGAGCCTGCTCCTTCCTTGGCTCCGTACAATCCCTGGAGAAGTGCCCATAGTTCTGGCAGTTGTAGCAGCGGACCTTCTTGATGTCGAAAGTGCTCTTCTTCTTGCCGGCACCGCTGCGGTCGCGAGCACGCCTCTCCTGCTCCGTGAGGAGAAGGCGAGTCCCACCATGCTGGCCATCCTCCTCTTCCTCCATGTCGAGCTCCTCCTCGACAGCCAAGAACCGGCCAGCCAGTTCCTCAACCGTCATGGTCTTGAGGTCGAGCAGCTGCTGAATGGAGTAGGCGAGCTGCTTGAACCGCTTCGGCACGACGCGCAGGAATTTCTGCACGGCCTTGAGCTCGGTGACGCCATCTCCGAGGACCTCCAGGTCATGCATGATGCCGGTGAGGCGCATGGCGAACTGCTCCACCTTCTCGCCGTCCTTGAAGCGGACGTTCTCGAACTCGGTGCGGCGAGTCTGCGCCCTTGCTTCACGGACGCGCTCGCACCCCAACCTCATGGTTTTGAGGGTGTCCCAAGCCTCCTTCGCGGTGCTCTTCACCGCCAGCGTGCGCAGCATCTCCGGCGGCACAGCCCGGAGGATGACGCCCAGAGCCTCGCGGTCGGTGTGGTAGTCGCAGACGCCGAGCTCGATCGTCGTCCACCATCCATTGGACTGCACCTGCACCACAAGAGCCCAGTCGGAGTAGTTCGTGCGGGTCAGCACAAGAGGCGGCGCCACCACAGAGCTGTGGCGGACCACGCGCTCCACGACGTGAAGCTCGCCGCCGCTGCTGCCCTCGCCGTCGGTGAGCTGCGCCCTTGGCGGAGTGAACGGCTCCACCTCCGCCATCTTCTTCGCCAGCTCCGCCGCCTTGGCCGCATCATCTCCGTCTTGCACCATTACCACAGGAACCAAGAGCGCAAGGGCTCTGATACCAAATGTTATCCGGTGGCTAGAGGTGGAAGAAGACACACACACGCACCAGGGGCGGGCCCAAAATTTTAAGTGCGGGTATTCAAAATCATAATTCTCCATAATAATAATAATTTTTTTTGTATGAAATAAAGTCTTTAAAATAATTAGGTATGAACAAACTATCACAAATATATCCTATGTGCTTAAGAGACCCTCGCGGTGAAGGACACTTTGCTTGAGAAGCGTATGAATTTACGAAAATAACAGTGTCGAATATGTATCTCGGTACATATTTTCTAAATAATTTGAGTTAACATAACTTGGTACAGATTTATAAATAATTGAGTAACATGAAAAATAACACTAGAAGAAACACTATATAAGCTATCTATAACAAAAAATTAGATGCAAAATAATATTTTGAAAATGAACAAAAACATGAAGATATGGGGTTTTGAACTCTAGACCGAACAATCATATCATTCCTTCCAAACCATCTTAGCTGCTTCAACATGTTTGCAATACTAGGATAGTTACTTTTATTATACATCCCATATAACATTCACATATTGATATTTTTCAAAAATACTTGGATATTCGTTTGAATACCTTTGAATTGAAGTGGGCCCGCCCCTGACACGCACGGGAGAGAACTCACGGAGGCTTTTCTTGGCACCGCACACTTGTGCCTTTTTCTCTTTTCTCACTTCATCAACAAACTGATTACAGAGGCTTAAGTAGGCTGATCAACAGAGTTAGCACGCACCCACTAATCGCTACTGCCTAGCATGCACACAGGCACGCACTACTTCTGCATGCAATACAGGATCAAGGCACACAACTACTTGATCCTATTTCTACTCCACTAGCTAGCTATCCACATACAACTTTGAGTAACAACCAAGTCTGCATATACCTTGGATTCTCATGATCAGAACCAAGTCTCAACGGATGGCCCACCGATTCTTCCTCCACGCCGATCTGCAACACGACTCGGCATTTTTACCTTCGCAGTGTATGGGCATGCAGCTAGCTGACACCACATGATTAGCTTTGCATTGTGCACGTGAACACAACTTAAACGTGCACACGCTGCCGCAGCTCTGACTAAATGCATGATTGACAAAATATAAACATGATAAACTTTAAACCTACGCTTAAGCTCTTTAAAGAATACGTCGTGGCTGCGTCCATGGGAGGACGGACCAGCCTTCTCAAGTACACTCTTGCACTTAACATGCATCCAAAGTACACTCTTGCACTTAACATGCATCGACACGTATAGAGAGACACCATGCTCCAAACCCATGCATCCTACTCCACGCATCTTCCCCATACAGGATTCCGTACAATGCCTCAGAATGGCAATTCTAACATGTATGCTAGACACAGTGTATGTGTATCCACATTTGAATCTTTTGTGTTTGCTTTATGATTACTATTTCAGGAGAATCTTTGCATTTAACACACCCACACTAGTACTACCTCTCTTATTTTTTAGCACGTGAACTTAATTTTGATAGTGAATTTGAAAGAGCAATATATATTTATTAGATTAAAAATCTGTTTCAATATGTGTATTTCTTTTGGTGAGATCTTCTAAACAAGCCCAAAAAGGGTTTGTTTTTGCAAAATTAAAAATTTGGATTTTAAAACACATTCAAACATGCTGATACACAATAAAACAAGATTCGAAATAATTGTGTTTCCAAAATAAAATTTAAGATAATTGGCAAACATTTCTAACTATGATCAGCCAAATTTGAAATACTGTGAAACAAATTGTTTTAGAGAATATTTTCACTAAGTTTCACCAAGTTTTACTAAGATTTAAAAGTCAATTTTCAAAAATAGTTAAAAAGTATTCGATATTGGTTTTATTTTGAAGCTATCTTTACTACAAACTGAAATATTCAAACGGTTTATAAATTAAACTTAAGATTCAATAGATATAAAAGTTTTTAGTATTAAAACTAAATGTACTAGTGTGGAAGAAGAGAGAATTCAAAATGCATTGGAATCTTAGAAAAGTCAAAAAGAGAGGAGATGGGCCATGCATGTGATGTACCATGCACGGTAGAGATGCGGCATTTCTGGTACGTGCCTCCTTTCGAATTTAAACTCCATTGACACCGACGACCCCGGTCGAAACTTCAACCCTATACCCACTTTTCAACCTCACCGCTGGCGGCATCTACCGGGGCATCATGTATCGCACTAGTGCATCCCACCTGGCTCTGTCGTGGAGGTATCCTACACGGCCCTACATCGGTGTCACGCTCGACCCCGAGCCAGTACTCCAAAGATTGTGAAGAAAGAGCAGCGCGTCAAGGCCTGGGACGTTGCGGTGCACGTCTCGACGGCTTGGCCTTCGACCTACGTCGCGGTCTGGATGCTGGTTTTGATCAAACTGTATGATCTACTGTCATGGTCAATCAATCTGGAACGAGAAAGCAGAGCTGCCCTTCTCTTCAATCTGGAGCAATCGAAGCACAACCGGCAGTAGGCATGCCAAAGTGCAGTCGAGTGGACAAGGCAGACAATCCGCTAGAGTGTATCCAAAGGTCGGGAAAAAATTGGTATACTGAGTACGTCAAAACAAATTAGGCAGACATGCCTGTATGGCTGGTAGACGTCCGCCTGCATCCCTAACCGGCAGAAAGCCGACTCATCAGAATATTCTTGGTTATTTTTCCTCCAGAACAAACACCTATCTAGACCACTTCTTTCTTTTCTTTATGCTCAGCAATCATTTGTTTGTGGCCACAACGTCGGACTGCACGTTCATCCCGCGACATTTTTCCGTAGGACTTTCCCATGCGTATAGGAGTATCATTATTGGTAGCATTATATGAAAAAGAGGCGATGAACAGCATCGTACCACACTTTCCTTTTTTGGTTTTATTTATGAAACTGAGCGAAAGTCTATTTTAAAAACACTTTTTTTTGCGGGAGCTATTTCAAGAACACCACCTGCTTGATCGTAAAGTAAGTACTAAGTAGAGCCAAAGGTTCCCTATTTTCTCTGTTTTACATGCTCACCTCCATAGTGACGGAGTTTCAATAGGGCCAAGGGGGCCATAGCCCCCTTCTCTCATCCGACTCTAGAATATCTTTTTTTTTGAAACATTAAGCTGCATTGATAATCGACAGTGGTGGTACATTTTACAGAAAAACCCTAGAGAAATGGGAAAATACAACGTAGCCCTGTAGTTTTATAGAAGGGACCCCGAAAGACCGTAGAAAACACAATCAAGTCCTTCACGCGCACCAACCCAACATCGACGGCACCCACGACCATGGCAAGTCAGAGCACTTGAAAGAATATTTCATAATCTCTAAGTGTTTTATGTGTTAAATAACAATACCAAGGAATATTTAATGTGTGTTAAAGTTCTGCAGAGATTGGTCAATTCAAAAGAAGCAAATCAGTGTTTTGGGGGGCGGATTATCTTCCCCTGCCAAGGGCCGGATAATCTGGCCCACACCAATTCTCAAGAGCAGCCAAGGCACGACGCACTGTATGGGGGCGGAATTTCCCCCGAATTGTCCGACCAGGGCCGGAGTTTTTCCCCGGGCCGGATAATCCGCCCCCAAGGATTTTTTGCAAAGGGAGCAACGGTGCGGCGCACTGCATGGTGGGCGATTTTTCCCCGGGCCGGATAACCCGCCCCCCGAAGTCTCCAACAGCCAAGTTTTGGCGGGGGTATTTATTCCCCATAAGCTCCTCCTGCCAGAAATCTTGATTCATTCGAAAAAGCTCAATACTGCTCTTCAAGTTCCAAGCGATATCTCCACCCTCATCCATCCAAAGGCTCCGATCTTTGGGGAATCGAAGGAGGAGGACTCGATCTTCATCAACACCAATGAAGCGCTCAACTTCCCCTCCATTCACTTGGAGGATCCTCGATCTAATATTTCTTGCAAATGTCTAGATCTCAATTTCGGTTATTTTGATAACCCTTGTTTTGTGGCAGCTTGTTATCATCACGGGAGCCTTCAATTCAGTTGTGGATGTGTGCCCCGCTAGCATTATAAAGGTACCAGTTCCCGCCTCGAAGGGTACCAATAGTGTAAAGGTGGATCAGGCCTTTGGTGGCGAGATCTATCAGAGAATAGGGTGAGGCCTATTATGACGTGGTGGTCTTAGAACTGCTCACCCCTCCAATGCAGACGTACTTCCCTTAACAAGGAAGGAACCGCGGTCAAACAAATCCATATGTCTCTCCGTGCTCCACTACGGTTACCTCGTTCCTCATTTTTACTCGCTTAGTAGTTAGGTTTGCATATAGGGAAATTCTTAGTAATTACATATCTAGGCGCCCCACATAGAACATCTCAGCACCGCAAAGTAAGCTTGAGATGCTCTTACCGAACTCTTCATTAGGAATGAAAGCGTGAGAAGGAATAGGTATAAATGTATAATGCACTGAGTAACCAAGCTAAAAGTTTTAATATGATGGATGGCGAGGATCACCAGGATATGTATAGAAGACTCAATTCAATAGCCACCACATTCAAAAATCATGGTGCTACCCATGTTGATGATGCTTGGATCAAGAGAAAGTATGTTAGTGCACTTATGTCATTTGAGCCTACTGATTTGAAGAGCCTCCAAGGTAGACACAATTACCATCAAATGACTTTCAATGAGGTCATGCAAGAAATGACAGCTTTCAAAGTTGCCGCCAAAAATGCCGAAGACGCTCGTGCTCGAGCCACTGGAATGCAAAGGGGAGTAAATGTAGCTTTGAAGGCAAATGTTGCTGAACAAGATGATGATGACTTTGAAGCTATATACTGTCCCGAGGACGTCAAGAGGGCACATGGTGAGTACATGGCCTTTTATGCTAGGAATTTTTGGAAGGAACCCGCCAAAGCCAAATCTGAACTTGAACACAAGAATGGGTCAAATGGGAGAAGAGGAAACGGTCCTAAACTGAGAGCATGCTTCAATTGTGGAGACCGATTGCACTTTGTAGCTGAATGCCTTTATAAAAGTAGAGAAGATAATGGAGGAAGGCTCATTCTCAAATAAAAGTCAAAGGCTCCACGGAAGAAGCAATTTATGAATAAGAATGCTTCATACAAGAAGCAACCCAAGATTGTTTTTGAGCAAGCAAAGACGAAGAAGATGATGATAGCTCACAAGAAGTGCATGCAATAGCCACGCATCTACACCGGCATCACTCTTCGACTCACCAAATGAAAATGTCATCAACAAGAACACCGCTTGCCTTATGGCAAGATGTTCCGAGGTATCATCTTCCATCACTTCCTTTCCTAAGACAACAATGAATATTGATATGAATGATTCTACTAGTCTTAAGGTTAAGGAGGAAATTATTGCATTAGATTATTTTATCACTAACCTGCAAGGTGAGCACAAAATACATTTTGAGGCCCTTATGGATCAACTTGCTCAAAACGAAGAGTTTCTCTAAGAAAAGGGCGGAACTGAAAGAGAGGATGCAATGGAGATTGCTTCCGTAAAGAATGTTTTAGAAGAAGAAGAAACGAGGAGTCACATGATTAAGTTGTGGCCAAGCTAATTAAAGAACATGATAACGCTATTGCCAAGGCAAAGAAATTAAAGAAAGAGAAGGTTGAACTTGGGGTTGCTCATGCTAGACTCTCCGAGAAATTGGAGAAACTTGACATTGCTCACAAGGCTTTGGAAAGTGAATACTCCATTCTCAATGAGTCTCATGATCAGCTCCAAATTCGATTGACCAAGTATGATGTTCCTAGCACTTCTACATCAACATGCGCTCATGAAGGAAATGCTAGGTTGAAAGATGAGCTTGCCAAGGCATCTACTCCCAAAGGTAAGGAAGTTCTATATGAGATCCTTAGCAAGCAAAGAACAAGATATGGAAAAGAGGGACTTGGTTATGTCTCCAAGTCCAAGAGGAAGAAGAACAACAAAAATAAGACCAAGAATACTCAAGCAAAGACAAGCACGGCCGAAAAGAACATCACAAAGGATAAAACTAATTATATTAGTTTTGCAGGATCTAACAATCATAATATGAGTTGTTTTGTGATCATTATGGTGACGCCTATGCTAGTTTTGTTGGTCCTTATGATAGTTATATTTCTTGGTCTATTGGGGTCTCAAAGACCCTTGTTACTAACATGAGAGGACCCATTGAAAAATGGGTACCTCAAACTAAGAAGTATTTTTTTTGCAGGGATATGCTTCCGGTGGATCTAAATGGGTGATCGATAGTGGTTGCACAAGTCATATGACCGGAAGCAAAGAGATCATCATGGAGATGAGGCCAAATCATGATCAAATAGTAGTCTCCTATAGTGATAAGTCAAAGTCTAAGCTATTGGGTCTTGGCAAGATAGTGATTGCCCACGATATCTCACTCGTGAACGTCATGCTAGTTGAGACTCTCGGGTACAATTTACTTTTTGTTCGTGCCCTTGGTAAGATGAACTTTGCTATTTTTATTGATGGTGATTTAGTGATACTCTTGTGGAGCAAGTCTCTAAATGTTGGTTTTGTTGGGTACGTAAAAATTGTCCTGTATGTGGTGGACTTTTCCGAGAAAACCATAGCGGATCCGATGTGTTTATTCAGAAAGGCCGACGCGGGCTGGTTATGGCATAGCCGTCTAGGTCACGTTAATATGAGAACTTTACAAAATATGCACAAGGGTGGCCACATAATTTTTGTCTTAACAACCAGCCATGATGGCTTACTTGCAAAAATACAAGAATGCATGTGTCTAGCTTTTATAATTGTTCCTGTTGTGCCGAGCCGCCCGTGGCTACTTGATCTAGAAAAGAAACTTCCGAGGAGATGGAGTTGTATGTATTGTATAACTGTATTGTACAACTAGGTTCCTCGGTTTCCACCGGAGATCATCAGTACTACCTCACCGATTCCATTAACCGCTACCGTTCATTGTTTGCTTAAGAGGAGACGGGAGAATGGAATAGAGAAAATGTGACCGGTTTCTTTTCCCCAGCAATTGCATCTCAGATTCTGCAGATGCCCATTTATCGACATGTAGGAGAGGACTTCGTCTGCTGGCATCATACAAGGCATTGTTTGTTTAGGGTGCGTTCATCTTATAATCTAGCTCGCTCGAGCAAATTTTGTTGGAGATATGCCCTAGAGGCAATAATAAATATAGTTATTATTATATCTTTGTGTTTATGATAAATGTTTACATTCATGCTATAATAGTATTAACAAGGAAACATTGATACTTGTGTGATTTGTAAACTTAATTTGAAGTCCCTAGTATAGCCTCTATACTTCACTAGCTTGTTGGTTGATAGATGATTGTGGTTTCCCTATCATGAACATTGAGATGTTATCAACAACAAGATCATATCGTTAGGAGAATGATATGGTGGACATACTCCTATAGATAAGCGTAGCATAAAGATCAAGTCATTTCAATAGTTCAATTGCTATATGCTTTCTGATACATAGTAACCTAATTCCTTCGACCATGAGATCATGCATATCACCTTTACCGGATGGATGCTTTGATGACATCAAACACCACACCGTAACTGGGTGGTTACAAAGGTGGCATTGAGTGTTCGGAAAGTATTGGTTGAGACACATGGATCAAGAGTGGGCTTTGTCCATCCACATGACGGATAGATATACTCTGGGCCCTCTCGGTGGAATGTCATCCAATTAGCTTGCAAGCATGTGACTTGGTCACAAGGGATCACATATCACGGGAACGAGAAAAGAGTACTTATCAGTAACGAGGTTGAACTAGGTATGCAGAGATACCGACGATCATAACCTCGGATAAGTAACATATCGTGAGACAAAGGGAAATTGGTATCGTATGTAAGTGGTTCATTCGATCGCAAAGTAATCGTAGAAATATGTGGGAGCCATATGAATTTCCAGATTCCTCTATTGGTTATTGTTCGGAGAAGTGTCTCGATCATGTCCGCATAATTCACGAACCGTAGGGAGACACACTTAAGGATTCGACGTTGTTTGAGTAGTTATGGTATTATGAGAAAGAGACCGAATATTGTTCGGAGTCTCGGATGGGATCCGGGATATCACGAGGTGATCCGGAATGGTCCGGAGAATAAGATTCATATAAGGAAAGTCCCGTTTCGGAGTTGCGGAATGATTCCGGTGTTTTCATCGGGAATGTTCTAGAAGGTTCCGGAATGTCCGGCACTCCGGGGGAGGAGGGGTACATGAATGTGTCATTACATATTGGAATGATTGCATCATGTACTAAGTGTTCTTGCTGTCCCAAATAAAGGATTAAATTGAATCCTAAAACAGAAAAGTCAAATGTCCAGTTTAAAAGTCAAACGGCTAAAACAAGAAACTGTGGGAAACAAGAAAGAGGAGTTGGGAACCGGACGGTGGTGGTGCGCCGAGACGGCAGTCTCGGACGACTTTGTGGCAATGGCTCTATGGGGTGTGGTCGTAGCCTAGCAAGGTTTGGGTGGCGTGCAGGTGTTGCATGGGTAGCGAGTTCGTCGACCCGGTCGACGCGATCTGACGTTCGGTCTGACTGACATGTCGGGGCGGCGATCCCGGATTTTTGGCGCAACGTTCTTGGTCTTCGGGTGGTTGTCTTGTGTAGCATGAGCTACGGGACGTCTAGTTCGGGCGGCGCTGCGGCTCGAGTCCGAGCAGGGGGAAGTCGGAGCGGCGACTCCGAGCTTGAAGGTGTGTGTTGAGTGTGGCGGTGGTCTATTGTCGTGTGGGCAACTAGATTCCGTTGTTTGTGCGGTTTTTAGGCCCGGTTTTCCTTATAAACTGGATCATGGTCGTCTTGACCTTCTCTCCATACGCGATAAATATAACAGTTCTCCTGTTGTTATTCAAAAAAAAACATTTAGTTGTACATGTCAACTGGTTGAAAGGAACCTACTAGTGAACAATTCTTCTCTGATATCTCCGTCATTTTTTGTGTGGCCCATAATAAAACAAATTTCGCGGCAAATTCCAAATTTGTTTTGAAAACTTATAAATATTATTTTTGAGTTCTTCTTATAATATATTGCAGAGCACTGAGATTATTAACTTGCCTCACATGTACTGACATATACTAATAGCACAAGCACAGGAACACCCCAACAAATGTCAGTGCATGTCTGGGCTGCGGACTTGAACAGAAAACGATCGTGCCCATGCAGAACAACCCTTTTTTTTTTACTTCCCGATGATGCCTCTCATACCGCGCAGTGGCAAGAACGCCGTTACAAACCTCAGGCAGTAAAACACCACCACCACATCATCCATGTAAAAACTAGAGAGCTATATATACAAAATGCCAACTATGGAAGAAAAAGAAGAATAAATCAGGCAAAAGGGGCAGATCATGTGAGTGTCTCACCAACCAATCCAACTATATAAATGAATCTCTGAAAGTCTCTTCCCTCTTTCTCTCCACCTCTGTCTCTCTCTAATGTACATGTTGGTTATAAAAATGCTTTTACACCATACAGATCAAAATTGTGCAGCGGCAGCAGCAGCAAAGGATAGCTGGTGACCCCACTGTTGCAGGATCGGCGATGCTATGGCGACGACGGACACCACCAATGTACTCTCCTCTTCTCTGGGCAGCCACTAGTCGCGGGACACTACTCTTCAAGCTGAATGCCATGCCAGGCCAGCTCTCACACAACGTGCTGCATTCTCACGCACCTGTCTACACGGGTGCATGCACGCTATGGGGAACAGCTACCCGTGGATGGGTGAATCACCCATTCCTGCCGGGCTACACAAACTGCAGCAAAGCAGTGACAGAAACTAGTTGCAAACTTCATGTTCTGAGTACTGACTTACTTCACAGGTATCTGTATCTTTGCTCGGGATTCAGGAAGCACCATATCAGAAAGGAATGACGTATGGCAGAGCGATGACATCAGCCTGGTCGATCTTCACAGCCTCAGCCCACACCTGGGGCGCTCCGTCCGCCTCAGCCCCTGTCTTGGGCTTCTGTGACTGGGTGCCACACTGATCGAACAGCCAGTTCTGGTCATCAATCTCACATTCCATCATCATTTGAGGCGCCTCGGGAATACTGTATATCTGTCCGAGATACTTGCAGTCTGGGTGAGGCGACAACTTCCTGGAAGGTGCGCCATTCCCAGATGCTGCCAGAGGATCCCGAAGCCCAGAATCGACTGGAGGTCGCTGAGCTTCCTTGTTGCCATTGACCTTCTCTTCCTTCTTAGGAAGCCTTTCAGCCTTTTCATTTTTTATGGCTTCTGGCATGGGAGGGAGCCTTTCAGCCTTTGCAATTTTTATGGCTTCTGGCATGGAAGAGAGTGACGCGGCTACATGAGATGCTGTACCATTCTCCACATGATTGCTGGAGGGGGCTGGTCTCGGCAACTTTGTAGGCCGCATTTCATGATGGTCTGTACATCATCAGAAGTCTTATAATATAAAGCACCATAAAAAAGTATACTGGTGTTCTACGAGACTATATGTAATGCTGGTAAGTGCAAAAGAAAGAAGCAAAGCTAGGAACTCACTTTGTTGGTAACCATTCATCTCATGGTTCTTTCGCTTCTTCAGGTTTTCATCAGCTAGGATAGCTTTAGTGTCAGCAGCTGGAGGGGCTATAGGAGGATCTAAGAGCTTGGTGAGAAGACTATCTATCTGATCATCTATACTGTTTTCTCTTAGCTTATCATGCTCTTTGTGATTATGTTCCTCTTTCTCCTTCTTTGCCTCCTTTTCCTTTTTCTTCTCTTTGTGTTTATCTTTCTCTTTCCTCTTCTTTTTCTCATGCCGATCACGTTTTTTGTCCTCTTTCTTCTTATCATCAACTGCCCCGTCTCTGACTTTCTCCACCCTTCCAACTGCAAGTTTCTCCACTGCTGAGGGTTTAGAATCAACAAGTTTCTGATCAGTTGAAACATCATTCTGTAGCATTCTTCCGCCCATTTCCTTTTCCCTGCCAACGGCTGGGGGTTTAGAACCAACCAGTTTCTGAACAGCTGAAACATCATTCTGTAGCATCCTTCCACCCGGTTCCTTTTCCCTGCCCACAGCTGGGGGTTTAGAACCAACCAGTTTCTGATCAGTTGAAACATCATTCTGTAGCATTCTTCCACCCGGTTCCTTTTCCCTACCAACAGCTGGAGGTTTAAAACCAACCAGTTTTTGATCAGTTGAAACATTATTCTGTAGCATTCTTCCAACTGGTCCCTTTTCCTTGCCCATAGCAGGTGAAGGATCTCCAGCATTGGACTTATTAGTGGAAATGGAAAAACTTTCAGGTGGCCGAACCATCCCATTTGGCCTTCGGATTGTAATGCTTGGGCTTGGGATAGTTGACCTAGGAAGACTTCTATCCATGCCAGTTGATGTGCCCGATGTTGATGGACTCGAAAACCTCTGTGTGGATGTTTGTGCGCTATCCATTGGCCGACCAACCTTACCATTTCCCTTATGCATAGCATCAGCAGGGCTTCGACGCAACGGAGAACTGGTGCCCATTTCTTTCTTGCCAATCTCCTTATTTGGGCTCTCAGTTCTCTTCTGCACCAGTATGCTAATGTTATTGATACGTTGCCCCATCCCCTCTTTTCTTGGCGCAGAATCATTAGAGTTGGACAGAGGTCTTGTGACTTTGACTCTTTCCTTCTCCACCACAGGTGCTGTAACAAAGCCATCACGAGCTCCTTGAGATGAACTGTTGAAGTTCTCGCCACGTTGAATTGATGTCCCATTTCTCTGTTGATTGATAGTGATGGTCTGTTGCCCCAAGCCCTCAGTTTTCCTTGAAGTATCAATAGAGTGAATACGCATTTTATTAACTGCAGTCCGTTCCTTCTCCAATGCAGGTGCAGCACTAAAACCTTCACGATTTCGTTCAATTGGAACAGGAAAGTTGTCGGCACCCCGATTCTCCAGACCTTTCCCATCTTGTGTCTTCCTGACCAGTTCCTCCCTGAATATAGGATCCTTAATTTCTTCAGCCTTCCTGCTGCTCTCTCCAACCTTCTGACCAAGGATTGCCTCACCATGACTTTCAGTTCCTTCAGACTCCTTACTTTTATCTTTGCTTTTGTCCTTTTTCTTGTCTTTGTGCTTTTCTTTTCGATCTTTTTTATCTCTGTGCTTATCTTTACTCCTTTCTTTATCCTTCTTTTCTTTACCTTCTTTTTTATCTTTGTCCTTCTTGTCCTTCTTATGCTTCTTTTCCTTGTGTTTCTCCTGAAAAAAAGGTTGATTCAGAGAAGATCCAAATAAGAGGTCGATCATAAAACAAACACCTAGCAGACGAATATACTGCAAACAGTCCAAAAGAACCAACAACAAAAATATGAGCTTTTAAACAGTGATCTGTCAGAATGGTCAATGCAATACAACATCTACACTATATGACTACCTGGGGTAACATCATAGAGACATACTACAAACAATTAGTGACATATCACAATAATCTATAAATTATATTAACTCATTAGCCTACAGTTCTCTATATTTGTTGAATTTTTATCTGAAATTTTATCTTAACTCATAAACTCTACTACATAAACATTGAATACCACCCAAGCAAACAAGATGGTTCTCTGACTGTAACTTCTGCTTATTTTGCTGAGTCTGAAGACTTAAACAAATTCGGTTGAACTACAAATCCACTATGCTAATACTTTGTGTTCTTAAAGCCTTTGCAATTGACACTGAACATACTAACGAAGTTATCCAATATATTTTGCACTGGAATTTGCACAGTATTCATGCAAGGACTAAATGAGTATCAAAATTGGAAGGACATGTAACTATTAAATAAGGAAACAAACACCTAAATTCAAATCATCATCCTTTCTCACATCTGAACTTTATCAGTAAAGGTCATGTTATGGGCAAGAGAAAGTCATATAGCCATATCCATTCAAGGAGTTACATTTGTTGATGCAATGTACAGGGCTAACAAGCTTAATTCTCGTTTCCCCTCTCAAGCTTGCTAGTGTTGGAAATTCAAATAGAGTATTTAGAGTTATATATGGAGAGCACATTAAAAGTTAAGAAATGTAACATGAGTTCTATTAGCAAAGATAATCAACCCTCAGATTTTAAAAGCCACCAAATAAGGGTCTGGATATATGGTTCCTACATAACAAAGATAATAGGAAAAAATCTGCTGAAAAGTTCAGCTCACAATACTCATTAGGTCTGATTAGCTTACAAACATTGTATACGTTATATGTAAAGGATACAACATTTGTATTGGATAATCTTTGGCTATGCTAATGGTTTATTATCATGTAATAGAGGGTTGAGATAAGATAAAACATAACGAATTTATGCCCTATATACAATCATACATATACAAATACATATTATAGGAATGGTTTACAGCCAACACAACCCAAAAGGCCCAGAAACATGCCACACAAATGCTTATGCAACAGTAAGTAATTCATTCAAATAATTTCATGTCTAGTGTAACCATGTTTCTATTTCTATTTACATGCCATTTAAACTGCCAAGGTATGTTTTCTACATATCTATTGTTAACAAACGCAATTGAATGTTAACCCATAACCATAATTAATACCCATCCTAGAACAGAAGTAAATAGGAAACGAGCACACAGATGAATCATGAATGTCTTTGGAGTTTGATTTGACAATCTATCCAATCTTTTAAAAAAAAACATATATGAATTTTATCAGGTATAAGAACAGATATAGTGGTTGAATGAAACAGCTGTTAAACCAGCTTTCTGACACGGAAAATGCAACTGCATGGGAGAGTGCAGCCAATTATTTACATGATAATTTAAAGCTTCTACAGTACATAATCAGGTAAAAAAGACAAAGGAAACCCTTCCTAAAGAGACACAGAGGGAGGTAATGTGCATGTATCAACAGTCCGACCCAAATTAGTTTGGCTTATTGTCTAGATTTGACTGTATCAAGAACAATTGCATAGAAAGAGAACATTCATGTTAAATATTAAATGATAGGTCATCCATCACACGACGGAGAAATTTGGAATACAACTGCTAGCAACCAGTTTAACATGTAACATGCTACTTAATGTTTGCAATACAATTCCTATATCGATCCAAACCACCCTTTTATGATCTAGACAGCACACACAGAACTGATATAGAACACCTGAGATGAGACAAGCAATTTAGCATAACTTGTTTCATCATCAGTGATTATGAACCAACACGGAATATATGATTCCTAGCAGACAACTTATGCTAATCTACACAATGCCCTTGTGGCAATTTCCACCAGGACCAGGACACACGCCAATTGCATACAAAGAGAACATTCTTGTTAAATACTAAATGCTAGGTCATCCCGTCACACGAAGGAGGGAATTGGAATAGAACGCTAGAAACCAGTTTAACATGTAACATGCTAACTAAATGTTCGTAATACAATTCCTATATCAATCCAAACCACCCTTCTATGAGCTAGACGGCACACATAGAACTGATTAAGAACACCTGGAATGAGACCAGAAATTTAGCAAAACTTGTTCCATCACAGTGATAATGAACATAGACTGACTAAATGATTCCTATTTAAACAGACAACTTATGCTAATCTACACCAGGACCAGGACATACGCCAATTGCATAGAAAGAGAACATTCAAGTTAAATATCAAAATGTTAGGTCATCCCGTCTCTCAACGGAGAAATTTGGAATACAACCGCTAGCAACCAGTTTAACACAAACTTCAACTGTAGTAGCATGATATATTCACAGAAAGTAGTCCTTTAATAGGCCAAACAAAATTTCCAGCTGTAGATACCAGCAGTAAAGTCGGCAAAACTTGTCGGCACCTTTTTTAGCAGCCCATGGACAAATTAGAAATATGGCTTCTTTTCAAACCAACGTAACCAGCCCGACAAAAACTAAATCTGCTGGTGCCTTTAATACAGAAGAATCTTGCAGGACCTAAGGCGACAATCACTAACGAACACTGCAAACAAGCATGTATTCTTCGGTTTAATCTATCCAATAGAATGCCCCTCACCTTTAGCGCGCAACTAAGCACGAGATCAGCCCTAGCTACCGAGTTGTCGGGAAGCACTCTTTAGGAAAGCATTTGGTTCAGCCCTAAACTTTGTCCTCCTGCTCTCTACCAATCAGCATACGGAACACGAGTATATAGCAAGTACAAATGCAACACTTCCCACGCCTGCGATCGACTGAACCTACCGGACCAAGACGCTGCTAAAATCACTTCATCAGCCCTAAGCAACCAGCCCTAAGCAACCACATATATGTGAGCAAAGTCTGGCTCCCAAAATTAAGTAAGCAATGAATTAGCAGTAGCACACATAATGCCTCAGAGCATACTCCCCTGAGAGCGGGAAGGCATCCGGACCGATGAGTGGAGCAAGAGGATGTGAGTGGAAGGGGGATTGGTTGGTTGGTTGGTTTATTCCACCTTGTCGACGACGAGCAGGTGCGAGGCAAGCTGGCCGTCGGGGCGCAGTGTCTTGTGATATCCTGGGGGCGGAAACGGGAAGCAGCGAGACATGGCACGGCCGCCTCGGGCCCCGGATCAACCCAGCAGCACCGACCTTAATCCTCCGCCTCCACCCCTGAACCCACCTCCCCCCTTCCTCCTCCCGCCGCTGCGGCTGCGGCTGCAGATGCTGGTGGTGCGGTCCTAGGCTCACTCCTCCGCGGCCCGCGGGGTCCATGTGGTCGGGGCTCTCATCCCCGCGGCCGCCGGCGCCGGAATCGCGAGGGATCTGGGCGCGGAGGGGGGATCCGGCCCCCACCCGATCGGGGATCGGCGCGGGGCCGCGGCAGTGAGAGTTAATTCCGGTGCGATCTCCCCCCCTTGCCTGTTTCGTTTTAGTTTTTTCTATCTCCTCTTTTGCGCTCCGCTGTTTCGCCGCTTTCGCGTGTGTGCCGGGTTGGATTTGGATGGAGGGACGGAGAGAGAGAGAGAGTAGGGTTGGGTGGGCGGAGGAGGAAGAAGGAGGAAGGGGGAGGAAACCGGAGAGAGGAGACCAGGCAGAGGTATATATAGCGCCTACCCCGGACTGGCCTCCGGTTTCGGTACTGCTAGGTCCCACTTGGAAGAGGAAACCTATGGTGGACATGGCCACATGGGGGTGTGGTGTGCTTGTTACTAGTAGTACTAGTATTTTCCTACTAGTTTATTTTTGTTATTATTCCATTTGCTAGGCTCATAATCCTCAAAGTAAAATTGCTAGCATCATGCTTTAAGGGAGTTTATTTTTATTTTCTTATGTGTGTAGTATATTTTTCTTCATTTCATTCCATCTCATTTTCATATGGGTTCGGTGGGACCATCATTCGCAGTTTTTTTCATAATCAATGCATATATGCTTTAGAAAGATCGTAATAATACCATTTTATAATGATAGATGTATATCTTCTACGTACAAAAACATGAATGCCAGAAAGCTCAAGGTTCCGAATCATGGGGCATCATCACTTGATGAGATGTTATAACTATAGCTAGCGTTCAACATGTGTTGGTCATTTATGGATAGAGATTTTGCGACCACGGCTAATTCATATTCACAAACATGGATGCCAGACTGGCGTCAAAAATAAAATCTCGGACCTAGACTCTTCAAAAAGAGCTGAGGTACCTAGACTCGTCGGGAACCATCACATGATTTGATTTTGTAGTTGTAGCGTATGATTTGTTCTACTCTCTTCGGTCCATAATAAGCGTCTCTCATTTAGTTTAAAGATATATTAAATCAGTGGCACTTATTATAGACTGGAGGAAGTATCATAGTTCGAGGAATGATGATGCATTTACACCACAAGATCTTTCTTTCTTTTTTTTGCGAATGCATCACAAGATCACCTATGAGTATTTACGACCATTTATACAATGGGTAGATGTCGGATAGAAAATCTCGGATCCTCACATGGAAAATACGGGTGCAACATAATATCTCAAATTCATGAAAAAAAACATTATAGAAAGTTCAATTAGGTACTCTCCCAAATGGCATGCCAAACACATTTGGTACTACGACTATGGAATGGATGTTTATTGATTGCTACTAAGAACGGTTATGGCTGTTGCGTGCTACACCGGTTAAACTCGAGGAAAGCAGCGTTGTGCTAGCTGTTCATTATTTATTGTTGTTCATTATTTAGTTTAAAATTATACTAAATTACTGACACTTATTATATATCGGAGGAAGTACCATAGTTCGAGGAATGATGATGCATTTATGCCACAAGATCACATATGAGTGTTTACGACAATTTGTACTATCGGTGGATCTATTTTGCAACGCGCGGGGCCGCGGCAAACACAAAACAAAATATGCAAATGAGAAGATCAAACAAACACAAAATAAATTGACCATTAACTAGACATAGATCAAATTCATCAGCGACTCAAAAACAAGTTCAACACACAAGCAAGTTCAACACAATCTAAAGTTCACACGGACATCTAACCATCAACATCATGAACCATCAAACATCAACACTTTCATGTCTAGTTGTCGGGTTGTTGTTTGCTTCTTCTCCATTTGAGACTTGGTCGGTGTTGATATTATCGGTAGAATCTCCAAAGGCATCACCCATAGATGGAGCTACCATGGAGGCCATGAATCCACCCGGTGGTGCTCCCATGGCTCCATAGCCACTCATGCCACCCGGTGGTGCACTCATGCCACCAAAAACCATCGAAGCCACCCATGCCGCCCGGTGGTGCACTCATGCCACCAAAACCATCCAAGCCACCCATGCCGCCCGGTGGTGCACTCATGAAACCTATGCCACCGAACCCGCTCATCGGTGATGCAAAGGTAGATGTCATCATTCTTTTCTTTGCCAACACTTCATCATGGAAAAGGTTGATGTACTCCATTTGCCTCTCATCAAAATTGGATGTTGTAACACCCTCAGAATCGGACCTATGCAGGTTTTAGCGAAACCCGCCAAACCCGCATAGAAACGATTCAAAGGTGCCCACCAGACACTTTCGTGCGGGTGGAAAACGAAGTAATAACATTACACAACAGTCCTCGATGGGACCCACAGAACAGATATATATACAACACGACTCCATGAGTCAAGAATACAGATATACAGAACAAAGATCCAAATCACCTTGAAGACGATAGAGCGTCCGACTACGGACAAGATGCAAATGGGGCTAAGAGCCCTGAAGAATAACCAATGGCGTCCATAACCCTGCCCAGGCCAAGCCGGAAGGGTAACCCTGCTAACGACGTCGATCTCAAAACCTGCTTAAACAAAAGGGGTGCCGACAAAGGGCAAAGGAAAAAGAGGAGCGTCAGTACTGAGGCCAGTACACGGCGAGACTAGAATTCAGCGGTCCTCGCCTACATAGGTATGGTGGACTGAAGCGGCAGCGGCAGCATGCACTAAACACCCTATAGAGACTCGATACCTCTGGAGGCAATCAGAGAGGGGTAAGAGAGACCTATTCGGAACCAACCTGATACTACCTCCAAACAAACCCATCCTGGTATTTCCCCCTCGAGACCAAACGAGGAAGTCAACCGAGGAACTCACACCGTTGGCAGTTTTATTTATTCAGTTATCATTGCAGCAATTACTAGTCAGGTATAGATAATCATCCTGATATAATAAGCAGTGGGCCATTTTAGTTAACCATTCCGTTGTAGTTGCAACACTTACTAGTCAGATACAATTAGCATGAGATAACCCAAAAACCCAGCAGTTGTTGGTACTTTTATTTAGCCATTCTGTTATAGTTGCAATACTTACTAGTCAGATACAATGGTCGCAAGCGACAACCCAAGCAAGCAACTGTTGGCAGTTTTATTTAGCCATTCCATTATAGTGAAGCTGATTACTAGTCATTATAAAGTCAAATTTATAGCACTACTTTAGTTATAGTTGTCTATGATCGAGATACTGTGCTCCAAGTCGTCCATAACCACGGACACGGCTTTCAGAAAGTTTTACCCGGCCGGGGTGCACCAATAGCAACACACACTCGATCAACCTCGGAAAAACCAAATCAAAACCCAACGAGGCCTTCACGACAAAGCAATCACAAGATTCAGAAATATTTCAGGGGGCCACCCCATTAAGCTACCCGCAACGAAGTTAGCTGACTCCGAGACGGACTCAAGGTTTGCGCCAGTGGCTGTAAACGACTGGGAACCCAAAACTGGGCTTGTCGATACCGCGTAAACACTCCGCTTACCTAAACATTACAGGTGCTCCTCGCACAATCGTAAATAAAGCAGTAAGGCATGGCATAAGTACAGGATAGTAAATAAAACCTCAAACTAGTTTGTGGCCCCAAGAAATAAGTATGAATCAAGCTCTGGCTCAGGGGGGTCCCATAATCCTCCCGGATGTGGATAGCGCGAATACTCAAGGAACAGGTATCAAGTACTCGGGGTCCTACGGGACACAAGTGGACGGTTAACAACCAAATAACATCTATTGCCCGCCTGTGCCTCTACTTACTTACTTCAATGTTAGTTGTTAAACAATAATTAAAGTTATGATAAGTAAAGCCATGATCAACTCCAACATCAAACATGCGGCAATACTCCAACAACTGTGGTACTGGACGACACGCAACAGCACTTGAGCAAGCGACTACGACGCGCAAGCCCAACTATCTACCAAACAACAGGTAATAGGATGTGTCCAAGGCAATATAAGGCTGCAAGGGATATCACGGGTACGAAAACTAGAGCATCGCGACACAGATAGCAATAGATCAACAGGAGGGAATAAATACTATAAAAGTAAGATAGGTAGAAAGGAGGAGATGCTCGCCTGAAAACATTGCCGAAGGTTCAACCGAAGATCGGGTCGACACTCGCATCAACTCAACGGCCTTATCCGCGAAGAAGCAAAACACTAGAATAAACACCGGGTGCAATATTTAATACAACGGCAGAAGATCGGCATGATGCATGTATGATTCATGACATGACATAGGTGCGATGCAATTAGGCAATATTAAGCGGAACCGGGGTCCCGACAATTAATTATATGGTTCAAGTTATTTAACTACCCCGCAATTTAAATGTTGTCTTAACACGGCAAAAGATAGCACCGGTTCGCTACACAAATTTGAATGGGACCAATATACGACTGGATTTGCCCGCATATGGGCCCCATATTTAATTATAAGGTGAATCGGCATAGTGCCCCCAAACCACATGACAATATGCATGCGAGTATGACAATTAAATATGCATCAATTTATATAGTTGACAATTTATAAAATAGGGTTCTCGGGTAAGGGTCACACATTAGGGTTCGGCAGATCTTGGGGTTATGGGGTTCGGGTTCAGGGATCAGTCTTCGGGTCTAGGATCGGCTTCGGATCCCTGAAGGAGAACTTGGCGATTCCGAGGGTCTTGGTGTTTGACGGGGTTCGGCGCGCCGGGATCGATCTTCGGATCTTCGGGATCGGGCTTCGGGGTTTGGATCCGGAAGGCGACCTTCGGTTCCGTGAAGATCTTGGAATTCAGCTCCCCTGGTCGATGGCAAACTTGTTCAACACCAGGAGCATCGGAAGATCTTGACGGTGTTCTCGGCTTCGGTTGTCCGTGAAGGAGACCTCCTGGGTTCGATGCCTTCGAGTGGCTTCATGTACAACCTGCGACATCCCCGGCACCAAACCGGTCTTGTAGGCGAGGAGATCTTGGCGAGAGAAAAGATCTGTTGGCCTGAGCTCCTGTGGGCACGCACGCATACTCAGAGACACAAACAGATGCTGGCCCTTGTCATACAGTGCTAGACCTCTTTACAAACAGGGACACGCACAGGAGCACGGGCTTGGCGTGCCCTGGACGACGACTGCTGCCGGCCGGAGCGCTGCAGACGGAGGCAAAGAGGCTCGGGCGTCGGCCGCACGGCAGCGGTGCTGCAAGGCCTGGCGAGGCAGAGGCGCGGGGCATGGCCTCGGCACGGAAGACGATGGCGGGGTGAAGCTTGGTGGCGACGGAGGTGCTACGCGGGGCGGTGACGGCCACGGGAAGGCGCGGCGAGGCCGGGCTCACGCAGACGACGGCGAAGGGCTGGCCGGCGAGGGGGCTCGACGGAGGAGGCCTTGTGTAGCATCCCAGTTGTCTAACACCTGTAATGCTACTTGTTCTGGTAAATAAAAGGGCCACTTCCTGCATATAATTGTTGCATCATCATCATATCATGTTCATGTCATCATGCCACCTTGCATTTGAGCATCATATAAAAAACCCTTCTTGTTTGGTTCTTATCTCATGTGCATTATTAATTGTGTTTGCCTCTTGATATTGTATTTGGTTCTTGTTATATTGTTAAATGCCCAAGTTGATTTGGGGGCATATCTCTTATTAACTCCACCACCTTTCTTTCACCACCTTATAATTCCACCATCCATCTAAATATGAGCTTTGCACTTTATTGGTTTTACCTCTAGCTCTTGTGGATTGGGATGGATCCCATTCCAGCTCCACATGCTCCCATGTTTGCACCATGTTGTTTTCACAATATTGGTACATGAGAGCCACATGGCCACCTTTGCATGCCTTGTGAGTGGAACCTTTTCCTTAGTCTCCATATGGGATGTTTTGGGGGTTATTATCATGTTGGAATATTTGGGACTATAATAGGTCTAGTGGCACATACACACTAGCATGTCCCTTGTTGTCATTCAAACATGTTTTCCCTCATTCACTTCACATGGACCTTTCCTTCTTTTCTTTTGCATGGGCCTACTCCATCTTGTGAGGATGCAAATAGTGAGTGCCTTGCTTATTATTTTGTTCCACAAGGATTAGGCATGGCATTTAATGCTTTGCATGGCACATGCAAGTATCACTTTTGCTTGTCCTTTGGTTTATTTTGGTGTTTGCTTGGATCATTGTTTTTCTCCCCATCTCTCTCCCTCCTTTGGCTTGACCTTGTTTGTTTTGCTTCAAACCCCAATCACGCCCTAAACCTCCACATCCTTCTCCCTACCTCTTTTCTTTTTGATCTTGCTTGGGCTTTGCTTGGAACATGCATGATTCAAGAATCCCTAGCTCTCACCCTTCTCTCTCTCTAATCCTCTACCTAGATCCCTCTCTCACCATACCCCCCTTTTTCTCTACCCATCTAACCCGAGCCACCACCTTCCCAACTAACCCTAGTCCCCATCAAACCCTAGACCTACCCCTCTCACCCACTCAGCTCGGACCCAACCTGACCACCACCCTCCCATGTGCTAACCTAGTCCCTCTCTCCCTCCTAAACCTAGCCACCCGAGCCACCCCTCTCTTTGGCATAAGTAGCCATGTGCTTCCCCTCCCCCACGCCATATACCTGCCCCCTCTCGATCTTATCTTTCCCCCTTCGCCTCTAGCCCCCCCAGATCCCCAGGCAGTCCCCAGGAAAACCCTCCTCCCTCCTACCTCTTCCCCAAGCGAGACCATGTCCCTCTAACCCTAGCTCGGCCAGGTCAGCAGGAGAGCGGGAGGAGCCGTGTTGGAGGGTGCCCAAGGCGACCAGGAGTCTCCCCTGCTTCCACTGCACCGCCCAGGACGCGAGTAACCAGCCGGACCCCGCCGGAGTAGCCCCGCCGCCGCCGCGCCCGCGAGTACCAGCAGCTCCAGGCTTCCAGCCCCGTCGCCGATCAGCAGCCTCTTCGGCCTACCTCTCACCATCGACGAAACCGCGGTGAGCTCCTCCAGCCCCTAGACACCCCCTTCCCCTCTCTAGTCCGCCGTGGCGCCGCCGCACTCCGTCGAGCACCCTGCGCGCGCGCGCGTCGCCGCCAGCGTGCGCAGTCAGGCACCTGCAGCCGCGCGATCCGCCTCTGTTCGTCGCCCTACCCCGCGCGCTGTGGTCCTCCTCCGTGCTAGCATCCCGAACCGAAGTTGTAGGCCATGATCCCCTTTTCATTTTTCGTTTTGGGGTCGTGTCGTTTAGATCAGCGACGGCATCGCCATCGTCGTCTGAACGCCGGCAGATCGCCGCTGCCTGCAGAGCGGCGCGCCGCTGCCGTTCCGACAGGAACTGCCATTTTGCGCTTACGCCCTCGCAGTTTCTCCCGCCTAAACCCGCCGTCCCTCGGCTCCCCACCTGTCAGCGTCAGTGGTCTTTTCTAAAAAGGCTCCTCACCTTTTTCCAAAACAACCCGCGGTCCCATGTCCCTCCCCACCTGTCAGCCCCTGGCCGTGCGCGCTGTCGTGTGGCCCAGTCAGCCCAGTGACCCCACATGGCTGCGACTAGGGCTGGGTTTAGCTGAGTGTAAAATGTTTCTGTTTCTGTTTAAATTCAAATCTTTTTCTAATTATTTCAAATACAAATATAATTCTGTTTTTAAATAACTTTTCATTCATAAATCCAAATAATGCAAACAATATATGTTTCTGAACCAGAAAAATGTAAGGATTTCAAATATTCCATTCAAATTGCCTTTTGCACATTTAAAATTCCAAGTTGAATCAAATTACAACAAATGCCACTAGAACTTAAATAATTAATAACTTTTGATTTCTAATTCCAAATTTAACAAATGATATGTCTAAAATGATCAGCTCGACGAGACCTTTCGGTTTATGCTATCCATGACTTCAATTGCAGCATGCATCATATAAATATATAGTAAACAGCAACTATTATGACAACAAAATGTGGCCCAACCTTAATAAAATGCCTTATTCTTACATACCACACCTCACCCTTGCCATGCTACTTATTGCCATGCAACTTGTGCATCATTCATCATGGCATGATTGTTTGCTTGACGCATCTTATTCGTATGCTTGTGCTCTATATTCATGTTGGCCTTGTTTGTTTGGTTTTTCTCGGATAGACACTGAGCAGGGGATATATCAAGAGAACCAGGAGCACTACCCAGATCCGTCCCTCGCTTCAACTGAGTTGCCAGGCAAGCACTACCACATGCTTGCATACATACAGTACCTATTGCCTCTATCTTATTCTTGCATCATTGAGTCGCGATTGCATTAAATTGAATCCCAAGTATGCATGACCTTTACTTTTACACCCCACCAAGCTTGTTCCTCCATCCCATGAGCCATTACTACAGGAGTTGTTTGAGCCATGCGAGTCGTAGAACAGCATGTGTAGGGTATGTGAGAGTCTGTTGGATAACGAGGTACCTAAACAACTTAACCTGAGTAGTAATGGGATAACTAATGAAAGTGGCACCGGTGAGCAACATCTGCTATTTGGTTTTTCCTGCTCACTTGTGTCCCGTAAGACCCCGAGTACTTGATTCCTGTTCCTTGATTTCTCGCGCTATCCACATCCGGGAGGTATATGGGACCCCCCTGAGCCAGAGCTTGATTCCGTCTTATTTCTTGGGGCCACAAACTAGTTTGAGGTTTTTATTTACTATCCTGTACTTATGCCATGCTACTTCTGTATTTAAATTGTGCGAGGAGCACCTGTACTATTTAGGATTGGGACACGTTTTCGCGGTATCGACAAGCCCAGCCACACTTTCGGGTTCCCAGTCGTTTACAGCCGTCCACCCAAACCTTGAGTCCGTCTCGGAGTCAGCTAACTTCGTTGCGGGTCTACTCCAAGGGGTGGCCCCCTGAAATATTTCTGAATCCTGTGATTGCTTTGTCGTGAAGGCCTCGTTGGGTTTTGATTTGGTTTTTCCGAGGTTGATTGAGCGTGTGTTGCTATTGGTGCACCCCGGCCGGGTAAAACTTTCTGAAAGCCGTGTCCGCGGTTATGGACGACTTGGAGCACAGTTTCTCGACCATAGACAAGCATAACTAAAGTACCGCCTTTAATTTGACTGAGTAATTGACTAGTAAATAGTGCAACACTCATGGAATGGTTAATAAAATTGCTAACGGATGGGGGGTTGTTCGTCCGCTTCCTCGTCGGTAAGCGGGGAGGAGGATGGATCTGATGAAATTACTATTATAACTGTTGTCATTAATTCACGAACATCCGTCTATCATTGGTTAGGCGGATGGTTAGCGTTTATCTATAGAACTGCTAGGGTTTATCTTTTACTGCAATTGCGTCACCCCAGGTTGTGTCCCCTTTAGAGGCATTAAGACTTGCTGAGTACCCTTAGGGTCTCACACGATAAATTATTGGTTCAGATGAACAGGTACCCTCGCAGGACGGATACTGGGTTGAAGAGGCTGATGATGTGGGCAACGACCGTTCGGTGTAGAGATTCCGGGATCGGGGATCCGTGAGATCTGTGGTTGGGATGTGCTTATTTCTATGGCATCTTATGCCGATTTGCTTCTTATCCGTACTCGGACTTTGTTTGCCGCTTCCGCATGATACTCTGACGTGTGCTGTATGAGGAAGTATCCTAAAATATTAGATCTATCTAGGTCATTTGAATCTTGCCGTATGGCGTTGCTATATTTCCTTTCTTTATAGATGGTGTGGCTCTGATGTACTCTTGTATGGTGGCTTGCATACATACCCACTTGTGTATGTAGTTGATCCCTTCGCCTGCCGATTACGCCGCCCGTACAGGTCCCGATGAGATGGAAGTGGTTGGGACGGCCGAAAGGTCTACCCGTGAGTGGCTTTTAGGGCCCCACCGTACTATTTCAACCACTACCGCTCATCCAGGCTTGTATCTAGGAGCGTAATTCACCGAGGTAGTTACAATTGGTATCAGAGCCATCCCGACCTTCAGGGTTTCAGCCAAACGGTCGTTGTCAGTCTAGCAAATATTTTGGTAGTTATGTATACTAGGGAAAAACAAAACGCGAGAGTAGGACTGCTTCCACTTTTCTTCTTACCCTCCCACCCACCCTTTTCTGGTAAGGAAGTGCAACGTTTTCAATCCTCTTCTCAAAATTCAAACTAGGATTCACGTGTTCGGGGTTTCCGTAGTACCATAGGTTGTTTGTGTGTGTGTGTGTAATCCCTTGTCTATCTGTTGCATCCAAGTTGTTATCTTATCTGCCTTTGGTTATCAACTGTTGGTACATTCCATACCGACAGACTTTTGCAAACCGATGCAATCTATCTTCCTCTTAGTATCCGACGCTATCTTGTTTGGGGGTGTTCGTTTCCGTAGTTACCAATCTTTAGGTTTCGTCGCGAGAAGAAGGGGTTAGGATGTGTGTTCCACTTGTTCATGTGCGGAGTAATGATTTGAGTGCGGGATGGAGTCGCGACCATACCACTACTTTTATCATTCGCTTTTGTATATTGAATCGGTAGAGTCACTAATCTTGATTCGTTAAGTAATTTTGCGCATCTATTGGTATTTTAATGCCGAAATTTGTGGAAAATTTTTCTTTGATATATCTGTGTACCACACTCCTTTTCAGTCGTGTGCGATATGCTTAATATCTTTTAGGTGCTTTGAACTTTGTTGATATTTTAATATCATCTTAGTAATTTGTATCCTTTAATCTTGGTTAATTCCATCTTGGTACTATTTTGGATTATTATCATTCTCCATTATAGTACTGACTTGTGTTTTATATCAATCTCAGGATGGCTCCACCACGCCGTTCAGATGAGGATATACCACCAGAACTTGGGGCCGCATTGTCAAACATAGCTAATGCCTTGGCAGCAATGCAGCAGAACCAGGAGCGCTTGGAAGAAAGCGTCAGAAGAAATGAGTTTGCTCCACTCCCTCCACCTCCCAAGCGAGGAGACATCAAGAGCTTCCTGAAATTCAACCCCCGTCAGTTTGATGTTTCTGATCGACCATTGGACGCGGATGATTGGCTGCGTGAGATGTCAAGGTTGCTCGAGACTGCTGATGTTCCGGAACAGGAGTGGGTCAAGTGTGCTACTCACCTTCTGAAGGGAGATGCAGCTCTTTGGTGGGAAAATTACTTGAAGGCAAGCTGCACTGGTTTCCAGCCAACTTGGGAAAGGTTCACTACAGCTTTCAAAGAGCAGTTTCTCTCAGAGATTGTAATGGAAAGGATGAAGGAGGCTTTTCTCAACCTGAAGCAAGGGAATGATAACGTCAACACCTACATCAGCAACTTCATGAATCTCTCTCGTTATGGTGGTGATGAGGTATCTGATGACAAGAAGAAGCAGAAGAGGTTCAGGCAAGGGCTAAATGCATCGATCAAGTATGCGATTACTCATGCAAGGCCAGCATCTTTCCTGGAACTACAGCACACAGCCTTGCAAGAGGAGGCAAGCAGGCAGGTGTTTGAGGAGTCCAAGAAACACAACAGGGATGCATCAAGCTCTTCAGTTATGGCAGCTCCTTCTAAGCGGCGTGTCTGGGTTCCTAACACACCACCGTTGCTCCCGGCTTCACCAAGACCTGCAAGCTTCGCGTCAAGGCCACCAAACTTCACCACTGCGGCTCCCAGGGGCTACACCAACCACTACCCTGGAGCGCCTGGCGGAGTCCCTGGCTACTCTGCTCCACGACCACATGGTGCTTGTTTCACATGTGGAGATCATGGACATCCCAACTGGAACTGTCCGTTGAAGAACAAAGCTCTCCCTCCACCCCCGCCAAGATCTGCAGCAAGCTCTCCTATGGTTCGTGCACCACCACCTCGGGCTCTCAACATCAACACCAAGCCCGGGTCTACGGTTGCTCGTGCCAATTGTGTCAACGCCGCTCAAGCCGAGCATGCACCGGGAGTCGTGATGGGTATGCTTTCAGTTAACTCAGTCCCTGCACGAGTTTTGTTCGATTCTGGTGCATCGCATTCATTTGTGTCTCATGAGTTTGCAAATGAGAATGAGTTGGTCTTGGTTCCTCTCCTTAAGCGGTTGGTGGTACAATCTCCTAGTTCAAACATGAGGGCTGAGCATATCAGTCATGGAAATCAAATTGAGATTGGTGGTTCTTCGTTCTCGGCTTCCTTAATCGTTCTGGGAAATTCGGACATTGATGTCATCTTGGGCATGGATTGGTTGACAGCAAATGCAGCTGTGATTGATTGTGCTGAACGCTCAGTTTCTCTGAAGATTCATGAAGGCCATATAGTCTTTTCTCCAAGTCTGACTCCTGCTATTCATCTTTTCTCTTTGGCGGCTCTGAATGATGATGCTATGGAAGCCATTCAGAGTGTACCGGTGGTCTGTGAGTTCCCAGATGTCTTTCCTGAAGAGTTGCCGGGTATGCCTCCGGATCGCGAGGTTGAGTTTGTGATTGAACTTGAACCTGGAACGGCGCCTATCTCCAAGCGGCCTTATAAAATGGGACCTTCTGAGTTGGCTGAACTCAAACGTCAACTTGATGAACAAGAGAAGTTGGGTTTCATTCAACACAATACTTCTTCTTGGGGTAGCCCAACAATCTTTGTGAAGAAGCGTGACAGGACTGATAGACTTTGTGTTGACTATCGGGCTCTCAATGCTAAAACCATCAAAAACAAATATCCACTTCCGCGGATTAATGATCTCTTTGATCAGCTAGCTGGAGCTGTGGTGTTCTCTAAGCTGGACTTGAGAAGTGGTTATCACCAAATCAAGATTCGCAAGGAAGATGTGCCCAAAACAGCTTTCACCACCCGCTATGGCCTGTATGAGTACACGGTCATGTCTTTCGGTCTCACCAACGCACATGCTACCTTCTCGAGGCTTATGAACTCAGTTTTCATGGAGTACCTTGATAAGTTCGTTGTGGTCTATCTGGATGACATCCTGGTCTATTCCAAGTCTAAGGAAGAGCATGAAGAACACCTGCGGTGTGTCCTAAACAAGCTTCGTGAGAACCGCTTGTATGCAAAGTTCTCAAAGTGTGAGTTTTGGCTGCCTGAAGTAACCTATCTTGGTCACGTTATCTCTGCCAAGGGCATTGCAGTCAACCCGGAAACTGTGAAGACAATTGTTGAATGGCTTCCTCCTGTTAATGTCAAAGAAGTGCGGAGTTTCCTCGGTTTTGCTAGTTATTGACGTCGCTTCGTTCAGAACTTCTCGAAGATAGCGAAGCCTCTTACCGATCTCCTCAAGAAAGGCAAGAAATATCTTTGGACTCCTGCATGTCAAGCAAGCTTTGAGACACTCAAAGAGAAGCTCACTTCCACACCAGTCTTGGTTCCTCCGGATACATCTAAGCCTTTCCAGATATTCTGTGACGCCTCTTTGCAAGGATTGGGTGCGGTCCTTATGCAAGAAAAACAAGTTGTTGCTTATGCCTCTCGACAGTTGAAGACGCATGAGATCAACTATCCCACACATGACCTCGAGCTAGCAGCAATTGTCTTTGCTTTGAAGCTATGGAGGCACTACTTGCTTGGCAACCGTTGTGAGATCTTTTCTGACCACAAAAGTTTGAAGTATATCTTCACTCAGCCTGATCTCAACCTTCGGCAGAGGAGATGGATTGAAGCAATCAATGACTTTGATGTGACCATCAATTACACACCAGGCAAAGCCAATGTCATGGCCGATGCTCTCAGCCGCAAAGCTTATGTTAACAACCTCATGATAGAAGAGCAGCAGCCTCTCTTATGCGAGGAATTCCGTCAGCTCAACCTGGAAGTTGTGGAACAAGGGCATCTCCTGAACCTTCTGGCTACTCCTCTCTTGGAAGAAAAGATTCGCTCTCGTCAGCTGGGTGATCCGCACACCAGAAAGCTCATCTCGAAACTTGGGCTTCCGAAGTATGAGTCCTTCCACGTTGATGATCAAGGCACGCTTTTCTTTGAACACCGGATGTTTGTTCCGAACTACCCGGGTCTAAGAGAGCAAGTTCTCAAGGAGGCGCATGATTCGGTTCTTTCTATCCATCCTGGCAGCACAAAGATGTACATGGACTTGAAAACACAATATTGGTGGCCTGGTTTGAAACGGTATTGTGCCAAGTATGTCTCGGAGTGTGATGTCTGCCGCAGAGTGAAAGCTGTCCATCAGAAACCTTTCGGTCTTCTACAGCCATTGAAACCTCCGGAATGGAAATGGGAGAAAGTCGAGATGGACTTCATCACTGGGTTTCCTAGATCGCAGAAGGGCAACAATGCAATCTTTGTTGTCATCGACAGGCTCTCTAAAGTGGCTCATTTCTTCCCCGTCAAGGAAACAATTTCTGGAATTCAGTTGGCTGAGCTCTATATCAACAGGATTGTCTCTCTGTATGGGGTTCCGCTTGAGATCAGTTCAGACCGTGGGAGCATCTTCACTTCAAAGTTCTGGGAGAGTTTCCAAAAGGCTTTGGGGACAAAGTTGAACTTCAGCACTGCTTACCACCCTCAGTCGCAGGGACAAGTGGAAAGGATCAATCAGATTCTGGAGGACATGCTTCGGGCTTGCGTCATCTCTTTTGGCATGAAGTGGGAGGAATGTCTTCCTTATGCAGAATTCTCCTACAACAACAGCTTCCAGAAGAGTCTGAAGATGGCACCATTCGAGGCTCTCTATGGTCGCAAGTGCAGAACTCCGATTGGTTGGTCAGGTGCAGGAGAAAGAATCTGGTTTGGCCCTGACATTGGAACTCAAGCAGAGGAGAAGGTGCATATCATCCTTGAGAACCTGAAGATTGCTCAAAGTCGTCAAAAGAGCAACTATGACAGGAAGCACACGGATATGGTGTATGCCCCTGGTGATCTCGTCTACCTTCGTGTCACTCCCATGAGAGGTACACACCGTTTCGGTATCAAAGGAAAGTTGGCTCCTAGATACATCGGTCCATTCAAGATTCGTGGTAGAAGAGGAGAAGTTGCTTATGCCCTCGAGCTTCCGGAAAAACTCAAGGTTCATGATGTTTTCCACATCTCTCACCTCAAGAAGTGCTTCAAAGATCCCGGCAGAACCGTGGATCATGAGCTAATCGATCTCCAGGAAGACCTGTCTTATCAAGAACACCCCACCAAAATCCTTGAGACCGCAGAAAGAAGGACTCGCAACAAGTCCATCAAGTTCTGCAAGGTGCAGTGGTCACACCATTCTGTTGATGAAGCCACATGGGAGCGTGAAGATGAACTCCGTGCCAACCATCCTACCCTCTTTGTGTCTTCTTCTTCTTCCTAGAATCTCGGGGCGAGATTCCTGTTTAGTGGAGGAGAGTTGTAGCATCCCAGTTGTCTAACACCTGTAATGCTACTTGTTCTGGTAAATAAAAGGGCCACTTCCTGCATATAATTGTTGCATCATCATCATATCATGTTCATGTCATCATGCCACCTTGCATTTGAGCATCATATAAAAAACCCTTCTTGTTTGGTTCTTATCTCATGTGCATTATTAATTGTGTTTGCCTCTTGATATTGTATTTGGTTCTTGTTATATTGTTAAATGCCCAAGTTGATTTTGGGGCATATCTCTTATTAACTCCACCACCTTTCTTTCACCACCTTATAATTCCACCATCCATCTAAATATGAGCTTTGCACTTTATTGGTTTTACCTCTAGCTCTTGTGGATTGGGATGGATCCCATTCCAGCTCCACATGCTCCCATGTTTGCACCATGTTGTTTTCACAATATTGGTACATGAGAGCCACATGGCCACCTTTGCATGCCTTGTGAGTGGAACCTTTTCCTTAGTCTCCATATGGGATGTTTTGGGGGTTATTATCATGTTGGAATATTTGGGACTATAATAGGTCTAGTGGCACATACACACTAGCATGTCCCTTGTTGTCATTCAAACATGTTTTCCCTCGTTCACTTCACATGGACCTTTCCTTCTTTTCTTTTGCATGGGCCTACTCCATCTTGTGAGGATGCAAATAGTGAGTGCCTTGCTTATTATTTTGTTCCACAAGGATTAGGCATGGCATTTAATGCTTTGCATGGCACATGCAAGTATCACTTTTGCTTGTCCTTTGGTTTATTTTGGTGTTTGCTTGGATCATTGTTTTTCTCCCCATCTCTCTCCCTCCTTTGGCTTGACCTTGTTTGTTTTGCTTCAAACCCCAATCACGCCCTAAACCTCCACATCCTTCTCCCTACCTCTTTTCTTTTTGATCTTGCTTGGGCTTTGCTTGGAACATGCATGATTCAAGAATCCCTAGCTCTCACCCTTCTCTCTCTAATCCTCTACCTAGATCCCTCTCTCACCATACCCCCCTTTTTCTCTACCCATCTAACCCGAGCCACCACCTTCCCAACTAACCCTAGTCCCCATCAAACCCTAGACCTACCCCTCTCACCCACTCAGCTCGGACCCAACCTGACCACCACCCTCCCATGTGCTAACCTAGTCCCTCTCTCCCTCCTAAACCTAGCCACCCGAGCCACCCCTCTCTTTGGCATAAGTAGCCATGTGCTTCCCCTCCCCCACGCCATATACCTGCCCCCTCTCGATCTTATCTTTCCCCCTTCGCCTCTAGCCCCCCAGATCCCCAGGCAGTCCCCAGGAAAACCCTCCTCCCTCCTACCTCTTCCCCAAGCGAGACCATGTCCCTCTAACCCTAGCTCGGCCAGGTCAGTAGGAGAGCGGGAGGAGCCGTGTTGGAGGGTGCCCAAGGCGACCAGGAGTCTCCCCTGCTTCCACTGCACCGCCCAGGACGCGAGTAACCAGCCGGACCCCGCCGGAGTAGCCCCGTCGCCGCCGCGCCCGCGAGTACCAGCAGCTCCAGGCTTCCAGCCCCGTCGCCGATCAGCAGCCTCTCCGGCCTACCTCTCACCATCGACGAAACCGCGGTGAGCTCCTCCAGCCCCTAGACACCCCCTTCCCCTCTCTAGTCCGCCGTGGCGCCGCCGCACTCCGTCGAGCACCCTGCGCGCGCGCGCGTCGCCGCCAGCGTGCGCAGTCAGGCACCTGCAGCCGCGCGATCCGCCTCTGTTCGTCGCCCTACCCCGCGCGCTGTGGTCCTCCTCCGTGCTAGCATCCCGAACCGAAGTTGTAGGCCATGATCCCCTTTTCATTTTTCGTTTTGTGGTCGTGTCGTTTAGATCAGCGACGGCATCGCCATCGTCGTCTGAACGCCGGCAGATCGCCGCTGCCTGCAGAGCGGCGCGTCGCTGCCGTTCCGACAGGAACTGCCATTTTGCGCTTACGCCCTCGCAGTTTCTCCCGCCTAAACCCGCCGTCCCTCGGCTCCCCACCTGTCAGCGTCAGTTGTCTTTTCTAAAAAGGCTCCTCACCTTTTTCCAAAACAACCCGCGGTCCCATGTCCCTCCCCACCTGTCAGCCCCTGGCCGTGCGCGCTGTCGTGTGGCCCAGTCAGCCCAGTGACCCCACATGGCTGCGACTAGGGCTGGGTTTAGCTGAGTGTAAAATGTTTCTGTTTCTGTTTAAATTCAAATCTTTTTCTAATTATTTCAAATACAAATATAATTCTGTTTTTAAATAACTTTTCATTCATAAATCCAAATAATGCAAACAATATATGTTTCTGAACCAGAAAAATGTAAGGATTTCAAATATTCCATTCAAATTGCCTTTTGCACATTTAAAATTCCAAGTTGAATCAAATTACAACAAATGCCACTAGAACTTAAATAATTAATAACTTTTGATTTCTAATTCCAAATTTAACAAATGATATGTCTAAAATGATCAGCTCGACGAGACCTTTCGGTTTATGCTATCCATGACTTCAATTGCAGCATGCATCATATAAATATATAGTAAACAGCAACTATTATGACAACAAAATGTGGCCCAACCTTAATAAAATGCCTTATTCTTACATACCACACCTCACCCTTGCCATGCTACTTATTGCCATGCAACTTGTGCATCATTCATCATGGCATGATTGTTTGCTTGACGCATCTTATTCGTATGCTTGTGCTCTATATTCATGTTGGCCTTGTTTGTTTGGTTTTTCTCGGATAGACACTGAGCAGGGGATATATCAAGAGAACCAGGAGCACTACCCAGATCCGTCCCTCGCTTCAACTGAGTTGCCAGGCAAGCACTACCACATGCTTGCATACATACAGTACCTATTGCCTCTATCTTATTCTTGCATCATTGAGTCGCGATTGCATTAAATTGAATCCCAAGTATGCATGACCTTTACTTTTACACCCCACCAAGCTTGTTCCTCCATCCCATGAGCCATTACTACAGGAGTTGTTTGAGCCATGCGAGTCGTAGAACAGCATGTGTAGGGTATGTGAGAGTCTGTTGGATAACGAGGTACCTAAACAACTTAACCTGAGTAGTAATGGGATAACTAATGAAAGTGGCACCGGTGAGCAACATCTGCTATTTGGTTTTTCCTGCTCACTTGTGTCCCGTAAGACCCCGAGTACTTGATTCCTGTTCCTTGATTTCTCGCGCTATCCACATCCGGGAGGTATATGGGACCCCCCTGAGCCAGAGCTTGATTCCGTCTTATTTCTTGGGGCCACAAACTAGTTTGAGGTTTTTATTTACTATCCTGTACTTATGCCATGCTACTTCTGTATTTAAATTGTGCGAGGAGCACCTGTACTGTTTAGGATTGGGACACGTTTTCGCGGTATCGACAAGCCCAGCCACACTTTCGGATTCCCAGTCGTTTACAGCCGTCCACCCAAACCTTGAGTCCGTCTCGGAGTCAGCTAACTTCGTTGCGGGTCTACTCCAAGGGGTGGCCCCCTGAAATATTTCTGAATCCTGTGATTGCTTTGTCGTGAAGGCCTCGTTGGGTTTTGATTTGGTTTTTCCGAGGTTGATCGAGCGTGTGTTGCTATTGGTGCACCCCGGCCGGGTAAAACTTTCTGAAAGCCGTGTCCGCGGTTATGGACGACTTGGAGAACAGTTTCTCGACCATAGACAAGCATAACTAAAGTACCGCCTTTAATTTGACTAAGTAATTGACTAGTAAATAGTGCAACACTCATGGAATGGTTAATAAAATTGCTAACGGATGGGGGGTTGTTCGTCCGCTTCCTCGTCGGTAAGCGGGGAGGAGGATGGATCTGATGAAATTACTGTTATAACTGTTGTCATTAATTCACGAACATCCGTCTATCATTGGTTAGGCGGATGGTTAGCGTTTATCTATAGAACTGCTAGGGTTTATCTTTTACTGCAATTGCGTCACCCCAGGTTGTGTCCCCTTTAGAGGCATTAAGACTTACTGAGTACCCTTAGGGTCTCACACGATAAATTATTGGTTCAGATGAACAGGTACCCTCGCAGGACGGATACTGGGTTGAAGAGGCTGATGATGTGGGCAACGACCGTTCGGTGTAGATATTCCGGGATCGGGGATCCGTGAGATCTGTGGTTAGGATGTGCTTATTTCTATGGCATCTTATGCCGATTTGCTTCTTATCCGTACTCGGACTTTGTTTGCCGCTTCCGCATGATACTCTGACGTGTGCTGTATGAGGAAGTATCCTAAAATATTAGATCTATCTAGGTCATTTGAATCTTGCCGTATGGCGTTGCTATATTTCCTTTCTTTATAGATGGTGTGGCTCTGATGTACTCTTGTATGGTGGCTTGCATACATACCCACTTGTGTATGTAGTTGATCCCTTCGCCTGCCGATTACGCCGCCCGTACAGGTCCCGATGAGATGGAAGTGGTTGGGACGGCCGAAAGGTCTACCCGTGAGTGGCTTTTAGGGCCCCACCGTACTATTTCAACCACTACCGCTCATCCAGGCTTGTATCTAGGAGCGTAATTCACCGAGGTAGTTACACCTTGGCGGCCGGCGGTGGACAACGCCGGTTCGGGAACGGTGGTCGCAGCGAGAGGCGGTGCCCGGTGAGGTGGCGACGGCGCGCGGTCGCGGGGGAGGAAGGCGAGGTGGCGGGGCGGTAGGGACCTGCTGGCGGGCGAGGTCGGGCCGGACTGGTCGGCGACCCGAGCGCGGCGACGACTGCGGGAGAGAGGCGGCTCCGGCGGGGCGAGGCACAGGGGAGGAAGCCCCAGACGGCGGCGAGGCGCAGGGGGAGAGCGCAGCGTCGGCGGGCGCGGCTCAGGGACGGCGAACGCGGGGTTGGTGGAGGCCGGAGGGTGGAGGCCGGGCGGTGGGCGCCGGAGACGGGCGGGATGCGAGGCGAGGGCGGAGGACGGAAGGGCCGCGGCGGGCGCCGGTGGGGGGAAAGGGAAAAACGGGGCCGCGCGGGGCGGAGGAAGGAGGAGGGGGCGGCCGCGGTTTGGCGAGCGGAGGGGGCGCCGGTGGCGAGGGGACTCGTCGGGGAGAGGAGGTTGGAGAGGAGGGAGGAAGCTGCGGGCGGGAGGAAGGAGACGGGGGGCAGCGCGTGAGACGTGGTCGGGGGACGCGTGGGGGACGCGGGGTGCTAAGGTGGGGTCGGGGCGTGGGGACGGGCCCAGGGCAGGTGGCGGGCTAGGATAGGTGGGTAGGATAGTTTTGGTTATGAATAGGAATTAGGTTTAGGTTTATTATTTTGTAAGACACTTATTTGTTTTTGTTTTGTTTTAAATCTTTTTAGCAAATAAATTTTGTTAATAGTTTAACAGAGAATTATGAGACTTTGTTTTGAAATAAAAGAGGGGTGATTTTAGAAAACAAAAATAGGCTTATTGAAAATAGTTTCAGACAAACAAATGCATGATGATGACGATGCAATGCACAAAATAACGCGATTTTCTAGTAGTGGTTTTGCGGGATGCCACAATTCGACACCACTAACAATGGATCTCGCCCTCGAGATCCGCCTCATGGTACCGGAAGGAAGATCGGCGATCTGCGTCTTCTCGCTTCGTGTAGATCCTCGCGACACCACTAACAAGAGGTCGTTGTCCGTGATCGTCGAGAGAACACTCCGGAAACAAAAGATCGAAGGCAGAGGTATCAACAAATAAATCCACCTCTAGCTTCCGTGGACGGAGTAAAATTGCTGGATCCACTGATTCGATGTACAAGAGCGAATGATAAGAGTAGTCGGATGGTGATCAGTCCATCGCGCACCCAAACCATTACTCTGCACACGAATAGGCGGATTATGCAACCAACTCTCGGAATTAGACTGAAGATCTCGACAAGCGAGGTTCGGAAACAAAGGAGTGATGCAGACTCTGCATCGGATCTGGCGTAGATGATGTCGTCGTGTCGGAAAACACCGGAAGGCACAAACAAGGAACAAAGAATGGTACCACAGTAGACGGATTCCTCAGACAGCATGAACACCGGATGGTAGAACACCGTTATCAAAGAAGGAAGCGAAACCCTGAAGGTACGACGGAATCCCAACCACGAGAAATCCTGGACTCGAAGAAAAGACGAGAGCGGATTCAAAACACGTAGGGGTAAGAGGAGAATAGCAGAGGGGTAAGGAATAAAAATTAGACCTACCCAGAACTATCCAACCGATTTTGCAAAAATAGTTTTAACACTCTACTTCGGCCGTTAGCTAGGTTATCCTACAGGCTGGACTTGTGGGGTATCGCAACTGCTGAGCTCTGATACCACTCTGTAACACCCTCAGAATCGGACCTATGCAGGTTTTAACGAAACCCGCCAAACCCGCATAGAAACGATTCAAAGGTGCCCACCAGGCACTTTCGTGCGGGTGGAAAACGAAGTAATAACATTACACAACAGTCCTCGATGGGACCCACAGAACAGATATATATACAACACGACTCCATGAGTCAAGAATACAGATATACAGAACAAAGATCCAAATCACCTTGAAGACGATAGAGCGTCCGACTACGGACAAGATGCAAATGGGGCTAAGAGCCCTGAAGAATAACCAATGGCGTCCATAACCCTGCCCAGGCCAAGCCGGAAGGGTAACCCTGCTAACGACGTCGATCTCAAAACCTGCTTAAACAAAAGGGGTGCCGACAAAGGGCAAAGGAAAAAGAGGAGCGTCAGTACTAAGGCCAGTACACGGCAAGACTAGAATTCAGCGGTCCTCGCCTACATAGGTATGGTGGACTGAAGCGGCAGCGGCAGCATGCACTAAACACCCTATAGAGACTCGATACCTCTGGCGGCAATCAGAGAGGGGTAAGAGAGACCTATTCGGAACCAACCTGATACTACCTCCAAACAAACCCATCCTGGTATTTCCCCCTCGAGACCAAACGAGGAAGTCAACCGAGGAACTCACACCGTTGGCAGTTTTATTTATTCAGTTATCATTGCAGCAATTACTAGTCAGGTATAGATAATCATCCTGATATAATAAGCAGTGGGCCATTTTAGTTAACCATTCCGTTGTAGTTGCAACACTTACTAGTCAGATACAATTAGCATGAGATAACCCAAAAACCCAGCAGTTGTTGGTACTTTTATTTAGCCATTCTGTTATAGTTGCAATACTTACTAGTCAGATACAATGGTCGCAAGCGACAACCCAAGCAAGCAATTGTTGGCAGTTTTATTTAGCCATTCCATTATAGTGAAGCTGATTACTAGTCATTATAAAGTCAAATTTATAGCACTACTTTAGTTATAGTTGTCTATGATCGAGATACTGTGCTCCAAGTCGTCCATAACCGCGGACACGGCTTTCAGAAAGTTTTACCCGGCCGGGGTGCACCAATAGCAACACACACTCGATCAACCTCGGAAAAACCAAATCAAAACCCAACGAGGCCTTCACGACAAAGCAATCACAAGATTCAGAAATATTTCAGGGGGCCACCCCATTAAGCTACCCGCAACGAAGTTAGCTGACTCCGAGACGGACTCAAGGTTTGCGCCAGTGGCTGTAAACGACTGGGAACCCAAAACTGGGCTTGTCGATACCGCGTAAACACTCCGCTTACCTAAACAGTACAGGTGCTCCTC
Source organism: Avena atlantica (assembly GCA_910589765.1). NCBI lineage: Eukaryota > Viridiplantae > Streptophyta > Magnoliopsida > Poales > Poaceae > Avena > Avena atlantica. Next base: position 421,241,980 of record OU342736.1, read on the forward strand.
GCACAATCGTAAATAAAGCAGTAAGGCATGGCATAAGTACAGGATAGTAAATAAAACCTCAAACTAGTTTGTGGCCCCAAGAAATAAGTATGAATCAAGCTCTGGCTCAGGGGGGTCCCATAATCCTCCCGGATGTGGATAGCGCGAATATTCAAGGAACAGGTATCAAGTACTCGGGGTCCTACGGGACACAAGTGGACGGTTAACAACCAAATAACATCTATTGCCCACCTGTGCCTCTACTTACTTACTTCAATGTTAGTTGTTAAACAGTAATTAAAGTTATGATAAGTAAAGCCATGATCAACTCCAACATCAAACATGCGGCAATACTCCAACAACTGTGGTACTGGACGACACGCAACAGCACTTGAGCAAGCGACTATGACGCGCAAGCCCAACTATCTACCAAACAACAGGTAATAGGATGTGTCCAAGGCAATATAAGGCTGCAAGGGATATCACGGGTACGAAAACTAGAGCATCACGACACAGATAGCAATAGATCAACAGGAGGGAATAAATTCTATAAAAGTAAGATAGGTAGAAAGGGGGAGATGCTCGCCTGAAAACATTGCCGAAGGTTCAACCGAAGATCGGGTCGACACTCGCATCAACTCAACGGCCTTATCCGCGAAGAAGCAAAACACTAGAATAAACACTGGGTGCAATATTTAATACAACGGCAGAAGATCGGCATGATGCATGTATGATGCATGACATGACATAGGTGCAATGCAATTAGGCAATATTAAGCGGAACCGGGGTCCCGACAATTAATTATATGGTTCAAGTTATTTAACTACCCCGCAATTTAAATGTTGTCTTAACACGGCAAAAGATAGCACCGGTTCGCTACACAAATTTGAATGGGACCGATATACGACTGGATTTGCCCGCATATGGGCCCCATATTTAATTATAAGGTGAATCGGCATAGTGCCCCCAAACCACATGACAATATGCATGCGAGTATGACAATTAAATATGCATCAATTTATATAGTTGACAATTTATAAAATAGGGTTCTCGGGTAAGGGTCACACATTAGGGTTCGGCAGATCTTGGGGTTCCGGGGTTCGGGTTCGGGGATCGGTCTTCGGGTCTAGGATCGGCTTCAGATCCCTGAAGGAGAACTTGGCGATTCCGAGGGTCTTGGTGTTTGACGGGGTTCGGCGCGCCGGGATCGATCTTCGGATCTTCGGGATCGGGCTTCGGGGTTTGGATCCGGAAGGCGACCTTCGGTTCCGTGAAGATCTTGGAATTCAGCTCCCCTGGTCGATGGCAAACTTGTTCAACACCAGGAGCATCGGAAGATCTTGACGGGGTTCTCGGCTTCGGTTGTCCGTGAAGGAGACCCCCTAGGTTCGATGCCTTCGAGTGGCTTCATGTACAACCTGCGACATCCCCGGCACCAAACCGGTCTTGTAGGCGAGGAGATCTTGGCGAGAGAAAAGATCTGTTGGCCTGAGCTCCTGTGGGCACGCACGCATACTCAGAGACACAAACAGATGCTGGCCCTTGTCATACAGTGCTAGACCTCTTTACAAACAGGGACACGCACAGGAGCATGGGCTTGGCGTGCCCTAGACGACGACTGCTGCCGGCCGGAGCGCTGCAGACGGAGGCAAAGAGGCTCGGGCGTCGGCCGCACGGCAGCGGTGCTGCAAGGCCTGGCAAGGCGGAGGCCCGGGGCATGGCCTCGGCACAGAAGACGATGGCGGGGCGAAGCTTGGTGGCGACGGAGGTGCTACGCGGGGCGGTGACGGCCACGGGAAGGCGCGGCGAGGCCGGGCTCACGCAGACGACGGCGAAGGGCTGGCCGATGAGGGGGCTCGACGGAGGAGGCCTTGGCGGCCGGCGGTGGACAAGGCCGGTTCGGGGACGGCGGTCGCAGCGAGAGGCGGTGCCCGGTGAGGTGGCGACGGCGCGCGGTCGCGGGGAAGGAAGGCGAGGTGGCGGGGCGGTAGGGACCTGCTGGCGGGCGAGGTCGGGCCGGACTGGCCGGCGACCCGAGCGCGGCGACGACTGCGGGAGAGAGGCGGCTCCGGCGGGGCGAGGCACAGGGGAGGAAGCCCCAGACGGCGGCGAGGCGCAGGGGGAGAGCGCAGCGTCGGCGGGCGGCGCCGGGCGCGGCTCAGGGACGGCGGACGCGGGGTTGGTGGAGGCCGGAGGGTGGAGGCCAGGCGGTGGGCGCCGGAGACGGGCGGGATGCGAGGCGAGGGCGGAGGACGGAGGGGCCGTGGCGGGCGCCGGTGGGGGGAAAGGGAAAAACGGGGCCGCGCGGGGCGGCGGAAGGAGGAGGGGGCGGCCGCGGTTTGGCGAGCGGAGGGGGCGCCGGCGGCGAGGGGACTCGTCGGGGAGAGGAGGTTGGAGAGGAGGGAGGAAGCTGCGGGCGGGAGGAAGGAGACGGGGGGCAGCGCGTGAGACGTGGTCGGGGGACGCGTGGGGGACGCGGGGTGCTAAGGTGGGGTCGGGGCGTGGGGACGGGCCCAGGGCAGGTGGCGGGCTAGGATAGGTGGGTAGGATAGTTTTGGTTATGAATAGGAATTAGGTTTAGGTTTATTATTTTGTACGACACTTATTTGTTTTTGTTTTGTTTTAAATCTTTTTAGCAAATAAATTTTGTTAATAGTTTAACAGAGAATTATGAGACTTTGTTTTGAAATAAAAGAGGGGTGATTTTAGAAAACAAAAATAGGCTTATTGAAAATAGTTTCAGACAAACAAATGCATGATGATGACGATGCAATGCACAAAACAACGCGATTTTCTAGTAGTGGTTTTGCGGGATGCCACAAATGTGCCCATGAAGAAAAGTGCTTTCTTCTCCTCCAATGCGAACCCCCTCTCCTCGGCGGCGGCTCTCCTCTCCTCGGCCACCGACACCTTGGCATTCTCCAACCTTTTCTCCTCGTTGTATTCCTTGCAAGCACTCACCATATCCTCCATAGATTTATTTATTTCATCATCTCCGGACTTCTTCCCTTTCATGTATTTTGCTTGCTTTACTCCCATTGGTCTTTTGGGCCTTGCCACCGAGCTAGGCATAGGACTTCTCATCACTTGATGCGTCATCATCATCACCAACAAGGTGTGGCTCCATGGTGGCTCTCACGGGCAACTCCATATCTCGGTTCCTCCACTTCTCTTCCTTCTTAAGCACCGAGTAGCAATGTGCTAAAGTAAATGGTCTCCTTTTCACCACCGTTCCTTTCTTATTCTTATTGCCATACCTATAAATAGATTTTGGGCAACGGTGAGCTACAACCAAAAAGAAGAAAACAAATAAGACACAAAACAAAAGCACTGAGAACACATATTTGACATATAGAACATGTACAAAAACACAACTTACCCTATCCTTGTGTGCGTAGCCACTTGGATTGATGGAATCCACATTTTTTAACCCCCGACCATCTTTGGAAATCGGCATTGATCACCGACCAACGAACGAGAACAAAGAGATCTCTCGGTGCGGTTAATGCCACTAGTATTCTCGCCATCAAAGAACTCCTTGATGTGCACCAAATATGTATCTTTTGATTGGTCAGTGCCAACTGTTGGATCCATGCCGATATTGCACCATGCCTTGCATAGAAGTTGGTCTTCTTCAAGTGTGTAATTTGTCGCTTTTCCTTTCGGTGCATCCAACAAACCTTCACCGTCCTCGTCTAACTCCTCTTGTGTTTGAGGTTGTGGTGCACCATATTGAGACCAAAATTCTTGTGAATGAGTTGAACTAACATTCATATGTGTCATGAAAGCCTCGTCATCGACACTACATATATTGCAACACAATCACATGCCAAATTCAATTCATCTAAATGGGAAAAAGTCGAATTTGGTCCATTTAATACCTATGAGGCATTTCGTCGACCACATCGCGCGCATCCGGCGTCGAGGAAGCGTGAGGAGGCGGTGGTGGAGGCGCTCGTCAGGTGACCACGACCTTAGCCTTGATCGTGCCTGGCTTCACCCCTGACACCTTCCCCTTTTTCGAAGCACTATCGGTGACCGTGACAATAGCCGGTCGTTTGAGCAGCTTGGGGATGGGCATCTGCATGCGCGTTCGACGGTCGCGGTGCATTGAAGAGGCCACGGGCGGCGACAACATTTGCCGCGGTGGCGCTAGGGTTTGTTGTGGCGATGACAGGGTCTGCGCCTACTCTGGCGGTGCCACCGGCGACGGAGTAGGGAGGGGTCATGGGAGAGGCGCCATCGCCTTCCATGGCCAGATATGCGACTTCGGAGGAAGGCGGGGCGTGCGGGGATTTTCCAGGCGGTAGTTGGCGTTCGCGTGGTCGTTGTACCTTTTGTCGCGTGCTGGAGTTGAAGCGGCAAATATGGTGCACGTGATTGCGTAAAATGCCGCGTGCCCTAAAAAGTTTGCAACGCGCGCGATTTTATAGCGTGTGCTGTAGCGACGAAAAGACACCGGCGCGCGGTAAATCGGCGGTCTTTTATGCGTCGCACTATTATACAACTTCTGTTTGGAGATGCTCTAATATCTCAAATTTATGAAAAAAAAAAGGTTATAATTATACGAGGTCTAACTGTTGCTCATAGAAAGTTCAGTTAGGTACTCTTCCAAATGGCATGCCAAACACATTTGGTACTACTACGTACTGCTAGTATGGAATGGATGTTTATTGATTTGTGTGTACTCTGGACGGTTATGGCTGTTTGCGTGCTGGCACACGGCCACGCGAGGCAGCAGCAGTGTGCTAGCTGTCTTCATTATTTATTTATTGCTGCCTTCTTATCTTAGCTAATCATCACTCCCAACGGTCCGAATCAACCAAGAGTGACGGAAGCTTCTCGTAGTGTGAAGCTACTAGAAGAGCTTCACACTCACACCACTCACTCGCACACGCGTTGAGTGCCAGTACTACTACTAATGTTCGTTTTTCCTTTTTAACTACGATACGAATCCAGATATTCTTTGTCTTAATTTTCTTTTACTTGTAGACATGGAAATATTATCTACATGCCGCCAAGCCAACAAGTACAGCTTGGTGGTTTAGATAGAGATAGTATATTGCCAACATTTATGTTCGGTCCCAGCTATCAGATGCTACGGTGAGGCAGGCTGGAGTACCTTGTTATCAGGACAACTACTTTTTCTTTTCTCTTATATGGATTATTTTATTTGCTCATAAATATTTTTATTTATATAATATATAAAATACTAACATGTTGGCATGGATATTGTACGGCTTTTCCTCTGAAGAAACAATTTCTTCCTAGACATGATAATGGCAGCAGATATGCTCACGACATCTGGACAAGTGGTACGGGTGCAGATTAATTGCAATTGGCTCGTTGGCGTTGAACACATGTCCGACCTGGGGTCCAGTATACCAACGAACACGGAAAGCTCGTCGTACCGGACACAAGACACCAGTCTCGTTTCCTTCCTGCCAGAGTTTGCTTGGTCGTACGGTTACTAGTACCGGCCTTCACCAAACTTCAGGTTTCGCTATTTTTTCTCTTGGAAAACAGAACTACCGAATACTAGTAGTAGTAGAGAAGGAATCGTGGCATTGAAGCCAAGTGCGGTCTACTTTTACCCGGTTGTGAGTGACATTCACTGCGGAGTTTACTCACTCACTCGTTCAATAGTGGCAATGGCAGCAGCAGCTTTAACGCTGGCGGCAGCTTCCATTGTCAAATTTGATGCTAGGGTCAGGTCAATTCAGACCAGAGGCCAGCTAGTAGGAAACAGCTTTACTTTTTTCATTTATTTTCAGGCTTTATTATTTGACCATCATTTGCTAGCCCCAGGTGCCATCAAGCGATGTTGACACGGCCTACCACATGTCCTCATGGCACAATCGTCCCGAGGTGAAGAAATAGCCTGGAAACAAAATGCATATGGCCACCGCGTAGCGTAAAAAAAGCTTATAAGTAACGTGAGGTTTTTTTTACCCGTGGTGAGGACAATCTTAATCTCGCAACCTTGGCCTCAGCGAGCATATGACCCAGACGGCGAATCGTGTGGTGGACGGTTGCGCACAAATGGAGGCCCACGTGCAGCGTGACACGACGAGACCAAAAGTAGCGGCAAAAACTGTAGTACCGGCCACGCACCCGCAACTCCTTCAGGATACATTACGTCAGTGTCAGAATGCCCATCCTTACCTCTTTCCACCGCCACGTCTTCAGGCAGGCAGGCAGGCGCCCCCACACCCTGCACTCCACCGCCCTCTAGTACGCCGTCATTTCAATTCAATTCAACCCTAGGTTTGCTCCACCAACATGTCAGGTGCAGCACGACAATTCAACACCCTTGTCAGGTCAAAAATACAAAGAAACTCCTACTACTACTTAACTCCCAAGCCTCCGTCACGATCACCAGATCAACGCCAGGATATCAAAGAGGAACATGCTGCAAGATATACCAAATCAAAGAGGCACATGCTTTGCTCCTGCCATCTTGAATCACTCGTCATCGATATCATAGATCGAGAAAAATCAAGTCGTACAAAACTGTTTGGTGGGGTGGGTATGTACAGAGGAACAGGATCGATCGTCTCCAATTATACTGGGGGAAAACCTAAGAACGAATATGTATGTACATTTTTGTTGTCTGCCGCCGCCGCTTATTGTTCGAGTCTAGCACTCGTATATATAAAAAAAGAAGCCACTGGTGTATCAATCAAAGCCACAAAGAGCTTGCAAGCTAACTGCTAACCGCACCACCGGGTGTGCCGCCGGTCAGAAGAAATTGACCTGCCGGATGGGCGCCGGCGCCAATGATCGGCTCTCCATCAGGTTCGGCTGCAAAGGGAACAGACCGAAAGGAGAGCCCGAGAATCCTCCACCAGCTGGCAGAGCTGCTGATTGGCTGAAAGCACAAAAATCATTGGCGGCAGCAATGAGTGGAGATGCTCTTTATAACTGGTTTCTGTGTAAAATATGCCTCATGCGTGTCCATATGCTTACCTGTCAGCCATATATGTCTGATGCCAGGATGGCATGGCCTGAACATCACCAATGGGGCGATGTGATGAGGACATGAGAGGCCACAAACCTGTTAAGTGGAAACAAGCCAAGTTTCAGCAACAGGTTTCTTCATTGTGTCAATATAATAATAATGATAAAACATCTAAACACTCTCGGAAAGTCGCATTCGTGTAGTACATGAATTTGGTGGTCTATGTTCAGGGGAATCAGAGCAAGTAGTACAAATTCAGTTTCCGTATTTTTTGTTGGTCGTTCTCTACACAAAATTCCTTTTACTCATATAATTATGTCTACTGTGGTTTACATGTGTGTGATAGATGCACTTGGCTATGGTAGCAGATTCATATATTTCTATTATATGCGAATTTAAGCAATCAACAGTTCCATCTCAGGGTACACAAAATTAACAGGGAGGCAAACCATGTACCTGGCTGTACAGGAGGATTTCCGAATCCTGAATATAGCAGGTTTTCCTGCATGTCACGATAGCAAACTTCAGCAAAATATAAATCAACTTTCATGCAGATATACGAGTCCATGTGATGCATACAACTCTTACCTCTTCTCTACGCTCTGGAACATGCTTATTAGGATCTACAAGAAAAAAACATTTATACAAGTCAGACTCCAATACATTTGGCACAGGAGTGTTTAAAATTTGGAGAGAAACGTAAACAAAAGTTATGCCCGCGTGTGACTGCATTTAAGCCCTTTTAACTTGTAATTTCATACAGTTTGTTCATATCTCGCGTAATTAACTGAACATTAACATGATGACACTCTGAGAACAGGAACTCTGAAGCACAATTTCTTATCCCATTTGCAACAAAGAAACTCTGAAGCCAAGTTCTGTGACTAGTAGCTCCAGGCTATATATCTAATTGGGGGCTTGAACTATTAACAGCCAAGTGAATAGGATATTTCTTTCAAGTTCCATAATGAACCAAAGACCCCAATAAAACACAAAACGAATTTGACAGGGGTGACATAATTTAGGCACCTGATACAGAACTTGGCTTTAGGCTGAGAGTTAGATCAAGGCCATCAGATTCTGAACCAAAGCCCCAAAGGTCCAGTTCCAACCTTGGACTTGCTCCTGCAAAAGATAATGTGGGCTCAATCAGAAACCCTTCATTCACTAGATTTTTGTAATAAAATTCCAGCAAATAAATTGTGATAGAGAACTCACTAGATTCATTCATCCTTGAGAAGGAATTATCATGGAGAGACCTTGGTGCCCACTTACCAACCTAAAACACTCAAAAGTTTCAGGTACGCAGAGAAAATCAAAGCAAAGTACCCAAGGATAACCCAATGTGTAAATTAGTATTACATTAAAGAATGGATGTTGTAGTGCTTGCTCAGCATTTGGCCTTCTCTGTGGATCCCAGGAACAAAGTTGCTATTAAAATGACAACAAAAGATTGCCATGTTATTAGGGGGAAATAAATTAAAAAATAAATAACACCAAGCAAGAAAAGTTCAGTTAAAAAAGGCAAGAAAATCTTTGATTATTCAAAACATACAAACTCATAATAGCACTATATGTAACCATCATTAATGTATAATAATAATGTCAAATGATACAAGATCTAGTAAGTGGTTAACTCGGGACTGAAACTTATACCTCTACCAGTTTTCTGCATTAATAACAGATTGCTCAAATAAACAGACATCAACTTGGTGGATCTATAGTTTTATACTCGTCATGCTAAGGACAACTTTGAACCAAAACTAAACAACAAAACAGTAAAGTTCAGAACTGCACCTTAATCAAGTCAATAGCTTCCAAAGAAGCATTAGGTATAAGCTCCCACAGATTTCTTGGTGGAATCTTCCAAATAAATGAAAAGTATTAGTGCCACAAAAGCATTCAGTCCAAAGAATGTAGACAGAACTCATTTCACCTGAAAAAATTGGAAGCTGCTAGAGCGAGGCAGGTTCATTCCCTCTGGCCACACAGAGTGATCTGGGGTACCAAGTACAGTGCATATTTTGTATAGCTGATCTGTCTCACTGTGGAAAATCATAAAATAAATATCACAAACAATGCAAATAACAATAATATCAAAATAAATAAAAGTAACTGGTCTACGCTTATGCTACAAAAAGTACAAGCTGTCAATACATACGTTTCACCAGGGAATAGTGGAGACAGTGTGAACAGCTCAGCCAAAATCGCACCAACGGCCCACATGTCTGAAATATCACGTTTTTATTAATGTGATATCATTCAGTCATAAAGGACTATAAGGAGAAGCCATAATAACACAAAATGATTAAATTAATAAGTGATATCATGTGCAGAAGCACAACAAGATGTCATTTATTTCTTGCATTTGACAAAATTTAGTACAGGTTAAACAATTAGATAGAATCAGCAAATAAAAGGAGTGGCCGTAAACTAAATGATGATTTACAATATAGCAGAATCCTTTTGATGCATATTTTATCAATGAAATCAACTACCCAAGGACGAAGGACAGAAGTCATCACCTATAGAAGGTGTGTAAGCTGAAGCTTGCAGCAGCACCTCTGGAGCACGGTACCTTGAAAATATCAGGTAAGTTTTAGGTAAATAATCAACTAAGTAACATGGCATTTTCATACAGAAACTCACCATCTGGTAGAAACATAATCCGTGTAAGGGGGACTCGAACATACTTCTCTTGCCAACCCGAAGTCAGCAATTTTAACAACACCATTTGTCACCAACAGATTTTCTGAAACAGAGGTCGTGTTAATATATTTGCTGATATAGAGGCAGCATAATTCAGACAGAAGACAGCATCATATTACCAGGTTTCAGATCACGATGGAAATATCCATTATTATGCATATATACAAGGCCTTGCAGTATTTGGAGCATAAGCTTCCGTATCTCCTCTTCAGTAAAAGGAACACACCTATCTCTTATAAGATCATATAAATTACAGTCCTGGAAAGGAAATAAAACAATTAGACTCAAGTAGCACACAAGTCCAGTTGAGAAAAGAAGTTTACACAATCTAAAAGGCTCCAGCCTACAAATGAAGATGTATTTCTCACTAACCAGCTAAGAAATGGCAACCTAAGCTAGTGCAGCGATGTTAATGACCAAACCAGTCAACAACATAATTAACAAATTTGATGGTCACGGATATTGGCACATGTAGATGAACAGGGATTATCGATTTATAGCTGAGATACATGTATATGTAGTTATTACAGTGGTACAAAAATCTACAAGAACGTAGCATAGTGCAGGGTAGAATTGCCAGTAATATTATGCAACTGATACCAAGAATAAAGTAAGACCAACCATGTGTTCAAAAATGAAGAACAACTGGTGATTTTCCATCGTCACCTCCTTCAACTCCACAATGTTAGGGTGATTTAGTTTCTGGAGGGCCTGCAAGAGTATGGTAATTAAGTATAAAAAAATTTAAAAACAGTGTGGTCTGATCACATATTGCAATATATTCATTACTGAAAAATGTTACCTTAACTTCTCGCAGACTAATGCATTCTTCCCAGTGGTAAAACTTCCTCTTCATTTTTTTAACAGCGACCTGAAGATAGAAAGGAAACATATTAAAATTGTCAATCTGGAAAAGGGTCATATGCATATGTGCAATTAATGACTCTTCAGTATTATCAGTACATAAAGGTGCAAGCTCAAATCAGAGCATCTGTAATGAAATAGAAAGAGGCCAAATGCTATATTCGGTAAGGGCCTGTGGCCATCCATTGCTTATACTTTAAAAAAAGAGCATCAAAGTAATGCTAATTTGATATTCTGAAAGCACAAAAGTTACAAGCAGACAGAGTGTCTTGACAAGTTTGTACTTACAATTTCATTTGTTTCTATATTAAAAGCCCTAAAAACGTTTCCACAAGTCCCATCACCTATCTCCCTTATGACTTTATACCTGCAAAGTTTTAAGAGCCTTGTTAAAAAGTAGTGGGTGAACCACAGAACGTATAGCTGGCAAAATAAACTAGAGGTCACCTGTCCATGGTCGTGAACTTGGCCACAGAGGTTTCGCTAGTAATCACTGAACAGAAATAAAACTTGAAACTGCAGAACCCGCACCACCTTTAGAACTCATCACTTGCACAATAGGCTTGCTCGTACAAGGTTGCATGAGAAGAAGAAAGTTCCAAACGGGGGAGTCAGAGCATGAATGGTTATGCATCCTTATTTGCACAACTGTCATGCTTATTTCAGCCTGCACGCATCATCCAATGCGTTGATCTAGGTATGCTAAAACCATCTCTGGCATCAGAAGAAGGCCCATTATTTCCAGACCCCAGGCATCTTCAACGGAAAATCTGCAAAAAGGTAAAAAGCTTTTGGTTCAGTGTGTGACTGCATCAGAGACTGGACACAATATATTCCCTTCTCAATATATCCCCTTGGTTAGAGGTACTGCCTACCGAGCAAACAAACCATGTGGCCCTGTACGAAAACACGCAGACAAGAAAGTAACCCTACCGCAGAAATCAGCGTTTTAATAGAATGTGCCATGGAAATAGTTGTTGCTCTCTACTGACCACCTCACACTCCGCTTACTTTCTATCATTTTCCTTTTCAAGACAAAATACAGTTCCTCTATTGGGTTCCGGTACCAATCATCGGCAGATTTGCCAGATGTCTGAGAGTCAGCGCGCTATAGAAGCATGTGCAGCTCACCAGTTAACAGACAGATGCGTGATCAGTGCAACGGCAACAAAAACTGAACAGAAAGCACTATAGGACAAAGTAATTTTCTGGGAAACAAACAAAGCATTAATCTGAATAGACGTGACCATGCCTCCGCAAAGGGCACGAATCGAACGCGCCATGAGGAACAGTAGAGCCAGTGCATATAGGCCCAGAGAGAGATCTACTCTAGAAGATTCGGGAAGGAAATAACAGATTAGGTATCGATTGATGGATTCAGGCGCATTTAAACAGACATAGCAGCAAAAGGGTAATCCAACCGCAGAGAGAAGATCAACTACAGAGTTTGTTCGAAAATCAGTTGAATCGCAACGGAGTCCCTGAATCGAGGGGGATTCCGGGAGATAGGCAACCAATGAGACGGCGCGAAATTCCAGCAGGCCACACGGAACAAGGCAATCAAACCTCACAGGAGATCAAAACGCGGACATTAATTCCGTTTGCAATCAAACGCCACATTCTCCGATTCCGCACGCAACACCACCCAAAAAAAATCCCCCACCCAACAGAAAAAACCGATCTGAAAATAAGCGATTCAGAGGCAGGGATCATCAGAAACCGAAACGCGGCCGGCACTACACACCTCGATAGAGGAGGAATATGCGCTCCCTGCCTAGAACCCGCAAAAAAAAAATCCGCGCGACAAAAAAAATTCCAATTCGCTTCACCTGATTCGTGCGGGAGGCAACACGGCACCCCGCCTAGATCACGAGCGAGGGAGAGTCGGGGGAGGGGTGGGAGGGGGGAGAGGCAATTCACCATGATCGGGGCAGCATTTGCGGGACGGAGGGTTCCCAGCGCGTGGGGGGGGGGGGGATCGCGGGCGATACTTCGGAGGGAAGGGAAGGAGGGAGGGGGCGATAGAGGGGGAGAGAACAGGGGAGGAGAGAGATGGAGAGACGGGTAGGGTGGAAAGAAAAAGTGGGAGAAGATATCGCGACGCGGCAGTGCGAATGAGGGGCGACGCGCGGCTCAAATGACGGCCTTGCCCTCGGCTGGCTCGAAGATTTACGAGGGAAGCCGTAGCCGCGGGGCTGTGGTGGCGGGAGGCGGGGCGAGTGGATAAGCGCGGGGAGGGGCGGGGAGGTAATTTCGCGGCGCAGCTTGGTGTGTACAACAACCGTGGACGCCTAAACTTTTTTCTGGAGGCTGCTTGGACGCGAGGAAGGAAGGAAACAGTGGTGGCGGGTTTGAAATTTTTGTCCCGTGTCGTGCCGGGTCGGGTGCCTTCTGCCTCACGCCGTTCTCGCCCGCTGATTTTATTTTTATTTATTGCGGAGTAAATGTGCGATTTGATGTGGGGATTTTCTACAGGCAAGATTTGATTTGATTCGATCGGATCCGGCCTCATTTTGGTACACTACTAGTAGTAGCAGTATCTTGTGTTGATTCTTCCATTTTAAAAAGTGGACTCTTATGATGTTCATTCATATAGTAGGTGAGAAGACGGTCAGAGAGTCTACGGCAATTTGGATGCGCGACTGGCTATTCTGGAAGATCTTTGAATTGCTTTACAATTAATTCTTCCTTTGGAGAGAGCTTGTCCTGCAATTTCACAAGAGAGTAAGTTTTACATATCTGTTAATAATCATTAACAGCAGTACAAAGGCCTAAAAAATAATAATAAAAATTATAAATAGGTTATTGGACCACCTTTTGACGACTATAAATACTACAACGAGATGAAGGCTGGCCCCTCCATCGGATTCGGATAAAGCTTGTCGTATTAACCTTGTTGTACTACACAGACAGAAAATCTGTGTGCTAAGGTCCCATAATACCAAAGCAGCAACCATACCGAAGATGACGTAAATTACTTGGTAGATTTTATTTGCAGATAAAGGAAACTGAACGGACATTATTCCAACTCGCAACACAAAGTAACCTAAATTGAGAAGAAAATACGGCTCAGTTCAATGTACGTATAGCTTAGTGTCAAAATAATTGTACATTAGTCTGGGTGGTGTAGTTGGTTATCACGTTAGTCTCACACACTAAGGCCTTGTTTGGCACAGAGGTTTTCTGGTGTAAACCCGTATAAAATACCAGCCCAGCCCGTTACCCGGAAAACACCCCAGAGCCCATTTGGCAGGCCGGTCTGTCGGCGTGTAAGCCCGAGAGTAACTCCAGATACTCGTCGGGTCGAAGGGTTTCCGAGACGCGAGGAGGGCGACGCGTTTCTTACACGCGCGCGACGGCGGGAGAGCGAGCTCCATCCTCACGAAGACCACCACCACCGCCTCCTCCCCACGGCCACCAGATCCCGGTACCGCATCCTCCACACGGCCACCAGATCCCGCCGACCCCTCCTCGCCGTCATCTCCTCGAAGTTCCCTCGTTCGCTAGATCCCGGCACCGCATCCTCGCCGTCGCCTCCAACACCACCGCCCTCGGCCGCCAGCAGTTCGTCGGACGTTGGAAGGCTGTCTTTCACTCTGGTGAGTTCTCTTACCACCCCTCTAGTTGTAGGTTTTTGATTGGCGCCATGATTAGGGCTTTTGATTTTCCTGTCAGATCTAGGCCTGCACATGTTCTTGATTGGCGCCATAGACATGTTCTTGATTGATTTTGGTTCTATATAATTTTAGACTGTTCGATGTGTGCTTGATTGAGGGAGTCATACACGCTTGTGGTTATGGGCGGCAGATCAGATCTCACTCACCCACTGAAAAATAAACGAGGAGACAAGTGTTCGGTGTAATCGCACGCAGTCAATGACCTGCGGCAGTGACCTGCTCATATATTAACACGACTAGGGTTACAACAACAAACAATTTAGATTAATTACAGCTAACTAATCAACTCGGTTAGTTCCTAGCTATATATGCAGGTCATTGTCTTCTTGACAAGAGTACCGTTGTTCCTGGAACTCTGATCCTAAATTCCCTTGATATCAGAAGCATTGTCGTCATACTTTTCAATTTATATTGTCAGTCAGTTTCGAGTTCATGAAATGGTAATGGGACAGTCTTCACTGCTCTGAACTTTCCAACGTTGTTCAAGTGTTCATTCAAGCACTGGTGTTTATTCAAAGATGTTTTTAGAGAAACAGATTATGGTCTTATTTAAGAAATTTCTTTTCTAGCACTGGTGTTTATTCAAAGATGTTTGTTGTGTATAGTTGCTAGAAATTTCTTTTCTAGCACTGGTGTTTAAGAAATTTCTTTTCTAACAGTTGTTCAAAGTCGATTCTATCCGGCATGCGCATGGTACTCGCTGACACTTATTAGTTTTTAATCACACATGATCATTGATAAATACCATGCTCTATCCACTTCGCATTATTTTTTCTTTTTCTCAGACGAATACCATGTGTAGATGTTCTGAATTTGTCATGTACTATGAGACAAATATCATCATGTCCCAATATTGACACAGCTTGCCAGTGATACGAATTAATTGAGAAACACACCGAATTATAAGAGTTTAGGGCCACTAGAAAATATAGTCCATCATCAGCAATTTTGACACCAGGTGATCTAGTACTAACACAAATAACTGACTGATTCTAGTTATGTCTGACAAGAACCCTACCTGTATAAATACTTATACGCTTCTATTGCTGTGTACATAGCATATATTGTTTCTAATGTCTTTTTGTTAATCATGTACTATGTGTTTTGTTTCATTGGTAGAATGGATCCACAAAGCATACAACGTATTAAAAAGAGAAAAGCCCGGGATGAGGATGAGTTGATGTTCTTTGTTTTTCCAGCACTATATGTTCATCTTAGTACAGTGGAAAAAAATATACGGCATCCCTCATTCCTATATGGCAAGCGGAGAGTCAGGGAAATCCTTGGTGGGCATATTAAGAACTGCTTGGTAGCTTTCAGAATGGAACCTCACATCTTTATGTGGTTGGCAAACTACCTTAGAGATGAAGGATTGCTATCAGATTCTAGGCTCAAGGTCGAAGAGAAGCTAGCCTTCTTTCTTTATATGATCTCACATAATTCTTCCTATGAAGATTTACAACTAGAATTTAAGCATAGTGGGTGGTCATTCAGCAAATATATCAAGCAATTCTTTGATATAATTCCCATCTTGACAAGACAATTTGTGAGGCCACGACACATTAATGAACCTCATCCAAAGATTGCTATGGACAATCGCTTCTTTCCATATTTCCAGGTTACGATTTTTCCTTGACCCATCTAGGTTCCACTTCTTTTCTTTCACTTATCCATCTAGGTTTTAATTCTTTTCTTTGACACTTGTCCATACTTCAATGGAGAATTGTTTAGGAGCCATAGATGGTTCTCATGTGCCCATTACAATGTCTTCTAGTCGTCAAGCTCCATGGAGAAATAGGAAAGGAACCCTTAGTCAGAATGTCATGATAGCATGTGATTTTGACTTGAACATAACAGCTATTTCATGTGGCTGGGAAGGTTCTGCAACTGACGCTAGAGTACTCAGTTCTACGATGCTAAAAGGTTTCAAAGTACCAGAAGGCAAATTTTATTTAGTTGATGGTGGCTATGCGAACACTCAAAGTTTTCTTGCACCTTACCGGCGCACACGGTACCACTTGAAAGAGTTTGGCCATGGTCATCGCCGACCGCAGAACTATAAGGAGTTGTTTAATCATCGCCATGCTGTCATAAGAAACCATGTGGAAAGAGACTGGGGAATTTTGAAGAAGAGATTCCCCATTCTTCGTGTCGGAACCTTTCATCCAATAAGGAATCAAATAAAGATACCAGCTGCTGCTGCAATCTTTCATAATATAATCAGGATGCATGGTGGAGATGAAGCATGGCTTGATGAAGGATGGCTTGATCATATCATAGATCCGGCCAACTATGTGAACCTGCCCAATGATGATGATAACCATGAAGTCAACAATGAACAAGAGAACCACATCCAAGGGAACAATTTGAGAGACCAAATAGCTTGGCAGATGTGGAACGATTACCAACTTGAGTAGATAATGTCATAGGTGTAGTTTTTATCATGTAATAATTATTTTGTGTGGGATGTTCCATCGTGTAATAATGATTATGTTTGGGATATTTTAACTTGTATTAATAATTTTTGTTTGGGATCTTCATAGGTTGGGGAACCATCGATGCTTCTCAAAAGAATAGGTCTCAAGTGGAGCAAGGACAAGAAGCTGTTGCTAAAAAGAATAGGTCTCAAGTGGAGCAAGGACAAGAAGCTGCTGCTAAAAAGAATAGGTCACAAGTGGAGCAAGGACAGGTAGGTGCTGCTGAAAGGAATAGGTCACAAGTAGGTGCTTCAAGAAAGAATCCTAAGAATAGCCCAAAGAAGAAGAGTGCGGATGGGATAGTAGGAGTGATGGAGAGATTGGTACAAATCAAAGAAAAGGAAGCCCAAAAAGAAGTTGCACAAGACTTCACAATCACCAGATGCATGGAGGCCTTGAAATCATTAGAAGGTGTCACACCCGAGGAGAAAATAACAGCATCAGAGGTTTTTAATAATGCCCACAACCGTGAGTTTTTTGTCAACCTGGTCGCTGATAAAGATGGCACAGCAATCATATGGCTTCGTAGGCAGTTAGCTAGGTTAAACTGAGGTAAGATCTTTGCTCTAGTCTCTTATGATTCATGTCACAATGTATCTAATTCATGTCACAATGTATTTTTCCTTAGAAACATGAATCTGACTGTTAGTGCGATGTGGTTACTAGCAGT
Source organism: Avena atlantica (assembly GCA_910589765.1). NCBI lineage: Eukaryota > Viridiplantae > Streptophyta > Magnoliopsida > Poales > Poaceae > Avena > Avena atlantica. Next base: position 421,259,317 of record OU342736.1, read on the forward strand.
AAATGTAGGTGGCTGATGCCTGTCACTAGTGGTGTTTTATGCCATTATATCCATTTCAGTTGGTACCATTATATCCAATGTTCATGTAATGCCGCGTCTGATGTGCTTGTTCTTGATGGAAACCATTTTGTATTACGTTAGTCTTTTGTTGTGTGGTGTTGTTTGAAGTATAGTTAGTATTCATAAGTGAAGCTTGTCTACTCTGGCTGATGATAATTTTGTACCCCTGGCTCAAGTCACATGAGTTCATTGTACACTCTGGTTTATTATTTTGGATAGATTTCTCTAGCTGTATGGCCTGCACATAGCTGTGGCAGTAGATATCAAGTAAAACTGGCACTGTTACTTTTACACACATTCAAAGATTATCTGATAGGACTCTAACACACTCATATGAATAAAAAAATGGAACTTGAAAGTAGCTCTGTCGTTGCATTAGGCAGAGAACTAAACTTGCCATGGTAACAACATTAGTACATTACACAGGGCTGTTGCGGCTCACGAAGTAAGCATCTGTGCCATGGTGCTTATTTTGGTTCTGATTTGATACATGTTCTTGATTAATTATTGTCCATGTATTGATCTTTGTGCGATTTATTCTGGCTTTCATTTGAAAGCAGTATCTGATCCGAACTAACTGTATGTTGATCTCTGAATATCTGCAGTTCTGGTTTACCAGTGCACAAGGCTGCTGAGCATGATTCTTTGACCATCAACAACAGCTGCTGAGATTCTCATTATCTTTTTTTTAGAATAAGCCTTTGGAAGAACCAACCAAATTGATGCATTCATGCAGACTACATGTGTCCCTCCCGTTGTTTTTTATTTCGTTTTTGTTGCAAAAATTCTGATTGAGTATGTAGACAGCGCATGACTCCATCAGGTTACCTGAAGATACACAATGGCAAAACAAGCTACATATTCTTGTTGAAAAAAGTTTAACTAGCTGCTAAGATGTTGTTCTATTCTGAGATTATGTAATGCTTCTTGAGAAATTGTGAACGCATCTACAAAAGTGTGCTGAGTTGTTGAATCTATGTGATGCAAATATTAGATTTTTATTGATCACAGACCAGACGAGAAACCTGATATGTATCCCCGCAAGCCAAACAACGTGAGTTAGGGGAAGAGGATTTTTTAGGAAGGGGATTAGAATGAGGGAAGTGTATTTGGTGGAGGCAGTGATTTCACCAAACCCCTAGTGGATAATACACAAAAAAGCTCTACAAACCGAGGCCTAAAGGTCCCCAGTTCGAACCTGGGCTTAGACATTCTTTTTAGATGTTTTTAACATTCTGTTCTGCATTTACATGCGCATTTGTATGTTTGGGATTATAAGTCCCGCGCGGATAACTAGGTTGCTAATTTGAACAATAAAATATAAATAATATAGTATAAAAATTATACCATTAGAAACTTTAGAGGTTATATTTTTTAATGATATAAATTTTGTGATATAAAAGTTATATTTTGTTGGTCAAATTAACAATCTAGGTATGCGCGTAGGACCTATAATCCCAAACAGAGGGAGTACCCCAGTGTTTGTTCTTCCACACGAGTCAAAGGTGGTAGTGGTGGGAAATTTTATACAAATGTCCATCTCTACATCACACGATTTTTTTTAAAACTTCGAACCTGGGCTTAGACATTCTTTTTAGATGTTTTTAACATTCTGTTCTGCATTTACATGCATTTGTATGTTTGGGATTATAAGTCCCGCGCGGATAACTAGGTTGCTAATTTGAACAATGAAATATAAATAATATAGCATAAAAATTATACCATTAGAAACTTTAGAGGTTATATTTTTTAATGATATAAATTTTGTGACATAAAAGTTATATTTTGTTGGTCAAATTAACAATCTAGGTATGCGCGTAGGACCTATAATCCCAAACAGAGGGAGTACCCCAGTGTTTGTTCTTCCACACGAGTCAAAGGTGGTAGTGGTGGGAAATTTTATACAAATGTCCATCTCTACATCACACAATTTTTTTTAAAACTTCTAGTAGTAGAAAAAATTTGCTTCACATTTTCTAGAAAACTTGATAGACGCATGCCACAAGTTGGCCCAGTGATATTTTCACCCGAACTCCTGAAGAACTACCTCGCCCACCGACAGACTAGTTACAAACTAGTGTCAAACTAAGACCTACGATTTTTGCAACATTAAATATACTGGGTTTTGCTTGCAACATTCCTTGTGAGACATGGTTAAAAAAAGGCATGTATCATATGAAAAAAAAAGCTAAGGGGAGACCGAAAGAACATTTGCAACATACATTCAACCTTTCGAAGAAAATGCCCAGAATCATTATAGCATGTGTCGCATGTGCAAATAGCAAACAATATCAACACTTGCATCATATCGAGAACACTCATGTAACATAAAAAACACAAATCCACTAATATCTCGATCTTAGACAACTTGGGCTCGCCAAACGCTAATTCGTCTCTCCTGAGCCAGGTCGGTGCCGGTCGCTAGATATGTTCCCCTTAGGACCACCATGTTATCAAGCACTCAACAAAAATAAACCTCCCTTTTGAGCTCCTTCTTGAGACCATGGTGAAGGGTTTCGCGGCATAGTAAATCAAAATTTTCTACGGAGCGAACAGAGGGAAAGCCAAGATCTAATCTAGGAGATGCAAACAACGAGAGAGATTGGATTAGATCTTCATACCCTTGAAGATTCGCACAGCGGAACGTTCGTCGAAACGTGGGTGATGTAGGCGTACTCGCTTCTCCTCCTCGCGATCCGATCCGATCTAGCACTACAAGTGGCGGTGCCTCCGTGAGATGCACACGTGCAGCACCTCGACGTCTCCTCCTTCCTCGGACCAGCAAGTATGGTGGAGAGATAGATTGGATCTACAACACGACGGCGTGGTGTATATGATGGAGAATTTCTGCAGCAGGGCTTCGCCTACAAACAGTCGGGAGGGAGAGAGGAAAGCTAGCAAGGCGGCTAGGGTTTGGAGGAGAGGTGTAGGGGTTTGGTGTGCCCCCACCCCTCTTTATATAGAGGGGGGCGCAGCCCTAGACCCTCCCCCAAGCCCAAAGGATAAGGAGTGGGGGGCATGGACTCTCCCCTCTTCTAGAAACCCTATCTCTAGTTTAAACGATTTAAACTCTCTAGGATCGGCTGGGCCCTATGGGGCCTTGTGCCCCTGGCCCAATGTGGTCAGGACACTCCCTCATAGGCCCATGCCCCCTCCCGGAAGGTGGGGCCACGTTGGTCCCCTTCCGGAAGGTTCTAGAAGCTTCCGGTACAATACCGATTAACCCGGAATAATTCCGAACTCCAAAAACTGCATTGCCTTATATGAATCTTATTCTCCGGACCATTCCGGAACCTCTCGTGATATCCCGGATCCCATCTGAGACTCCGAACAAAAATTCATAAACCAATTATCCAATCTATCCTAGCGTCAAGATACGTTAAGTGTGTGACCCTGCGGGTTCGAGAATATGCAGACATGATCTTCTATCAATAATCAACAGCGGGGTCTGGGCACCCATATTGACTCCCACACATTCATCGATGATCATATCAGATGAACCACGATGCCAGGATTCAAACAATCCCATATATATATTCCCTTCGTCTCGCGATATTTTACTTGCCCGAGATTCGATCGTCGGTACCGTCATACCTAGTTCAATCTCGTTCACAGCAAGTACTTTACTCGTTCCGTAATCCGATATCACTTTGTGATTAACTCCTTAACCACATGCTTGCAAGCGGTGTTGATATCGATTACCGAGTGGGCCCGAAGTATATCTCTCCGACTTGGGAGGGACAAATTCCATCTCGATACATACAACCCAACAGATACTTTCCGATCACCTGAGAGACACCTTTATGATCACCCTCTCATAGGATGACGTTTGATGACCTCAAAGCTTTCTTCCGATACCAGGGAGTTGTATTATCTCATTGTCTAAGGAATACAATATTTGACATAGGAAAAGCTTCGCAAAGATGAACACGATGATACGATCTAATTGCTTCGCTTAGTTTGGGTCTGTCCATCATATCATTCTCCAATGTTATGATCTCATTATCAATTGACAACTCATGTCTATGGTTAGGAAACCTTAACCATCATTGATCAATGAGCTAGTCCATAGAGGCGTACTAGGGACACGGTGTTGTTCACAAACCACACAAGTATTAAAGTTTCCGCTTAATACAATTCTAGCATGGAATATAAACTTTATCATGAACATGAATTATAATAATAACATCTTTATTATTGCCTCTAGGGCATAATTCCAACAGTCTCCCACTTGCACTAGAGTCAATAATCTAGTTTACATCTGGTAACAATCTTACACCCATGGCACTGAGGTGTTGATCATGTTTTACACGTGGAAGAGGTTTAGTCAATGGATCTGCGACATTCAGATCTGTATATACTTTGCTAATCTTTAGATCTCCATCTGCAATATAATCTTGGATTATATGAAACTTGCGGTTGATATGCTTGGTCTTTGGATGATATCTTGGTTCCTTAGCGAGTGCTATGGCGCCAGTGTTGTCACACAATATCTCCAGTGGGTCCAATGCACTTGGAACCACGCCAAGCCCAGTGATGAAGTTTCTGATCCAAACTCCTTCACTTGACGCTTCTGCAGCAGCCATGTATTCCGCTTCTACTGTAGATCCCGCGATCACGCTTTGCTTGTAGCTTCTCCAGCTCACAGCTCCTCCATTCAAAATATAAACGTATCCTGTCTGTGATTTGGAATCATCCTTGTCGGTGTCAAAACTAGCGTCGACGTAACCTTTTACGACAAGCTGTTCATCACCCCCATAGACTAAGAACATTTCTTTAGTCCTATTTAGGTACTTTAGGATGTTCTTCACGTCTGTCCAGTGTTCCACTCCTGGATCACTTTGATATCTGCTTGTCAAACTAAGAGCATTGGACACATCCGGTCTAGTACATAGCATGGCATACATGATAGAACCTATGACCGAGGCATAAGGCACTTTGCTCATAGCTTCCCTATCATTTACCGTAGCTGGACACTGAGCCTTGCTCAATATCTTACCTGACAACATAGGCACTGAACCTTTCTTTGCCTTATCCATTCTGAACCTTTTCAGAACTTTGTCTAGGTATGTACTCTGGCTTAAATCTATCAGGCGTCTTTGTCTATCTCTATAGATCTTGATGCCCAATATATAAGCAGCTTCACCTAGGTCTTTCATTGAAAAACACTTGTTCAAATAACTCTTCACATCGTTAAGCATGTTGATGTCATTTCCGATAATCAATATGTCATCCACATATAGTACCAGAAACGTCACCGAGCTCCCACTCACTTTCTTGTAGATACAAGCTTCGTAGCAATTTGGAACAAATCCAAAGCTCTTGATCACTTGATCAAAATGAAGGTTCCAACTCCGAGATGCTTGCTTCAGTCCATAAATGGAACGCTGAAGTTTGCATACTTTACTAGCATCCTTAGGATCGACAAAACCTTCGGGTTGCATCATATACAACTCTTCATCAATGTTGCCATTAAGGAACGCAGTCTTGACATCCATCTGCCATATTTCATAATCATGAAACGCAGCAATTGCTAATAAAATCCGAATGGACTTAAACATCGCTACGGGAGAGAAAGTCTCATCGTAGTCAACACCTTGAACTTGTCGAAAACCTTTTGCGACAAGCCGTGCTTTATAGACGGTAACATTACCATCAGCGTCCGTTTTCTTCTTGAATATCCATTTGCACTCAACGGCCTTTCGGTCGCTAGGAGGATCCACCAAAGTCCATACTTGGTTTTCGCTCATGGATTCCAATTCGGATTTCATGGCTTCCAGCCATTTCTCAGAGTCTGGGCTCATCATCGCTTCCTCATAGTTCGTAGGTTCACTGTCTTCTACCAACAAGACAGTCAAGACAGGGTTGCCGTACCACTCAGGAGGGGCACGCGACCTTGTCGACCTGCGACGTTCAGTAGCAGCATCGTCCGAAGCTTCATGATCCTTGTCATTAGCTTCCTCTATCGTTGGTGCAGGCGGCACTGGAACAATTTCAGGTGCTGCGCTACTCTCCAATTCAAGAGAAGGTTCAATAACCTCGTCAAGCTCTACTTTCCTCCCACTCACTTCTTTCGAGATAAACTCCTTCTCAAGAAAGGAACCGTTCTTTGCGACAAACACTTTGCCTTCGGTTCTGTGATAGAAGGTATACCCAATAGTTTCCTTAGGATTTCCTATGAAGACGCATTTCTCCGCTTTGGGTTCGAGCTTGTCCGGCATCAACTTCTTGACGTAAGCTTCGCATCCCCAAACTTTAAGAAACGACAACTTAGGTTTAGCACCAAACCACAGTTCATACGGTGTCGTCTCAACGGATTTAGATGGTGCCCTATTTAAAGTGAATGCAGCGGTTTCTAATGCATAACCCCAAAATGATAACGGCAAATCAGTAAGAGACATCATTGATCGGACCATATCTAATAGGGTTCGATTCCGGCGTTCAGACACACCATTGCGCTGTGGTGTTCCGGGTGGCGTGAGTTGTGAAACGATTCCACTTGCTTTAAGATGCGTGAGAAAATCATAACTCAAATATTCACCTCCACGATCGGATCGTAGAAACTTAATCTTTCTGTTACGATGGTTCTCCACTTCATTCTGAAATTCCTTGAACTTTTCAAATGTTTCAGATTTATGTTTCATTAAATAGATATACCCATATCTACTTAAGTCATCGGTAAAAGTAAGGAAATAGCGATATCCACCGCGCGTCGAAATACTCATCGGTCCGCATACATCGGTATGTATGATTTCCAACAAGTCCGTTGCTCGCTCCATCATTCCGGAGAACGGGGTTTTGATCATCTTGCCCATGAGGCATGGTTCGCATGTGTCAAATGATTCAAAATTAAGAGACTCCAAAAGTCCATCAGAATGGAGTTTCTTCATGCGCTTTACACCAATATGACCTAGACGACAGTGCCACAAATAAGTAGTATTATCACTATCTACTTTGCATCTCTTAGCCTCAATGTTATGGATGTGTGTTTCATCCCTTTCGAGATTTAGAAGAAATAAACCATTTACAAGAGGTGCATGACCATAAAAGATGTTACTCATATAAATAGAACAACCATTATTCTCCGATTTAAATGAATAACCGTCTTGCAATAAACACGATCCAGAAATAATGTTCATGCTCAACGCAGACACATAATAACACTTATTAAGGTTTAAAACTAATCCCGAAGGTAAAACTAAGGAGAGTGTGCCGACGGCCATCACATCAACTCTTGATCCGTTGCCAACGCGCATCGTCACCTCATCCCTTGCAAGCCGCCGTTTATTCCGTAGCTCCTGTTTCGAGTTACAAATATTAGCAACTGAACCGGTATCAAATACCCAGGCACTACAACGAGGGCTAGTAAGGAAAACATCAATAACATGTATATCAAATATACCTTTGATGGTGCCAGCCTTCTTGTCCTCTAAGTACTTCGGACAGTTGCGCTTCCAGTGACCCTTGTCCTTGCAATAGAAGCACTCAGTGTCGGGCTTAGGACCAGACTTGAGCTTCTTCTCAGCAGGAGCATTACGCTTACCGTCGCCCTTCTTGAAGGGCTTCTTTGCTCCCTTACCTTTCTTAAAGGAGGGCTTGTTGACCATCAACACATGATTATCCTTTTTGATGTCCACCTCCGCAGCCTTCAGCTTTGCGAAGAGCTCGGTGATCGTATCAGTGGAGCCAATCTGATTATGAGTCACTACAAAACTTTTGTAGCTGGGAGGGAGTGATTGCAGAACCCTGTCAATCTTGAGCTCCTCTGGAATCGTGCATTCCAGTTGCTCAAGGCGTTGAGTGTAGCCTGACATCTTTATGGCGTGCTCACTAACAGAACTCCCTTCCTCCATCTTGCAGTTAAAGAACTTCTCAGAGATCTCATATCTCTCAGAACGGGCTTGAGTCTGAAACATGGTTTTTAGCTCCTCGAGAATCTCAAAGGGCCCGGGATAGGTTTCAAAACAATTTTGAAGTTCCGGTTCCATATCAAACAACATGGTGCTCTTAATCACACCATAATCATCTTTGCGCGACTGATAGACAACTTTCTCATCAGCCGGCGCAGTTGCAGCAGGGGGGTCACCGAACGCTTTCCCAAGGACATAGTCCTTTTGTCTGCCAGACAGAATGATTCTTAGATTGCGGAACCAATTGGTGAAGTTAGACCCATTGTTTCTAAGCTTTTCCTTCTCAGCAAAAACGTTGAAGTTGAAGTTGGATTTGGCCATGTGATCTACAGTATTTGCAAGTACAATTTAGACTATGTTCATGATAAATAGTTCAACTTAATCAAATTACTAAATGAACTCCCACTAAATTCAACATCCCTCAAGTTGTTTAGTGAACACGATCCAAATTCACCACACCTAATCCGATCATCACGAGAAGAGATGTGGTTTACATGGTGGACAACAAAGTGTTGATCATATCATTCATATGACTCATGCTTAACCTTTCGGTTCTTGTGTTCCGAGGCCATGTCTGTACATGCTAGGCTCGTCAAGCTAGACCCAAGTATTTCCGCGTGTGCAAAAACTGGCTTGCACCCGTTGTATGTGAGCGTAGAGTCTATAGCACCCGATCATCACGTGATGCTTGGACACGACGAACTTTCGCAACGGTGCATACTTGGGGAGAACACAGTTTTTGTCTTGATCTTTAAGTGAGGAATCATCTTATAATGCTACCGTCGCGATCTAAGCATAATAAGATACATAAAAGGATAAACATCACATGCATATAACTTTATGTGACATGGTATAGCCAATCCTCGCACAATGATCTCCATCTTGTGCGTTCCGGCATGATCTCCATCACTCCACCATGATTGCCTCCACCACAAATAGCAACTACAACTATTGCTAACTACTTAGCGATAAAGTAAAGCTATTACATGGCGTATAAGAAGTTGATTCGCAGGTCATACACAATTATAAAGACAACCATATGGCTCCTGCCGGTTGTGTACTCATCGACATGCAAGTCGTGAAACATTACAAAACATGATCATCGCATACATTATACACATCACATCTTGGGCCATACCATATCACAGAAAACACTCCCTGCAAAAACAAGTTAGACGCCTCTACTTTGTTGTTGCATGTTTTACGTGGCTTATGGGAGTAGATGCTAAGAACGATTCTTACCTACGGAAAGCCACAACGGTGATATTATGGTTGCCAAACTCCGGTGTTAATCCCATGACAACTATAGTGAGAGAAACTGACATCCACCAGCCGCATGTGTGGAACAAGCCACACGTCAAGTGCGGAGCCGGTCTCGCGAACGACGTCGCGTAAGGTTGGCCTGGACCGCTTCAATCTCACTATCCCGCGTCATAAGAAGAACACAAACAAGAGGCTTGCAAGAGAAAACATCAACGCCCGCAACAACCATGTTGCGTTCTACTCGTGAAACACATCTACGCATAGATCTAGCTCTGATACCACTGAAGGGTTTCGCGACATAGTAAATCAAAATTTTCTACGGAGCGAACAGAGGGAAAGCCAAGATCTAATCTAGGAGATGCAAACAACGAGAGAGATTGGATTAGATCTTCATACCCTTGAAGATTCGCACAGCGGAACATTCGTCGGAACGTGGGTGATGTAGTCGTACTCGCTTCTCCTCCTCGCGATCCAATCCGATCTAGCACCACAAGTGGCGGTGCCTCCGTGAGATGCACACGTGCAGCACCTCGACGTCTCCTCCTTCCTCGGACCAGCAAGTATGGTGGAGAGATAGATTAGATCTACAACACGACGGCGTGGTGTATATGGTGGAGAATTTCTGCAGCAGGGCTTCGCCTACAAACAGTCGGGAGGGAGAGAGGAAAGCTAGCAAGGCGGCTAGGGTTTGGAGGAGAGGTGTAGGGGTTTGGTGCGCCCCCACCCCTCTTTATATAGAGGGGGGCGCAGCCGTAGCCCCTCCCCCAAGCCCAAAGGATAAGGAGTGGGGGGCATGGACTCTCCCCTCTTCTAGAAACCCTATCTCTAGTTTAAACGATTTAAACTCTCTAGGATCGGTTGGGCCCTATGGGGCCTTGTGCCCCTAGCCCAATGCGGCCAGGACACTCCCTCATAGGTCCATGACCCCTCCCGGAAGGTGGGGCCACGCTGGTCCCCTTCTGGAAGGTTCTAGAAGCTTCCGGTACAATACCGATTAACCCGGAACAATTCCGAACTCCAAAAACTGCATTGCCTTATATGAATCTTATTCTCCGGACCATTCTGGAACCTCTCGTGATATCCCGGATCCCATCCGAGACTCCGAACAAAAATTCATAAACCAATTATCCAATCTATCCTAGCGTCGAGATGCGTTAAGTGTGTGACCCTGCGGGTTCGAGAATATGCAGACATGATCTTCTATCAATAATCAACAGCGGGGTCTGGGCACCCATATTGACTCCCACACATTCATCGATGATCATATCGGATGAACCACGATGCCAGGAATCAAACAATCCCATATATATATTCCCTTCGTCTCGCGATATTTTACTTGCCCGAGATTCGATCGTCGGTACCGTCATACCTAGTTCAATCTCGTTCACAGCAAGTACTTTACTCGTTCCGTAATCCGATATCACTTTGTGATTAACTCCTTAACCACATGCTTGCAAGCGGTGTTGATATCGATTACCGAGTGGGCCCGAAGTATATCTCTCCTACTTGGGAGGGACAAATTCCATCTCGATACATACAACCCAACAGATACTTTCCGATCACCTGAGAGACACCTTTATGATCACCCTCTCATAGAATGACGTTTGATGACCTCAAAGCTTTCTTCCGATACCAGGGAGTTGTATTATCTCATGGTCTAAGGAATACAATATTTGACATAGGAAAAGCTTCGCAAAGATGAACACGATGATACGATCTAATTGCTTCGCTTAGTTTGGGTCTGTCCATCATATCATTCTCCAATGTTATGATCTCATTATCAATTGACAACTCATGTCTATGGTTAGGAAACCTTAACCATCATTGATCAATGAGCTAGTCCATAGAGGCGTATTAGGGACACGGTGTTGTTCACAAACCACACAAGTATTAAAGTTTTCGCTTAATACAATTCTAGCATGGAATATAAACTTTATCATGAACATGAATTATAATAATAACATCTTTATTATTGCCTCTAGGGCATAATTCGAACACATGGCAAAGGAGACTGGCCAACTAGTTGAATTAATCGCTTGAATAAGACCATTTCAAATTTTATATTGCTACATGGTGCCCCATGTTTGTTGTATGACATTATTCGAACATATAGGTGGAGATTTACTTAGACCAAAATATTGTAATTGTCAGGAATATGCAACATGTATTCCTCTGGGGGCCAAAGGCCACAATATATAGTACAGGTATAGGGCAAATATGCAGGAAGCACCCTAACATATGGGGGAAATACAATATACAGATATATACATCTAACACCCCCCTCAAACTCATGGTGGATCCACAACACTGAGTTTGGAGAGTAAGAAATCATGCTGCGCTCTGGTTTGTGCTTTCGTGAAGAAATCCGCCAACTGTAAATCTGAAGGCACATACTGAAGCGCAATAACCTGAGCCTGCACCTGAGCACGTGTATAGAAAGCATCAACACCAATATGCTTGGTAAGCTCATGCTTGACCGGATCACGTGCAACACTAATAGCACATGTACTGTTAGACAAAACCAGACTGGGTGTGGTAATAGAGACCCCAAAATCCGCAAGTAACCACCGTAACCAGGTCACCTCAGCAGTCAACAAGGCCATAGCACGCAACTCAGCATCAACACTCGAACGGGAAACTGTTGTCTGTTTCTTCGTCTTCCAAGCAATGAGCGATCCACCAAGAAACACACAGTAAGCAGAAAGTGAACGACGATCCGAAGGATCACTCGCCCACGTAGCGTCTGAATAACACTGGAGCTGGAGGGAGCTGGAACGAGGAAAGAAAAGGCGACGAGTGATCGTACCACGAAGATAACGAAGAACACGGAGAAGATGACTATAGTGAACAGTGGTAGGAGCAGAAACAAACTGACTCAGAATATGAACGGGATAAGAGATGTCAGGACGAGTGACAGCAAGATAGACAAGGCTCCCAACAAGATGACGATAACGCGTTGGATCAGAAAGAGGATCACCATCAGTAAGTTGAAGCTTAACATTAAGCTCCATAGGGGTCTCAACAGTGCGCTCATCCCCAAGAGCAGCACGGGCAAGAAGATCCTGAATATACTTTTCCTGAGAGATGTAAAAGCAATCAGAAGTAGAGGAAACCTCAATCCCAAGAAAGTATCGAAGAGGACCAAGATCAGTCATAAGAAACTGATCACGAAGACGAGCCTTAACAAAGGCGATATACTCAGGATCATCACCAGTAATGATCATATCATCAACATAGAGAAGAAGAAGAGTGCGTCCACGAGAAGAAGTGTGAACAAACAGCGCTGGATCATGAGCACTAGGGGAGAAACCAGCAGTAGTCACTACAGAAGCAAAACGCTCAAACCAAGCACGAGGGGCATGTTTGAGGCCATAAAGAGAATGTCGAAGACGACAAACCATCCCCTCGGGAACAGAATACCCAGGAGGAGGCTGCATATAAACCTCCTCACTCAACTCACCATTGAGAAAGGCGTTCTGAACATCAAGCTGGGACACAGACCAGTGACGAACAGAAGCAACAGCAAGAAGAGTACGCACAATGGTCATATGAGCCACAGGAGCAAAGGTCTCATCATAGTCACGACCATGCTCCTGCTGAAAACCACGAGCCACAAGACGCGCTTTATAGCGCTCAAGAGATCCATATGATCGAGTCTTAATCTTATAGACCCACTTACACGTGATAGGACGAATACCGGGAGGGGGAGAAACAAGATCCCAGGTGCCAGTGCGCTCAAGCGCAGCAATCTCCTCAGCCATGGCCAGCTGCCATTCAGGATGATGCTCATCATCCCTATAAGAAGTCGGCTCGGAGGCAACAGAAATACCATACTGACTAGGAGAGTAACAGTTGGGGGCACGACGCTAACGAATAGGACGTGTAGAGGGAAGATCATCAGAGGAAGACGACGCAGGAGACGACGATGAAGAAGAGGGAATAGTATAGGAAGACTCCGGAGAACGAGGAGAACTAGGAGAACTATACGGAGCAGAGGAGGACGGTGTCGAAGAAGAGACATCAGGGGGAGGAGATCCTGAAGAAGACACAATAGGTGTAGAAGGAGGTGTGTCAGGAAAGAGAAGAAAAGAGATATCTTCCACCGGTAAGTACCAGCGGTGGGACGAGGATAGAAAGGACGCGTCTCATCAAAAGTAACATCACGAGAGATACGCATCCGACGACCAACAGGGTCCCAACAACGATAGCCCTTATGCTCATCACTGTATCCAAGGAAGACACACTCAACAGATTGAGCGGTCAGTTTGGTGCGTTCGTGAGGAGCAAGGAGAACATAGCAAACACAACCAAACAAGCGAAGCATGGAGTAGTCTGGAGACTGTCCAGATAGGCGCTCAAGAGGGATACCACCCTGCAAGGCAGCAGAAGGCTGAATATTGATGAGGTAAGCCGACGTAGCGACAACCTCAGCCCAGAAATGCGGCGGGAGAGAAGAAGCAATCATCAGAGCGCGAGTGGTCTCAAGAAGATGGCGATGCTTACGCTCAGCAACGCCATTCTGGGCATATGCTCCAGGACAGGAGAACTGAGCAAGGGTGCCCTGCCCAGCAAGAACACCTCGCAACATCTGGGAGATATACTCACCAGCAGAATCAGCACGAAAAACACGGATGGGGGTAGAATACTGAGTTTGGACCATGGCCGCAAAACGCTGATATATGGAGAGCACTTCACTACGAGAGCGCATAAAATACAACCAAGTGTACCGAGAAAAATCATCGATGAATAAAATATAGTAGCGATGGCCCCCTTTCGAAGCGAAAGGAGCCGAACCCCAAACATCGGAATGAACTAAATCAAAAGGTCGCTGAGATACAAACGCGCTAGTAGGATAGGGAAGTTGAATCTGTTTACCCAACCTACAGCCCTGACAATGTAAAGACCCATCTCCTGAGACAGACCCCAGAAGACCACGATGAACTAATGACGACAGGCGAGAGTCATAGAGGTGACCCAGACGATGATGCCACTGCTGAAAGGAGCTTGTAGCAGAGGCGACGACCGGAGAAGAACTGGCAGATGAAGTGGCAGCGGAAGAAACACGAAGCCAGTCTAACTCCCAAAGTCCTGAAGAGTCACGGTTGCGAGGGCCAGCTCCAACCAGGGCCTGTGTGCGACGGTCCTGGACAACACAAGAATCAGCATCAAGAATGACGTGACAACCAGCGTTAGTAAGCTGGATAGCAGAGAACAGATTCATCTTAAGAAGAGGGACATGAGAAATATCAAGAACAAAAAACGAATAAGTAGAAAGGGTGCCCCGACTAGAAACAGGAAGAGAGGTACCATGAGCTATGAAAACACGGACAGGGGAAGGGAGAGAACGAAGAGCGGACAGAAAAGAAGACTCAGAGGTCATATGAAAGGAAGCTCCAGAATCCAGATACCACGAGGACGTACCTGACTGTGTAGAAGGTGGTGGTCGCGCAGGGCCGGAAGAATCAGTCACAGAACCAGCAGTGCCCGTCGAAGGAGAGCCTATAGGAGCAAGCATACCGCAAAGACTCCTGATAATGTCCTGGTCAGAGAGAGCAACTGCTGAAGACCCGGAAGGAGCCGATTGTCCATGAGCCTGGTGCTGCTGACGTAAACTGGGATCCCGTGTATAACAGGTGGCCCAAGTGTGGCCATCCCTGTTGCAATAAGAGCAGTGACGAAGAGAACCACGGCGACCCTGACCACGAGCCTGCTGGTGCTGACTCTGACCCTGAGGCTGCTGGTGCTGACTCGGACCCTGAGACTGCTGGGGCTGACTCTGACCCTGACCTGGAGGAGTGGGTAGTATCGGCGGCGGCACAGAGGACCGCGACTAAGTCGAGGGAGCAAACGACATAAGAGGACCACGAGTAGGAAGCACAAACGGAACCGCAAGAAGACCAGCACCATGGAGAGGGGTCTCCTCAGCCCGGAGCTCAGACAACACCTCAGAGAGCGGAACACGACCACGAGCATTCAGCTGAGCACGCCGGGACTCAAACTCCTGGCGGAGCCGAGACAGAAACTCATAGATGCGGTGAAACTCCAAATCCGAGCGCACAATCTGGCAGCACGAGCATGTGCCACAAACAGCAGTACGGAGAGAATCAAGCTGACGCCACATAGCAGCACTCTGAGTATAGAACTCATCAATAGTGGAATCACCCTGCTGAAGAGCATGCTCCTGGCGAATCACAGACAGGTAAAGGGCATCCCCAGACGGCTGATAGCGCTGACGAAGATGTGACCACTGAGCGGCAATAGTAGGTAGATGTAGGGTTCGCAGCATAGAAAACAAAAAATTTCCGACGATGTGAACTATATACCAAGATCTATCTACTAGATACAAACAACGGGCGGATGTATATCCATAGAGAACATACCCTTGAAGACCGACAAAGCTTAACGAGTTCAACTCGTGGTTGATGTAGACGATCTCTTGCCGATCTCAAGATCGAGAGGAAGTCCTAGCGCCGCAAATCAGCAGCGCATCCGTGCTCGCACACACGTTCGAGGCACCGAGCAACCTCCGCCTCCTCGCTCCAGCGATGCAGCGGAAGCACAACTCTTTCTTGCCGAATAGCCACCGGGAACATGTATCTCGCTAGTCCGAGACCATGGGGGATAAATTCTAGAGGGGGAGAGAGATCCTTCACGAGGAGGTGTGAGAGACAAGTGAGGAGGGGGGCTCCTTTTATAGGAGGAGGGGGAACCCCAAGGGGGTGGCCGGCGCATGGGGCTGCCCCCTTGCCCTCCCCTCTTCATGTGGGTGGACACTCCACTCACAAATCTCCTTTAAATTCCCTCCACTCAAAAGTCCACTCAAATTCCCATTAAATTTCCACCAAATTTAATGCAAACTCTCATTAAATAAAACTCTTTTATTTTATTCAGAATTTTGCCAATTACTTTAATGACAAACATTCACAAATAACCCCTTGCTAGAATTCTATTTCACATGCATAACCACTTTATGCAATTTCACCCGAAAACCTGTTTTTGTATCTAGTGAAATAAATTCCTGCGCTTGTTCATTCTTTCGGCATGAAACATTTGCTCCAATTGGATGTCGGTGTCTCTTAAGTGTGTCACCCTACGGTTCGTGAATAATGCGGACATGATCGAGACCCCTCTCGGATCAATAATCAGAAGCGGGATCTGGAGACCCATACTGACTCCCACACATTCAACGATGACTTTCTTGTGATCGTCGGAACCTTTTACGCTAGTATCTTAATCCCTTTGTTTCACGATATATTACATGTCCGAGATTCTATCATCGGTATCTCCATACCTAGTTTGATCTCGTTACCGACACGCACTCTTTTCTCGTTCTTGTGATATAACATTCTAGTGATCAAATCACTTGCTTGCAAGCTAATCAATGTGATATCACCGAGAGGGCCCAGAGTATATCTATCCGTCATCGGGATGAACAAATTCCACTCTCGATCCATGAGCCTCAACATAACACTTTATTAGTTCTGAATCCATCTTTATAATCACCCTGTTACGGTGTGACGTTTGATGTTATCAAGAAACTCTTCCGGTGTTAGTGATTGACATGATCTCATGGTCTAAGGATTAGGATCACTTCGTAAGTTGTTATAGCAATATAAACTCAATGACTTTGATCGTAATGCTATACTTCGGATGAATGTTCATCACACCATTACACTAATGTTGTGATCCCGTTATTAACAACATCCAATGTCCATGATCAGGAAACCTTGATCATCTTGTTAATCAACGAGCTAGTTTATGAGAGAGGCATAACTAGGAACTTTCTGTTTGTTTATTAAACACACATGTATTAACGTTTCCGTATTAATACAATTATAGCATGCAAAATAAACATCTATCATATACTTGGAATACACATAATAAACACTTTATTATTGCCTCTCAGGGCATATTCCCTTCAGTCTCCCACTTGCACTAGAGACAATAATCTAGTTACATAGTGATAAATAACACCCATTGAGTTCTGGTGTTGATCATGTTTTGCTCTAAGGAGAGTTTTAGTCAACGGATCTGCTACATTGAGATCCGTATGTACTTTACAAATCTTTATATCTCCATCCTTGACATGCTCGCGGATGGAGTGAAACCGACGCTTAATATGCTTGGAATGCTTGTGATACCTTGGCTCTTTGGCATTGGCAATGGCACCATTGTTGTCACAATAGATCACCATTGGGTCCAACGCGTTTGCCACCACTCATAGTTCGGATATGAACTCCTTCATCCAAACTGCTTCCTGAGCCGCTTCTGAAGCAGCAACATATTCGGCCTCCGTTGTTGATCCCGCTACCACAGGTTATTTGGAGATCCTCCAACTAACCGCTCCGCCATTCATGAGAAATACGTATCCGGATTGAGACTTAGAGTCATCCGGATCGGTGTCAAAGCTAGCGTCGACATAACACTTAGCGACGAGCTCTTCTTCACCTCCGTATACAAGAAACATATCCTTAGTTCTTCGTAAGTACTTAAGGATATTCTTGACCGCTATCCAGTGTTCCGAACCTGGATCCGATTGGTACCTACTAGTCAAACTAATAGCATGTGCCACATCCGGTCTTGTACATAGCATGGCGTACATTATAGAGCCTATGGCTGAAGCATAGGGGACTTTGTCCATTATCTCTCTTTCTTCCGCCGAAGCCGGACTTTGAGTCTTACTCAATGTCTTGCCTTGCAACATAGGTAAGAACCCCTTCTTACTTCCGTCCATTTTAAACTTCTTTAAAATCTTATCAAGGTATGTACTTTGCGATAGCCCTATTAGGCACCTAGATCTATCTCTATAGATCTTTATGCCTAATATGTATGACGCTTCACCTAGGTCCTTCATTGAAAATTTGTTGTTTAGATAACTTTTAACACTGTTTAAAAGATCTATATCATTTCCGATCAATAATATGTCATCCACATATAATATCAGAAATGCCACATTGCTCCCACTCACTTTCTTGTAAATACAAGCTTCTCCATAAGTTTGGACAAATCCAAACTCTTTGATCACCTCATCAAAGCGGAGATTCCAACTTCGTGATGCTTGCTTCAATCCATAGATGGATCGCGGAACTTGCACACCTTGTTAGCATCCTTAGGATCGACAAAACCCTTTGGTTGTATCATATACAACTCTTCTTCAATATTACCATTGAGAAACGCAGTTTTGACATCCATCTGCCATATCTCATAATCGAAATATGCAGCAATTGCTAACATAATCCTAACTGACTTTAGCATCGCTACAGGAGAGAAAGTCTCATCGTAGTCAACTCCTTGAATTTGTCGAAACCCCTTTGCGACAAGTCGAGCTTTATAGACGGTCACATTACCATCAGCATCAGTTTTCCTTTTGAAAATCCATTTGTTCTCCACGGCCTTTCGGTCGTGAGGTAATTCCACCAAGTTCCAAACTTGATTTTCATACATGGATTCCATCTCGGATTTCATGGCTTCTAACCATTTGTTGGAATCCGGGCTCATCATCGCTTCTTCATACGTCGCAGGGTCATCATTTTCATCAACCATGAAATTCATGACAGGATTTCCGTACAGCTCGGGAGCTGCACGCGTCCTGTTTGACCTGCGAGGTTCGGTAGTACTCTCTTTCGGAGTTTCATGATCATTATCATTAGTTCCCTCTTCAACAGGTGGAGCCAACTCCGGAACAACTTCCGGCGCTGCGCTACTCGCCATACTTTGAAGAGAAGGTTCCACAACCTCTTCGAGTTCTACCTTCCGACTACTCACACCTTTCGCGAGAAACTCTTTCTCTAGAAAGGATCCATTCTTGGCAACAAAAACCTTGCCCTCGGATCTGTGATAGAAGGAATACCCAATAGTTTCTTTAGGGTATCCTATGAAGACGCATTTTTCCGCTTTGGGTTCGAGTTTATCCGGTTGAAGTTTCTTCACAAAAACATCGCATCCCCAAACTTTAAGAAATGACAGCTTAGGTTTGTTTCCAAACCACAATTCATACGGTGTCTTTTCAATGGATTTAGATGGTGCCCGATTTAAAGTGAATGCAGCAGTTTCTAGTGCATAACCCCAAAATGACAACGACAAGTCCGTCAGAGACATCATAGATCGAACCATATCTAATAAAGTACGATTACGACGTTCCGACACACCATTTCGCTGTGGTGTTCCGGCAGGTGTGAGTTGTGAAACAATTCCACACTCTTTCATGTGAGTGCTAAATTCGTAACTTAGATACTCACCTCCACGGTCGGACCGTAGAAATTTGATCTTTCTATTACGATGATTTTCCACTTCATTCTGAAATTCCTTGAACTTTTCAAAGGTTTCAGACTTGTGTTTCATCAAGTAGATATAACCGTATCTACTCAAATCATCCGTGAAAGTAACAAAATAATGATATCCACCTCGCGCCGACACACTCATTGGACCACATACATCAGAATGTATGATTTCCAATAAATCTGTCGCCCGTTCCATTGAACCGGAAAACGGCGTTCTAGTCATCTTGCCCATAAGGCATGGCTCACATGTATCAAATGATTCATAATCAAGTGATTCCAAAAGTCCATCCAAATGGAGCTTCTTCATGCGTTTAACGCCAATATGACCTAGACGGCAGTGCCACATATATGCGGATATATCATCATTAAGTTTAATCCTTTTAGCATCAACATTATGAATATGTGTAACATTATCATCGAGATATAATAGAAATAAACCATTCATCATCGGTGCATGACCATAAAAGATTTCATTCATATAAATGGAACAACCATTATTCTCGGATTTAAATGAATAACCACTTCGCATCAAACACGATCCAGATACAATGTTCATGCTCAGTGCAGGCACCAGATAACATTTATTCAAGTTTATAACTAATCCCGACGGTAAGTGGAGAGGCAGCGTTCCGACGGCGATCACATCAACGCTTGATCCATTGCTGACACGCATCTTGACCTCACCCCTTGCTAGCGGTCGCTTGTTCCGCAGCCCCTGATTCGAGTTACAAATATTGGCAACTGAACCAGTATCAAATACCCAGGTGCTACTGCGAGCACTAGTCAAGTACACATCAATAACATGTATATCATATATACCTTTGTTTGCCTTGCCGGCCTTCTTGTCTTCCAGATACTTGGGGCAGTTGCGCTTCCAGTGGCCAGTCCCCTTACAATAGTAGCACTCGGAATCAGACTTAGGTCCAACTCGGGGTTTCTTTTCAGGCGCGGCAACAGGCTTGCCGCCCTTACTTCCCTTCCGTTTTCCCTTCTTGTCTTTCTTGAAACCAGTGTTCCTATTGATCATCAACACTTGATGTTCCTTTTTGATCTCCACTTCTGCAGTTTTAAGCATTGACAGAAGCTCGGGGAGAGACTTCTTCATGCCTTGCATATTATAGTTCATCACGAAGCTCTTATAGCTAGGTGGCAGAGACTGCAGAACACGATGGATGCCTAAGTCAATGGGAATCGATATTCCCAAGGACACAAGCTTATCGGCGTAACCCGACATCTTGAGTACATGCTCACTAACGGAGCTGTGCTCTTCCATCATGCAGCTAAAGAACTTTTCTGAAGCGTTGTAGCTCTCTACAGCAACATGTGTGTCGAAAATCATTTTCAACTCACCCATTGTATCAAATGCATTGCCGTTTTCGAAACGCTTTCGAAGTTCCGGCTCTAGCCCATACAATATGCCGCAATGAACTAAGTTGTGGTCCTCCTGACGAGTCTGATAGGCATTCTTCTCCTCGTCAGGGGCATCATCTAAAGGTGGGGGGCCTAACGGCGCTTCTAGCACATATTGCTTTTGTGCAGCAGAGAGGAGAATCCTCAAATTCATGGCCCATTCGGTAAAGTTGCTACCGTTCGTTGCTAGTTTCTCTTTCTCCATGAACACATTGAAATTAAAAGCAGGTGGTGCCATCTACAACAGAATTTGTAAAGTTTAGACTAAGTGTATGATAGATTGAGTTCAACTAATCGAATGAACTCCCACTCAAAAACGACATCCCTCGTGCCTTTTTGGTGATTACATGAACCAAATCCACTACACCAAGTCCGATCATCACGTGAGTCGGTATAGCTTCAAAGGCGAGCATCAAATGGGCATCATATCAACTATATGACTCATGCTTAACCTTTCGGTCCGTGTTCCGAGGCCATGTCTGTACATGCTAGGCTCGTCAAGTTAGAACCTTAGTATTCGCGTGTGTAACTGTTTTACACCCGAAATATGGTCGTGGATCCAAGAACACCCGATCATCACGTGATGTCTTGGAGCGAAGAAAACATAATCGGTGCATACTAAAGGAAGAACACATTCTTATCTTGATATTTAAATGAGGGATCATCTTATTATGCTAACAAAGCGCTAAACAAGCAATATAAGATGCTATCAAACATCATATGTTTATTAGTGAAATTATATGGTTCCCGCAGATGATCTCTATCATGTGCATCGTGGTATGATCACTATCATACCTATATGTGTAAATCCAAGGTCTATGGATTTTACACGCTATGTGTGTTGTAAGAGTATCATCTCATACTTCTACTTACAACACTACCATATCATAACACTAGCCCAGCAACAATCTAAACTAGACGCCTCTAATTTATCCATTGCAAGTTTTACGTGGCTTAGGGCTTTCGAGATAGAACCGTTCTTACCTACGAACATGAACCACAACGAGGATAATCAAATTGTTGACAACTCGCTTGCAAAATAGATATTGACTATAGTAGGAGAGACAGACACCCGCTAGCCACTTATGCAAACTAGTTGCATGTCAAGCGTGGAACAGGTCTCATGTGCGAGGACATGTAAAGTTTGTCCGGGCCGCTTCATCCCACTATGCCACCAATATCCAAAATTACAACAAAGGAGCAACAACATGATCATCATCGCCCACATACTCATATGTGTACTACCCATGTAAAGTATCTACGCATAGATCCGGCTCTGATACCACTGTAGGGTTCGCAGCATAGAAAACAAAAAATTTCCTACGATGTGAACTATATACCAAGATCTATCTACTAGATACAAACAACAGGCGGATGTATATCCGTAGAGAACATACCCTTGAAGACCGACAAAGCTTAACGAGTTCAACTCGTGGTTGATGTAGTGAAGGGTTTCGCGGCATAGTAAATCAAAATTTTCTACGGAGCGAACAGAGGGAAAGCCAAGATCTAATCTAGGAGATGCAAACAACGAGAGAGATTGGATTAGATCTTCATACCCTTGAAGATTCGCACAGCGGAACGTTCGTCGGAACGTGGGTGATGTAGTCGTACTCGCTTCTCCTCCTCGCGATCCGATCCGATCTAGCACCACAAGTGGCGGTGCCTCCGTGAGATGCACACGTGCAGCACCTCGACGTCTCCTCCTTCCTCGGACCAGCGAGTATGGTGGAGAGATAGATTGGATCTACAACACGACGGTGTGGTGTATATGGTGGAGAATTTCTGCTGCAGGGCTTCGCCTACAAACAGTCGGGAGGGAGAGAGGAAGGTAGCAAGGCTGCTAGGGCTTGGAGGAAGGTGTGTGTGTGGGGGGGGGGGGAGGGGGTGCACCACCCCTCTATATATAGAGGGGGGGGGGCGGCCAGCCCTTGCCCCTCCTCCAAGCCTATCTCTAGTTTAAACAATTTAAACTCTCCCTTATCTAGAAATCCTATCTCTAGTTTAAACGATTTAAACTCTCCTTTATCTAGAAATTCTATCCCGAGATTTAAACGAGTCAAATCTCTCTAGAATCGGCTGGGCCCTATGGGGCCTTGTGCCCCTGGCCCAATGCGGCCAGGACACTCCCTCATAGGCCCATGCCCCCTCCCGGAAGGTGGGGCCACGTTGGTCCCCTTCCGGAAGGTTCTAGAAGCTTCCGGTACAATACCGTTTAACCCGGAACAATTCCGAACTCCAAAAACTGCACTGCCTTATATGAATCTTCTTCTCCGGACCATTCCGGAACCTCTCGTGATATCCCGGATCCCATCCGAGACTCCGAACAAAAATTCATAAACCAATTATCCAATCTATCCTAGTGTCGAGATACGTTAAGTGTGTGACCCTGCGGGTTCGAGAATATGCATACATGATCTTCTATCAATAATCAACAGCGGGGTCTGGGCACCCATATTGACTCCCACACATTCATCGATGATCATATCGGATGAACCACGATGCCAGGATTCAATCAATCCCATATATATATTCCCTTCGTCTCGCGATATTTTACTTGCCCGAGATTCGATCGTCGGTACCGTCATACCTAGTTCAATCTCGTTCACAACAAGTACTTTACTCGTTCCGTAATCCGATATCACTTTGTGATTAACTCCTTAACCACATGCTTGCAAGCGGTGTTGATATCGATTACCGAGTGGGCCCGAAGTATATCTCTCCGACTTGGGAGGGACAAATTCCATCTCGATACATACAACCCAACAGATACTTTCCGATCACCTGAGAGACACCTTTATGATCACCCTCTCATAGGATGATGTTTGATGACCTGAAAGCTTTCTTCCGATACCAGGGAGTTGCATTATCTCATGGTCTAAGGAATACAATATTTGACATAGGAAAAGCTTCGCAAAGACGAACACGATGACACGATCTAATTGCTCTGCTTTGTTTGGGTCTATCCATCATATCATTCTCCAATGAAATGATCTCATTATCAATTGACAACTCATGTCTATGGTTAGGAAACCTTAACCATCATTGATCAATGAGCTAGTCCATAGAGGCGTACTAGGGACACGGTGTTGTTTACAAACCACACAAGTATTAAAGTTTCCGCTTAATACAATTCTAGCATGGAACATAAACTTTATCATGAACAAGAATTATAATAATAACATCTTTATTATTGCCTCTAGGGCATAATTCCAACAGTCTCCCACTTGCACTAGAGTCAATAATCTAGTTTACATTTGGCAACAATCTCACACCCATGGCACTGAGGTGTTGATCATGTTTTACACGTGGAAGAGGTTTAGTCAGTGGATCTGCGACATTCAGATCCGTATGTACTTTGCTAATCTTCAGATCTCCATCTGCTATATAATCTCGGATTATATGAAACTTGCGGTTGATATGCTTGGTCTTTGGATGATATCTTGGTTCCTTAGCGAGTGCTATGGCGCCAGTGTTGTCACACAATATCTCCAGTGGGTCCAATGCACTTGGAACCACGCCAAGCTCAGTGATGAAGTTTCTGATCCAAACTCCTTCACTTGACGCTTCTGCAGCAGCCTTGTATTCCACTTCTACTGTAGATCCCGCGATCACGCTTTGCTTGTAGCTTCTCCAGCTCACAGCTCCTCCATTCAAAATATAAACGTATCCTGTATGAGATTTAGAATCATCCTTGTCGGTGTCGAAACTAGCATCGACATAACCTTTTACGACAAGCTGTTCATCACCCCCATAGACTAAGAACATTTCTTTTAAGTTCTATTTAGGTACTTTAGGATGTTCTTCACGGCTGTCCAGTGTTCCACTCCTGGATCACTTTGATATCTGCTCGTCAAACTAAGAGCATTGGACACATCCGGTCTAGTACATAGCATGGCATACATGATGGAACCTATGGCCGAGGCATAAGGCACTTTGCTCATAGCTTCCCTATCATTTACCGTAGCTGGACACTGAGCCTTGCTCAATATCTTACCTGACAACATAGGCACTAAACCTTTCTTTGCCTTATCCATTCTGAACCTTTTCAGAACTTTGTCTAGGTATGTACTCTGGCTTAAAGCTATCAGGCGTCTTTGTCTATCTCTATAGATCTTGATGCCCAATATATAAGCAGCTTCACCTAGGTCTTTCATTGAAAAACACCTGTTCAAATAACTCTTCACATCGTTAAGCATGTTGATGTCATTTCCGATAATCAATATGTCATCCACATACAGTACCAGAAACGTCACCGAGCTCCCACTCACTTTCTTGTAGATGCAAGCTTCGTAGCAATTTGGAACAAATCCAAAGCTCTTGATCACTTGATCAAAACGAAGGTTCCAACGCCGAGATGCTTGCTTCAGTCCATAAATGGAACGCTGAAGTTTGCATACTTTCCTAGCATCCTTTGGATCGACAAAACCCTCGGGTTGCATCATATACAACTCTTCATCAATGTTGCCATTGAGGAAAGCAGTCTTGACATCCATCTGCCATATTTCATAATCATGAAACGCAGCAATTGCTAATAAAATCCGAATGGACTTAAACATCGCTACGGGAGAGAAAGTCTCATCGTAGTCAACACCTTGAACTTGTCGAAAACCTTTTGCGACAAGCCGTGCTTTATAGACGGTAACATTACCATCCGCGTCCGTTTTCTTCTTGAATATCCATTTGCACTCAACGGCCTTTCGGTTGCTAGGAGGATCCACCAAAGTCCATACTTGGTTTTCGCTCATGGATCCCAATTCGTATTTCATGGCTTCCAGCCATTTCTCAGAGTCTGGGCTCATCATCGCTTCCTCATAGTTCGTAGGTTCACTGTCTTCTACCAACAAGACAGTCAAGACAGGGTTGCCGTACCACTCAGGAGGGGCACGTGACCTTGTCGACCTGCGACGTTCAGTAGCAGCATTGTCCGAAGCTTCATGATCCTTGTCATTAGCTTCCTCTATTGTTGGTGCAGGCGGCACTGGAACAATTTCAGGTGCTGCGCTACTCTCCAATTCAAGAGAAGGTTCAATAACCTCGTCAAGCTCTACTTTCCTCCCACTCACTTCTTTCGAGAGAAACTCCTTCTCAAGAAAGGAACCGTTCTTTGCGACAAACACTTTGCCTTCGGTTCTGTGATAGAAGGTATACCCAATAGTTTCCTTAGGGTATCCTATGAAGACACATTTCTCCGCTTTGGGTTCGAGCTTGTCCGGCATCAACTTCTTGACGTAAGCTTCGCATTCCCAAACTTTAAGAAACGACAACTTAGGTTTAGCACCAAACCACAGTTCATACGGTGTCGTCTCAACGGATTTAGATGGAGCCCTATTTAAAGTGAATGCAGCGGTTTCTAATGCATAACCCCAAAATGATAACGGCAAATCAGTAAGAGACATCATTGATCGGACCATATCTAATAGGGTTCGATTCCGGTGTTCAGACACACCATTGCGCTGTGGTGTTCCGGGTGGCGTGAGTTGTGAAACGATTCCACTTTCTTTAAGATGCTGAGAAAATCATAACTCAAATATTCGCCCCCCACGATCGGATCGTAGAAACTTAATCTTTCTGTTACGATGGTTCTCCACTTCATTCTGAAATTCTTTGAACTTTTCAAACGTTTCAGATTTATGTTTCATTAAATAGATATACCCATATCTACTTAAGTCATCGGTAAAAGTGAGAAAATAGCGATATCCACCGCGCGTCGAAACACTCATCGGTCCGCATACATCGGTATGTATGATTTCCAACAAGTCCGTTGCTCGCTCCATCATACCGGAGAACGGGGTTTTGATCATCTTGCCCATGAGGCATGGTTCGCATGTGTCAAATGATTCAAAATCAGGAGACTCCAAAAGTCCATCAGAATGGAGTTTCTTCATGCGCTTTACACCAATATGACCTAGACGACAGTGCCACAAATAAGTAGTATTATCACTATCTACTTTGCATCTCTTAGCCTCAATGTTATGGATGTGTGTTTCATCCCTTTCGAGATTTAGAAGAAATAAACCATTCACAAGAGGTGCATGACCATAAAAGATGTTACTCATATAAATAGAACAACCATTATTCTCCGATTTAAATAAATAACCGTCTTGCAATAAACACGATCCGGAAATAATGTTCATGCTCAACGCAGACACATAATAACATTTATTAAGGTTTAAAACTAATCCCGAAGGTAAAACTAAGGAGAGCGTGCCGACGGCCATCACATCAACTCTTGATCTGTTGCCAACGCGCATCGTCACCTCATCCCTCGCAAGCCGCCGTCTATTCCGTAGCTCCTGTTTCGAGTTACAAATATTAGCAACTGAACCGGTATCAAATACCCAGGCACTACAACGAGGGATAGTAAGGAAAACATCAATAACATGTATATCAAATATACCTTTGATGGTGCCAGCCTTCTTGTCCGCTAAGTACTTCGGACAGTTGCGCTTCCAGTGACCCCTGTCCTTGCAATAGAAGCACTCAGTGTCCGGCTTAGGACCAGACCTGAGCTTCTTCTCAGCAGGGGCATTGTGCTTGCCGCCGCCCTTCTTGAAGGGCTTCTTTGCTCCCTTACCTTTCTTAAAGGAGGGCTTGTTGACCATCCACACATGATTATCCTTCTTGATGTCCACTTCCGCAGCCTTCAGCTTTGCGAAGAGCTCGGTGATCGTATCAGTGGAACCAATCTGATTATGAGTCACTACAAAACTTTTGTAGCTGGGAGGGAGTGATTGCAGAACCCTGTCAATCTTGAGCTCCTCTGCAATCGTGCATTCCAGTTGCTCAAGGCGTTGAGTGTAGCCCGACATCTTTATGGCGTGCTCACTAACGGAACTCCCTTCCTCCATCTTGCAGTTAAAGAACTTCTCAGAGATCTCATATCTCTCAGAACGGGCTTGAGTCTGAAACATGGTTTTCAGCTCCTCGAGAATCTCAAAGGGCCCGGGATAGGTTTCAAAACGATTTTGAAGCTCCGGTTCCATAGCAAACAACATGGTGCTCTTAATCACACCATAATCATCTTTGCGCGACTGATAGACAACTTCCTCATCAGCCGGCGCAGTTGCAGCAGGGGGGTTACCTAACGCTTTCTCAAGGACATAGTCCTTTTGTCCGCCAGACAGAATGATTCTTAGATTGCGGAACCAGTTGGTGAAGTTAGACCCATTGTTTCTAAGCTTTTCTTTCTCAGCAAAAACGTTGAAGTTGAAGTTGGACTTGGCCATTGGATCTACAGTATTTGCAAGTACAATTTAGACTATGTTCATGATAAATAGTTCAACTTAATCAAATTACTAGATGAACTCCCACTAAATTCAACATCCCTCAAGTTGTTTAGTGAACATGATCCAAATTCACCACACCTAATCCGATCATCACGAGAAGAGATGTGGTTTCAATGGTGGACAACGAAGTGTCGATCATATCATTCATATGACTCATGCTTAACCTTTCGGTTCTTGTGTTCCGAGGCCATGTCTGTACATGCTAGGCTCGTCAAGTTAGTCCCAAGTATTTCCGCGTGTGCAAAAACTGGCTTGCACCCGTTGTATGTGAGCGTAGAGTCTATAGCACCCGATCATCACGTGATGTTTGGACACGACGAACTTTCGCAACGGTGCATACTTGGGGAGAACACAGTTTTTATCTTGATCTTTAAGTGAGGAATCATCTTATAATGCTACCGTCGCGATCTAAGCATGATAAGATACATAAAAGGATAAACATCACATGCATATAACTTTATGTGACATGGTATAGCCAATCTTCGCGCAATGATCTCCATCTTGTGCGTTCCGGCATGATCTCCATCACTCCACCATGATTGCCTCCACCACGAATAGCAACTACAACTATTGCTAACTACTTAGCGATAAAGTAAAGCTATTACATGGCGTATAAGAAGTTGACTCGCAGGTCATACACAATTATAAAGACAACCATATGGCTCCTGCCGGTTGTGTACTCATCGACATGCAAGTCGTGAAACATTACAAAACATGATCATCGCATACAATATACACATCACATCTTGGGCCATACCATATCACAGAAAACACTCCCTACAAAAACAAGTTAGACGCCTCTACTTTGTTGTTGCATGTTTTACGTGGCTTATGGGAGTAGATGCTAAGAACGATTCTTACCTACGGAAAGCCACAACGGTGATATTATGGTTGCCAAACTCCGGTGTTAATCCCATGACAACTATAGTGAGAGAAACTGACATCCACCAGCCGCATGTGTGGAACAAGCCACACGTCAAGTGCGGAGCCGGTCTCGCGAACGACGTCGCGTAAGGTTGGCCTGGACCGCTTCAATCTCACTATCCCGCGTCATAAGAAGAACACAAACAAGAGGCTTGCAACAGAAAACATCAACGCCCGCAACAACCATGTTGCGTTCTACTCGTGAAACACATCTACGCATAGATCTAGCTCTGATACCACTGAAGGGTTTCGCGGCATAGTAAATCAAAATTTTCTACGGAGCGAACAGAGGGAAAGCCAAGATCTAATCTAGGAGATGCAAACAACGAGAGAGATTGGATTAGATCTTCATACCCTTGAAGATTCGCACAGCGGAACGTTCGTCGGAACGTGGGTGATGTAGTCGTACTCGCTTCTCCTCCTCGCGATCCGATCCGATCTAGCACCACAAGTGGCGGTGCCTCCGTGAGATGCACACGTGCAGCACGTCGACGTCTCCTCCTTCCTCGGACCAGCGAGTATGGTGGAGAGATAGATTGGATCTACAACACGACGGCGTGGTGTATATGGTGGAGAATTTCTGCTGCAGGGCTTTGCCTACAAACAGTCGGGAGGGAGAGAGGAAGGTAGCAAGGCTGCTAGGGCTTGGAGGAAGGTGTGTGTGTGGGGGGAAGGGGGTGCACCACCCCTCTATATATAGAGGGGGGGGGGGGCGGCTAGCCCTTGCCCCTCCTCCAAGCCTATCTATAGTTTAAACAATTTAAACTCTCCCTTATCTAGAAATCCTATCTCTAGTTTAAACGATTTAAACTCGCCCTTATCTAGAAATTCTATCCCGAGATTTAAACGAGTCAAATCTCTCTAGAATCGGCTGGGCCCTATGGGGCCTTGTGCCCCTGGACCAATGCGGCCAGGACACTCCCTCATAGTCCCATGCCCCCTCCCGGAAGGTGGGACCATGTTGGTCCCCTTCCGGAAGGTTCTAGAAGCTTCCGGTATAATACCGATTAACCCGGAACAATTCCGAACTCCAAAAACTGCACTGCCTTATATGAATCTTATTCTCCGGACCATTCCGGAACCTCTCGTGATATCCCGGATCCCATCTGAGACTCCGAACAAAAATTCATAAACCAATTATCCAATCTATCCTAGCGTCGAGATACGTTAAGTGTGTGACCCTGCGGGTTCGAGAATATGCAGACATGATCTTCTATCAATAATCAACAGCGGGGTCTGGGCACCCATATTGACTCCCACACATTCATCGATGATCATATCGGATGAACCACGATGCCAGGATTCAATCAATCCCATATATATATTCCCTTCGTCTCGCGATATTTTACTTGCCCGAGATTCGATCGTCGGTACCGTCATACCTAGTTCAATCTCGTTCACAGCAAGTACTTTACTCGTTCCGTAATCCGATATAACTTTGTGATTAACTCCTTAACCACATGCTTGCAAGCGGTGTTGATATCGATTACCGAGTGGGCCCGAAGTATATCTCTCCGACTTGGGAGGGACAAATTCCATCTCGATACATACAACCCAACAGATACTTTCCGATCACCTGAGAGACACCTTTATGATCACCCTCTCATAGGATGACGTTTGATGACCTCAAAGCTTTCTTCCGATACCAGGGAGTTGCATTATCTCATGTTCTAAGGAATACAATATTTGACATAGGAAAAGCTTCGCAAAGACGAACACGATGACACGATCTAATTGCTCTGCTTTGTTTGGGTCTATCCATCATATCATTCTCCAATGAAATGATCTCATTATCAATTGACAACTCATGTCTATGGTTAGGAAACCTTAACCATCATTGATCAATGAGCTAGTCCATAGAGGCGTACTAGGGACACGGTGTTGTTTACAAACCACACAAGTATTAAAGTTTCCGCTTAATACAATTCTAGCATGGAACATAAACTTTATCATGAACAAGAATTATAATAATAACATATTTATTATTGCCTCTAGGGCATAATTCCAACATGTAGACGATCTCTTGCCGATCTCAAGATCGAGAGGAAGTCCTAGCGCCACAAATCAGCAGCGCATCCGTGCTCGCACACACGTTCGAGGCACCAAGCAACCTCCGCCTCCTCGCTCCAGCTGACATGGTTATACCCTACGGGTACATAACTTCAGCATACCTGGTCCAGCCCAAGGAAGGCCCACTGCAGGCGTACGCTGGCCCATGAAGATTTTCGGGTGACCAAGGCCCAAGACATCTTCGGATCCTTGGAGAACAAGACTAGTTTAGATAGGAAACTCAAAAGGGCAAACACCCTAGAACTTGTAACCGACTAGGACTATGCCCGGGACCTGCCTAAGTCTATATAAAGTCCAGGAGGGCACGTCCTAGGGCAACTCAACCAACCTCGACTCATACTTTCGCACACGCATTTGCGCCAGATCGAATCTGCGCACCCTGTAACCTTCGGTTCCGCCGTAAGCAAAGAGCAGACAAGCA
This sequence comes from Avena atlantica, assembly GCA_910589765.1. Taxonomy (NCBI): domain Eukaryota; kingdom Viridiplantae; phylum Streptophyta; class Magnoliopsida; order Poales; family Poaceae; genus Avena; species Avena atlantica. The sequence goes on from OU342736.1 coordinate 421,290,944, forward strand.
GGAGTAGGGTTTTCCCTCCGGGGGCCTGAACCTGGGTAAATCTTGTGTCCCCTGGTTGCTTGTCTGTTAACCGTGCCACGATCTCCAGCATCCCCATCTTCTCCAAAACCCAAGTCCATAACAATGGGCATTGACGAGATTAAACTTCGTCAATTCGCGCCGTCTGTGGGAATTGGGGCTGCTGATTGTACGGTCGTGACAGTTCCGGCCCGATCGATCTACAACTCCGCGGCAACGGAGAATCACCTCCTCTTCGGCGCTTTCGACTTCACCGCCCACTCGCCGGCCACCATGAAGGATTTCGAGCCCGTAGGCGACGGACTCGAAATTTTGTTCGGGAGCCTCTGCTTCCAGGTGGGACAAACTGGCACCCTCCGCCTCCCCGAGCGGGTGCCCGTACCGTCAATCAGGACCGCCTCCTCTCCACACCCCGTGCTACACACGTCGCCATCAACAGATGAGTTCTACAGCAGCAGCAGCTGCAACTCCGATCTATGCGATCCACCTTCGGATGAAGGGACCTACGGCTCCGGATCCGAAAGCTGCGGCAGCAGCCAACCAATCTGCAGGCGCTACTTGTGCGCCGCAGTCATCCAAACCGACGAGGAAACGCCTAACCCGCCGCCCAACCCCAACCCGAATAGAAACGGCGAAATCGGTGGAAACGACGATAACGGGGAAAACGGCGGCCACCTCATCCAACTTAGCAAAGAAGGATGGGTCGAAGCACGTCGCGCTGTCGCAGGCGAAATAGTCCTACCTCTGGACTCCCCATCTGCTGAGGGCATACCACTACCTCCTCATCAAGGAGCACAAGAAGCAAGTCGAGATGCAGAAGACGCTCGACAAACGCAAGCAAGTAGCCTCTGAGTCCAGTGCGCGACGAGCTGCGCTCTCCGCCATGGAACCCGGCTCCAGCACAAACAGAAACCAGGGAAACAAGCACTGCTCTCGGGTGGAAAACATGGACCCGAAGGAACGGCGTGACGTGACCCGAACTCTCCATACATCGTTCATGGACATGGACGCTGACGGCAACATCATCCCGAAGACGCCACAAGCTGCGATCATGGCAGCCACTGCGTACCTCGCGGCTCACCCACCTCCGGAGGGGGACCCGAAAAGGGCCATGCATAAGTCCGCACTCACCGGACTAGGACTAATCGGAGCTGCGCTCCACGAAGACGCTCCTGCGGAGCCGAAGAAGAAAGCTCCGACCAGGCGCGACTGGAGCCCCACACCCTCATCCGAAGAGGAAGAGGAGCACGATCTTCCTCGAAGGAAGAAGAGCTCCAACCGCCACAAACGCGACTACGACGCCAGAGACAAGCTTACACAGCGCAAGATCGACAAGGCACGCGCCAAACGCGCATGCTCGTCTGAATCTGAGATGGATGAAGACGAAGGAGAGCTCTATGGAGCCCGATGCTTCAGCAGATCTGTCCGGCGAACACAGATGCCACGCAACTTCAAGCTTCCTTCAGATACCCCGAAGTTCAACGGCACGCAAGATCCAAAATCCTGGCTCAGTGACCATCTGTCATCCGTCAAGCTTCACGGAGGCAACAAAGAAACCGCCATGCAATGCCTTCAGCTGCAGCTGACAGGCGCGGCACGGGTATGGCTCAGCAGCCTATCATTAGGATCCATCCGAAGCTGGGAGGAGCTCGCTTACAGCTTCATCCGAAATTTCAAAGGCACCAGCAAGCGGCCCGCCTCAATCGAAGAATTGCGAGCCTGCACTCAAAGAACGGGTGAATCTATTCGCTCATACATACTACGCTGGTCTACGACCAAGAACTCTGCAACACACATCTCCGAAGAGAGGGACATCGACGCCTTCAGGGACGACGTTAAGCGCCCAGACTTCAAGGAGGAACTTGGGCGCGTAAAGCCCAAGACACTCGACCACCTCATGGAAATCGCTAACAGTTGGGCAGACGGCGAAGATTGCATCCAGCGACCGCAATCAAATGAAGAGGACGACTACGGCCGAAGACGCGAACGCCGCAGCAAGAGGAGATCGCCCATCTACGAGGACCGCGACGGACCCGACATGGTCGCGGCCGGCTACGCCGACCGCCGCAACAGCGGAGGATACCACAGCGGAAACTTCCGCGATAGCGGACGACCAACGCAGTCGTGGCAACGCCGCGACCGCGACAACGGACCCTCAGCATTCGACAAACTTTCGGGTCCATGCACCATCCACTTCTACATCGACAAACAGGATGGCAAAAAGAAAGCCAGCCACATGCTCAAGGACTGCCGCGAGTTCCAAAAACTCAGCGAAGGCATGATGCAGATGAGGCAACAAACTCCAATTCCTGCGTTCGGAAACGCACCTGCACCAGGTGAAATAGCACACGGAGCTCCTCCACCGCCGCCTATTGGAGGCCAAAACCAACCAGTCGCACCAGCGCAAAACAACACCGGGGTCCCATATCCCCCACCAAAGGGAGCACTAAACATGATCCAGAAGGGACGCCCAACAAACAGGGTGCAGAAGAAAATCACCCGACAAATCAACTTGGCTGTGGCAACCCCACCTGCAATCCCTGAGTACCTCAGCGGATCGGAGTCCTGCATCACATTCACTCGCGCGGATCACCCTTGCCAGATCCCTCGCCCAGGTCATGCTGCCCTGGTGCCGGAGGCACATATCGGAGGCTTCGAGATGAGTCGCGTCTTCATGGACGGCGGTAGCGGCATCAACCTAATGTTCGCAAGCACTCTAGCAGCTATGCGGATCCCGCAATGCAGCCTAGAACAATCAGACACAATGTTCCACGACATTGTCCCAGGGAAGGGCATCTTCCCTCTGGGAAAAATAGGGCTCGACGTCATCTTCGGGAAGCCGGACAACTTTCGGTAGGAGCGCCTAGAATTCGAAGTGGTGGACTGTCCATCGCAATACCATGCCATCCTGGGACGCGTAGCATTCGCAAGGTTCCTGGCCGTCCCACACTACGCATACCTACTACTCAAGATGCCAGGACCAAGGGGAGTCATCACAGTCCACGGGAGCTTCACCCGATCGGACCAATGCGACATGGATTTCAACAAAATCTCCCAGTCCTTCGGCATGCAAGACGAGCTTGTAAGGCTCCGCGAGGTAACGGACAATGGACTACCCCCAGTCACAAGGCAGAACGCACCCGACATGTCCTTCGACTCCACCGTCAACACCAAGAAAGTGCAGGTCCATCCGATAGACGCCTCCAAGACGGCGCTGATCGCCAACGACCTCAGCACCGCATAGGAAGGCGTGCTCGTCGAATTCCTCCGTGAGCGCTGGGAAATCTTCGCCTGGTGTCCTGCAGACATGCCAGGAGTTCCCAGGGAATTCGCCGAGCACGCACTCAATGTTTTCCCAGACACCAAGCCAGTCAAGCAGTCTATCCGAAGACTGTCAGAGCCACGAGCCGAAGCTATCGGCAAGGAGATCAACAGATTACTCGCAGCAGACTTCATCCAGGAAATCAAGGAAAGCGAGTGGCTGGCAAATACAATGATGGTCCCGAAGAAGGACACGGACATCCTGCGGATGTGCGTAGACTTCACGTCACTAAATAAACACTGCCCAAAGGACCATTTCCCTCTTCCTTGGATCGACCAGATCATCGATTCGACTGCAGGTTGTGAGAAGCTCTCCTTCCTCGACGCCTACTCAGGTTATAACCAGATTCGACTCAAGGTCGAAGATCAAGAGAAGACGGCGTTCATCACACCGTTTGGAGTATTCTTCTACAACACAATGCCCTTCGGGCTAAAGAACGCGGGTGCCACGTACCAACGATGCATGCAGGCCTGCCTCAAGGACCAGATCGGTCGCAATGTCCAAGTCTATGTCGACGACATAGTCATAAAAACCAAGGAAGCAAGAACACTTATCGACGATCTCCGCGAGACGTTCGACAACCTTGATCGCTACAGGATCAAGCTCAATCCAGAAAAGTGCGCCTTCGGCGTCCCCTCGGGTCAGCTGCTCGGGTACTTCATCTCTCAACGAGGGATCGAAGCGAACCCGAAGAAAATCAAAGCTATCATGACAATGGAGAAGCCGAAAAACCTTAAGGGCGTTCAGCAGCTCGCAGGGCGAGTAGCGGCACTAAGCAGGTTCATCAGCCGCATGGGCGAGAAGGCCCTACCATTTTACCAGCTGCTGCGCAAGGCAGACAAGTTCGAGTGGACACCAGAAGCCAACGACGCATTCGAAAGCCTCAAGCGGCTCCTCTCCACCTCGCCCGTTTTGGTCACGCCAAAAGAGCGCGAACCCCTTCTGCTGTACATAGCAGCCACGCACCAAGTGGTCAGCACAGTACTCGTGGTCGAACGACCCGAAGAAGGCAAGACCCACGGGGTACGACGCCCAATTTACTACCTCAGCGAGGTACTCACTCCAACAAAATAGCGGTACCCGCACTACCAGAAGCTGGCCTACGGCGTGTTCATGACGGCTCGACGACTGAGCCACTACTTCCAGGAGCATCAGGTGATGGTCGTCAACGAGGCACCCCTAAACAGCATCCTGAATAACCCAGAGGCCACAGGACGCGTGGCCCTGTGGGGCATTGAACTATCACCCTGGACATCATCTATGAGAAGCGACACGCAATCAAATCTCAAGTCCTTCCAGATTTTCTGGTGCACTGGATGGAGCTGCAGCTGCCTGACACCCCAAACATGTCGCAGTCCTGGACAATGCATTTTGACGGCTCCAAACGCGAAGCCGGAGCAGGGGCAGGAGTCATACTGACCTCCCCGCAAGGTGACACGATGAAGTACGTCCTTCGGATGAAATTCAGAGCCTCCAACAACGAGGCCGAATACGAAGCCCTCATCCATGGCATGAAGATGGCAAAAATATGTGGCGCAACACGCCTGGTCATCTACGGTGACTCCAACCTTGTCGTACAGCAGACGATGAATGAGTGTGACGCACACGCCGAAAACATGATCGCGTACCGCGCGCTATACAACGCACTCGAAGGAGAATTTGACGGATGCGAACTTCGGCACGTCGGAAGAGAGAGCAACGAGGAGGCCTATAGACTCGCCAACATCGGCTCCACTTGTGCAAAGGTACCACCAGGTGTGTTCCTCGAACAGATCTGCGTGCCATCCATCAAGCGGAAATCCCCCAAGGGATCACCCGAAGAAGCAGAACACTCGGGGGCTACGCTACCCGAAGGTCATGAAGGACCCGAAAAGTTGGATACCGAAGTTGCCATGGTCAACCTGATGCAGGTCATGGCAGTCGAAGAAACTTGGACGCGTCCATACCTCCAGTTCCTGATAAACGGAGAACTGCCTGACAGCCCGATAGATGTCCGACGCATATCTCGTCGGTCAAAAGCCTTCACCATCATCAACGGCGAGCTGTACAAACGCAGCATTACGGGTGTACTACAACGGTGCGTCACCATCGACGACGGCAAGGCCATACTCCAAGATATCCATGAGGGCATCTGCGGCCACCACGCAGGCAGCCGCTCCCTTGTCGCCAAAGCTCTGCGAGCAGGATTCTACTGGCCAACGGCCATGAGCGACGCGAAGGACATCGTCCGAAGATGCAACGGGTGCCAACGGTTCGCCGACAAACCGCACGCACCTGGGTCCGAACTTCGACCCATACCCATAGCATGGCCTTTTGCCCAATGGGGCCTTGACATGATCGGCAAACTGCCAAAATCCTCGAAGGGAGGACACGTCTTCCTCCTGGTCGCAGTCGACAAATTCACCAAGTGGATCGAGGCCATGCCAGTCACCAACCAGAAGGGCACACCCGCAAATAAACGGGCAAGTAGAAAAGGCCAACGACCTAATCAGCGCTGGCATCAAGAAGCGCCTCATGAGCTCACTCGAGCACAAAGCTGGAAACTGGACGACAGAGCTACCGTCTGTCCTGTGGAGCTTACGTACTACGCCAAACAGCTCCACCGGCTACACACCGTTCTTCATGGTGCACGGAGCTGAGGCCGTGCTACCAGCCAAAGTACGCCATCAGGCTCCACGCGTCGTCGCTTACAGCGAAGCCGAGTCCACGGCTGCACTCGAAGATGCCGTCGACACACTCGATGAGGCACGGGATATAGCATCAGCTAGATCAGCGGTGTACCAGCAGAGTCTCTGCAACTATCACAGCCGCCGGCTGCGCCCAAGGTCCTTCGTCGAAGGAGACCTCGTCTTGCGACTCAAGCAAAAACGACCGAACAAACTCGATTCACCACGAGAAGGACCCTACACCATCACCGAGGTCATCCCAGGTGGCGCCTATCGCCTAAAGTACGTGGAGTCCGGAGTCGCATACTCCAACCCGTGGAACGTCTCGCACCTGCGACGATTCTACCCGTAGCAACCTACCCCCCCTTTTACTTTCAATAAGGCTTTCAGCCAAGGCTACTCAGCCGAACCATGTACCTCCTCCATTACGATATAAATAAATCTAAGTGTCTCTCTCCCAACCTTCGGTTGACTACTTTTCTGCAACTTTACTACATGCTACAAACGCACTCGGGGGCTCCCCCACCTCACGATTTCATCGACTGAGGACAAAACGTGTACACCTGAGTAGCTGACCACGTCAGGCAAACAAAAAGGGCACGTACTCAATCAAAGCACTGCGTGCTCACAAACAAGAAAACCTTTACAGCAAAGGGCACATAAACGCCCAGCCGCAATACACAAATTTTACATCTATCTGTTTATTTTTCAGGTCCTACCTATTCTGAAGAATATCTTGAGCACGCTGCTCAAACAAGTCCACAATTTGCTCGGCATACTGCCTTACAGCCGCATAATGCGGATGCATGTTCCACTCGCCACCATCTGGTCGAGGAGGTGGCCCGGTCGCCACAGCAGTCAAATCTACGTCGGGGCGGTGCACCCTCACAAGAGACAAGGCAGCCTTCACCCCTGCGACGAGCTGCTGCCGCACCAGCTCCTTGACATTTCCGGCATTCCGAAACCTTGTCAGAAGACCCGCAAGAGTCGTTGGCACGACATCCAACGGAAACATGGCGTGCAACACTGAGGAAAGTGATGTTTGCACTTGGCGGAGCACCCGCGACACCTGGTAGACGCGATCCTGCACCGTCGCCAGAACCACGGCGCGATCACGATCCATCCAGAAGAAGCCGCCGGCCTCCATGTCCTGTTGAGTCAAACAGTTGACTCGAACAGCAATACGCTCTTTCTCTTCCCTCGGAGCAATATTGGCACCTGCGACAAACGCACAAAACAAGAGTAAGGCCAGCAGGCTCACCTGAAGAACTGGGCTACAACCCGAAAGAAGGATCAACTTACATTGCAGCTGCTCGGACAGTCGACCCAGCTCCGCCATCAAATACTCCTCTCTGGCTGCACCACGGTCTGCTTTGGATTTCCAAACGTCAGCACGACCGCGTAACCCAAGCAAATCCCTCTCCAAGCTACGCACGCGATCCCGAAGAAAAGCAAGCTGCGAGGAATCATCCAATGATGCTCGCAAGGGCCTTTCAGATGAAGTGTCAACTGGGTCAGCACCCGAAGGAACCTATAGAAGCAGAGAGGCACACAGACATTCAGCCAAGGATAAAAGCACAACACAGAGGAATTCATTAAAATAAGGACACTACGTGGCACAAGGATGGTACCACAAAATATATTTACAATAGAAGAAGACTACAAACTAATCTACGCCTACTATGCCTAAGGTGCAGGACACTGAGTCGCCTCAGAGCCAGACTGCTTAGCCTTAGCCTCGCCCTGCTGCCGCAGCGCGTACTCAGACAACAAGTCAATGAGCTTGGGCCCATATCGTCGACAGCGAGCGGAGTAGGTGGCGAAGGCTACCTCGGATCCATCCGTGGCCGTCGGCATCCGAGAGGTAATCTGGGGCAGGTCCAGCTCCGCTCCAGCCGCCATGGCCATTGCCAGCCCGACGGACGCGCCGATGCCCTTCTGCTTGCGTTTGTACGCTGCAGGCGCTCCGCCCGACAGAGCCTCCGCCAGGGCATCCACATCTTCAAGGGATGCACCCTTCGGGAAGAGCTCCTGGTAGAAGCGACCAAGGACTTCTTTCGCCTTGGCAAGGGAGTTGACGACGGTGCTGCAACGGTCTTCGACCGCTACAGTGGCATCATCCAGAACACTCCCATGCTCCAGAGCACCGCGGTCGAACTCGATGCCTGCGGCATCTAAGACAAAACATAAGAAAGACATGAAGAAAGGTAGCATAAAAAGAAGATCCGTCGAAAAAGAAACAAGTCCCAAAGCTTGTACTCACTCGAAATGGCCTTGGCAGCAGCCATGAGCTTATCTGCCACCCCCTTTTCACGAGCAACCGCAACGGTGGCCAGCTGCTCCTCACGATCTGCAGCCTCCTGCTGCAGACGCTCCTTCGCTTCGGCTGCCTTCGTCAGCTCCAGCTCAAGGCGCTCTTTCGCACCAACGGCAGCTTCGGCCTTCTGCTCCAATTGGCCAAGGCTCTTCTTCAGAGCATCAACCTCACAGAGAGAGTCGTTATGCTCCTCTGCATTTACAACAAGCACACGTCAAAGAACAGGACCAGGACAAAACAAGAGAAGTACTACGAGGCAGACGAATACCTTGAAGCTGCCGTAGTTTCGCCTCCAGCGTCAGGCGCTCCTCCACCAGCCGCTTGGCCTCTTGGACAAAAGGCTGCAGAAAACAGCAATAGAAGTAAGAACAGGACTTGGGGGCTACGCCTAACACAAAGCAAAAGCAACATCAGCACTCGAAGACACTTGGGGGTTCCCCCCGTAACATCAAGCAGAAAAACTTACGTGCTCCGAAGGCGAACCTGTAGGCTCGTCTGCGAAATTCTGGGGCGCAACCACCAGCCTCTCCTGCACCGGAGGAACTGGCGCAACGTCACCCGAAGTCGCCACCGTCTGAGGAGGAGGCGACGCAATGTTCGACTCCCCCATCATCTCCTGCCCATCATCACTAGAGCCGTCGGAGGATTGCCTGCATACGAACCAATCAACACAGGTGCAAGAACAACAAGGGAACAAAGGAAAACAGGAGCAACAAGAAAACTTACGAGCCCAACGCGCTCAGGTCGAAGATAGGAGAAGCCCTTCGGGCCCTCTTCTCTTCCTTATTTTCTTCCTTCTTCTCCTCCTTCTTTTCTTCCTTCTTCCGCTTTGCTGGCGGGTGCGGAGCAACGGCTCGCACAGGAATGGCAGGAAGAGGAGAGGAAGAACCCTCATGAACATCACCCTGACGCTCAAGGCCTAGAGGATTCCTGGGAGTCGGAGGAGTCGAGGCATCCGAAGACTCGCTGGAGCTCCGTGATCGCTTGCGGGAATGGTCCTCACTGGACTCGTCGGCATCCTCCGCTGGAGATCGCGCTGATGGTAGCTCGGACACGGAGTCCACGATTTCATTATCCGGGGCATTCGGATACCTTTCGGGCAATGGTGGTGCCATGCCTGGCACTTTGAAGCTCTACAAAAGGAGACGGAACTTTGTTAAGCAAACAAAGGAAAAAGTACACAGCTGACAAAACAAAAGGGGAGCACTACGTGCGCAAATCTACACCTTCGGTACGGCCAACGTCGAAGAAAAGGGAGGAGTCTGCGACTTCCCCGGAATTTCTTCGTCTGCCTTGAACTTCAACAGCGCGCGAAGAGTCTTGTCAAGTTCCGCCTCGGAGATTTTCTCACTCGAAACCCTCGTCGGATCACGGCGCCCAGAGTAAAGAAACATCGGATGCGCCCTCTCTTGGAGAGGCTACACCCGACGCTCAAGAAACGTTCGGATGACGTCGACACCGTTCACCTCCTTCTCAGGAATCAGTTGGAGATCCTCCACTCGACGGTACAGGGCCTCAATCTCAGCCACCTCACCATCTAAGATTTGGTTTTTCCAGGATCTTTTCTTCTCAATCAACTGGGAGGGGTCAACATGAACGAGACCAAAATCTTTCCCAGGCAGTACGGAGTCACGGATGTAAAACCATTTCCTCCGCCAGTACTGGACAGATTCAGACATGGAAAAGGAAAAGAATTGGACATTGGGACTGAGAGAGATGATGAAACCCCCAATGGGATACACACCATCCGACCCAGATTGCCTCTTCACGGAATAAAGCTTCCGGAAGAGGCCAAAGTGCGGCTCAATGCCAAGCCAACACTCGCAAAGCGTGATAAAACACGCAATGTGGAGAAGGGAGTTGGGAGACATATGATGCAACTGAACCCCATAGAAGAAGAGCAGTCCACGAAGGAAGTCATGGACTGGATACGAGAAACCACGCAAGACAAAGGCAAGAAACATAACCCGATACCCAGCTGGGGGACGAGGGATTACCTCATTGCCGGGGAGTCGCACGGCCGTCGCATCTTGCGGGATCAGGCTCCGCTCGCGCAGTTTGCGGAGATCGCTCTCTCGCGTCTCCGATCGACGCCAGCCACCATCGGTGACGCGCGCAGCGGCGGTGCCCTTCTTGCCTCCGGCGGCGCTGGTCCCAACCGCGGACGAAGATTTCTTTGTCTTCCCCATGACGCTGCAGCGGTGGTGGCGTTGGCAACGACAAAGAACAAAGGAAGTGTGGAAGGAAAGCTCAAACGCGCAGCAAGAATCGCTCAAGAACAAGAAGCCAGTGAACAGATGAACTGGTGCAGTGAAAAACAAAACACGATTTCACCCAGGATTATAACAGCGAAGACGACGCACGCCAACCGTCCATCGAGAAGACCTAACGCCAACGATAGATCTGACCGTACACGTGTCAGCACCACAACAAACCGTTGTTACCACGCCGTCCACTACGCGCGGAAATCGAGGAGGCGCCATAATCATCTCCACGCCCCGCGTGACCGGTCAATTCAAAGTCAGCAAGTGGGACCCACGCTTCGTCCCGTCAAGTCATCTCTGGCGCGGCAGACGCTTGAGATCATCAATCGTAAGCACTGATGTCATCAAAAGCTATACTAGCACCACTTCGGCTCCACAGCTAAAAGTACTCACTCAAATCTATGATTCGACTAAATACTTGGGGACTACTCCTATCAGGAGCGCTGGTCGCGCACCCGACAGACAACTAAGGACAAAATTGCTTCTTTGAGTCCTACATCGAGTCTACGACTCCACTAAGGACTCGGGGGCTACTCCCATAGGGAGGATGGATTTAACCATCCGAAAATTTTCGAGTCCTGCGGACCTAAGGACTGAAACAATGCTTGAACTAAAAGTCTCCGTTCGAGTCTACGACTCGAACAGACACTTGGGGGCTACTCCCATAGGGAGCGCTGGTCGCGCACCCTATGAAGTCTTCGACTGCGATCTTTCGGATCAGCACGCAAAAACTTTTTGGCAACTCTGCCCCAACAAAATGCTAAGTGAGCAACAATCTCCTTGGCCACTCGAAGCACCTCCGAGGTGGTAAATGTTCGGATGCTGCATCTGCGACGCAAAGATAAGACCTACAGATATCGTCTGATGGCCTGGCAATGCACCTGACTGCGCTCTGCTAGTATGAATCTGTACCAGCAGGTACGATGAAAAATCCCAACGGACGCGTTGGGTACACCAATTAAAATCACTGGAATTCCACTTCTGTAAGTCCTCCGTGGCCTGAGTCGAATTACGCCAGCATATGTTCCAGGTCCGGGTTGAGGGACCCGAACCTGAAGAAGATCGTGTCGTTTCGTCCTAAGACAGTTAACTGACCCTGATCCGTCGGGAGAGTCAGGCACACACATCAACAATCCCTGCACACATATACTATTAATGAATAGCTGCACCCGAAAGATGGAAGAGTCCTCAGCCGAATCTATGATTCGACTGAACACTCGGGGGCTACTGACATGGTAATACCCTACGAGTACATAACTTCAGCATACCTGGTCCAGCCCAAGGAAGGCCCACTGCAGGCGTACGCTGGCCCATGAAGATTTTCGGGTGACCAAGGCCCAAGACATCTTCGGATCCTTGGAGAACAAGACTAGTTTAGATAGGAAACTCAAAAGGGCAAACGCCCTAGAACTTGTAACCGACTAGGACTATGCCCGAGACCTGCCTAAGTCTATATAAAGGCCAGGAGGGCACGTCCTAGGGCAACTCAACCAACCTCGACTCATACTTTCGCACACGCATCCGCGCCAGATCGAATCTGCGCACCCTGTAACCTTCGGTTCCGCCGTAAGCAAAGAGCAGACAAGCAGGAGTAGGGTTTTCCCTCCGGGGGCCTGAACCTGGGTAAATCTTGTGTCCCCTGGTTGCTTGTCTGTTAACCGTGCCACGATCTCCAGCATCCCCATCTTCTCCAAAACCCAAGTCCATAACAATGGGCATTGACAAGATTAAACCTCGTCACCAGCGATGCAGCGGAAGCACAACTCTTTCTTGCCGAATAGCCACCGGGAACATGTATCTCGCTAGTCCGAGACCATGGGGGATAAATTCTAGAGGGGGAGAGAGATCCTTCACGAGGAGGTGTGAGAGACAAGTGAGGAGGGGGGCTCCTTTTATAGGAGGAGGGGGGGGACCCCAAGGGGGTGGCCGGCGCATGGGGCTGCCCCTTGCCCTCCCCTCTTCATGTGGGTGGACACTCCACTCACAAATCTCCTTTAAATTCCCTCCACTCAAAAGTCCACTCAAATTCCCATTAAATTTCCACCAAATTTAATGCAAACTCTCATTAAATAAAACTCTTTTATTTTATTTAGAATTTTGCCAATTACTTTAATGACAAACATTCACAAATAACCCCTTGCTAGAATTCTATTTCACATGCATAACCACTTTATGCAATTTCACCCGAAAACCTGTTTCGGTATCTAGTGAAATAAATTCCTGCGCTTGTTCATTCTTTCGGCATGAAACATTTGCTCCAATTGGATGTCGGTGTCTCTTAAGTGTGTCACCCTACGGTTCGTGAATAATGCGGACATGATCGAGACCCCTCTCGGATCAATAATCAGAAGCGGGATCTGGAGACCCATACTGACTCCCACACATTCAACGATGACTTTCTTGTGATCGTCGGAACCTTTTACGCTAGTATCTTAATCCCTTTGTTTCACGATATATTACATGTCCGAGATTCTATCATCGGTATCTCCATACCTAGTTTGATCTCGTTACCGACACACACTCTTTTCTCGTTCTTGTGATATAACATTCTAGTGATCAAATCACTTGCTTGCAAGCTAATCAATGTGATATCACCGAGAGGGCCCAGAGTATATCTATCCGTCATCGGGATGAACAAATTCCACTCTCGATCCATGAGCCTCAACATAACACTTTATTAGTTCTGAATCCATCTTTATAATCACCCTGTTACGGTGTGACGTTTGATGTTATCAAGAAACTCTTCCGGTGTTAGTGATTGACATGATCTCATGGTCTAAGGATTAGGATCACTTCGTAAGTTGTTATAGCAATATAAACTCAATGACTTTGATCGTAATGCTATACTTCGGATGAATGTTCATCACACCATTACACTAATGTTGTGATCCCGTTATTAACAACATCCAATGTCCATGATCAGGAAACCTTGATCATCTTGTTAATCAACGAGCTAGTTTATGAGAGAGGCATAACTAGGAACTTTCTGTTTGTTTATTAAACACACATGTATTAACGTTTCCGTATTAATACAATTATAGCATGCAAAATAAACATCTATCATATACTTGGAATACACATAATAAACACTTTATTATTGCCTCTTAGGACATATTTCCTTCAGTAGACTCATGAACTCAGCAGCATACTGGGGCAGAACACTGGAGGTGAGAACAACAGCAGCACGAGCATCCTCATCGACCCACTGAGTGTAGGCGGTCAGAGCGTGGCGGTAGGACTCGAGAGCAGCAGAATACTGCTTGAACTTCAGGTCATAGGCAGCAACATCACTATCATCAGCGCTCTGAGCAGCATCCTTGGCGTCCTGAGAAGCATCAGCAGCAAGAACAATCGGCGTCGGTGGAAGAGGAGCCACAGGAGCAGGGGGCACGGCGGACAGGGGACCTCGCCAGAGAGCACACCCCAAAGACGGAGACCGCGCATGTGAACGCGCATAAAGGCAGCGAAATCAGGATAATTCGCGCCATCGAAGATCACCGGGCAGCGAGGAATCGCAACGTAGCCCGATGCAGAAGCCATCTGTCTCTCAATTTTTTTTCTCAGATCCAATCGGAACCGACGAAGATCAACTGGCAGACTCGATCAGAACGGACGAAAACCAACCAACGAAACCGGGCCGCAGACGGGGCAGGGTCCCTGGCGGACGGACGTCAGGTGGGGAGATCCCGCGCGTGGGGCGCGAGAACCGAGGCGGGACGGGTACCGCGCGTGGGGCGCAAGAATCGACGCGGTGAAGTCGCGTCCTCCTGCGCGTGGCGCGTCAGGGAGTCTGCAGGGGATGGGAAGCCCGCGCGTGACCGCCAGGGAAAAACAACGGTTGCTTCCGCGCGTGTGCGCGTGCACCGAGGCGAGGCGGTGGCGACCAGTTGCGTCCGCGCGATGTGGAGGAGTCCCACACGACCGCACGTGGACCGAGGCGAGGAGGTGGCGACCGGTTGCTGCCGCGCGACGTGGAGTAGTCCCACGCGACCGCGCGTGGACCGAGGCGAGGAGGTTGAGCGGCTGGAGGGCGACGGGACGGGACCCGCAACGCGTCAGAGGGAGCGAGGCAGGCGAGTCTGGAGGGGCCGATCCGATCTGGGATCTGGGAGATCGACCAAAAACAGCGAGATCGGCAGAAAATAGCGGCGACCGACGGCGGCGACGTCGGACGAACGACGACGACAGGGACGATGGCGGCTGTGACGATGTTGCAGAAAAATTGTCTAACCTAGCTCTGATACCATGTCAGGAATATGCAACATGTATTTCTCTGGGGCCAAAGGCCACAATATATAGTACAGGTACAGGGCAAATATGCAGGAAGCCTCCTAACATACGGAGGAAATACAATATACAGATATATACATCTAACAGTAATTTGCTATGACCGGTGGTAAATGATTTGTGTTGGGCCATTCACACTACTTGTTACATCTAGAGAATTATGTACATTCTTTTTTTTAGTTCTAATTATGTAAGTTCTAAAGGTGGCTCTTGTACCATTATTTTCATGCATCGATGGAATATGTGATATACATGAGAGATGGAGCTTGTACAAGGCCACCAAACCACATCCATAATATTTATTCCACTTTATAGGAGGCTGTAACTTACTAAACCTATAGACTCAAACATTACCGACCATGTACGCGTGTTGATCCATCAATATATACAGAGAGACACATCCACACCATCTATTAGCATATAGAAATTCACATTGCAACTTGTATATATCATTGGAATCACAATAGATGGAACCTGCATGCACAAGTGTTACGAGGTGTTTATCATGATATATGGATGCATATGGAGTCAAAATTAGTATTGTGGAATCGTAGGCATAGGGAATGAGCTAGCTAGTTAGCTTTACGCAAAATGCAGATATTCTGTATCTATAAGGTTGTTTGAGTCGTGATTCAATAATGCGATTCTACGAGTTTAGGATCCAGATCGGTCTCAAATAGCCCTGCTAGGAGGCCGCATCGACAAGTATGGTACTCATTGTTATTCATATTGAATCTCCACGACCGTCCGCTGAAGTTGGTGTCTGCCCTCTTGACACATCGAGTAACCATGCACAATTTAATATACGAGTAGATGTGGAACAAGAATGCACGTTGAACTCACTCTATCATACATGAATTATTTGTGGATTTTTGCCGGAGGATTGTTCCACCACTTGTGTGGCTGCGTGTTTGAAAATTTTATCTCCCTACCGAGGTCGAGTGCCCTCTGCTGCACGCTATAGTCCGTGGTTTACACGATTTTATTGGAGAGTAAATATCAAATCCAACCGGCACAAAATTTTGTTGGAGCTTTTCCATCTTTGACCTGATTATGATACTATCTTGGATTGATTCATAGGCGAGAGAGAGTTTAGGGGATTTTGGCTGGACGAGTGGTAAACTTGTCACATGCTCGTAGAATGCAACCTAGAACCACGAGCTCTTTCGAACTGCTGTACTCTACTACTATAGAGGTCGGAAATCTCTTCAGATTTATACAGCGCTCTGCGATGAACATTCTTTTGCTTGCTAGTAGAAAGGTAGGTGTACGGTGAGTGCGTTCCAACTTGCAGGGTATGCAGGCATGCTCCAACGATCTCGCTGAATGTGCTGCTCGCTTCATTATAATCTAGAAAGTCGTCGCATAGATTATTACATAGCTTTTCTTCGAAACAAAAGGTGAAAGGAGAATGACTATGCCACGGCATTCCACAGCGACACAAGGTAGCAGAAGTCCACACCAGATGACATGTTACTATGTTCATGTAGGCCAAGATCAAAACTTTTGACAAATATGTCTGGGTGGTGTAGTTGGTTATCACGTTAGTCTCACACACTAAAGGTCCCCAGTTCGAACCTGGGCTTAGACATTTTACTTTTTTCTATATTTTTATTACATTTTTTGCATTATTATCATGCACATTTTTATAGCATGCCTACCAATTTTAAATTCAGAAAAAGATAGATACTTTATATATGTCAAATAAATTTTGATATGTCTGCGGTTGGAGCCTGCTTAGGCAATTCTTTTTTTATTGCTAATTTCATACCATTCTGTTTTGAACGTAGATGCACATTTGTATGGTACGGTACACCCGTCTTTTAAACTTTCATAAGAACTTTGCTTCATATTTTTCCAGCAAAAAGATGATAATGATGATGACCCCCCCGTTTGTCCCAGGCATAAGTAGTTGTGGGAGAGATGCACATTGGAACAATAAGTTGTAATAAGATAGTAAAACATGTGGTAGATGATTTGGGGAAGTGTTTTTGGCTCCCGGGCTCCCTTCGTTTAATTTAGAAAAAAACCATCTCATAGCTTTCAAAATAATTTAAAAATATATTATGGGTATAGTCAATGTTTTATCCTGTAAGCATGAAAAATCGCAACCCAACGTTCTTAATCATGTGGGCTACACAAAAATGACAAAATCTGATGAATTTTAGAGATGTAAAACTATGTATAGTCAGATCCACACATTTCTCATTTTAATGTAGCTCATAATACAAAGTATTTTAAATTGGTTTTTTTACATCGTTCATAGGATAAATCATTGGCCACGTTCCGGATTTTTTCAGTTTTTTTAAAACTAAAAATATGATTTTTTTTAAAACCATGATCACTGGTGCCCATGTGCACCAAATCTTCACTCTAGATGATTTGTCATAGTATTTGTTGTGACTCTTACCATAACATGATTTTCACCCCGAAACAATATCTATATCTTAAATGTCACTCTTCTAGCACTCAATGATATCCGAGGGGAAAAAATCAGTCCACACTACAATTGTCCTTAAATATTTCAGATTGCCGTGATGGGAGATAAATAGGGAACCAGATCCTCTAACTTACACAAGCAAAGTTAGAGAAGCTACATTTCTCTAACTTTCCTTCTTCAAACCGGTATGATTAAGAGAAAAATGGTCTAAATTAATTTGTCTAACACAAAATCATGTCATGGATTTAGATTAATTACATACAAGCGAAATTATGGTGTAATAAAATTTAGTTTAATTTTTTATATCTACAGTAATTACCTACAGTGTTTAATTACAGCACATAATGGGATATTTAACCTAGAGTAGCCTGACTTTCCTTCTTAGTTTGTGCTGACTTTCCTCCTCAACGTTAGAGGATCCTGCTCCGATAAATAGGCCACCAATTGTTGCAACCGAGACTTGTATTTACTTATCTACATCAATAATCTTGTCTAGGACTTACAACTGAGATGTACGGACCACTGCTTAATACATGTACTTAATAAAAGTGAATCTGATATGTTTCATGAACGAGGCAAGAAAAAGGCAGCATAGAGAAATTGCTACATTTTTCCCTGATGGGGTACTTTGGATTGTACGAATTTAAAAAATAGGAATAAAAAAACAAAGGATTGAGAAGTCACATATGGTGAATTCCTACATGATGTTAAAAAACATGAATTTTGTAAGATGCGTGCTTGAATGGTGCAAAGGCATAAAACATAGAAATTTCATAGGAATTAGGAGAGAGCGAGAGTAGATAGAAATAGATGTAAGTGCATTGGTCTTCTAAAAGGAAAAATGAAATAAGGTTTGAGCTCATGTTAAGATTCCTATGGAACAGAGGGCATATGAATAGATTCCATAGGAATTTGGTGACCTCAATCCTATGATCCAAAGGGATTCCATAGGATGAATTCATGTGGATGGAAACCTCCAAAATTCTTAGAAAATTTCTCCAATCCAAAGAGGTCCAACATGGCTGAATGTGAAGGAGTCAATAGAATACTCCCTCCGATCCATATTACTTGTCACTAAAATGGATGTATCTAGACATGTTTTAGTGCCAGATATATCCATTTCAACGACAAAAAATATGGATAGGAGGGAGTACAATATTAAAAAAATAGAAGACGATGTGCCTCACTTTGGAGGCATTGTAGGGTACAATTGTATGACCGTATATAGGATTTTGTATGCATCAATGGAATATGTGATATGCATGATACATGTCCATATATATTGACTTTTACAAGGCCACCAAACCGCATCTATAATATTAATTCCATTTTATATGAAATTTAATTTGAGAAACCTTAGGACACATGACCCAAACATCACCAGCCACTCCCACTATCATTTATTGGAGCAACATGTGCTCGTGTCTATCGTTCAATATATAGACCGGACACATCTATTTATTACCATATATACATATCCCCACCATACATCTTGTATCATCAAATACAGTAGATATATTTGGCACAAGTGTTAGAGAATGTGTACCAAGACGCATGGATGTATTGAGATATCTGCCGCAGACATGTCGCCATTTAATCTTTGGAATTGTAGGGCATTGGGAATGAGCTAGCTAGCTTGCGTAGTTGCTTCGGCAAGGTGAATGGTAGAATTGGGCGACCTGTGGTCAAACGACCCTCTGTTAGATCGTGACAGTTTGTACCTGTACGGTTAGCTATTTTTTCTAATTTTGAACATGCGCACCTCTTAGCACCCTCTCGTTTAGGGTTTCCACTGCTCCGGCGGCGACATAGTCGCCACCGTGAGATCGGATCGGATCCGGCCTTCTTCCTTGGTAACCGCTACTAACCTTGAAGTCTAGCTGCTCTATATTCCTCTCCCGAGTCTCCCGTCGGCACCTGGCCGTAGCTTTCGCCTCTGGACTCCTCTCGCGAGGTTTTCTCAGCTGCCTCTAGGTCTTGGGCGATCATGGCGTCAGATCGATCTGCGACTCTCTCGGGAGGTGCGGACGGTAAGGCGGTTGAGATCGATGACATGCTGAGCCATCTGGAGCTGAACGAAGATGAATTGGAGGGTGTGGTTGTTGGTGAGGAGGTGGCGTTGGAGTACAAGAAAGAAGCAAGGTGGATGGCGATAGGTAAGGTTCTAACCACCCGGTATTTTAGCTCCAAAGCCTTATTCGAGAAGATGAGGAGCATCTGGAACCTCTCCCGTGATCCTGAATTTCGTGAAGCGGGCGAGAATTTGTTCACCTTCAAGATGCAATGTCTAGGGGACTAGAAAAAGGCCGTCCAACAAGGTCCATGGACGTTTCGTGGTTGGGGATTGCTTGTGGAGGATTTTGATGGGCTCTATGACCCGAAAGAGGTAGTTTTTGATGGGATGCTAGTTTGGGCTCAGATTCATGGCATACCAGAGCTCTACCGCAAAACTGAGGCGATTGATGAACTATCTCGCTGGTTGGGGCTTGTGAGGGAGGTTCAACTATCCCCAAGATTGTTCTTTGAGGGAAATTATGTGCGAATTAGGGTTCGCATTAACATCAACAAGCCCCTTATGAGATTTCTGTCGCTAACTTTGCCTGAAGGTAAGAGGAGATTACCTGTAAAGTATGAGAAGGTACCTTTTTTCTGTAAAAGATGTGGTCTGATGGGACATGATCATGAGGAATGCGGTGATGGTTCTTGGGAAGATAATCAGCTGCAATATGGGGTTTGGATGCTGGCTACTCGTCGGGTTAATCAACCCGTGCAGACGGCAATCCGTCCGTCTCCTAGAACCCCCTCTCGCGGAGGTTTTGCGGGTAGAGGAGGTACTGCGTTTCCTCCCAGGAAGCGTTCGTCTGCGGAAGCGGACCTGAGCAAGGAAGATAAGTTAGCTGATATTGGCTCTAGCCCAGCTAAGCCTCTAAGGGAAGCTATGGAGGAAGATGACAACACTAATGCTCGGAGGATGCTTAATATGTCGGACGTGGGGGAGGAGGTCATGGAAGTTGGTGAGATTGCTTCAGAGGAAGATACTTCTATTCCACCACCACCTGCTACATATGTGAAAATCAGAGACAGATCCAAAGCTCGGAAAACTAGTACCCCCAACACTGGAAATTCAGTATCATCATCGGCGGCGTCCCTCGAGGACGACCGCCGGGACCAATGAATTGGTGTAGCCTGAACCGTCGGGGGATTGGAAACTCCCCGACAGTTCGAGAGGTGTGTGTCCTCCAAAGGACACATCGTTTCCAGCTGGTTTTCCTCCGTGAAACCCGGCAATCTGGTGATCATGTTCGTCGCCTACGGAGTCGCTTGGGTCTCCGTGGTTTTGCTAGTCTGGATAGTAATGGAATGAGCGGTGGCCTGGCTCTATTTTGGCATGAGAGCTATTACGTTGATATACAAGAAGCAACAGATAGATACATTGATGCATTCATTAGAACTGACCCAGATGAACCATTATTTCATGTGACTTTTATTTATGGGGAGCCCAGAGTTGAAAATCGGCAACGCATGTGGGACCAACTGGTTGCACTCAAGACTAATTCTACTCTCCCGTGGGTGGTTATTGGCAATTTTAATGAAGCTCTGTGGCAGTATGAGCACTTCTCGGCGTCTACTCGACAGGAATCGCAGATGGTTGCTTTTCGGGATTGTCTTCAGTTATGTGAACTCAAAGATCTTGGCTTTTCGGGTTCCCCGTACACCTTTGACAATAAACGCTCAGGTGTACATAATGCCCAAGTTCGGCTGGATCGTGTGATTGCTGATGATACATGGTGTGATATCTATTCAGCGGCTACTGTGGTGCATCTTGTTACACCATGTTCTGACCATTATCCGATTATGCTGCGCCTTGAGCGAAAGTGAGAGATCGTCCAGCTAGGAAAGCCAAGCAATATGAAATCTTTTGGGAAACTGATCCGGCTCTCAAAGAGTTAATTGATCGTGAATGGAAATTACTGGTATGCATGCATGATCTTGGTTCAGTTAATACGGGTCTAGAAAAACTTATGCGGAAACTGCATTCTTGGGGTAGCACTCGCTTTGGTAACGTCACCCGTGAGCTTGCTCGTCTTAGGGAGGTATTGGAACAGCTGCAACGTGATGGGCCCCCTAGGGAGGAGATCAGAGCTACTCAAGATCTGATGAATGATATGTTGTACCGAGAGAAGATGCTATGGTTGCAGCGGTCTCGTATTAATTAGTTGCGGGAAGGCGACCGGAACACCAAATTCTTCCACCAGCGTGCTGTGTGGCGTGAGAGGGGGAATAAAATTTCAAAGCTTCGTGGTGATAATGGGGTTGTCCAAACAGTTCCAACGGATATGCAACGTATGGCGGTATCCTACTTAAAATCTCTATATACTAGAGATCCCTCTCTCCTGGCTGACCCTCTCATCAACTTAATCCCCATTCAAATAACCTAGGATATGAACGATGACCTATGTAGAGGATTTACTACTGAGGAGATTTCAGACGCTGTTTTTCAATTTGATCCGATCAAGGCACCGGGTCTAGATGGCTTTCACGCCAGATTTTATCAGCGCAACTGGGGAATATTGAAGGAAGACATTGTTAAGGCGGTACTGCAATTTTTTGAGACTGGTTCTATGCCTCAGGGTGTGAATGACACCTCAGTTGTCCTTATTCCTAAATCTAAGAATCCAATGGAACTGAAATATTATAGACCTATTGGCCTACGTAATGTGTTATATAAGGTGGTGTCTAAATACCTAGTTAATAGGCTTCGCCCTTTACTTGGGAGTATCATCTCGGAGAATCAAAGTGCCTTTATCCCTGGGCGTATGATTACTGATAATGCTATGTTGGCATTTGAATGTATGCACTATATGGAATATGGTGGGTTATCTGCTTCTTAAGTTGGATTTATCAAAAGCTTATGATAGAGTTGATTGGAACTTTTTGGAGAGTACATTGCATAAAATGGGGTTCTCTCACCGGTGGGTACAATGGATCATGGCTTGTGTTACCACGGTGAAATATTCAGTGAAATTCAATGGAACCTTATTGGAAGCTTTTTCTCCATCTCGTGGCTTAAGGCAGGGTGACCCTTTATCCCCCTTTCGCTTTCTATTTGTGGCTGATGGTTTATCCACTCTCCTAAGTAGGGAGGTTAATTTGAACCGGCTTACTCCTATCAAAGTGTGTATGAGAGCCCCGGGTATCTCATACTTGTTGTTCGCAGATGATACACTGTTGTTTTTCCGTGCTAATGAGGAGGAGGCGGTTTGTGTTAGAAATACTTTGGACACTTTTGCGGCGTGTACGGGTCAGTAGATTAATCCTGCAAAATGCTCAATCATGTTAAGCTCACCCTGCCCTGCGAACACACAAGCTGTAATCCGCTCCATATTGCATGTGGAGAAGGAAGGTTTTGAGGCCAAGTATTTGGGCCCGCCGAACCCGGAGGGGAGGATGCATAAAGGTGAATTCGAGGACTTGCAATCAAGGCTAACTAGAAGTTTGATTAATTGGCGTGATAATCTTCTGGCTCAAAGTGGTAAAGAGGTATTTATTAAGTCTGTGGCTCAAGCTCTTCCAACTTATTTGATGAGCGTATTCAAGCTGTCATTCTCAGTGTGCGATGATCTAATGAAACTCATAAGAAATTGCTGGTGAGGATCGGAGAATGGTAAGAGGAAGACCCATTGGGTCAGCTGGGCTCGTCTCAACATATCTAAAGGCCAAGGAGGGGTGGGTTTTCGTGACCTACGGTTGTTTAATCAAGCTTTACTTGCTAGGCAGGCGTGGCGTCTGCTAGTCAATCCGAACAGTTTGTGTGCTTGAGTTCTTAAAGCCCGGTACTTCCCTAATGGACAATTATATGACACAGTCTTTTCTGGTAACCCTTCTTCTACTTAGACTGCAATCTCTTATGGTCTAGAACTATTGAAAAATGGTTAATCTGGCGGATCGTTAATGGCGAATCTGTCCATATTTGGAGGGATGGATGGATTCCACGAGATTCATGCTGCAAGGTCGTTTCCCCGAAGCGTAACAGCCGTCTTCGGAAAGTATCGGAACTACTCTCGGAGGAAGGAACATGGAGAACAAACCTGGTTCACAGTACCTTTCTCCCCCTAGACGTACAAGCCATCCTATCAATCAAACCATCCCACAGACATACTGAAGATATACTTGCTTGGAATCCGGAGAGGTCGGGTATTTTTTCGGTTCAGAGTGCTTACTGGCTTGCGTTAAAGGAGCAGAAGGAACAATGTAATTTTGCAATATCAAGTGACTGTCCTGATGGCTGTCATCCGTGCTGCGATATTATTTGGAAATCTGCAGTACCACCCAAAGTAAAACTTTTTGCTTGGAAGGCAGCATCTGCTGCTCTAGCAACTGAGGAAAACAAGCGTCGTCGTCACATGAATGTTACTGGCCAATGCACAATATGTGGTGTCGTCTCGGAAGACGACCTGCATGCGTTACACGGATGTCCCCATGCCCGGGCGCTCTGGGAATCGATGCGGAAAGTCTGGCCGCTACCAGCTGTGGAATTGATATATCAACCTTCTGACAATTGGTTCCAGATGGTGCTCTGATCTATCCCTAAGCATATGGTGGAGGGCACACTTCTGGTTACATGGAGAGTCTGGTTTGCCAGGAAAGAAGCAACACACGCTAAACCGCTGCCTACTATGGAAGGTTCGAAGCGTTTTCTGTGTGGGTACTTGAAGCTGATCTATGATATTAAAGTGCAATCCAATTCGAGCATCCTGAAAGGGAAAGAGCCTCTCTCTGCCGATTCTACTAAGCAATGGGTTCTGAAGAAGAAGATAGAAAAGGATTGGACAAGACCACTGATGGCCTGGGTGAAACAGTCAGTGGAAGGTTCATTTAATACATGCAATAAGGCAGCAGGTGCCGGTATGGTGTCGAGGAACAAGGAAGGGAACTCTATTTTCATGTCATGCACAAATTTACAGCACTGTCAATCCCCACTGGAAGCTGAGGCAATGGCGTGTTTGGAAGGTCTAAACTCTGCACTACAATTCTCTCAATATCCAATTATTGTGGAATCGGATTGTGCGGTACTCATTGAAGCCATCAACTCACCATCTATCGATAGATCTCCGATTGCTCAGCTTATCAATGATATTAAGAGTTTAGCTAGTTTAAATAGAGAGTGTGTCTTTGTAAAAGTTGATCGTAAGCAGGTTAGAGTTAGTGATGCCCCTGCAGTCTTTGCAAGAGTACAATGCCGTACTTTGACCTGGTTAAGTTCTGGACCAGACGAGGCTGTCCGGTTGCTAGAACTTGACCGCGATGTAACTCTTCCTATTTAATAAATCAATGGCTTTTCCCGCAAAAAAAAGTTATTCTTTAGCTCACTAGACTAGCACTACTAGAGAAAAGGCTATAGGAGACATGCTTATGCGAGGCACACTCCTTCTCCATGCGCCTCTAGTATAAAAATAGGCGAGGTGCATATGATAAGAATGCGCCTCCTATAATACCTGTACGGACTAAATCTAGCAGCCCCATATTATGCGAGGCGCATTCCAGTCATATGCGCCTCCTATATATTAGATAGGCGAGGCGCATATGGGCAGAATGCGCCTCGTATAATCTGTGTGGGTCCGCGTGTTGGTAGGTGCACGAATATGCGAGGCGCATATAACCATATGCGCCTCCTATATTTGATAATATGCGAGGCGCATATGGTCATATGCGCCTCAAGTAACTCCTGCGCCCGGGCGGAGGTAGGTGGCCGCATATGCGAGGCGCATATTTCGAAAGTTTGAATCTCGCTGATCTTGGCCTGGCAGATGTGGCATCCCGTAAAACCACTACTAGAAAATCGCGTTGTTTTTGTACATTGCATCATCATGACCGCATGCTCATGTCATCATGCCACCTTGCATTTGAGCATCGTCATGATCTTGCATTTGCTTGCATAAAACTAATTTCAAAAAAACCTATTTTGTTTTCCAAACGCCCCGTCTTTGTTCAGCACGCAAACCCGGGTCTCCGGATTATTTTGTTTTGTCTGCTATCGGTTTGCAAACGGTCCTTTTAAAACAAATAAAATATATAAGTATTTTAGTGGGGCAGTCGAACGGGCCGACCCGACCCAGTCGACCACCCCCGAAATTAAATCGGTCCACCCAAAATCCTAAAACTACCAGTCCTATTCTACCCACCCTCCAGCCACCTCACCCCACCCAATCCCTGGCTGCCACCTCACCCTCTCCCTCCCCTCTAACCAATCCCATGCCGCCACCTACCCCCACTCCCTCAACCCCAACCCACTGCCACCCCACAGCCCACTCCCTCCACTCACACGCCAGCCCCACTCTCCTTCCCTGGCCCCGGTCCCGCACCCCTGGCCCCACCCCTGACCCCGCAGCACCCCCACCTCACGCGCCTCCAACGCGACCCTCTCTCCCCCCCGCGCATCTCCCTCCCTCCTCTGCCGCATGGCTTCCCCCGTGCCCGGCGCCGGCGCCGCGCCCTCCGTCGGCCCCTGCTGCGCCGCCACCCACCTCTTCCTCCTCCTCCCCGGGTCTCCGTCGCGTCCCCTCGCCTCCCGCCTCGACCCGCCCGCGGCCGCTCCCCCTCGTCCCGACCATCGCCGGCCGCGGCCTCCTCTCCGGCCACCTCCTCCGCCGGCCGCCAGTCCCCAACCCCCCCTCCGGCGCGAGCTCCCCGCCAGCGCCAGCCTCTCCTCCGGCCGGCCCCGTCTCCCTCCTCCTCTCGCCCGCCACCGCCGCTGCTCCCCCTTTGCCTCACCGCGCCACGGACCCCTCGCCTCGCCGGCCTTCCTCCTCCGACCTCCCCCAGGCAGAACCGCCTATGCGCGAGCTCCCTCTGGCCGCCCGCGTCTCCTCCTCTACCGCCGGCCCCGCCCTCCGCCTCGCCAGCGAGCCCCGCCTGCCTCGCCCGAGCTGCCTCTGGCCGCAACCGCGAGCCGCCGCTGCGCGCGCCCCTCATATCTCTGCGCGGTGTCGCCGTCCTCCCTCCCCAGCAGTGGGCTCTTGCCGCCCCGGCGTCCCTCTCCCCGGCCGTGCACCTCCGACTCGCCACCCAGCCCGTCCGCCACCGCTCCCTTCCGCCCTGCCGGCAACCCCCACCGCCGGACGCCCTCACCGCCGCTTCCCTGTCGAGAGCGCTTTGCCTCCGGTGTCAACCTGACGAGAGACAAGCCCGGAAGGTGACCGACTAGAACGCCAATAAGTCATCAAGTTTTCTCCGTCGACAAGACCGTCTAGATGACGATGTTTATGAATAATGAACATGGCGCACCCCCGAGGACCCTGACGCCGTTTCCAAGTTCGCCACCGGGGAATAAGGAGAAAACCTCAAGGACTTCGATACGGTGCATCAAGACCGCCTCACGGACCCGAAGACCGATCCCGTCGTGCGACAAGATCTACATCACGGATGCACCAAGGACGCGGAGAAACCCTCGGACGCCAAGATCTTTTCCTCGGAACACCGAGAACTTCACCCCGAACGCCAAGACCGACTCGGTACGCGGACCTGACAAGACCTTCGCGACGACAAGATCGGCACCGACCCGGAAGAATCCGATGCGCCCCGACACCGACCCAAGTCCTGCTTCCCGGATGCGACAAGATCGACCTCTGTTATCCGAGAACGATCCCGCCGAGACCGAACCCCAGATCCGGACCCTGAGACCAAACCCCGAACCCCGGAACCCCAAGATCTGCCGAACCCTAATGTGTGACCCCTTTCTCGAGCCCTATTTTATAAATATAACATTACCTGTTGCATATTAATTTGTTCATGCATGCATAATTGTCACGTGGTTTGGGGGCATTATGCCGATTCACCTAATAATTAAATATGGGGCCCATATGCGAGCAAATCTAGTCTCATATTGGCCTCATTTAACTTTGTGTAGCGAACCGGTGCTATCTTTTGCCATGCTAAAACAACATTTAATTTGCGGGGTAGATAAACAACTTGAACCATCTAAATAATTGTCGGGACCCCGGTTCCGCTTAATATTGACCTAATCGCATCGCATCTTTGCCATGTCATGCATCATACATGCAGCATGCCGATCTTCTGCCGTTGTATTAAATAGTGCATCCGGTGTTTATTCTAGTGTTTTGCTTCTTCGCAGATAAGGCCGTTGAGTTGATGTGAGCTTCGCCCCGAGCTTCGGTTGAACCTTCGGCAATGTTTTCAGGCGAGTTGTTTGGTAGATAGTTGGACTTGCGCGTCGTAGTCGCTTGCTCAAGTGCTGTTGCGTGTCGTCAAGTGCCACATTTGTTGGTGTATGGCCGCATGTTGATGTTGGAGATGATCATGGTTTTACTTATCGTTCACTTTAATTCCTGTTTAACAATTAAAATTGAAGTAAGTAAGCAGAGGCATCGGTGGGTGATAGATAATATTTGGTTTCTGACCGCCCACTTGTGTCCCGTAGGACCCCGAGTACTTGATACCTGTTCCATGAATATTCGCGCTATCCACATACGGGGAATTATGGGAACCCCCTTAGCCAGAGCTTGATTCATTCTTATTTCTTGGGGCCACAAACTAGTTTGAGGTTTTATTTACAGTCCTGTACTTATGCCATGCTTTACTGCTTTATTTACGATTGTGCGAGGAGCACGCTGTACTGTTTAGGTAAGCGGAGTGTTTTCGCGGTATCGACAAGCCCCGTTTTGGGGTTCCTAGTCGTTTACAGCCATTGACGCAAACCTTGAGTCCATCTCGGAGTCAGCTAGCTTCGTTGCGGGTCTACTCAATGGGGTGGCCCCCTGAAATATTTCTGAATCCTGTGATTGCTTTGTCGTGAAAGCCTCGTTGGGTTTTGATTTGGTTTTTCCGAGGTTAATCGTGTGTGTGTTGCTATTGGTGCACCCCGGCCGGGTAAAACTTTCTGAAAGCCGTGTCCGCGGTTATGGACGACTTGGAGCACAGTATCTCGATCATAGACAACTATAACTAAAGTAGTGCTATAAATTTGACTTTATAATGACTAGTAATCAGCTTCACTATAATGGAATGGCTAAATAAAACTGCCAACAATTGCTTATTTGGGTGTCGCTTGCGACCATTGTATCTGACGAGTAAGTATTGCAACTATAACGGAATGGCTAAATAAAAATACCAACAACTGCTGGGTTTTTGGGCTATCTCATGCTAATTGTATCTGACTAGTAAGTGTCGCAACTATAACGGAATGGTTAACTAAAATGGCCCACCGCTTATTTTACCATGATGATTATCTATACCTGACTAGTAATTGCTGCAACGATAACTGAATAAATAAAACTGCCAACTGTGTGAGTCCCTCGGTTGACTTCCTCGTTTGGTCTCGAGGGGGAAACGCCAGGATGGGTTTGTTTGATGGTAGTATCAGGTTGGTTCCGAATAGGTCTTTCTTACCCCTCTCTGATAGCCGCCAGTTGTATCGAGTCTCTATAGGTTGTTTAGTGCATGCTGGCGCTGCCGCTCAGTCCACCATACCTGTGTAGGCGAGGACCGCCGAATTCTAGCTTCGCCGTGTACTGGCCTCAGTACTGACGCTCCTCTTTTTTCCTTTGCCCTTTGTCGGCACCCCTTTTGTTTAAGCAGGTTTTGAGATCGACGTCGTTAGCAGGGTTACGCTTCCGGCTTGGCCTGGGCAGGGTTATGGACGCCATTGGTTATTCTTCAGGGCTCCTAGCCCCATTTGCATCTTGTCCGTAGTCGGACGCTGTACCGTTTTACAGGTGATTTGGATCTTTGCCCTGTATATCTGTATTCTTGACTCATGGAGTCGTGCTGTATATATCTGTTCTGTGGGTCCCATCGAGGACTGTTGTGTAATGTTATTACTTTGTTTTCCACCCGCACGAAAGTGCCTGGTGGGCACCTTTGAATCGTTTCTATGCGGGTTTGGCGGGAATCGCTAAAACTTGCATAGGGCCGATTCTGAGGGTGTTACAGCAGACTCCACCGGTCCAAGGACCCAGCGCATGCACCAGACCCGTCGTACAGACGGTACAGTCGCTGACGGTCCGTAGACCAGGTCCTCACGTCCACCTCCCCCTCCTGCCCACCACTCGGATTTATTGGCCGCCGCAGCTTTCCCCTCTCGCCACTACTCCCGATTCCCCGTTCGTCTGCCCCCATCTCCCCTCAACACCTCAAGCGACAGCGAAATCCAGGAGAGAGAGGAAAAAAATCGCGGAGGAGATGGCATGTGTTGTGCTACCTGCACGCGGCGCACGGCCTCGTCCACGGCGCCGTCAAGTCCTCCAACCTGCTGCTCCGGCACGGCGACCCCGACGCCGCGGTCGCGCTCTCCGACTACTCCCTGCAGCACCTCTTCGCGCCGCCGCCGCCGCCGGCGTCCGCGCGCGCTGGCGGCGACGGGTACCGCGCGCCGGAGCTCGTGGACCCGCGCCGGCCGACGTTCAAGTCCGACGTGTACTCGCTCGGGGTGCTCTTCCTCGAGATCCTGACCGGCAAGTGCCCCGCGTCGGGCACAGCGGGAGGCGTGGACGGTACCGGCGCGGCGCTGGACCTGCCACGATGGGTGCAGTCGGTGGTGCGGGAGGAGTGGACGGCGGAGGTGTTCGACGCGGAGCTGGTGCGGCTGGGCGGCGGCGCGGAGGAGGAGATGGTGGCGCTGCTGCAGGTGGCTATGGCGTGCGCGGCCACTGCCCCCGAGGCGCGGACCGAGGCGCCGGAGGTGGTGAAGACGGTTGAGGAGATCGGTGGTGGCCGGCACGGGCGGGCCAAGACGGCGGAGGAGGAGGAGCGGTCATGGGGCACGCCGATCGGTGCGTCGCCGTGATCGATCTCTCGGCATCGGCGCATTGGACATACACACGCGCGCGATGTACGGCAGGCGGCACAACACATGCCAGGGGAACACGATGTACCTGAACTCAGGGGAGCTACGTCGTTGGAGTTATAATGTGATTGTGAACTTGTACTCGGAGGTGTGAACTTGTGGCATAAACACTTGATGTATGAACTTGTATGTCATGATTGATGTGTAATGTATTGTATTCATGTTGGTTCTATTATGCTTTGGCAAATTGCAAGTTTCTGAAAAATTATGTGCTCTTTATACTGTATTCTGGACTATATTGTATATTTGAATATCTGTATATTATTATTTATAGTGGTCTGTAAAACTTGAATTTCGAAAATATTACCGGAGACGCATATAGGACACTATAGGAGGCGTATATACTATAAATATACGAGGCGCATTGTAAAACATATGCAAAACGCATATGATATACGCCTCCTATACTTCACATATGCGAGGCGCATATCGATATGCCCCATATGCGCCTCGCATATGTGAAGTATAGGAGGCGCATATCATATGCGCCTCGCATAAAAAATAGCCGAGGCTTGAAGCTAGAGGCGTATATCATAAGCTTTTAGGTGCGTCTGGTATAAGTTTTTCTCTAGTAGTGTAGGTCAGTAACTATCTAGGAGCATGCATAGCATGTAGCACCCCTATACGCACTCCTCACGGTAGACTAAGATCTACACCCTCCGTTTAAAAATATAAGATGTCTTAGGTTTGTAAAAAAAATATGAGTAAACCTATATATTAAAAGAAATCTAGATATATTAGCTAAAACATCTTATATTTTAAAAGAGAGAGAGTGGGGTACGGTTGTTATTTTAGTAGTTCGAACCGGCCTCTGTTTGTCGTCAAAACATATACGTATTGTATCCGACTCGGCCTCCTGCAGTGCCGCGTACATGAAACATGCGCCGACTCGGAAAGCTACATGGCTCGGCTCTCCCTCCACCGGCGCCATACTAGTACTATATAGTTTAGGCGCACCCACCCGTCTGCTCTCCACGAAAACTTACAACACGATCCATCAGAGAACGACATACGCCAAGTCGATCGATCGATCTCGATCCAAGAAGCAACAAGCAAGCAAACATGGGCTGCGGCATGAGCCGTCTCGCCAAGGCCACAATCGCGGTGGTCATCATGGCCATGCTCTTCCTGCCCGGCGCCATAGCCATGGCCGCCAGCTTCGACGCCACCCGCAGCCAGCACCTTCCGCTGCCGCGCGGAACCGTCCGTGGGCCAGAGAGCGTCGCTTTTGACGCCCGTGGCGAGGGCCCTTACAGCGGCGTCTCTGACGGCCGCGTGCTCAAGTGGAACGGTGACAAGCTCGGCTGGACCACCTACACCTACGGCCCCGGTTATGACGCCGAGACATGCACCGCCACCAAGCTTCGCCCCGAGACCACCACCGAGAGCCGTTGCGGCCGCCCGCTCGGCCTTCGCTTCGACCACAAGACCGGAGACCTATACATCGCCGACGCATACAAGGGCCTCATGCGTGTCGGCCCCGGCGGAGGGGAGGCCACCGTGCTCGTCAACAGCGTCGACGGTATACCTCTCCGCTTCACCAACGGAGTCGACGTCGACCAAGCTACCGGACAGGTCTACTTCACCGACAGCTCCATGAACTACAACAGGGCCCAACACGAGATGGTTACCAGAACCGGCGACTCTACGGGCCGCCTCATGAGCTACGACCCAAGGACATCTCATGCCACCGTTCTACAGTCCGACATCACCTATCCCAATGGGGTCTCCCTCAGCAACGACCGTAGCCACCTCGTCGTTGCATCTACCGGGCCGTGCAAGCTACTAAGACACTGGATCAAAGGGCCCGACGCCGGGAGAACCGAGCCTCTCGCTGACCTACCGGGCTACCCCGATAACGTCAGGCCCGACGGAAGGGGAGGATACTGGGTCGCGCTACACCGTGAGAAGAATGAGCTGCCTTTTGGCCGCGGTAGCCATCGCCTCGCCGTCAGGGTCGATGCCAACGGGAACATACTCGAGGAGATGAAGGGACCCAAGAGCGTCAGACCCACCGAGATAATCGAGAGGCCAAATGGCAAGATGTACATGGGATCCGTGGAGCTGCCTTATGTCAGCGTAGTTAAACGCAACAAGTAGACAGATGGGTTGATGATTTATTAGCACGGCTTTTGGTTTATTGTATTTTCTAGTATCCCTATATTAAGTGTAATTTCTAGTTTCTTCTTTTGGTTTATCGGGGACTGCCAATGTAACCAAACTACGGAGTACTTATCAAGATATATCAATGTGATGCACACAATTTTTGGACATGTCATGTGTTTATCCTAAGTTGAGGTATCCAAAGTTCATGAGCTCCTCCCCCTTGAATGTTCTCTAGGTGCATCATGTGTCGTTTATCATCGTGGCAGCCATGTTATATGGGCGTCTTTTTCCTAGACAGCAACGATCTCAAGCTCCGAGAGAAGGGTCCTGAGCCTCCGTCCTGACCGGCGCGAGCTCGCTCCCACACGGCGGCGGCGGCCGGCGGCCTAATCGATCGTATGTCGAGTCAGAGTCAGACGCAAGGATTTATATTTGTAGAAGTTCTTTTTACATGCAGCAGTGGAGGAGATGCCATGAAGCGACGGAAGGTGCGGGACGACTTGTTTTAATACAGTAACTACTAGTGGGACTCGTAACCGATCACACGATACACACAACGTCTCGCTGAAAGAAAGCCTTGCATGTTGCAAGGACCATTCTTGTAAGAACTAAGAAGGTGTTGAAAAGTGTTGCTCGCTCTACAATGCTTGAGAGAGTTTGTTCTGTAATTTCACAGTGGGTTCGTAAATTTTGTCCATGTCTGACTTTGCATAAATTAGGGCCTTTCCTGGAGACAAAAGATCATAAATAGAATACAATCAAGCTTTGTTCAGATGAGTCTGGGTGGTGTAGTTGGTTATCACGTTAGTCTCACACACTAAAGGTCCCCAGTTCGAACCTGGGCTCAGACATTCACCCTTTTTTTCTGTAATTTTTTGTACTACTTACATGTGCATTTGTACGAATACACCTACCTATTTAACTTCCAGAAAAAACTTTGCTTCAAATTTCCAACGAAATTAGATAATGCTAGACTGTACCCCTTGTAGTATATTCCAGAACATTAACTACGAATGCTAATCTGCTTGTTTTCATGAAGAGAACTATGGACAAAGCAGGATATCAAAAGGTAGTTGATGCTTTGGACTCTCAGGAGGCCACCATGCCATGGACCATACTTACATTTTGGCGCTGCTTGTCAGTTTACACAAGTGTTGTCCATACTGTAGAAGAAAGAAGCCAACTGTGCTCTGCTCGGCCTGATGCCTGGTTACTGCTTGTTTTCATGAAGAGAACTATGGACAAAGCAGGATATCAAAAGGTAGTTGATGCTTTGGACTCTCAGGAGGCCACCATGCCATGGACCATACTTACATTTTGGCGCTGCTTGTCAGTTTACACAAGTGTTGTCCATACTGTAGAAGAAAGAAGCCAACTGTGCTCTGCTCGGCCTGATGCCTGGTTACTGCTTGTTTTCATGAAGAGAACTATGGACAAAGCAGGATATCAAAAGGTAGTTGATGCTTTGGACTCTCAGGAGGCCACCATGCCATGGACCATACTTACATTTTGGCGCTGCTTGTCAGTTTACACAAGTGTTGTCCATACTGTAGAAGAAAGAAGCCAACTGTGCTCTGCTCGGCCTGATGCCTGGTTACTGCTTGTTTTCATGAAGAGAACTATGGACAAAGCAGGATATCAAAAGGTAGTTGATGCTTTGGACTCTCAGGAGGCCACCATGCCATGGACCATACTTACATTTTGGCGCTGCTTGTCAGTTTACACAAGTGTTGTCCATACTGTAGAAGAAAGAAGCCAACTGTGCTCTGCTCGGCCTGATGCCTGGTTACTGCTTGTTTTCATGAAGAGAACTATGGACAAAGCAGGATATCAAAAGGTAGTTGATGCTTTGGACTCTCAGGAGGCCACCATGCCATGGACCATACTTACATTTTGGCGCTGCTTGTCAGTTTACACAAGTGTTGTCCATACTGTAGAAGAAAGAAGCCAACTGTGCTCTGCTCGGCCTGATGCCTGGTTATCATCCTTCATAATGTGGACGCATCATGGTTCATCAGTCCGTGAACCATCGAAGATTCGAAGTATCTCTGTCAAATATCTTGAATCGGCAGAATAATCATCACAAGTTGCATACCATAATCGAGTTGAGTTCACCATCAGCTGCACCACTGATTGTCATTCCCTGGTCTCTGACATTTATTAAGTACGACAAGGAATCCTGCGTTACGACCTCACCTGGGATCAGCACAGGGATACCTGGTGGGTACGGGCATATAAGCTCACCACATATCTCACCAAGGCTGTCCTCAATGCACACTCTCCTTTTCTTTGTAAAGAAGGCCTCTCTAGGAGTCAGTTTCACAGAGATCTTATCGAATGGGTTACAAACGTAATCATGTTCACTAAGTCGGGATTCTAGTGCAGAGAAGTATTTCTCTGAGAGATGTTTTGCAGACTCTACAAGCTTTTGAACATCTTGCCTTCTGGTCCCTAAGTTGACTGCAAATGTAACTGCTTGAGTACCGACAAGCTCAGACACAATGTGATGTTCTTCGGCCAAAATGTCATCTGCCTCGTATCCAGATAAATGTAGATCTGAAGCACTTAGTGTGATACGCAAAGGATCAACGGCAGGGAATTCAGAAATAAAGCTTGACAAGTCCAGGACAGATATCCCCGGGATCATCCTCAGCTGGTCTTTTGTTTCTAACGCCATAGCCACGGGCTCATCAAAAGAGTTCGCATTCTCGCTCAACTGAGCTCTAGCAGCATCTAAAGATGCCAGTAGGAGGTAACTTGGGCTTGAGCTCTGGAGCAACTGGAGGCATTGGCTCACTTTATCCGAATCGACGAGACCTTCAGCCATGTGAAGCATCGAGGACTGTGTGAGCGAGCTCAGAACCTTGTGGGTGGATTGCACAGCCAAGTCTGCACCTTGCTCAATGGCTGTGCTTGGAAAACTGTCATGGAACTTGAAATGCGCGCCATGTGCCTCGTCAACTATAACTGGAACACGTAAAGGATGACAAACATCCACGATCCCTTGCACATCGCTGCATATGCCATGATAAGTAGGCGAAGTAACAAGAACGGCACCTATTTTCTTCCCATCCTTTTGAAGCTCCTTCAGTGCTTTGTCCACCTGCAACGGCATAACACCACCAGCAACGTCCCACCTGGAATTGTACTCTGGTACTATATACTTAGGCACCGCACCGGACAGAACCAGCGCTGAGATCACTGAAATGTGACAGTTGCGAGGTATAACGAGGTAGTCAACCGGGGAGCAGGTAGCCATCACCGCAGCCTGAATTCCACAGGTACTCCCGTTGACCAGGAACCATGTTTTAGATGATCCAAACATTTGAGCTGCCCGGTTCTGAGCA
Organism: Avena atlantica; assembly: GCA_910589765.1. Taxonomy (NCBI): domain Eukaryota; kingdom Viridiplantae; phylum Streptophyta; class Magnoliopsida; order Poales; family Poaceae; genus Avena; species Avena atlantica. The sequence goes on from OU342736.1 coordinate 421,326,573, forward strand.
TCCAAAATCACACCCTTAGGGTAGAAGAGGTCATCTAGCTCAGGTAGCTCGGGCAAGTCATGCGAGAACGCTCCCGCTCCAATAAGGTTCGACAAGGAATACGGGGCAGCTTTCCCTCTGTTGTGGCCAGGGAAGTGAAAGCAGGACACGTCTTGAGCCGCAGTCGATTTCAGAGCCTGAACCAGAGGAGCAGTACAGCCTTGGACAGCTACTGAAGATTTAGTAATTGTAGCTTCAGTTTCAGATATTCTTGGGATGTTCCATGAAGTGCCACAATTCGCTTTGACATGTCCCCGGGGCAATTCCTGCGAGACAAAGAAATGTTGGAGCTTGCGCATATATAATAAATAAGTGAAGCTGAACATACGCTTGACTTGTCAGCTATCGATCCAAGATTGCAAAGTAGATATTCAGTGTTCTAATCATGGCGACAACACAAACTAGAAAGCATGTTCAGTTAAGCAGTGTCCATAAGCAAGCCTAGCACCTAATAATAAGCTTTACATATTAAGTCGAACACGTAACGTTATCAGGCCTACAGCTAGTAGCCGCAGTAGCAAACAGCGCCTGCAGAACAGCAGAAGTACAGACAGGTACAGCAGCTGCAGAGGCCGGGTGTGGGGATGTGGTAAATTCCATAAGGGAAGTGCAGAAACTAGTGCTCTGTTTGGCCTGCCAGAGTACCGTGAGCAATTCAACGAACAGGTTGCGGGCGCTAGAGTAGAAGGACGCCGATACTTGCGACGAGCCTGTGGGTAAGGAACTAGGTCTAAAACCATTGCGACACAAGGAAGGTTGGGAGGTTACCGTGTGTGGAGAGCGATGCATGAGCCGGGAGCGCATGGCCGGAGGAAGTGCTACGCTGCTGCTGAGAGGAAGAGGGCGTTGGGGAAGAAGCATGGTCGTGGTTGAAAGAGCGAGTGATATGGGGGCGGGTGATGTACTGGTTATGGGCTTCTGACCACTGGGCTAGAGTAAATGCGGAAGAGTGTAAACAGATTTACTGGATATGGGCCTCAATGTCACTGAGCCATCAGCCACTGGGCCAGTCTAAAACCGAACTGGTAGATCTACCACACAAAACATAGATATTGGTAGATCTTGGGTTTTCGTGAGAGCTAATTGGTTGGCATGCAGTAAAATGGTTGGCTTGTTTTAGTGAAAAGCCACCGAGGCGGAAAATAATTCTTTTCACCTAAATATTTGTGAGGATTGTGTAGATTAAGTTTGCTAGGTTCTTACTCGCAAAAAAAAGTTTGCTAGGTTCAGTGACGGACCCAAGACTTAATCAAAGCATGGGCAAACTCTGAATTTAAAAGCTAATAGCACTACTTTTGTTTTCAATGAACCGTAAATTAGACTGCTCCGGCCAGCAGGAAGCCCGGGCAAGCGCGGGGAATAGGGGCGCTGAGTCCACCTATGGCTAGGTTCTTGCAGTTTTCTTCATCAACTCTAGGAGTAAGCAATGGGTGATCTTCAACACAAAAAATATCGAAAAATAAAATTACATTTCTAATTGCACCGTTGCCTCTAGCTTCACTTCATCAGATGTTCCTTGTATCACTTTCACCACAACTCCTCTTTCTCTTCTCTAGCAATTATCGTGCGAGTTAACCTTCTCTTCTATGCAAGTTGTTGCTCGTGAACAAGTCTCTTTTAACGCAACCCTAGATTAGGCAATAGTACCAATTATATAGTTTTTCCATGCCTCCATGGGAAATGCTATCTAACCTGATGGAGTAAGAAAATTGTACAATGAGAACTAAAACTTAGAGCCGATTAAAACATCAACCACCACAGCGCTTCACCATATCACTAACATTTAGGTCCATATATCCCCGTACCAGTCCATCAATATATTTACCGGGCACATCCACGCTATTCCTTCCCCTAATATATATGCATCCACCCCTATAGATGTGTATTGTTGAAAAAACACTAGAACAAATATATATATAGAGGAAACCAAGTGTTCAGTGTTCACGGATATGAGTGTATGGATGTAGTGCATGTAGTAGCGTCAATAAATCTGTAGGAATTGTAGGCATTCGGAAAGAGCTGGCTACCGAGAACGTTGATATGTGTAGTTATTGCATGCATGTATGTTAGAAGATGGTGTGGATCTGTTTGGAGATGGGTCCAACGCAGATTACATATTGCAACATTTTCGGTAGGTTTGAATGTATCTCAAAGACGGAGTGACCTCTTACTCATTTTTTCCTGTAAAAGTCCCATGTTATACTTTTGGACCTGTTGACTCTCCCCAGTCAATGAAAGCAGCGTCGTTGCCAAAACTATGTCCCTTGAGAAATTCATAGCTTCTAGGATTCTTAATTCCTACTCGTTATTTAACAACAGGTGTTTTGTTTAGAAGCATGTTATTACAATCAGAAAAGCAAACAATAATTAAATATTCTATCGTCTAGAACAAATGCGGATCCGATGGTTGTAGTTTTAGGGGGTGTGTGTACAAAATGTTAATTATTAAGAGATTTCTTTCATAGAAATACTAGAAAGATAGGATGCCGAAGAACCAGGGAGGAGGCACTTTGGCATCTTTCTAAATGAGAAAAGAGATAATGGTTCTCGATGTTTTTTGTTCTATGTAGAATTAGTGTGAAAGAGCCACTTCGGCACATATACATGAGAAAAAAGACGAGGATGCTCGATGTTCCTTATTCCATGTTGAACTCCCTAAAAACATGATACCAGAGCAGTCCCTGTTGAAGTGTATAAGTGGATTGCACTATCCCTTTCCATCAGTTCGGACTTTTAGTTGCGTTGGTTAGTGTATGAAGCTTAACATGGTATCAGAGCCTAAGGTCTCGAGTTCGAGTCCTGGCTTTCGCAATTTATTCTAAAATTGTTGTTGACCCCTCTATGTCCACGTATAGGCCTCTTGAGTCATACGTGAGTTTCGCGCGCCGTCGCTCTCTTTCGGTTGCACGTGTTGACTTCTCTCCGTCACACGTGAGAGGGGGTGTTGAAGTGTATAAGTGGATTGCACTATCCCTTTCTATTAGTTCGGACTTTTAGTTGCGTTGGTTAGTGCATGAAGCTTAACAGTCCCCCAAAAAATTCTATTTTGCCAAGATGTGTCCACTTTTCAAATGCATCAACCAAAGCAACTTGAACGGATTTTCGAAGGATGTCACTATCGTGTGACCGTTCACTCCAGAGCACTAGGAGCAAACACGACCTTTGCTACTCAAAGTCAAGTACTCACATCGTGGACTTCCTCATCCGTTGGGTTATTTCGACACTTCTTCTTCTCATCTTTACTTCTTTGGCGACAAGGATTGTTTCGACACTTGTGTGAGCACATCGATCGAACTCTTCTGAAAATCATTTAGAGAAATATTTTGGGCACAAACAAAGTAACATAATTTTCCCTTTGGTTTTTAGTCAAATAAAATGAACAAGTTTTTCTTTTGAACTCAACTAAAATTGGACTAAATCTTGATATGATATTGCAAATAGTTTAAGACGAACCGAAGCGACAATGAAATAACTTGACCGAAATCATTTAGAGTATTATTATGGCACAAACTAGGATGGCTTAAAATAAAAGCGAAAGAGTGTAAACAGATTTACTGGATATGGGCCCCAATGATTAAGTGTTTGGGTCATCAGATACTGAGCCATCAGCCATTGGGCCAGTCTAAAAGTGAACTGGTTAGTGTTTCAGTTTATAAAATTTTATTCATTGGTAGGTCTACCTCACCGAAAATAGTTATTGGTGGATCATCATTGATTAATTGGTTGACATGCATTCTCTAAAAAAAGGTTGCTGATGAACATATAGATGGCGGGGGTGGAGTTGATAGCATAAAACTACCACTTTGTATGTTAAAATTTTCATTTCATACCAGTCGCTCTCGAAATCGCAAAACGATACCACATTTGACTCTGATTGTAGCAATGTGTACCGATTGCACTCTAATATCGAATTGACACTGTCTAAGACGCGCGGGCCCACCTGTCAGGCTGACGTGGCAGCGTGAGACAGCATACCGTCTGCAGTTTTGCATGCAGATCCTCAAGTTTTGCTAGAAAATTGCGCAGAAGTCCCTGGCACTATTAAAACCTTCATAACTTTTGAATACGAATTCAAATGAAAAAAGTTTAAATACGAAAAGTGCTCAGAATTGTTTGAATCTTTTTTTACAAACTTTATTTATTATTTTATATAATTAAAATATACAAAAATATAAAAATTATTTTATTAATTATAAGAAATTATTTTATTAATTATACAAAAACTTTGGAAATTCATAACTTTAACTATATAACTCTAAATAATATAAATAATATGTCTAAATTTATTAGAAAAGTCCAAGGAATCCATTTCTTATATTTGTAATGGATGAATCATAACTGTTCCTCTCAGATATTTTAATTATGCAAGTAATCATAATAATAAATGCCTGTCGTTTTATTTATTCATGCATATTTGTAGATGCAGCTTATTTGGTGATGAAATTTGGAGTTCAAAGCAAGAGAATCAGCGGCGTGGTCCGTCGAGGCGCATACATGGCCGCGCCATATTGCCATCGTACGTGTCCTAGCTCGTGCATGCATCAGGGATCAGACTGCCAGCTAGCCGGCCGTGTTCATTTTTTTTCACGCGATAGGATTGTGTTCGGCGAACATCCGGCCGGGAACGTGGTGGAGTGCAGCGGCGGTACTCTCTCCTTCGAATTAGGGCGTGTACAATAGTTCAGCGTCAGCTGTCTATAAGAGGCTCCACGTAGATAATTCCCCGACGTGGACGAGAGAGAAGGCAGAAAACGAACTAGTCCGTCTGTAGAAATACAGACAATCTATCCCCTTGTAAATCGCTATTTAAAGACAGCCTAGTTCCCGTTGTACAAGGGTCGTCGCTAGCTCACCGTTTCACTCACGTTCTAGGCTCACGAGAAAAAATCCTGCTCGAAACAAATTCCCCAACTACACATGGAAGGCCGCGGGCCATGGATACTGCTGAACGTCGTCTGCCATCTCGGTGGCATGGTCCTCGAGGTCTGCTGAAATCGATGAACTTGTGATGTTCCTCCGTGCTCTCAGCCATATATGGCCAAGCAAAGGCGTCTCTGCTCACCACCGTGCTTGGCATGTACGGCTGTATGGCCCTGATTATTACTTCGCCGCTAGAACGGTGATTTCCACGGTTCGCCGACGGTGGTGTATAGTGGAATGTCGTGTTTAGCGTGATTCTGTGTATAGAGAGCTAGCAATTGATCAACAACATCGTTGGTTATACATAAATTATTAAGCTGTATAGACACCCTCTAAAGACAACCTACTGTAGGAGTTTTATATGGCGTTGTCTACAAGTGACGTGGAGGGATCTTACAAACGGCATCTGTCTAAACTATTGCTCATGCCCTTACAACGTACGAGTGCGTCATAGTTCATCACCAAATAAGCTGCATCTACAAATATGCAAGAATAAATAAAACAACAGACATTTATTATTATAATTACTTGCATAATTAAAATATCCGAGAGGAACGGTTATGATTCATCCATTATAAATATAATAAATGGATTCCTTGGATTTTTCTAATAAATTTAGACATATTATTTATATTATTTGGAGTTATATAGTTAAAGTTATGAATTTCCAAAGTTTTTGTATAATTAATAAAATAATTTCTTATAATTAATAAAATAATTTTTATATTTTTGTATATTTTAATTATATAAAATAATAAATAAAGTTTGTAAAAAAAGATTCAAACAATTCTGAGCACTTTTCGTATTTAAACTTTTTTCCATTTGAATTAGTAATCAAAAGTTATGAAGGTTTTAATAGTGCCAGGGACTTCTGCGCAATTTTCTAGCAAAATTTGATGACCTGCATGCAAAACGGCAGACGGTACGCCGTCTCACGCTGCCACGTCAGCCTGACAGGTGGACCCGCGCGTCTTATGCAGTGTCAATTCGCTATTAGAGTGCAATCAGTGCACATTGCTACAATCAGAGTCAAATGTGGTATCGTTTTGCGATTTCGAGAGCGACTGGTATAAAATGGTAAATTTGACATACAAAGTGGTAGTTTTATGCTATCAACTCGCAGTGGTGCGCCAGTCTCTTTTAACTATATAGTGTTTCCATGCATCCATGGAAAGGCCACTTAACGTTATCCTAATATTTACTCCCTTTTCATAAGAAGTACAGAGAGAATTAAAACTGATAGCCAATTAAAACATCACCCACCGCAGCTTCACCATATCACTAACATTTAGGGACCTTTATCGATCCATCAATACACTTACCAGACACAATTAGGGAGTATATATGCATCCACCTCTATAGATGTGTATTGTTGAGAAAACGCTAGTAGAACATATATTGATCGGGCAAGTGTTGATCCGTATATGTACCGAGATGGGCTTATGAATGTGGTGCATTATGTAGGAGCGCCAATAAATCCCTAGGAATTGTAGGCATGGGGAAAGAGCTAGCTACCCTGATGTGTGAAAAGTGTAGTCGTTCATGGCGTCCACGCATGACAAGCTCAAGAGCAGCTACCACCTCCCCTGTTATCGCTAGCCAACGCAACATTTTCATTAGGTCCGAATGTCTATCTCAGAGCATGCACGAGTGAATGATCCTTTACGCATTTTTCCTGCAAAATTTGTACAGTATGTATTTTACTTTTGAACGTGCTAACTTTTGATCCTCGGTCGGTGAAAGCAGCTTTGTTGCCATTTGCCGAAACTATGTCCCTTGAGTGATTTGTAGCTTCCAGGGCTTTAACTGCTACTCGTTGTTACAAGAGGTGTTTTGTGTGGAAACATATTATTACGATCAGAAAAGCAAACACTAACTAAATCTTCTATCCTCTATAAGTATAACAAACGCAGACCGGATGGTTGTAGTTTTAGGGGAGTGTACAAAATGTTACTCCCTCCGTTTCAAAATATAAGATGTTTTAACTTTGTGAAGCAAATGTATCTAGACTTGTTTTAGTGTCTAGATTCACTCCAAACATAAGTGAACCTACATAGTAAAACAAGTCTAGATACATTCTCTTCACAAACCTAAAACATCTTATATTTTAAAAAGGGGGGGGGGGAGGGAGTAGTTATTAAGAGATTTCTTTCACATAAGTACTAAGAAAGATGGGATGCGAAAAAACCAGGGAGGAGGCACTTTGGCATCTTTCTAAATGTGAAAAGAGATAATGGTGCTCGATTTTTTTCGTTCTATGTAGAATTAGTGTGAAAGAGCCACTTCAGCACATATACATGAGAAAAAAGATGAGGATGCTTGATGTTCTTGTTCCATGTAGAGCTCCCTAAAAACATAATAATAAAGCAGTCCCCCCCTCCCCTAATTCATTTTTCGCAAAATATGTTCACTTTCGAACACATCGACCAAAGCAACACGACCTTTGCTTCTCAAAGTCAAGTACACACGTCATGGAACAGAAATGCACGTCCTTGGAGGGTGCTTCTCAAAGTCAAGTACACACGTTATGGAACAGAAATGCACGTCCTTGGAGGTCACTGCTATATCGCGCCACTCCATCCGTTCTCCGTCGTGCTCCCCTGTCCATTCTCTCCATGACTACGACATCCATAGACCAGGACGAGCAGGAGGCGCTCCTACTTCTCGATCCAGGCCTCCTCCACTCTTCCGTCCGCACGAGATGGAAGTGGTCGACGCAGAGCTCCACGATTGTGGTGGGAAGGCGGGGTGGTGGATAGAGTGTGGTGGCGACGAGAGGTTACCATGGTGCCCACATTGAAGCCCAACGCCACATCTAGCAGTAGGAGGCCCACCAAACAATGTTCATGTCATGGCTATGATTTAATAGTACATCCTCCATCCCATATATATTGGTTGTAATAACATCTTATATTATGGGATATATAGAGTAGCTAGTTTTGGCCAGATGATTGGTATACCTGTCATAAAAATTCATAGCATAGAACCATGAGTTCTTTCATATATATTGTACTACTATCAGACTGCCAAACATCTTGAGATCGCACAACGCTCTGGAAGGAACATTGATGTTCCCTAGAAAGTGTGCCGTCGCTAGCTTATTCTTTCTCCTCAGAGATAAACAGAATGGTGCGGAGTTTGAAACTTCTGTATCGTGTCGGATGTCTTCTTCTTTTGCTATCTACTCTCCGCCCATGGTTGGGGTCAAACTTACAACGACGGGAGATCTTTCAAAATGCCGAGAGAAAAACTCGGCATTATCGAAAGAATTTATGATCCTAACACTAACTAGAGAACAAGTTTTCACACATGATTACACTACCCAGACTGAGAACTTTCTTTTTGAATTGCACAATGCCTCCTCGCAACGTTGTATATGATTACCAGCGTGAGGCCCTTCATCTCGCCTGACTTGGATGAATAGAAGGACATCGAGAGAGACATCCTTCGGTTTATATGGGTGGACAGCTAAATCCCGGGCACGCACAGACTGGCGGTCCGGCGCCATCCACTAGCTAAGGTGCGCCATCGTCAGTCGGTGACATGTTCCAAGGACCATTCTCGGTTATGGCAGAAGTGCTCCATAGATCTCGCTCAAAAGTATATATGGTTCGCTTTACACTCTTGGTATTTATCCGGAGAGAGTTTGTTCTATAAATTTCACATGGTGTCCGAAAATTTGTCCATGTCTGATTTCAAGCTAGTGCTTTTCCTAGAGACAAAGGTGAAAGCCTTGGCAAGAGGTTTGTACAGAACTCTGGCACGTATGAATGTACACATATTCCGTAATACTAATCCATTATCATCAGCGAGATGTCATAGTGTACATGAAGGATCATGTCAATGAGTCAACAAGTATGTCTGGGTGGTGTAGTTGGTTATCACGTTAGTCTCACACACTAAAGGTCCCCAGTTCGAACCTGGGCTTAGACATTTGTAAATTTTGCAGAACAAGTTTGCTTCAAATATCTTACGATATGTGTACATTTGTACAACAAACCTGTCTATTTTAATTTTAATAACATGCAGAAAAAGTTTGTTGATGAGTCTGTGAACCATCGAAGAATCTCTGTCGAATATCTTAAACCGGCAGAATAACCATCAGCTGCTCTACTGATTGTGATGGCTGACGTTTATTAAGTAAGACAGAGAATCCCTGCGGGACAACCTCACTGGGAACAAGCACTGGGATACCCTGGTGGATACGGGCAGATAACAAATTAGCTTGACAAGTCCAGAACAGACATCCCCGGATTATCCTTAGCTGGTGTTTTGTTTCTAAAGCCATAGCCACCCGTTCATCAAAAGAGTTTGCATTCTCACTCAACTGAGCTCTTGAAGCATCTAAAGATGAGAGCAGGAGGTAACTTGGGCTCTTGTTGAGCTCTGTCTGCAGCAACTGGAGGCATTGATTGGCGCACTTTACCGGCATCTACAAGACCTCCAGCAACGCGGAGCAACGAGGACTGTGTGTGTAAGGGAGCTCAGAGCCTTGTGCGTGGATTGCACAGCCAGGTCAGCACCATGAGCTCAATCGCCTCGGTCGAATGGACAAAAATAACCCATATTTAAAAGGATTTCACAAACTGATCTCTCAGCGCAAAAATTTCATCATCAGCCGCTCCACCTGATAATCCTCAGCTGGTGTTTTGTTTCTAAAGCCATAACCACCGGTTCATCAAAAGAATTTGCATTTGTTAGGAATAAGCAACTTGTATTCCTCTGGGGACAAAGACCACAATATATAATACAGGTATAGGTATGAATATGCAGGAAGCCCCCTAACATATGGAGAAAATACAATACAAATATATACATCTAACACCCCTCCCCCCTTAAACTCACGGTGGATCCACAACACTGAGTTTGGAGAGTAATAAATCATGCTGCGCTCTGGTATGTGCCTTCGTGAAGAAATCCGCCAACTGTAAATCTGAAGGCATATACTGAAGCGCAACAACCTGAGCCTGCACCTGAGCACGTGTATAGAAAGCATCAACACGTGTATAGAAAGTGAACGACGATCCGAAGGGCCCACGTAGCGTCCGAATAACACTAGAGCTGGAGGGAGCTGGAACGAGGAAAGAAAATGTGACGAGTAATCGTACCACGAAGATAACGAAGAACACAGAGAAGATGACTATAGTGAACAGTGGTAGGAGCAGAAACAAACTGACTCAGAATATGAACAGGATAAGAGATGTCAGGACGAGTGACAGCAAGATAAACAAGACGCCCAACAAGATGACGATAATGCGTCGGATCAGAAAGAGGATCACCATCAGTAGGTTGAAGCTTAACATTAATCTCCATAGGGGTCTCAACAGTGCGCTCATTTCCAAGAGCAGCACGAGCAAGAAGATCTTGAATATACTTTTCTCAGAGATGTAAAAGCCATCAGAAGTGGAGGAAATCTCAATCCCAAGAAAGTATCGAAGAGGACCAAGATTAGTCATAAGAAACTGATCACGAAGACGAGCCTTAACAAAGGAGATATACTCAGAATCATGATCAGTAATGATCATATCATCAAGAGAAGAAGAAGAGTGCGGCCACGAGGAGAAGTGTGAACAAACAGCGCTGGATCATGAGCACTAGGGGAGAAACCAGCAGCAGTCACTACAAAAACAAAGCGCTCAAACTAGGCACGAGGGGCCTGTTTGAGGCCATAAAGAGAACGTCGAAGACGACAAACCATCCCCTCGGGAACAGAATACCCAGGAGGAGGCTGCATATAAGCCTCCTCACTCAACTCACCATTGATAAAGGCGTTCTGAACATCAAGCTGAGACACAGACCAGTGACGAACAGAAGCAACAACAAGAAGAGTACGCACAGTGGTCATATGAGCCACAGGAGCAAAGGTCTCATCATAGTCACGACCATGCCCCTGCTAAAAACCACGAGCAACAAGATGCGCTTTATAGCGCTCAAGAGATCCATCAGAGCGGGTCTTAATCTTATAGACCCACTTACATGTGATAGGACGAACACCGGAAGGGGGAGAAACAAGATCCCAGGTGCCAGTGCGCTCAAGCGCAGCAATCTCGGTCATGGCCAACTGCCATTCAGGATGATGCTCAGCATCCCGATAATAAGTCGGCTCGGAGGCAATAGAAAGACCATACTGATGTAGCACCCCGGGTAAAATCACTACTAGAAAATCACATATGTTTGCGCATCATCATGACCGTATGCTCATGTCATCATGCTACATTGCATTTAGGCTTCATCATGCATTTTTTTTCGCATATTTTAATGGAAAATTATTTTGGTTATAACATATTTTTGTTTCACTAAAATATCCTCATGGTCTTATTAAACCATTCCCTTTATTATTTTCAAATTAAAACAAAACAATACTTTCTGGTCCGTCGTATGACCAAAATAAAAAAAGTTTTCTTATTTTACTAGAAAATAAAATTAGATGAAAAAAAACCCGTCTAAGTTTTGGCCCAAAACTAGCCCCATCTAGCCTACTTTGGACTTAATAAATAGTCCATTCCCCCTTCTTCCTCCCCAAACCCTAGCCTCTAAATCTGTCACAAAATTCCTCTTTTCCTAGATCGAATCTGAGATAAAATTCTGTCTTCTTTCTTTTGCCAAATTCTTTCCCTGGCGAGATTATTTGTTTCTTTGCAGATCGATGAGCAGATGCATGCCTTATCTAGCAATCTGGCTCAATTTCTGTGCGTGCGTATGTTGTTCAGTGACCTTGCTTGTCCTGGCTTCCTGTGCGCCGCCGTAGCTTTTATTTCTGGCCAAACACGATCTTGCATCCAATCCAACGGTCGGCATGCAATTCCATTTTATATGGCCTTGCTTGATTATTTCTCAATATCCAATTTAAATCTGGATTGGGTCCCGTGCACTCCAGCAGCACCAAATCGCCACCACACTGCTCGTCTTGTCCCCGGCCGCATAGCCAGTAGCATCTCACCACCGAATCACCGCTCAGCTGCATGTCACACACTGCTGCCTGCCATCTTCCTCCGCCACTTGACCTTCGACGCTCACGCTCGCTGGCACCACGCGCGCGAGACAGTGTCTTGTCTTCTACGGATCGCCTGTCAGCCAACACCCGAGATTTATATTTCCATATGAACTTCTGACCGACAGCCTCATGCCGGCATCCGTCTAGCACCAGATCTCCGTGGACACCTGGTGTTTGTCAGTTCCATGCCATAGCTTCATTGACCACCTCACTAACCGTGTCACATAGCAGATCAGATCCTCTTTGCTTTTCGCTGTTTCTCTCTGGTTCCCAATCGTCCAGATTTGTCTCAGCCCACCATGTGTTCGGTAAAATGTCTGCATGAGCTATGTTTCCGGTTTATCCTATTTTGATATGCTCGATCCATCACTCTACTAATTCGTCAAGATCTTCACTTTTCTACATCGAATCAGATTGCATCGTCCGACACCGTTCCCTCTCTGACAAGATTTTTCCTTCCGATGTCCGCTACTTCAACTACCAACCAAAGACTGTTTCTTCGACCCGCACCGTGAGACTAAACCCTTACCTATTTCATAAATTGTCATATATCTTGTATGTATCCAATTCATTCATGCCGCATATCATATAATATTCTTTAGGGATACTTTGTCGATTTACCTTGTATTAAATATGGAGGATATATGCGGACGAATCTAGTCTAATATTTGTCCCATTTAAATTTGTGTAACCGATGCCATGTTTTGACTTGTTAAGACAATATTTAAATTGCGGGGTAGCTAAAAAAAACTTGATCCACCTAATCAAATGTCGGGACCCCGGTTCCACTTAATATTGCCTAATTGCATCGCACCTTTGCCATGTCATGCATCATACATGCATCATGCCCGATCTTCTACCGTAGTATTAAATAGTGCATCCGATGTTTCTTCTAGTGATTTGCTTCTTCACGAATTAGGCCGATGAGTTGATGCGAGTGTCGAACCGATCTTCGGACGAACCTTCGACAATGTTTTCAGGCGAGCATCCCCCCTCTTTCTACCTATCTTACTTTTATAGTTTTTATTTCCTCCTGTTTGATCTATTGCTATCTGTGTTGCGATGCTCTAGTTTTCGTATCCGGGACATCCCTTGCAGCCTTATATTGCCTTGGACACATCCTATTACCTATTGTTTGGTAGATAGTTGGACTTGCGTGTCGTAGTCGCTTGCTCAAGTGCTGTTGCGTGTCGTCAAGTACCACAGTGGTTGGAGTATTGCCGCTTGTTTAATGTTGGAGATGATCATGGCTTTAATTATCGTTTAATAACTAAAATTGAAGTAGGTAAATGCAGAGGCACCGGTGGGTAATAGACAATATTTGGTTTTTAACCGCTCACTGGTGTCCCGTAGGACCCGAGTTCTTGACACCTGTTCCGAGATCGAGCGCGCTAACCACAGGTGGGGTGTGTGAGCACCCCCATCGATTAGTACCTGATTTCAAAGTATTGTACCGGGGGCCACAAAGTAGTTTGGGGCTTTATTACTATCCTGTACTTATGCCATGATTTACTGCTTTATTTACGATTGTGCGAGGAGCACCTATACTGTTTAGGATCGTGACACGTTTTCGCTGTATCGACAAGCCCAGTCACACTTTCGGATTCCCAGTCGTTTACAGCCGTCCACACAAACCCTGGGTCCGTCTCGGAGCCGGCCGACTTCGTTGCAGGTAGCTTAGTGGGGTGGCCCCCCATGTGCTTGCTTTGGGTCTGGGAAATGTCGTGTCCGAAACCCCGTCGACATACCGTTGGGCGTATGTTTTGTGATCTTGTACCTACCTGATCTGACAACAAGGGTGTAGGTGCGTGTGGGAACTTTGGTGCACCCCTGCAGGGTTAAATCTTTTCGAGAAGCCGTGTCCGCGGTTATGGACGACTTGGAGCACAGTTCTCGATCATAGACAACTATAACTAAAGTTTACTGCTATAATTTGACTTGTATCCGATATGACTAGTAATCAGCTTCACTGCAACGGAATGGCTAAATAAAAGTACCAACAACTGCTGGGTTTGGGGATATCTCATGCTATTTGTATCTGACTAGTAAGTGTTGCAACTACAACGGAATGGTTAACTAAAAGTGCCTACTGCTTATTATATCAAGATGACTATCTATACCTGACTAGTAATTGCTGCAACGATAACTGAATAAATAAAACCGCCAACGGTGTGAGTTCCTCGGTTGACTTCCTCGTTTGGTCTCGAGGGGGAAATACCAGAATGGGTATGTTTGGTGGTAGTATCAGGTTGGTTCCGAATAGGTCTTTCTTATCCCTTTATGATCGCCGACAGTTATATCGAGTCTCTATAGGGTGTTTAGTGCATGCTGCGCTGCCGCTTCAGTCCACTATACCTATTGTGGCATCCCGCAAAACCACTACCAGAAAATCGCGTTGTTTTTGTGCATTGCATCACCATCATCTTGTATTGTTTGTCTGAACTATTTCGAAAAACCTAGTTTTGCTTGGTACAAATACCCCCCTTTATTTTAAAGGCAAAACCCGAGTGTATCGGATATTTTATTTCCCTAAAAACTAATTGCAAAGTGGCCTTGTTTTAAAATAAACAACACCAAAACAAACACACATTCTAAATCAGCCACCTCTAAAAACCTATCCCCACCCAATCCTAATCTACCCACCAACCGCAGTGTGCCACCTCACCCCTCCCCCAAACTCCTACCCACCCTGCCACCTCACCGATCCACCACTTTTTCCCTCTCCCTTTTCTCACCCAGCTCTGCCTCACCCACTCTCACCCCCCTGGGCCCCACCTGACCCGCCCTCTCTCCCATGGCCCCACACGTCATCCCCACCCCACTCAATCTCACCCCCACCACTCCCCCACCCGGCCCCACTTCCACCCATCTCCCTGGACCCGCAGCCACCTCCCCTGGTCAAACCTCCCCACCGCCAGACCCACTCCCCTGTCCGGCCCCACCCCAGGCCCACCTTCCCCACCGCGTCCTCCCCGCGTGCCCCTCTCGCCCCGCGTCTCTCTCCCCCAACCTTCCGCCTCGCTCCTCTCCGTTTCCACCGCTCGCCCCGCCCTGCTCCGCCGGCGCGCGGCCCTGCACCTCCTCCTACCTCGACCCCCCCTCTCCTCCAAGCTCGCCGCCGCCCTCTGGCCGGAGTCCGCGCCTCCCGGCCCTCCTCCTCCTCCACCCCGGACGCCGCCTCCGCTCCTCCTCCGCCAACCACCTCTCCGCCGCCGCCAGTCGCCCCCTCGCCGACCTCGCCTCTGGCCGACCGCCGGGCTCCGCTCAACCACCCCGCCGCCGGCCTCCCTCGACCTTCTCTGCGCCGCCACCGCGTCCTCTCTCTCTCCTGGCCCCGCCGCCTCCCTCGAGCTCCTCAGATGGAGCCCGGCCACCGTCCCTCCCCCGTCGCTGTGGCAGGCGCCACCGCCCGAGAGCGCCCCTCGCCGCGGCCCCCACCACCTTCGCGGGTCCCCCTCCTCGTCGAGACCCCTGCCGCCGCCGGTCGCCAAGGTCTCCCCGCGTCGGCCGCCATCGCCGCTGGAGCCTCTCCCTCCCGCGAGCTCCCCACCGGCCCCACCTCGCCCTCACCACCGACCCCGACCCCGAGCTCGTCGGCGCCGCCGCCTGTGCGTCCGCCACCGCCGCCCACCGTCACGCGCCCGGCGCCCTTCCTCCTCCTTCGCCCTCCCCGTCGGCCTCCTCCATCTCCAGCCCGCAACCGCCTGCCGACCCCGCCGTTCGCCGCCGGCCCCCTCTCAGTGCCTCGCTCGCCGGCCGCGTCCTCCCTTCCCCCGGTGCCGCCTCACAGACGCGCGCCGTGGAACGCCCTTCGTCGCCCCCGCGTGGCCTGGCCGGCCTTGGCCGTGCCCTCATCGCCCAGTCGCCACCCTCCGATGACCCCGAGCAGGGCATGGTCGCCACCAGGGATGTGCTGATATGGTGCCAAGTGGAGGCTTGCTCGATCCGGCCCTCTGAAGCCGCCAAGATCTTCCTGGACAAATCCACACCCAGTTCCGCAAAAGACTGTCCACAAGAGACTGCGAAACCTCGAGACCGTCACGGAACGCCAAGATTTACTTCCCGGATTCGACGCCCCGAGACCATCACGAGGAGGCGAAACGCCAAGGCCTTCGACACGGAACACTGAACCCCGACGAACCCCCCGGACGCCAAGACCAACTCGATGGCGCGGACCCGACAAGAGCTTCGCAACGACAAGAACGACAGCAACCAGGGCGAGTCCGAAGCCCCGACGCCAGACCAAGTACTTCCTCCCGGAACACCAAGATCTCCGCGTGAGACGACAAGACCGACAACATGGTCCGACCACCGCGGATGCGACTAGATCTACCCTGTTATCCGAGAACGAACCTGCCGAGGCCGAACCCCAGATCCGAACCCTGAGACCGACCCCGAACCCCGGAACCCCAAGGTCGCCGAACCCTAATGTGTGAACCCCTTCCCGAAACCCTATTTTATAACATAATATAAACTGTCGCATATTAATTGATCATGCATGCATACTTGTCTGTGGTTTGGGGGCCTTATGCCGATTCACCATATAATTAAATATGGGGCCCATATGCGGGCAAATCTAGTCTCATATTGGCCTCATTTAAATTTGTGTAGCAAACCGGTGATATATTCTGCCTTGTTAAACAACCTTTAATTGCGGGGTAGATAAATAACTTGAACCACCTAATTAATTGTCGGGACCCTGGTTCCGCTTAATATGATCTAATTGCACCGCACCTTTGCCATGCCATACATCATACATGCATCATGCCGATCTTTTGCCGTAGTATTAAATATTGCATCCGGTGTTCATTCTAGTGTTTTGCTTCTTCGCGGATAAGGCCGTTGAGTTGACGCGAGTGTCGACCCGATCTTCGGTTGAATCTTCGGCAATGTTTTCAGGCGAGCATCTCCCCCTTTCTACCTATCTTATTTTTATAGTCTTTATTCCCTCCTGTTGATCTATTGCTATCTGTGTTGCGATGCTCTAGCTTTCGTACCCGTGATATTCCTTGCAGCCTTATATAGCCTTGTACACATCCTATTGCCTGTTGTTTGGTAGATAGTTGGACCCGCGCGTCGTAGTCGCTGCTCAAGTGTTGTGCGTGTCGTCAAGTACCACAGTTGTTGGAGTATGGCCGCATGTTCAATGTTGGAGATGATCATGGCTTTACTTATTGTTCACTTTAATTACTGTTTAACAACTAAAATTGAAGTAGGTAAGCAGAGGCACCGGTGGGTGATAGATAATATCTGGTTTCCGACCGCCCACTTGTGTCCCGTAGGACCCCGAGTTCTTGACACCTGTTCCGAGATCGAGCGCGCTAACCACAGGTGGGGAGATATGGTCCCCCCATTGATTAGTACCTGATTTCAAAGTATTGTACTGGGGGCCACAACTAGTTTTGAGGTTTTATTTACTATCCTGTACCTATGCCATGCTTTACTGCTTTATTTACGATTGTGTGAGGAGCACGCTGTACTGTTTAGGAAGCGGAGTGTTTTCGCGGTATCGACAGTCCCAATTTTGGGATTTGCTGTCGTTTACAGCCACTGTCGCAAACCCTGAGTCCGTCTCGGAGACCGGCCGACTTTGTTGCGGGTGTACTTAGTGGGGTGGCCCCCCGTGCTTGCTTTGGGTCTGGGAACGTCGTGACTTAGGCCCCGCCGACATACCGATGGGTGTATGTTAACTGATCTGGCAAAAAGGGTCGAAGTGCTTGTGGATACTTTGGTGCACCCCTGCAGGGTTAAATCTTTTCGAGAAGCCGTGTCCGCGGTTATGGACGACTTGGAGCACAGTGCTTGATCATAGACAACTATAACTAAAGTTTACTGTTATAATTTGACTTGTACCCGATATGACTAGTAATCAGCTTCACTACAACGGAATGGCTAAGTAAAAGTACCAACAACTGCTGGGTTTTGGGATATCTCATGCTAATTGTATTTGACTAGTAAGTGTTGCAACTACAACGGAATGGTTAACTAAAACGGCCCACTGCTTATTTTATCAGGATGACTATCTATACTTGACTAGTAATTGCTGCAACAATAACCGAATAAATAAAACTGCCAACTGTGTGAGTTCCTCGGTTGACTTCCTCGTTTGGTTTCGAGGGGGAATACCAGGATGGGATTGTTCGGTGTTAGCATTAGGTTGGTTCCGAATAGGTCTTTCTTACCCCTCTCTGATAGCCGTCGGTTGTATCGAGTCTCTATAGGTTGTTTAGTGCATGCTGCCGCTGCCGCTTCAGTCCACCATACCTATGTAGGCGAGGACCGCCGAATTCTAGCCTCGCCGTGTACTGGCCTCAGTACTGACGCTCCTTCTTTTTCCTTTGCCCTTTGTCGGCACCCCTTTTGTTTAAGCAGGTTTTGAGATCGACGTCGTTAGCAGGGTTACCCTTCCGGCTTGGCCTGGGCAGGGTTATGGACGCCATTGGTTATTCTTCAGGGCTCTTAGCCCCATTTGCATCTTGTCCGTAGTCGGACGCTCTATCATTTTCAAGGTGATTTAGATCTTTGTTCTGTATATCTGTATTCTTGGCTCATGGAGTCGTGTTGTATATATCTGTTCTGTGGGTCCCATCGAGGACTGTTGTGTAATGTTATTACTTCGTTTTCCACCCACACGAAAGTGCCTGGTGGGCACCTTTGAATCATTTCTATGCGGGTTTGGCGGATTTCGCTAAAACTTGCATAGGGCCGATTCTGAGGGTGTTACACCTATGTAGGCGAGGACCGCCGAATTCTAGCCTCGCCGTGTACTGGCCTCAGTACTGATCGCTCTCTCTTTTTCCTTTGCCCTTTGTCGGCACCCCTTTTGTCTAAGCAGGTTTTGAGATCGACGTCGTTAGCAGAGTTACCCTTCCGTCTTGGCCTGGGCAGGGTTATGGACGCCATTGGTTATTCTTCAGGGCTCTTAGCTCAATTTGCATCTTGTCCATGCTCGGACGCTATATCGTTTTAAAGGTGATTTGGATCTGTGTATTGTACATCTGTATTCTTGAATCTTTGAGTCATTGTTGTATATATGTTTTGTGGGTTCCATCGAGGACTATTGTGTAATGATATTACTTCGTTTTCCACCCGCACGAAAGTGCCTGGTGGGCACCTTTGAATCGTTTCTATGCGGGTTTGGCGGGAAGCGCTAAAACTTGCATAGGGCCGATTCTGAGGGTGTTACAACTGACTAGGAGAGTAACGGTTGGGGGCACGACGCTGACGAACAGGACGAGTAGAGGGAAACTCGTTAGAGAAAGACGACTCAGGAGACAACGATGAAGAAGAAGAAGAAGGAATAGCAGAGGAAGACTCCGGAGAACAAGGAGAACTAGGAGAACTAGATGGAGAAGAGGAGGACGGTGTAGAAGAAGAGACAGCAGGGGGAGGAGATCCGGAAGAAGACACAATAGGAGTAGAAGGAGGTGTGTCAGGAAAGAGAAGAAAGATATACTCACCAGCAGAATCAGCACGAAACACACGAATGGGGGTAGAATATTGAGTACGGACCATGACCGCAAAACGCTGATATATGGAGAGCACTTCACTACGAGAGCGCATAAAATACAACCAAGTGTACCGAGAAAAATCATCGATGAATAAAATATAGTAGCGATGACCCCCTTCCGAAGCGAAAGGAGCCGGACCCCAAACATCGGAATGAACTAAATCAAAAGGTCGCTGAGATACATACGCGCTAGTAGGATAGGGAAGCTGAATCTGTTTACCCAACCTACAGCCCTGACAATGTAAAGACCCATCTCCTGAGACAGACCCAGAAGACCACGATGAACTAATGACGACAGGCGAGAGTCACAAAGGTGACCAAGACGATGATGCCACTGCTGAAAGGAGCTGGTAGAAGAGGCGACGACCGGAGAAGAACTGGCAGAGGAAGTGGCAGCGGAAGAAACACAAAGCCAGTCTAACTCCCAAAGTCCTAAAGAGTCACGGTTGCGAGGGCAAGTTCCAACCAGGGCCTGTGTGCGACGGTCCTGGACAACACAAGAATCAACATCAAGAATGACGCGACAACCAGAGTCAGTAAGCTGGCTAGCAGAGAATAGACTCATCTTAAGAAGAGGGACATGAGAAATATTAGGAACAAAAAAATAAGAAGTAGAAAGGGTGCCCCGACTAGAAACAGGAAGAGAGGTACCATCAGCCGTGAAAACACGGAAAGGGGAAGGGAGAGAACAAAGAGCGGACAGAAAAGAAGACTCAGAGGTTATATGAAAGGAAGCTCCAGAATCCATATATCACGGGGACGTACCTGACTATGTAGAAAATGGTGATCGCGCAGTGCCGAAAGAATCAGTCATAGAACCAGCAGTGCCCGTCGAAGAAGAGCCTATAGCAGCAAGCAGACCGCGAAGACTCCTGATAATGTCCTGATCAGAGAGAGCAACTGCTGAAGACCCGAAAGGAGCCGACTGCCCACGAGCCTGGTGCTGCTGACGTAAACTGGGATCCCATGTATAAAAGGTGGCCCAAGTGTGACCATCCCTGTTGCAATAAGAGCAGTGACGAAGAAAACCATGGCGACCCTGACCACGAGCCTGCTGGTGCTGACTCTGACCCGGAGGCTGCTGGTGCTGACTCGGACCCTGAGACTGCTGGTGCTAACTCTGACCCTGACCTGGAGGAGTAGGTAGTATCGGCGGCAGCACAAAGGACCGCGGCTGAGTTGAGGGAGCAGACGACATAAGAGGACCACTAGTAGCAAGCACAGACGGAACCGCAAGAAGACCAGCACCACGGAGACGGGTCTCCTCAGCCTGAAGCTCAAACAACACCTCAGAGAGCGGAACACGACCACGAGCATTCAGCTGGGCACGCCGGGGCTCAAACTCCTAGCGGAGCCGAGACAGAAACTCATATATGTGGTGAAACTCCAAATCCGAGCGCACAATCTGGCAGCACGAGCATGTGCCACAAACAGTAGTACAGAGAGAGTCAAGATGACGCCACATAGCAGCACTCTGAGTATAGAACTCATCAATAGTGGAATCACCCTGCTGAAGAGCATGCTCCTGGCAAACCATAGACATGTAAAGAGCATCCCAGATGGATGATAACGCTAACGAAGATGTGCCCACTGAGCGACAACAGTAGGAAGACTCATGAACTCAGCAGCTGTTGCCTACCAAAACCCACCGGCGAGCAGCGACGGGCAACACGAAGAGCCGGGAGGCTCCCAGAACTGCTGGTGGGCCCTGGTCCCTCGGGCAACGGCCCGCAAAACTCCGGCACACGTCCTGGCTTGGTTCGAGGGCGTGCCACCTGACCTATACCTGATCAGGAAGGTGAAAGATTGCTTCGATTGGTTTCCTGCATGGCAAACAAACATATGTAAAATTCAAGCCGTAACCGGCTTCCAGGTTTCCCTGTGAATCGGCTCCTAGAGCCGATTATCCCATGGTTCTGCATTGGATTTATTATAACATGGGGTTTTGCTTCATCAATACAAGTTAAATCGATCTACGATAGTTTAAAGTTTTCACTACATGACTGGAACATCCTACACGTAATTGAGCCTGGTAGATACAAAAGATAATAGAAAACTAATCCTAGAGAAGGCCTAAAAACCAACGTAGCGTTAATTCCCGGAACACCCCCTCTTGGATTGGTAAACCATATCTTACATACTACTGGACCGTTCAACCCGTTTGCAAGGCCTGATCATGTGGATATCAAACTAAACCTTGTAGAATAAGGCACAACTATAACAGATCAAATCGACTTAAATAAAGATCAAGCAAGATGCCACCCTTACACCCGGGAAAAGGTGCAAAGGCGGCGAGATAGCTAGAGGTAGCATAACTAAACAATCATAGCGAAAAGTACTGATGCTAACCCAAACAAATCTATGATAATAGTGTTACTCGCCATCAACAAGGCTTCAGTACGAGTAACACCAGATAACGCATAAGCAGATACTGCCTAGATCGCAAGATGCGATCTAGGCAGCATGGCACTTACCCGAGAAAAACCCTAGAAACAAGGGGTGGCGATGCGCCGAGATTGTGTTTGTTGTGAACGTGATTGTCCTCCTTTTCTTGATAACCCTAGGTACATATTTATAGTCCGGAGACTTTCTATCTTTGGAATAACTCTACAACTCTATCTTTACCTAAACTGAAACGAAACCTAAACTGAAACGAAACCTACTATGATACAAGATACACGGGCAATTTAGCCCAAATCCACGCACAAGGCCGATTCAACAACACGTTGAATATACGTATCTTCCAAGCCCATCTTGATCACGGCCCAACTCCTCCTTTGGCCAAAATATGGCGATAACACATGCCCCCCTGGTTTTGGCAATAATAATTCCAAAACCACTTTGTTCTCTTTTTTTTCTTCTCCTCTCCCCCCTTCTTTTTTTTGTATCGGGTTGCGCGTTGACAGAATGCGTTGCAGAACAGGATCGTCACGCCACCCCCTCATCATGATGCCTTGTCTTCTCCACTTCCCCGCAGCGCATGATTTGACAACTTCGGCAGTGCATTCTGGGAAACCGCTATAGCATTGAACCGCTTCACACTATTCCCCTTATTTAAATTCACCTAAGCAGTTCGCAGTCCCCATCTTCCTCTAGTAGCCACAAAAAACCCTTCTTCCTCCTCCGCCGAAAAAACCCTCTTTTTCTCCGCCATGGCCTCCTCCGCTTCATCTGGCCTGTCCTCTCAAGCCTCCAACTCAATGAGCAACCGAGAGCCGACGCCAGAACACCCGCCGATGGCGGCGTACAACACTCTCGCCCCACAATGGTGGGACGAGAGGGATTGGGACTTCGCCGCTTGGTCGGAGGACGACGCGTCCATGACTGACGGCGAGGAGGACCTGCAGTTCCTCGCCGATGGGGAACTGGAGGCGGACAGCACCGACGACGCCATGTCCTGGGACGGCGTCGACTCCTCCGACGAAGAGGAGGAAGAGGAGGACACCTCCTCCGAGGAGTACCAGCCGGTGAAGTACTTCCGCGCCGGGTCCAGCGAGGACACCGAAGACGATGACGAGGACGAGGAGGCCCCCGCGGGCATCTGGATCAGCAGCAGCGAAGACGACGCCGGCAACAGTGCTGAGGACAGCGAACAGGACGGCGGCGACGACAGCGACGACGACCTCGGCCTCTAGATTAGGAACCAGTAGTAGTAGTAGTAGTAGTAGTAGTAGTAGTAGCAAGCTCCCTTTTGTAATCAATCAGCCTTTTGTAAGTAATCAGCTTTTGAATGAATGAATGAAGACAATCTGTTTCTCGAAGATTGCTTTTTTCGTCCCAATTTTGCCGATAGCCAAAATAGGTCGATGCTCCAGAAGCCGATAACGCTGTATCGGCTTTTACCACACTGCACTCATTCCGTTAACTAAGTCAAAGCTCAAAGAGCCGATGGACATCGGCTTTCCCAAAAACGTTGACAAGGTCAAAACTTGGTCGCATATTTAGGCAAACCTAAGCGGCTGCTTTCCAGTTTCAAACGGTAACCTGCGACCTTCTTCAAAAAGGGTGACCTAGATCTTTAATCTCCCACTGACCAGATCGAGCTCACAGCGACAAGAACCCTCGATCCCCAACTGCTTAGATCCATCTCCGCCGGCGAACTAGATGGCGGAATCGTCCAACACCAACCCAGAGGTCTCCGGTCTGAAGGTACGCCTACTCTTCGCAGTCTGAACACGATGCTAGACTTAATGGCGAACACCTGAATTAATGCCTTATTCCACCATTAAACTTTCTAGGTTTCAGACATTCTGCTGCCGCATCCTTCTCTCCCAAACTCTCTCTGTCTTGGCCCTCACACAGAATCTAGCCCTGCTCATCTGATTTCTTGCGAAGCAAATAGAATCCCCTTTGTACGCCAAGACCTAGATCTGAACTCCTGGGCCGACTGTCTGCGAGCCTGGCCTAATCCCCCTGAACACTGGGTCTCTTGGTTCAGTAGAGTAGCTAGAGCTTACCAATCCCAATGGGAAACCACAGGAATAGCCGATGCCTTGCATTTATCATTGTCTCCTCTTGAGAAACATGAGAACCTCCTGAAAACCATCGGCTACTTCTGGTCTGACGCTCTGAACTGCTTTATGTTCGGTCATGGCCCTATGTCACCAACCTTGTTAGACGTGGTGATGATCACTGGCCTGGATGTCACATCACCCAGCCCCTCTGCTTTTAAACTGACCAAAGTCCCCTACAAACTGTCTTCTAAAACAGACTGCACGAACTGGGGTGCCTACCTCCAACGCCATATGAAAACAAAGGGCTCTGTCTCAGAGAAAGAACATACAACCTTTCTCAACTTCTGGCTAGAACATTTCATATTCTGTGGCCCTTCCCTTGCTCCAACCAAGAACTACCTCTCCCTAGCCCATGAACTGGCCAAAGGTACTCAACTTGGCATCGGCAAACTGTTCCTTGGAGAGGTCTATCGATACCTCCAGTTGATGTCTGTCAAGCTGTTCTCTGGTGTAGCAGTCAAAACAGGTGGTCCTTGGTGGTTTATTCAACTATGGGCTCAGCTATATTTTCAAAATCACATCCCAAACTTCCCCCTTTTGGCGAGCTGCACCTTTCCAGATGTAAAAGTGAAGCAGATCCGATGCACCAGCTATGGCCAAGCTTTGTATCGACTGCCAGGCAGTAAACTGACCCCTCAGGAGGCATCCAAATGGTTCAGCACTTTCTTCCAAGGCCTGGACAACCCTACCTTCTTCCCTTATATGGAAGAATCTGAACATTTCGAAAACCCACTCTCCTTCAGGCTAGATAACTTTGCCGATGACACCAGCACTCGGCAACTCTTTTCCATTGTGATCCGTCCCTGTTTCCTTCCAGTTGGTATGAGTACATCCAACAGAATCATCAAGCCTGGGTATGAATTCTACCAGCCGGTCATAGTGGCCCGGCAATTTGGCCTTGGGCAAGTACCTCCCCATCTCTTTCTCCATCACCTTACAGAGAGCAGAGCCGACCTGCCTGATCCTCTCACCAGCCAAAGGTGTTATTCCTTTTTTGATGCTCTGACCATCCCAATTCCCAACGACCTCACCTTTGCCTCATCCACCGATGGTTTTGAAGACTGGTGGTCGATGTGGAAGACTCACGCCTTCAGGAGAGCTCTGGGACCGTTGCTGAAACAACTCGACGCTGACTATGACATCCCCGTGGAACAGGTACCACTACTTGCAACTTTTCTTGATGCAGCTTGCAATTGATCCTTTTATTAATCCATTCTTTCTCTTTGCAGCAACAAGATGGCCCTGAGCCTACGCACAGTGATGGCTCCCCCTTCGAGTTCTTTCCGCCAGCTCCTGTGGTTCTTTTCTGCAAAAACTCGCCGCCTTTGAAAAAGGTCATAATGCAGAAACAGCCGATAACACCTCAATCGGCTTCTAAAAGGCAAGGAACTTCAACATCAGCTGCCCCTCGAGTTCCAACTAAGACAAGAACGATGACGAGGAATGTAGCTGCCAGGAAGACCTTGAGGCACCGGAGCCCTTCTCCAGAAAGCTCGCATGTAGGCTGATCCATGTCTTGGTCAACTCTTCTCATTCTTTCATTCTTGCAGACGTGCTCGTGTTTAACAGCCTTCCTTATTTTGCAGGCTTCCGTCGAAGATACTTCCCACGAGGACACACAACCCAATGAGGGAGAATCGAGCCCAACGGATTCTGAGAGGACCATCACCCCGAGCCAGCCAGATGTGCCACCATCGGCTTCCAGGAAAAGGTCGGTTCCTGAACCTGCTGCCCCCCGAGCACCAGTCGAGGCCGGGCCAGCTTCGGGTCCCAAGAGAGCTCGTAGAGGACCACAAGCTTCTTCATCGAGCCAAGAGGTTCCGAAAAATCATCATCCTTTATGCTCTTGCCCCTTACTCCCTTTTGCCTGCCGATTCATCATCATTTACACCGGTTAATCACCTTTCATGCAGACAACTGATGCTTCTAGTGGGAAGGCCGGGGCCGCGCCGACGCCTTTAGCCAAACCAGACCTGGCAATCCCCGAAAATGCAAATGAAACGGCTACCACTTTGGCAACGCCTCCAGCACCTACACACAAGCCGATCGCCTCGTCGTCTGCCATCCCCTCGGTCTTAGGAGAGGTATGTTAACTTCTTTCGGCTTATTCTTCCCCGTTGGACGCATACTGACGTCTCTTCGGGCTGCCAGGGTTGTAACATTTCAGGCTTGCTGACATTTGATCCTGACTCAATCGATCCAACTCCCTCTGTCGCCACCGATGAACCACCAGCCAGGGCTGTTCTACCTCAATTCCAACGACTTAGAGCCTTACTGTCTTCCCCAATCGAGGAGTTGATCGAGGGTTCTGAAGAGGTGAAGGGCGTTCTTGCCGAAATCAAGGACCAACTCCCAGTAGCATTGCAGGTGAAGCTTTGGCCCGTCGTAACTCTGTCCTTCTACGGGTCAAGGGTGAAGCTAGCTCGTGAAAGGATCAACCTGCGCCGCGCCCAACTTCCACTGAAGGCCACCATTGCCGACAGATGTCAGCAGCTCAATGAGAAGAAGGCGTCTTTTGATGCCAAAACCGACACTTCTGTCAGTACCACTGAGCTAGCATCTTTGAAAAGGGAGCTGGAAGATCTTGAAGAAAAGGTCCGGGCGACAAAACAGCTCATTCGCGACAAGGAAGCATCCATCGCCCGCTCCCAAGATGAAGCAGAAGGCCTCAGAGCTCAACTGAAGACTAATCTGGCAGAGATACGTGCCCTGAACCAACAGTTAGTGACGGGCAAGGACGAGGATGACGAAGCCGAGATCGCCGAGGTGGACCGTGTCCGTGCTGACGCCCTCCACGCCTTCGAGGCATTTCTTCAGTAGCTTGTTTATGTAAACTAGCATCGGCTTGTACCAGTTTTGAACCTCTAAAGTCGATGACCGTGCATCGGTTGTTTACTTCTATTGGCCGATTTCATGTATCGGCCCCCATATCTCACTATCCATCATCCCACGTGCTTGGGAACTACATAATAATTTTTTTTTATTGGCCGATTTCGTGTATCGGCACCCATATCTCATTGTCCATCATCCCACATACTTGGGAAATATTTCTTGAGATGCTGACCGTTGACAGCCACTGGGAATTTCACGCCGTCCAGTTCTTCCAGCATATACGCGTTTCCTCTTAAAACCTGATCGACCCTGTATGGCCCGTGCCAATTTGGAGACCATTTACCATATGCTGCATCCTTAGTCCCTAATGGCAACACCGCTTCCCATACCAGATCGCCAACGTGAAACTCCTTCGGTCTCACCTTCTTGTTGTACGCACGAGCTACCTTGGCCTTGTTTTGTTTGATTCTCTCAAGCGACCATAGCCTAAGCTCAGTCAGATCCTCAACGCTGTCACTCATCAGGGTCGCATATTCTTCGATCGTTAGATCGTTCTGAAAAGTGACACGTCTCGAACCAGCCGTAATTTCCCAAGGCAATACGTCTTCTTGTCCATAGACTAGATGGTACGGCGAGGTTTTTATTGCTCCATGACATGACATGCGATAAGCCCATAAAGCCTCTGACAAAACCTCGTGCCAACGCCTAGGGTGCTCATCGATTTTCCTCTTGATCAGCTTGATAAGGCTCTGGTTGGACGCTTCAGCTTGCCCATTTGCTTGAGCATAGTATGGAGATGATCGAATCAGCTTAATCCCAGTGTCCTCACAGAACTTTCTGAACTCGTGAGTAGTGAAGACCGAACCTCCATCGGTCGTGATAGTCTGGGGAATCCCAAACCTATGAATGACGTGTTCTTTCACAAAATTGACAACATCCTTTGAACTTACTGACTTCATAGGGACGGCTTCCACCCACTTGGTGAAATAATCTGTAATGGCCAAAATCCACATGTGGCCTTTGCTTGACGGAGGATTGATCTTGCCGATCATATCCATGCCCCAACCTTGGAACGGCCAAGGCTTGATGATGGGGTTCATCGCTGACGCGGGTACCATCTGGATTTTTCCAAATTTCTGACATGCTTGACACCCTTTGTAGTACTTAAAACAGTCCTCAAGCATGGTAGGCCAATAAAACCCTGATCGCCTGATCAACCACTTCATCTTGTGAGCTGATTGGTGAGTTCCACAGGCGCCTTCGTGTACCTCGTGTAGGAGCCGACTGGCCTCGACTGTCCCCAGACATTTGAGCAATAACCCTTCCAGAGTTCTGTAAAACATGTCGTCCCCAATGAGCACATACTTCATGGCCTTGTACCTTATCCGTTTAGGTGCCCCCCGAGCCGAATCCTTCAAGTAATTGAAGATATCGGCTCTCCAGTCGTCTGCGTCCAGGAACTGTACCTGAACATCGGCTCCCTCTGCTACGTCCTTATAGCCTGAAGCCATTTGTGCAAGATCATTCGCCTCGGTATTCTGCGACCGCGGGATCCAGGTGAAGTTTTATGTACCGGAACTGTGCCATCAGCTCACGGCATTGCATCCATAATGGGAAGAGCGACTCGCTCTCACACTTGTATTCCTCCGTGAGTTGAGAAATCACCAGCTTGGAGTCTCCAAAAATTTCCACTGCTTCTGCTCCAGCTTCGATGAGCAACTCCATTCCCTTGCGTATCGCCTCATACTCAGCGACGTTGTTGGTGCGAGGGCAGATAACCTGATAGAGAAGGAAAATGTTGCCCCCCGGGGCGACACGAGTAGCATGCCGATACCGCACCCATCGTCACAAACCGATCCGTCGAAGAACATAGCCCACGCTCGTATAGACAGTGCCGCTATATTGGTGTTGATCCTTTCAGCGATAAGGTCGGCCAATGCCTATCCCTTAACTGCTTTCGCGGGTTGATACCGGATGTCAAACTCCGATAATGCAAACATCCATTTGCCCAGCCGGCCTTTTAACATAGGAGCCGACAGCATGTGATTTATGACGTTCGATTTGCAGATGATGACAATCTCTGCTGATAGCAAAATGTGGCGCAGCTTGGTGCAGGTGAAAAACAGGCAGAGGCACAACTTGTCGATCTCAAGATACCTTGTCTCTGCATCCAGCATCCTTCTGCTGATGTAAAATACAACTCGCTCCAGCCCATCATAAACTTGCACCACCACTGAGGCGATGGACGTGTCAGCTACTGACAAGTAAATGTAGAATGGCCTATCTGGCTGGGGTGGAACCAAGACTGGCGGCTTCGTTAAATATTCTTTGATTTCGTCGAAGGCTCGTTGTTGTTCTGTTCCCCAGCGGAACTCCTCGTCAGATCTAATTTTTACCAGTCCCATGAACGGCTCTATCCTACCTGACAGATTGGAGATGAACCTTCTGACGAAGTTGATCTTGCCGATGAGAGACTGTAGCTCTTTCTTCGTGGTAGGTGGCTTCATTGTTCGCACTGCCTCTTGACTTTTCAGGCCGATCTCAATCCCGCGTTCATGGACCAAGAAACCCAAGAACTGACCGGCCGTTACGCCGAAGGCACATTTCTTTGGATTCATCCGTAGGCCGAATTTTCTTGTTCGGTCCAGGACTCGTTGTAGATCGCCCAAGTGTCCTTCTACTGAGGCAGACTTGACCACTACGTCATCGATATAAATTTCCACCAGCTTGCCGATCAGATCATGGAAAATGTAGTTCATGGCTCTTTGGTACGTGGCACCAGCATTCTTCAGTCCGAACGTCATGACAACGTATTCAAACAACCCCACCGAGCCTGGCACTCTGAACGCAGTCTTGTGTATGTCTTCTGGAGCCATGAAAATTTGGTTGTAACCGACATTGCCGTCCATGAAGCTCAAGATCTTATGGCCAGCTGCTGCGTTGATTAACGTTTCTGCCACTGGCATTGGATACTCATCTTTTGGGGTAGCTCTATTGAGGTCCCGAAAATCTATGGCGACACGCCAACGGCCGTCCTTTTTCTCTACAGGTACGATACTAGAAATCCACTCAGCATACTTGCATGGCCTGATTAAATCGTCTGTCAACATTTTCTTGATCTCCTTCTTGACTTCTTCCAGAATTTCGGCCTTCATCTGTCGTTCCCGCTGCTGGAATGGCTGAAATCCTTTTTTAAGCGGGAGTCGATGCTCAATGATGCTCCTGTCTAGCCCGGGCATCTCTGTATAGTCCCAGGCGAAGCAGTCTGGATATTTTTTCAACAGGGCTATCATCGGACCCCGCAGGTTCGGATCCAACTTTTTGCTGATAAATGTTGGTCGTGGCTTATCCCCAGGACCAATGTCGATTTCTTCTAGTTCATCAGCAGATGCAAATCCATACCCTAGCTTTCCGTCACCTGTCAAATCGATGCTAAGCACAGGGCAAACAGTAGGTGAGGTTAACAAAAATAATTTGGGCCGATTGCCTGAATCGGCCCCCTTTTTGATTGCATCAGTCAAGGACGGTCTACACCTTATGGTTTTACAATGGCTGGGAATCTCCCTGCTACGACTGCATGATCTGCTCGTCGTAAGATTGCTGCTTTTTATTTTTTGTGGCCGATCGCAGGGATCGGCCGTACCACGTACCGTCGTGGACCTTGCTACTCTGTCAGGCCGGTGGATAAGACCAGCCTCACCCCGTTTTTTGTAGCCTCAATGCATTCACAGCCGTCTAGATTGATTCCAGAGATCGGCTCTTGGTCCTCTGCTTCCCAGACGTTCATGCCAGCAATGGAGAACTCGACGGAATCGTCTGCATGAATGACCTCCACCTCATCTCCATCCCACTGTATTAGACACTGGTGCATCGTGGATGGGATGCAGCAGTTAGCATGAATCCAATCTCTCCCTAACAGGACAGCGTAGGTGCTTTTGCTGTCCACGACGAAGAATGACGTAGGGATGGTTTTTCTGCCCACGGTCAGATCCACGTTCAGTACGCCTTGCGTTTCTGAAGTCTGGCCGTTGAAGTCGCTTAAAGTGACGTTGGTTTTGATCAGATCTGCAGTGGAGCGTCCCAGACGCCGTAGCATGGAGTATGGCATTATGTTGACTGCCGCTCCGGTGTCCACTAACATCTTGCTGACGGGTTGCCCATTGATGTAACCTCGTAGGTACAGGGCTTTCAGATGTTTGTAACCCTTCTCACGTGGCTTCTCAAAGATAACTGGCCGTGGGCCGCAGTCGAACTGTGCCACTGGTAGCTCGTTGGTTCTTGGCGCGCAGAACTCTGACGGAAGTATGAATACCATGTTTGTGCCAGCCGATGTCTTTGCATCGGCTTTTACCGTTTTGGGGCGCCATTCTTTCCTTTTCGGGTGATCTTCCGTTTCCAAGGTCTGCCTAATCTTAACGGCCAGATCGGGCCGTGCTTTCTTTAGAGCGTGGAGATACTGCGCTTCGGCTTCCTCCAAGTTACGCAGCCGCTGCACTCTACGCTTTTGGATGTGTCTGAGTCCGTCGGGACACCACCTTGGACGGTGATACCTGTCTTTCTCTTTGTCATCCATTGGCTCCTTGAGACCTTGTGCTCGAGACAACTCCCCGCGTCGGCTCTGAGGTGGGAGAGGCCCTAGGCGCTTCAACACTGACACTGGCTCCGTGTCCTCCTCCTGCTGTCCGCATTCCGGGCAGTTATCGATCGTAGGCAATCGGCTCATTCCCGCATCCCAGCAATACTTGAAGAACGGACAACCCCAATGTTTGTCTGCGCCTTCCTTTTCTTTTGACGGTCCCCTAGCGAGGTGCTCATATCCTTCATCTTCTCCGTCGCGACGGCGACGTTGGTCATACTGACGCTCATACTTGTTAAGGAGATGCGTGGAATGTGGTTTCTGATATCGCACACTTTTCACTTGTTCCTCAGTTAAGTACCGCCTGTCGTCGTAGCTGGGCCGGTCGCGTGGACCAGCCTCCTGTTGGAGATATGCCCAAGAGGCAATAATAAAGTGGTTATTATCATATCTTCACACTTATGATAAATGTTTACATACCATGCTATAATTGTATTAAACGGAAACATTAATACTTGTGTGATTTGTAAACTAAAACAAGAGTCCCTAGTAAAGCCTCTTGTTAAACTAGCTTGTTGGTTAATATATGATCATGGTTTCCTGATCATGAACATAGAGATGTTATTAACAACAGGGTCATATCATTAGGAGAATGATGTGATGGACATACTCCTATAGATAAGCGTAGCATAAAGATCAAGTCATTTCATTAGTTCAATTGCTATATGCTTTCTGATACATAGTAACCTAATTCCTTCGACCATGAGATCATGCATATCACCTTTACCGGATGGATGCTTTGATGTCATCAAACACCACACCGTAACAGGGTGGCTATAAAAGTGGCATTGAGTGTTCGGAAAGTATTGGTTGAGACACATGGATCAAGAGTGGGATTTGTCCATCCATATGACGGATAGATATACTCTGGGCCCTCTCGGTGGAATGTCATCCAATTAGCTTGCAAGCATGTGACTGGCTCACAAGGGATCACATATCACGGGAACGAGAAAAGAGTACTTATCGGTAACGAGGTTGAACTAGGTATGCAGAGATACCGACGATCATAACCTCGGATGAGTAAAGTATCGTGAGACAAAGGGAAATTGGTATCGTATGTAAGTGGTTCATTCGATCGCAAAGTAATCGTAGAAATATGTGGGAGCCATATGAATTTCTAGATTCCTCTATTGGTTATTGTTCGGAGAAGTGTCTCGATCATGTCCGCATAATTCACGAACCGTAGGGAGACACACTTAAGGATTCGACGTTGTTTGAGTAGTTATGGTATTATGAGAAAGAGACCGAATGTTGTTCGGAGTCTCGGATGGGATCCGGGATATCACGAGGTGATCCGGAATGGTCCGGAGAATAAGATTCATATAAGGAAAGTCCCGTTTCGGAGTTGCGGAATGATTCCGGTGTTTTCATCGGGAATGTTCTAGAAGGTTCCGGATTGTCCGGCACTCCGGGGGGGAAGGGGTACATGAATGTGTCATTACATATTGGAATGATTGCATCGTGTACTAAGTGTTCTTGCTGTCCCAAATAAAGGATTAAATTGAATCCTAAAACAGAAAAGTCAAATGTCCAGTTTGAAAGTCAAACGGCTAAAACAAGAAACTGTGGGAAACAAGCAAGAGGAGTTGGAACCAACTTGGAGGAGGAGTTTCTCTCCTCCAAGCCGGCGGCCAGCCCTAGGCCGAGTTGGGGAGGGATTCCCTCCCTCCCTGGCGCGCCAAGCCCCCTCCCATCTATATAAGGAGGGGCAGGGCTCCCCTCCTAGAACACACAAGTTCCTATCTTCTACCTCCGGTTTAGAGCCGTTTCGGTTTAGAGCTTCTAATTGCTTTAGCCTTCGGTTTAGAGCCTTCTAATTGGTTTAGAGCCTTCTAATTGGTGTGTCTAATTACTAGACCACTAATAGCCTCTCTCATACTCCACCATACTCGCTCCGGCTTAAGACGAAGCCCTGCGGGATCTCCCCTCTACTTCCGGTACCACGCCGTTGTGCTGCCGGAATCGCGAGGAGAGTGCTACAACCTCCGCTGCCTGCTGGAACAAGGGAGAAGAAGGTCTTCGTCGAGTACCGAACGTGTGACCGACTGCGGGAGCGCTGCCAGAACGTGGCGCCGGAAGGATCGTCTACGCGATCTTGAGATCGAAAAGAGTACGACTACATCACCCACGAGAATCTGCTCTCGTTAACCGCTTTGGAATCTTCGAGGGTAAGTTATTCCATCGACTCGTTGCTACAATCTAGTAGATAGATCTTGGCTTGTTTGTTTGTATGCGATAGAAATTTTTTGTTTTCCATGCTACGAACCCCTACAGTTGGTATCAGAGCCGTGTCTATATGTAGATCTGTTGCACGAGTAGAACACAATGGTCATTGTGGGCGTTGATACTTTTATTATCGATTGCTTCTTGTGTACTTTGCATCTTGCGGTATGTTGGGATGAAGCGGCCCGGGCTAACCTTACATGACATCGTTCATGAGACTTGCTCCACGCTTGACATGCAACTTGTATTGCATAAGTGGCTTTGCGGGTGCCTGTTTCTCCTAGCATAGTTAAGATCCAATTTACAACGGGTGATTAACAATACTAGTATCAATGTTGTGGTTCTTGTTCGTAAGTTAGAACGACACTTATTGAAAGCCCCAAACCACGTAAAATATGCAAAGAAAGTAGAGGCGTCTAACTTTGTTTTGCAGGGGTGTGCAGTGATGTGATATGGCCATGATTGTGATTATATTTGATGTATGCAATGTTCCTTATTGTAAGTTGGCAACCGGCAGGAGCCATATGGTTGTCTTTAATTTCTGTTAAGACCCGCGTGTCTATTCAAAGTAGTTGTAATAGTTGAAGCCGGTGGACGACAACCATGGAGCAGCGTCATTGACCTTGATGCAATACCGGTGATGATGGAGATCATGTTCGTGCTTGAAGATGGAGATCGGAAGCACAAGAAGAAAGGCCATATCATATCACATATTATGAATTGCATGTGATGTTAATCCTTTATGCATCTTGTATTGCTTAGTAGACGACGGTAGCATTATAAGATGATCCCTCATGCACATGAATTTCAAGTCATAAAGTGTTCACCCTTAGTTGGCACCGTTGCTAAAGCTTGTTGTTTCGAAGCACCACGTGATGATCGGGTGTGTTAGATTCCGCAAGTGTATACAACGTGGGCAAGCCAGATTTGCTCATGCGGAAGCTAAGGTTTGATCTTGACGAGCCTAGCATGTACAGACATGGCCTCAGGAACACGGATTACCGAAAGGTAGAGCATGAGTCATATAGTAGATATGATGAACATGTTGATTGTTCGCCATTGAAGCTATATCAACTCTCGTGATGATCGGTTTTGATGTGGTGGATTTGGTTCGTGTGATCACTAAAACAATGTGAGGGATATTGTTTTGAGTGGGAGTTCACCTAGATTAATTTAATTATTAATTAGAACTCAATTTATCATAAACTGAATCAAAGTGAATTTGCATAGTTGTTGTAGTCATTGGCATCCGTTTACCACCTTGCGCTTAGTTATAATTGAGATGATAGAACTATAGAATTCTGGTTAGTTACTTTACGAACTGGTATCGTATTGTTTTGAAGTGTTAATCTAAAGTTTAAAAGTCCTATTGCAAACTTTCAGTAAGTTCCGGTTACTCCATGAAGTTTAATAATTGGTATTAAAACAAGAGTAACAGTTCCAAGTGTTAGTGTATAAGTATCATGTTTGTCTCCATGATTCTTGATATTCAAAGGATTCTCTTAATATCAAGGTTATCTAGGATCTGAAAGAGTTGTTTCAGAAACCATGATGTGTGGAAGATATTGAGATATCTGAAACGAAGTTTTGGTTGGAACATGATAGAGTATAATATGGCAAAAGTCATGTTCTCATATTTTATGAGAATTTGCAAAAGGTTGGAGACACTAGTTGTCCCAATCCACCAAAAGGTTTTGGATAGCAACATTATACTCGCGATTCACCATTATAAGCTAAAGGTAGCTTGATCATGGAAGATTCCATGATAAGGATGAATAATTGATGTAGGTAAAATGTTTATTACACCAAGAGATTGCTAACGAAAGGAATTTGAAAGAACACCAAACATTTGATGATGGTGATCTACTTCAAAGTGCAAGTCCAAAGACATTGGTATTTAACTATACACGCTTTGGACTATGTGTCATATGTATGACTCCACTATTGATATTGATAGATTCTTTCAAACAGAAAAGGAAATACTGAAAGAGAATCTCATAAATATATGGCAGAAAAGAAAAGACTAGAATTGTTCAGTTTAAGTATATAGATGATATACATGTTATGGCTATATTCTTTGCTTATTAAACAATGTGGTTCTTAAGTATTTGATACTGAATTTGTTGGTATGAATCGTCATACAAAACAACAGAATTCATGAACTACAGTGGCCTAAGTAATTAGCAAAAGAATATGTGATGATGTTCATCGAGAACAAATAAAGGGTTATTGTGTTGCTCGTTAAACATCAAAGCTTGCCTTCAAGATTTGTTTTATCAGGTGTTATGAGAACAAAAGGGTTGTTCAAATAATTGTCGTAATCCATAAAAGATGGATGATTCACAAATCTCGTTGGAAAAATCACATCCATAAAGCTAATGCTAAAGATGTCGAAAGACAAATTGATTGAAAGATCACTTAGGAAGTGACATCGCAGTTTAAATTATATTGGAAAGAAAACATGAAGAAACTCCATATGGATGGAATTTTGGAGTCTATTTGATTTTGATAAAATGACACTTGTGAAACTTTCCTAGAGATAATTAAAACTTCGTTCATAGGCAAAAAGGGAACGAATGACTATCTTATTGGAACTTGTACATATTGTTATACGAAATCCATTATGTGTAGTCAAGAGCGATGGATTTCAACTTCATATGTTTTCTCCAAAATTTGAGTGAATATATGAATATTTACTTAATAAGGATGAAGTGTGAAATATTTGAAAAATTCAAAGATTTTCAAGATGAAGTGCAAAATCATTGTAACAAGAATATAAATAGTTTATTATAAAGATCATAAAGGAAGATATTTGAGTTACAAAGTTTAGCATAATACCTAAGATTTATGGAATCGTTCCGTGGATTTGCATTTTCCCGAAACACCATAAGAGTATGGAGCATTCGAGATATGTAATTAAACCTTGTTTGACATGGTAAGATCGAAGGTGTAATTCATAAAACTGCCATTGTATTTTAAAGATTAAAAGCTTTAGAGATTACCGTTTTTCCACTGAAAAGAGCTCCATCATAATCCGTTGAAACGACACCATATGTTATGGTTTGGGATAAAACCCAAGTAGTCCTTTCTTAAACATTGGTATGCTATACATAAGAAATATGTTTGCAACCAAAGTCGGATGAACCTGTCTTTGTTAAGTATTCCTCCATAACACCGGAGACAAAAGTGTTTGTCGCTTAGAACGTCAAGTTTCTTTGAGAAGGAATTTTTCGTGAAAAGTTAAGTGGGAGGACAATAGAACTTTGATAAGGTTAAAAGAACCTTAGCTATATGTGCAGAGTTGCGCAGCGCCGAAAAGTATTCCGGAGGCAACAACAATGCTCATGGCTCACGAGCCTCAAAGGTTGTGGTCACGGAGATCTAAGTTCCTATTGAAACAAGTAGGTCAAGTAAACAATCAAATACCAAGATTTGAGGGTTGAATCATTATTTGAGAATAATGAACGTACTACATGCAAAGAAGCGATGATGAGCCCTGACTCCGTCATATGGCTTGAAGCCATAAAATCCGTGATAGTTCCATACACGAGAAATCAAGTTTTGAATTTGAAGGACCCTCGAGAAAGGTGTAAGACCTTACAGTCGTGTTTGGATCTATAAAGAAATAGACATGGATGTTTTACATCTATGAAATAGTCGACATGTTGGGAAAGAGTTCACAACAATGTTCAAGGGTTGACTATGACAAGATTTGATCTTTCATAGTGATATTTAGTCTAGACGGATTAATGTAGCAACCACTACATATAATTTTGTTATATGATAGTTGAATAAACAAAACAAG
The DNA here is from genome assembly GCA_910589765.1 of Avena atlantica. Classification (NCBI taxonomy): domain Eukaryota; kingdom Viridiplantae; phylum Streptophyta; class Magnoliopsida; order Poales; family Poaceae; genus Avena; species Avena atlantica. The sequence goes on from OU342736.1 coordinate 421,364,046, forward strand.
TTCTTCTAATAGAATCGTTACCTAGGACATGTGCATAACACGGTCCATAGGGTTTTGTTAAATCAAAGGATGCTAAAAGCATATGAAAACTTCAATGGTTGAAGTGAGCATCGCGGAGTTGGAATCTTCACAATGATGAAATTGTTAAAAGAGTTTAAATTCATCAGAGACAATGAAGATGCTTGCATTTGCAAGAAATTAAGTGGGAGCGCTAAGACATATTTCTAATACATCATGTAGGAGACATATTGTTGATTGGAAATAATGTATCTTTTATTAACACATATTAAGAATTTCATCCTGATGAAAGACTTAGGCAAAACCCAAATATTTGGCATCAATAGACGCTAATATGGTTGTGCCAGAAGTACATAGACGAGATATTGAATGAGTTCAATATATAGAAACTACAAGAAAGGTTCTTGTCGCACAGAAAGGATTGAATAAGTTCAATATTGATGATATATTCAAGTGTATTGACATTTGGTAAGTGAAACAAAGATTCAAGTATAGGTTGATACTTGATGTATGAGATCACAAAAGGTATTTATATCAATCATGCTGTGATGTGTACAAATCCAGATATGTCCTATGCTCTAAATGTTGTGAGCATATACCAGAATGATTCGTAAGATGATCATTGGACAATAGTAAGGATATTCTTATGATCTTTTGGAAGAACTAAGAATATATTGTTTGTAGAAGTGACAAATAGATGGTTAGTTCATTGTAAAAGTACTACATTGATACTAGTTTTGTCACAAAGTACAAATTGAGTTTATCTCAATCTAAACTAAGGGTGGCACAATATAATGGAAAGTAAGTTCCATAATGGATTTGGATGAGTTCCAAAGTTAAGACATTGTGACAGATACTACAACAAAAGGCTAAGTATATGACTGCTATTATAGCAGCTAAAGAGGGCATTTGGGTCAAGTAGTTTGTTATCAAACTAGGTGTAGTTCATAGCGGGATAATACTATGAAGATATATTGTACGACAATATTATCAACATGTTTTAACCCCAAAGAACTGAAGGTCACACCGAAAGACCAAATTTATACAAAGCCATCTCATTAGAGAATGAGTGATGCGTAGAGACGCAAAGACATGCAATTACACACGGACCTGGAAGTGTCAGATCCGGAGATCAGTTGACCACTAGCGAACGTGTACTTACAACACCGGAAAGCCATAGGTGTTATATACACAAAGGTTTGAAACTAGATTATTGACTCTAGTGCAAGTGGGAGACTGTTGGAGATATGCCCAAGAGGCAATAATAAAGTGGTTATTATCATATCTTCACACTTATGATAAATGTTTACATACCATGCTATAATTGTATTAAACGGAAACATTAATACTTGTGTGATTTGTAAACTAAAACAAGAGTCCCTAGTAAAGCCTCTTGTTAAACTAGCTTGTTGGTTAATATATGATCATGGTTTCCTGATCATGAACATAGAGATGTTATTAACAACAGGGTCATATCATTAGGAGAATGATGTGATGGACATACTCCTATAGATAAGCGTAGCATAAAGATCAAGTCATTTCATTAGTTCAATTGCTATATGCTTTCTGATACATAGTAACCTAATTCCTTCGACCATGAGATCATGCATATCACCTTTACCGGATGGATGCTTTGATGTCATCAAACACCACACCGTAACAGGGTGGCTATAAAAGTGGCATTGAGTGTTCGGAAAGTATTGGTTGAGACACATGGATCAAGAGTGGGATTTGTCCATCCATATGACGGATAGATATACTCTGGGCCCTCTCGGTGGAATGTCATCCAATTAGCTTGCAAGCATGTGACTGGCTCACAAGGGATCACATATCACGGGAACGAGAAAAGAGTACTTATCGGTAACGAGGTTGAACTAGGTATGCAGAGATACCGACGATCATAACCTCGGATGAGTAAAGTATCGTGAGACAAAGGGAAATTGGTATCGTATGTAAGTGGTTCATTCGATCGCAAAGTAATCGTAGAAATATGTGGGATCCATATGAATTTCCAGATTCCTCTATTGGTTATTGTTCGGAGAAGTGTCTCGATCATGTCCGCATAATTCACGAACCGTAGGGAGACACACTTAAGGATTCGACGTTGTTTGAGTAGTTATGGTATTATGAGAAAGAGACCGAATGTTGTTCGGAGTCTCGGATGGGATCCGGGATATCACGAGGTGATCCGGAATGGTCCGGAGAATAAGATTCATATAAGGAAAGTCCCGTTTCGGAGTTGCGGAATGATTCCGGTGTTTTCATCGGGAATGTTCTAGAAGGTTCCGGATTGTCCGGCACTCCGGGGGGGAAGGGGTACATGAATGTGTCATTACATATTGGAATGATTGCATCATGTACTAAGTGTTCTTGCTGTCCCAAATAAAGGATTAAATTGAATCCTAAAACAGAAAAGTCAAATGTCCAGTTTGAAAGTCAAACGGCTAAAACAAGAAACTGTGGGAAACAAGCAAGAGGAGTTGGAACCAACTTGGAGGAGGAGTTTCTCTCCTCCAAGCCGGCGGCCAGCCCTAGGCCGAGTTGGGGAGGGATTCCCTCCCTCCCTGGCGCGCCAAGCCCCCTCCCATCTATATAAGGAGGGGCAGGGCTCCCCTCCTAGAACACACAAGTTCCTATCTTCTACCTCCGGTTTAGAGCCGTTTCGGTTTAGAGCTTCTAATTGCTTTAGCCTTCAGTTTAGAGCCTTCTAATTGGTTTAGAGCCTTCTAATTGGTGCGTCTAATTACTAGACCACTAATAGCCTCTCTCATACTCCACCATACTCGCTCCGGCTTAAGACGAAGCCCTGCGGGATCTCCCCTCTACTTCCGGTACCACGCCGTTGTGCTGCCGGAATCGCGAGGAGAGTGCTACAACCTCCGCTGCCTGCTGGAACAAGGGAGAAGAAGGTCTTCGTCGAGTACCGAACGTGTGACCGACTGCGGGAGCGCTGCCAGTACGTGGCGCCGGAAGGATCGTCTACGCGATCTTGAGATCGGAAAGAGTACGACTACATCACCCACGAGAATCTGCTCTCGTTAACCGCTTTGGAATCTTCGAGGGTAAGTTATTCCATCGACTCGTTGCTACAATCTAGTAGATAGATCTTGGCTTGTTTGTTTGTATGCGATAGAAAATTTTTGTTTTCCATGCTACGAACCCCTACACCTCCTCTCTTACTCTGCCGCGAGAGCGACCGCCTTCCTCCTTGTACGTCCCATGGTGGTACCCTGGTCCTGCCATGTTGACATCGAACGCGAAATCCAACTGGCGCCTCGTGGAGTGGCTGTGTTCTACCATGTTGACGCCGGGGAACGGGTTGGTGTCTACTTTCATGGCGAATTGCCCCAGGATGAGACGGCCCTGCTCTATCGCCGTTTGGATCTGGCGACGTAGCTCTTTGCAGTCATTGGTGGTGTGGGTGAACGAGTGGTGCCACTTGCAGTATGGTCTTCCGTTCATCTCTTGAGCCGTAGGGATTTTGTGGCCTTCGGGTAACTTCAGCTGCTTTTCTTTCAGCAGTAAATCGAATATTTGCTCAGCTTTGCTCACATCGAAGTCGAACCCTTTTGCAAGCCCTTGCTGTTTCACCCATTTGCAGGATACGGGATCTGCCCCCCGAGCCCATTCAGCCACGGCCACCTCCTAGTCTTGCGTGGGGTCTTCTTCTTCTGTATCGACCAGGCCTATCGGACGTTTGAACTTGTCCTGGTACAACTCGGGGTGGCGCTGCTCATACATCGTCAGCTTCTGGGCCATGTGCGCCAACGAGTTGTACTCTACTTGGAATGCCAGATCTTTGATGGGTGCTGCGAGACCCAACGGTGCCAGCTCGACTGCTTCCTTCTCAGTTAACCGAGCTGAGTAACATCGGTTCTTGACAGTCCTGAAGCGTTGGATGTACTCGGCTACCGTTTCTCCTCGCTTTTGCCGCACCTGTGCCAGGTCTGCAATGCCAGCCTCGGTAGCTTCTGAATGGTACTGAATGTGGAACTGCTCTTCCAGTTGCTTCCAAGTCTGGATCGAATCAGGTGGCAGCGAAGTGTACCACCCAAAAGCTGGTCCTGTCAAAGATTGCGCAAAGAACCTTACGCGCAACTGATCTGATGCGGATATCATGCCTAACTGTGCCAGATATCGGCTCACGTGCTCGATCGAGCTCGACCCTTCTGACCCGCTAAATCTCGAGAACTCAGGGAGCCGATACTTGGGTGGCAGCGGGATCAGGTCAAACTCGTTGGGGTACGGCTTTGAATAGCCGATTGTCCTTCTCTTTGGCACGAAGCCGAACTGGTCTCTCAAGATGGTACGGATTTGTTCCGTCGTTTGGGCTGCAGGGGCTAGATGCTCATTACTCGTTCCAGTGGCATACTTGGCTAGCCACGCCTGTTTGTCGGCGTCCATCCCAGAGATTCCTGCTCCAGAAACACCTGCTCCCGAAGCCCCTGCTCCAGAAACTCCTGCCCCAGCAATCCCTCCGGTTGCAATCTGGTTCGTGCGCGTCAAGCTGTTGCAGTCTGGCACGTAGGTGCACACGTATCCATGTGGGATTTCTTTAGGTGGTTCACACAGGAATTGGCAATCGCCAGGGTCGCCTCCGACCTTGTAGACGACGTACGCCGGTGCCCCTGGTGGCTCTGGAGCTGCAAGTGTGAATGGCAGCGGTGGCCTGGCCTGGAGCGGTCTTTCTCCCTAGTGAGTCCCCAGAGTGGGCCCCGACGGAGAGTACTGATGTTTCATGCGCGAACTGCGATCCGTTCAAAAGCGTTTACCAAGCTCTTAGAATGGCGGTGAAGAGAATGAGCCACCATGTAGTTGACTTCCTGGCGCAGAGCTCTGGTGCGCTCCTCTGAAGGAACAGACAGATCCACCTCATCAAGAGCACCCTCGGGTGAGAACCCTTTCCACCTGATGCCATGCTTACGGGTCCTCTCAAAAGAGCCGATGAGATCGGCTTCGAAGAGAGCTTTGACGTCATCATACTTCGCCTTGTGCTCATCCGGCAGCTCATCGTACGTGACCGGTCTGTTGTCCATCGCAGCGTCGGATGTTGATGTAGACGTTGTTGAATGTCCCACCGGGCGTGCCAGAATGTGTTGCCTACCAAAACCCACCGGCGAGCAGCGACGGGCAACACGAAGAGCCGGGAGGCTCCCAGAACTGCTGGTGGGCCCTGGTCCCTCGGGCAACGGCCCGCAAAACTCTGGCACACGTCCTGGCTTGGTTCGAGGGCGTGCCACCTGACCTATACCTGATCAGGAAGGTGAAAGATTGCTTCGATTGGTTTCCTGCATGGCAAACAAACATATGTAAAATTCAAGCCGTAACCGGCTTCCAGGTTTCCCTGTGAATCGGCTCCTAGAGCCGATTATCCCATGGTTCTGCATTGGATTTATTATAACATGGGGTTTTGCTTCATCAATACAAGTTAAATCGATCTACGACAGTTTAACGTTTTCACTACATGATCGGAACATCCTACACGTAATTGAGCCTGGTAGATACAAACGATAATAGAAAACTAATCCTAGAGAAGGCCTAAAAACCAACGTAGCGTTAATTCCCGGAACACCCCCTCTTGGATTGGTAAACCATATCTTACATACTACTGGACCGTTCAACCCGTTTGCAAGGCCTGATCATGTGGATATCAAACTAAACCTTGGAGAATAAGGCACAACTATAACAGATCAAATCGACTTAAATAAAGATCAAGCAAGATGCCACCCTTACACCCGGGAAAAGGTGCAAAGGCGGCGAGATAGCTAGAGGTAGCATAACTAAACAATCATAGCGAAAAGTACTGATGCTAACCCAAACAAATCTATGATAATAGTGTTACTCGCCATCAACAAGGCTTCAGTACGAGTAACACCAGATAACGCATAAGCAGATACTGCCTAGATCGCAAGATGCGATCTAGGCAGCATGGCACTTACCCGAGAAAAACCCTAGAAACAAGGGGTGGCGATGCGACGAGATTGTGTTTGTTGTGAATGTGATTGTCCTCCTTTTCTTGATAACCCTAGGTACATATTTATAGTCCGGAGACTTTCTATCTTTGGAATAACTCTACAACTCTATCTTTACCTAAACTGAAACGAAACCTAAACTGAAACGAAACCTACTATGATACAAGATACACGGGCAATTTAGCCCAAATCCACGCACAAGGCCGATTCAACAACACGTTGAATATACGTATCTTCCAAGCCCATCTTGATCACGGCCCAACTCCTCCTTTGGCCAAAATATGGCGATAACAGCAGCATACTGGGACAGGACACTGTAGGTGAGAACAACAGCAGCACGAGCATCCTCATCGACCCACTGAGTGTAGGCAGTCAGAGCATGGAGATAGGACACGAGATCAGTAGAGTACTGCTTGAACTTCAGGTCATAAGCAGCAACAGCACTATCATCAACACTCTGATCAGCATCTTTGACCTCCTGAGAAGCATCAACTCCAAAAACAATCGGCGTCGACGGAAGAGGAGCCACGGGAGTAGGGGGACACGACGGGCAGGGGACCTCGCCGGAGAGCACACCCCAAAGACGGAGACTGCGCATGTGAACGCGCATAAAGGCAGCGAAATCAGGATAATTCGCGCCATCGAAGATCACCTGGCAGCGAGGAATCACAACATAGCCCGATGCAGAAGACATCTCTCTCTCAATTTTTTTTTTGAGGTCAACTCTCAGATTCATTGAGAATTGACGAAGGAATGCAGATCGGGGGGCGAGCTGGGGTCCGTCGGGCGACCAGTAGAAGGGGCGAGCAGATGGAGGCGGTCGGCCGGCGGGGCAGGCGGGCGACGGCGGACGGCCGGCGAGGGAGATGCGGGCCGGACGGGGCAGATCAGATGCGGGCCGGACGGGGGGTCGTCGGGGCCAGCAGACGGAGGCTCGGTCGTCGGGGAGCAGGGCGTTGCTGCAGGTGTGGGCCAGGCAGCAGGGCGTCGCTGCAGGTGCGGGCCAGCAGACGGAGTCGAGGCAGCAGAGCGTCTTGCAGCAGGGAATCGATCTTAATCGATCTTCGGGGAGACAACATGACGTCTTGCAGCAGGGAATCGATCCAGGGAATCAAGTCTTGATCGGATCTGACTGGCGTCGAGAAGGCAGCAAACGGGAATCGAGTCTTGATCGGATCTGAGTGCCGTCGAGTAGGCAACAACGATTTGGATCTCAGGCAAACCCAGATCAGCACACCCAAATCGATCCAGATCTGAAAACGGGGCAAAACGGGCGGCGACCGGCGGCGACAGGGACGGTGGCAGCCGACGAAGTTGCAAGAGAGAGGACGGAGCTAACGTAGCTATAATACCATGTTAGGAATATGCAACTTGTATTCCTCTGGGGGCCAAAGGCCACAATATATAATACAGGTATAGGTATGTGAAGGGTTTCGCAACATAGTAAATCAAAATATTTCTACGGATGCGAACGAGAAAGCCAAGATCTAATCTAGGAGATGCAAACAACGAGACAGATTAGATGAGATCTTCATACCCTTGAAGATTCGCACATCAGAACGTTCGTCGGAACGTGGGTGATGTAGTCGTACTCGCTTCTCCTCCTCGCGATCCGCTCCGATCTAACACCGCAAGTGGCGATGCCTCCGAGAGATGCACACGTGCGGCACCTCGACGTCTCCTCCTTCCTCGGTCCAGCAAGTATGGTGGAGAGACGGATTGGATCTACAACACGAAGGCGCGGTGCAAGTGGTGGAGAGTTTCTGCAACAGGGCTTCGCCTACACGCAGTCGGGAGGGAGAGAGAGAGGAGGGCAGCAGGGCGGCTAGGCTTCAGGGGAAGGTGTGGGGGAGGGGTGGTGCGCCCCCATCCCTCTTTATATAGAGGGGTGGGCGCCAGCCCTAACCCCTCCCCCAAGCCCTAGGTCGGCGGCCAAAGGAGGGAGGAGTGGGGGGGGGGCAAGTTTGCCCCCCCCTTCTAGAAGCTCCCCTAGGGTTTCCCCTTGGTTTGGCCGGCTGGGCCCTATGGGGACTTGTGCCCCTGGCCCAATGCGGCCAGGTCACTCCCTCATAGGCCCATGCCCCCTCCCGGCAGGTGGGGCCACGTTGGTCCCCTTATGAAAGGTTCTAGAAGCTTCTGGTACAATACCGATTAACCCGAAACAATTCCGAACTCCAAAAACTGCATTGCCTTATATGAATCTTATTCTCCGGACCATTCCGGAACCTCTCGTGATGTCCCGAATCACATCCGAGACTCCGAACAAAAACTCATAAACCAATTATCCAATCTATCCTAGCGTCGAGACAAGTTAAGTGTGTGACCCTTCGGGTTCGAGAATGTGCAGACATGATCTTATATCAATAATCAACAGCAGGGTCTGGAAACCCATATTGACTCCCACACATTCATCGATGATCATATAGGATGAACCACGATGCCAGGATTCATTCAATCCCATATATATATTCCCTTCGTCTCGCGATATTTTACTTGCCCGAGATTTGATCGTCGGTACCGTCATACCTAGTTCAATCTCGTTCACAGCAAGTACTTTACTCGTTCTGTAATCCAATATCACTTTGTGATTAACTCCTTAACCACATGCTTGCAAGGGTGTTGATATCGATTACCGAGTGGACCCGAAGTATATCTCTCCAACTTGGGAGGGACAAATCCCATCTCGATACATACAACCCAACAGGTACTTTCCGATCACCTGAGAGGCACCTTTATGATCACCCTCTCATAGGATGACGTTTGATGACCTCAAAGCTTTCTTCCGATGCCAGGGAGTTGTATTATCTCATGGTCTAAGGAATACAATATTTGACATAAGAAAAGCTTTGCAAAGATGAACACGATGACACGATCTAATTGCTCCGCTTAGTTTGGGTATGTCCACCATATCATTCTCCCAATGATATGATCTCATTATTAATCGACAACTCATGTCTATGGTTAGGAAACCTTAACCATCATTAATCAATGAGCTAGTCCATAGAGGCGTACTAGGGACACGGTGTTGTTCACAAACCACACAAGTATTAAAGTTTCCACTTAATACAATTCTAGCATGGAATATAAACTTTATCATGAACAAGAATTATAATAATAACATCTTTATTATTGCCTCTAGGGCATAATTCCAACAGTCTCCCACTTGCACTAGAGTCAATAATCTAGTTTACATTTGGCAACAATCTCACACCCATGGCACTAAGGTGCTGATCATGTTTTACATGTGGAATAGGTTTAGTCAATGGATCTGTGACATTCAGATCTGTATGTACTTTGCTAATCTTCAGATCTCCATCTGCTATATAATCTCGGATTATATGAAACTTGCGGTTGATATGCTTGGTCTTTGGATGATATCTTGGTTCCTTAGCGAGTGCTATGGCGCCAGTGTTGTCACACAATATCTCCAGTGGGTCCAATGCACTTGGAACCACGCCAAGCTCAGTGATGAAGTTCCTGATCCAAACTCCTTCACTTGACGCTTCTGCAACAGCCATGTATTCCGCTTCTACTGTAGATCCCGCGATCACGCTTTGCTTGCAGCTTCTCCAGCTCACAGCTCCTCCAATATAAACGTATCCTGTCTGAGATTTAGAATCATCCTTGTCGGTGTCGAAACTAGCGTCGACGTAACCTTTTATGACGAGCTGTTCATCACCCCCATAGACTAAGAACATTTCTTTAGTCCTATTTAGGTACTTTAGGATGTTCTTCACGGCCGTCCAGTGTTCCACTCCTGGATCACTTTGATATCTGCTCGTCAAACTAAGAGCATTGGACACATCCGGTCTAGTACACAGCATGGCATACATGATAGAACCTATGGCCGAGGCATAAGGCACTTTGCTCATATCCTCTCTATCATTTACCGTAGCTGGACACTGAGCCTTGCTCAATATCTTACCTGACAACATAGGCACTGAACCTTTCTTTGCCTTATCCATTCTGAACCTTTTCAGAACTTTGTCTAGGTATGTACTCTGGCTTAAAGATATCAGGCGTCTTTGTCTATCTCTATAGATTTTGATGCCCAATATATAAGCAGCTTCACCTAGGTCTTTCATTGAAAAACACTTGTTCAAATAACTCTTCACATCGTTAAGCATGTTAATGTCATTTCCAATAATCAATATGTCATCCACATACAGTACCAGAAATGTCACCGAGCTCCCACTCACTTTTTTGTAGATACAAGCTTCATAGCAATTTGGAACAAATCCAAAGCTCTTGATCACTTGATCAAAACGAAGGTTCCAACTCCGAGATGCTTGCTTCAGTCCATAAATGGAACGCTGAAGCTTGCACACTTTATCAGCATCCTTAGGATCGACAAAACCTTCGGGTTGCATCATATACAACTCTTCATCAATGTTTCCATTGAGGAACGCAGTCTTGACATCCATCTGCCATATTTCATAATCATGAAACGCATCAATTGCTAATAAAATCCGAATGGACTTAAACATCGCTACGGGAGAGAAAGTCTCATCGTAGTCAACACCTTGAACTTGCCGAAAACCTTTCGCGACAAGCCGTGCTTTATAGACGGTAACATTACCATCCGCGTACGTTTTCTTCTTGAAGATCCATTTGCACTCAATGGCCTTTCGGTCGCTAGGAGGGTCCACCAAAGTCCATACTTGGTTTTCGCTCATGGATCCCAATTCGGATTTCACGGCTTCTAGCCATTTCTCAGAGTCTGGGCTCATCATCACTTCCTCATAGTTCGTAGGTTCACTGTCTTCTACCAACAAGATAGTCAAGACAGGGTTGCCGTACCACTCAGGAGGGGCACGCGACCTTGTCGACCTGCGACGTTCAGTAGCAGCATCGTCCGAAGCTTCATGATCCTTGTCATTAGCTTCCTCTATTGTTGGTGCAGGCGGCACTGGAACAATTTCAGGTGCTGCGCTACTCTCCAATTCAAGAGAAGGTTCAACAACCTCGTCTAGCTCTACTTTCCTCCCACTCACTTCCTTCGAGAGAAACTCCTTCTCAAGAAAGGAACCGTTCTTTGCAGCAAACACTTTGCCTTCGGTTCTGTGATAGAAGGTATACCCAATAGTTTCCTTAGGGTATCCTATGAAGACGCATTTCTCCGCTTTGGATTCGAGCTTGTCCGGCATCAACTTCTTGACGTAAGTTTCGCATCCCCAAACTTTAAGAAACGACAACTTAGGTTTAGCACAAAACCACAGTTCATACGCTGTCGTCTCGACGGATTTAGATGGTGCCCTATTTAAAGTGAATGCAGCGGTTTCTAATGCATAACCCCAAAATGATAACGACAAATCAGTAAGAGACATCATCGATCGGACCATATCTAATAGGGTTCGATTCTGGCGTTCAGACACACCATTGCGCTGTGGTGTTCCGGGTGGCGTGAGTTGCGAAACGATTCCGCTTGCTTTAAGATGCGTGAGAAAATCATAACTCAAATATTCACCTCCACGATCGGATCGTAGAAACTTAATCTTTCTGTTACGATGGTTCTCCACTTCATTCTGAAATTCCTTGAACTTTTCAAATGTTTCAGATTTATGTTTCATTAAATATATATACCCATATCTACTTAAGTCATCGGTAAAAGTGAGAAAATAGCGATATCCACCGCGCGTCGAAACACTCATCGGTCCGCATACATCGGTATGTATGATTTCCAACAAGTCCGTTGCTCGCTCCATCATACCGGAGAACGGGGTTTTAATCATCTTGCCCATGAGGCATGGTTCGCATGTGTCAAATGATTCAAAATCAAGAGACTCCAAAAGTCCATCAGAATGGAGTTTCTTCATGCGCTTTACAGCAATATGACCTAGACGACAGTGCCACAAATAAGTAGTATTATCACTATCTACTTTGCATCTCTTAGCCTCAATGTTATGGATGTGTGTTTCATCCCTTTCGAGATTTAGAAGAAATAAACCATTCACAACAGGTGCATGACCATAAAAGATGTTACTCATATAAATAGAACAACCATTATTCTCCGATTTAAATGAATAACCGTCTTGCAACAAACACGATCTAGAAATAATGTTCATGCTCAACGCAGGCACATAATAACACTTATTAAGGTTTAAAACTAATCCCGAAGGTAAAACTAAGGAGAGCGTGCCGACGGCCATCACATCAACTCTTGATCCGTTGCCAACGCGCATCGTCACCTCATCCCTCGCAAGCCGCCGTCTATTCCGTAGCTCCTGTTTCGAGTTACAAATATTAGCAACTGAACCAATATCAAATACCCAGGCACTACAACGAGGGCTAGTAAGGAAAACATCAATAACATGTATATCAAATATACCTTTGATGGTGCCAGCATTCTTGTCCGCTAAGTACTTCGGACAGTTGCGCTTCCAGTGACCCTTGTCCTTGCAATAGAAGCACTCAGTGTCCGGCTTGGGTCCAGACTTGAGCTTCTTCTCAGCAGGGGCAACGCGCTTGCCGCCGCCTTTCTTGAAGGGCTTCTTTGCACCCTTACCTTTCTTGAAGGTGGGGGGCTTGTTGACCATCAACACATGATTATCCTTTTTGATGTCCACCTCCGCAGCCTTCAGCTTTGCGAAGAGCTCGGTGATCGTATCAGTGGAACCAATCTGATTGTGAGTCACTACAAAACTTTTGTAGCTGGGAGGGAGTGATTGCAGAACCCTGTCAATCTTGAGCTCCTCTGGAATCTTGCAGTCCAGTTGCTCAAGGCGTTGAGTGTAGCCCGACATCTTAATGGCGTTCTGACTAACGGAACTCCTCCCTCCATCTTGCAGTTAAATAATTTCTCAGAGATCTCATATCTCTCAGAACGGGCCTGAGTCTGAAACATGGTTTTCAGCTCCTCGAGAATCTCAAAGGGCCTGGGATAGTCTTCAAAACGATTTTGAAGGTCCGATTCCATAGCAAACAACATGGTGCTCTTAATCACACCATAATCATCTTTGCGCGACTGATAGACAGCTTTCTCATCAGCCGGCGCATCTACAGTAGGGGCGTCACCTAACGCATTCTCAAGGACATAGTCTTTTTGACCGCCAGAGAGAATGATTCTCAGATTGCGGAACCAGTTGGTGAAGTTAGACCCATTGTTTTTAAGCTTTTCCTTCTCAGCAAAAACGTTGAAGTTGAAGTTGGACTTAGCCATTTGATCTACAATATTTGCAAGTACAAATTAGACTATGTTCATGATAACTAGTTCAACTTTTAATCAAATTACTAGATGAACTCCCACTAAATTCAACATCCCTCAAGTTGTTTAGTGAACATGATCCAAATTCACCACACCTAATCCGATCTTCACGAGAAGAGATGTGGTTTCAATGGTGGACAACGAAGTGTCGATCATATCATTCATATGACTCATGCTAAACCTTTCGGTTCATGTGTTCCGAGGCCATGTCTGTACATGCTAGGCTCGTCAAGTTAGACCCAAGTATTTCCGCGTGTGCAAAACTGGCTTGCACCCGTTGTATGTGAACGTAGAGTCTATAGCACCCGATCATCACGTGATGCTTGGACACGACGAACTTTCGCAATGTTGCATACTTGGGGAGAACACAGTTTTATCTTGATCTTTAAGTGAGGAATCATCTTATAATGCTACCGTCGCGATCTAAGCATAATAAGATACATAAAAGGGATAAACATCACATGCATATAACTTTATGTGACATGGTATAGCCAATCTTCGCGCAATGATCTCCATCTTGTGCGTACCGGCATGATCTCCATGACTCCATCATGATTGCCTCCACCACGAATAGAAACTACAACTATTGCTAACTACTTAGCGATAAAGTGAAACTATTACATGGCGTATAAGAAGTTGACACACATGTCATACACAATTATAAACACAACCATATGGCTCCTGCCGGTCGTGTACTCATCGACATGCAAGTCGTGAAACATTACAAAACATGATCATCGCATACAATATACACATCACATCTTGGGCCATACCATATCACAGAAAACTCTCCCTACAAAAACAAGTTAGACGCATCTACTTTGTTGTTGCATGTTTTACATGGCTTATGGGAGTAGCAAGCTAAGAACGATTCTTACCTACGGAAAGCCACAACGGTGATATTATGGTTGCCAAAATCCGGTGTAAATCCCATGACAACTATAGTGAGAGAAACTGGCATCCACCAGCCGCATGTGTGGAACAAGCCACACGTCAAGTGCGGAGCCGGTCTCGCGAACGATGTCACGTAAGGTTGGCCTGGACCGCTTCAATCTCACTATCCCGCATCATAAGAAGAACACAAACAAGAGGCTTGCAACAGAAAACATCAACACCCGCAACAACCATGTTGCGTTCTACTCGTGAAACACATCTACGCATAGATCTAGCTCTGATACCACTGAAGGGTTTCACAGCATAGTAAATCAAAAAAATTCTACGGATGCGAACGAGAAAGCCAAGATCTAATCTAGGAGATGCAAACAACGAGAGAGATTAGATGAGATCTTCATACCCTTGAAGATTCGCACAGCGGAACGTTCGTCGGAACGTGGGTGATGTAGTCGTACTCGCTTCTCCTCCTCGCGATCCGCTCCGATCTAACACCGCAAGTGGCGATGCCTCCGAGAGATGCACACGTGCGGCACCTCGACGTCTCCTCCTTCCTCGGTCCAGCAAGTATGGTGGAGAGACGGATTGGATCTACAACGCGACGGCGCGGTGCAAGTGGTGGAGAGTTTCTGCAGCAGGGCTTCGCCTACACGTAGTCGGGAGGGAGAGAGAGAGAGGAGGGCAGCAGGGCGGCTAGGCTTGAGGGGAAGGTGTGTGTGTGTGTGGGGGGGGTGGTGGTGCGCCCCCATACCTCTTTATATAGAGGGGTGGGCGCCAGCCCTAACCCCTCCCCCAAGCCCTAGGCCGGCGGCCAAAGGAGGGAGGAGTGGAGGGGGGAGGGGCAAGTTTCCCCCCTTCTAGAAGCTCCCCTAGGGTTTCCCCTTGGTTTGGCCGGCTGGGCCCTATGGGGCCTTGTGCCCCTGGCCCAATGCGGCCAGGGCACTCCCTCATAGGCCCACGCCCCCTCCCGGCAGGTGGGGCCACGTTGGTCCCCTTCCGGAAGGTTCTAGAAGCTTCCGGTACAATACCGATTAACCCGAAACAATTCCGAACTCCAAAAACTGCATTGCCTTATATGAATCTTATTCTCCGGACCATTCCGGAACCTCTCGTGATGTCCCGAATCACATCCGAGACTCCGAACAAAAACTCATAAACCAATTATCCAATCTATCCTAGCGTCGAGACACGTTAAGTGTGCGACCCTTCGGGTTCGAGAATGTGCAGACATGATCTTATATCAATAATCAACAGCGGGGTCTGGAAACCCATATTGACTCCCACACATTCATCGATGATCATATCGGATGAACCACGATGCTAGGATTCATTCAATTCCATATATATATTCCCTTCATCTCGCGATATTTTACTTGCCCGAGATTTGATCGTCGGTACCGTCATACCTAGTTCAATCTCGTTCACAGCAAGTACTTTACTCGTTCCGTAATCCGATATCACTTTGTGATTAACTCCTTAACCACATGCTTTCAAGCGGTATTGATATCGATTACCGAGTGGGACCGAAGTATATCTCTCCAACTTGGGAGGGACAAATCCCATCTCGATACATACAACCCAACAGGTACTTTCCGATCACCTGAGAGACACCTTTATGATCACCCTCTCATAGGATGACGTTTGATGACCTCAAAGCTTTCTTCCGATGCCAGGGAGTTGTATTATCTTATGGTCTAAGGAATACAATATTTGACATAAGAAAAGTTTCGCAAAGATGAACACGATGACACGATCTAATTGCTCCGCTTAGTTTGGGTCTGTCCACCATATCATTCTCCCAATGATATGATCTCATTATTAATCGACAACTCATGTCTATGGTTAGGAAACCTTAACCATCATTAATCAATGAGCTAGTCCATAGAGGCGTACTACGAACACGGTGTTGTTCACAAACCACACAAGTATTAAAGTTTCCGCTTAATACAATTCTAGCATGGAATATAAACTTTATCATGAACAAGAATTATAATAATAACATCTTTATTATTGCCTCTAGGGCATAATTCCAACAATATGAATATACAGGAAGGCTCCTACCATATGGGGAAAATATAATACAAATATATACATGTAACAGCATTCTCACTCAACTGAGCTCCTGGAGCATCTAAAGACGAGAGAAGGAGGTAACTTGGGCTCTTGAGCTCTGCAGCAACTGGAGGCATTGGCTCACTTTACCGGTATCATTCGATTCTTCCACATGTAGCTTTTTTTTATCGTTCTACAACATAGTACTCCTCCATCGAGAAATAACTGACTTGAGTTTTCTAGATTCGAATATATCTATACACTAAAATGTGTCTAGATACATACATTTGAATCTAGATAAATCCAAACCAGTTATTTCTGAACAGAGGGAGGAGTATTATTTAGTTGATCTTCGACAAATGTCGTGCCACTTACATTTTCTCTGCGTCGATCAATGCCAGTGAACGGATAGATGGTGAGGGCACATTTGGCTCATTTCGTTACTTTCATGGGAGAAAAGGAAACACTTGGTTCACCTAGCATGAGGATGGTCTCGCATGAGATTGACACACACTCAGATCGCCAAGTCAATAGATCGGTCAAATAAAAATACAGTGAAATTTCTTTTGATTGATATCTGTGTGATGATGCTTGACATGACTGAAGATGAAATTACTACCTCTTGAAAAACCATCACACACATTCTATATATCAATAGCACCAACTTTTGAATATTATCTGAATCTTATAATAGTATATAAAAAATAACACCTAGCTAGCTACCAAACTACATCCAAAACACTTGAGCTTGAAAAAACCTATTATTGCACATTGACAATTTGTAAGAGCAAGCCTGCCTGCTAGGCGTGGCCACAGGCTCGCCGTTCTCCCCGCCCTTGACATGGAAAGTGGTAAGCCGTACAAGACATTTGTGTCCACCGTCACCCAAGCAGCCGCCCTCCTTAAGGCACTCCATGAGGCAGTACTCGGTGCCAGCTTCTTCATCCGTGGACGCCGCCATGGGCACAAGCTTCACACCAACGTGGATCCAGCCGGCTGCGGTGTCCTCGTCCAGGCAGCACAACTTCTCCTTGCCAACCTTCATTCCACTCCGACGGGGCGGACGTGACATTGCCGGCGCACAGGTACCCGCCGCCGGGCTGACTGCTGTACCCATCGTCGTCGTCCAGCAGGTGGAGTCCGAGCCAGGTGCCGAGCGTGCCATCATAGTGCGCGTGGCCGGCGATCGGCATGTGCCAGTCACCGCGCCGCGTCCAGCGAGCTGGAATCGTCCACTCACTCCTCGCGATCGGTGCACGGAAAGAGAAGGTAGCACTTTGTTCGCTCGTAGGCGTGCAGCTTACGGAGACAAAGATCTCGTGTTCGTGCGGCGCCGCACCTGCTGGCGTAGTGTGCATCACCGCGTGCGCCGTGATGTGGTCGGCGTCGAAGGGTAGCA
The DNA here is from genome assembly GCA_910589765.1 of Avena atlantica. Taxonomy (NCBI): domain Eukaryota; kingdom Viridiplantae; phylum Streptophyta; class Magnoliopsida; order Poales; family Poaceae; genus Avena; species Avena atlantica. The sequence continues at coordinate 421,381,582 of OU342736.1, forward strand.
TCAGAAGATTATCGGTGTCGCTCCACCACCACGAAGGGGACAGTGCCTGCCAATTCCAGAACTCGTCGTCCTCGCCGCAGCGATCGGCGGTGAGGCAGTGCAGGCCTGAGGGGCACAAGTCCTCGTCGAGGTACTTGTAGTAGTACTCTGACCCGGCCGACTCGAACATGCATGTAGAGCCTGTCCCCGACGGCCATGGCCGCCTGGTTGCGACACAGACCACGGAGGAAGCCTTTGGCAAGCCGAGGAGAGAAGACTTGCGCGGCCGTCTTGGTGTCTATATAGATGAAGACGCCGCCGGCGGCGTCTTCTTCTTCAGATCGATGCATGTTGAGGCAGGTGCCTACGGCGACGATGCTGCTGCGCACGGCGGCGAAGTGCGCGTGATTGTCGACGGTTGGGAACGCCACGCCCACGCGGAGGAGAGGTGGCTCCCCGGGAGAAGCTGCGCGCCGCCGCCGTCAAGATCCTCGTCATCCAAGTCGATCTTGTGGATCCCGAAACCGTCCTTGCTGTCATCGAGCACCACGTACGTATAGATGCCGCTTCGCTGCCGCCGGGTGCTGCCGGTTGACCGCTCCGTGACAATCGCCATTGGAGACTACGTATCCCGTGAGCCGATCAGGCTGCCAAGAACGGCGGTTTGGCGGCGGACAGGACGGAGACAGGAGAGGAGGAGCGGTTGAGGGCGATTGAGTAATGATCGCCACGCCGAAATCGTATTGCGCCGGCGGCCGGCCTGAGGCTAGGGTTGGTTTGAAAAGACAGATCTAAGACTTCGTATTGGAGACTACGTATCCCCGTGAGCCGATCAGGCTGCCAAGAACGGCGGTTTGGCGGCGGACAGGACGGAGACAGGAGAGGAGGAGCGGTTGAGGGCGATTGAGTAATGATCGCCACGCCGACATCGTATTGCGCCGGCGGCCGGCCTGAGGCTAGGGTTGGTTTGAAAAGACAGATCTAAGACTTCGTATTGGAGACTACGTATCCCCGTGAGCTGATCAGGCTGCCAAGAACGGCGGTTTGGCGGCTCGCATAGCGGCGGACAGGACGGAGACAGGAGAGGAGCAGCGGTTGAGGGCGATTGAGTAATGATCGCCACACCGACATCGTATTGCGCCGGCGGCCGGCCTGAGGCTAGGGTTGGTTTGAAAAGACAGATCTAAGACTTCGTATTGGAGACTACGTATCCCCGTGAGCCGATCAGGCTGCCAAGAACGGCGGTTTGGCGGCTCGCATAGCAGCGGACAGGACGGAGACAGGAGAGGAGCAGCGGTTGAGGGCGATTGAGTAATGATCGCCACACCGACATCGTATTGCGCCGGCGGCCGGCCTGAAGCTAGGGTTGATTTGAAAAGACAGATCTAAGACTTTTTTTTTTTGAGAATAGACAGATATATATATACGACTAGGAACAACAAATAATACAGATTTTTTTTCCGGATGAACGACAAATACTGGCTGATCTTTTGTGTGGACGATGGTTGATCGATCTCTCAGCCCTCTCGAAAGCAAGTACTCATGCACTGGTGGTGCTAGGCTAGGATGTTTTGTTGCTCAACATTCAAAACGACCAAACAATGAAGATGAAAGCAATGCAATGGCACTCGTCCATATTAGAGATGGTCAGCTTCAAACGTTCTGGTTGAAGTTTTCCCTAGGGAAAAACCTATCCATGGAAATGGGAGTGGAAAGTGAATAAGATTTCTGATGATACGTTCCTAGTAAAGTTTCCTTCTGCTGCAAGAATTATCGAGGTATAGATATATGATTTGTGTCCCTCTCCGTGGTGCAAATATACTCCTAAATGTCCCTTAATGGGACGACGAACTTTGCTAGGGGCAAGTTGACAACGGTGTGGGTCAAAACAAGAGGGATTTCAAGAACCTTAAAGAACTTTCAGGGGATATGTGAAGATGGGTCTACTATCGGTATGGTGCAAGACATAGATAGCCAGATGATCCGGCGCCGCCAGTGTCTGAAGGTCGGCCAAAAGAAGGCCAATGAACTCAAGGCATAGGGATCGGCTGGCAAATAACTCCACACTTCTATCGAGAAGTGCATGGGCGACGCTAAGACCCACACCGCGCAGCGGGACGAGAAGTTTGACGAGAGGTGGAGGGTGATGTTGCAAAACCAAGGCGTCAAGATCGACCTCCTCACAAGACCAACGTCGCGGCGAAGAAGAGGAACACTGACATGGCGTTCTTGATGGGAGCAAACACGGTGGTGATGGACGACCAAGTCAAGGCGTGGTACATGGCCGAGCGCAACGCCATCCTGAGCGGCCTAGAGGCGCCATCCATCGCAGCGCCAACGCCGATGCCAAGCTCTGCCCCAACCTCCTCTTCTGCATCCTAGCCGAGCTCCACGCCCAAGACATCGCCGAGTCCTGCCTCCCCCGTCGCGTCGAGGAGCCTACCGTTTGATCCCCCACTTCTACATGTAGTTTGATCACCGTAGTTTGGGCCATATTGACTGGCCCATTTGGTTTGGCCAAAACCGACAATGTGCTAGATTTGCAAATTTCTGAATTCACATATTATATTTCAAAATAAATAAATAAAACATATTATTTTAAAAAATTAGCCCTCTCCAAGCATCATAAAGAAAATAAGAACTCAGGAAATTCTACTGCAAATAAAGCAATGATTCAATCTTGAAAAATCACAGGCCACCCATCTTGAAAAATCACAGGCTACATCGACTGGCCCATTCGGTTTGGCCAAAACCGACAATGTGCTAGATTTGCAAATTTCTGAATACACATATTATATATATTTCAAAATAAATAAATAAAACATATTGTTTAAAAAAATTAGCCCTCTCCAAGCATCATAAAGAAAATAGTAAGAATAACTCAGGAAATGCTACTGCAAATAAAGCAATGATTCCATATCTTGAAAAATCACAGGCCACCGGTGTTTGGAACTCCCAAAAACCTTAATTCTAAACCAAATACCTAGATGATTCCGTATGACTTCAACGACGACGCGTCCGGCCTAGTGAATTACTACAGCCAAAACACTTGCGGATCAAATCTTGTATTGTGCCTGGAGACTTTGTAAGAGCTAGCTAGCCGGCGATCCGAGATCACGGGTTCGCCGTCCTTGCCACGCTCGACCAAGAAACGGGTCAGCCGGAGCAGACATTTGTTGCCATCGTCGTCTAGGCACTCCTTGTTGGCATCGTCCCCAACGTGCCGTAGGCGCTCCATGAGGCAGTACTTGCTGCGGCCTTCTTCACAAGATGACATGGGCACGAGCTTGGCGTCGATGTGCCTCCAGCCTGCTGCTGCAATGTCCTCTTCGAGGCGGAAGAGCTTCTCCCTGCCGACCTTCCACTCCTTCGGGACAGACGCGACGTGGCCGGTGCAGAGGTACCCGTCCGTGAGGCGGCGGGAATCTTCGCCAACCGCATGGAGTCCGACCCACGTGTCCAGCTCGCCGTCGTAGTGCGCGCAGCCGATGACCGGCATCTGCCAGTCGCCACGGCGCGTCCACTTACCGGTGGCCGGGGAGACAGAGAAGGTGACGCCTTGTCCAGCTGGGTGTTTGGAAGACACGTAGATGTCATGATGCCACGGCGTCGTCGCGTGCACCGCGTGCGCCGTGATGCGCCCGTCATTGGCCCAGAGCGGGAGCGCCCCGAAATGGCGGCTCTCGCCCCAGCGCCACGGCGAGGAAGGCCACACGGGCTTCCACTGCCACTGCCAGGAATGGGACAGTGGCTTCCAGCACCACACTGTGTCGCCGTCGTGGTCGTCTCCGGCGGGATTATCAGCGGAGGAGAGGCAGTGCAAGCCGCCGGGGAAGATGCCGTCGTCGCGGTCCCACCTAGAGTTCCAATTCGCGTCAGAGGACTCCAGAATGTACAGCCTGTTGCCGACGGCCATGGCTGCCTCGTAGACCCCGTGTTGGTTCGCGAGGCCTTCCGGGATCCGAGGCGACAAGGACTGCGCGCCCGTCTTGGTGTCGTACAAGAGGATGCCGCCGCTCATGTACCTCTCAGTCAAGCTGACGCTGTTGTATATGGCGACGATGCTGCTTCCAACGGCGGCGAACTGCGCGACCCTGTCGACCGCTGGAAATCCCACGCGGAGGACCGGAGCCTCCGGGAGACGCCGCACGTCGCCGTTCAGATCAGCATCGTCTTTTTCAATGTCTAGCTTGTGGATGCCGTAGCCGTCCCTGTGGTCATCGAGCACCAGATATAGATGCCGCTTGGCCGCCGCCGCCGCCGCCGCCTCATCCTCCCGTTTGATCACCTTGGCGTCGGAATCCCCACTGGAGCTGGATGCGTATCCTCGCGAGCCAATCAGGTTGTTGCCACCGTTACCAAGAACGGCGGACGGCTGGCTCGCGGGGCGGCGGACAGGCCGGAGACAGGATAGCAGAGGCTGCTGCCGACTGAGGAAAGATCGAACTGCCCACATTGTACGCCGGCGGCCGATAGTCTAGCGCAAAGATGCTCTTTGATCTCGTCTCAATGGGCGGCCGCAACTTAGCGATCGGTGGTACTCCATTGGATGACGCCACAACAGTTAGCATCCATTGGATGACGCGGCATATGCTTGGAGAACATTATAGTCTCTTGGATTTGGGCCACGATCGAGCCCACGATTCATAATCAACTTTTTTTTTTCTGGTACAAGCGAAAGATTAGGTTACACTATCAACAGACAGAACCTAGGTAACACTATCCAGGTGCTCCAAAAAAAAGTTTAGAGCGCCGCTTATCACCAATGCTAGAATTTTTTTTATTTTTGCAAACTGCAAGAGGTCAATAAAAGAGTGTGCTAATTGCAAAAGTATGTGTTTGTGCTTTGGACTAGGCGCTTTGGCTTTCTCTTTGCAAATGATGTGGCTTCTTATTGTGTGTGAGGGAAAAAAGGTTAATAAAGGAAATAAGTCCACATAACCCTCCTATGTATCATAGCACATAAAAGTAAAAAACTTAGTGTCAAAGAAATCTTATACACAAATTTGCATTGAGATTCTATAAAACAATAAATACTATAAGACTGACACTAATGCATGATACCATGCATTGTAGATATAGTATCGTATGGATGATAATAATATATGATACTCTCCATTATGACTAGTCTTAGAGGGATTTTTTTTTGTTTTATCTCTAGTGGCCCAACACCTAGACACACCGATCTCCTGTGGTTGAGGTTGCCCTCTCCTCCTCTGTTGGCGCTTCACGGATTTGACAGGAGGTGTGGGGGCCTGCTCCTCTACTGAAAATAGTGGTGGCAGTCCTAGGATTCCTCTCACGCCAAGAGGAGGATCTACTTGTTGCTTGCCCTCTTTGATTTGGTCAGAGTGACGAGTTTAGGAAGGCTTCGCCGGTGAACTTTCATGGACGAATATTGCCTGGAGATTGCCAGATTGGATCAGAGGGATTTGGTTGTGCGCATCTATATTTTACTCTGACCGTTTGGATTTAGAGGAAGCGCTTCGAAGCTCTGTTGGCTGTTAATATCATGGGCATGTTCTCGTTTCATGGTGCTGACGAAGAATGTCAGGGAGACCGATATCTGAGGACAAACAATAGTGGTTCAAATCTGGATGGTGATGATGAATTGGCTTGGTGACTTGTGACTTGGAGCAGTAGCATGGAAGTGGGGACGACTGCACAGGAGAGGTTCACAGTCCTACCTTTCAGGGTGAAAACCCAGGGTCTGGCCTTAATTGTTTATGCGTGACAATAGACTTGTTAAAAGTATTGCTTTAAGAGCGTGGACTTTATTCAGGATAAAAAACCTAAGATCTATGATTGGGCAATGACGGTGTGTACCGTTGTTTTAACGAATGAGCCACGGAACTTTTATTTTTTTGCTGTGTGGATCCATATGGCCGCTAGGGCAATGCGTTGTTGCAGAGACCGGATGTAATTGGTATCTTATGATATTAATGTATGCTATTTTCAAAAAAAAAACTGAAAAGGTAGACATGGATAAATCGGCCTGATATTGTATACGTTCTGATATGGTCATTACTAGAGACACTCGGTATTTAGTCGGTCTCCATGTTTTCTATTTTATAAAAAAAATAAGATAAAGATGATACGGTCATGACTAAGAGCATTCCCCCTCGTTCAGGCCGAAATCCGGAATTTTTTTGGTCGGACGAAACGAGTTTTCGGCCTGGGAACGCCGAGCTTCCCACTCGTTGAGCGAACCTAGGCCGAAATCCGGATCTTTTTTTGGCCGGACGAAACGCGTTTTCGGCCTGAGAACGCCGAGCTTCCCACTCGCGTTCCCAGGACGAGTTCACAGGTTCGGCGAAATTCAGTTAAACTCGGCGAAATATGGGTGAATATAGGCGGATTTCATTGACTAGGTCAAGGACGCACATATTACATCGAATTTAATAACTAGGAAAAGGCCGCCGTCGTCGTGGTCAACGCCGGACGCCGCATCTACAGGCCGAGGCGAAGGTGATTGTCAGCCTGGATGTGCTCCATGACGCCGGCGAGAGTTCGCCCTGGAACGCTCCACCAGCGGCGGCGAAAAGCCATGTTGTGACGCGACGACGGCGAGCCCTGCGGTCCGTCGTGTCGGGCGAGGTCCTCGAAGCGCCTGTCGGCAAAGAACTGCCTCCAGAAGACCAGGTTGCCAGGATCCTCGGCGAGATCCGGGTCTTGCATGGCGGCGATAGCCGCCTGGATCGCTCCGGTGAGGTCCTCGTCGGCTGGCACCGGCGGAATAGGGATCCTACCGGTGCTGAGTTGCCCGGCGAAAGGGAGACGAGTATCCGGCGGCACCGTATAGCCCGCCTCGTGGAGCAGCCGGGCTTCCCACGGCTGCATCGTGCGTCGGCTAGGAAATCCCTCGGTCATGGCTTTTCGGCGGAGTCATGGAGGAAGAAAGGTGCGAGCGTCCGAAGTTCGCCGAAATTGGGAGTGGTGTGAGAGACTGTGAAGGGAGACGGCGATATGCACACCTTTTATAGGATGGGTTCAGCGGCGAGGGCGGGAGGGGTGTAGCGGCGAGGTCGGGAAAAGGAAAACGACGGGAAGGATGACGATGACTCGGTTTCTGTCGCTGACAGGCTGGTCCACTCGGCCAATTCACTGCGTCCGGCGTTTTCAGGGCGTACCCGGGATCCTAGGTATGGCCTGGGTAGTCCGGACCAAAGTTGGTCCAAATCCAGACAAAAACATGTTGCTGGGTATGTGACTGTGGGCCGATTTTTGGCGTCCGGACGTAATTTTGACGTCCGGATCGGTGTCCTGGATAGCCGAGGTAAAATGTGCAAGATTATCTATCTTTTCTTCTTTATTATTACTATATAATTTGTCTAGAGGTGGTTTTCGTCGCCTTAAATTTTCGTCCGTCATTTTTTTTCCGGTTTTGCCCTCGACTGTTCAGGCATATTACAGAGATGCCACCGCTAAGTCGTATTGCTACGTTTTTTTCAACACACGCAACACACGCACGCACTAGACCACATGGAACCGGTCACGGACTCACGGAACACACTGGACGCACGCACATCGCAAACACCACGCGACACACGCGATCCCCTTCCCTTGGCCTTGTTACCGAGTGCCGCCAGGAGCGCTCACCGCCGCCCCTCGTCGCCTTCCTCGCTCCTCCTGCTCGAGCCCCAACGCCGCCAGGGGCCCGACGTCCACAAACTGCTCTTCCTCACCTCCAACTTCCTCCGCCTCGCCTTCGGCCTCTCCAGTGTGCGTCGTGCTCCCTCCTCCCTGTAAGTGTTGTGCCCTCCCCGAGATCGACGGCGTCCGCGACCAGCGTCGGAGCCTCCAGGCTCTGCGCCTCCTTGCCGCCTCCCTTTCTCTGGAAGGCCCATGACCGATGCTGCGGGTCATGGCGCCGCCACGTCCTCCTCCTGGGCGTATGCTCGTCTCCAACGCCGTTTTGGGCCCTCGTCATCCACTTCCAGGAGGCAGCGCGCCCGCCAAGCTCCGCCTCCCGCCATGCCTCCCCATGCTCCCAGTGGTCCTTTGCTCCGCCTCGGCTGCGCCCCATCTCCAACCGGTTTGTGCCCTCATGCTCGACATCGATGTCCAACATCACCACTACAGCTGATGGGTGTGGAGCAGAGCACCTGTCAATTCGCCAGCGTTCCTGGCCGCTTAGGCGGGAAGGAGTTGTTTACCGCACTTGGGCCTAATGTCGTTGGTTAACTGACGCGTAGAGATTTCCTAGGACGGCCGACCACGACGCCCCGTCCACATGTGCTCTATTCCGCTCAACGCCAGTGTCTCGTTGGCCTACAGAAGATCAGCGCCCCAGGCAGTCTGCTCTCACGAGTCTCCAAGGCATCGGAATTCATGAGCTTATGTCAGCCTCCTCTATTCACGGCGCCCGCCTTCTTTCCAGTTGTCCTTGGCTATGCTACCAAAACTCCAACGTCCTTGCCAATCTGGACGAAGGTGAGGGCCACCAGCATTGTGGCAGGAAGTTGGGGACAAAGTGGACGAGGTATGTGCGCTTTGGCAGCCGCATCAGCGCTCTGGGTGAGCTGGTTGAGGAAGTCGGGAATATCCGGCGTGTCTTTGTCCATCTGGACAGAGGTAAGGGCGACCAGCATTGCGGCCAGGAAGTTGGGGATAGAGTGCCCGAGGTACCTGTGCTCCAACACGATAGGGACGAGCGTCCATGGTCATCTCCATCAGGTATGTGTGCTTGGATACCTCTGCTGATGCCCTTAACCAAATACATCTTTGCATCAAATGGTTGAGCTTTACATGGGTGGGAAGTTGGGCGTCTCCGGCGTGTCCCCGCCAATCGGGCTAACAGTCCGTGCACGAGGCTCCATCACCGCGTGGACGACCGGCCAGGGCGTAGAAGCACTAGCACATGCATGCTCGATTTGCTCATAAGTATAAGCAACCACATGATGATCTGGTGGCTACTTCATTTCAGATGCTTGTTTGTCAGAACAAAGAAGAGAAGGCAAACATATGGGATGTTCTGTGTATGAACATCAAGGGAGCCGCACCTGCATTTTCAGACACAATACATAGGTGCTTCGAACAACAAATTTCCTTGTATTGTTTCAGGACGTTGGATCCAGATCATCAGATGTAAGTTGGGGAGAAAATAATACTTACCATTTTGAATTTTTGATATTGGAAGAAATGAGCAGCCTACCCTCCTGTGAAAACAAGCAAGAAGCAAAAAAGATATTGTTACAACACCTTATGTGAAAGCAAGGTCTAAGAGGTAAAAAGATGTTCTTATTTTATAAGACAGAATATGTGCTTTGAAATTTAAAGAACCTGCGATGGTTCAACACCTAGAGAATACCTGAACGTGCTATTCGGCTCTTAACCGTGGAGATGGGAGGAAGTCAACAAGTAGAAAATTTAATTAAATAAAGTACGACTAACATTGGTTTATATCACCGCATATTTTTCATTTTATGCACGTAAATTCTTGTGCAACGCGTGAGACAAAAAAAGATAACTTGCCGTAGCAACGCACGAACATTCAACTAGTACCTAATAATAAAGGACGAAGTGTTTCTTCCGGTCCAACAATTTTTTAGACTGTTCTAACCCTGAAAGTGGGGAAAATTACAGCCCATGCCACCTCTAAGTTACATGTTATTAATTATTAAACGTTTCAGGTCTTTTCTGAATGCACCGCCACCGTTTCTGATTGTCACCTCCCCGATTCCATCATGTCTTTAACCATGGCGAGAGCACAATTTGCTCCAGCGACCGGATGGCCGCACATGCTATGTCCACTTGATCTCTTGCCGCAGCTAAGACGTCTTCGTCCAGTGATAACACAGGCATGGCTGCAGCACCCATCCCCTCGACCTATGCCGGCTATTGAGGTTTGTTCCTCCTTCCACCTGGTCATCGAGGCTGCACTCTCCTCAACCATAGCGAGCACTGGATCGAAATACCACGGGCGTCGCTGCGCCTGTCACCTTTATTAGTGCCTCCAAGTAAGATCATGCCTCCCTCCTCCTGGTCTCACATGAACTACGGCCGGAGTCGTCGGCGATGCTGCTGAGCGGATGAACTATGGCCGGTTGGTGTCGCAGCTGTTAACCTCCTTGACGCCGTTTTAAAAAATGCTTTCCCCGCAGCGTCAATCTCCCCGTGCTGCCCCATGATCCCTGCTGTTTTTCCAGATCCTGAGCTAGCTGAGTTCCCGAACGTCAACATGTTGAACTATCGTCATGATCAGATTTTACCTACAAAAAATGAAAAAACAAGTCATCCACGGCCCAATTGGTGCAGCAGTGAAGAGGCCCATAAAAAACAGACTGATCAATTCTTCTCTCCCATCGTTGTAAAAGATAGTCCCACCTCGCTTTATTATACTGTCTTAGACCTGTTTATATACGTCTTGAATTCTCTAAGAAATATCACAACAGCCCGTGAAATCAGTTGGCAATAGCATCGATGTGGCTGCATAGATCGCGATAGAGAGCATTGCATGAACGTCTTGAGAAGAGAGAGAGGATCTATTTGGGTTAGAGGATTTCCTCGATCTAGAGATGAAAGAAAAGAGGTTAATTATCTGTTTTTTCTTCTAGCTAGCTGCCACAATTTTCGACATCTCCACATCTATTTCTATTTTGAGACGAAGGAAGTAGTTTATTAACCAAACACACACACATCGACTAAGCTTGCCAATACATTTTATTGTGCAAAGTTTTAGGCTAATTTTTCGTGTGCCTTAAAATATATACTCCCTCCGATCCATATTGATTGACTTTGATTTGTTAAAATTTGGATGAATCTATATACTAAATAGTGTCTAGATTTATTCAAATCTAGACAAATTTGAGTCAATTAATATGGGCCAGACATAGTAGTAAAATCAATAAGTATTTAAATGATGTCACGTGATTTTCACTTTGTTTGATGGATCATGTGATTTTCGCTATTACACATGTAAAACTGTTTTTTTTACTATCCTAATTCAAATAACTCGTTGATTTTGTCTGGTGCCGTGGCAACGCACGGGTTTTATGCTAGTATTGAATAAAGGCAAACATTTTGATGAGACGCAACCAAAAGGTAAAAGCAAATTGTACTCTGTTTTTTCCTTGTGGAAGCCTTCGTGCAAATAGTTTTTTTTGTGCATGGCTTCGTGCAAATAGTTTGCGGGCATTACCGTCCGCCGGGAACCTCCGGTAATTTCTTTCCCCGCACGTACACCCTCCGATGACCGACGCTGCACCGACCTATATTTTACCAAAAAAATACCAAAGGACCCTGCACGTGGAACCATCGTATCATTTCTTGCCATATACACAAATATTGTCCCCGCGTGATTGACGATGCCATAATAATAACACAAACTATATCAGCGGAAACGTATCAACGTATGCAGGGAAGGAGAGGGATTTCAAAGGGAAAGCGATCTCGCGTTTCCATATTCCATGCAATACTCTGCCATTTATGGGTACGTCCCTCCCCCTATATATATATAACACGCCCCCAATGCCATCGGCCAAAACCCAAGAGCCTAGCGCAAACTGCTAGATCGATCGCCAGAGAGATCACGTACACCCTTCGATCGACCAGCGCGCGAGGTAGCAGCCATGGAGGCGACGCCGGCGGCGAGGGAGAGCGGGGCGTTCGTGACGTTCCTGGCGGGCGACGGAGACTACTGGAAGGGCGTGGTGGGTCTGGCCAAGGGCCTGCGCCGCGTCCGCTCCACGTACCCGCTCGTCGTCGCCGTGCTCCCCGACGTCCCCGAGCAGCACCGCCGAATCCTCCTCGACCAGGGCTGCGTCGTTCGCGAGATCCAGCCCGTGCTCCCGCCCGACGCCAACCTCGCCCACTTCGCCAGAGCCTACTACATCGTCAACTACTCAAAGCTTCGGATCTGGGAGGTATCGTACAAAACATACTATCTGTTGGCAGTAGATCGCATTGATACTCTACTCGATTGTTACATTACATACATCGAAACTTTCTCTTGTGGATTACTATTAGTTCGTGGAGTATGAGAGGATGGTGTATCTGGACGCCGACATCCAGGTGTACGGCAACATCGACCACCTCTTCGACCTTGACACCGGCCGTTTCTACGCCGTCAAGGACTGCTTCTGCGAGAATACCTGGGGACACACGCCGCAGCACAAGATCGGCTACTGCCAGCAGCGTTCCGACAAGGTTGAGTGGCCAGAGAAGGAGCTGGGCTCGCCGCCGCCGGTCTACTTCAACGCTGGCATGTTCGTGCACGAGCCTAGCCTTGCCACCGCCAAGGAGCTCCTTGATCAGCTCACCGTCACGCCTCCAACGCCCTTCGCCGAGCAGGTCTGCCACAGCCTGCGTTCGTGCATCCATTAGTTACTTCCATTACATGCATGCTTGTTGTTACTATGATGAGATCCATGCATGTATTTATGAATTTGAAATTTGCAGGACTTCCTCAACGTCTTCTTCCACGACAAGTTCGAGCCCATCTCGAACGCCTACAACCTGGTGCTGCCCATGCTCTGGCGCCACCCCGAGAACGTCGAGCTCACCGAGGTCAAGGTCGTGCACTACTGCGCGTCGGTACGCCTCTATTCGCTCCTGGATCCAACACCAAAGTCACATCATTATTATTGATCGAGATTGATACTCTTCTGATGTGTACCATCTATCTGACGATGGGTGCACGCAGGGGGCCAAGCCATGGAGGTACACGGGAGAAGAGCCCAACATGGACAGGGAGGAGATCAAGAAGCTGGTGCACATGTGGTGGGGCGTGTACGGCGACCGGACACTCGACTACAACTACCAGGGCGCCGGCGATGAGGAGGACGACGACGCTCCGTTCAAAGCCAAGTGGTACCCTGCATCCTCGGCCGCATAATTCAACCATTGGCCGGCCAGCCGTTTCAATAAATTTTGGTTACCGGCTGTGTGCACACGCTCCGGCCGGTTTCGTAGATTCATCGTCATGAGCTGTTCTCTTGCAAGTTTATAAACTTTAGTTTTGCGTGTTTTAGTTTCTTGACCAAGTTTTGGTCGAATCTTCATGGACAAGTTTTGGTCAATTTTGTGCTTGACATATTTTTATATTTTTATGATACTATATACTTTCTCAGAAATAAAATTATAGCATACAACCTTGTTTATTTGCTTAATAGTAGAAACCATGCATTGGCAAGCGCTGAATAAATTTTGTGTGCATGCTCTGTAGATACTTCCGCATACCACCTATATATAAATTTTGTGTGCATGCTTATATAGATTGAACTCGACCGACGGTATCGTGATCTCAGCCGTCCGTTTTTGGACCGCTGACTTGGGTCGCAACTTTTGGTTTGTGCCAAAAAAAAATCCAAAAAAGGCAAAGTTGCCCGGCCCACAACTCAGTGTGAATTTTGGCTCCAACACGCAACGTGATCTCATCGGAATAAATTTCTAATAGTAGAAACCATGCATTGGCCAGAGCTGAATAAATTTTGTGTGCACGCTCCGTGGATCCTTCTGTACCGCCTATATATAATGAACTATGCTCTCTTGCATATTTATAATTTTAGTTTTGCGCGTTTTAGTTTCTTCATGGACAAGTTTTGGTTGAAATTGTGATCGATACATTTTTTACATACAAATCTTCTATCCCTTAGGACATGTTCGGTTAAACAACCCCACGGATGGATTGGAGTGGAATGAATGGGATTTGCTTGGACTTTGACTTAGATGGGATTTGATCCCTCTCAATCCATGTCATTCCACCTCAATCCATTGCAAACCGAACAGGCCCTTAATAGGAACACAACATCCTCTAAAAAACGGAATGCTCCATGCCCTGAAAGAGTTGGGGATTTTTTTGGGGGGATTTTGGACCGCTGACTTGGGTCGCAGCTTTTGATTTGTGCCAAAAAAAATCCAGAAAAAAGGCAAAGTTGATAGGTCCACAACTTAGTGTGAATTTTGGCTCCAACACGCAACATGATCCCATCACGGGGTCGTGAGATTCACACAGCCCCACGCGCGCTCACCTTACCGGGCTTATAGCTCCCATGCGATGTCTTTACGTGGAATTGGAAGAAACGCGACATCGTTGCAAAGAGTAGCTCGCATGCGACACTTCTGAAGCGGCAAATAGCTCCCGTGCGACACTTCCACTTAACCACACGAGACCGTCAACGAATTCGAATCACCTGATCACAATAGCACCCACAGCCTCTCCACATCACGGCGGAACTCACCTGATGTCCACCTCATATCGTGGGACCCACGCTGTGGTTGAAGAGAGCCGTTGGCCCCGATCCGTCCCCGCACCCGAGCACTCCCGCCACCGTTCCAGCATATCATCCCCTTCCGTTTTCTTCTCCGGCGAGCAAGTGCGGCAACGCCGGCGAGGGATGTCGAGCTCTGCTTTAGCCTCCCACCGATCATGGCCTCGGTATGGTGCGGTGCCGATGAGGAGGTGCCCCGATTGCCCCCGTACCGCGCCCCTGAAGCGGCTTGTCACATCCACCGACAAGAACGGCAACATTGGCCGGGAATTTGTGAAGTGTGAGAGCAAGCCCGAGCCGGGAAAGGTGAGATCTGAGTGTTTCGAGCGCCAATTTCTCGCTTTTCTTTCAAAATTTCATGCATTTCATCGAATTTGGGATTTAGGGTTCATCTCTGCGATTTCAGGAACTGCCAAAATGTGGGCATTTTGAGTGGCTTGATGAGTACATCGAGCGAATTAGGGTGGAGGTAGCATCCCGGGAGCTCGAAAACCCGTCCGTGGTGAAGCAATTGGGATGTGGCAACCCCATTTCCGCTGGTACTACGGTGGATGCGGAAGTGAAGGCCGAGCTGAAAAAGATGAACAAGCAGCTAAGAAAAATCATCGAATTGAAGAAGCAGGACAATCTGATGGCTGTTTTTTTATTTTTGTGTAATTTCTCTCGGATTAATTTTTCTCCTGATCATTAGTCATTAGACAGCGCAATCAGTGTTTGAGTGATGCTTTGTAATGGATCTTATGGTCTATGTCTTTGGCTTGAATAAAATGGAACAAAAATTCGGGCTAATTTTGAGATGCTCTATTTACGAAATCGGTGTTCCTTCAGTTTCGTCAGTGTTCTTTCAGTTTTATCAGTGTGCAGGGGGCGCCCGTGTGCAGGGGAGGGGTTGAAAAGTTAAAAAATTTTGATGAGGAGTGATTGAAAAAGGCCAGGCCCAAATAGAACTTAGCCAGGCCAAAATGGTCGTATCCAGGCCCAATAGTAACTACATGTAGATTGGCAAAAAAATGGTACTCACGTTACAATCTAAATAGGGACGTGTGGATCTGCAGATACTCGTGCTCAGGTCGCAATCTTTTATTTTTTGCGAAAGTAAATATATAAATGAAGTCCAAGGACATCCATTTAACTAACATAACTTGGACGCCCCTTTAACTTATGTAAATATGTAAATGTCTTGTTTGAAAATGAACCATGTGTTGTTTGAAAATAATCAACCATCATAACGTTAACTTATTCTTCCTTTTGAGATTTTCAAATTTCACTCATTTTATAAATATTGCACGAGTATTATATGAGAACTTGTTTTTGTGTCTTTTGTTTTATGCACTTGTTGTTTTGGGTGTTTTGACAAATGACAATACAATAAAACACAAATTACAATAAAACACGGGATAGATAATATATTAGATAGCCCGATAACATTACAATAAAAAGAAAAGGGGTACAATAATATAGAAGGGAAGGGCAACTAGGCGCCTAAACCCTGGGCTAAAACCTAACCCTAGCTACCCTACTCCATCGGCGGTGGAGGCGGTGTCGGTGCCACCGCCCTCCGACCCTCCGTCGCAGCATTCCAAGCCGCCAGCCTCTCCCGCTGCTCCCGCGCCGCTGCTCCTCCTGGAAGGCCCAGCGATTGGCCTCCCGTCGTTCCTCTTCCTCCCGTTTTGCCTTTTCTTCAAGGTGCGCGCGGCATGCTTCTCCTCCCACTTGGCGTAAGCAGCCAGCTCCGCCTCCTCCTCCTTCTCCGCCGCCTTCCAGTACTCTTCGGAGGGGCCGTCGTCGGGGAGGTTGCCGCCGGGGAGGGGGTTGTGGACGAAGTGGCCCTCCGTCCACGGGCAGGGCGGGGATTTGCGTCGCACCCCCCTTTTTGCCACGCTTGGGGCGCGTGGCCACCTCCTGCTCCCAGACCTGCTTGTGGTCCGGGTGGTTGTCCTCGTCGCCAACTTCGGAGTCGGAAGGGAAGCGAAGGGGGGAGGTGGCCATGGTAGCCGGAGTGTTTTGGGGCTGGGAGGAGGCAAAGTGACGAGCTCGAGGTTGAAGATGAGGGGCAAGATGAGATGATGAGGCAAAGGCGTTTTGCCTATTTATTGAGGGCGGGATGTGAAGGGCTTCGTGGGAATCCAGCGTTGGCGCAGCCGCGTGCGCTGCGTTACGTGTAGGCAGCGGGCATAGCCGCGTGCGTGATCAATGCGGTCAGTGCAAAAAAATTGCTAGGATTCAACGTGACCCCTGCACCGTCGCCCCCGCCCCTGCATGCATGCATTAATGCGAAAGAGAGAAAAAACTTCCAAGGTAGTTGTTCATTGGCAGTGAAAAATAAAAGAGAAAAAATAGAATTTGGCCTTGATTTACTCGGTAATAAATGCAGGAATCTAGGACCAAGGTACTCGTTCGTTTTTACACACCGCATGCAACAAACTCGTTCGTTTTTACACACGCAAGAAAAATCGGTGGGAGTAAGGATGTCAATTGGAGGGAATAGAGGGAGTATGAAACTAAGTTTATAATATTTTAGATTTTGATATTTTTTTTATATACGTAGTCAAAGTTGATATTTTAGATTTATAAATATTGACCTTTTCTATGGCGCATGAACCGGAGGGGAGTAAGTTTGACTGAAGAAAGTTGTTAGACGTGCACTTATTAATGCGACGGAGGGAGTAAATACGCTGCAGCGCTGTTGTACGCAAAATAGCTAGACTGCAACGCGAGAGGCAGCTGCATAGCATGCATGCATGGTCCAGTCCGCCCCGCCCAGCGCCTTTGCATGCCACGCTCGGTCCAACGGTCAATGGAGTGTGTCACGCTGTACCTTATATTTATTACATATTTTAGATTTTTGATATTTTTTCTTAGGCTGGTCATACTGACATGCATACTCTCTCTGTCTACAAATAAGTGTACGTTTAGCTTCAAAATTTGTCCGCAAAAAAATATACTTCTACCTTTTCAATGCACTTTAAAGTATAAAAAATTGCACTTACCTCATTGGAGGTGGGAGAATTAAAGATGAGAGAGAACATGACTAACACATTTCCAATGCACTTTTTACTCCATCCCATAATTTGTCTTAAAATTCCTAAACGTCCACTTATTTGCGGACGGAAGGAGTATGTGGGAGTAACTTAGAGTAGTAACATGCATGTTACTAGTCTAAGTTACTACTCCATAGTGCAAAATAACATAGACGTGGTATCATGCAAAGTTTTATTTATTACAATGTAGACTCATTTTGTCTTGAAATTTGTGATCTTATGGTAATATTGCTAGTTACCACAAACTTCTCTCTCATCATTTAATTGTATGCCATGTCATCTAAATACTTAGTTGACAATACATGTATGACTATGTTACTATCCAAGTTACTTCCACTATGACTAGCCTTATATACATAGTCAAAGTTTATAAATATTGACTTTTTCTATGGCGCATGAACCTGAGGGGAGTAAGTTTGACTGAAGAAAGTTGTTAGACGTACACTTATTTAATATGACGGAGGGAGTAAATACGCTGCTGCAGCGCTGTTTCACGCAAAATAGCTAGACTAAGATGCTAGAGGCAGCTGCATGCATGGTGCAGCCCGCCCAGCCCAGCGTCCTCGCATGCCACGCTCGGTCCATCGGTCAATGGAGTGTGTCACGCTGTATCTTATCTGTTCATGGAAAAACGATGAAGCCAATCAGATTTCAGAATCATCCGTCCCACGGATCGCCAAGAGCTAGCCGCGAAATCCTTCTAAGAAAAGCCAACCAATCAGGTTGCAGAACAAGCCCTTCCATGGATCGCCCAGAGCCACCCGCGGAATCCTTCTAGAAGACGCGATTGGACGGCCACAGTGCCACGCTAGGGTTAGATCTACGTTCCTCATTCGGCCTTAGGGTTAGCTGGGTCTAGGATGCAGTCAACGGGGTTTCACAAGTTTGACCAGACATTCAAATGTGCATAAATAATTCAAAAAAATCAAAAAATACAAAACCTTCGCATGGTGTCATGTTATGTGACATAGTTGTGAGGAAAAATATCAAACTTGGTCTATTGATCATATTTCAAAAACCCCTTCACAAAATGACCTATCTCCTCCGAGGTTTTCTGGCTTTCGGGTCAAATGACCAATGATATGGCTAGAATCAAGCATAGTTTGTGATAATGTGCCCATATTGGGAATGCATTGGTATAATGGGATGACTAACAATGTTGTAGTACACAGTTTTCCTTTTTTACGCACATAAAATCCATTTTTTATTTTCTGAGTGCCGAAAGAGGGGGGATTTGTGAAGCAACCACCAAATTGAAGTTTCAAAATGGTAACATCCTATTTTAAAAAATACTAGACCACCTAGCATGTACAATTTCCCAACTTGAGTATCTCAAACCTTTTATTCCATCCCTGGTGAAAAAGACAAATCCTGCCAAATCGGCTGGAAGTGGGTAAGATATGAACTACAGGTACATGATTTCATGCTGATAATTTTTTGTAAAAATCATTTTTAGGTTCACAACATGCTATTTCATCAGAGATCCAATGCTAGTTTTGTGAGCCTCAACCCCTAGCTAAGAATATTTATGAAAACCCTTCAAAAAGTTTGACGAGACATTCAAATGTGCATAACTAATTCAAAAAAAAATCAATAAAATACAAAACCTTCGCATGGTGTCATGTTATGTGACATATTTGTGAGGAAGAATACCAAACTTGGTTTTAGAAATGGTCGAAAAAAAACTTGCTTAGAAATGGGGTGGTTTACCCTAGCTTTGGAGCCCATTTCTACCACATTTTGGGTGAGGGTCAGTTGTACTTCACAAAAGGGATCAGGGTGAGGATGAGTTGTACTGTACATATGAGAAAAACGTTGGAAGCTCATACAAACATAGAAAAGTACACATAGCTACATTTGTTGAAATTCAAATTTACCATCATTTTGAATTTTGTCCAAATTATCAACAAGTGACAAATTATTATAATAACAAATGTTTACAACAACAACTGCCAAATTATTATAATAACAAATGTTTTCAACAACAAGTGCGAAATTCAAAGTCTATTTCTTTTGGCTCTTCTTACCCCTCGTTTTCTTCTCCTTCACAAGTTTTACACCACACAACAGGTTTATGCTCTTCTTTTTCTTACCATTACCATCTGGCCTCCCCACAGCATGTACAAGAGTCTCCTTCACCTCCTGCACCTCCTCAACAATACAATCTGGCACCAGAGCCTCATCAACATGGTCACTTTGCACCAGAGCCTCATCAACATGGTCACTTTGCACCAGAGCCTCAACAACAGGCTCATTTTGTACCAGAGCCTCAACAACAGGCTCATTTTGCACCAGAGCCTCAACAACAGGCTCATTTTGCACTAGAGCCTCAACAACATGCTCATTTTGCCCCTCATTTTGCACCAGAGCTTCCAAATCAGAAACGGTGTGCCCTAAAGCCTCAACAGTTTGCATATCATCCTCCAAAACAAGTTCAGATTGCATCTGAGCAGCACCAAACATGATCTGGTTACTTCTCTTCTTTCTTTGGCCATTGATTCTTTCCCTTTTCACTGGCCAGCATTCGTCAACAACAAGAGGTGGGCCTTTTTCTCCATGCTTACTCCTGAAAACAAGCAAGTTAGCTGGGGGAGCAAAATCATCAACAAGAAATGGGATAGATTTTGGATGAACATACTTTGGCTTTTCAGCAGTGTATCTGCACTTGGTAGAGCCAGCTCGGTGTCCAAGTTCTTCACAGAGTTTGCATCTATTCTTGTAACCTTTTGGGGCCCTTTTTGGCTTGGCATCTTTCTTTTCATCTTTCTTTTCCTTCTTGTTGCTCCCACCTTTCTCAAACCAAGCCTTGAATCTACTCTGCTTGGGCCTGCCAGCCTTTCTTTTCATCAAAGGAGGACACAAGGAGAACTGAATGTCCACTTCAGGCCATTGAGACTGATCTGTAAGTGCTGGAATTGGTGTTCCATATGCAGCCTGGAATTTTGCTACAGAATAATACTCATGCAAATATGGGTGCATATTTAGCTTGTGTTTGGAGGCCAATAAAAGTATGGCATGCTCACAAGGCTTCCCAGTGTGTTGCCACCCAAGGCATGTGCATTCATGCAATTGAGTGTCAACAACACGCCTCCTACCAGTCTTTGTATCTCTGACTTCAGCACCCCACAATGAGGATTTCTCAACACGCAAATGTGCAAGATTTCTGCTCCAGTTGACCACCTGCTGCACAACATCAGGAAGCTTATCTCCTTTAAGAACATCACCAAGCCTTCTTCTCAATTCCCATAACCTCATGATCATGATCCTGATCTGGTCAACCATGTCATGGGCAGGCAAGTCTTTTAACTCCTTCACTTTGTTGTTGAAACTTTCTGCCAAATTATTGTTGATATGATCACATTTGATGGCAGTGTTAAAACCAGACCTGTACCATAAAAGAGAATGGTAGGTTTCCAACCATGTACAAAACTTGACCCTATCCTCCTCAGAGCATGTCGCCTTAATCCTCTCAAGGTGATATAAATGTATCTGTCTGGTGTAAGATCTTGCTGCTGGCCACATGCGTCCAAAATCAACTCCTCTGAATTTTTTGATCAAATTCATACACATATGGCCGAAGCACTCCCTCTGCTCAGCATGAGGGAAAACCATATTCATTGCATTTTCTAAACCTTTACATGCATCTGTGTGCACTGCCGATGGAGAGACTGGCCCTATGCATCTTTTCAACTGCATCATGAACCATGTCCATGATGCCTCTGTCTTAGACTAAAACATGCCAATAGCTACAGGGAACATCCAATTGTGTCCATCTAAAGCATTGCATGCTGCTAGTTGACCATTCCACTTTCCAGTCAAGAAAGATGAGTCTATACTCAAATATGGACGGCACCCTACTTTGAAGCCATCGATGCAAGGCTTTAAAGCCATGAAGAATTTAGAGAAGAAGACTTTCCCATCAGCCGTTACCTCAGTATCTATCTCCACAACACTGCCAGGTGACCTCTTCTCTACTTCTGCTTTGAAGTTATAAAGCATTCGAAAGGTATTTTCCCAATCACCATATAGCTCTTTCATTGCCCTTTGCTTTGCCTTCCACACTGTAGTATAATTCAGCTTAATGGGGTACTGCTTTTCCAAGTCTATTTTCAGTCTCTTTGAAGTGTTGTTTGGTGTTGTGGCTAAAATGGGCTTGATCTTTTCTGCAACCCATAATTGTGATGTCATCTTTGTAACTGTTTGAGAACTTGTAATGCAAGTATGAGGTTTTGGAATTTGATTCACTCTTATTGTCCTTCCATCAGGTTGGCATCTAGCAGATATATACCACTTGCAAGGCTTGGCACCACCATCATAACCTACGCATTTTGCATAGAACTTCTTTTTATCAGTCCACATAGTCTTGGTAGCAAACTCACGTTTGGCTGCATATGTCCCGAAACACATCCTGAATTCATCCATGCTTGGAAAAAATCTCCCAACTTCAATAACTGGGTCCTCTTTGTCATAAACTGTTACTAGCTCATCATCATGTGCATAATCTACATGAACTGCAGCATTTTCCAACAACTCTAGATCTATATCTGCCTCTTCATCTCTTAAATGGTTGTCACCATCATTTTAAGCTTCATCTCTCTTCTTATCCTTGTCTCTATCATCGATAGGAATGCCAAAAAGCTTTGCCATTTCAATGTCATCTATTGGTGCAATGACCAAATCAGTCCGGTCATGTATCTCAACTGAATTCTAGTCAACAGTTACAATCCTTTGTGCATTAGCATCTGCAGCATCCCCTTGTGCATTAGCATCATCCTCCACTGTTAACACTTCCAACTCAGTAAGTATAGGCATTACTTGCCTTTGTGCAGCCCAATCATCCTCGACCATCTAAGAAGCCAGCATCGAGGCCACATATCCAACCCTCGAATCAGGTTTCAGATCAATGAGCTCTGCTAAAAACAGAACAGTTTTGCTTGTCCAACCGTTTCGCTCATCGATTTCATCAACTATATGTTCCCTGTCTCAACCCTAACATAGTCACATTTGCAATCATCAAATCATAACAAAGAAACTTCTTGCTCTGCCCCCCAAACCACACTATCCCCAATTGTTTCCACCATTTTCCTCACCGCCTCCTCTCCCATGTTTATTAGCTCTTGGGGATCAACATGTTCTAATTCCACCTTCCATTTAACTAACATAACTTGGGCGCTCCTTTAACTTATGTAAATATGTAAATGTCTTCTTTGAAAATGAACCATGTGTTGTTTGAAAATAATCAACCATCATAACGTTAACTTATTCTTCCTTTTAAGCTTTTCTAATTTCACTCATTTTATAAATATTGCACGAGTATTATATGAGAACTTGTTTTTGTGTATTTTGTTTTATGCACTTGTTGTTTTGGGTGTTTTAACAAATGAAAATACAATAAAACAAGGGGATAGATAATATTAGGATAACATTCCTTATATTAGATAGCCCGATCGATAACATTGGGATAACATTACAATAAAAAAAGGGTACAATAATATAGGGACCTAAACCCTGGGCTAGCCCCTAAACCCTAACCCTAGCTACCCTACTCCATCGGCGATGGAGGCGGTGCCGGTGCCGCCGCCCCCCGAGCCACCGCGACATTCCAGTCTGCCAGCCTCTCCCGCTGCTCCCGCCGCCGCTGGTCCTCCAAGAAGGCCCAGCGATTGGCCTCCCGTCGTTCCTCCTCCTCCCGTCTGCGCCTTTTCTTCAAGGCGCGCTTGGCCTGCTTCTCCTTCCACTTGGCGTAAGCAGCCTCCTCCTTTGCCTCCTGCTTCTCCGCCGCCTTCCAGTATGCTTCGGAGGGGCCGTCATCGGGGAGGTTGCCGCCGCCGGGGACGGGGTTGTGGACGAAGGGGCCCTCCGCCTAGGGGCAGGGCGGGGCTTTGCGTCTCCCCCCTTTTTGCCACGCTTGGGGCGCATGGGCGCCTCCTGCTCCCAAACCTGCTTGTGGTCCGGGTGGTTGTCCTCATCGCTAACTTTGCTCTCGGAAGGGAAGCGGAGGGGGGGGGTCGCCATGGTCGAGTGTTTTGGGGGCTAGGAGGAGGCAAATGGACGGGCTCGAGATGTTGAAGATGAGGGGCAAGATGAGATGAGGAGGCAAAGGCGTTTTGCCTATTTATTGAGGGAGGGGAGTGAAGGGCAGCGTGGGAATCCAGTGCCGCGTGCGCTGCGTTGCGTGTGGACAGCGCGCGTAGCCGCGTGCGTGATCAATGCGGTCAGTGCAAAAAAAATTGCTAGGATGCGACGTGGCCCCTGCACCGTCAGCCCCGCTCCTGCATGCATGCATGCATTAATGCGAAAGAGAGAAAAAGGTCCAAGGTAGTTGTTCATTGGTAGTAAAAAATAAAAGAGAAAATAGAATTTGGCCTTGATTTACTCGGTAATAAATGCAGGAATCTAGTACCAAGGAGGCAAAGGTAGTTCATTTTTACACACCGCATGCAACAAACTCGTTCGTTTTTACACACGCAAGAAAAATCGGTGGGAGTAATCAGGGGATGTCAATTGGAGGGAATAGAGGGAGTATGAAACTAAGTTTATAATATTTTAGATTTTGATTTTTTTCTTATATACGTAGTCAAAGTTGATATTTTAGATTTATAAATATTGACTTTTTGTATGGCGCATGAACCGTATGGGAGTAAGTTTGACTGAATAAAGTTGTTTGACGTACACTTATTTAATGCGACGGAGGGAGTAAATACGCCGCAGCGCTGTTGCACGCGAAATAGCTAGACTGCGACGTGAAAGGCAGCTGCATAGCATGCATGCATGGTGCAGCCCGCCCCGTCCAGCGCCCTCGCATGCCACGCTCGGTCCAACGGTCAATGAAGCGTGTCACGCTGTACGTTATATTTATTACATATTTTAGATTTTGATATTTTTTCTTAGGCTGGTCATAGTGACATGCATACTTCCTCTGTCCACAAATAAGGGTACACCCTCTGTCCACAAATAAGTGTACGTTTGGCTTTAAAATTTGTCCAAAAAAAAATGTACTTCTACCTTTTCAATGCACTTTAAAGTAGAAAAAATTGCTTCACGGAAATCAAGTCCAATAACATTTAGATGTGGTATCATGCAAAGTCTAATTTATTACAATTTAGACTCATTCTGTTTTGAAATTTGTGATGTTTATGGTAACATTGCTAGTTAACAATACATGTCTAGCCTTATATACATAGTCAAAGTTTATATACATAGTCCTACTATGACTAGCCTTATATACATAGTCAAATTTTATAAATATAGAATTTTTCAATGGCGCATGAACCTGAGGGGAGTAAGTTTGACTGAAGAAAGTTGTTAGACGTACACTTATTTAATGCGACGGAGGAGTAAATACGCTGCAGCGCTGTTGCACGCAAAATAGCTAGACTGCGACGCTAGGGGCAGCTGCATGCATGGTGCAGCCCGCCCCGCCCAGCGCCCTCGCATGCCATGCTCGGTCCAACGATCAATGGAGTGTGCCACACTTTACCTTATTTGTTCATGGAAAAACGATGAAGTCAATCAGATTCCAGAATCATCCATCCCACGGATCGCCAAGAGCTAGCCGTGAAATCCTTCTAAGAAACGCCAACCAACCAGGTTGCAGAACAAGCCCTTCCACGGATCGCCCAGAGCCACCCGCGGAATCCTTCTAGAAGACGCGATCGGAGGGCCACAGTGTCACGCTAGGGTTAGATCTATGTTCCTCATTCGGCCTTAGGGTTAGCTGGGTTTAGGATGCAGTCAACGGGGTTTCACAAGTTTGACCAGACATTCAAATGTGCATAACTAATTCAAAAAAAATCAAAAAATACAAAACCTTCGCATGGTGTCATGTTATGTGACATAGTTGTGAGGAAAAATATCAAACTTGGTCTATTGATCATATTTCAAAAAACCCTTCACAAAATGACCTATCTCCTCCGAGGTTTTCTGGCTTTCGGGTCAAATGACCAATGATATGGCTAGAATCAAGGCATAGTTTGTGATAATGTGCCCATATTGGGCATGCATGTGTATAATGGGATGACTAGCAATGTTGTAGCACAAAGTTTTCTTTTTCGACGCACAGAAAATCCATTTTCTATTTTCTGAGTGCCAAAAGAGGGGGGGATTTGTGAGGCAACCACCAAATTGAAGATTCAAAATGGTAACATCCTATTTTTAAAAAATACTAGACCACCTAGCATGTACAATTTCCCAACTTGAGTATCTCAAACCTTTTATTTCATCCCTGGTGAAAAAGACAAATCCTGCCGAATCGGGTGGAAGTGGGTAAGATATGAACTACAGGTACATGATTTCATGCTGATGATTGTAAAAATCATTTTTAGGTTCTCAACATGCTATTTCATCAGAGATCCAATGCTAGTTTTGTGAGCCTCAGCCCCTAGCTAAGAATATTTATGAAAACCCTTCAAAAAGTTTGACCAGACATTCAAATGTGCATAACTAATTCAAAAAAATCAAAAAAATACAAAACCTTCGCATGGTGTCATGTTATGTGACATAGTTCTGAGGAAAAATATCAAACTTGGTTTTAGAAATGGTCGAAAAAAAACTTGGTGACATAGTCCGGCGACCACCCTCCTCTCCCCTCCTCCCCCCTCCTCTCCCCGGCGCTCCTTCCGCCTCCGCCGCTCACGCGCGCCCTTCCGCCTCCGCCGCTCGCGTGCGTCGTCGCCCCTCCGGCTAGCCCCTCGTCGCCCGCCGACCGCCGCCTCCGTGCCTCCGCGAGCGCCGCTCCTCGCCGCCTCCTCTGCGTCCCGCCTCCACCAACCTCCTCCTCCGGCCGCGTCGTCCGCCGCCCCGGCCTCGCCGCCAGGCCCTCCACCGAGCTCCTCCGGCGCCGCCCGCGCGCCCGCCCCGCTGCGCCCTCGCCCACGTCGCCGCCTCGCCGGCGTCCCTCCTGCGCCCTCTCGCCTCCCCGAGCCCTGGCGCCGCTCGCCGCCTCGGCCCGACCGCGCCCGCGACCTGCCCCTCACCGGAGCCGCGCCTCAGCCGCGTCGCGCCCCGCGACCACGCCTCTGCCCCTCCCCGTCGCCTCTTCGCCGCCGGCCGCCCTCGTCCCTGCCTGCTTCCCCCGAGCCGCCGACGAGCCTCGCCCGCCCCGTCCTCAGTCGCCGCTCCGCCTTCTGCCGCCTGCGCTGTCGCGACCGTGCTCCCCGCCCCGTCTTCCCCAACGCCGCCGCCGCCGCGGCCAAGCACCTCCCCGCGCCAGACGTCCCCCTCGTCGCCTCCCGCAGGCCGCGTCCTGCGCCACCCCGTCGACCGCCGCCACCCGGGCCCCCTCCTCCGTGCGCCTGCCCCACCCCCGCAGGCCGCAGCAGCCCATCGCCTTCCCTGTCCGTGCGCAGCAGCCGGCCGCCTGGACCCACCTGCCCGCGGGACCCACCCCGTCGTCGCCGATGCCATCCGCCTCCACCCGTGCAGGTTCCCTGTGTAGTACCAAGTTGGTGCTAAGTTGTTGGGTGTGGGAACAACAAGATCGACACCGGCAATCAAACCCCGAAAACCAAGTTCACCCCTCGCCAAGATCTTCATCGCAACCCGGTGGTCTCCTCCATGGACCTGAGAACGAACCCGAAGGCCACCGACGGTAAACCCTGAGGCCCTCGACGCGACGATGCCTGCTTCCAAGATCTCCGGCATGGATCGAAAAGTTCCCCGAAGACCGATACCGATGTACCGGAGCCCGGACCCTCGACACGCCAGGATCTACCCTCGGACGCCAAGACCCGAACCGGGAGGACGCAAAGATCGCCACGAGAACGACAAGCACTTCACCCCGAAGCCGAGACCGACCCGACTTGAGGACCCGACAAGATCTGCGCAACGACAAGATCGGCACCGACCATGGGCGGACCCGCTACGCCCCGACGCCGAACCAAGTCCTCCTTCACGGATGCGACAAGATCTACCCCTGTAATTCGAGAACGACCCCGGAGCCGAGAACGTTCCGTCGAACCCTGGACCCTGAGACCGAACCCCGAACCCCGGACACCAAGATCTGCCGACCCCTCGATGTGTGAACCCCTTTCCGAAACCCTAATTTTATAATATAATACAATTGTTGCACATCAAATCATTCATCTCGCATGCATATCGTGTGGTTTGGGGGCCTTATGCCGATTCACCTAATAATTAAATATGGGGCCCATATGCGGGCAAATCTAGTCTTATATTGGCCTCATTTAAATTGGTGTAGCGAACCGGTGATATATTCTGCCTTGTTAAACAACATTTAAATTGCAGGGGTTCTAACAACTTGAACCACTTAAATATTGTCGGGACCCCGGTTCCGCTTAACATGACCTAATTGCATCGCACCTTTGCCATGTCATACATCATGCATGCATCATGCCGATCTTCTGTCGTTGTATTAAATAGTGCATCCGGTGTTTCTTCTAGTGTTTTGCTTCTTCGCGGATAAGGCCGTTGAGTTGATGTGAGCTTCGCCCGATCTTCGGTTGAACCTTCGACAATGTTTTCAGGCGAGCATCTCCCCCTTTCTACCTATCTTACTTTTATAGTATTTATTCCCTCCTGTTGATCTATTGCTATTTGTGTTGCGATGCTCTAGATTCCGTACCCTCGATATCCCTTGCAGCCATATATTGCCTTGGACACATCCTATTACTTGTTGTTTGGTAGATAGTTGGACTTGCGCGTCGTAGTCGCTTGCTCAAGTGCTGTTGCGTGTCGTCAAGTGCCACAGTTGTTGATGTTTTGCCGCATGTTGATGTTGGAGATGATCATAGTTTTACTTATCGTTCATTTTAATTCCTGTTTAACAACTAAAATTGAAGTAAGCAGAGGCATCGGTGGGTGATAGATAATATTTGGTTTCCGAACGCCCACTTGTGTCCCGTAGGACCCCGAGTACTTGATACATGTTCCTTGATTTATCGCGCTATCCACATCCGGGAGGTATATGGGACACCCCCTGAGCCAGAGCTTGATTCAGTCTTATTTCTTGGGGCCACAAACTAGTTTGAGGTTTTATTTACTATCCAGTACTTATGCCATGCTACTTCTGTATTTAAATTGTGCGAGGAGCACACTGTACTGTTTAGGATCGGGACACGTTTACGCGGTGTCGACAAGCCCAGCCACACTTTCGGGTTCCCAGTCGCTCACAGCCGTCCACCCAAACCTTGAGTCCGTCTCGGAGCTAGCTTACTTCGTTGCGGGTTCTACTTAAGGGGTGGCCCCCTGAAATAATTCTGAATCCTGTGATTGCTTTGTCGTGAAGGCCTCGTTGGGTTTTGATTTGGTTTTTCCGAGGTTGATCGAGTGTGTGTTGCTATTTGTGCACCCCGGCCGGGTTAAAACTTTCTGAAAGCCGTGTCCGCGGTTATGGACGACTTGGAGCACAGTATCTCGACCATAGACAAGCATAACTAAAGTTTACTGCTATAAATTTGACTTTATAATGACTAGTAATCAACTTCACTATAATGGAATGGCTAAATAATACTGCCCACAATTGCTTGTTTGGAGTGTCGCTTGCGACCATTGTACCTGACTAGTAAGTATTGCAACTACAACAGAATGGCTGAATAAAAGTACCAACAACTGCTGGGTTTTGGATTATCTCATGCTAATTGTATCTGACTAGTAAGTGTTGCCACTATAATGGAATGGTTAACTAAAAGTGCCCACTGCTTACTTTATCAGGATGATTATCTAAACCTGACTAGTAATTACTGCAACGATAACTGAATAAATAAAACTGCCAACGGTGTGAGTTCCTCGGTTGACTTCCTCGATTGGTCTCGAGGGGGAAACGCCAGGATGGGTCTGATTGGTGGTAGTCTCAGGTTGGTTCCGAATAGGTCTTTCTTACCCCTCTCTGATAACCGCCAGTTGTATCGAGTCTCTATAGGTTGTTCAGTGCATGCTGCCGCTGCCGCTCAGTCCACCATACCTATGTAGGCGAGGACCGCCGAATTCTAGTCTCGCCGTGTACTGGCCTCAGTACTGACGCTCCTCTTTTTCCTTGCCCTTTGTCGGCACCCCTTTTGTTTAAGCAGGTTTTGAGATCGACGTCGTTAGCAGGGTTACCCTTCCGGCTTGGCCTGGGCAGGGTTATGGACGCCATTGGTTATTCTTCAGGGCTCTTAGCCCCCTTTGCATCTTGTCCGTAGCTGGACGCTATATCGTTCTCAAGGTGATTTGGATCTTTGTACTGTATATCTGTATTCTTGACTCATGGAGTCGCTGTTATATATATCTGTTCTGTGGGTCCCATCGAGGACTGTTGTGTAATGTTATTACTTCGTTTTCCACCCGCACGAAAGTGCCTGGTGGGCACCTTTGAATCGTTTCTATGCGGGTTTGGCGGGTTTCGCTAAAACTTGCATAGGGTCGATTCTGAGGGTGTTACAGAGTGGTATCAGAGCTCAGCAGTTGCGATACCCCACAAGTCCAGCCTGTAGGATAACCTAGCTAACGGCCGAAGTAGAGTGTCAAAACTATTTTCGAAAAATCGGCTGGATAGTTCTGATTAGGTCTGATTTTACTCCTTATCCCTCTGCTATTCTTCTCTTATCTCGTCGTGTTTTGAATCCGCTCTCTTCTCGCTCTTCGAGTCCAGGATTTCTCGTGGTCGGGTTCCGTCGTACCTTCAGGGTCTCGCTTCCTCCTTTGGTAACGGTGTGGCTACATCTGGACTTCATGCTATCCGAGGAATCCTTCGTCTGGTGGACTTCTCCTTGTTCCGTCTCGTGCCTTCCGGTGTTTTCCGACGCGACGACATCATCTATGCCAGATCCGATGCAGAGTCCACATCACCCCTTTGTTCCCGAACCTCGCTTGTCGAGATCTTCAGTCTGAATCCTGAGAGTTGGTTGCATAATCTGTCTATTCGTTTACATAGTAATGATTTGAGTGCGGGATGGAGTCGCGACCATACCACTACTCTTATCATTCGCTTATGTACATTGAATGGTGGATCGATGCAATTTTACTCCGTCCACGGAAGCTAGAGGTGGCTTTATTTGCTGATACCTCTACCTTCGACCTTTTGTTTCCGGAGTGCTCTCTCGACGATCACGGACAACGACCTCTTGTTAGTGGTGTCGCGAAGATCTACACGAAGCGAGAAGACGCAGATCGCCGACCTTCCTTCCGGTACCACGAGGCGGATCTCGAGGGCGAGATCCATTGTTAGTGGTGTCGAATTGTGGCATCCCGCAAAACCACTACTAGAAAATCGCGTTAAATCTGTGCATTGCATCATCATCATCATGCATTGGTTGCCTAAAACTATTTCGCAAAGCCTGGTTTTATTTTTCTAAACGCCCCGCCTTTGTTCAACACGCAAAAACCGGATCGCCGGAATATTTTACTTTGTCTGCTATTAGTTTGCATAAGGCTTGTTTGAAATAAATAAAACATTTAATTGTTTTTGTGGGGGCAGTCGAACGGGCCGAATCGACCCGAACGACCACCCCCATTTTTCAAAACGGCCCACCCCTTATTCCTAAACTCACCCAACCTAATCTGCCAACCCCCTCCTGACACCTCACCCTCTCTCCCCCTCTACCCAATCCTAAACTGCCACCTAGACTCTCTCTCCTCTCTCTCCACTAACCACTCCCACCCCACGCGCCTGCAGATCCCCACGCCAGCCCCCTGTCCCCACGCCCTGGGCCCCACCCTGGCCCCTGTCCCCGCGCCTCCCTTTCCTCTGTTCCTCTTTCTCCACCATCCCTCACCCGTCGCAGCCCCGCACGCTCCCACCTGGCCTCCTGCGCCCCCGCTTCTCTCCCTGGCCACTCCGGCGACCACCCTCCTCTCCCCTCCTTCCCCCTCCTCTCCCCGGCGCTCCTTCCGCCTCCTCCGCTCACGCGCGCCCTTCCGCCTCCGCCGCTCGCGTGCGTCGTCGCCCCTCCGGCTAGCCCCTTGTCGCCCGCCGACCGCCGCCTCCATGCCTCCGCGATCGCCGCTCCTCGCCGCCTCCTCTGTGTCCCGCCTCCACCAACCTCCTCCTCCGGCCGCGTCGTCCGCCGCCCCGGCCTCGCCGCCAGGCCCTCCACCGAGCTCCTCCGGCGCCGCCCGCGCACCCGCCCCGCTGCGCCCTCGCCCACGTCGCCGCCTCGCCGGCGTCCCTCCTGCGCCCTCTCGCCTCCCCGAGCCCCGGCGCCGCTCGCCGCCTCGGCCCGACCGCGCCCGCGACTTGCCCCTCACCGGAGCCACGCCTCAGCCGCGTCGCGCCCCGCGACCACGCCTCTGCCCCTCCCCGTCGCCTCTTCGCCGCCGGCCGCCCTCGTCCCTGCCTGCTTCCCCCGAGCAGCCGACGAGCCTCGCCCGCCCCGTCCTCAGTCGCCGCTCCGCCTTCTGCCGCCTACGCTCGCGCGACCGTGCTCCCCGCCCCGTCTTCCCCAACGCCGGCGCCGCCACGGCCAAGCACCTCCCCGCGCCAGACGTCCCCCTCGTCGCCTCCCGCAGGCCGCGTCCTACGCCACCCCGTCGACCGCCGCCGCCCGGGCCCCCTCCTCCGTGCGCCTGCCCCACCCCCGCAGGCCGCAGCAGCCCATCGCCTTCCCTGTCCGCGCGCAGCAGCCGGCCGCCTGGACCCACCTGCCCGCGGGACCCACTCCGTCGTCGCCGATGCCATCCGCCTCCACCCGTGCAGGTTCCCTGTGTAGTACCAAGTTGGTGCTAAGTTGTTGGGTGTGGGAACAACAAGATCGACACCGGCAATCAAACCCCGAAAACCAAGTTCACCCCTCGCCAAGATCTTCATCGCAACCCGGTGGTCTCCTACATGGACCTGAGAACGAACCCTGAGGCCCTCGACGCGACGATACCTGCTTCCAAGATCTCCGGCATGGATCGAAAAGTTCCCCGAAGACCGATCCCGATGTACCGGAGACCGGACCCTCGACACGCCAGGATCTACCCTCGGACGCCAAGACCCGAACCGGGAGGACGCAAAGATCGCCACAAGAACGACAAGCACTTCACCCCGAAGCCGAGACCGACCCGAGTTGAGGACCCGACAAGATCTGCGCAACGACAAGATCGGCACCGACCATGGGCGGACCGGCTACGCCCCGACGCCGAACCAAGTCCTTCTTCACGGATGCGACAAGATCTACCCCTGTAATTCGAGAACGACCCCGGAGCCGAGAACGTTCCGTCGAACCCTGGACCCTGAGACCGAACCCCGAACCCCGGAAACCAAGATCTGCCGACCCCTCGATGTGTGAACCCCTTTCCGAAACCCTAATTTTATAATATAATACAATTGTTGCACATCAAATCATTCATCTCGCATGCATATCGTGTGGTTTGGGGGCCTTATGCCGATTCACCTAATAATTAAATATGGGGCCCATATGCGGGCAAATCTAGTCTTATATTGGCCTCATTTAAATTGGTGTAGCGAACCGGTGATATATTCTGCCTTGTTAACCAACATTTAAATTGCGGGGGTTCTAACAACTTGAACCACTTAAATATTGTCGGGACCCCGGTTCCGCTTAACATGACCTAATTGCATCGCACCTTTGCCATGTCATACATCATGCATGCATCATGCCGATCTTCTGCCGTTGTATTAAATAGTGCATCCGGTGTTTCTTCTAGTGTTTTGCTTCTTCGCGGATAAGGCCGTTGAGTTGATGTGAGCTTCGCCCGATCTTCGGTTGAACCTTCGACAATGTTTTCAGGCGAGCATCTCCCCCTTTCTACCTATCTTACTTTTATAGTATTTATTCCCTCCTGTTGATCTATTGCTATTTGTGTTGCGATGCTCTAGATTCCGTACCCTCGATATCCCTTGCAGCCATATATTGCCTTGGACACATCCTATTACTTGTTGTTTGGTAGATAGTTGGACTTGCGCGTCGTAGTCGCTTGCTCAAGTGCTGTTGCGTGTCGTCAAGTGCCACAGTTGTTGATGTTTTGCCGCATGTTGATGTTGGAGATGATCATAGTTTTACTTATCGTTCATTTTAATTCCTGTTTAACAACTAAAATTGAAGTAAGCAGAGGCATCGGTGGGTGATAGATAATATTTGGTTTCCGAACGCCCACTTGTGTCCCGTAGGACCCCGAGTACTTGATACCTGTTCCTTGATTTATCGCGCTATCCACATCCGGGAGGTATATGGGACCCCCCCCCCCCTGAGCCAGAGCTTGATTCAGTCTTATTTCTTGGGGCCACAAACTAGTTTGAGGTTTTATTTACTATCCTGTACTTATGCCATGCTACTTCTGTATTTAAATTGTGCGAGGAGCACACTGTACTGTTTAGGATCGGGACACGTTTACGCGGTGTCGACAAGCCCAGCCACACTTTCGGGTTCCTAGTCGCTCACAGCCGTCCACCCAAACCTTGAGTCCGTCTCGGAGCTAGCTTACTTTGTTGCGGGTTCTACTTAAGGGGTGGCCCCCTGAAATAATTCTGAATCCTGTGATTGCTTTGTCGTGAAGGCCTCGTTGGGTTTTGATTTGGTTTTTCCGAGGTTGATCGAGTGTGTGTTGCTATTTGTGCACCCCGGCCGGGTTAAAACTTTCTGAAAGCCGTGTCCGCGGTTATGGACGACTTGGAGCACAGTATCTCGACCATAGACAAGCATAACTAAAGTTTACTGCTATAAATTTGACTTTATAATGACTAGTAATCAGCTTCACTATAATGGAATGGCTAAATAATACTGCCCACAATTGCTTGTTTGGAGTGTCTCTTGCGACCATTGTACCTGACTAGTAAGTATTGCAACTACAACAGAATGGCTGAATAAAAGTACCAACAACTACTGGGTTTTGGATTATCTCATGCTAATTGTATCTGACTAGTAAGTGTTGCCACTATAATGGAATGGTTAACTAAAAGTGCCCACTGCTTACTTTATCAGGATGATTATCTAAACCTGACTAGTAATTACTGCAACGATAACTGAATAAATAAAACTGCCAACGGTGTGAGTTCCTCGGTTGACTTCCTCGATTGGTCTCGAGGGGGAAACGCCAGGATGGGTCTGATTGGTGGTAGTCTCAGGTTGGTTCCGAATAGGTCTTTCTTACCCCTCTCTGATAACCGCCAGTTGTATCGAGTCTCTATAGGTTGTTCAGTGCATGCTGCCGCTGCCGCTCAGTCCACCATACCTATGTAGGCGAGGACCGCCGAATTCTAGTCTCGCCGTGTACTGGCCTCAGTACTGACGCTCCTCTTTTTCCTTGCCCTTTGTCGGCACCCCTTTTGTTTAAGCAGGTTTTGAGATCGGCGTCGTTAGCAGGGTTACCCTTCCGGCTTGGCCTGGGCAGGGTTATGGACGCCATTGGTTATTCTTCAGGGCTCTTAGCCCCCTTTGCATCTTGTCCGTAGCTGGACGCTATATCGTTCTCAAGGTGATTTGGATCTTTGTACTGTATATCTGTATTCTTGACTCATGGAGTCGCTGTTATATATATCTGTTCTGTGGGTCCCATCGAGGACTGTTGTGTAATGTTATTACTTCGTTTTCCACCCGCACGAAAGTGCC
The DNA here is from genome assembly GCA_910589765.1 of Avena atlantica. Lineage (NCBI taxonomy): Eukaryota > Viridiplantae > Streptophyta > Magnoliopsida > Poales > Poaceae > Avena > Avena atlantica. The sequence goes on from OU342736.1 coordinate 421,416,301, forward strand.
TGGTGGGCACCTTTGAATCGTTTCTATGCGGGTTTGGCGGGTTTCGCTAAAACTTGCATAGGGTCGATTCTGAGGGTGTTACAGAGTGGTATCAGAGCTCAGCAGTTGCGATACCCCACAAGTCCAGCCTGTAGGATAACCTAGCTAACGGCCGAAGTAGAGTGTCAAAACTATTTTCGAAAAATCGGCTGGATAGTTCTGATTAGGTCTGATTTTACTCCTTACCCCTCTGCTATTCTTCTCTTATCTCGACGTGTTTTGAATCCGCTCTCTTCTCGCTCTTCCAGTCCAGGATTTCTCGTGGTCGGGTTCCGTCGTACCTTCAGGGTCTCTCTTCCTCCTTTGGTAACGGTGTGGCTACATCTGGACTTCATGCTATCCGAGGAATCCTTCGTCTGGTGGACTTCTCCTTGTTCCTTCTCGTGCCTTCCGGTGTTTTCCGACGCGACGACATCATCTACGCCAGATCCGATGCAGAGTCCGCATCACCCCTTTGTTCCTGAACCTCGCTTGTCGAGATCTTCAGTCTGAATCCTGAGAGTTGGTTGCATAATCTGTCTATTCGTGTACATAGTAATGATTTGAGTGCGGGATGGAGTCGCGACCATACCACTACTCTTATCATTCGCTTATGTACATTGAATGGTGGATCGATGCAATTTTACTCCGTCCACGGAAGCTAGAGGTGGCTTTATTTGCTGATACCTCTACCTTCGACCTTTTGTTTCCGGAGTGCTCTCTCGACGATCACGGACAACGACCTCTTGTTAGTGGTGTCGCGAAGATCTACACGAAGCGAGAAGACGCAGATCGCCGACCTTCCTTTCGGTACCACGAGGCGGATCTCGAGGGCGAGATCCATTGTTAGTGGTGTCGAATTGTGGCATCCCGCAAAACCACTACTAGAAAATCGCGTTAAATCTGTGCATTGCATCGTCATCATCATGCATTGGTTGCCTAAAACTATTTCGCAAAGCCTGGTTTTATTTTTCTAAACGCCCCGCCTTTGTTCAACACGCAAAAACCGGATCGCCGGAATATTTTACTTTGTCTGCTCATAAGGCTTGTTTGAAATAAATAAAACATTTAATTGTTTTTGTGGGGGCCGTCGAACGGGCCGAATCGACCCGAACGACCACCCCCATTTTTCAAAACGGCCCACCCCTTATTCCTAAACTCACCCAACCTAATCTGCCAACCCCCTCCTGACACCTCACCCTCTCTCCCCCTCTACCCAATCCTAAACTGCCACCTAGACTCTCTCTCCTCTCTCTCCACTAACCACTCCCACCCCACGCGCCTGCAGATCCCCACGCCAGCCCCCTGTCCCCACGCCCTGGGCCCCACCCTGGCCCCTGTCCCCGCGCCTCCCTTTCCTCTGTTCCTCTTTCTCCACCATCCCTCACCCGTCGCAGCCCCGCACTCTCCCACCTGGCCTCCTGCGCCCCCGCTTCTCTCCCTGGCCACTCCGGCGACCACCCTCCTCTCCCCTCCTCCCCCCTCCTCTCCCCGGCGCTCCTTCCGCCTCCGACGCTCACGCGCGCCCTTCCGCCTCCGCCGCTCGCGTGCGTCGTCGCCCCTCCGGCTAGCCCCTCGTCGCCCGCCGACCGCCGCCTCCATGCCTCCGCGAGCGCCGCTCCTCGCCGCCTCCTCTGCGTCCCGCCTCCACCAACCTCCTCCTCCGGCCGCGTCGTCCGCCGCCCCGGCCTCGCCGCCAGGCCCTCCACCGAGCTCCTCCGGCGCCGCCCGCGCGCCCGCCCCGCTGCGCCCTCACCCACGTCGCCGCCTCGCCGGCGTCCCTCCTGGGCCCTCTCGCCTCCCCGAGCCCCGGCGCCGCTCGCCGCCTCGGCCCGACCGCGCCCGCGACTTGCCCCTCACCGGAGCCACGCCTTAGCCGCGTCGCGCCCCGCGACCACGCCTCTGCCCCTCCCCGTCGCCTCTTCGCCGCCGGCCGCCCTCGTCCCTGCCTGCTTCCCCCGAGCAGCCGACGAGCCTCGCCCGCCCCGTCCTCAGTCGCCGCTCCGCCTTCTGCCGCCTGCGCTCGCGCGACCGTGCTCCCCGCCCCGTCTTCCCCAACGCCGGCGCCGCCACGGCCAAGCACCTCCCCGCGCCAGACGTCCCCCTCGTCGCCTCCCGCAGGCCGCGTCCTACGCCACCCCGTCGACCGCCGCCGCCCGGGCACCCTCCTCCGTGCGCCTGCCCCACCCCCGCAGGCCGCAGCAGCCCATCGCCTTCCCTGTCCGCGCGCAGCAGCCGGCCGCCTGGACCCACCTGCCCGCGGGACCCACTCCGTCGTCGCCGATGCCATCCGCCTCCACCCGTGCAGGTTCCCTGTGTAGTACCAAGTTGGTGCTAAGTTGTTGGGTGTGGGAACAACAAGATCGACACCGGCAATCAAACCCCGAAAACCAAGTTCACCCCTCGCCAAGATCTTCATCGCAACCCGGTGGTCTCCTACATGGACCTGAGAACGAACCCTGAGGCCCTCGACGCGACGATACCTGCTTCCAAGATCTCCGGCATGGATCGAAAAGTTCCCCGAAGACCGATCCCGATGTACCGGAGACCGGACCCTCGACACGCCAGGATCTACCCTCGGACGCCAAGACCCGAACCGGGAGGACGCAAAGATCGCCACGAGAACGACAAGCACTTCACCCCGAAGCCGAGACCGACCCGACTTGAGGACCCGACAAGATCTGCGCAACGACAAGATCGGCACCGACCATGGGCGGACCGGCTACGCCCCGACGCCGAACCAAGTCCTTCTTCACGGATGCGACAAGATCTACCCCTGTAATTCGAGAACGACCCCGGAGCCGAGAACGTTCCGTCGAACCCTGGACCCTGAGACCGAACCCCGAACCCCGGAAACCAAGATCTGCCGACCCCTCGATGTGTGAACCCCTTTCCGAAACCCTAATTTTATAATATAATACAATTGTTGCACATCAAATCATTCATCTCGCATGCATATCGTGTGGTTTGGGGGCCTTATGCCGATTCACCTAATAATTAAATATGGGGCCCATATGCGGGCAAATCTAGTCTTATATTGGCCTCATTTAAATTGGTGTAGCGAACCGGTGATATATTCTGCCTTGTTAAACAACATTTAAATTGCGGGGGTTCTAACAACTTGAACCACTTAAATATTGTCGGGACCCCGGTTCCGCTTAACATGACCTAATTGCATCGCACCTTTGCCATGTCATACATCATGCATGCATCATGCCGATCTTCTGCCGTTGTATTAAATAGTGCATCCGGTGTTTCTTCTAGTGTTTTGCTTCTTCGCGGATAAGGCCGTTGAGTTGATGTGAGCTTCGCCCGATCTTCGGTTGAACCTTCGACAATGTTTTCAGGCGAGCATCTCCCCCTTTCTACCTATCTTACTTTTATAGTATTTATTCCCTCCTGTTGATCTATTGCTATCTGTGTTGCGATGCTCTAGATTCCGTACCCTCGATATCCCTTGCAGCCATATATTGCCTTGGACACATCCTATTACTTGTTGTTTGGTAGATAGTTGGACTTGCGCGTCGTAGTCGCTTGCTCAAGTGCTGTTGCGTGTCGTCAAGTGCCACAGTTGTTGATGTTTTGCCGCATGTTGATGTTGGAGATGATCATAGTTTTACTTATCGTTCATTTTAATTCCTGTTTAACAACTAAAATTGAAGTAAGCAGAGGCATCGGTGGGTGATAGATAATATTTGGTTTCCGAACGCCCACTTGTGTCCCGTAGGACCCCGAGTACTTGATACTTGTTCCTTGATTTATCGCGCTATCCACATCCGGGAGGTATATGGGACCCCCCCCCTGAGCCAGAGCTTGATTCAGTCTTATTTCTTGGGGCCACAAACTAGTTTGAGGTTTTATTTACTATCCTGTACTTATGCCATGCTACTTCTGTATTTAAATTGTGCGAGGAGCACACTGTACTGTTTAGGATCGGGACACGTTTACGCGGTGTCGACAAGCCCAGCCACACTTTCGGGTTCCTAGTCGCTCACAGCCGTCCACCCAAACCTTGAGTCCGTCTCGGAGCTAGCTTACTTTGTTGCGGGTTCTACTTAAGGGGTGGCCCCCTGAAATAATTCTGAATCCTGTGATTGCTTTGTCGTGAAGGCCTCGTTGGGTTTTGATTTGGTTTTTCCGAGGTTGATCGAGTGTGTGTTGCTATTTGTGCACCCCGGCCGGGTTAAAACTTTCTGAAAGCCGTGTCCGCGGTTATGGACGACTTGGAGCACAGTATCTCGACCATAGACAAGCATAACTAAAGTTTACTGCTATAAATTTGACTTTATAATGACTAGTAATCAGCTTCACTATAATGGAATGGCTAAATAATACTGCCCACAATTGCTTGTTTGGAGTGTCTCTTGCGACCATTGTACCTGACTAGTAAGTATTGCAACTACAACAGAATGGCTGAATAAAAGTACCAACAACTACTGGGTTTTGGATTATCTCATGCTAATTGTATCTGACTAGTAAGTGTTGCCACTATAATGGAATGGTTAACTAAAAGTGCCCACTGCTTACTTTATCAGGATGATTATCTAAACCTGACTAGTAATTACTGCAACGATAACTGAATAAATAAAACTGCCAACGGTGTGAGTTCCTCGGTTGACTTCCTCGATTGGTCTCGAGGGGGAAACGCCAGGATGGGTCTGATTGGTGGTAGTCTCAGGTTGGTTCCGAATAGGTATTTCTTACCCCTCTCTGATAACCGCCAGTTGTATCGAGTCTCTATAGGTTGTTCAGTGCATGCTGCCGCTGCCGCTCAGTCCACCATACCTATGTAGGCGAGGACCGCCGAATTCTAGTCTCGCCGTGTACTGGCCTCAGTACTGACGCTCCTCTTTTTCCTTGCCCTTTGTCGGCACCCCTTTTGTTTAAGCAGGTTTTGAGATCGACGTCGTTAGCGGGGTTACCCTTCCGGCTTGGCCTGGGCAGGGTTATGGACGCCATTGGTTATTCTTCAGGGCTCTTAGCCCCCTTTGCATCTTGTCCGTAGCTGGACGCTATATCGTTCTCAAAGTGATTTGGATCTTTGTACTGTATATCTGTATTCTTGACTCATGGAGTCGCTGTTATATATATATCTGTTCTGTGGGTCCCATCGAGGACTGTTGTGTAATGTTATTACTTCGTTTTCCACCCGCACGAAAGTGCCTGGTGGGCACCTTTGAATCGTTTCTATGCGGGTTTGGCGGGTTTCGCTAAAACTTGCATAGGGTCGATTCTGAGGGTGTTACAAACATGGTCACTTTGCACCAGAGCCTCAACAACAGGCTCATTTTGCACCAAATCCTCAACAACAGGCTCATTTTGAACCAGATCCTCAACAACAGGCTCATTTTGCACCAGAGCCTCAACAACAGGCTCATTTTGCACTAGAGCCTCAACAACAGGCTCATTTTGCCCCTCATTTTGCACCAGAGCTTCCAAATCAGAAACGGTGTGCCCTAAAGCCTCAACAGTTTGCACATCATCCTCCAAAACAAGTTTAGATTGCACCTCAGCAGCACCAAACATGATCTGGTTAGTTCTCTTCTTTCTTTGGCCATTGATTCTTGCTCTTTTCACTAGCCAGCATTCGTCAACAACAAGAGGTGGGCCGTTTTCTCCATGCTTCCTCCTGAAAACAAGCAAGTTAGCTGGGGGAGAAAATCATCAACAAGAAATCAACTCCTCTGAATTTTTTGATCAAATTCATACACATATGGCCGAAGCACTCCCTCTGCTCAGCATGAGGGAAAACAATATTCACTACATTTTCTAAACCTTTACATGCATCTGTGTGCACTGCCAATGGAGAGACTGGCCCTATGCATCTTTTCAACTGCATCATGAACCATGTCCATGATGCCTCTGTCTCAGACTAAAACATGCCAATAGCTACAGGGAACATCCAATTGTGTCCATCTAAAGCATTGCATGCTGCTAGTTGACCATTCCACTTTCCAGTCAAGAAAGATGAGTCTATACTCAAATATGTAGGGGTTCGTAGCATGGAAAACAAAAATTTTCTATCGCATACAAACAAACAAGCCAAGATCTATCTACTAGATTGTAGCAACGAGTCGATGGTATAACTTACCCTCGAAGATTCCAAAGCATTTAACGAGAGCGGATTCTCGTGGGTGATGTAGTCATACTCTTTCCGATCTCAAGATCGTGTAGACGATCCTTCCGGCGCTGCGTTCCGGTAGCGCTCCCGCAGTCGGTCACACGTTCGGTACTCGACGAAGACCTTCCTCTCCCTTGTTCCAGCAGGCAGCGGAGGTTGTAGCACTCTCCTCGCGATTCCGGCAGCACAACGGCGTGGTACCGGAAGTAGAGGGGAAATCCCGCAGGGCTTCGCCTTAAGCCGGAGCGAGTATGGTGGATTATGAGAGAGGGAAATTAGTGGTCTAGAGATTAGACACACCAATTAGAAGGCTCTAAACCGCTGGCTAAAGCAATTAGAAGCTCTAAACCAAAACGGCTCTAAACTGGAGATTTAGAGGTGGAAACTTGTGTGTCTAGGGGAGGGGCCTTGCCCCTTCTTTTATAGGTGGGGAGGCGCGGCCAGGGGGGGAGTCCCTCCCCAAGTCGGCCTTGGGTGGCACGCCGGCTTGGGGAGGAGACTCCTCCCTCAAGTCGGTTCCCAACTCCTCTTGCTTGTTTCCCACAGTTTCTTGTTTTAGCCGTTTGACTTTCAAACTGGACATTTGACTTTTCTGTTTTAGGATTCAATTTAATCCTTTATTTGGGACAGCAAGAACACTTAGTACATGATGCAATCATTCCAATATGTAATGACACATTCATGTACCCCTTCCCCCCCGGAGTGCCGGACAATCCGGAACCTTCTAGAACATTCCCGATGAAAACACCGGAATCATTCCCGAACTCCGAAACGGGACTTTCCTTATATGAATCTTATTCTCCGGACCATTCCGGATCACCTCGTGATATCCCGGATCCCATCCGAGACTCCGAACAACATTCGGTCTCTTTCTCATAATACCATAACTACTCAAACAACGTCGAATCCTTAAGTGTGTCTCCCTACGGTTCGTGAATTATGCGGACATGATCGAGACACTTCTCCGAACAATAACCAATAGAGGAATCTGGAAATTCATATGGCTCCCACATATTTCTACGATTACTTTGCGATCGAATGAACCACTTACATACGATACCAATTTCCCTTTATCTCACGATATGTTACTTATCCGAGGTTATGATCGTCGGTATCTCTGCATACCTAGTTCAACCTCGTTACTGATAAGTACTCTTTTCTCGTTCCCGTGATATGTGATCCCTTGTGACCAAGTCACATGCTTGCAAGCTAATTGGATGACATTCCACCGAGAGGGCCCAGAGTATATCTATCCGTCATGTGGATGGACAAATCCCACTCTTGATCCATGTGTCTCAACCAATACTTTTCGAACACTCAATGCCACCTTTATAACCACCCAGTTACGGTGTGGTGTTTGATGTCATCAAAGCATCCATCCGGTAAAGGTGATATGCATGATCTCATGGTCGAAGGAATTAGGTTACTATGTATCAGAAAGCATATAGCAATTGAACTATTGAAATGACTTGATCTTTATGCTACGCTTATCTATAGGAGTATGTCCACCATATCATTCTCCTAACGATATGATCTTGTTGTTGATAACATCTCAATGTTCATGATAGGGAAACCACAATCATTAATCAACCAACAAGCTAGTGAAGTATAGAGGCTATACTAGGGACTTCAAATTAAGTTTACAAATCACACAAGTATCAATGTTTCCTTGTTAATACTATTATAGCATGAATGTAAACATTTATCATAAACATAAAGATATAATAATAACTACATTTATTATTGCCTCTAGGGCATATCTCCAACAGTCTCCCACTTGCACTAGAGTCATCTAATCTAGATTACATGGTAATATACCGAACACCCATGGCAGTTTGGTGTTGGTCATGTTTTGCCCTCGGGAGAGGTTTAGTCAACGGATCCGCCACATTCAGATCTGTGTGTACTTTGCAAATCTTTATATCCCCATCTTGGATATGTTGTCGAATAGCGTGAAAACGTAGCTTGATATGCTTCAGCTTCTTGTGTGACCTTGGTTCTTGCGCATTGGCTATGGCGCCCATGTTATCACAGTAGATAGACATTGGGTCCAGCGCACTAGGAACCACACCCAGCTCTGTAATGAACTCTTTCATCCATATCGCTTCTTGTGAAGCCTCCGAAGCAGCCATGTATTCCGATTCAGTTGAAGATCTCGCCACAACGCTTTGCTTTGCACTCCTCCAGCTAACTGCTGCACCATTCAAAATAAATACGTATCCGGATTGTGATTTAGAATCATCCGGATCTGTGTTCCAACTAGCATCGGTGTAACCATTAACAACGAGTTGTTCATCACCTCCATAAGAAAGGACCATATCCTTAGTTCTTCTCAAGTACTTAAGGATGTTTTTGACCGCTGTCCAATGATCCACTCCTGGATCACTTTGATATCTGCTAGTTAAACTAACAGCATATGCAATGTCGGGTCTAGTACATAGCATGGCATACATTAGAGATCCTATGGCTGAGGCATAGGGAGTCTTACTCATCCTTTCTCTATCTTCTGCCGATGTCAGACTTTGAGTTTTACTCAAGGTCGTATTGGGCAACATGGGCAAGAACCCTTTCTTGCTTTCTTCCATTCCAAACCTCTTTAGAACTTTGTCCAAATATGTACTCTGTGACAATGATATTTGGCGTTTCGATCTATCTCTATAAATCTTTATGCCTAATATGTAAGCTGCTTCGCCAAGATCCTTCATTGAAAAACTATTATTCAAATATTCCTTGACACTATTAAGAAGGTCTACATCATTCCCAATCAACAATATGTCATCCACATATAGTATTAAGAATGCTACAGAGCTCCCACTCACTTTCTTGTAAATACAAGCTTCTCCATAAGTTTGTATAAAACCAAAACTTTTGATTACCTTATCAAAACGTTGATTCCAACTTCGGGATGCTTGCTTCAATCCATAGATGGACCGTTGAAGTTTGCATACCTTGTTAGCATCTTTAGGATCGACAAAACCTTTGGGTTGCATCATATACAACTCTTCATCAATGTCTCCATTGAGGAATGCTGTTTTGACATCCATCTGCCATATCTCATAATCATAATATGCAGCGATTGCTAACATAATCCTCACAGACTTTAGCTTCGCTACCGGTGAGAAAGTCTCATCGTAGTCAACTCCTTGAATTTGTCGAAACCCTTTTGCGACAAGTCGAGCTTTATAGACAGTGACATTACCATCAACATCTGTTTTCTTCTTGAAAATCCATTTGTTCTCGACAGCCTTTCGGCCATCTGGTAAGTCCACCAAAGTCCATACTTGGTTTTCGTACATGGATCCAATGTCGGATTTCATGGCTTCTTGCCATTTATTGGAATCTGGGCTCATCATCGCTTCCTCATATGTCTCGGGGTCATCGGTGTTGTCCACCAACATGACATTCATAACGGAATCATACCAATCTGGAGTGGTACGAGTTCTCGTTGACCTCCGAGGCTCTGTAGCAACTTCAACCGAAGTTTCATGATCACCATCATTAGCTTCCTCTCTTATTGGTGCAGGCACCACAGGAACTTCTTCCGGTGCTGCGCTACTCGCAATTTCGAGAGAAGGTTCGACAACCTCGTCGAGTTCTACTTTCCTTCCAGTCACTTCTTTCGAGAGAAATTCCTTCTCTAGAAAGGATCCATTCTTGGCAACGAAGATTTTGCCTTCGGATCTATGATAGAAGGTATACCCAATAGTTTCCTTCGGGTATCCTATGAAGACGCATTTTTCCGCTTTGGGTTCAACCTTGTCCGGCTGTAACTTCTTTACATAGGCTTCGCATCCCCAAACTTTAAGGAACGACAATTTAGGTTTCTTCCCAAACCATAATTCATACGGTGTCGTTTCAACGGATTTAGATGGTGCCCTATTTAAAGTGAATGCGGCTGTTTCTAATGCATAACCCCAAAATGATAGCGGTAAATCTGTAAGTGACATCATAGAACGAACCATATCTAAGAGAGTTCGATTACGACGTTCGGACACACCATTACGCTGTGGTGTTCCCGGCGGTGTCAATTGTGAAAGTATTCCGCATTTCTTCAAATGCTCGCCAAACTCGTAACTTAGATATTCACCTCCACGATCAGAACGTAGAAATTTAATCTTCTTGTTACGTTGATTCTCTACCTCACTTTGAAACTCCTTAAACTTCTCGAAAGTTTCGGACTTATGTTTCATGAAATAGATATACCCATATCTACTCAAGTCATCCGTGAAGGTAAGAACATAACGATAACCACCGCGCGATGCTACACTCATTGGACCACACACATCGGTATGTATGATTTCCAATAAGTCCGTAGCTCGCTCCATTATACCAGAAAATGGAGTCTTAGTCATTTTACCCATCAGACATGCTTCGCATCTTTCAAGTGATTCAAAATCAAGTGATTCAAGAAGTCCATCGGAATGGAGTTTCTTCATACGTTTCACTCCGATGTGACCAAGACGACAGTGCCACATATAGGTCGAATTATCGCTTGATTTCAAACGTTTAGACTCAATGTTGTTGATATGTGTATTTCCACTATCGAGATTCAATAAGAATAGACCATCTATCAAAGGTGCATGTGCATAAAACATATTACTCATATAAATAGAACAACCATTATTCTCAGATTTAAACAAGTAACCGTCTCGCAATAAACAAGATCCCGATATAATGTTCATGCTCAACGCAGGCACCAAATAACAATTATTTAAGTATAAAACTAATCCCGATGGTAGATGAAGGGGTAGCATGCCGACCGCGATCACATCAACCTTTGATCCGTTTCCCACGCGCATCGTCACCTCGTTCTTCGCTAGCTTCCGTTTATTCTGCAGCACCTGTTTCGAGTTACAAATATGAGCAACCGAACCAGTATCAAATACCCAGGCACTACTACGAGTACTAGTGAGATACACATCAATAACATGTATATCAGATATACCTTTCTTCTTGATGTTGCCGTTCTTCAAATCCGCCAAGTACTTTGGGCAATTCCGCTTCCAGTGACCTTCTCCCTTGCAGTAAAAGCACTCAGTATCAGGCTTAGGTCCAGCCTTGGTCTTCTTCGTCGGCGTAGTAACTTTCTTACCACCCTTCTTGAAGTGTCCCTTTGGCTTAGACTTGCCTTTCTTGAATTTGGTGGTCTTATTGACCAACAACACTTGGTGCTCTTTCTTGATCTCCACTTCTGCATATTTCAACATGGCAAAGAGTTCTGGCAACGTCTTGTTCATGTTCTGCATGTTGTAGTTCATCACAAAGTTCTTGTAACTTGGTGGTAGTGATTGGAGGACACGGTAAATCCCCAAAGCATTACGAATCACTATACCCAAGCTTTGAAGTTTGTTTGCGTGCCCAGACATCTTAAGCACATGCTCACTGACGGAGCTGCCCTCTTCCATCTTGCAGTTAAAGAACTTTTCAAAAGCCTCATAGCTTTCAATTGCCGCATGAGTCTCAAAAACCAATTTGAGATCCTCGACAATATCATATGGGTCTGAATCCTCAAACCTTTTCTGAAGCTCCGATTCCAAACCATACAAGATAGCACACTGAACTATGGAGTACTGATTCTTCCGAGCGAGGTAAACATTCTTTACTTCATCGGGAGCATCAGCTGCAGGTGGGTCACCCAGCGGTGCATCCAGCACATAGGTCAAATTACCAGCTGTGAGGACAATCCTCAAATTGCGGAACCAATCCGCGAAGTTGCTTCCATTGTTTTTCAACTTTTCTTTCTCTAGGAACGCATTAAAATTGATGGTAGGGTCTGCCATTGATCTACAACATATTTGCAATAGTTTAGACTAAGTTTATGACAAATTGAGTTCAAATTAATTAATGTAATTAAACTAGGTGAACTCCCACTCAAAACAATATCCCTCACATTGTTTTAGTGATCACATGAACCAAATCCACTACATCAACACCGATCATCACGAGAGTTGATATAATTTCAATGGCGAACAATCGTCATGTTCATCATATCTACTATATGATTCATGCTTTACCTTTCGGTGATCCGTGTTCCGAGACCATGTCTGTACATGCTAGGCTCGTCAAGATCAAACCTTAGTTTCCGCATGAGAAAATCTGGCTTGCTCACGTTGTATACACTTGCGGAATCTAACACACCCGATCATCACGTGGTGCTTCGAAACAACAAGCTTTAGCAACGGTGCTAACTAAGGGTGAACACTTTATGACTTGAAATTCATGTGCATGAGGGATCATCTTATAATGCTACCGTCGTCTACTAAGCAATACAAGATGCATAAAGGATTAACATCACATGCAATTCAATATATATATGTGATATGATATGGCCTTTCTTCTTTGTGCTTCCGATCTCCATCTTCAAGCACGAACATGATCTCCATCATCACCGACATTGCATCAAGGTCAATGACGCTACTCCATGGTTGTCGTCCACCGGCTTCAACTATTACAACTACTTTGAATAGACACGCGGGTCTTAACATAAATTAAAGACAACCATATGGCTCCTGCCGGTTGCCGACTTACAATAAGGAACATTGCATACATCAAATATAATCACAATCATGGCCATATCACATCACTGCACACCCCTGCAAAACAAAGTTAGACGCCTCTACTTTCTTTGCATATTTTACGTGGTTTGGGGCTTTCAATAAGTGTCGTTCTAATTTACGAACAAGAACCACAACATTGATACTAGTATTGTTAATCACCCGTTGTAAATTGGATCTTAACTATGCTAGGAGAAACAGGCACCCGCAAAGCCACTTATACAATACAAGTTGCATGTCAAGCGTGGAGCAAGTCTCATGAACGATGTCATGTAAGGTTAGCCCGGGCCGCTTCATCCCAACATACCGCAAGATGCAAAGTACACAAGAAGCAACCGACAATAAAAGCATCAACGCCCACAATGACCATTGTGTTCTACTCGTACAACAGATCTACATATAGACACGGCTCTGATACCACTGTAGGGGTTCGTAGCATGGAAAACAAAAAATTTCTATCGCATACAAACAAACAATCCAAGATCTATCTACTAGATTGTAGCAACGAGTCGATGGTATAACTTACCCTCGAAGATTCCAAAGCGTTTAACGAGAGCGGATTCTCGTGGGTGATGTAGTCGTACTCTTTCCGATCTCAAGATCGTGTAGACGATCCTTCCGGCGCTGCGTTCCGGCAGCGCTCCCGCAGTCGGTCACACGTTCGGTACTCGACGAAGACCTTCCTCTCCCTTGTTCCAGCAGGCAGCGGAGGTTGTAGCACTCTCCTCGCGATTCCGGCAGCACAACGGCGTGGTACCGGAAGTAGAGGGGAAATCCCGCAGGGCTTCGCCTTAAGCCGGAGCGAGTATGGTGGATTATGAGAGAGGGCAATTAGTGGTCTAGAGATTAGACACACCAATTAGAAGGCTCTAAACCGCTGGCTAAAGCAATTAGAAGCTCTAAACCAAAACGGCTCTAAACCGGAGATTTAGAGGTGGAAACTTGTGTGTCTAGGGGAGGGGCCTTGCCCCTTCTTTTATAGGTGGGGAGGCGCGGCCAGGGGAGGGGAGTCCCTCCCCAAGTTGGCCTTGGGTGGCGCGCCGGCTTGGGGAGGAGACTCCTCCCTCAAGTCGGTTCCCAACTCCTCTTGCTTGTTTCCCACAGTTTCTTGTTTTAGCCGTTTGACTTTCAAACTGGACATTTGACTTTTCTGTTTTAGGATTCAATTTAATCCTTTATTTGGGACAGCAAGAACACTTAGTACATGATGCAATCATTCCAATATGTAATGACACATTCATGTACCCCTTCCCCCCCGGAGTGCCGGACAATCCGGAACCTTCTAGAACATTCCCGATGAAAACACCGGAATCATTCCCGAACTCCGAAACGGGACTTTCCTTATATGAATCTTATTCTCCGGACCATTCCGGATCACCTCGTGATATCCCGGATCCCATCCGAGACTCCGAACAACATTCGGTCTCTTTCTCATAATACCATAACTACTCAAACAACGTCGAATCCTTAAGTGTGTCTCCCTACGGTTCGTGAATTATGCGGACATGATCGAGACACTTCTCCGAACAATAACCAATAGAGGAATCTGGAAATTCATATGGATCCCACATATTTCTACGATTACTTTGCGATCGAATGAACCACTTACATACGATACCAATTTCCCTTTGTCTCACGATATGTTACTTATCCGAGGTTATGATCGTCGGTATCTCTGCATACCTAGTTCAACCTCGTTACTGATAAGTACTCTTTTCTCGTTCCCGTGATATGTGATCCCTTGTGACCAAGTCACATGCTTGCAAGCTAATTGGATGACATTCCACCGAGAGGGCCCAGAGTATATCTATCCGTCATGTGGATGGACAAATCCCACTCTTGATCCATGTGTCTCAACCAATACTTTTCGAACACTCAATGCCACCTTTATAACCACCCAGTTACGGTGTGGTGTTTGATGTCATCAAAGCATCCATCCGGTAAAGGTGATATGCATGATCTCATGGTCGAAGGAATTAGGTTACTATGTATCAGAAAGCATATAGCAATTGAACTATTGAAATGACTTGATCTTTATGCTACGCTTATCTATAGGAGTATGTCCACCATATCATTCTCCTAACGATATGATCTTGTTGTTGATAACATCTCAATGTTCATGATAGGGAAACCACAATCATTAATCAACCAACAAGCTAGTGAAGTATAGAGGCTATACTAGGGACTTCAAATTAAGTTTACAAATCACACAAGTATCAATGTTTCCTTGTTAATACTATTATAGCATGAATGTAAACATTTATCATAAACATAAAGATATAATAATAACTACATTCATTATTGCCTCTAGGGCATATCTCCAACAAAATATGGACGGAACCCTACTTTGAAGCCATCGATGCAAGGCTTTAAAGCCATGAAGAATTTAGAGAAGAAGACTTTCCCATCAGCCGTTACCTCGGTATCTATCTCCACAACACTACCAGGTGACCTCTTCTCTACTTCTGCTTTGAAGTTATAAAGCATTCGAAAGGTATTTTCCCAATCACCATATAGCTTTTTCATTGCCCTTTGCTTTGCCTTCCACACTGTAGTATAATTCAGCTTAATGGGGTACTGCTTTTCCAAGTCTATTTTCAGTCTCTTTGAAGTGTTGTTTGGTGTTGTGGCTAAAATGGGCTTGATCTTTTCTGCAACCCATAATTGTGATGTCATCTTTGTAACTGTTTGAGAACTTGTAATGCAAGTATGAGGTTTTGGAATTTGATTCACTCTTATTGTCCTTCCATCAGGTTGGCATCTAGCAGATATATACCACTTGCAAGGCTTGGCACCAACATCATAACCTACGCATTTTGCATAGAACTTCTTTTTATCAGTCCACATAGTCTTGGTAGCAAACTCACGTTTGGCTGCATATGTACCAAAACACATCCTGAATTCATCCATGCTTGGAAAAAATCTCCCAACTTCAATAACTGGGTCCTCTTTGTCATAAACTGTTACTAGCTCATCATCATGTGCATAATCTACATGAACTGTAGCATTTTCCAACAACTCTAGATCTATATCTGCCTCTTCATCTCTTAAATGGTTGTCACCATCATTTTAAGCTTCATCCCTGTTCTTATCCTTGTCTCTATCATCGATAGGAATGCCAAAAAGCTTTGCCATTTCAATGTCATCTATTGGTGCAATGACCAAATCAGTCCGGTCATGTATCTCAACTGAATTCTAGTCAACAGTTACAATCCTTTGTGCATTAGCATCTGCAGCATCCCCTTGTGCATTAGCACCATCCTCCACTGTTAACACTTCCAACTCAGTAAGTATAGGCATTACTTGCCTTTGTGCAGCCCAATCATCCTCGACCATCTAAGAAGCCAGCATCGAGGCCACATATCCAACCCTCGAATCAGGTTTCAGATCAATGAGCTCTGCTAAAAACAGAACAGTTTTGCTTGTCCAACCGTTTCGCTCATCGATTTCATCAACTATATGTTCCCTGTCTCAACCCTAACATAGTCACATTTGAAATCATCAAATCATAACAAAGAAACTTCTTGCTCTCGCCCCCAAACCACACTATCCCCAATTGTTTCCACCATTTTCCTCACCGCCTCCTCTCCCATGTTTATTAGCTCTTGGGGATCAACATGTTCTAATTCCATCTCCCATTTAACAATTGTGTCTCTCTCATTGAGTTGCGTGCTGCCATCAACTAAAACAGCCCTAGAGGGAAAGAAATTGATGCGAAATTCGAAGGTTTGCCGCGCAACATCGTCTCCCCTGTGTTTGGCGGGCACTGTGAGCTAGAGGAAGCGAACAAAGAGCTCAACCTTAGAGAAATTAAGTGCAGAGATATGGGATATACCGATTAGAAGTCCCCTCTCCATGCTCCATCTCGTTCCCCCTCGCCCCGTTCAGCACACCCTCGCATCCACAATCTAGCATCAATGGGCACGCTCAGATCTCGAATTGAGAAGAATGGGAGAGGAATTATCTTTCAAATGGCACTCACCACCTTCGCCGTCGAACGAAAGCGTCGCCGCCTAAATTAATGTTCGTGCCGCCGCCGGCGCCGAGAACGATGGGTGAGGTCCGCCGCCGCTGTCGGGGAAGCTACAGTCAGTGTGACGCGCGCTCTCGGTCGGAAGCGGTTGGTTTGACTGGCTTGACTGGCTGTCCCAACCGACCGGTTTGGCTTAACCCTAATCTTGGAACAAAGTTAAATGTGTCCTTAACGACCGTTTTATGGCCCGTGTGGCCCTGGGATATTAGCTGCCTCACAACCGTCGCATGCGAGCTATTCTTTTTAACGATGTCGTGTTCCTTCCAATTCCGCGTAAAGATGTCGCATGGGAGCTATAAGCCCCACCTTACCTCGCATTTGTGGGAAACGACTTTCGAGGGTTTTCGTGACATTAGGCGTGGGGGTGGCTTACAAAGTTTGAAGTGTGAAGCAGGATGCGTGAAGTCTTCAGGCACAGGATTGGCATGTACTAAGGTTTAGGTCCTCTCGGTGGAGGTAATACACTATTCCTATTCCTGAGGATGATTATATGGGTGTCCATAGGAACACGATTATGTGTGTGGTGTGACCGAAATTAGCCTCCCCATCCATGCTTTATATAGAGAAGCAAGACCGAGGTACATTCTTGGCATAGTGCCACACAATTGAGTGCTCTATTAAGCTAGTAATGTCCCGATAGATATGTTGTGAAAATTCTCGGTTGATGATCTTGTAAGACTGCCTTCGATGCTCGGTAATCCGTTCCTCCAACTGTCTAAGATTTAGTATCGTGACATAATCGGCAGCGGTATCAATCTAGTTGTCGGCTTAGTCGGCCGCCCATCCTAGCACTCGATCTCCTTGGGTTATCTTCTCCACTGATAGGCTAAACTAGACCTCTCAAGCCTATAGGGCCCACCACGCGGTCTTATCCTTATCACTGGCCCTCGCGCCCTCCCAAGCCCCCGCGTCATGGATCTTGGGTACATTCACGCTTCAGAGAGTCTCGGTGTTCGCGCGAGCCCCGCTTCTCCAACAGAGTGGGTATCCTCACGGAACGAGATCACCTCTACAGGTTGTGGTCATGCATTTCTCCTCGTATCAGGGCCCTGGCGATAAGCAACACCGATTCTCGCATACAAAGCAGGCACACACCACTCTGGATCTATGCCATCCTAATCTATATATCACCTTGGGGTAGAGACGGCACGTCGCAGGGCTTTGTGTCATGTTTCTCTATCTTCCATGTTGCTTCTTCACAACTCAAGGCACTGAGACCACTCATTTTCCTCTCATCTTTCCCTGATTCTCTCATCCTCTTCTCTTTCTCCTCTAGCTTTCCTCCTATGCCCTAGCCATGATATTTTGCTGGAGCCTCTTCTTCCTTGCAGTTGTTCCCTCATGCATGGTACTTTCCTCCAGCGGATCAATTCCGCCCTTTGTCCATCATATGGATTTCGTCGTCTTGTTTCGGTGGACATTGGCCCCAACTCGCGCTTGGCCCCACGCGCCATCAACCTTGGGTGGATTTTCGAGTGATGGTTTATCATGTTGTGTACATGATTTTGTTTCTTCTTCTTCTGTACCACCCTCTATTATTGCTAGATTTAGTGTTTTGTGTTGTGCCTCTACCTTTTGTGAATGGAGGACTAGACCAAAAGATCGCGGAAGTATAGATTGTATTGATATTGCAAGAGGTGATTACATCGTGAGCCCTTAGGCTATTTATATAGTACTAGAAGACTTGGGGACAAGAAGACTACTAGATATAGAATTGGATTACAATATGAAACTACCTAATATAACCTAACTGACATATACTCTAATACCCCCCCCCCTCGTAGTCGGATCGGTAGTGACGTGGACGGTTTGACTGGAGCATAAGCCGGAGGTGAGGTGGTAGCCCTTGTTGCCGATGTTGATGTAGCCAGGAGTGGGGCGTTGTAGTCGTGGTAAATGGTGCCATTGGTGAAGTTGTCTCCATTGATGAAGTCGATAAACATGATGATGTTATTGTGTTGTCGTCGATGTCGTCATTGAGTCTGGAGAATTCGCCGTAGTAGTTGAGGTAGACGTAGTTTAAGTCGGAGTAGTCGAGGTAGGCTACACGCCTTGCCGAGCTTGCCAAACTGGGGAGTGCGCTAGGGACAAAGGCACGTGTCGATGTTGCCAATACCGAATGTGCGAAGACGGTGACCATCACGAGCCATGCGAGCCAGAGCCGGATTTGAAGAAGCAGAGAAGTTCTCCTTGAAAGGCCGGTGCGTAGAAGTTGTTCGCCGATATGTTGGAGTAGATGAAGTAGTTGCACAAAGAAATTTGATTAGTGCAAAAATAAAAATTTAGATTGCGACTCTGGCTGCGAGGTTGAGGTGGACGAAGACGACGAGGTAGTTGTCGATGGCGAGTGAATTGTTGCGGTAGTCGATTTCGAGGATTAGACCCGTATTTTACGCTTGTATGAGCGCGGCGTCGCTCGTGGAGAATAACTTGTTGGCGTTGACGATGACCACGATTGGTGGCGGCGATGATGTGACGATGTTGTTGGTGTAGATGGTTGTTGGCGATGATGACCACGGGTGATGAAGGTGCATCCCCTTGTTGACGGCGAGGCACGTACTCGGGGACGTGCGTCCAGGTCGATGTTGCCGAAAACAGACCGGCGTGGTGACGACGTGAGGACGGAGAAGCCGACGTAGCGCGTGAAGGCGTCCCTTGGGGCGCCGCGCAGAGCCTCCTTGGCACGATCATTGGTGATGATTTGTCGTAGATGAGTCAATGCCGATGTTGAAGTAGAGGCGCATGATGACGACATGTGGCTATGGACGACGCAACCCAATCGATGATCGGCGAAATAAGAAGAAACGCCGGTCAAGCGGCTGACGAAATTTTTTTGATGAAGTAAGATCTAATCTACTATTGCGCGGCCCCTGGCGGAGAAGGATCTCCCCGGGAGCGGCGTGGCGGAAGCGGTGGCTAAACTCTAGGCGGAGCGAACCGCTCTGATACCATGTAGAATTGCGAAATATTAACTGTATTGATATTGCGTGGGGTGATTACATCGTGAGCCCATAGGCTATCTATATAGTACTAAAAGACTTGAGGAATAAGAAGACTATTAGAGATAGAATTGGATTACAATATAAAACTACCTAATATAACCTAACCGACATATACTCTAATATAGACGGCTCACGCCGCTATAGAGCATGGAATGTTGCCCTGCCTTCTTCGCCTACTCGAGGAGTCGTTACTTAAGAAGTGGTACCCAACGGATGTGCAAATGGTCTCATCAAACAATCTGACTAAGTAATTGTATTTTGGTTTTTATCATCGAATCGGTCAGCCAGCGTAACCACCCGCGAGAGGAGCCCTTTCTTAAGAAGTGGATGTCTAACATGTTGTCGAACCCAATATTGATCTGATATGGCCCATATTTGACATTGTATGTGCAATGATATAGACCAATATGAAGATAACAATGTTTTTTTCTCAAAAAACATGAGAAATAAAATTATGTATTTACAGGACCAGCACACCAGAGCAGCATCGCTGATGATGATAACTAAAGATCGGAAAGACTGACCTACCTCATATCACACCTACGAATACGAAAAACAACCGGATCCAAGAGATCCGTCTAATACATGACTCCAGACACACTTCGCTAGCGTGAGGATAACATTATTCTGATTTCAGGACGTAGCCACGGCTTCAACATTCTAAAGAAGACACTGAAAAATGCTAAACAAAGAAAGAAGATCATTTCGCCGGCGAGATGGCTTGGTCTGCCACGCCTCCAAAGTTCCAAGGCCACGAGTGGACCGTCGGTGTAGCAAGAGGACACGGAAGCTTAGATGGGTTTAGTTTGTCGCCTCCTGATCCCCTGTGTGGGGCGGTTCATGTACCAATATCGACCAATATGAAGATAACAATGATTTCTTTCTCAAAAAATGTGAGAAATAAAATTATGTATTTACAGCTTCATCAAAATTGGGCATGCATAAACTTCTACGGATACACACATATAAG
This sequence comes from Avena atlantica, assembly GCA_910589765.1. Classification (NCBI taxonomy): domain Eukaryota; kingdom Viridiplantae; phylum Streptophyta; class Magnoliopsida; order Poales; family Poaceae; genus Avena; species Avena atlantica. Next base: position 421,436,999 of record OU342736.1, read on the forward strand.
ATGTGTCTTATGATTTTAGAGCTAGTAAGGATTTTGTTACTTTATTGCTTAAGTGATCAGTTAATGAACTTGAAATCCAACACGCATACGTACTGAAGAGCTCGTACGTCTAGAGTGGCATATGCACGAGTCAGGTCAGAGTAAGACCGAAGAGGAGCAGGATACGGAGAATAAGCTAGCTAGAGTGGCGCGCATGCGGGCATGCCTTCCCGATTTGAGCTCGAATCGAATTAGCCACGAGATGACCATTAGACATGCGTGCAGATACATATTGCTAACCTAGGGCACGGCCCAGTGCACACGCACGCACACGCGCGCGCAGGCCCTCCACTTCGATCGACTTCCCCCAGCTCTCGCATCGAGCAATCCATGGCGATGGCGAGGTCGTCGCCGGCGGAAGGTGGTCGGCCGGCTCCTGGCTCCAAGTTCTTCCCGGCCGATCACGTTCTCATCACTCGATTCCTCCGCCCAAGGGTGGCCGGGCTGCCGATCGACGGCCGCTGCAACATCCATGACGCTGACGCCTACTCCGTCTCACCCGACGACCTCGTCCAGAAGCACGAGCACGCGCTGGGAACCGACAAGAAGCACGGCGGGCTCTATGTTTTTCCGGGGCCCTAGGCAAAGTCGACGGCATGGCCCATAAGGCTAATATATATATAGATATATTAAAAAAAATTATTATATATGTATCTACTTGCATTTTTAAAATAAAAGTTAACATCCAATCAAACATTTTAGTCTCAAAATATAATAAATAGTATTTGTTGCTGGTTTGATTACCTCAAATAAGAAATAATTCCAATGACAATAAGTCAGGAATGAGGATCAGAGCCTTCCGCTGGTGAATTGATGATCCCCGATAGACGATAGATGACCTGTGAATCTGCGATCGTTGATCGAGTCAGGGAGGCAGGGCCCTAGAGATCGAGGCGCGGAGTCCGGCCGATTTTCGAAGAGTCGAGGAGAAGAGAAGAGAAGGGAGATCACAAGTTCGCGACGCATTGTAACCCATGCGGCCAGCATCGTAACGCGTTGTAACTCGTAAGCCTGGTGCCTCGTGTCGTAGTGAGCCTTTTTGATTTCCTGCTCGACGCGTTGTGTCTGGTTTCTAGGGCCCTACTCGTTTCTCGTGTCGTGGGCAGCAAATGTATACCCGTATATATATACTTCCTCCGTTCATAAATAAGTATACGTCTAGCGTTTAGCCAAGTTAAAGTTTATTAAATTTGATCAACTTTATAAATAAATATAGCAACATATATTACTTCCTCCGACCCATATTAGTTGACTCAACTTTGTATAAATTTTAGTAAATCTAGACAATATTTAGTATATAGTTCATCCAAATTTTAATAAATCCAAGTCAACTAATATGGATCGGAGGGAGTATATCAAATTAACATATCATGAAACTAAATTTTAAAACAGGTAATAATTTAGAGTCATAAGTATCACTACATTTTTCTATAAAAATTAGTCAAACGTTTGTTAATTTTAACTTCGAACAAGGTTAGAAGTACATTTATTTGAATACAAAAGAAGTACATCAGTATAATTTTTTGGGCCCCCTCCGGCCATGGGCCCCTGGCCGATGCCAGGGTGGCGACCCCTCAGCGCCGGCCCTGACAAGAAGGACGGGAAAGGCGGCGAGTGGTACTTCTTCACACCGGCTCGTCGCCATGAAACCAAGACCAAGAACGGCCGCGGGAGGCGGCAGCGCGCCGTCGGCGAGGGAGGATACACCTGGCACTCCGAGGGTAGCGTGAAGGCCGTGATTGACGACAAGGGTCGCCGCGTCGGCTACACGCGGAAGCTGTCCTACGGTTTCAAGGAGTCGCCGGGGACAACACGGAATCACATCAGGCTGGGATGGTGCATGACCGAGTTCGGCCTGGACGACGCCGCCGCCGATCTCGTGCTCTGCAAGGTCTGCGTGTCGCGCCACAAGAACGAGACGACGTACGCGTCGGTCATGCAGGCCACGGCGGATGCCAAGAAGAGGAGAGCCATGGCGGACCCCAAGAACTGGAAGGCAACGGCGGATCCCAAGAAGAGGAAGGCCGCGGACGATCCCCACCCGGACGCTCCACGTCCCCAGACCCTGCGGCGCCAAGAAATGGACCTCCAAGAACTTCACGAGATTGAGCGCTGGTTGCTTTCCGACGAAGATGACGCGCTGCCCGCCGGAGCAGTGGACGACGGCAGCGTGGATCCGGCCGGGTTGTTCTTCTCCGAAATACTAGACGTGGAAGAATTCTGCGGGACGACGCAGCAGCGACAGGCCGAGGACGACGCCAGATCCGAGATCACCTACGAAGAACTGTTCGGCGACGACGACGACATGGACGTGGTGCCATGCCCTGCACCGGCGCCGGCGTCCGTCTCCTGCGGGAGTGGATCGTCGTCGCACGTGATGGCAAACTGCTGGAACAAAGACTGCGAAACCTGCATCCAGCTGGAGGAGCTAAATTCTGATCTATTTACCTCGATACAAACTCCCCGATCCATCTTACATGGTAGTAGTCTCTAGCATCGAATCTTTGATGTATGTCGCGTGGTAGCCTAGCTAGATTTTGATCTTTAATGTATGTATGTACTCATGGAGAAACCTGTCTGTGTTTTGAACTTCAAGCCTCATAAATTGGTCATCTCTCTTCAAGCCTCATCGATTTTTGCTGATTTCCCTCATAAATTGGTCATCTCTCTTCAAGCCTCTTGCCTAGTTTTTAAAAAATGTTTGTGGCTAGTTGGCTCGTTTATCTCGTGTGCAATCCGCTCAAACTAAGCTCGTGTACTCTGAAAATGCAAAAATTTGTGGCCAGTTGACTCGTCTATCACGTGTGCAGTCCGCTCCAACTAAGCTCGTGTATTCTGAAAATGCAAAAAAGAAAACCAAAGAAAGGGCACAACCGGGTTCGAACCGGTGACCTATTGATCTGCAGTAGAGGGCATCTGCTTCTTCGACGCGAACATCTCTGGTGTCATTGACCTTGCTCTCGATCTCTTTGAATTCTTTGCTGTAGAGGACAGCTTCCGCGAAGGCTACTTCATTAATCTCGTAGTCCCTTGTCTTAGTTAAGCTTCCGGATACGGTGATGACACCGTTTGGTCCGGTTATCTTGAGTTTGTTGTAGACGAAGCATGGCTTGGCCATGAACGTGTGAAATATATCGCAGCCAAATATGACATGGTACACACTCTTGAAGGAGACCTCCTCAAAGGTCATGCGCTCTTGGCGGTAATTATTAACATCGCCAGGCAACCTAAAGTGTAATGCACCCAAGGGACCGAGCCTCCCGACCAGGAACTACGTCGTGGAAGATGGTGTTGGTCCGCCTTAGGTTTGCCTCCATTAAGTTTATCTTCTGCAGTGTATCCAGGTACATGATGTTGATGCTGCTTCCACTATCCACCATACACTTGGTGAACTCCACGCCGTCAATCAAGGGGTTGATGACCATGGCGTATTGGTTCTCCGTAGGAATAAGGTCTGGGTGGTCCATCATGTCCCAAGTAATTGGAACCTCCGACCAGCGTAGGTACTGGGGAACTGGGGGTAGAGTAGCCATCAGGATTCTCATAGAGGTCTTCTATTGTCGGACGATGGGGGTGCCAAGGAAAGTGTGGTAAACTGGCGCCTTCTTTATGAAGGGGTTCTTGCCCTTGTCATCGCTGTTGGCGGCGTGCTTGGGGTCAACATCCTCGTCCATGTCACTTGAATCCTTGGACTCCTCCTCCTTCTTCTTCCCCTTGCCCTTGCCTCGCGGTCTGTTCTTCCGACTTTGCTTGTAGCCGGACTCCGGGTCTTCCTTGAGGTCGTTGATGAACTTGCAGTGTTGATTGGTATGGATGGCCTTGCCGTTGACATCGAGGTGTACGAGGCACGGCATATCGCGGTACTCCTCGTAGGTTTGGGGAACACGGAGTGGCGCCGAGGTAGTTTCACTTCCTCGTTGCTGCCCACGACCAGCTCCCCGTCCTCGGCCACGCTGCCCGCCATCACCTCGTCCTGCAAAAGTCATAGCAACCATATCGGTAGATTGCTTTTCTTCTGGAGCGGTTTTCCGCTTTGTGCTGCTGTTCTTCCGAGCTTGAGTTGGAACGACCGTTGCTGGCAAGGAGCCGCGAGCATCGTCGTCAGCAGCTGCGAACTTACTAGCCAATTGAATCATCTGGTTCAAGTCAAGCTGGTGATTGTCCTGCAAGCGCTTCACTTTATGTCGGAGCAACGTGCCCCTTTCCAACCCATAGATGAAGGCGTCCATGGCGGTCTGAGCGTGCACTCCTGCGTAGGAATTCTTCATATCCAGCCAGCGAGAGAGGTAGGCGCGAGATGTCTCGTCTTTCTCTTGCACGCACCGCTGTAGATCGCCAATGGTACAGGGACGCTTGTACGTACCCTCAAAGTTCTTGGTGAACGCTTCTTGCATGTCCAACCAATTGCAGATGGATTTCTCCGGCAAGTCGTCAATCCATTGGCGGGCCGTGCCCGCCAACATCAAAGGGAGGTACTTGACGGCAACGTTGGGGTTACCTCCAGCAATCTCCACCGCGTTGCCGTAGTCCTGCAACCATGTGGCTGGCTTGGCGGTGCTGTCATAGGGCTTGATGGTCTTGTCAATCCGGAAACATTTGGGGTAAGTTGCGAACCGTATTGCAGGTCCAAAACAACGTGGTCCCGGGTATGGTCCTTCCCGGGCCTCGTGGATCTTATCGATCCGCGAACGTGCATTGTATGGCTCCGGGTTCTTCTTCTTCTTGTCAATAGGGGATGGGCTGCGTGAACGACGCGGGCCTCCTCCACCATGGTGACTGCTAGGTGGTGACGGAGGCGGAGGTGGCGGTGGGTTAGCCTTCTTGATGTTACCCTCCTGCGATGCCTCACGCCTGTCATGGTTGCTTGTAGGACGCAGAGGGTCATGGCGTGACCTGCTCTTATGTCCTTGGTTGCGCTCTCCGTCATGACAGGTCTACTCCGCGTTGTCGCGGATGACGATGCCGCACTGCCTTGGCAGGGGCATATCCGTATGATGGTGAGCCTTGGGATCTTCGCGATGTCGGGGGGATCGGGGCGGTGGAGATGGGCGACGAGGTCGGGCCTTTTCTCCGTGGTCGGAGGATATGGGGATAGCATCCTTCCTGTTTGTAACACCCTCAGAATCGGCCCTATGTAAGTTTTAGAGAAACCCGCCAAACCCGCATAGAAACGATTCGAAGGTGCCCACCAGGCACTTGCGTGCGGGTGGAAAACGAAGTAATAACATTACACAACAGTCCTCGATGGGACCCACAGAACAGATATATATACAGCAGCGACTCAAAGAGTCAAGAATACAGATATAATATACAAAGATCCAAATCACCTTGAAAATGATACAGCGTCCGACTACGGACAAGATGCAAATGGGGCTAAGAGCCCTGAAGAATAACCAATGGCGTCCATAACCCTGCCCAGGCCAAGCCGGAAGGGTAACCCTGCTAACGACGTCGATCTCAAACCTGCTTAAACAAAAGGGGTGCCGACAAAGGGCAAAGGAAAAAGAAGGAGCGTCAGTACTGAGGCCAGTACACGGCGAGGCTAGAATTCGGCGGTCCTCGCCTACATAGGTATGGTGGACTGAGCGGCAGCGGCAGCAGGCACTGAACAACCTATAGAGACTCGGTACAACTGGCGGCTATCAGAGAGGGGTAAGAAAGACCTATTCGGATCCAACCTAATGCTAACACTCAAACAATCCCATCCTGGTATTCCCCCTCGAGACCAACGAGGAAGTTAACCGAGGAACTCACACAGTTGGCAGTTTTATTTATTTAGTTATCGTTGCAGCAATTACTAGTCAGGTTCAGATAATCATCTTGATAAAATAAGCAGTGGGCACTTTTAGTTAACCATTCCGTTGTAGTTGCGACACTTACTAGTCAGATACAATTAGCATGAGATAACCCCAAAACCCAGCAGTTGTTGGTACTTTTATTTAGCCATTCCGTTGTAGTGAAGCTGATTACTAATCATATCGGATACCAGTCAATTTGTAACAGTAAACTTTAGTTATAGTTGTCTATGATCAAGCACTGTGCTCCAAGTCGTCCATAACCGCGGACACGGCTTCTCGAAAAGATTTAACCCTGCAGGGGTGCACCAAAGTATCCACAGGCACTTCGACCCTTTTTGCCAGATCAGTTAACATACACCCATCGGTATGTCGGCGGGGCCTAAGTCACGACGTTCCCAGACCCAAAGCAAGCACGGGGGGCCACCCCACTGAGTACACCCGCAACGAAGTCGGCCGGTCTCCGAGACGGACTTAGGGTTTGCGTCAGTGGCTGTAAACGACAGCAGGTCCCCAATCGGGGACTGTCGATACAGCGAAAACACTCCGCTTCCTAAACAGTACAGCGTGCTCCTCACACAATCGTAAATAAAGCAGTAAAGCATGGCATAGGTACATGATAGTAAATAAATCCTCAAACTAGTTGTGGCCCCCAGTACAATACTTTGAAATCAGGTAATAATCAATGGGGGGCCCATATCTCCCCACCTGTGGTTAGCGCGCTCGATCTCGGAACAGGTGTCAAGAACTCGGGGTCCTACGGGACACAAGTGGGCGGTCGGAAACCAAAACTTACCTATCACCCACCGATGCCTCTGCTTAATTCAATTTTAGTTGTTAAACAGGAATTAAAGTGAAACAATAATTAAAGCCATGATCATCTCCAACGTCAACATGCGGCAAACCTCCAACAATTGTGGTACTTGTCGACACACAAACTCTTGAGCAAGCGACCACGACACGCGGGTCCAACTATCTACCAAACAACAGGTAATAGGATGTGTCCAAGGCTATATATGGCTGCAAGGGATATCACGGGTACGAAACTAGAGCATCGCAACACAGATAGCAAAGATCAACAGGAGGGAATATATACTAGAAAAGTAAGATAGGTAGAAAGGGGGAGATGCTCGCCTGAAAACATTATCGAAGGTTCAACCGAAGATCGGGTCGACACTCGCATCAACTCAACGGCCTTATCCGCGAAGAACCAAAACACTAGAATAAACACCGGATGCAATATTTAATACACGGCAGAAGATCGGCATGATGCATGTATGATGTATGGCATGGCAAGGTGCAATGCAATTAGGTCAAGATTAAGCGGAACCGAGGTCCCGACAATTAGTTAGGTGGTTCAAGTTGTTTGGAACCCCCGCAATTTAAAGGTTGTTATAACAAGGCAAGATACGATACCGGTTCGCTACACCAGTTTAGATGAGGCCGATATGAGACTAGATTTGCCCGCATATGGGCCCCATATTTAGTTATTAGGTGAATCGGCATAAGGCCCCCAAACCACATGATTATGCATGCAAGTATGACAATTCAATATGCAACAAGTTGTTATTATGTTATAAAATAGGGTTTCGGAAAGGGGTTCACACATTAGGGTTCGACGAACTTGAGGTTCCGGGGTTCGGGGTTCGGTCTCAGGGTCCAGGGTTCGACGGGTCGGTCTCGGCGTCCGGGGTTAGGGTCTTCGGATCGGGGAAGTTCTTGTCGCATCTACCGTCTTCGGGTTTGCCTCATTCGGGTCCATGTCGGAGTACTTGTCGTCCCATGTGGCCTTCGGGTCCGGGGTCCCAGTCATGGCGTCCCAGGGAAGTACATGTCGTGTCCGTGACGGAGATCTTGAGAGTCCCTGCACTCGACGAGCTTGGCGTTCAGGGGAGCTCCCGGTGCCCCGAGGAGAAGATCTTGTCGGTCCCACCTCGAAGGCCTTGTTGTTCTGCAGTGGGGATCATGGTCATCGGGGTCCGGGTCTTGGTCATGTTGCCGGTAGCTCTTGGTGTCCACGGGTCGTCGCTCTGGGCGGTGGATCTTGTCGTCTTGGCGTCATCGCCCCTAGTTTCCGCGGCGAAGTACTCGGGGTTCAGTCCAATCTCGACCATCAGGGTCCAGGACGAAGATCTTGGATTAGGGCGCCACTTTGTTCGGTGTCGATCTTGGCGGTCCCTTGTACACGTGGCCGTTCTGGTTGAGGGGCGGTCTTGGACGCGCGGCGGAGGGGTCTCGTGGCCACGCACGGCGACGGTGAAGGACGAGCTCGGGGCCGCGGCAGGAGGACATGGAGCTCGGCTCGAGGAGGGTGACGGGGTCGGGTCGGTTCACGGCCAACAACGGCGAGGCAGAGGGTGGCACCAGGGCCGGCGAGCGGGGCGGGGGACGAGGCAGCTCCGACGGGGACGGAGATGGGCGGAGGCGCGCCGGCGGCGCTCGGGCTGGCCGGAGCGGACGGCCCGGAGAGGCGGGGCAGAGGGGTGCGGGGCCGGGTCGCTGGACGGCAGGCGAGGCCGGCGAGCGCGCAGGTGGTGGCCGGCGGCGCCGCTGCTGCTGCCGGGGGGGTTGGACGGAGGCGAGGTACTGCGGGCGGCGCTTGGCGAACCGGCGAGGCGGCAGAGGCGGGGACGACCGGAGGCGGGGAGGAGGGGACCCGAGGCGGCGGGACGCGGGACGCGCGCGGCGGCGCCGGGGAGCGGAGGGCGGCGGCGCTCTGAGGCGATCCCGGACGGAGGCGGAAGGGCGGCCGAGAAGCGGAGGCGACGGAGGCTGCGGAGGTCGAGGGGAGGCGACGACGGGCCGGCGGCTGAGGTACTGGCGGCGAGGGGGCGCAGAGGCGGGCCGGGGACGCGGAGGGGGGCGGCGAGGTTGGCCGGAGAGTGGGCGGCGACGATGAGGCCAGGCGGCGCGCGCGGGAGGCGGCCGGGGCTGCGCAGCGCGAGGAGAGCGGAGGCGGTCGCCGGTGTGCGCGGGACAGGCGGAGCGAGGAGCGGTGGCCGGAGGCGGGAGAGGCGACGGTGGCGGCGGCGGTTGCTGCGGAGGGGAGGGAGGAGGTCACGCGGGGCGAGCCTGAGGAGGGAGAAGGCCGCGCGCAGGGAGAGAGCGGTCCGCGGCCGCGCCGCGTGGGATGCGTGGTCGCGGGGTGGGACCCAGGGGGCGCGGGGCGTGGGGCCAGGGTGTCAGGGGGCCACGCGGGGAGGGGCGTGTGGAGGGCGCGTGCGGGGCGCGTGCCGGCGTGTGGGAGGCGCGTGTCCGGCGCGTGGTGGGCGCGGGTCAGGCGCGTGCGTGGCGTGGCCGTGTGGGGGAGGCGTGTGGCTGCCTGGTGGGACCCAGGAGGTGGGCGGGGCCACGCGGGCTGAGAGGAGAGAGAGGGTGGGTTTGTCCAGGGGTGGGGACGGCTGTGTGGGTCCGGGCTGGCAGAGGGAGTGGGTGAGGGTAGTCTGGGTGAAAAAGGGAGGGAGAGGGGGCTGGATGGATGAGGTGGCAGGTGGGTAGGAAAATGGTGGAGGGATGAGGTGGCGGTCTGTGGTTGGAGGGTAGGTAGGATTTGGGTGGGAATAGATTTAGGGTTGGGCTGTGTTAGTTTTCGTGTTTGTTTGGATCTGTCCAAATTAAAACAAAGCCACTTTGCAACATTGTTTTTAGGGAAACAAAATATCCGTTACGCTCGGCGTTTTGTCTTTAACTAAAAAGGGGTATTTGTACAAATCAAAGCTAGTTTTTTCAAAATAATGCAGACCAACAATGCATGATGATGACGATGCAATGCACAAATTCAACGCGATTTTCTAGTAGTGGTTTTGCGGGATGCCACAATTCGACACCACTAACAATGGATCTCGCCCTCGAGATCCGCCTCATGGTACCGGAAGGAAGGTCGGCGTTCTCCGTCTTCTCGCTTCGTGTAGATCTTCGTGACACCACTAACAAGAGGTCGTTGTTCGTGATCGTCGAGAGAGCACTCCGGAAACAAAAGGTCGAAGGTAGAGGTATCAGCAAATTAAGCCACCTCTAGCTTCCGTGGACGGAGTAAAATTGCATCGATCCACCATTCAATATACAACGCAAATGATAAGAGTAGTGGTATGGTCGCGACTCCATCCCGCACTCAAAGCATTACCCTGTACACGAACAGATAGATTATGCAACCAACCCTCAGGATTCAGACTGAAGATCTCGACAAGCGAGGTTCGGAAACAAAGGTGTGATGCAGACTCTGCATCGGATCTGGCGTAGATGATGTCGTCGCGTCGGAAAACACCGGAAGGCACAAACAAAGAACAAAGAGAAGTCCATCAGACGAAGGATTCCTCGGATAGCATGAAGACCAGAGGTAGCAAGACCGTTACCGAAGGAGGAAGCGAAACCCTGAAGGTACGACGGAAACCCAACCACGAGAAATCCTGGACTCGAAAAAAAGATAAGAGAGGAGATTCAAAACACGCAGAGGTGAGAGGAGTATAGCATAGGGGTAAGGAGTAAAATCAGACCTAATCAGAACTATCCAACCGATTTTGCAAAATAGTTTTGACACTCTACTTCGGCCGTTAGCTAGGTTATCCTACAGGCTGGACTTGTGGGGTATCGCAACTGCTGAGCTCTGATACCACTCTGTAACACCCTCAGAATCGGCCCTATGCAAGTTTTAGCGAAACCCGCCAAACCCGCATAGAAACGATTCGAAGGTGCCCACCAGGCACTTGCGTGCGGGTGGAAAACGAAGTAATAACATTACACAACAGTCCTCGATGGGACCCACAGAACAGATATATATACAGCAGCGACTCAAAGAGTCAAGAATACAGATAAAATATACAAAGATCCAAATCACCTTGAAAATGATACAGCGTCCGACTACGGACAAGATGCAAATGGGGCTAAGAGCCCTGAAGAATAACCAATGGCGTCCATAACCCTGCCCAGGCCAAGCCGGAAGGGTAACCCTGCTAACGACGTCGATCTCAAACCTGCTTAAACAAAAGGGGTGCCGACAAAGGGCAAAGCAAAAAGAAGGAGCGTCAGTACTGAGGCCAGTACACGGCGAGGCTAGAATTCGGCGGTCCTCGCCTACATAGGTATGGTGGACTGAGCGGCAGCGGCAGCAGGCACTGAACAACCTATAGAGACTCGGTACAACTGGCGGCTATCAGAGAGGGGTAAGAAAGACCTATTCGGATCCAACCTAATGCTAACACTCAAACAATCCCATCCTGGTATTCCCCCTCGAGACCAACGAGGAAGTTAACCGAGGAACTCACACAGTTGGCAGTTTTATTTATTTAGTTATCGTTGCAGCAATTACTAGTCAGGTTCAGATAATCATCTTGATAAAATAAGCAGTGGGCACTTTTAGTTAACCATTCCGTTGTAGTTGCGACACTTACTAGTCAGATACAATTAGCATGAGATAACCCCAAAACCCAGCAGTTGTTGGTACTTTTATTTAGCCATTCCGTTGTAGTGAAGCTGATTACTAATCATATCGGATACCAGTCAATTTGTAACAGTAAACTTTAGTTATAGTTGTCTATGATCAAGCACTGTGCTCCAAGTCGTCCATAACCGCGGACACGGCTTCTCGAAAAGATTTAACCCTGCAGGGGTGCACCAAAGTATCCACAGGCACTTCGACCCTTTTTGCCAGATCAGTTAACATACACCCATCGGTATGTCGGCGGGGCCTAAGTCACGACGTTCCCAGACCCAAAGCAAGCACGGGGGGCCACCCCACTGAGTACACCCGCAACAAAGTCGACCGGTCTCCGAGACGGACTTAGGGTTTGCGTCAGTGGCTGTAAACGACAGTAGGTCCCCAATCGGGGACTGTCGATACAGCGAAAACACTCCGCTTCCTAAACAGTACAGCGTGCTCCTCACACAATCGTAAATAAAGCAGTAAAGCATGGCATAGGTACATGATAGTAAATAAATCCTCAAACTAGTTGTGGCCCCCAGTACAATACTTTGAAATCAGGTAATAATCAATGGGGGGCCCATATCTCCCCACCTGTGGTTAGCGCGCTCGATCTCGGAACAGGTGTCAAGAACTCGGGGTCCTACGGGACACAAGTGGGCGGTCGGAAACCAAAACTTACCTATCACCCACCGATGCCTCTGCTTAATTCAATTTTAGTTGTTAAACAGGAATTAAAGTGAAACAATAATTAAAGCCATGATCATCTCCAACGTCAACATGCGGCAAACCTCCAACAATTGTGGTACTTGTCGACACACAAACTCTTGAGCAAGCGACCACGACACGCGGGTCCAACTATCTACCAAACAACAGGTAATAGGATGTGTCCAAGGCTATATATGGCTGCAAGGGATATCACGGGTACGAAACTAGAGCATCGCAACACAGATAGCAAAGATCAACAGGAGGGAATAAATACTAGAAAAGTAAGATAGGTAGAAAGGGGGAGATGCTCGCCTGAAAACATTGTCGAAGGTTCAACCGAAGATCGGGTCGACACTCACATCAACTCAACGGCCTTATCCGCGAAGAACCAAAACACTAGAATAAACACCGGATGCAATATTTAATACACGGCAGAAGATCGGCATGATGCATGTATGATGCATGGCATGGCAAGGTGCGATGCAATTAGGTGAAGATTAAGCGGAACCGAGGTCCCGACAATTAGTTAGGTGGTTCAAGTTGTTTGGAACCCCCGCAATTTAAAGGTTGTTATAACAAGGCAAGATACGATACCAGTTCGCTACACCAGTTTAGATGAGGCCGATATGAGACTAGATTTGCCCGCATATGGGCCCCATATTTAGTTATTAGGTGAATCGGCATAAGGCCCCCAAACCACATGATTATGCATGCAAGTATGACAATTCAATATGCAACAAGTTGTTATTATGTTATAAAATAGGGTTTCGGAAAGGGGTTCACACATTAGGGTTCGACGAACTTGAGGTTCCGGGGTTCGGGGTTCGGTCTCAGGGTCCAGGGTTCGACGGGTCGGTCTCGGCGTCCGGGGTTAGGGTCTTCGGATCGGGGAAGTTCTTGTCGCATCTACCGTCTTCGGGTTTGCCTCATTCGGGTCCATGTCGGAGTACTTGTCGTCCCATGTGGCCTTCGGGTCCGGGGTCCCAGTCATGGCGTCCCAGGGAAGTACATGTCGTGTCCGTGACGGAGATCTTGAGAGTCCCTGCACTCGACGAGCTTGGCGTTCAGGGGAGCTCCCGGTGCCCCGAGGAGAAGATCTTGTCGGTCCCACCTCGAAGGCCTTGTTGTTCTGCAGTGGGGATCATGGTCATCGGGGTCCGGGTCTTGGTCATGTTGCCGGTAGCTCTTGGTGTCCACGGGTCGTCGCTCTGGGCGGTGGATCTTGTCGTCTTGGCGTCATCGCCCCTAGTTTCCGCGGCGAAGTACTCGGGGTTCAGTCCAATCTCGACCATCAGGGTCCAGGACGAAGATCTTGGATTAGGGCGCCACTTTGTTCGGTGTCGATCTTGGCGGTCCCTTGTACACGTGGCCGTTCTGGTTGAGGGGCGGTCTTAGACGCGCGGCGGAGGGGTCTCGTGGCCACGCACGGCGACGGTGAAGGACGAGCTCGGGGCCGCGGCAGGAGGACATGGAGCTCGGCTCGAGGAGGGTGACGGGGTCGGGTCGGCTCACGGCCAACGACGGCGAGGCAGAGGGTGGCACCAGGGCCGGCGAGCGGGGCGGGGGACGAGGCAGCTCCGACGGGGACGGAGATGGGCGGAGGCGCGCCGGCGGCGCTCGGGCTGGCCGGAGCGGATGGCCCGGAGAGGCGGGGCAGAGGGGTGCGGGGCCGGGTCGCTGGACGGCAGGCGAGGCCGGCGAGCGCGCAGGTGGTGGCCGGCGGCGCCGCTGCTGCTGCCGAGGGGGGGGGGTTGGACGGAGGCGAGGTACTGCGGGCGGCGCTTGGCGAACCGGCGAGGCGGCAGAGGCGGGGACGACCGGAGGCGGGGAGGAGGGGACCCGAGGCGGCGGGGCGCGGGACGCGCGCGGCGGCGCCGGGGAGCGGAGGGCGGCAGCGCTCTGAGGCGATCCCGGGCGGAGGCGGAAGGGCGGCCGAGAATCGGAGGCGACGGAGGCTGCGGAGGTCGAGGGGAGGCGACGACGGGCCGGCGGCGGAGGTACTGGCGGCGAGGGGGCGCAGAGGCGGGCCGGGGACGCGGAGGGGGGCGGCGAGGTTGGCCGGAGAGCGGGCGGCGACGATGAGGCCTGGCGGCGCGCGCGGGAGGCGGCCGGGGCTGCGCAGCGCGAGGAGAGCGGAGGCGGTCGCCGGTGTGCGCGGGACGGGCGGAGCGGGGAGCGGTGGCCGGAGGCGGGAGAGGCGACGGTGGCGGCGGCGGTTGCTGCGGAGGGGAGGGAGGAGGTCACGCGGGGCAAGCCTGAGGAGGGAGAAGGCCGCGCACAGGGAGAGAGCGGTCCGCGGCCGCGCCGCGTGGGATGCGTGGTCGCGGGGTGGGACCCAGGGGGCGCTGGGCATGGGGCCAGGGTGTCAGGGGGCCACGCGGGGAGGGGCGTGTGGAGGGCGCGTGCGGGGCGCGTGCCGGCGTGTGGGAGGCGCGTGTCCGGCGCGGGTCAGGCGCGTGCGTGGCGTGGCCGTGTGGGGGAGGCGTGTGGCTGCCTGGTGGGACCCAGGAGGTGGGCGGGGCCACGCGGGCTGAGAGGAGAGAGAGGGTGGGTTTGTCCAGGGGTGGGGACGGCTGTGTGGGTCCGGGCTGGCAGAGGGAGTGGGTGAGGGTAGTCTGGGTGAAAAAGGGAGGGAGAGGGGGCTGGATGGATGAGGTGGCAGGTGGGTAGGAAAATGGTGGAGGGATGAGGTGGCGGTCTGTGGTTGGAGGGTAGGTAGGATTTGGGTGGGAATAGATTTAGGGTTGGGCTGTGTTAGTTTTCGTGTTTGTTTGGATCTGTCCAAATTAAAACAAAGCCACTTTGCAACATTGTTTTTAGGGAAACAAAATATCCGTTACGCTCGGGGTTTTGTCTTTAACTAAAAAGGGGTATTTGTACAAATCAAAGCTAGGTTTTTCAAAATAATGCAGACCAACAATGCATGATGATGACGATGCAATGCACAAATTCAACGCGATTTTCTAGTAGTGGTTTTGCGGGATGCCACACTGTTGCGCGCATCCCTCCGTCTTTGTTCTGATAAACCCGTCTGAGACCCGACATCAAGAGGAGATATGTCCCTTGGCGGCTTATGCTGGCTAGATTTGCAAAAAGCTGGGTCAGACTCAAGCTTGTGAGAGGTGGCCTTTTCCTGTTGTTTTACCGCCTTGGCCACTAGGTCATAGACCTATTCCACTGCCTCGGGCGATCTATCCTGCTCCAGAAGGGTCTTGGCGACGGCGAGGTTGAGGAGTGGGGTGGCATCACCTGTTTGCCTTCACTGTCAATGTATGGCTTGGCCTGTGCCGGCTTCGAGGGAGCCCATCCTAGGTTTCGCCGTACACCAGGATCGTTGATGACGCGAGCCGGAGCTTTCTTGGCCTTCTGCTGCTGCAGCAGAGTCTTGTACTCGGCCTCCATTGCTCTAGCTATCTCTATGGACTTCTGCGTGTTGACCAGATCTTGATCCAGCTTAGCGCCTTGCTCCGCGATGGCATGCGCTTCCTCCAGCAGCTGCTGGCGCTTCTCGTCAAACTGAGTCACGTTCCGGATATGAGCTACGGTTAGTGGCTCGACGAGGAGATTGTCGTACATCACTCTATCAGCTGGAGTAACTTGGGCAGCACCGGACGTAGATGCTGGAGGCGGCAAGTTTTCGGTGTTGTTGTTGCTCGGGCCGGTGCCGAGTTCCTGCGGCTGCTACACTGGGTTAGACGGAGGAGGCATGACTTTTGCGCGATCATCGTCAGCAGCAATAAGTGCCCCCTTCCCCTTTTCCAGCTCTGTAGGCGGAGCTCGTCCAGGTTGATCTTCATCCATCGCCGTCCCAATGGTGACGAACACCTCTCGAGACGTGACGACGTTGTTGGCTTGCTCGTCGCGCGTGTATTCCTCCTCCATCTCCTGCATGGCGGAGTCTACCTCTTCTGGACTGAAATCTATCTCCTCTGAATCTGCATTGAAGTCAGCGTAGAGGGCGTCAATCACAGAGTCGGAGGGTGCCATGACTTCCTCGATGACGGGGGGTGGAGGTGCAACAGCAGCGAAGATGACTGGTGGTGGCGGTGCAGCTGCGACAATGGCGGCCTGAGGCGGTGGTGGCGGTGGCTGAATCGGAGGGGCTCCGTCAATGAGCGCAAGCGCTGTCTGAGCTGCCGCTTTAGCCTCCGCGTAGTTGTTGACGGTGTTCACCATGCCTTCGAAGGTAAGGCGTCCTGACGCCTGCTGCTATCTTAGAGAATGCCGGAGAAGCGTGCCATGGTCCAGTCCTTCCACAAAGTGATACATAGCATCATCATTGGGGTAGTGGGCCAGATCAGCTCGTATACGGAGCCACCAGGCCAGGTAATCGCGGGGGTTTTCGCCCTCTCTCTGAACGCAACGCGCCAGGTCGAAGATGGTAACCACGCCAATGAACTTGGATCTCTGTTGTCCAGACGCACGGGCGAAGCCGGCGAACTTGCAGTGATCTTCCATCTTTATGTCCTGCACAGGGGCGGTTTGGGTGGGCCTTGAATTTTTTTTTATCTTTGCCGGCAAACTCCGAAGAGAGATCCGACATCGATCCTTCCGCTAATGTATCCTGCCCGTAGGCGATCCGTGCGGGCCTTGATGCTCCTCCGACTCCCCGGGAACTAGTGCCCGAGTCGGTTTCGCCAATGAAGAGGTGGATGTCTCAATAGGAACGATCGAACACCGCTTAGGGTTCGTCTTTGTCGGGATCCAGAACTCGTCGGGAGGGATGATCGGAACATTGCCGGAGAAGAGAATGCGACCGATGGCTATGGTTTCGCCGATTCCCGCAAAGATCTTGGTCCTCGCCCGCTGAAGAGCCCGAAGCGCCTCTTACCCCACGGTGGGCGCCAACTGTCGTGGTATTGTCGACGAGTATGCCATGGAGGGGTCCTCACAGTGCGTGTTTAGAGATGTGGGGGAAGGCGGGCGGTTGACGGGTACGAGGTAACACAGCTTACCCAGGTTCATATCCCACAACGGTGGCAGAATCCTACTCCTGCTATAAATCACTATAATGGCAATACGCCGAGTTACAGAGATAGGTTCGCTGTGCGAGGTGTATGCTAATCGCTACTTGGTTGTCTATGATCGTCTAAAGTTGTGCCCTAAAGGCTCCCATAGGCCCGACTTATATAGTCACCAGATCCTAGGGTTACACGGAAAAGTCCTAGCCGTACAGGTTACAGAGTCCTACACCGTCTATTACTAGTCTTGTGTATCTTGCACTCCAAGGCTCCGGGTACGTCGGTGACTCCAACCGTAGCCTTCTTTTATCCAGCATGGGCCTCCCTTCTGGATCCATCTAACTGGACCGCCCAGCAGGCCATGGGCCATGCTACCAACTGTGGGCCACCCGGATTATCCGGATAGGAGACATGCTATGAGGATACCCATATAGCATATCCCTAACATCGATCGCCTCGGTTAACACTTAACTAAGTCGTGCATGGCCATGCTTTCGGAATCATATCTCACGAGAGGGCCCACAGAATATCTCTCCGAGTGAAGGGGCAAAATCCCATCTTGGTTATTCATCACGCAGCTTGATTCTCAGTCGACCCGAACTCTGCCTTTATAACTACCCAGTTACGGATCAGCGTTTGACAGAACCTAAGTCGGTGATCCTCAACTCAGACTATGCAATAACCTCATGTCTACGGATTACACTGATTGAGATATACAAATGACAACTTGTTCGTTGTACCTCAATATGGGTCAATCTGAATCGATAAACTCTTTAGCCGAATCTGTGTAAGTTGGAATAGCATCTCCATGCCCATGACAAGTGGAACCGAGTCATCAAGCCAACTTTCACATTGGTCTAAGTTGTGTGTCCGGCACAACCTCAATGACCAAGGATATTTAATACAAACAATATGAATGTATAGTTCCACAACCGAATCACATATTCAATGATACACATCATATGTTTATATAAGGACTACTTCATATCTTTATGAATACAATGGGAAATCTCATCATACATGATTGCTTATAGGGCATATTCCCAACAACGCTACGCCGAGGGCAAAAGGCCATCGGCGTAGGCCAAAATGCCCTCGGCGTAGCTGCCCTCGGCGTACTCTCCTCGGCAAAGATCTCCCTCGGTGGAGGCACTTTTTCCCGTCGGCGGATGCTACGCCGATGGCTTTACCTCGGCATAGCCCCGTCGGCATAATAACGACAGGTTGTAAAAAATCCAAAAACAATTGAATTTTTTCTCAACTTTTTAAAATCTTTGAATTGTTTGAATCGTTAATCTCTCATCTGGAACATTTTTAACACTAATTACATTTAAGCTTTGATCAAATTGTAGTCTTTAACAAACTTTCCGCTCGGTCACCCATCCTGGCACTATTCCAGCTCCATCACGCTTAACTTCTTAGTTTCCGGGAAGCAATTTGTACCTAGTTAGCAATACTAGGATATCAATCATATTAACTCTTATATCATTATGTCACATGTTTTTATTTTTTGAAACTACAAACACTTATTTAAGTAAACAACAATGAATAAGTAAAAATATTAATGATTCAAATAAAAATACTACTGAATTCAAATAAGAATATAATAATTTTACTTTTTTGTATTTTCTATTTAATATGGAATAATTAATATATTTAAATCCGTAAATAGGAATTTGATAAATAATATGTCTAAATTTATCAAAAAAAAATGAAAGGAATCTAATATATGATATCTATATCAACTTATCACAAATCCCCTGTTTTTGAATTAGCTATTTGGTGGTTGCTTCACAAAATCTCCCTTTTTGCGCTTGTAAAATGGAAAATGGCTTTTTGGTGCGACGAAAAGGAAAACTTCCTCCTACAATATTGTTTGCCATCCCATGATGCACATGTATGCACAATATGGGCATATTATCATAAACCTATGCCTTGATTCTAGCCATAACACTAGTCATTTGACCAGAAAACCAAGAAACCTCGAATGAGATAGGTCATTTTGTGAAGGGTTTTTCAGACATAATCAATATACCAAGTTTGATATTTTTCCTTGTAACTATGTCACATAATATGACAGCATACGAAAGTTTCGCATTGTTTTGATCGTTTTTGAATTTTTATGCCCGTTTTAAACTATCGTCAAACTTTGTCGAATGGCGGGCATGAAGATTCTTAGCTCAGGGCCAAGCCTTGCTAAAATTGAATTGGATCTTTGATAAAATAGCATATTTTTAACCTAAAAATGATTTTTGTAAAAAAACATGAACATCGGATCATGTACCTATAGTTCATATCTGACTCACTTCCTACCGATTCGGCAGGAATTTATCTTTTTCACCAGTGGTGGAAGAAAAGGTTTTAGATCCCCCTGTTGGGAAATTGTCCATATAAGGTGGTCTAGTATTTTTGTAAAATATGGTGATAGCATTTTAAATTATCCATTTGGTGGTTGCTTCACAAAACCGTCCGTTTTTTGTGCTCGGAAAATGGAAAATGACTTTGGTGCAAGGAAAAGGAAAACTTCCTCCTGCAACATTGTTCGTCATCCCATGATGCACATGTGTGCACAATATGGGCACATTATCACAAACTATGCCTTGATTCTAGCCATAACATTGGTCATTTGATCCGAAAACCAAGAAAACTCGAATGAGATAGGTCATTTTGTGAAGGTTTTTTTCATACATAATCAATATATCAAGTTTGATATTTTTCCTTGTAAATATGTCACATAATATGACACCATGCGAAGGTTTCGCATTGTTTCGATCGTTTTTGAATTTTTTATGCCCGTTTTAAACTATCGTCAAACTTTGTCGAATGGCGGGCATGAAGATTCTTAGATCGGGGCCGAGTCTCGCTAAAGTTGCATTGAATCTTTGATAAAATAGCATATTATGAACCTAAAAATTATTATTTTTTAAAAACATGAGCATCGGATCATGTAAATGTTGTTCATATCTGACCCACTTTCTACCGATTCGGCAGAATTTTGTCTTTTTCACCGGGGGAGGACAAAAAGGTTTCAGATCCCCCTGTTGGGACACTGTCCATATAAGGTGGTCTAGTATTTTTTTTAATGTGGTGGTAGAATTTTGAATTAGCCATTTGGTGGTTGCTTCACAAAACCGTCTGTTTTTGTGCTAGGAAAATAGAAAATAGCTTTTTGGTTTTTGTGCTAGGAAAATGAAAAATGGCTTTTTGGTGCGACGAAAAGGAAAATTTCCTCCTGTAACATTGTTCGCCATCTCATGATGCACATGTATGCACAATTTGGGCACATTATTACAAATTATGCCTTAATTCTAGCCATAACATTGGTCATTTGACCCGAAAGCCAAGAAACCTCAAATGAGATAGGTCATTTTGTGAAGGTTTTTTAAAAATAATCAATATACCAAGTTTGATATTTTTTCTTATAACTATGTCACATAATATGACACCACGCGAAGGTTTCGCATTGTTTCAATCATTTTTGATTTTTTTATGCCCGTTTTAAACTATATATAATGTTTTATGTTTCACTTATTTTTTTTTACAAATATATAATATTTGAGTGTAGATAGATAGATCTTATTTTTCTGCAAATTTTAATATATTATTTATATTTATCCGAATTAGAATGATTTAGTTATGTTTTTTAAAATGTAATAAGATAAAAAAAATAGCTCAGCCCGACGCCCCGATGTTGGCCGTCGGCGTATTCATCCATTCAGTGTCAGTTAATGAACTTGAAATCCAACACGCATACGTACTAAAGAGCTCGTACGCCTAGAGTGGCATATGCACGATCGAGTCAGGTCAGAGTAAGACCGAAGAGGAGCAGGATACGGAGAATAAGCTAGCTAGAGTGGCACGCATGCGGGCATGCCTTCCCGATTTGAGCTCGAATCGAATTAGCCACGAGATGACCATTAGACATGCATGCAGATACATATTGCTAACCTAGGGCACGGCCCAGTGCACACGCACGCACACACGCGCGCAAGCCCTCCACTTCGATCGACTTCCCCCAGCTCTCGCATCGAGCAATCCATGGCGATGGCGAGGTCGTCGCCGGCGGAAGGTGGTCGGCCGGCTCCTGGCTCCAAGTTCTTCCCGGCCGATCACGTTCTCATCACTCGATTCCTCCGCCAAAGGGTGGCCGGGCTGCCGATCGACGGCCGCTGCAACATCCATGACGCCGACGCCTACTCCGTCTCACCCGACGACCTCGTCCAGAAGCACGAGCACGCGCTGGGAACCGACAAGAAGGACGGGAAAGGCGGCGAGTGGTACTTCTTCACACCGGCGCGTCGCCATGAAACCAAGACCAAGAACGGCCGCGGGAGGCGGCAGCGCGCCGTCGGCGAGGGAGGTTACACCTGGCACTCCGAGGGTAGCGTGAAGGCCGTTCTTGACGACAAGGGTCGCCGCGTCGGCTACACGCGGAAGCTGTCCTACGGTTTCAAGGAGTCGCCGGGGACAACACGGAATCACACCAGGCTGGGATGGTGCATGACCGAGTTCGGCCTGGACGACGCCGCCGCCGATCTCGTGCTCTGCAAGGTCTGCGTGTCGCGCCACAAGAACGAGACGACGTACGCGTCGGTCATGAAGGCCACGGCGGATGCCAAGAAGAGGAAAGCCACGGCGGACCCCAAGAACTGGAAGGCAACGGCGGATCCTAAGAAGAGGAAGGCCGCCGACGATCCACACCCGGACGCTCCACGTCCCCAGACCCCGCGGCGCCAAGAAATGGACCTCCAAGAACTTCACGAGATTGAGCGCTGGTTGCTTTCCGACGAAGACGACTCGCTGCCCGCCGGAGCAGTGGACGACGGCAGAGTGGATCCGGCCGGGTTGTTCTTCTCTGAAATACTAGACGTGGAAGAATTCTGCGGGACGACGCAGCAGCGACAGGCCGAGGACGACGCCAGATCCGAGGTCACCTACCAAGACCTGTTCGGCGACGACCACGACATGGACGTGGTGACATGCCCTGCACCGGCGCCGGCGTCCGTCTCGTGCGGGAGTGGCAAACTGCTGGGACAAAGACTGCGAAATCTGCATCCAGCAGATGCTCGAGGAGCTAAATTCTGATTTATTTACCCGTATACATACTCCCCGATCCATCTTACATGGTGGTAGTAGTCTCTAGGATCGAATCTTTGATGTATGTCATGGTAGCCTAGTAGCTAGATTTTGATCTTTAATGTATGTATGTATACAGTGATGATGCATGATGAACAAGCTGCAACTCTTGTTCAAATTAATTCTTTGTTATTATATATTTTCACATGGTCGAAATTAACCATATGGAGCTTCTTTGAATCTTTGGTCGAAATTAACCATTCTCGAAGAATACCAAATGGAGCTGTTCTGAGCATATTAAAATCGTAAATTGGTCGCAAGAACATCTTTGTATGTATTGATTGAAGGATAAACTTTTTTGTTCTTCCTTTTTTCCACATGACCCTCCAGCAGGGATCGAATTTCATTATTATCATCAAGATAACGAAACAGGGTACGGCAGCATTGACAGCTGAAGTTTGCGTTACCAGTTGATGGATTGGGCCAGGTAAGTACTACGACACATGGTACAGGATGTGCTGCAACATGGAGAATTTTAAGGCCTCGTTAAGCTGGAAATTATTCTTCATGGAAATATATATATATATATATATAAAACCTTTCGAAATCTCTGCAAGAATCAGAGATAGATTCCCGCGTTCCAAACATGGCCTCATCAGTTAGTACTAATACAGAGCACATTCCAAAACCTAATCTTTCTCCCATATCCATTTCACCATCCCTCACCATTTTAGTGCCTCAAAAAACCAACTGCCACACAAGAACTACAAAGTACTAGACACTACTGCATCCACCCATATCAGTATATCACCATAAGTTAGAGAGGGAATGGTCGCAGCCAACAATCACATCACGAGCCTTCAGCACCACCACTTCGAGTTTGGGACAGTAAAACCCGCCACGTACGGGTTCACTGATTTAGGCCATGCTGTGAAGCTGCGTCTGCAGAATCTGGTTGTCCTCCAGCAGCCGGTCATACTCGAGGAGCAGCTCCTCGGACTGCTTCTGCAGGGCATTCACATGGGACTCCGCTTCCAACGCTTTCCTCTCGTGATCGTCTGACTCGGATTTCAGCTTCTTCATGTCCTCGCACAGCTTAGCGATGTCCTGCTGAAGCTTCTTTATCTCGCTTGAGGACTTCTCCTCCTTTTCGCGGAAGGCTTGGTTCTCCATTTGGAGTTTCTCGACCTCCTCCCTGGAGATTTTGGCTGCTTTCCTCAAGGTGATGAGCTTCTGAACGTAGTGGTGCAACCGGTCGATGACGAATGCAAGGAATAGTGTGTACCCTGCAAGGAGTGACGAGCTGTTAGAAAGTGGTGTGCCAGGTCTAACTAAGAAACCGTATTCTACTTCACAAGATCTATCAAAATGGATGTATTCTCCATTCCCATCAAAGTAATGTCCTGTGCAGATTTTTCAAAACACAACCTGACAGGAAGTGATCTTTTGAGGCCTACTGTCATAATTTTAGTTCTGATACCCCAAATCTTCAGAAGGAAATATACCGAATTGGACAAACGGCTTCAGATTTGCATTCCACTTAAAACAAGCTGTCCTGACTAGTGATTACTTACTGGTGCCTAGATGATTCATTCGTTGATAGCACAGCTCTCAGCCATGAATTGCAACTAGAAGGACAAAGTATCTACAAAAACTGTGTTCAATTCACGGACAACCCCACTTATAGTTGTCCGGGTATGGTAGAATGCAGATCCAACAAATCCTCCACTGTATAGACCCGTACCATATACCAAGTTCAAATGGGTTGTGACTTCGGATTTCCTCATATATTGCAATTATTGTTCCAGCTGCATGAGATTCAGCTTTAAACTGCCCATAGATCCCAAATTCAGTGAATCATAACAGCAAGAACTAAATAATCTCTAATGTTATTAACTGGGACTGCACTAGCTTGTAGATCATGATTTCAAGTTTTTTAATCCAAGGACAGTACGTTTTGGTAATAAAACGACCAACTAAAGGTAAACAGTAGTACAGTTACTAAAAAGTAAGTTATTTTCGGAAATAATAAAATGCACCTTATTTGCAAGCCATACATATCTACTCCCTCCGTTTCAAAATATACGATGTTTTAGCTTTGTAAAGCAAAGCGTATCTAGTCTTATTTTAGTATGTAGGTTCACTTAGATTTGGAGTGAATCTACACACTGAAACAAGTCTAGATTCATTTTCTTCACAAACCTAAAACATCTTATATTTTGAAACAGAGGGAGTATTACAGTATTATCCAAATCTTCATATGGAGTAGTAAATATGCTTGAGTAAGATAGTTGCTATCTGAATTTTACATACTAGCTCTTGTCACTTACTTATTCTAACATACCACAGTAAGCCTTCATAAAGAAAACTTACTCGCTCCGACCCAAATTAGTTGACTTGGTTTGGCTAGATTCGGATGTATCTAGCACTAAAACAAGTCTAGATACATTCGAATCTAGACAAATTTGAGTCAAATAATTTGGTTCGGAGGGAGTACCTTCTTCTACCCAAATCATATTTTCATCATACTCTTTGTCCAATCTTCTCTTACAGTCAGACATGATGTTAATTTACGGCATAATACAAAATCAAAGTCATTTTGTCCCTGGACAGATTAATTTTAGCCAGCAGGCTGTCATCTGAACTCCCACCAAACAATCAACTACAGTTATGTTCTACTGCATGCGCAGTTGCACCAGCTCCAGCTACCCTATCTTATAGTAACACCTAGGAAGCGAGAAAGCAATATAAATCTGATGCAAGCCAAAGCAATCTCAATTCTTATTGTATACAGCCCAGACCACTGTATTATACTATTGCTTGACCAGTTGACCAGAAGGTACACCACATGAAAGACTGATGTTACTAATACCTAAATATAATAACATCATCATTCTTTAAATATAAAATCAGCTGGAGTAATGTATTGGATAGTTTCAGTTTGAGATTTCAATTGCAAGAACTACCCTAGACACCGCTATTCTATACTCCTTACTCGAGCTACCAAGTCCCTGACTGGATCCACAAACATGTACAATAACACTACTACTGCGTGCAGAGATAAGAGTCAAACTGTACATTGCATATTCTAAAGTACAGACTGCTATTAAAACCTAAGCAGTAAATTCTTGCTTGCAATTTATAATGCATAATTTACACCCTGTAAACTTCAACGTATGAAATGTAAATTACAGATTGTATCCAAAACCTTAGGTTACACGATCTGGTGAGAGTAGAAAACCGAATACTACTAGAAACATTGCATATTTTAAGAACAAGTTGGCATGATAACATTTCTATGTATTTGATTACGACCGAAAGCAACCAAAATGACACCTTTCTCTCCAAAACCACATCCTTCACCAGCTAAGCAGAAATCATTACTACTTTATATCCACCAAGGCACCAATAGTAGTCAGTAACTAGCACTATGTCATCAGCAGCAAACTAAGAGCTAGATACATTCGATGATGTAGAGTAAAAAATGAATCAAAGAAACAGGGGCAATAAATCCTCACCGATGAGGGATGCCTCGAGGAGGTGCGCCCTCCAGAGGACCTGGTCCATGGGGCTGATGGTGCCGAGCTTGTGGCCCCTGTTCTGGATCTTGACGATGGTGGCGACGCTGGACATGAGGATGACGGAGAGCGTGCAGGCGAGCGTCTTGACGGTGGCCGGGCCCTTCCCAGTCTTCACCTGCTCCACGCCCCGCATCACCAGCTCCCGCAGCGGGCCGACCTTCACCATGAGCAGCAGCGCCACCGCCGCCTCCGCGAACAGCACCAGGAAGAGCAGCTGGAACATGGCGGCGCCCCCCAATCTCCTCCCTTGCCAAACTTAGTCAGGTGTTCTTCTTCGATCCCACCTTACCCGCGCGCGAGAAAAGTAGGGGCTTTCAGCAGCTCTGCGGCAGCTGCCCCCTTTTTCAGCATCAAATTTAGGAACGGACGCAAGAATTATTAATGGAGGGGAAAAATGGTGAATTTGACGGGGAGATTTGGGAGGCGGACAACAACGCACCACCTTTCCTGGCCTGCAAATCAAAGAGGTGGTGCGTCAGCACTGAATGACCAAACAGCAAAAAGGGGAGCAAAATGGGGAAGGAAATTCAGATGAAGCAGAGAGGAAGAAGAAACTCCACCTTTTGCCAAGAACCAATCAGAGGAACACAGAGCAGAGCGTCCAAGAATCCGCGGCCTTGTGGGAGCGGATTACGGGACGACGATGGTAACTGACCCCAGGAAAAGGGGTGGAAAAAGATCGAGGGATTAGAGACGGAGTGGGGCGGAGGGACGGCGGCGAAAGGCGACGAGGGGGAGCGTGCAGGCGCAGAGATGGGGGAGTGGGAGTGGAGTGGAGTGGGAGACCGTGAAGCTGTTGGCCCCCCTCTGCCTGCTCGTTCTCGGCGAGGGTACTCTGACGCTGCAAATCCTTAATTAATACCGACATGCATGCTTAAGGAAAAGGTTGAGTACTTATGAGCAATGCAGTGGCAACTTTACTGAAACAACTTTTCTCTAGCAGATCGGTGCATTGTAATTTGTAATTTTTGGCTTTTGCCTATCTTTGGTTCTCTTTTGGGAAAAGAAGAAAGGAACTTCTTGCATGTTCATCTTTCTCCCATAAAAGCATATGAGTAGCATTTAGATGATTCTCCTCAATAGTTGTAAGGTTGCCGATTTTAGAGAAAAATGAGATCTACATTTCTAAAGTGCAGTTCTTATAATTTTGAAGAACGGTTAATCTAAGTGGAGTTCCGTGACTTGTTTGCGAACGGCTATAGGCGGTTGGAGGATACGGCGCGTGATATCTTCTTTCGGCATGGATGGCAGCAAGCGCCGCGGATAGATCTTTCTTAGCTACTTTGGAGAACTGTGTTTTGATTTACATTATTTTGTAATTTTTTTTATTGCTTTGGTCCGAGACTGTGTGGTTGATCGGTTGTGTGCATCCTAGTTATGCAGAGGCCTAGTGTAACTATTAAGTAATAAAGCGTCTATTTCCAAAAAAAAAAAGTGGGATATGTTCTCCGGTGTGACGGCATCTGAAAGGACATTTTTCTCTCTAAGTGACTTTGATGTTAATGGCAAGATGAGTAGTGCACTAACCATGTGCCTAAGCATTATAGGTTTTTTTGTTTACTTGAATAGCTAGGTAAAACCATACTATTCAGAGAGGGTTCCACAATGTTCTCTAGGTTTCGTTCATGATTTTGTTGTAGGATCATGTCGTAGTGACGGTTTGAGTATATTCTAGAATAAGGCTAGTCATAGTAGTAGTATCATGCTACCAAAATCATATATGTGATACTAGTGTATTATATTATCTTCATAGTACATGGTATATTAGTATTATATTTAATTATTGTAAAATTTTAATGCAAAATTATGTACAAGATTTATTTGTAAAAAAAAATCTAGTTTTACGTGCTATAATATGGTATCTACCTATGATACAATAACCATCTCTTTCTTCATTAATTGTTGTGTCACATCAGATTTTTGCTAACATGGCATGCATGATACAAGCTATGATACTCCCACTAAGACCAGCCTAACAGAATAAACATATATATACTATTGTCATCTCCCTATGTAGAGTCATGCCGACACAAGACGTGGGACTTGCTAAAATTACTAAAGTTTAAAGAATCATGTGGGGAGATGGAGTATGCAAGATCACCAGGGTCAACAATGGGGTAAAAGAAGCTCAAAGTCCTAGGGAACCATTGGGGAAGACGACCCCTTAAATAGATCACCACGGAATCCAACCGGTGCGTGAGCCTACGGCATCGCCTGGACGGCCTGGTCGGACAACTTAGACCATTGGACTTGCCATCGGACTACTCCGAGGCATTTAATACCAGGGTACTGCAAGAAAAATATGGCCTATGGACCTGGCATGGACTGGCCTCGGACCACTCGGACTAGCCAACATCGTTGGCTCACTCCTGGTGTGCAGAAGATAGAAACTGAAAACCTCATAAATTTTGCATCCGGACTCCGAATTCATTGAACTCGTGCTTGTTGGAATCACAAAAACAAGCTCTCCAACTTCATGCATATAAATATCATAGTATTGCAAATGAGGATAAAACAAAATGGTGAAAGGTTTGACCTTTTTAAAAGCGATAAACCGGTAAAACCTCCAATCTATACATCTATACATAATAATAAAGCACGAAGTGTTTCTCCCGATCCAACATTTTTTTGGACCGTTTTGCCCTTCAAAGCCACAAACAATTACCCACTGTACCACCCGTAAGTAAAATAAATCGGTTTAGGATCAGAACACCTCCACCGTGCGTGGCCGGCCTAGACCTAGGGAGTGGACCTGCACACTCATGCCTGGCCGCCGTGGAGCGCAGGGCTAGGCCCATCAGATCAGATCTTGGATAAAAAAAGTCTCCTTTGAATAGTACCACCTCGATACTTTATACTAAATTTAACCAATTTATATACTTTTATAAATTGAGTGTCAACAAGCCAAGCAAGAGCTTCACGAGATTGAACGGAAAGAGAACGGCTGTGTCGAACATGAGCATGAATTGAAAATCAAAGAGGCAAGAAACATGAGCAGCAGAAGGACCTCTCGGCAGAAGGTGAGCTTGCGAGATTAGAATGAGAGAGAGGAGCGCTGAGCCGACCGGCGACCAGAGGAGCTGCCCTCGGTAGGAAGGTCCACGAGCGACGCTCTCTAGACCGGAGGAGGGATGGAGTCGGGGCTGAGGAGATGGGGTCGACGAGGGGAGAAAAGAGAGGGCCCGATCGCAGTTCCATGAAAACGATGTAGAGGATGGAGCGGCGCATCCGCGAGGACGTCTAGGAGGTGCGTAGCAGTTGTCGGCGGCGTGAGGTACGTGGTGTGTGGCCTCCGACGCCATGGACAGGGAGACATGGAGTTGGGCCACGAATGCTGGTGTCGTACGTGCGTGGAGGAGCGTCGGGTCGGCTTCAACTACAGAGAGAAGGAACGGAGGTCTGGTGATGGCGGTTGGCTGTGGTGTGAGAAGGCGAGTGTCGAAGAAGAGGAGGATGGGGAGGAAACGAGCAGGGGGAGGCGTTGGACTTGGTCTGGGCAAGAGATGCGGTTCCCGTCAGGGGAGGAAGACACTATGGGAGAAATCGATCGCTTTCTACCAGCTGGCGGCGGGGGGCTCGGTATAAACCGACCAGGGTCGTGGCGTGGATGGTGTTGGCGATGTGTCCATGTGTATTGGTTGCTGCATGTGCGTGGTGCAAGTGTGCGTTGTGTTGGAAGCCCAGGGAGTGTGGTCGTGACAGATGGAAGTTTGTGACTGCATAGAGTTAATAGAAACAAGATTTGACTGGCCCATTAGGTGAGAGTGAGAGCATGATCAGATTCTAGACCAGTTTGATACACTCAGAAGTTAGAGCATATCACCGCGAAATGGTGTAGATCGTGAACCCGAGAAATCACGATCCCCGTAGAAAAAGTCAGGTAGAAGGTTTTCGATTTTTTTGAAATTTTAATTTTAGGTGAATTTAGATGACAAAATCATTTTGTTCAGTTAATAAAAATTGAATTCAAGTAGTGGAATTATTTATATATTGATGTTTGCTTTTCATGAAAAAGCTTTTTTCTATCCCAACGCAACACACGAGAGCATTTTTACTACGTCTATAAGGTTGCTATTCGCAGCAACGCACGGGCATTGTGCTAGTATAAAAAAATGCAAGACGTTTTGTATACAAATTCCGTCTTCGATGAAGTTGAGCTTGTCTTAAGATAGACACAAACTATAAAACCTAACATGGATAAATTTCAAATAACAACCAAGAAAGATGATGTCAAGAATGTAAAGGCTTGAGCTCTCTACGAACAATACGATAAAGCTACTCACTCGAGAGCCGCTCTTGATGGTACGACTATCTATCCTATAACACGGTCCTCTAACTAACAACATGAGAAACCTAACAAGATCATACATTTTCCTTGTGCATTCCACTTGAGCTTGATGATGACGATCTTGTTCTTTTCAAGTTGGAACACATTTCTTGATTGAGCTCCATCACGCTTGTTTGATGAAGACATCTGAATTGCTTCCTCATACTTCTACGGGAGAGGCTCTCTTTAGGCATATCTTCACATATACATGATCACGATATGGAAGAAAATATTCAAGCATATAATCTGTACAAGATGGCTCAACTTGAATCTTGACTTCTAAATGTTGTACTGATACGGCTCAGATCACTATAGAGCTTTATTAGGAAACCACAAGAGGAAGGTATGGTGAGTACAACAGCAAGTTTTTCCCTCGGAAAGGACCCAAGATTATCGAACCAGTAGGAGGAAGGAAACGACTCAAAGGTGTTGCTAGCAACTTGGAAACCTACACAACACAAACTCAAGACTTTGTCCCAACGAATAGTGAGGCTGTCAATCTTACCGGTTTGCTGAAAACAAATGATTAACCGTATGGTGTGAAAAGTAATGGTGGCTTGCAAAAAGTAAATAGTAACAGTGGAAGATGTATCAATGATAAAGATTTGACCGGGATACATAGTTCACTAGATGTGTTCTCCTTAAAATAAACAACACAACATGTTGGTAAACAAATTACAGCGGGGCAATTGACAGGACAGAGCAAGGCATAACAATGCAATACTAGACATTCATGATCATATAAGATTTGATTGTATATTCCATCAATATATATAAACCGCCATCCAACTGCATCTATGACTAGTAATCCACCTTCAGGTTATCATCTGAACCCCCTCCAGTATTAAGTTGCAAGCAACGGATAACTGCTTTAAGCAAGGTGTGTAAAATATACAATACAATTGTTTCATGAACAAGATATTGTTGTTTTATCCCTAGTAGCAACAACACATCTACAACCTTAGAGATTTTTGTCACTTCCTGATACGTCGTAAACGTATCTATATTTTTTTTATGCTCCATGCTTGTTTTATATCATTTGTCTTATGTTTTGTATACACTTTGAGGTATTTTTATACACTTTCTAGAACTAACCTATTGAAAAGATGCCACAGTGCCAGTTGCCTGTTATCTGCTGTTTTTGGTTTCAGAAAAGCTAAAAGAATCAATATTATCGGAATTGGACGGGACAAAAGCCAAAGTTACTATTTTTACCGGAGCGATACGGAAAATCGAAGCAGAGACAGAGTAGGATACCAGGCTGGACACACCCTACGGTGGCGCAGGCCCACCCTGGCCGCACCACCAGGGAGTATGGGCCCCCTGGGACTCCACCGACCTTGCCTCCTTCGCCTATAAGAAGCCTCCGACTCGGAAACCCTAAATCACCGACCAAAAATCCACGAAAAGTTCCGCAGCGCTGCCGCCACCAAAGGGGAGATTCAGGGGACAGAAAGTCTCTGTTCTGGCACCCTGCCGGGAGGGGTAAGTGCCCCCGGAGCCATCTTCATCGATCTCCACCACCATCTTCATCATCGTTGCTGATTCCCATGATGAGGAGGGAGTAGTTCTTCCTCGAGGCTAAGGGCTATACCGATAGCTATGTGTTCATCTCTCTCCCTCTCTCTCTCGCGCTCTCTCTCTGTATGCGTGATCATATTGTGGTCATAAGCTTTGTAATCATATAGATCTACCTTGCTACTCAAGTGCTTTAATAGATCTCTGATCTCCCCATGTGTGCGAAAGTGGCAGCGTGCATGTCGTGGTGTCACTTAGGCTAGAGTCTACATAAATACTCATTGTGCTTTAATAGATCTATGCTTTTCCCCACGTGTGTGAAAGTGACAGTGTGCACAACGTGTGTGGCACTTAAGCTAGATTACATATATACTTGTCATGAGTTATATTTGGAGGTGGATGTCTCTATGAAATTGTGGTGTTTGTTGGAACCATCTAGCGCTCACAGTGAGACTGTGGGGTTATCTAGATTGGGAAAGGCGGACTTTGAGGTGTGCTGTTATAGCCATACCATGGATTAGAGTGTCCAGCCGGATAGTAGTTCTGGGTAGAATCATGAAGAGAATAAATTTATATGAGAGAGTGTTCACTAGTGAAAGTATGATCCCTAGGCCTTGTTTCTAAACATTGAAACACCGTTTACAACCATACCTGTTGCATGTTTGCTTGCTTTAGTCTTTTCCTCTCCGTCAGAAGCTCTTTTTTGGCACCGTTACCACTTATAATCATCCCTACCACTTGTATTTCACTATATCTTCGCCGAACTAGTGCACCTATACACCTGACAAGTGTATTGGGTGTGTTGGGGACACAAGAGATTTCTTGTATCTTGATTGCAGGGTTGTTTGAGAGGGATACCTTTGACCACTTCCTCCATGAGTTCGATAAACCTTGGGTAATCCATTTAAGGGAAACTTGTTGTTGTTCTACAAACCTCTGCACTTGGAGGCTCAACAACTGTCTACAAGAATAGAAGTGCGTAGACATCAAACTTTTTTCTGGCGCCATTGCCGGGGAATAAAGAAGAAGAAGCTCCCACGTCAACAAATCGCCATCAAAAGTCTTTTCCGGCGCCGTTGCCGGGAGGTAAGGTAAAAGGTACTCACATCCTCCGGTGTGAGTGCTCGTAGTTATTTCCTTTAGATTCTGCAATTTTGTCTTATTGTTTCTTGTTTTCACTAGTTAGGCTTAATGGAAAACAACAACAAAAATTAGAGAGCTTTATAGTATTTATCTTGAGTTAGAACATGAAGTGTTTGAAGAGAAAATTAAAAAACATATGGAGCTTTATTTTCATGCTAATAGCAATGTTATTACTATGAATTCTTTGAACACCATTATTGCTAATGCTATGAAAACGTCTAAGCTTAGGGAAGCTAGTTTTTATGAAAATGATCTTTTTAGTTTCCCAGCTTTGGAAGATAGCTATTCTATTGCTTTTGATGATACCAAACCTCCAATATATGATGATTACAATGATGAATATGATATTTTTAGTCTACCTACTATTGAGAAGGAAATTAATTGTGATTACAATATGCCTCCTATATTTGATGATTATGGTGATGAGAATAATAGTGATAGCTATGTTGTTGAATTTGCTCCCACTATAATTAATAAGAATGTCTTTGCTTATGTGGAGAGTAATAATCATTTTATGCATGTGGCTCATGATAAGATTTTTTTATGTGATAGTTATATTGTTAATTTTATTCATGATGCTACTGAAAGTTATTATGATAGAGGGAAACATGGTATTATGTATCTCAATAATATTAAGTTTCCACTCTTTATGTTGAAAGTCTTGAAGTTGCACTTGTTCTGCTTTCCTATGCTTGTTGTTTTGTGCTTTCAATATTTTTTTCTTTACAAGATAATTTTTCATAGGAAGTGGGTTAGACTTAAATGTGTTTTGAATTTGCTTTCTTGATGTTCTCTTTTACTTCAATTCATATTTATTCTATGAGCATCTTCTCAAACTATCAAGCCTAACTTAAAGGCGTTAAACAAAAGTACTTTTTGGGAGATAACCCAATAGTTTTCTTGAGTCTTGAAAGTTATTATTTCTGTAATGACCTCTCCTTATCCTTTTTATTTGATTTGTGTGCCAAGAATAACCTCTAATTAGAGGGAAGTAAGATTTGGGGAAGTACTATCCCGAAATAGATTTTTATGCTCCACCGTAAAAATTCGTGTAAAATCTCTGTAAGTCGGATTGAGCTGATATTTTCTGAATAAATCCCCCAGTATGTAAGATAAATTCTGTTAGTTCAACACTTTTTAATTTGAGCAACATAAGTTCTTCAAAAAAATCGGTTTCTACCTGCTGGTCTGTTTTTACAGATTTCTGCCATTATTTGCATCTGCTTCTTATTGATTCCTTTTTGGGTTCTTTTGGGGAAATTGAGATTTTTGAGGAAATTGATACAATAGATTGTGTTTTTAGTGAAAGTTTTGCTATTATAAAGCTAAACCCAAGGGTCTATTATCTTTTGAATGCACTAGTGTTGCTAATGAAAATTGTGCGAAGTTTTGTATGAAGGAAAATTTTCAGGTGTAAGGGAAGAATGATGCAATGAGATGAAGAATGGACAAAAGCTCAAGCTTGGGGATGCCACCCCGTGTCAACCCAAGAAACATTTAAGAGGTACAAGAGTCAAAGCTTGGGGATTCCCAAGGCATCCCCTTCTTCATCAATAAAAATCTCACGTCTTTCTAGACACTTTGTTTTTATTGTTTCATGCACAATTGTATTGTTCTTGGAGCGTCTTTATTTTTGTTTTTAGTTTTATTTTGCTTTGTTTGCTGCAATAAGTTGGTTGATTACAGCACACTTCTTTTGGAGAGAGACACTCTGTTTTCATTGCCTAGAACACTCTAGTTTTCATTCTTATTGTTTTGTGAGTGTTCTCTTTTGATAGCACTGTGTTTAGCCTTAGTTTTCTTGTGCTTTCAGCTTAGAACTTTTTAGTTCTTATTTGTGGTTTTGTGAGACAAACTCACTTATCTTTATTGATTATTATCTTTGTGAGTTGTTTCAAATAAGTCGATTGGTGTTGGAGAAGAGTAGAAAGTTCGATGCTTATAGTGGTACAAAAGGGAGCTTGTTTAGACTGTGACTTAGACTTTATCATGCCATGCTAGATGTTGCTTTGACCTTATGCTTAGTGATTATTGTTGTAGCATGACTTGTTTAAAACAATTGAGATCTCTTAATGTGCCTTGAAAGAATCATGTGTTGTTTTAGCATACAAAAGCATAGTATTATGGTATTCTCCTTTGATGCTTTGTTTGGGTTGACTTGGCACATGCTCACACCATGTTATGACTATGAACCAGTCACCTTAGCCTCTATGATCATTTAGTTTTTGACTTGTGGTACCACTTTATGCTTTGATTGATAATGTTTTGTCGCTCTGCATGATTATGGCCATTATTGCTCTCTTAGTTGGTCGCTCTCAGTCTTTTGTTAGGCTCCACTTGTATTGAGTAAGCTCTACTCATGCATCCAACTTCCAAGAAACTAAGTTATTCCAAAGTGTCCACTATAAATTCCTATGCATGGTGTGTTACACCATTCCAAATATATTCTTGTTTTATTTATCTTCCAAATTAAACTTGCTATGTCAAAATTAGTGATTAAAGCTCTCACAAACTTGATGGCACATTTTATTTTTCTCGCCCCTAATAAACTTGAACCATTGTGTTATTTATGTTGTATATGCTTGCACTTATACGTTGGGAATTAGTAGAATTGTGCTGTCATGGAGAATGCTTTCAACATTGCACTTGTACATTATACAAAGTTGATATCATGCTCTTTTGTTTATGGATGTCGTCGGTGTGAAATAAAAAGGGGAGCTTGTAAGTCCATAGAGTTATGTATGTGTGTTATAGAAACGTCTGGGCCGCTAGCTTAAGTCGTGCCTAATCATGGTAGAAACTTGCAGCATCACCATAGTGAGCAATCTATGAAGCTTTCTTCTTATAAAAAAAGACATATTGAAAAGAGGAAAGAGAGACAAAAGCACCATTTTCCCATGGTAAATAAGAAGATTGCTGAGATGCTCATTGTCTGCTTGCCTTGTCATTTTGATTATGGGATAGCTCCTATATCATGTGCAAGGGGTACCCCGTTGACGGTTCTCTATGATACACATGTACTTACTATGACAAGAACTTACCGGTGACTAAAGTTGAGTAGCATGAGGAGCGGCCCTCGTATTAAAGGGACATGAGATTGCCAACTTATACTTTTTCAAGCATATACTCCATAGTTTGTTCACTTTAACCTTAATCACTTGAAGATGCTTATGATAGGGGCAACGAGAGCTGGAAGCTAACAAGTACCATAATTTTTGGAAGCTCTTTATGAAACTTGAAATCCCTGCTTCCCTTTGAAGGGCCTTTCTTCCACTTTTATATTGAGTCTCCACCTTCTATCCTTAGGCACCAATTAAGAAAGCATAGTTGCCATTCTTAGTTCTATGTGCATTGTCCCAAAACTTATTGATTGATTCATATTTTTGATATTGCTTGTTCTTAAACTATTTGTATCTAGTCACCCTTATGAACTTTGAAGGTGTCCTATGCAATTATGTTTTGCTACTCCATGAGGGACAAGTTGAATGCCACTATGCTATGTTTTCTATATGTGAAACAAGCAAATGTCTTTCAATACATTGTTATTCATGAACTTTTGTTTGTATCCTTTCATGATGCAGCATAGTTGCTTTGTCTTATTGTTAGAACTTCATCTTTCATGATCATGTTTAGAGTACTTTGATCCCAGATTTTAATGCTTGCAAATGGTTTGATCTTGATTGTGATGGTGGATGTCACCTTAAAAATTATTCTTTTTACCACTTACCTACTCGAGGACGAGCAGCGGTTAAGTTTGGGGATGCTTGATACGTCGTAAACGTATCTATAATTTTTGATGCTCCATGCTTGTTTTATATCATTTGTCGTATGTTTTGTTAACACTTTGAGGTATTTTTATACACTTTCTAGAACTAACCTATTGACAAGATGCCATAGTGTCAGTTGCCTGTTATCTACTGTTTTTGGTTTCAGAAAAGCTAAAAAACCAATATTCTCGAAATTGGACGGGACAAAAGCCAAAGTCAATATTTTACCCAACACGACACGGAACCACGAAGCAGAGATGGAGGAGGACACTAGGGTGGACACACCCTAGGTGGGCGTGGTCCAGCCCTAGTGGCTCCCACAGGGGGTGTGGGCCCCCTCGCCCTCCATCGACCTTGCCTCCTTCGCCTATAAGAAGCCCCCGACTCAGAAACCCTAAATCATCGACCAAAAAGCCATGGAAAGTTCCGCAGCGCCGCCGCCATCGAAGGGGAGATTCGGGGAATAGAAAGTCTCTTTCCGGCACCCTGCCGGGACGGGGAAGTGCCCCCGGAGCCATCTCCATCGATCTCCACCACCATCTTCATCACCGTTGCTGATTCCCATGATGAGGAGGGAGTAGTTCTTCCTCGAGGCTAAGGGCTCTACCGGTAGCTATGTGTTCATCTCTCTCTATGAGTGATCAGATTGTGGTCATGAGCTTTGTAATCATGTAGATCTACATTGCTACTCAAGTGCTTTAATAGATCTCTGCTCTCCCCATGTGTGTGAAAGTGACAGCGTGCATGCCATGGTGGCACTTAGGCTAGAGTCTACATAAATACTTATCGTGCTTTAAGATCTATGCTTTTCCCCACGTGTGTGAAAGTGACAACGTGCACACTGTGTGTGGCACTTAAGCTAGGTTACATATATACTTGTCATGAGTTATATTTGGAGTTGGATGTCTCTATGAAATTGTGGTGTTTGTTGGAACCATCTAGCGCTCAAGGTGACAGTGTGGGGTTATCTAGATTGGGAAAAGCGGACTTTGAGGTGTGCTGTTATAGCCCTACCATGGATTAGAGTGTCCAGCCGGAGATTAGTTCAGGGTAGAATCATGAAGAGAATATATTTATATGAGAGAGTGTTCACTAGTGAAATTATGATCCCTATGCCTTTTTTCTAAGCATTGAAACACCATTTACAACTAGATTTGTTGCATGTTTGCGTGCTTTAGTCTTTTCCTCTCCTTCAGAAGCTCTTTTCTGGCACCGTTACCACTTATAATCATCCCTACCACTTGTATTTCACTATCTCTTCGCCGAACTAGTGCACCTATACACCTGACAAGTGTATTGGGTGTGATGAGGACACAAGAGACTTCGTGTATCTTGATTGCAGGGTTGCTTGAGAGGGATACCTTTCACCACTTTCTCTCTGAGTTTGATAAACCATGGTTAATCCACGTAAGGGAAACTTGCTGTTGTTGTACAAATCTCTGCACTTGGAGGCTCAACAACTGTCTACAAGAATAGAAGTGCGTAGACATCACTTCCCCAGATTCAATAGAGGCATGAACCCACTATCGAGCATAAATACCCCCTCTTGAAGTCACTAGCATCTACTTGGCCAAGATAGCTACTAGAAACGGAGAGCATG
Organism: Avena atlantica; assembly: GCA_910589765.1. Classification (NCBI taxonomy): domain Eukaryota; kingdom Viridiplantae; phylum Streptophyta; class Magnoliopsida; order Poales; family Poaceae; genus Avena; species Avena atlantica. The sequence continues at coordinate 421,474,930 of OU342736.1, forward strand.
CAAGATCTCAAACAACACAGACATGATAGAATCAATAAGATAGAATCATTTACCAATTTGACATAGTAATCTCAATATCCATCGGATCCCCGCAAACACGACATGCATGATTAAAAATAGATGATCTTGATCATGAACGGAGCTCACAAGATCAAAACATGATAGCACAAAGGAGGATAAACAACCATCTAGCTACTGTATGGACCTATAGTCCAAGGTGGAACTACTCACGCATCATACCGGAGGCTGGCATGGTGATGAAGAAGGCGGATGATCTCTCCCCTCTGGCAGGGTGCCGGGAAGAGTTTCAGATCCCCCCGATCTAGGGACGATGGTGGCGGCGGCTACAGACTGTTTTGTGGAAGATTGATCGGGTACTTAGGGTTTAGGTATCGGGGGCTTCTTATAGGCGAAGAGAGAGACCGAGGGGGTGCCCGAGGCGGTTGCACCCCCAGGCACGGGCCAGGTCAGTCCGCGCGGCCAGGGGTGTGGCCCCCTAGAGGCCCTCCCCCGTCTCATCTTCTCGCTCCGTGTTTCCCATGGTAAAATATTGAATTTGTCTCTTGTCCCGTCCAATTTCGGGAATATTCATTTTCTGGAACCAAAAAAAACAGAAAACAGGCAATTGGCACTGTGGCATCTTGTTAATTGGTTAATCCCAGAAAGCATATAAAAACACCTCAAAGAGAAGACAAAGCAAAGCAAAGTGAATACTAAACAAGTATGGAACATAAAAAATTATAGGTACGTTTACGACGTATCATGTACCAATTTCTATTTCTTCAATATGATAATGTCTTGAAGATAATCATGATTGCGCACTCTCAATATATTCTTATTCAAGACATGCATTGCTAGCTAGCTAGTGTGCATACATTGGGTCTTCTTTTGAATATCATCTTAGTCATCACTTGATCGAGAAATAAAGCTCTAGCATGCATGCTAGCTAGCTAGTGTGCATGCCAGATCATCCATTTGGAGCATTTGCTTTAAGATTTGGACAAAATAAGAATCTTTTGCATGCATGTGGTATAGTGAATGACAACTTCCTCTCCCATTTATTTAGTTCTTAATAATAGATTGAAAGACCCATATAAGTTAGAACAATTATTAAATTAACAAACTGTTTGAACCTATCTATTTGTTTTCATTAAATATTTTAAACATGCCCAAAAATTGAAACCTAAATCCCGAAACATAATGAAACGTTATGACCGACAATGAAACCCAATAATACTTGTTTATCTGCTTTTTCATCAATATATTTTATGATTTGAACTCTAAGTTAATTGTCAATCATTTTTCTAACTTTGACGAACCAAGTTTGAAATATGGTGAAACAAATTGTTCCAAAAAAATATTTTGCCAGGTTTCATAATATTTTTCAAAGTTTCACTATGTTTCAAAAATCGATTTTCAATATTTTTAAAAATAATGGTATTTCTGCGAAGCTCTTATTGCTAGGAATCCAAATATTCAAATGGTTTTTAAATTAAACTTATGATTTAAAAACTAAATAAGTTTCAAGTTAAGAATTGGATAAGTGTGAAAGGAGAGAGAGAAAAGCTACCGTGATTATGAAAAAAATAAGAGGAGAGAGAATCTAGGGGATGCACATTATATATCATGCATTCTAGAATTATCCGTCTCTCACCTGATCTCCTTTACTTTCTGCATCTTTCAAGCTTGAAGCCAACACATGGTTCAAGAATTGCCTATAGACAATCTCTACGAGTATAACTCAATATAAACATTAGTCAATAGGGATTGCCATTAATTATTAAAATGGCACATGAGGTCACACATGCTCTTTCATCGAGTTCCAGAGAAAATTTGTGTCTTTACTTGGAAGACAGTTCATGGCGTTGGCTCTCGAGATGAATAAGAAGAGATGCAATATGAATGTCACTAGAATTTGTGATGTTTATGGATGTGAAACGGAGGATGTGGAACATATGTTATTTTATTTCCCTCATGCGGAAAACCTCTGGTAGACCATGAGGGAAGTCTCGGAGATCCTGAACTAATAATCTGAAGGGCCCTTGAGGAATTTCGACGGGACGGGGTGGCGATTGGGGAGGTCGTGTCGGGGAAGCGGAGTTCGAGGCGGGAGGCGAGACAATAAGGAAGCGGGACGCGGAGGCAGATGCCATTGAGGACGCAGCGGAGGCGCGCATGTGGCGGTGCGAAGGAGAGTGCGACGTGGGTCGAGAGTGTTTTTTCTAACCCTTGCTGGTTGGTACCAATAGTGTGTCCCATAGGGCCACGTCATTGGTACTAGTAATACTGATAGCATACCCTAGCAATCCACGCCACTTGTGTTGGGAGGTGCTATCGGACCCACTTACATGTAGTGTGTCGTCCTGCGGTGAACTCCACCAATTAGGCCTTACTGGGGATGTTTATCTACTTCGCATGCCACAAGGTGTTCTGTGTGGCGAGTCTGCCATCAATACTTGGACCCATAAAAGGGGTTTTCTACTAGTGTGATCCTGTAATATCGCTCGTCCCTCCTAGCGGCGTAGAAGGCCAGGGGCAGTGTGGGTGGACCAGGACCAGGGTGCGGGTGAAGCTGACGGCAACGCGGGTGGAAAGGACGGCGACATGGGCGGCGCTCGGTGCGGGAAGGAGGTCGTGGTGTTTTTTCCCGTTATTTTTGAATTTATAATTTTAAAAATTGGGCTAATATGTGGGACCATGTCCACTTCACTAGATGACCCATGGCAGGCGCGTCCTGTTGTGGGATTTGCTATAAATTCGTGTTTAACTTAAGATTAGTGTTTTCTATGAAAACTATGATAAAATGCTGTGATTTTTTCGATTATAAAACGTGGTCCGATACCATTTGATAATTTTACCATGAAAATGTGGTTTTAGAGCATCTTCACTCATTTTTCCAGGACGCGAACTCAGGGCGACTTTTTGGTCCGGACACCGAAAATTGGTCCAGTCGTATTCTCATGATACCGGTTTCGTTCGGATTTGGGCTAACTTTGGTCCGGATTTCCCATGCCATTTCTAGTACCCCGGAAACGCTCTAGGAATGCCGGACGAAGCGAATTCGGCATAAAAAAAACAGTTGGCGAGTGGACCTGCTCAGTCAGCCTATATTCTTCCATATTCATCCAAAGTTTGCCCCAAGTTCCATATCCTCCCAAAGTTCGCTATTCGCCTATATTCGCCCAAAGTTTATTCATATTCGCCTAAAGTTCCCATATTCGGTCATAACCGATTATATTCCCCCATATTCGATCATATTTCGCCCAAAGTTCATTCATATTCGTCCATATTCGTCCAAAGTTTGCCATATTCGCCCATAACAGATTATATTCGCCCATAACAGATTATATTCGCCCATATTCGCCCAAAGTTCGTCCAAAGTTTATTCATATTCTCTCATATTTGCCCAAAGTTTGTCCATATTCACCCATAACCGATTATATTCGTTTACCTTTTATATTCGCCCATAACCGATTATATTCGCTCATATTCGCCCGAAACCTTTTATATTCGTCCATAACCGATTATATTCGCTCATATTCGCCTGAAACCTTTTATATTCGCTCAAAGTTCGTCCATATCCACCCAAAGTTCGCCCAAAACCACCTATATTTCCCAAAGTTTTTCAAAATAACGCAGAAACTCGGTCTGGAACGCGAATGAAAAAACTCGGCGTTTCTGGGCGAAAACTAGTTTCGTCCGAATCAAAATACGTCCCAAAAATGCCCAACTGAGTGGTAATGCTCTAATGCTACCAAGTACCAAATAGTTTGGAGGAGAAAACCAGAAAATATAGTACGTACTCTAACCGATTTTAAGGATCAAGATGGTCAGATCGATCACGACCCGTTACTATCGATAGCATTAAACCAACGATGATTTGGGGGGGAAAGAAATTAAAGCGGATAATTAATTAGCTCAGGTCAATCACGACCCGGTACTATCGCTCGGCCCTCCTCCACCAGAAAACTAACTCCCCATGATACTCACAGACAGTTGGGCCCGACCTTGCTCCGGACCCACAAGTCAGTCGGTCGATGCAGCTACTAGCGTAGCCCTATGATTATCCAAACTGTGAACGCGAGCGCGCGGGATTAGCGCTAATTCGATAGTTATCCAAGGAGGATGAGATTAATCGCCCGACCCCTCCGCCAAGCCGGAGCTTTTATAAGCCCCCGCTCTCCCCCTCCCTTCTCCTCCTCATCGATCAACCACAGCAGTTTCCATAGCTCCCGTCGTCCTTGATTCTCTAGACTCGATCAAGTTTCGTTCCGTTCCGTTCAGCTAGTTCCCATGGCGCCTCTCGGTGACGGAGTTGCTCCCGCGGCGGCGGCGGGCCCAGGCCTGGTGGTCTCGTTCGGAGAGATGCTCATCGACTTCGTGCCCGACGTGGCCGGCGTCTCGCTCGCCGAGTCCGGTGGCTTCGTCAAGGCGCCCGGCGGCGCCCCCGCCAACGTCGCATGCGCCGTCTCCAAGCTGGGTGGCTCCTCTGCATTCGTCGGCAAGGTATATTTGCATCTCTGATCGCCGTCCCCTAGTCTCATGCATACGATTGATCGCCCTGTGCTAGATCTGTTTGGTTCGGATGATCGGATCTGATCATCGGGATGGTGGTGGGGATGAACTAGGTTGTATCGTCTGTTTCAGTTCGATCGGGTGGATATCGATCGCGCGTTGGTATCATGCATGCCTTTTATAAAGTCGCAGATCAGATAGATCCTGCCACATTTGCCTCCACACATGTCAGGGTCAATTTAGTGCAGTACCAAAAACCCTACTAGTATACGTACTAGGCATGGTAGGAGATCTCGTAATTGCAGCTAGCTGTGCATCATATATATATATATATATATGATCCTACTCAGAATTTGATATAATCAAATACTAGAACAGTATCGTAATTTAGATGTACTACATATCAATCGCTGATGATGGTTTTCTGTGCATGCAGTTTGGCGACGACGAGTTCGGGCACATGCTAGTGGAGATCCTGAAGAAGAACGGCGTGAACGCGGAGGGTTGCCTGTTCGACCAGCACGCCCGCACCGCGCTGGCCTTCGTGACCCTCAAGTCCAACGGCGAGCGCGAGTTCATGTTCTACCGCAACCCTTCCGCCGACATGCTCCTGACCGAGTCCGAGCTGAACCTGGACCTGATCCGGCGCGCGCGCATCTTCCACTACGGCTCCATCTCGCTCATCACGGAGCCCTGCCGGTCGGCGCACGTGGCCGCCATGCGCGCCGCCAAGGCCGGCGGCATCCTCTGCTCGTACGACCCCAACGTGCGCCTCCCGCTCTGGCCCTCGGCGCAGGCCGCGCGCGACGGCATCATGAGCATCTGGAAGGAGGCCGACTTCATCAAGGTCAGCGACGACGAGGTTGCCTTCCTCACCCAGGGCGACGCCCACGACGAGAAGAATGTGCTCTCGCTCTGGTTCGAGGGACTCAAGCTGCTCATCGTCACCGACGGCGACAAGGGGTGCAGGTACTTCACCAAGGACTTCAAGGGGTCTGTGCCAGGGTACGCCGTCAACACCGTCGACACCACCGGCGCCGGCGACGCCTTCGTCGGCTCCCTCCTCGTCAACGTTTCCAAGGATGACTCCATCTTCAACGTAAGTCTCGATCCCTGCCTTTATCAACTAGTAATTTTAATTATCAATCAAATAAACTAATGTTGTCTTGGTGGGTTGATCAGAACGAAGCGAAGCTGAGGGAGGTTCTGCAGTTCTCCAACGCGTGCGGGGCCATCTGCACCACCCAGAAGGGAGCCATCCCGGCGCTGCCAAGCACCGCCGCCGCTCTGGAGCTCATCAGCAAGGGCAGCAACTAGATGGTCGGTCGTCGCGTCGCCTGGCGCCCCCGGGGTTGTTGAGTTTAATTAGTGCGTCGGGTTAAAATTAGTTTCTTTTCGTGTGTGAGTGAGACCTCGTGGTGGGCGCTTAATAATAAAAAAAACAAGCATGTGTGATGGTTTTAAGGAGGCTGTTGTAGCCTTGGCCGGAAATTTATCAGTGAGTCTTGGATTGAATGAATGAAATGTGTGATGATTTTCTTGTCTCATGAAATGTTTCTTATATGGCTGAAATGTTTCATCCTTGGTTATTTCTTGTGTGTGCCATGTTCTTGAGAAAATAATTTCTTGTGTGACTATTTGCTCTGCAGCCAGCATCAGGTGTTCTCAAATTCAGAGTTGACTTGCTTATTTTCCTTGGGTCGGTCTGCATCCAACTCAAAACAGTTGCCATGCTGGATGAAGACTCTGCTTTTGATTTTCGGTGTTGTTTTCATGTCTGATGGAATGTGACTGGCTCAAGTTCGCACCCAATTTAACATCCGCTTGGCTGTCAGCATCAGTCTTTATTTTGTCTTGGCAGTCGGCTTCAGGCTTGTAACATCCATGTGTCTTTTATTCTACTTCTTTTTGTACAATGTTTAAGTTTCTTAGTCCACTGTTGTGTATGTTTACAGCTTCACGAACATCTTCATCTGAATTACTTTAGCGCCTTTTTTTTTCCGCTGATGTGAGCAGTCGATTTTGCTGAAGGATGTAAGGAGCAAGAGCGTTCATTGTCTCAGCATTTCAGACAGTCATGCAATAGTTTGGTCTGAAAGTAGAATTATCTCAAGCACATGAACCTTATCCTACAAAATAAAGAATTGAGATTAAGATCTTGATTAGACCATGAAATAGGGGCCGACAGTAGTCCATCACCTCTAGAGAATCTTCCAAGAGAGGAGCCTGGAATTATAAAGCTCATGAGAGCTGCAAAAGGTGAATCAATAGTGAAGAATATAAGCATGATGACAAACTCAAAACTGAGAAATTACACAAGGCCATTTATATTTACAAAAATAAGCTAAAAAATCAGTAATATTGTATTGATGATGTCCTCAGAGTATCTAGCATGCAAAATAATGTATACTCTGTATTATGACAGTGTAAAAAATTACTAAAGGTGGGTTTTCTTATTCACATGTGAACAAAAACTGGAAATGTGATCATCTGTGCTCTACAATATTATGTCCATGTTGACCCAGGGTCATGAAAATTCAAATACAGAATATAAAATAGCACTTCTGTGCACCACTATGAGACCATGATTGCTTGGAGATTTATCACATCTAAAATTAATTTTATAAATAAAATATTAAATAATTAGAAAAAATTAGTAACAATAAGAATGCATATATACACGTTTAACTTTTGTAAAATCATAAATGTACAACTCTTTACAATAAAACAAGTGATGGAAAAAGTGTATTAGTCACACGAAGATACAAAAATGCCAGGGCTTTGCCAAAGAGGGTCATCTCCAAAAACAATACTCCCTCCCGACCCATATTAATTGACTTGGATTTGTCGAAATTTGGATGAATCTAGACACAATTTAGTATATAGGTTCATACAAAATTTGACAAATCCAAGTCAATTAATATGGGTCGGAGGGAGTACTATATAAGAAAAAAACAATGCTATAGTAGTATATAAGAAACGTATTCACTAGTAAACTCTTACTATGTTTGGATGTTGGAAAATAGGCTCGGAATTGGAATTCTGGAATTGTTGGACCAAATTCTAGTGTTTGGGAGGGTCTTGGAATTAAAGCGTGGAAAGAGGAAGCAATTCCGAGCCAGACCCCCGCTAGTGCCCGCCCGACCTCGGGAGTTTCCGAGCTCACCGGCTCGGAAACGCGTGGAATTTCCTCGCCGCGTACCTGTTCGTTTCCGCGTGGATAGAAGCCTCCTCGACGCCTCCTCGACGGGATCCCGCTCGCGTCCTTCTGTCCCCAGCGCCACCGCCGGTGAGCCGCCCCGTCTCTCCCCTTCTCCGCCCGCATCTGCCCCTTCCCCGCCTCGTCTAGCTCCCCTTCCCCTCTCGAGCATCAGCGCCAGGTGGCGGCGGGAGCTAACCCTAGACGGCGGCGGCAGCTCGAGCATCAGCGCGAGGAGAGTGGCGGCGGCTCCCTGGTAGTCCTCAAGTCGGCATGTCCATGTCCCTCATCTTCCTCTTGTCTTCCTCAATTTGTCAAAATCCAACAAAACTTTCAATTTCATTGTTTTGTTCATCCAAACAGGATTTGGAATTAGGTGCCACCCTTTGATTCCAAGGGAAAATTTCATGCATATCCAAACACCTGAATTGGAAATTGAGCCCATTTCCTTTCCATCTCAGATTTGGAATTTTTACTCCAATTCAATTCCGAGCCAATTTTCCAACATCCAAACACAGTGTTAATGTAATCTCCCTAATAAGTCACTTCATGGAACCCGCAGCACAAGTTCCATTGTATGAACGTGGCACGTAATGCTCAATTTATTGGCTGGTAATAAATAGATGGATACAACACACTTATACTTACCTAAAGAGTGCACTACAAACTTCCAATAATAATTCATTAGTCCAGCAAGTAGCATGCGGGCCTCACACACTGGGCCGCCATCTGCTACCTCCCGTTGCCCATGGAAGAATGGTAGGTCATGTTGCTAACTAATAGTATAACACAGAGCCGTACGCCTTCCAGGTACGTTATATAGGCTCTTACAACACATAAATTCGCTCAACAGGGTGGCCTAACCAATCAGGTACCAATCACCTCTAATCAGGATACTAAAAGCAATGTCGACTAGTTTCCATGCATGACACCGTTGGAGTTAACTGGGGCCAGGGAACCGTTCTTCTGCGCACGATCCACTTCCTCGACTTCTGCCAAGAAGCCATTCTCGAAGAATGCCGAATGGAGGGCTTGTACGCACTGCTTCGCCTCGCTGTCATGGACCACCAAGGAGATGTTCACCTGCTTATGTAAGAATAGTTAGCAATCGTCACCCCGTTTGGAAAAATAAGGAAAAAACATTTCTCGTTTGGTCGTGTGCAGAAAACTAAGTTTATATCTATTTCTGGCAAATGGGGAGTACCTTGGACGCCCCTTGCGAGATCATCTGGACGTTGACACCATTTCTGCGTAGAACGTTGAATGCCTGGCATGCAGCAGTGAATGCAAATGGTAAGATGCAAAATGATCAACTGATATAGCCAGAAAAAACAATGTACAAACCAACTGTAAATTCTGGTTGTGCTATGATTGGCATTACTCAATGCTATGTCAGGCCAAAGTTTCAGCTGCTAAGAGTATCATGGGTAGACCATACCTTCTCAAGAATCAGAGACGATCTCTCTACGTTCCCTATCAGGGAGATGATTGATCTGTGCTGTAGTAGATGAACAACTGCAATCTTCTCAAGCTCTTCAACTACATTATCAAGCTCCTGCCACATCATCAAAACAAAAAAAAATGGAATAAGGAAAGGTCAACAACAGTAGGACAGTCCCAAGTACTAGTATTGTTGGCAGAGAACTGAACATGAAAATGGACTATTTACCTGCTGGATCAATTCACGACTCCACAATTTTGATGGATCTAGTGTCAATGATATGCTGACTTCACTAGTAGCCACAGAATCAACGGAGATGCCCAAATCTTCAAATATTGAGAAGACCTGCACACCAATAATGCAATAAAAAAATATGTATAGCTGTATAGAAAGAAAGAGCCAGAAGTCCGTTGCTATGTACCTTTGCTAGAAAGCCATACTGGCCGAGCATCCTTGTGCTCACTATATCGAGCATGGTGATATTTGATTTCAGCACAATGCTGGTTAATATACTCTGAAAATAATGTACAATCAGAAGGCAGTAGTAGTAATTACACATGGAAGAATCACAATATATCGATAGTCACAGAACAAAACCTTGCGCATATCTCTTGATTTAGTGATCACAGTCCCAGGTGCATGACGGTTATACGAGTTCTTCACTCGAACTGGTATACCACCTTCCCTAGCTGGTCTCATTGATTGCGGATGCAAAACCTAACACAAGTAACTTCAGTAAAAAAAATAGTAGAATAATACTTGATAAAGCACCAGGGAAGTATCACAAGTAACTTCAGTAAAAATATAAAAAAAACAAGCTTCAATGCGGTAACGGTCCCTGAACCACAAAACAAGCTAATTTTGAGAAGTTGGGGATGTGAGAAAAATATATATGAACATCTTCCGGCCTAAGGTGCAACTGGCAAATGTCTACTATTCTAACACAGTTAAATAAACAAGGAATACCTGTCCACCAAAGTATGCAAGTTCAGCAGCCTCATCAAAAGTCAAGTACGGTACTGGTACCGCATTTGCATAAATATTTGGATCACACGTCAACACACCATCTACATCCTTCCAAACCTGTTGCAAATTTAGAAAAATGAGTAATAGCCCACAATACTGCAAAATAGCATAGAGGCATCACAAGTACACCACACATTATTCGTAGGTTTAAGTTTATTTGGTTAAACATTTGGACAACATTTTGTTGCGGAAAATTAATAAAAAATCCAATTACAAAGCTTTTGAATGAATTAATATAAGAAACTGCGGCATCTTTATACATAGCAGGTTCTAGCAGCTTAGAACCTGAAGGATTTTTCAAAAGGGGCCAACAGATTTCCAACAGGTAATTAAAACAACTCACTAAAATAGAAAACAAACCTGGATTTCTCTTAAACCCAAGGCTTTGCCAATGGTTGTAGCAGTCAAGTCACTTCCACCTCTTCCTAAAGTAGTGACCGCACATGATTTCCATCCCTGAAAATTTGTATCTGCCTCGTCATAAATACAAACAGAACATATTTGATGCTCTTGCAAATGAATTATGTAACATTACAGACCTTCCCTAGGAAACCAGTCACTATAGGAATAGCAGGCTCATCAATCCAATCCCCATGTAGCCTCTTTGCAACAGCAGGATAAGTTGCTTCAAGAATATCCGCATTGGTAAAATCATCAGTGGTTATAAAGCCGAGTTCAAACGCATCATACTGCAAACAAGCAAAAAATAGTTAAGACATTGCTGGACTGAAATATCAGTGTTATTTGTTGACCATATTTTACATGTCTACTATAACATGTAGTGGTGAAACTTATTACTCCCTCCGATCCAAATTAATGGCCTCAGATTTGTCTAGATTTGAATGTATCTAGCACTAACACATGACTAGATACATCCGAATCTAGACAAATCTGAGGCCATTAATTTGAATCAGAGGGAGTAGATATTTCGAAGCAAGGTCACATCGTCATGTGCTTTCTGTGCTTGAGCTAACGAAAAATTCGTCAACAATGTAGATATATAGAAGGAATAGATTTAACTATCGATCATTAGATCATATCCCTGCTCAAACAAAGCTTACCAAACTACTAAAATTATTGCATTGATAGAAGTATGTACCTGTCGTGCCTTTTTCCCAAGTTTATTCAAATACGCAGCAAATATTCTTGTAGACATACATTCGCCAAAGGAAACAAGGTAATCTCGTGTCCTAGGAGTCAACTCTTTCATCATAGCAACACCCTTAAGAAGTTGTTCCAATTCGTCCAAAAAACCTGTTTGATGAAACAGTGAAAATGTGTTGTCTGTATAGTACTACAGAAGGCTCATTCATTGAAGACAAAGAATGTTATGTGCTGAGTTAGCCCAACAAATTAAATACAAAACAACAACAAAATGCTAAGAGTCAAAGACACAGCTTCTGATAGTGTTATGGGGAACACATTTCAGATGTATAACTTTTAAGGATCCAGCATACCACATTTCAGATATCCGAATTTTTAATTTTTAACATGTTGGGGGACACAACTAATATGGGACTTTCAGGTTTAAAGTACTGAACATGTCACATGTTCTACCTTTTCACATTAGTAGTTGAGGTACATGTGTGTGAATTGAAATGTGCATGCCATACGAGCTGCACTCGCATTAATTTTATACTTTTATTTAGAAGATGAGTTTCTGTTAATAAAAGAACATGTTTGTTCCATATGGTCAAACCTTTCATGTACTGCAGGACTGATTGAATGTCACCAGTAAACCACTGATGTGTCCAAGAGTACAGTGAGGTCAGTGTACTACATCAAATAATGTCATCCCATTGAGGAAAAATAGTTAAACCAACTAGGGTGGAGCCACTAGCCTATAGAATACAAAATCTGTCAATGTACTACAGGACTGACTGAACGTCACTAGTAAACCACTAATGTGTTCAACAGTCCAGTGAGGTCAGTGCACTATATGAAATAATGCCATCCCATTGAGGAAAAAATAGTTAAACCAACTAGGGTGGAGCCACTAGCCTATAGAATACAAAATCTGTCAATGTTGTACATACAACAGAAAGGTACTCTGCTGAAAAGGATGTGAATGGATGATAATGACCTGTAGGCCTGTTACCACCCTACAAAATCGAAAGGAAAAAAATGGGTGCATTTATGTTCATGTAATAAGCTGAGGATATGGTACACACCATCGATAGATTTTGAGATTTTCAGGTAATAAGCTGAGGATATGGTTGCACCTGTGGTGTTAACATGTCCTTCTATTGCCATTTAAAATAATAAGGCAAGGACCTATCTATATTTGGCATCTGGGACCAACAAAATGGGCACCATTCTGCTGAACTTGAATTTTGAGCATTAACTTGTACCATGAAAATCGAAAGGAAAAATTGGTGCATTTATGTTCATTTACAACCCAACATCGATAGATTTTCATGTAACGAGCTAAGGATGTGGATGCACCTGTGGTGTTAACAGGTCCTTCTATTGCCATTTAAAATAATAAGGCAAGGAAGGACCTATCTATATTTGGTATCCGGGGCCTACAAAATGGGCACCATTCTGCTGAACTTGAATTTTGAGCATTAATTTGTACCATGAAAATGAGTAAGTTGGGCAACGCTATGAGCCAAAACCCTGTTGTCCATCAATGATCATGGTCCCGATCGTGGTCCCGGTCTCCCGCAGTAGCAAGGATATTGGCCAGAGGTTAGTAGATGTGCACAGGGATGGTGGCAATGACCAAGGGATAGAAACAGAAAAGGAACACGGATAGAGGAAATCCGTCGCAAGCCAAATAAATAAAGTCTCTGAAAATATTGGTCTGGTAGGTAAAGTTAAAGCCAGAGCCAAAAAGATTTCAGCTAATGGGATGGCTGATGAACTGCAACTGGCGAAATGCGAGCCTAATTCGTCAGTGGGTCGATCCATTTTTAGGTTGGGAGAAGCCTTGGAAAATTTTATACTAGTAACACGTATTGATTTGGAGCTAGCAACTGAAAAACCACAGTAACATACCTGAAACAATAGAGCTATCTAATCCAAGCTCGTCGATCGTCCTGAGCAGAGCACAAACAAACAAGTATTGAGGATTGCAAGCTACAGAGCAGACCTTCTTAAGCGTCAGGAGACCGCAAAATTTACCAGAACTGAGACGCACCTAAAATGAAGCTCCTTGATGGCCTTGAGCTCGTCGATCTCGGCCGCATTCGGGGCGCCACAGCTCACGGCCTTCTCTCCGGCCTACACATAGTCCAGCAGCCAACTACATTCAGCACGGAATGGAGCTTCCAGAAACCCCAAATTTTCCACTCAGAGCTGAAAACGGTAGTATGTACCAGGAGGAGGTTGTTGGTGGTCTTCCCCATCGCGGACAGGACGACGACGGGCGTCTCCTCGGGGAAGCTGAGGATGAGGTCGGCCACCTCCTTCATCCGCTCCGCCGACGCCACCGAGGACCCGCCGAATTTCATGACAACGGTGAACCCAGCCGCAGGCGCCGTCTCCGGCGTGACGGGGGAGGAGGCCTCGCCCTTCTTCAGGGTAGTCGTGGCGCCCGCCCCGCTCTGGCACCGGAGCACCAGCCCCCTCCGCGCCCAGCATTGCCCTCCCAGCCTTGCGCTGGTGGCAGACCCGCGCAGGGGACACGAGTCCCTCTCCCTCCCGGGCCTGGAGGCGGCGGAGAGAGCGGTGGGGGCCTCCCGCGCGACCGCCGCGAAGCGCAGCGCGGCCATCTGTTCCGGATCTCTCCTCCCCTCGCTTCTCTGTTCCTCGCCGGGCCGGAGAAGAAAGCGCGAGGAGGAGAGGAGGAGGAGAATGGCGGCGACAGAGGTGGAGACAGGGGGGAGAGCGCGGTGGGGATGGAGGGTTTATATAGCGGGAGGGGAAACGGACGGCGGGGAGAAGGTTTGAGAGGGGAACGGACGGCGAGGATGGCTCCGGTGGGTGGTGGCCGGGTATGTTTGACAGTTTGAGGTGTTTGACCCCTCGTGGCAACGGCCGGCCGGACGCAGAAACGTGAGGGAGCGAAGCGAGCGGCGAAAGGGCGCCGCGGTTCGAGTGGGGAGGGCCCACGTGGAAGCGACCGGCTGCGATGGCACCCATTGGCGGCTTCTGTGGGATGCCAATGGTTTACTACTAGTACTATGTGATAGACAAATGGATTAGAAGATTTTGTGTCACGTCTCACAAAGTTGAAAGGGAAGTTCACGAATTTGGCCAAATACTGTGTTTAATAAAAAAATGATAATTGGTACTACCTCTATCCCAGTTTATATCTAGGTCGTCAGCATGAGCTATATAATATGAATTATATAATATAAAAATTATATCATTAGAAAATATAACATTTGAAGTTTCTAATAGTATAGTTTTTTCTTATGTATTTCATGCTAAATTGATTAATTTATCGACCTAGAAATACGCATAGGTCTTATAAACCGAAACGGAGGGAGTATAATTCTAGTGGTGCGGTAATGGCAGTTTGCTCCATTGGTCGATGTCATGGTTTGCATGGCTTCTCAACCTTGAACGAATTATTGGTGCATAACCATGTGATGGCTTACTGTTGTCTGTCATATTGTATAGGTATAATAATGGGATTGAAAGACTCTGATGTGTCCCATCTCAAAAAGGAATAGAAGAGAAGTTAAATCTTAGTCCAATTATAGAGTTTAGGTTCCACGTTGTGTCGAACCGGAACTATGGTGTTGGTTACCGATGGTATTATCTATCTTGTTGGCCTAGTTTGTGCAGTGGTTTGTATGGCTTCTCGACCTCGACTAATAAGGTGTACCACCTTTAATGTGATGGTTTATTGTTTGTTGTCATATTGGTCTAAGTAGTCTTTGGTACCAGAATACCATCGGTCGATGCCGTGGCTTGCATGGCTTCTCAACCCTGAACGAATTATTGGTGAATCACCATGTGATGGCCTACTGTGGTTTGCATGGCTTCTCAACTTTGAACGAATTATTGGCGCATCCCATTCCCATGTGATAGCTTACTTACCCGCAAAAAAAATGTGATGGCTTACCGTTGTCGTCATATTGTATATAGGTATAATGGGACTGAAAGATCTTGTTGTGTCCCATTTAAAAAATGCATAGAAAAGAAGTTAAATCATAGTCCAATTCTAGAGTCTAGGTTCCAGGTTGTGTCAAATCAGAACTATATGGTTGGTTACCGACGGTGTTATCTATCGTGTAGACCTAGTTGGTGTAGTTGTTTATATGGATTCTCAACCTTGACTAATAATTGGTGTACTACCTTTTATGTGATGGGTTATTGTTTGTCTACATACTAGTCTAAGTAGTCTCTAGTACTAACAACTCCCGTGTTGTCAGTGGCTCGAAACAAGTTTTAACTTGAGGGAGCGAAGCGAGCGGTGAAAGGGCACCGCCATTCGGACAGGAGGGCCTGCCTGGAAGCGACTGGTGCCCATTGTTGGCTTACATCGGATGACAATTGTTTATTAGGTGATATACAAATGGATTAGAAGATTTTGTGTCATGTCTCAGAAAGTTGAAAGGGAAGTTCACGATTTTGGCCCAATTCTTTGTTTCAAAAATACATATTTATAATTGGTCATATTCCAGTGGTCGGTTGTGTCGATCTAGAATATTGTTGGTTGATGTCGTGGTTTGCATGGGTTCTCAACCTTGAACGAATTATTGGTGCATCAATATGTGATGGTTTGTTGTTGTCCTCATATTGTACATATAATGGGATTGAAAGATTTTGTTGTGTCCCATCTCAAAAGGGCATAGAAGAGAAGTTAAATAGTAGTCCAATTCTAGAGGTTAGGTTCCAAGATGTGTCGAACCAGAACTATGACTGGTTACCGACGACATCATCTAGTATCATGTTTACCTAGTCGCGATGAAGTGGTTTGTATGGACTCTCAACCTTGACTAATAATTGGTTATCTCATGGGTTATTGTTTGTCATCATACTAGTCTAAGTAATCTCTGGTACTAGAAAACAACTCTCGTGTTGTCACTGGCTCAAAACAAGTTTTAACCACACTCTTGTTACTAACGAGAAACTAGAGCAGGTTATGATCGTGATGTGTACCACAGTGATTTTGCATTTTAGAAGAATTCGACAAACAGAAAGAAAACTAACCAAGACAGCATGTATGGTCAGGATCTAATTATTGCCTTGAAAGTTATGTTTGAGAGAGGATGCGGAGTTTGAGTAGAGGTGCTTGTTTTGTAGATTTCAAATATTTACATAAATTTTATTTAAACATATCTGCAAAACTCAAGGAGGAGCCTAGGCCCCCACTTTGTCTCTCTATCTGTATCCGCCTGATGCAGCGCTGAGTTGATGTAGGAGCGCTTCGTTGGGAACCCCAAGAGTAAGGTGTGAAGCAGCACAGCAGCAAGTTTTCCCTCAGTAAGAAACCGAGGTTATCGAACCAGTAGGAAGAAGGAAACGTCCCACAGGTGTTGCAAGCAACGCGGAGACCTGCACGACACAAACTCAAGACTTTGCCCCAACGAACCAGTGAGGTTGTCAAGCTCACCGGTTTGCTGTAAAAAAGATTAAACATACCGAGTGGAAGGTAATGGTGGTTTGCAGCAGGCAAGCAAGTAACAGAGGAAGATGTATTAATGGTAAAGATTGGACCGGGGTCCATAGTTCACTAGAGGTGCTCTCCTTAGATAAATAATATGGCATGAAGGGTAAAGAAATTACAGCAGGGCAATTGACAGGAACTGAGCAAGGCATAACAATGAAATTACTAGTTAGAAAGATCCTATGAGATTCGATTGGGCAATACAACAAGATACATAGACCGCCATCCAACTGCATCTATGACTAGAAGTCCACCTTCAGGTTGTCACCTGAACCCCCTCCAGTATTAAGTTACAAGCAACAGACAACTGCTTTAAGCAAAGTGTGTAAGGTAAATAGTCCACATGTTCCATGAACAAGAGACCGTTGTTTTCTACCTAGTAGCAACAACACATCTACAATCGAAGATATTTCTGTCACTTCCCTTGAAAACTAGAGGCATGAACGCACTATCGATCATAAATACCCCCTCTTGGAGTCACTAGCAACTACTTGGCCAAGATAGCTACTAACAAAGGAGAGCATGCAAGATCACAAACAACACAGACATGATAGAATCATAAAGACAAAACCATTAATCAAACCAACATAATAATTTCAATATCCATCGGATCCCCGCAAACACAACATGCATGATTACAAATAGATTAGATCTTGATCATGAACGGAGCTCACAAGATCTATACATGAAAGCACAAAGGAGGAGATACAACCATCTAGCTACTACATGGACCCATAGTCCAAGGTGGAACTACTCACGCATCATACCAGAGAGAAGGCATCGCGATGATCTCCCCTCCGGCAGGGTGCCGGGAAGAACTTCAGATCCCCCCGATCTAGGGACGATGGTGGCGGCTACAGATGGTTTCGTGAAGATTTGATCGGGTGCTTAGGGTTTCTGCATTGGGGGCTTCTTATAGGCGAAGGGGGAGGCCGAGGCGGCGGCCAGGGGGTCAAACCCTAGCCAGGCGCGGGGTGGGGCCCACCCGTGCCTGGGTGGGTCTGGCCACCCTGGTCGGCCCCTCCGGCTCTCCTCTGTACTTCTTGTTCCCCATGGAAAGTAATTGACTTCTACGTTTGTCCCGTCCAATTCTGAGAATATTTCTTTACTAACTTTTCTGAAACCAAAAACAGCAGAAAATAGGCATCTGGAACTGTTGCAACTTGTTAATAGGTAATTATCAGAAAACATGTAAAAAGCACCTCAAAGTGTAGACAAGTAAATCAAAGTAGATACTAAACAAACATGGAGCATCAAAAATTATAGATACGTTTCCAATGTATCAACATCCCAAAGCTTAAATTCTACTCGTCCTCGAGTAGGTAAGTGATAAAAGAATAATTTTTGAGGTGACATGCACCCTCACAGTAAACATCCAACCATTTGCAAACATTAAAAGCTGGGATCAAAGAACTCTAAACATGTGCATGAAAGATGGATTTCTAACAATAGGACATAGTAACTATGCATGCAACATGGCAAGCTACAAATAAAGATCATGAATAACATGCATTGAAAACCGTTTGTTTGTTTCACATACAGAAAACATAGCATAGTGGTGATGGCGCCCACCACTTGTCGTGGGACACTTTGTTGGAAACCCCAAGAGCAAGGTATGCAGCAGCACAGCAGCAAGTTTCCCTCAGTAAGAAACCGAGGTTATCGAACTAGTAGGAGGAAGGAAACGTCACACAGGTGTTGCAAGCAACACGGAGGCCTGCACAAAACAAACTCAAGACTTTGCCCCAACGAATTAGCGAGGTTGTCAAGCTCAGCGGTTTGCTGTAACAAAGGATTAAACGTATGGTATGGAAGCTAATAGTTTGCAGCAGGCAAGTAAGTAACAATGGAAGATGTATCAATGGTAAAGATTGGACCAGGGTCCATAGTTCACTAGAGGTGCTCTCCTTAGATAAAGAACATGGCATGAAGGGTAAACAAATTACAGCAGGGCAATTGACAGGAACTGAGCAAGGCACAACAATGCAATTACTAGTCAGAAAGATCCTATGAGATTTGTTTGGGCAATACAACAAGATACATAGACCGCCATCCAACTGCATCTATGACTAGAAGTCCACCTTCAGGTTATCATCCGAACCCCCTCCTATATTAAGTTGCAAGCAACAGACAACTGCTTTAAGCAAAGTGTGTAAGGTAAACAGTCCACATGTTCCATTAACAAGAGACCGTTGTTTTCTCCCTAGTAGCAACAACACATCTACAACCGAAGAGATTATTGTCACTTCCCTTGGAAACTAGAGGCATGAACCCACTATCGAGCATAAATACCCCCTCTTGGATTCACTAGCAATTACTTGGCCAAGATAGCTAGTAACAACGGAGAGCATGCAAGATCACAAACAACACAGACATGATAGAATCATAAAGACAAAACCATTAATCAAACCAACAAAATAATCTCAATATCCATTGGATCCCCACAAACACAACATGCATGATTACAAATAGATTAGATCTTGATCATGAACGGAGCTCACAAGATCTATACATGAAAGCACAAAGGAGGAGATACAACCATCTAGCTAATACATGGACCCATAGTCCAAGGTGGAACTACTCATGCATCATACCGGAGAGAAGGCCTCCGGGATGATCTCCCCTCCGGCAGGGTGCTGGGAAGAACTTCAGATCCCCCCAATTTAGGGACGATGGTGGCGGCGGCTACAGACGGTTTCGTGGAGATTTGATCGGGTGCTTAGGGTTTCTGCATCAGGGGCTTTTCATAGGCGAAGGGGAGACCGAGGAGGAGGCCAGGGTTGGCAAACCCTTGAAGGGAATATGCCCTGAGAGGCAATAATAAAGTGTTTATTATGTGTATTCCAAGTATATGATAGATGTTTATTTTGCATGCTATAATTGTATTAATAAGGAAACCTTAATACATGTGTGTTTAATAAACAAACAGAAAGTTCCTAGTTATGCCTCTCTCATAAACTAGCTCATTGATTAACAAGATGATCAAGGTTTCCTGATCATGGACATTGGATGTTGTTAATAACGGGATCACAACATTAGTGTAATGGTGTGATGAACATTCATCCGAAGTATAGCATTACGATCAAAGTCATTGAGTTTATATTGCTATAACAACTTACGAAGTAATCCTAATCCTTAGACCATGAGATCATGTCAATCACTAACACCGGAAGAGTTTCTTGATAACATCAAACGTCACACCGTAACAGGGTGATTATAAAGATGGGTTCAGAACTAATAAAGTGTTATGTTGAGGCCCATGGATCGAGAGTGGAATTTGTTCATCCCGATGATGGATAGATATACTCTGGGCCCTCTCGGTGATATCACATTGATTAGCTTCCAAGCAAGTGATTTGATCACTAGAATGTTATATCACGAGAACGAGAAAAGAGTGCATGTCAGTAACGAGATCAAACTAGGTATGGAGATACCGATGATTGAAACTCGGACATGTAATATATCGTGAAACAAAGGGATTAAGATACTAGCGTAAAAGGTTCCGACGATCACAAGAAAGTCATCATTGAATGTGTGGGAGTCAGTATGGGTCTCCAGATCCCGCTTCTGATTATTGATCCGAGAGGGGTCTCGATCATGTCTGTATTATTCACGGACTATAGGGTGACACACTTAAGAGACACCGACATCCAATTGGAGCAAAAGTTTCATGCCGAAAGAATAACAAGCGCAGGAATTTATTTCACTAGATATCGAAATAGGTTTTTAGGTGAAATTGTAGAAAGTGTTTTTGCATGTGAAATAGAATTCTAGCAAGGGGTTATATGTGAATGTTTGCCATTAAAGTAATTTACAAAATTCTGAATAAATAAAAAGAGTTTTATTTAATGAGAGTTTGCATTAAATTTGGTGGAAATTTAATAGCAAGTTTGAGTGGGATTTTGAGTGGAGGGAATTTAAAGGAATTTTGTGAGTGGAGTGTCCACCCACATGAAGAGGGGAGGGCCAGGGGGCAGCCCCCATGCGCCGGCCACCCCCTTGGGGTCCCCCCTCTCCTATAAAAGGCACCCCCTCCTCACCTCTCACTCACACCTCCTCGTGAAGGATCTCTCTCCCCCTCTAGAATTTATCCCCCATGGTCTCGGACTAGCGAGATACATGTTCCCGGTGGCTATTTGGCAAGAAAGAGTTGTTCGGTGGTTGGTCGCTAGAGCGAGGAGGCGGAGGTTGCTCAGTGCCTCGGACGTGTGTGCGAGCACGGATGCGCTGCTGATTTGCGGTGCTAGGACTTCCTCTTGATCTTGAGATCGGCAAGAGATCGTCTACATCAACCACGAGTTTAACTCGTTAAGCTTTGTCGGTCTTCAAGGGTATGTTCTCTACGGATATACATCCGCCCGTTGTTTGTATCTAGTAGATAGATCTTGGTACATAGTTGTTCCCATCGTAGGAAATTTTTTGTTTTCTATGTTGCGAACCCTACAGTGGTATCAGAGCCGGATCTATGCGTAGATGCTTTACACGGGTAGTACACATATGAGTATGTGGGAGATGATGATCATGTTGTTGCCCCTTGGTTGTAATTTTGGATATTGGTGGCATAGTGGGATGAAGCGGCCCGGACAAACTTTACATGTCCTCGCACATGAGACCTGTTCCACGCTTGACATGCAACTAGTTTGCATAAGTGGCTAGCGGGTGTCTGTCTCTCCTACTATAGTCAATATCTATTTTGCAACGAGTTGTCAACAATTTGGTTATCCTCGTTGTGGTTCATGTTCGTAGGTATGAACGGTTCTATCTCGAAAGCCCTAAGCCACGTAAAACTTGCAATGGATAAATTAGAGGCGTCTAGTTTAGATTGTTGATGGGCTAGTGTTATGATATGGTGATGTTGTAGGTAGAAGTATGAGATGATACTCTTACAACACACATAACGTGTAAGTTCCATAGACCTTGGCCTTACACATAAAGGTATGATAGTGATCATACCACGATGCACATGATAGAGATCATATGCGGGAACCATATCATTCCACTAATAAACATGTGATGTTTGATAGCATCTTATATTGCTTGTTTGGCGTTTTATTAGCATAATAAGATGATCCCTCATTTAAATATCAATATAAGAATGTGTTCTTCCTTTAGTATGCACCGATTATGTTTTCGTCGCTCCAAGACATCACGTGATGATCGGGTGTTCTTGGATCCACGACCATATTTCGGGTGTAAGACAGTTACACACGCGAATACTAAGGTTCTTACTTGGCGAGCCTAGCATGTACAGACATGGCCTCGGAACACGGACCGAAAGGTTAAGCATGAGTATATAGTAGATATGATGCCCATTTGATGCTCGCCTTTGAAGCTACACCGACTCACGTGATGATCGGACTTGGTGTAGTGGATTTGGTTCATGTAATCACCAAAAAGACACGAGGGATGTCGTTTTTGAGTGGGAGTTCATTCGTAATGTGGATTAGTTGAACTCAATCCATCATAAACTTAGTCTAAACTTTACAAATTCTGTTGTAGATGGCACCACCTGCTTTTAATTTCAATGTGTTCATGGAGAAAGAGAAACTTGCAACGAACGGTAGCAAATTTACCGAATGGGCCATGAATTTGAGGATTCTCCTCTCTGCTGCACAAAAGCAATATGTGCTAGAAGCGCCGCTAGGCCCCCCAACTTTTGAGGATGCCCCTAACGAGGAGAAGAATGTCTATCAGACTCGTCAGGAGGACCACACTTTAGTTCATTGCGGCATATTGTATGGGCTAGAGCCAGAACTTCGAAAGCGTTTCGAAAACGGCAATGCATTTGATACAATGGGTGAGTTGAAAATGATTTTCGACACACATGCTGCTATAGAGAGCTACAATGCTTCAGAAAAGTTCTTTAGCTGCATGATGGAAGAGCACAGCTTCGTAAGTGAGCATGTACTCAAGATGTCGGGTTACGCTGATAAGCTTGTGTCCTTGGGAATATCGATTCTCATTGACTTAGGCATCCATCGTGTTCTGCAGTCTCTGCCACCTAGCTATAAGAGCTTTGTGATGAACTATAATATGCAAGGCATGAAGAAGTCTCTTCCCGAGCTTCTGTCGATGCTTAAAACTGCAGAAGTGAAGATCAAAAAGGAACATCAAGTGTTGATGATCAATAGGAACACTGGTTTCAAGAAAGACAAGAAGGGAAAAAGAAAGGGAAGTAAGGACGGCAAGCCGGTTGCCGTGCTTGCAAAGAAACCCCGAGTTGGCCCTAAGTCTGATACCGAGTGCTGCTATTGTAAGGGGACTGGCCACTGGAAGCGCAACTGCCCCAAGTATTTGGAAGACAAGAAGGCCGGCAAGGCAAACAAAGGTATATATTATATACATGTTATTGATGTGTACTCGACTAGTGCTCGCAGTAGCACCTGGGTATTTGATACCGGTTCAGTTGCTAATATTTGTAACTCGAATCAGGGGCTGCGGAACAAGCGACCGCTAGCAAGGGGTGAGGTCAAGATGCATGTCAGCAATGGATCAAGCGTTGATGTGATCGCCGTCGGAATGCTACCTCTCCACTTGCCGTCGGGATTAGTAATAAACTTGAATAATTGTTATCTGGTGCCTGCACTGAGCATGAACATTGTATCTGGATTGTGTTTGATGAGAAGTGGTTATTCATTTAAATCCAAGAACAATGGTTGTTCTATTTATATGAATGAAATCTTTTATGGTCATGCTCCGATGATGAATGGTTTATTTCTATTGGATCTCGATAATAATGTTACACATATTCATAATGTTGATGCTAAAAGGATTAAACTTAATGATGATATATCCGCATATATGTGGCACTGTCGTCTAGGTCATATTGGCGTTAAACGCTTAAAGAAGCTCCATTCGGATGGACTTTTGGAATCACTTGATTTTGAATCATTTGATACATGTGAGCCATGCCGTATGGGCAAGATGACTAGAACGTTGTTTTCTGGTTCAATGGAACGGGCGACAGATTTATTGGAAATCATACATTCTGATGTATGTGGTCCAATGAGTGTGTCGGCGCGAGGTGGATATCGTTATTTTGTTACTTTCACGGATGATTTGAGTAGATACGGTTATATCTACTTGATGAAACACAAGTCTGAAACCTTTGAAAAGTTCAAGGAATTTCAGAATGAAGTGGAAAATCATCGTAATAGAAAGATCAAATTTCTACGGTCCGACCGTGGAGGTGAGTATCTAAGTTACGAGTTTAGCACTCATATGAAAGAGTGTGGAATTGTTTCACAACTCACGCCTGCCGGAACACCACAACGAAATGGTGTGTCGGTGAAGGGTTTCGCAGCATAGTAAATCAAAAAAATTCTACGGATGCAAACAGAAAAGCCAAGATCTAATCTAGGAGATGCAATCAATGAGAGGGATAGATGAGATCTTCATACCCTTGAATAAATCGCACAGCGGAAAGTTCAACAAAACATGGTTGATGTAGTCATACTAGCTTTATCCTCCTCGCGATCCGATCCGATCCAACGCTGCAAGTGGCGACGCCTCCGAGAGATGCACACGTATGGCACCGCGACGTCTCCTCCTTCCTCGGTCCAGCAAGTGGGGTGGAGAGATAGATTGGATCTACAACACGATGGCATGGTGCAAAGGTGGAGATTTCCTGCGGCAGGGCTTCGCCTACGTGCAGTCGGGAGAGAGAGAGAGAGCTGGAGGGCAGCAGGTAGGCGGCTAGGATTCAAGGAGGGGTGGGATGAGGGTGCGCCCCTGCCCCCTCCTCCAATCCCTAGGGCGGCGGCCCCAAGGGTGGAGTGGGGGGCAAGTCTTCCCCCCCTTCTAGAAGGTCCCCCTAGGGTTTCCCTAGGGTTTTGGCTGGCTGGGCCTATGGGGCCATGTGCCCCTGGCCCAATGCGTCCAGGGCACTCTTTCGTAGGCCCACGCCCCCCTCCGACAAGTGGGTCCATGTTGGTCCCACTCCGGAAGCTTCTAGAACCTTCCGGTACAATACCGAACATTCCGAAACAATTCTGAAATCCAAAAAATGCTTTCCTTTATATGAATCTTATTCTCTGGACCATTCCGGAACCTCTCGTGATGTCCTGGATCTCATCCGAGACTCCAAACAAAAACTCATAAACCAATTATCCATTCTATCCTAGCGTCGAAGCACGTTAAGTGTGTGACCCTACGGGTTCAAGAATATGCAGACATGATCTTCTATCAATAATCAACAGCGGGGTCTGGAAACCCGTATTGACTCCCACATATTCATCGATGATCATATCGGATGAACCACGATTCTAGGATTCAATTAATCCCATATTTATATTCCCTTCGTCACTCGATATTTTACTTGCCCGAGATTTGATCGTTGGTATCGGCATAGCTAGTTCAATCTCGTTCACAGCAAGTACTTTACTCGTTCCATAATCCGATATCACTTTGTGATTAACTCCTTAACCACGTGCTTGCAAGCGGTGTTGATATCGATTACCGAGTGGGCCCGAAGTATATCTCTCTGACTTGGGAGGGACAAATCCCATCTCGATACATACAACCCAACAAGTACTTTCCGATCACCTGAGAGACACCTTTATGATCACCCTCTCATAGGATGATGTTTGATGACCTCAAAGCTTTCTTCCGATACCAGGGAGTTGCATTATCTCATGGTCTAAGGAATACAATATTTGACATAAGAAAAAGCTTCGCAAAGATGAAAACGATGACACGATCTAATTGCTCTGCTTGATTTGGGTCTGTCCATCATATCATTCTCCCAATGATATGATCTCATTATTAATCGACAACTCATGTCTATGGTTAGGAAACCTTAACCATCATTAATCAATGAGATAGTCCATAGAGGCGTACTAGGGACACAGTGTTGTTCATAAACCACACAAGTATCAAAGTTTCCGATTAATACAATTCTAGCATGGAATATAAACTTTATCATGAACAAGAATTATAATAATAACATCTTTATTATTGCCTCTAGGGCATAATTCCAACAGTCTCCCACTTGCACTAGAGTCAATAATCTAGTTTACATCTGGCAACAATCTCACACCCATGGCACTGAGGTGTTGATCATGTTTTACACGTGGAAGAGGTTTAGTCAATGGATCTACGACATTCAGATCTGTATGTACTTTGCTAATCTTCAGATCTCCATCTGCAATATAATCTCGGATTATATGAAACTTGAGGTTGATATGCTTGGTCTTTGGATGATATCTTGGTTCCTTAGCGAGTGCTATGGCGCCAGTGTTGTCACACAATATCTCGAGTGGGTCCAAGGCACTTGGAACCACACCAAGCTCAGTGATGAAGTTCCTGATCCAAACTCCTTCACTTGACGCTTCTGCAGCAACCATATATTCCGATTCTACTGTAGATCCCGCGATCACGCTTTGCTTGCAGCTTCTCCAGCTCACAGCTCCTCCATTCAAAATATAAACGTATCATGTCTGAGATTTAGAATCATCCGGGTCGGTGTCGAAACTAGCATCGACGTAACCTTTTACGACGAGCTGCTCATCACCTCCATAGACCAAGAACATTTTTTTAGTCCTATTTAAATACTTTAGGATGTTCTTTACGGTTGTCCAGTGTTCCACTCCTGGATCACTTTGGTATCTGCTCGTTAAACTAAGAGCATTGGACACATTCGGTCTAGTACACAACATGGCATACATGATAGAACCTATGGTCGAGGCATAAGGCACTTTGCTCATGGTTTCTCTATCGTTTACCGTAGCTGGACACTGAGCCTTTCTCAATATCTTACCTGAAAACATAGGTACTGAACCTTTCTTTGCCTTGTCCATTCTAAACCATTTCAGAACTTTGTCAAGATATGTACTTTGGCTTAAAGCTATTAGGCGTCTTTGTCTATCTCTATAGATTTTGATGCCTAATATATAAGCAGCTTCTCCTAGGTCTTTCATTGAAAAACATTTATTCAAATAACTCTTCACATCGTTAAGCATACCAATGTCATTTCCAATAATCAATATGTCATCCACATATAGTACTAGAAATGTCACTGAGCTCCCACTCACTTTCTTGTAGATACAAGCTTCATAGCAATTTGGAACAAATCCAAAGCTCTTGATCACTCTATCAAAACGAAGGTTCCAACTCCGAGATGCTTGCTTCAGTCCATAAATGGAACGCTGAAGTTTGCACACCTTATCAGCATCCTTAGGATCGACAAAACCTTCGGGTTGCGTCATATACAACTCTTTATCAATGTTGCCATTGAGGAACGTAGTCTTGACATCCATCTACCATATTTCATAACCATGAAACGCAGCAATTTCTAATAAAATCCGAATGGACTTAAACATCGCTACGGGAGAGAAAGTCTCATCGTAGTCAACACCTTGAACTTGTCGAAAACCTTTCGCGAAAAGCCGTGCTTTATAGACAGTAACATTACCATATGTGTCTGTTTTCCTTTTGAAAATCCATTTGCACTCAACGGACTTTCGATCGCTAGGAGGGTCCACCAAAGTCCATACTTGGTTTTCGCTCATGGCTCCCAATTCAGATTTCATGGCCTCTAGCCATTTCTCAAAGTCTGGGCTCATCATTGCTTCCTCATAGTTTGTAGGTTCACTGTTGTCTACCAACAAGACAGTTAAGATAGGGTTACCGTACCACTCAGGAGGGGCACGTGACCTTGTCGACATGCGACGTTCAGTAGTAGCATCGTCTGAAGCTTCATGATCCTCGTCATTAGCTTCCTCTATTGTTGGTGCAGACGGCACTGGAACAATTTCAGGTGCTGCGCTACTCTCCAACTCAAGAGAAGGTTCAATAACCTCGTCTAGCTCTACTTTTCTCCCACTCACTTCTTTCGAGAGAAACTCCTTCTCAAGAAAGGATCCATTCTTTGTGACAAACACTTTGCCTTCGGATCTGTGGTAGAAGGTATACCCAATCGTTTCCTTAGGGTATCCTATGAAGACGCATTTCTCCGCTTTGGGTTCGAGCTTGTCCGGCATCAACTTCTTGACGTAAGCTTCGCATCCCCAAACTTTAAGAAACGACAACTTAGGTTTAGCACCAAACCACAGTTCATACGATGTCGTCTCAACAGATTTAGATGGTGCCCTATTTAAAGTGAATGCAGCGGTTTCTAATGCATAACCCCAAAATGATAACGACAAATTTATAAGAGACATCATCGATCGCACCATATCTAATAGAGTTCGATTCCGGCGTTCAGACACACCATTGCGCTGTGGTGTTCCGGGTGACGTGAGTTGCGAAACGATTTCGCTTGCTTTAAGATGCGTGAGAAAATCATAACTCAAATATTCACCTCCACGATCGGATCATAGAAATTTAATTTTCCTATTACGATGGTTTTCCACTTCATTCTGAAATTCTTTGAACTTTTCAAACGTTTCAGATTTATGTTTCATTAAATAGATATACCCATATCTACTTAAGTCATCAGTAAAAGTGAGAAAATAGCGATATCCACCGCGCGTCGAAACACTCATTGGTCCGCATACATCGGTATGTATGATTTCCAACAAGTCCGTTGCTCGCTCCATTATTCCGGAGAACGGGGTTTTGATCACCTTGCCCATGAGGCACGACTCGCACGTGTCAAATGATTCAAAATCAAGAGACTCCAAAAGTCCATCAGAATGGAGTTTCTTCATGCGTTTTACACCAATATGACCTAGACGACAGTGCCACAAATAAGTTGAATTGTCACTATCTACTTTACATCTCTTAGCCTCAATGTTATGGATGTGTGTTTCATTGCTTTCGAGATTCAGAAGAAATAAACCATTCATAGCAGGTGCATGACCATAAAAGATGTTACTCATATAAATAGAACAACCATTATTCTCTGATTTAAATGAATAACCGTCTTGCAATAAACACGATCCAGATATGATGTTCATGCTCAACGCAGGCACATAATAACATTTATTAAGGTTTAAAACTAATCCCGAAGGTAAAACTAAGGAGAGCGTGCCGACGGCCATCACATCAACTCTTGATCCGTTGCCAACGCGCATCGTCACCTCATCCCTCGCTAGCCGCCGTCTATTCCGTAGCTCCTGTTCTGAGTTACAAATATTAGCAACTGAACCAGTATCAAATACCCATGCACTACAACGAGCGCTAGTAAGGTAAACATCAATAACATGTATATCAAATATACCTTTGATGGTGCTAGCCTTATTGTCCGCTAAGTACTTCGGACAATTGCGCTTCCAGTGACCCTTGTCCTTGCAATAGAAGCACTCAGTGTCCGGCTTAGGTCCAGACTTGAGCTTCTTCTCAGCAGGGGCAACGCGCTTGCCGCTGCCTTTCTTGAAGGACTTCTTTGCACCCTTACCTTTCTTAAAGCTGGGAGGCTTGTTGACCATCAACACATGATTATCTTTCTTGATGTCCACCTCTGCAGCTTTCAGCTTAGCGAAGAGCTTAGTGATCGTATCAGTGGAACCAATCTGATTATGAGTAACTACAAAACCTTTGTAGCTAGGAGGGAGTGATTGCAGAACTCTGTCAATCTTGAGCTCTTCTGGAATCTTGCAGTCCAGTTGCTCAAGACGTTGAGTGTAGCCCGACATCTTAATGGAGTGCTCACCAACGGAACTCCCTTCCTCCATCTTGCAGTTAAAGAATTTCTCAGAGATCTCATATCTCTCAGAACGGGCCTGAGTCTGAAACATGGTTTTCAGTTCCTCAAGAATCTCAAAGGGCCCAGCGAACTCCTCAAAACGATTTTGAAGGTCCGATTCCATAGCAAACAGCATGGTTCTCTTAATCACACCATAATCATCTTTGCGCGACTGATAAACAGCTTTTTCATCAGCCGTCGCATCTACAGCAGGGGCGTCACCTAGAGCTTTCTCAAGGACATAGTCCTTTTGTCCGCCAGCGAGAATGATTCTCAGATTGCGGAACCAGTTGGTGAAGTTAGACCCATTGTTCTTAAGCTTTTCTTTCTCAGCAAAAACGTTGAAGTTGAAGTTGGACTTAGCCATTTGATCTACAAAATTTGCAAGTACAATTTAGACTATGTTCATGATAACTAGTTCAACTTAATCAAATTACTAGATGAACTCCCACTAAATTCAACATCCCTCAAGTTGTTTAGTGAACACGATCCAAATTCACCACACCTAATCCGATCTTCACGAGAAGAGATGTGGTTTCAATGGTGGACAACAAAGTGTCGATCATATCATTCATATGACTCATGCTTAACCTTTCGGTTTGTGTGTTCCGAGGCCATGTCTGTACATGCTAGGCTCATCAAGTCAAACCCAAGTATTTACGCGTGTGCAAAACTGGCTTGCACCCGTTGTATGTGAACGTAGAGTTTATAGCACCCGATCATCACGAGATGCTTGAACACGACGAACTTTCACAACGGTGCATACATGGGGAGAACACAATTTTATCTTGATCTTTAAGTGAGGAATCATCTTATAATGCTACCATTGCGATCTAAGCATAATAAGATACATAAAAGGATAAACATCACATGCATATAATTTTATGTGACATGGTATAGCCAATCTCCGTGCAATGATCTCCATCTTGTGTGTGCCAGCATGATCTCGACCACTCCACCATGATTGTCTCCACCACGAATAGTAACTACAACTATTGCTAACTACTTAGCGATAAAGTAAAGCTATTACATGGCGTATAAGAAGTTGACACACAAGTCATACACAATTATAAAGACAACCATATGGCTCCTGCTGGTTGTGTACTCATCGACATGCAAGTTGTGAAATATTACAAAACATGATCATTGCATACAACATACACATCATATCTTGGGCCATACCATATCACAGAAACACTCCCTGCAAAAACAAGTTAGACGCCTCTACTTTGTTGTTGCATGTTTTACGTGGCTTATGGGAGTAACAAGCTAAGAATGATTCTTACCTACGGAAAGCCACAACGGTGATATTATGGTTGCCAACATCCGGTGTAAATCCCATGACAACTATAGTGAGAGAAACCGGCATCCACCAGCCGCATGTGTGGAACAAGCCACACGTCAAGTGCGGAGCCGGTCTCGTGAACGAGGTCGCGTAAAGTTGGCCTGGACCGCTTCGATCTCACTATCCCGCGTCATAAGAAGTACACAACAAGAGGCTTGCAATAGAAAACATCAATGCCCACAACAATCATGTTGCGTTCTACTCGTGAAACACATCTATGCATAGATCTAGCTCTGATACCACTGAAGGGTTTCGCAACATAGTAAATCAAAAAAATTCTACGGATGCGAACGGAAAAGCCAAGATCTAATCTAGGAGATGCAATCAATGAGAGGGATAGATGAGATCTTCATACCCTTGAAGAAATCGCACAGCGGAACGTTCAACAGAACGTGGTTGATGTAGTCGTACTAGCCTTCTCCTCCTCGCGATCCGATCCGATCCAACGCCGCAAGTGACGACGCCTCCGAGAGATGCACATGTACGGCACCGCGACGTTTCCTCCTTCCTCGATCCAGCAAGTGGGGTGGAGAGATAGATTGGATCTACAGCACGACGGCATGGTGCAAAGGTGGAGAGTTTCTGCGGCTGGGCTTCGCCTACGCGCAGTCGGGAGAGAGAGATCTGGAGGGCAGCAGATAGGCGGCTAGGGTTCAAGGAGGGGTGGGAGGAGGGTGTGCCCCTGCCCTCTTTATATAGAGGGCTGGCCGGCCCCCTTGCCCCCTCCTCCAAGCGCTAGGGCGGCGGCCCCAAGGATGGAGTGGAGGGCAAGTCTTCCCCCCTTCTAGAAGGTGCCCCTAGGGTTTCCCTAGGGTTTTGGCCGGCTGGGCCTATGGGGCCTTGTGCCCCTGGCTCAATGCGGCCAGGGCACTCCCTCTTAGGCCCACGCCCCCCTCCGACAAGTGGGGCCACGTTGGTCCCACTCCGGAAGCTTCTAGAACCTTCTGGTACAATACCGAACATTCCGAAACAATTCCGAAATCCAAAAACTGCTTTCCTTTATATGAATCTTATTCTCTAGACCATTCCGGAACCTCTCGTGATGTCCTGGATCTCATCCGAGACTCCAAACAAAAACTCATAAACCAATTATCCATTCTATCCTAGCATCGAAGCATGTTAAGTGTGTGACCCTACGGGTTCGAGAATATGTAGACATGATCTTCTATCAATAATCAACAACGGGGTCTGGAAACCCGTATTGACTCCCACATATTCATCGATGATCATATCGGATGAACCACGATGCCAGGATTCAATTAATCCCATATTTATATTCCCTTCGTCACACGATATTTTACTTGCCCGAGATTTGATCATTGGTATCGGCATACCTAGTTCAATCTCGTTCACAGCAAGTACTTTACTCGTTCCGTAATCCGATATCACTTTGTGATTAACTCCTTAACCACGTGCTTGCAAGCGGTGTTGATATCGATTACCGAGTGGGCCCGAAGTATATCTCTCCGACTTGGGAGAGACAAATCCCATCTCGATACATACAACCCAACAAGTACTTTCCGATCACCTGAGAGACACCTTTATGATCACCCTCTCATAGGATGACGTTTGACGACCTCAAAGCTTTCTTCCGATACCAGGGAGTTGCATTATCTCATGGTCTAAGGAATACAATATTTGACATAATAAAAAGCTTCGCAAAGATGAACACGATGACACGATCTAATTGCTCTGCTTGATTTGGGTCTGTCCATCATATCATTCTCCCAATGATATGATCTCATTATTAATCGACAACTCATGTCTATGGTTAGGAAACCTTAACCATAATTAATCAATGAGCTAGTCCATAGAGGCGTACTAGGGACACAGTGTTGTTCATAAACCACACAAGTATCAAAGTTTCCGCTTAATACAATTCTAGCATGGAATATAAACTTTATCATGAACAAGAATTATAATAATAACATCTTTATTATTGCCTCTAGGGCATAATTCCAACAATCGTAATGTCGTAATCATACCTTATTGGATATCGTTCGATCTGTGATGTCTCTGACGGACTTTCCATTGTCATTTTGGGGTTATGCACTAGAAACTGCTGCATTCACTTTAAATCGGGAACCATTTAAATCCGTTGAAAAGACACCGTATGAATTGTGGTTTGGAAACAAACCTAAGCTATCATTTCTTAAAGTTTGGGGATGCGATGTTTATGTGAAGAAACTTCAACCGGATAAACTCGAACCCAAAGAGGAAAAATGCGTCTTCGTAGGATACCCTAAGGAAACAATTGGGTATTCCTTCTATCACAGATCCGAGGGCAAGGTTTTTGTTGCCAAGAATGGATCCTTTCTAGAGAAAGAGTTTCTCGCGAAAGGTGTGAGTAGTCAGAAGGTAGAACTCGAAGAGGTTACTGAACCTTCTCTTCAAAGTATGGCGAGTAGCGCAGCGCCGGAAGTTGTTCCGGAGTTGGCTTCACCAGTTGAAGAGGGAACTAATGATAATGATCATGAAACTCCGAAATACAGTACTACCGAACATCGCAGGTCTAGCAGGGCGCGTGCAGCTCCCGAGCTATACGGAAACCCTGTTATGAATTTCATGGTTGATGAAATTGATGACCCTGCGACGTATGAAGAAGCGATGATGAGCCCGGATTCCAACAAATGGTTAGAAGCCATGAAATCCGAGATGGAATCCATGTATGAAAATCAAGTTTGGAACTTGGTGGAATTACCTCACGACCGAAAGGCCGTGGAGAACAAATGGATTTTCAAAAGGAAATCTGATGCTGATGGTAATGTGACCGTCTATAAAGCTCGACTTGTCGCAAAGGGGTTTCGACAAATTCAAGGAGTTGACTACGATGAGACATTCTCTCCCGTAGCGATGATAAAGTCAGTTAGGATTATGTTAGCAATTGCTGCATATTTCGATTATGAGATATGGCAGATGGATGTCAAACCCACATTTCTCAATGGTAATATTGAAGAAGAGTTGTATATGATACAACCAAAGGGTTTTGTCGATCCTAAGGATGCTAACAAGGTGTGCAAGCCTCAGCGATCCATCTATGGATTGAAGCAAACATCACGAAGTTGGAATCTCCGCTTTGCTGAGGTGATCAAAGAGTTTGGATTTGTCCAAACTTATGGAGAAGCTTGTATTTACAAGAAAGTGAGTGGGAGCAATGTGGCATTTCTAATATTATATGTGGACGACATATTATTGATCAGAAATGATATAGATCTTTTAAACAGTGTTAAAAGTTATCTAAACAACAAATTTTCAATGAAGGACCTAGGTGAAGCGTCATACATATTAGGCATAAAGATCTATAGAGATAGATCTAGGCGCCTAATAGGGCTATCACAGAGTACTTACCTTGATAAGATTTTAAAGAAGTTTAAAATGGACGGAAGTAAGAAGGGGTTCTTACCTATGTTGCAAGGCAAGACATTGAGTAAGACTCAAAGTCCGGCTACGGCGAATGAAAGAGAGATAATGGACAAAGTCCCCTATGCTTCAGCCATAGGCTCTATAATGTACACCATGCTATGTACAAGACCGGATGTGGCACATGCTATTAATTTGACTAGTAGGTACCAATCGGATCCAGGTTCGGAACACTGGATAGCGGTCAAGAATATCCTTAAGTACTTACGAAAAACTAAGGATATGTTTCTTGTGTACGTAGGTGAAGAAGAGCTCGTCGCTAAGTGTTATGTCGACGCAAGCTTTGACACCGACCCGGATGACTCTAAGTCTCAAGCCGGATACGTATTTCTCATGAATGGAGGAGCGGTTAGTTGGAGGAGTTCCAAACAACCTGTGGTGGCGGGATCAACAACGGAGGCCGAATATGTTGCTGCTTCGGAAGCGGCTCAGGAAGCGGTTTGGATGAAGGAGTTCATATCTGAACTAGGTGTGGTTGCAAGCGCGTTGGACCCAATGGTGATCTATTGTGACAACAATGGTGACATTGCCAATGCCAAAGAACCAAGGTCTCACAAGAATTCCAAGCATATTAAGCGCCGGTTTCACTCCATCCGCGAGCATGTCAAGGATGAAGATATAAAGATTTGTAAAGTACACACGGATCTCAATGTAGCAGATCCGTTGACTAAAACTCTCCCTAGAGCAAAACATGATCAACACCAGAACTCCATGGGTGTTAGATTCATCTCTATGTAACTACATTATTGTCTCTAGTGCAAGTGGGAGACTGAAGGGAATATGCCCTGAGAGGCAATAATAAAGTGTTTATTATGTGTATTCCAAGTATATGCTAGATGTTTATTTTGCATGCTATAATTGTATTAATACGTAAACATTAATACATGTGTGTTTAATAAAAAAACAGAAAGTTCCTAGTTATGCCTCTCTCATAAACTAGCTCGTTGATTAACAAGATGATCAAGGTTTCCTAATCATGGACATTGGATGTTGTTAATAACGGGATCACAACATTAGTGTAATGGTGTGATGAACATTCATCCGAAGTATAACATTACGATCAAAGTCATTGAGTTTATATTCCGATAACAACTTATGAAGTAATCCTAATCCTTAGACCATGAGATCATGTCAATCACTAACACCGGAAGAGTTTCTTGATAACATCAAACGTCACACCGTAACAGGGTGATTATAAAGATGGGTTCAGAACTAATAAAGTGTTATGTTGAGGCCCATGGATTGAGAGTGGAATTTATTCATCACGATGACGGATAGATATACTCTGGGCCCTCTCGGTGATATCACATTGATTAGCTTGCAAGCAAGTGATTTGATCACTAGAATGTTATATCACGGGAATGAGAAAAGAGTGCATGTCAGTAACGAGATCAAACTAGGTATGGAGATATCGATGATTGAATCTCGGACATGTAATATATCGTGAACCAAAGGGATTAATATACTAGCGTAAAAGGTTCTGACGATCACAAGAAAGTCATCGTTGAATGTGTGGGAGTCAGTATGGGTCTCCAGATCCCGCTTCTGATTATTGATCCGAGAGGGGTCTCGATCATGTTCGCATTATTCACGAACCGTAGGGTGACACACTTAGGGGGTGTTTGTTTGGGCTTTTGACCACTTTTCCACAGGAAAAAGCCAGAAAAACGAAACAAACGGGTGGCTGTGGGTTTGACTTTTGCTAAAGTACTTCTATAAAACACCCGTACTGGGCAAAGCACGTCCGGAGGTGCTTCCCACAGCTTCCCGCAGTTGTGAACGAACCGTTTTATTATTTAGACATAGTGTTCCCTCAATTTACAACAAATTGCCACCGAGACTGATCCCGTACGTACCAGGCTCCCAGGAAAAAAGGCAACACCCCGACCCCTCGTCCCTCGCGAGGATAGGGTTCTCCCGCACCCCTCGTCAGGACCAGCGCGCCGCCAGGTCCCTTTCCTCCCCGCCGCCGTCCTCCCGGCCTTCTCCCCGCCATCCTCCCTCCTCCCTTCCTCCTCCCCGCCATCCTCCTCCCCGCCATCCTCCTCCCTGCCTCCTTCCCGCTGCCCTACTCCATGCCTCCTCCATGTCGCCCTCCTCCCTGGCTCCTCCCCGCCGGCCTCCTCCCTGCCGCCAGTGTCCTCCCTCCTCCCCGCCGCTCACCTTCCTGCCGCCGGACGTCCTCCCTTCCACCGGACCTTGCAAGTCCATTGCCAAGACTGCCTAGCTCGTCACACCCCCTTCCTCATCGTCCTCCTTCTGTCGCTGCATAGGTGAGGCCAAGAATGACCAAATTGATTGAAGGGTTTCGCGACATAGTAAATCAAAATTTTCTATGGATGCGAACAGAGGGAAAGCCAAGATCTAATCTAGGAGATGCAATCAACGAGAGAGATTGGATTAGATCTTCATACCCTTGAAGATTCGCACAGCGGAACGTTCGTCGGAACGTGGGTGATGTAGTCGTACTCGCTTCTCCTCCTCGCGATCCGATCCGATCTAGCACCACAAGTGGCGGTGCCTCCGTGAGATGCACACGTGCAGCACCTCGACGTCTCCTCCTTCCTCAGACCAACAAGTATGGTGGAGAGATAGATTGGATCTACAACACGACGGCGTGGTGTATATGGTGGATAATTTCTGCCGCAGGGCTTCGCCTACAAACAGTCGGGAGGGAGAGAGGAAAGCTAGCAAGGCGGCTAGGGTTTGGAGGAGAGGTGTAGGGGTTTGGTGCGCCCCCACCCCTCTTTATATAGAGGGGGGGCGCAGCCCTAGCCCCTCCCCCAAGCCCAAAGGATAAGGAGTGGGGGGCATGGACTCTCCCCTCTTCTAGAAACCCTATCTCTAGTTTAAACGATTTAAACTCTCTAGGATCGGCTAGGCCCTATGGGGCCTTGTGCCCCTGGCCCAATGCGGCCAGGACACTCCCTCATAGGCCCATGCCCCCTCCCGGAAGGTGGGGCCACGTTGGTCCCCTTCCGGAAGGTTCTAGAAGCTTCCGGTACAATACCGATTAACCCGGAACAATTCCGAACTCCAAAAACTGCATTGCCTTATATGAATCTTATTCTCCGGACCATTCCGGAACCTCTCGTGATGTCCCGGATCCCATCCGAGACTCCAAACAAAAATTCATAAACCAATTATCCAATCTATCCTAGCGTCAAGACACGTTAAGTGTGTGACCCTGCGGGTTCGAGAATATGCAGACATGATCTTCTATCAATAATCAACAGCGGGGTCTGGGCACCCATATTGACTCCCACACATTCATCGATGTTCATATCGGATGAACCACGATGCCAGGATTCAATCAATCCCATATATATATTCCCTTCGTCTCGCGATATTTTACTTGCCCGAGATTCGATCGTCGGTACCGTCATATCTAGTTCAATCTCGTTCACAGCAAGTACTTTACTCGTTCCGTAATCCTATATCACTTTGTGATTAACTCCTTAACCACATGCTTGCAAGCGGTGTTGATATCGATTACCGAGTGGGCCCGAAGTATATCTCTCCGACTTGGGAGGGACAAATCCTATCTCGATACATACAACCCAACAGATACTTTCCGATCACCTGAGAGACACCTTTATGATCACCCTCTCATAGGATGACGTTTGATGACCTCAAAGCTTTCTTCCGATACCAGGGAGTTGTATTATCTCATGGTCTAAGGAATACAATATTTGACATAGGAAAAGCTTCGCAAAGATGAACACGATGAAACGATCTAATTGCTTTGCTTAGTTTGGGTCTGTCCATCATATCATTCTCCAATGATATGATCTCATTATCAATTGACAACTCATGTCTATGGTTAGGAAACCTTAACCATCATTGATCAATGAGCTAGTCCATAGAGGCGTACTAGGGACACGGTGTTGTTCACAAACCACACAAGTATTAAACTTTCCGCTTAATACAATTCTAGCATGGAATATAAACTTTATCATGAACAAGAATTATAATAATAACATCTTTATTATTGCCTCTAGGGCATAATTCTAACAGTCCCCCACTTGCACTAGAGTCAATAATCTAGTTTACATCTGGCAACAATCTCACACCCATGGCACTGAGGTGTTGATCATGTTTTACACGTGGAAGAGGTTTAGTCAATGGATCTACGACATTCAGATCTGTATGTACTTTGCTAATCTTCAGATCTCCATCTGCAATATAATCTCGGATTATATGAAACTTGAGGTTGATATGCTTGGTCTTTGGATGATATCTTGGTTCCTTAGCAAGTGCTATGGCGCCAGTGTTGTCACACAATATCTCCAGTGGGTCCAATGCACTTGGAACCACGCCAAGCTCAGTGATGAAGTTTCTGATCCAAACTCCTTCACTTGAAGCTTCTGCAGCAGCCATGTATTCCGCTTCCACTGTAGATCCCGCGATCACGCTTTGCTTGCAGCTTCTCCAGCTCACAGCTCCTCCATTCAAAATATAAACGTATCCTGTCTGAGATTTGGAATCATCCTTGTCGGTGTCAAAACTAGCGTCGACGTAACCTTTTACGACAAGCTGTTCATCACCCCCATAGACTAAGAACATTTCTTTAGTCCTATTTAGGTACTTTAGGATGTTCTTTACGGCTGTCCAGTGTTCCACTCCTGGATCACTTTGATATCTGCTCGTCAAACTAAGAGCATTGGACACATCCGGTCTAGTACACAGCATGGCATACATGATGGAACCTATGGCCGAGGCATAAGGCACTTTGCTCATAGCTTCCCTATCATTTACCGTAGCTGGACACTGAGACTTGCTCAATATCTTACCTGACAACATAGGCACTGAACCTTTCTTTGCCTTATCCATTCTGAACCTTTTCAGAACTTTGTCTAGGTATGTACTCTGGCTTAAAGCTATCAGGCGTCTTTGTCTATCTCTATAGATTTTGATGCCCAATATATAAGCAGCTTCACCTAGGTATTTCATTGAAAAACACTTGTTCAAATAACTCTTCACATCGTTAAGCATGTTGATGTCTTTTCCGATAATCAATATGTCATCCACATATAGTACCAGAAATGTCACCGAGCTCCCACTCACTTTCTTGTAGATACAAGCTTCATAGCAATTTGGAACAAATCCAAAGCTCTTGATCACTTGATCAAAACGAAGGTTCCAACTCCGAGATGCTTGCTTCAGTCCATAAATGGAACGCTGAAGTTTGCATACTTTACTAGCATCCTTAGGATCGACAAAACCTTCGGGTTGCATCATATACAACTCTTCATCAATGTTGCCATTGAGGAACGCAGTCTTGACATCCATCTGCCATATTTCATAATCATGAAACGCAGCAATTACTAATAAAATCCGAATGGACTTAAACATCGCTACGGGAGAGAAAGTCTCATCGTAGTCAACACCTTGAACTTGTCGAAAACCTTTCGCGACAAGCCGTGCTTTATGGACGGTAACATTACCACTTTGCACTCAACGGCCTTTCGGTCGCTAGGAGGGTCCACCAAAGTCCATACTTGGTTTTCGCTCATGGATCCCAATTCGGATTTCATGGCTTCTAGCCATTTCTCAGAGTCTGGGCTCATCATCGCTTCCTCATAGTTCGTAGGTTCACTGTCTTCTACTAACAAGACAGTCATGACAGGGTTGCCGTACCACTCAGGAGGGGCACGCGACCTTGTCGACCTGCGACGTTCAGTAGCAGCATCGTCCGAATCTTCATGATCCTTGTCATTAGCTTCCTCTATTGTTGGTGCAGGCGGCACTGGAACAATTTCAGGTGTTGCGCTACTCTCCAATTCAAGAGAAGGTTCAATAACCTCGTCAAGCTCTACTTTCCTCCCACTCACTTCTTTCGAGAGAAACTCCTTCTCAAGAAAGGAACCGTTCTTTGCGACAAACACTTTGACTTCGGTTCTGTGATAGAAGGTATACCCAATAGTTTCCTTAGGGTATCCTATGAAGACGCATTTCTCCGCTTTGGGTTCGAGCTTGTCCGGCATCAACTTCTTGACGTAAGCTTCGCATCCCCAAACTTTAAGAAACGACAACTTAGGTTTAGCACCAAACCACAGTTCATACGGTGTCGTCTCAACGGATTTAGATGGAGCCCTATTTAAAGTGAATGCAGCGGTTTCTAATGCATAACCCCAAAATGATAACGGCAAATCAGTAAGAGACATCATTGATCGGACCATATCTAATAGGGTTCGATTCCGGCGTTCAGACACACCATTGCGCTGTGGTGTTCCGGGTGGCGTGAGTTGTGAAACGATTCCAGTTGCTTTAAGATGCGTGAGAAAATCATAACTCAAATATTCACCTCCACGATCGGATCGTAGAAACTTAATCTTTCTGTTACGATGGTTCTCCACTTCATTCTGAAATTCCTTGAACTTTTCAAATGTTTCAGATTTATGTTTCATTAAATAGATATACCCATATCTACTTAAGTCATCGGTAAAAGTGAGGAAATAGCGATATCCACCGCGCGTCGAAACACTCATCGGTCCGCATACATCGGTATGTATGATTTCCAACAAGTCCGTTGCTCGCTCCATCATACCGAAGAACGGGGTTTTGATCATCTTGCCCATGAGGCATGGTTCGCATGTGTCAAATGATTCAAAATCAAGAGACTCCAAAAGTCCATCAGAATGGAGTTTCTTCATGCGCTTTACACCAATATGACCTAGACGACAGTGCCATAAATAAGTAGTGTTATCACTATCTACTTTGCATCTCTTAGCCTCAATGTTATGGATGTGTGTTTCATCCCTTACGAGATTTAGAAGAAATAAACCATTTACAAGAGGTGCATGACCATAAAAGATGTTACTCATATAAATAGAACAACCATTATTCTCCGATTTAAATGAATAACCGTCTTGCAATAAACACGATCCAGAAATAATGTTCATGCTCAACGCAGGCACATAATAACACTTATTAAGGTTTAAAACTAATCCCGAAGGTAAAACTAAGGAGAGCGTGCCGACGGCCATCACATCAACTCTTGATCCGTTGCCAACGCGCATCGTCACCTCATCCCTCGCAAGCCGCCGTCTATTCCGTAGCTCCTGTTTCGAGTTACAAATATTAGCAAATGAACCGGTATCAAATACCCAGGCACTACAACGAGGTCTAGTAAGGAAAACATCAATAACATGTATATCAAATATACCTTTGATGGTGCCAGCCTTCTTGTCCGCTAAGTACTTCGGACAGTTGCGCTTCCAGTGACCCTTGTCCTTGCAATAGAAGCACTCAGTGTCCGGCTTAGGGCCAGACTTGAGCTTCTTCTCAGCAGGAGCATTGCGCTTGCCGCCGCCCTTCTTGAAGGGCTTCTTTGCTCCCTTACCTTTCTTAAAGGAGGGATTGTTGACCATCAACACATGATTATCCTTCTTGATGTCCACCTCCGCAGCCTTCAGCTTTGCGAAGAGCTCGGTGATTGTATCAGTGGAGCCAATCTGATTATGAGTCACTACAAAACTTTTGTAGCTGGGAGGGAGTGATTGCAGAACCCTTTCAATCTTGAGCTCCTCTGGAATCGTGCATTCCAGTTGCTCAAGGCGTTGAGTGTAGCCCGACATCTTTATGGCGTGCTCACTAACGGAACTCCCTTCCTCCATCTTGCAGTTAAAGAACTTCTCAGAGATCTCATATCTCTCAGAACAAGACATGCTACAACAATAATCACTAAGCATAAGTTCAAAACAACACCTAGCATGTCATGCTAAAGTATAAGTCACAGTCAATGCAAGCTCCTCTTGCACTTCAAGCAAGAACTTACTACTCCTTTCCAACACCAAGTAAACTTATTTGCAAAACAACACAATGAGAACGGGGGTCCAAACTACTCAATAAAAACTAAACAAACTAAGCAAAGCAAACGAAAACTAAGATGCTGCAAGAACAACACAACTGTGCATGAAACAATAAAAACGAAGTGTCTAGACAGACCTGAGCTTTTTATTGATGAAGAAGGGGATGCCTTGGGCATTGCCAAGCTTTAACGCTTGTACCTCTTGGATATTTATTGGGGTGACACCATGGTGGCATCCCCAAGATTCATATTTTGTCCATTCTTCATCTCATTGCATCATTCTTTCTCTACACCTGATTTTTTTTCCTTCATACAGAACTTCACACAATCTTCATTAGCAACACTAGTGTATTCAAAAGATATTAGACCTTTGGCAAAGCTTTGAAACAGAAAGGCTTTTCACTAAAAACACAAGCTACTGTATTAAATTCTTCAAAAAGCTCAATTCACCTAAAGAGAACTCAAAAAGGAATCAATAAGAAGCAAATGCAAACAATGGCAGAAATCTGTCAAAACAGACCAGCAGGTAGAAACCGATTTTTTCGAACATCTTTTGTTGCTCAAATCAAAAAGTGTTGAACTAACGAAAGTTAGCTAACATACTGGGGGATTTATTCATAACTTTTGAGCTCAATCCGAGTTACAGAGACTCCTCACGAACGTTTTTGGTGGAGGACAGAAATCTGTTTCGGGACAGCAACTCCCCAAATCTTACTTCCCTCTCATTAGAGGTCATCCTTGGCACAAAAAGCAAACAAAAAAGGATAAGGAGAGGTAATTACTAAAGTAATAACTTCCAAGACTCAAGTAAACTTTTGGGTTATCTCCCAACAAGTACTTTTCTTTAACGCCTTTAAGTTAGGCACTAGAAGCAAGAAGAATCAAGTATTTTCAAATGAAGAAGCATTAACATCAAATCTTGCTTTCAAAGGAGGAGCAAAAAGCAACTTCTATCTACTCATAGAGAAGTGTTCAATACCTTTCTTGAATGGAAAATGATATTTAATGGTGCCTTCTTTCATATCAATGATAGCACCAACTGTTCTAAGAAAAGGTCTTCCCAAAGTAATAAGACAAGAAGCATTATATTCAAAATCCAAAACACAAAAATCAACAGGGACATAAGCATTGTTAACCATAATGAGAACATCATTAGTACTCCCCATGAGTTTCTTTTTAGCATTGTCATTGAGTGGGACATCTAAATAGCAATCTTCTAATGGTGGCAAATCAAGCATTTCATAAATCTTCCTAGGCATAATAGAGACACTACGAACAAGATCACATGAAGCTTTGAGATCAAAGTCATTCACTTGCACATTAATAATGGGTTCTCAACAATCTTCTACTTTCCTAGGAATAGAAGCTTTGTGTTTTAGCTTCTCTTCCTTAATCTTAACAAGAGCATCTGTAATGTGTTTGGTGAAAGCAACATGCATTCACTAGCATCAGGACTTCTAGCAAGCTTTTGAAAGAACATAATCACTTCAGAAATATTGCAACCATCAATATCAAAGTCAAACTTAGCATCACTAGTAGTAGGCTCAATAGGCTTAGGCATAGTAGGAGGAATATGGACTACTTGTGGTTTAGTGGTGATGGAGCACACACTATTGTTTCTACCAATTTCAGCTTCCCTTTCCCACTTAGCATGAAGTTGAGCTAACAGCCTAACATTTTCATCAATAGTAACTTGTATGGCATGAGCAGTAGCAAAGGTATTTTCCATGGCTTCAGGTTTAGCAGCCATTTTATTAATCAAGGAAGACTGAGCTTCAGACAAAGAGGATATATTTTTCTCAACAGTTAAAAGCTTTTCCTCTATAGTCTTATTTAAAGTGGTTTGTTTACTAATAAAGTCCTTAAGCATGACTTCAAGTTCAGAGGGGGCACTTCTAGCATTATTGTAAGAGCTTCCATAGGAATTGCCATTATTAGGAGGATAAGGCCTATAATTGTTGTTGCCACCAAAATTATTCCTATAGGCATTGTTGTTGAAATTGTTGTTTCTAATGAAGTTCACATCAACTTGCTCTTCTTGAGCAACCAAAAAGGCTAAGGGAACACAATTAGGATCTAGAGGAGCTTTCCCATTAACAAGCATAGCCATAATAACATCAATCTTTTCACTCAACGAGGAAGTTTCCTCAACAGAATTTACCTTCTTACCATGTGGAGCTCTCTCAACATGCCATTCAGAGTAGTTAACCATCATATTATCAAGGAGCCTTGTTGCAGCACCCAAAGTGAGGCCCATAAAAGTACCTCCAGCAGCTGAATCCAACAGATTTCTTGAGGAGAAGTTCAAACCTGCATAAAAATTCTGGATAATCATCCAAGCAGTGAGTCCATGAGTGGGCCAATTCTTAACCAAAGATTTCATTCTTTCACAAGCTGGA
Source organism: Avena atlantica (assembly GCA_910589765.1). NCBI lineage: Eukaryota > Viridiplantae > Streptophyta > Magnoliopsida > Poales > Poaceae > Avena > Avena atlantica. The sequence goes on from OU342736.1 coordinate 421,519,278, forward strand.
GCAACATGTTCACTATCAAGTTGTTTAAATTTCATAATGTCACTTCTCATAGATATAATCTTAGCAGGAGGATAGTACTTTCCAATAAAAGCATCTTTGCACTTAGTCCAAGAATCAATACTATTTTTAGGCAAAGAAAGCAACCATTCTTTGGATTTCCCTCTCAAGGAGAAAGGAAAAAGCTTGAGCTTAATAATATCTCCATCTACATCCTTATACTTCTGCATCTCACAAAGTTCAACAAAGCTATTGAGATGGGTAGCAGGATCATCAGAACCAACACTAGAAAATTGCTCTCTCATCACAAGATTCAATAAAGCAGGCTTAATTTCATAAAAGGTAGCATCAAGAGCAGGTGGAGCAATAGGAGTGCTTAGGAAATCATTGTTGTTGGTGCTAGTGAAGTCACACAACTTGCTTTTCTCGGCAGAGTTCATTTTGGCAAAGGTGGGCAAGCCAAAAATAGTAGTAGCAGCTAGAGTAGGAACTAATTTTTTTTGTTTTTGAATAAAGAAAGCAAACCAAACTAGACTAATTTTTTTGGGTTTTTTGGAAAGAGGCAAACAAAACCAAGCAAAAGAAACAAAGCAAACTAAAAACAAAGTAAAGAGAAAGGAAGTGAAGGACTCCCCTTGTGAAGACGTCCTTAGCCTCCCCGACAACGGTGCTAGAAAAGCTTGATGCAGCGCTGAGTTGATGTAGGAGCGCTTTGACGACTGTCTACGCACAGCCTATGGGGAACCCCAAGAGCAAGGTGTTAAGCAGCACGCAACAGGTTTTCCCTCAGTTGAGACCGAAGTTATCGAACCAGAAGGAGGAAGGAAACGTCACACAGGTGTTGCAAGCAACGCGGAGACCTGCACAACACAAAATCAAGACTTTGCCCCAACGAACAGTGAGGTTGTCAAGTTCACCGGTTTGATGTAACAAAGGATTAAACATATGGTGTGGAAGGTAATGGTTTGCAACAAGTAAACAAGTAACAGTGGAAGATGTATCAATGGTAAAGATTGGACCGGGGTCCATAGTTCACTAGAGGTGCTCTCCTTAAATAAACAACATGGCATGAAGGGTAAACAAATTACAGCAGGACAATAGACAGGAAATGAGCAAGGCATAACAATGCAATTACTAGTCAGAAAGATCCTATGAGGTTGATTGGGCAATACAACAAGATACATAGACCGCCATCCAACTGCATCTATGACTAGAAGTCCACCTTTAGGTTATCATCCGAACCCCCTCCAGTATTAAGTTGCAACCAACAGACAACTGCTTTAAGCAAAGTGTGTAAGGTAAACAGTCCACATGTCCATGAACAAGAGACCGTTGTTTTCTCCCTAGTAGCAACAACACATCTACAACCGAATAGATTATTGTCACTTCCCTTGGAAACTCGAGGCATGAACCCACTATCGAGCATAAATACCCCCTCTTGGAATCACTAGCAACTACTTGGCCAAGATAGCTACTAACAACGGAAAGCATGCAAGATCACAAACAACACATACATGATAGAATCATAAAGACAAAACCATTAATCAAACCAACATAATAATCTCAATATTCTTCGGATCACCGCAAACACAACATGCATGATTACAAATAGATTAGATCTTGATCATGAACGGAGCTCACAAGATCTATACATGAAAGCACAAAGGAGGAGATACAACCATCTAGCTACTACATGGACTCATAGTCCAAGGTGGAACTACTCACGCATCATACCGGAGAGAAGGCCTCTGGGATGATTGATGACCCACAAGTGTAGGGGATCGCAACAGTCTTTGCGGGTAGTATTACCCAATCTATTGATTCGACACAAGGGGAGACAAATAATACTTGCAAGCTTTAACAACTGAGTTGTCAGTTCAGCTGCACCTGGAAATAGTTCTTGCTCACATAAGTTTATCAGTAGCAACAGTTTGTAGTAGCAACAGCAAACCAACAGCAGCAGTAACAGCAAAAGTGAACAGTAGCAATAGTAATAGTACGGTAACAGTAGGATTCAAGTGCAGTAGGCATAGGGATGGATGGACGGGCATTGCATGGACGAGTCTAAACATGTAACTTCAAAGAACTAGGGCATTGCAGATAAATAATAACAAGCATCCAAGTACTAAACAGTCCTAGGCATGTGCTCCAAATATAGTCATACGTGCTCGTAATGAGAACTTGCACAACATCTTCTGTCCAGCCAACCCATGGCAGCGGGGCCTCTAGGGAACTACTGGCAATTAAGTTTCTCCTTTTAATAGAGCATCGGAGCAAAGCATTAACACTCCATGAACACATGTGATCCTCACACCACAGCCATCCCCTCCGGTTGTCCCAATTTCTGTCACTTCGGGGCCTTTGGATCCGGACAATGATATGTGTACACAACTTGCATATAAGATCATAAACAATACTATCATAATGATTCAATAATAAGTTCAGATCTGAGATCATGGCACTCGGGCCCTAGTGACAAGCATTAAGCATAACAAGTTGCAACAAAGTCAAATAGCACTAATAGAGATATTAGGCACTATGCCCTAACAAATCTTATTCGATTACATGATATAACTCATCCAATCCCTACCACCCCCAAGCCTACAGCGGGGGATTACTCACTCATGGATGAGGGAAACATCGGTGATTGATGGAGATGCGTTGGTGATGGCGATGGCGATGATCCTCTCCAAATTCCTCGTCCCGGCAGGGTGCCAGAATGGAGTTTCTGGATCCGAATCTTGGTTTCTGGTGGCGGCGGCGGAGCGAAACTATTTTCTGGAAAACTATAGAACAACCTCTGTTTTTAGGTCAGAAGGCAACTTATAGGCGCGAAGGGAGGCCGGGGAGCTGCCTGGGGTGGCCAGACCTCCCCCAGGTGCGGGGTCAGTGGGCCCACGCCTGGGGTGGGTCTGGGCCTCCCATCTGTCTCCCCTTCTGGCTCCGTGGATCTTCTGGTGAAATATAATTTTTGGAATATTTTCTGGGATTTTTCCTGATAGTTCATTTTCTGCACAAAAACCAGACACCAAGGTAATTCTGCTGAAAACAGCGTCAATCCGTGTTAGTTGTATCCAAATCACACAAGTTTAGAGGAGAAACAATAGCAAACTTTTCGAGAAAGTAGATACGTTTTAGACGTATCAACTCCCCCCAAGCTTAGCTTATTGCTTGTCCTCAAGCAATTCAGTTGAAAACTGAGTGCGATAAAAAAACTTTCACGAGCACTTTGCTTCATATGATGTATATATTCTCAGCACAAGAGTAGATGCTTAGACAATTCATAATAAAGAGTATGCAACTAAGTCCACTCAATAGTCATTGCAAGCTATGAAGAGAAACCAACTCAATAATAATAAGTAGCATGAAACATAAACATAAGCAACATTGCAATGCTCATAATAAGGTATGATAGAGTGGTATCTCGCTTGCCTTTGTTTGAAGAGCACAATATAAATGTTGAGGCACCTCTGAAGTTCAAGTGAAGACTAGAGATAAAGATATCAGAGATACAAGCATCAAAGTCATGACATAATTAACCAAGTTTTGGAACAAACACAAGAATGACAACTATGCTCTCAATAAGGTGCTCATAGAATAAGTGGTGACTCAACTAGGTTGTGAAAACGGTTTTGTGAAGGTTTGAAAGGCTTCCTAATGCTGAAAGGAAGGTACTCATTAGCTTTGAGCTCTCATTGCCCCTATCATAGGCATCTTCATGTGGTTAAGGTGAAAGTGAGGTCCACTCTGAACCATATGCTTGACAAACCATAGACTGGAAATCCCTGTTCCCTTGAGTACGAGGGTTGCTCCGCATGCTACTCAACTTTGGTCACCTGAAAGTTTTTGTCATTGTAAATACATGCATATCATCGAGAACCGCCAATGGGGTACCCCTTGCACATGGTACAGGAGCTTTCCCATAACCAAAATGACAAGGCAAGCAGACAATGAGCATCTCAGCAATCTTTTTATTTACCATATGCATAGATTTTTATTGAGGAAGCTTCATAGATGCTCATTATAGTGATTTTTTTTGGTGTTTTTGATGTTTTTAGAACAAGAAATATTTTTGGTGTTTTTGATTTTTTTAGAAACAAACAAACAAAGAAAAACCAAACAAAAACAAAGCAACCCAGACAAAGCAAAATCTTTTTGGATTTTTTTATTTCAAGGCAAACCAAAGCAAAGAAACAAAGAAACAAACTAAGAGAAACAATAGAAATATTTTTGGTATTTTTGGGTTTTTATAAAGAAGCAACAAGAACCAAAAATAAAACAAAACAATGGATATACAAAGAACCGACCGAACATGATATATATATGAGTGTGACGTCGGTGTACCTTCCCCCAAGCTTAGGCTTTTGGCCTAAGTGGGGCTCAATCCCATGGTGCCCAAGTAGATGCACCTCCATAGTATGTCGAGGAAGCTCCCTCATCCTGGTACGAGCTCGAGGCCTCCCCTGTGTAGTGTACATCGGGGTCATAAGCGGGTGCTCCCCCCTGATAGTGCCCGTGGAAGTTAAGATAATCCAGCAACTCATCCATCTCCGCCTTCGAGCGTGACCAAGGTCCCTGAGAAATACTGAACAAAGTGGTTTGGGGTAGAGGGATCTCTCTCTCTTCCCCATCAGTAAACAACATTCTATAAACCAAGTTCTCAAGAATAGAGCTAGAGGTGACAAAGTGGTGCGCTTTCATGGCAGCAAAATCAAGTCTCTGGGGAGCCAAAACTGTATCATGGGGATCAACAACAATGTTCAAGGCAGCAGCGATACGAGTAGCAATAATTCCCCCATAAATGGGTCCCATAGTAGCTAAACAAGGAGCAATGAGGGAACCAAGATTATACTTTTCCTCACCATAGAGCGCAGCAGCTAAGAAGGCCAATTGATAGTTGGATATATTACTAGTGTTCTCCCTACCAAGAACACTGGTGGTAATATAGTAGGTGAAGTACCTGATGGCTGGGAGTTGAATGTTCTTTATCTTCCCTTGCTGAGCTCTGCGGTCATCATCATTGGTTATTGTGGCATCCCGCAAAACCGCTACTAGAAAATCGCGTTGATTTTGTGCATTGCATCATCATGACATCATCATGCATATTATTTTTACTTGAAACTATGTTGCGAAAGACTTGTTTTCTAAAGCTAGCCCTCCTTCTATTCCAAATTAAACCCCCGGATGTTTCCGGATATTTTGTTTGTCTAAAACTAATTACAACAGTTATTTTTAAATTAAATGAAAACCTATATTATTTTTAGGGTGCAGTCGAACGGGCCGACCCGACCCAGTCGACCACCCCCAGAATAAAAACCGGTCCACCAGAATCCTAAAACTACCCAACCTAATCTACCCAAACCCCCTCCACCTCACCCCACCCAATCCTCTCTCGCCACCTCACCTCATCCCAATCCCCACCCAACCAGATGCCGCCACCTGCCCAACCCCCTCTCTCCCTCACCCACCACTCAACACGCCACATGCGCGCCTGCCTGGACCCCCTGGACCCGGCTCCTCTCCCCCCGACCCACTCTGGCCCACCTCTGGCCCCACCACCCGGCGCCTGTCCCCCTCCTCTCTCTCTTCCTCCCCCACCGCCCCCGACCTCTCTCCCGCTAGCCACCTCCACCACGCCGACCAACCGCCGCCCCTGGCCCCGCTCCCCTCTCTCTGCGCGGGAGCCGCCGCATCCTATGCTCCCGCCGGCGGGCTCCTGAGCCCTGTTGCCTTCCTCCCTCCGTCGCCCCCCTCACCAGATCCCCGAACCACCGCCCGCGCCTACCTCGCCGTCGCCTCACCCTCTCCTGGAGGCGCGCCGCCGCACCCGCCTCTCTGTCGGCCCTCTCCTCTTCACCGCGTCACGGCCTCGCGGAGCCCTGCCGTCGTGGACCTCCTCTGCCTCGCGTCCGGCAGCCGCGGCTACCTCCCTGCACCAAGTCCATCTACGCCGCCTCTGGATAGGTGCCTGCCGCCGTCGACCGCGGCGTCCTCTTCCGGGCCGCGCAGTCACCATCCGGCCCGAGCTCCGCGTCCCCAGACCCGCGCGTCCTCGTCCTCCCCATCGAGTGCCCTCTCCGCGGCCACGCCCCTGGAGTTCCCGTCGTCCTCAGGGCTCGTGGTGGCCTTGTCCTCCGCTGCCCGGTGCCCCCAGCAGTCGGCTCCTCTTCGTCCCCATGCGGCGCCCCTGTCCTCCTTTCGGTAACAGACCTCAAGGCGAACACTCGTGTTGGTGGCATGTGTGTGTGCTGTTGAAGATCCTCGAACCTGATGGTCGATAACACGGAACGCTGAGGCCTCCATATTGGATCCACAAGATCTGCCACGTGGAGCCGAAGACCGCAGAACGCCAAGCTCTCCCGTAGGACCCCGAAGACCGAACCCGGCACGCCTAGTCTTCCTCTCGGATCCGAGGACGCCGAGACCCCGGTGCGACAAGTGCTTCTTCCCGGATCAAAGGGCCGAGAACCCGGACGCCTAGGTCGTCGACACAGATACGCCAAGTACGCTGACATGGAACCGACCAGTTCGCCGAGAACCGCTCCCGGACCCGATGACCGCCAAGATCGCCGCCGGTACGACAAGCACTTCGCCGCGGAACGCCAAGTTCTCCATCCCGAACGCCAAGCCCGACCCGATACGAGGACCCGACAAGATCTTCGTGACGACAAGAACAACATCAACCAGGGCGAATCCGATGCGCCTCGACTCTGACCCAAGTCCTTCTTCGCGAAACGCCAAGATCGACTTCCGTTATCCGAGACCGATCCCGTCGAACCCTGAGACCGAACCCCGAAACCCCAAGATCTTCCGAACCCTAATGTGTGACCCCTTTTCTCGAGCCTTATTTTATAAATGTAATAACAAATTGATGCACATTAAATTGTCATACTCGCATGCATAATTGTGTGGTTTGGGGGCCTTTTGCCGATTCACCTCATAATTAATATGGGGCCCATATGCGGGCAAATCTAGTCTAATGTTGGCCTCATTTAAATTTGTGCATCGAACCATTGTCATATTTTGCCCGGTTAAGACAACATTTAAATTGCGGGGTTTCTAAACAACATAAGTCACCTAATTAATTGTCGGGACCCCCGGTTCCGCTTAATATTGTCTAATTGCATTGCACCTAGCCATGCCATACATCATACCTGCATCATGCCTGATCTTTTGCTGTAGTATTAAATAGTGGATCCGGTGTTTATTCTAGTGTTTTGCTTCTTCGCGGATAAGGCCGTTGAGTTGATGTGAGCTTCGCCCCGTTCTTCGGATAAATCTTCGGCAATGTTTTCAGGCGAGCATCTCCCCCTTTCTACCTATCTTACTTTTATAGTATTTATTTCCCTCCTGTTGATCTATTGCCATCTGTGTTGCGTTGCTCTAGTTTTCCTAACCGTGATATCCCTTGCAGCCTTATATTACCTTGGACACATCCTATTACCTGTTGATTGGTAGATAGTTAGACTCGCGCGTCGTAGTCGCTTGCTCAAGTGCTGTTGCGTGTCGCCAAGTACCACAGTTTTTGGAGTGTTGCCGCATGTTCAATGTTGGAGATGATCGTGGCTTTAATTATTGTTCACTTTAATTACTGTTTAACAACTAAAATTGAAGTAAGTAAGCAGAGGCACAGGTGGGCAATAGATGTTATTTGGTTGTTAACCGTCCACTTGTGTCCCGTAGGACCCCGAGTACTTGATACCTGTTCCTTGAATATTCGCGCTATCCACATCCGGGAGGATTATGGGACCCCCCTGAGCCAGAGCTTGATTCACTCTTATTTCTTGGGGCCACAAACTAGTTTGAGGTTTTATTTACGATCATGTACTTATGCCATGCTTTACTGCTTTATTTACGATTGTGCGAGGAGCACACTGTACTGTTTAGGTAAGCGGAGTGTTTTCGCGGTATCGACAATCCCAGTTTTAGGTTCCCAGTCGTTTACAGCCATTGTCGCAAACCTTGAGTCCGTCTCGGAGTCAGCTAACTTCGTTGCGGGTCTACTCAATTGGGTGGCCCCCTAAAATATTTCTGAATCCTGTGATTGCTTTGTCGTGAAGGCCTCGTTGGGTTTTGATTTGGTTTTTCCGAGGTTGATCGAGTGTGTGTTGCTATTTGTGCACCCCTGCAGGGTAAAACTTTCTGAAAGCCGTGTCCGCGGTTATGGACGACTTGGAGCACAATATCTCGATCATAGACAACTATAACTAAAGTAGTTCTATAAATTTGACTTTATAATGACTAGTAATCAGCTTCACTATAATGGAATGGCTAAATAAAACTGCCAACAATTGCTTGTTTGGGTTGTCGCTTGCGACCATTGTACCTGACTAGTAAATATTGCAACTACAACGGAATGGCTAAATAAAAGTACCAACAACTGCTGGGTTTTGGGTTACCTCATGCTAATTGTATTTGACTAGTAAGTGACGCAACTACAACGGAATGGACAACTAAAACTGCCCACTGCTTATTTTACCAGGATGACTATCTATATCTGACTAGTAATTGCTGCAACGATAACTGAATGAATAAAACTGCCAACTGTGTGAGTTCCTCGGTTGACTTCCTCGTTTGGTCGTGAGGGGGAAACACCAGGATGGGTTTGTTTGATGGTAGCATCAGGTTGGTTCCGAATAGGTCTTTCCTATCCCTCTCTGATAGCCGACATTGTATCGAGTCTCTATAGGTTGTTTAGTGCATGCTGCCGCTGCCGCTTCAGTCCACCATACCTATGTAGGCGAGGACCGCCGAATTCTAGCCTCGCCGTGTACTGGCCTCAGTACTGACGCTCCTCTTTTTCCTTTGCCCTTTGTCGGCACCCCTTTTGTTTAAAGCAGGTTTTGAGATCGACGTCGTTAGCAGGGTTACCCTTCCGGCTTGTCCTGGGCAGGGTTATGGACGCCATTGGTTATTCTTCAGGGCTCTTAGCTCAATTTGCATCTTGTCCGTAGCTGGACGCTCTATTGTTTTCAAGGTGATTTGGATCTTTGTTCTGTATATCTGTATTCTTGACTCATGGAGTCGTGTTGTATATATATCTGTTCTGTGGGTCCCATCGAGGACTGTTGTGTAATGTTATTACTTCGTTTTCCACCCGCACGAAAGTGCCTGGTGGGCACCTTTGAATCGTTTCTATGCGGGTTTGGCGGGGTTCGCTAAAACTTGCATAGGGTCGATTCTGAGGGTGTTACAGAGTGGTATCAGAGCTCAGCAGTTGCGATACCCCACAAGTCCAGCCTGTAGGATAACCTAGCTAACGGTCGAAGTAGAGTGTCAAAACTATTTTTGCAAAATCGGTTGGATAGATCTGGTTAGGTCTGCTTTTACTCCTTACCCCTCTGCTATTCTCCTCTTACCTCTACGCGTTTTGAATCCGCTCTCTTCTCTTTCTTCGAGTCCAGGAATTCTCGTGGTTGAGTTTTCCGTCGTACCTTCAGGGTTTCACTTCCTCTTTTGGTAACGGTGTTGCTACATCTGGTCTTCATGCTATCCGAGGAATCCTTCGTCTGTGGTACCATTCTTTGTTCCTTGTTTGTGCCTTCCGGTGTTTTCCGACGCGACGACATCATCTACGCTAGATCCGATGCAGAGTCTGCATCACTCCTTTGTTTCCGAACCTCGCTTATCGAGATCTTCAGTCTAATTCCGAGAGTTGGTTGCATAATCCGCCTATTCATGTGCAGAGTAATGGTTTGGTGCGTGATGGACTGATCACCATCCGACTACTCTTATCATTCGCTCTTGTACATCGAATCAGTGGATCCAACAATTTTACTCCGTCCACGGAAGCTAGAGGTGGCTTTATTTGTTGATACCTCTTCCTTCGACCTTTTGTTCCCGGAGTGTTCTCTCGACGATCACGGACAACGAACCCTTGTTAGTGGTGTCGCGAGGATCTACACAAAGCGAGAAGATGCAGATCACCGACCTTCTTTCCGGTACCATGAGGCGGATCTCGAGGGCGAGATCCATTGTTAGTGGTGTCGAATTGTGGCATCCCGCAAAACCGCTACTAGAAAATCGCGTTGATTTTGTGCATTGCATCATCATGACATCATCATGCATATTATTTTTACTTGAAACTATGTTGCGAAAGACTATTATTTTCTAAAGATAGCCCTCCTTCTATTCCAAATTAAACCCCCGGATGTTTCCGGATATTTTGTTTGTCTAAAACTAATTACCACTCTGTAACACCCTCAGAATCGACCCTATGCAAGTTTTAGCGAAACCCGCCAAACCCGCATAGAAACGATTCAAAGGTGCCCACCAGGCACTTTCGTGCGGGTGGAAAACGAAGTAATAACATTACACAACAGTCCTCGATGGGACCCACATAACAGATATATATACAACACGACTCTATGAGTCAAGAATACAGATATATGGTACAAGATCCAAATCACCTTGAAAAGATGGAGCGTCCGACTACGGACAAGATGCAAATGGGGCTAAGAGCCCTGAAGAATAACCAATGGCGTCCATAACCCTGCTAACGACGTCGAAACCTGCTAAAACAAAAGGGGTGCCGACAAAGGGCAAAGGAAAAAGAGGAGCGTCAGTACTGAGGCCAGTACACGGCGAGGCTAGAATTCGGCGGTCCTCGCCTACATAGGTATGGTGGACTGAAGCGGCAGCGGCAGCATGCACTAAACAACCTATAGAGACTCGATACAACTAGCGGCTATCAGAGAGGGATAAGAAAGACCTATTCGGAACCAACATGCAACCATCAAACAAACCCATCCTGGTGTTTCCCCCTCGAGACCAAACGAGGAAGTCAACCGAGGAACTCACACAGTTGGCAGTTTTATTCATTCAGTTATCGTTGCAGCAATTACTAGTCAGATATAGATAGTCATCCTGGTAAAATAAGCAGTGGGCAGTTTTAGTTGTCCATTCCGTTGTAGTTGCGTCACTTACTAGTCAAATACAATTAGCATGAGGAAACCCAAAACCCAGCAGTTGTTGGTACTTTTATTTAGCCATTCCGTTGTAGTTGCAATATTTACTAGTCAGGTACAATGGTCGCAAGCGACAACCCAAACAAGCAATTGTTGGCAGTTTTATTTAGCCATTCCATTATAGTGAAGCTGATTACTAGTCATTATAAAGTCAAATTTATAGCACTACTTTAGTTATAGTTGTCTATGATCGAGATACTGTGCTCCAAGTCGTCCATAACCGCGGACACAGCTTTCAGAAAGTTTTACCCTGCAGGGGTGCACAAATAGCAACACACACTCGATCAACCTCGGAAAAAACCAACTCAAAACCCAACGAGGCCTTCACGACAAAGCCATCACAAGATTCAGAAATATTTCTGGGGGCCACCCCGTTGAGTACACCCGCAACGAGGCTAGCTGACTCCGAGACGGACTCAAGGTTTGGGTGGACGGCTGTGAACGACTGGGAACCCAAAATTGGGCTTGTCGACACCGCGAAAACGTGTCCCGATCCTAAACAGTACAGGTGCTATCCATCGCACAATCGTAAATAAAGCAGTAAAGCATGGCATAGGTACAGGATAGTAAATAAAACCTCAAACTAGTTTGTGGCCCCAAGAAATAAGAATGAATCAAGATCCGGCTCAGGGGGGTCCCATAATCCTCCCGGATGTGGATAGCGCGAATATTCAAGGAACAGGTATCAAGTACTCGGGGTCCTACGGGACACAAGTGGACGGTTAACAACCAAATAACATCTATTGCCCACCTGTGCCTCTGCTTACTTACTTCAATTTTAGTTGCTAAATAGTAATTAAAGTTGTGATCATCTCCAACAATAAACACACGGCAATACTCCAACAACTGTGGTACTTGACGACACGCAACAGCACTTGAGCAAGCGACTACGACGCGCAGGTCCAACTATCTACCAAACAACAGGTAATGGGAGGTGTCCAAGGCAATATAAGGCTGGAAGGGATATCACGGGTACGAAAACTAGAGCATCGCAACACAGATAGCAATAGATCAACAGGAGGGAATAAATACTATAAAAGTAAGATAGGTAGAAAGGGGGAGATGCTCGCCTGAAAACATTGCCGAAGGTTCAACCGAAGATCGGGTCGACACTCGCATCAACTCAACGGCCTTATCCGCGAAGAAGCAAAACACTAGAAGAAACACCGGATGCAATATTTAATACTACGGCAGGAGATTGGGCATGAGCATGTATGATGCATGGCATGGCAAGGTGCGATGCAATTAGGCAATATTAAGCGGAACCGGGGTCCCGACAATTATTTAGATGGTTCAAGTTATTTAACTACCCCGCAATTTAAATGTTGAATTAGCAAGACCAAACATGGCTTCGGTTCGCTACACCAATTTAAATGAGGCCAGTATAAGGCTAGATTTGCCCGCATATGGGTCCCATATTTAATTATGAGGTGAATCGGCATAAGGCCCCCAAACCACTTGACACTATGCATGCGAGAATGACTCTTTGATATGCAACATTTTATATAGATGGCATTATAAAAATAGGGGCTCGGAAAAAGGGTCACACTTTAGGGTTCGGCGATCTTGGGTTCCGGGGTTCAGGGTCGGTCTCGGGGTTCAGGGTTCGACGGGACCGGTCTCGGACAACGGAAGTTGATCTTGTCGCATCCGAGAAGAAGAACTTGGTTCGGTGTCAGGGGCGCATCAGATTCGTCCTGGTCGGTGTCGATCTTGTCGGGCCCGCGTATCAGGTCGGTCTTGGCGTCCGGGATGATGAACTTGGCGTTCTGCGTCGGTGTTCTTACCATCCGTGTTCTCGAGCATCGCATCTGGGAAGGAGTACTTGTCGCACATGTGGTCTTCGGGTTCCATGACAATGATCAAGTCGTTTCGATGTCGGGGTCTTGAAATCCGTGAAGAAAGTCTTGTCGCACTTGGGTGGCGAACTTGTCATCCCGAGGGTCCGTGGCTTCGGCGGAATGTTCTATGGATCCAGGGTCGAAGAACTTGGTGTCCGTGAAGGGGGACTCGGCGTTTCGTGTAGATGACCAACAGGTTCGTGGGTCTTTGGTTTCTTGTCGGTGGCCTTGGGTTTTTCCGAGACGAAGTACTTGAGGTAACGATTCCAAAATTGGGGACGAACTTGAACGGCTTCAGGTGCTCATGCTCGTGCCCACGCAATAGGGATCTTGGACTCCCTCCTTATGCCTCCGCGCCGCCACCCCTCCTTTCCCCTGTCCTTCTCCCTCCCGCGAGCAGCGACAAGCCGAGCAGAACCGCTCTGTCGCCTTGGTCGCCGGTGAGCACCGCTGAAGCCGGGGATCACTCACCTCGTCTGCGCTGTTTGTTGGGGTCCCTCGAGAGGAGCTGTACGTTCCCAGGAGCTACTTCCTCCTCTTCTTACGTCGGAAAACAGGAGCAGCACCGCCTTAGGCCTCACCGTCGCCACCGTTCTAGACCACCCCCGAGCCCTCCGAGACCATCGACGGCCTCGTGGTAAGCCCCCCTTTCCATTCCCCTCCTTCCTATGCCTCCCTCCTTCCCTGTGACGCCGCCGCCCTCCCGCGCAGCCTCGCCGTGCCGCTCGCCGCGCGCACCAGAGAACCCGCAGCAGCAGCAGTGGCAACGTGCAGCTGCTGCAGCCGCATCTAACCGCCTCTGTTCTGCTCTGTTTCCCGGCGTGTATAGCCCTCCTCCGGAGAAACCCCAAACACGAAACTTGTAGCCTGTAGATCCCTCTTTATATTTGGTTTTTTCGGATTTGCGAAATTCGCATCCATTTGCTCGCCATCTTCCTCCAAAGTTCGTCCAGATCCTGGCGCCTCTGCACGTTCTTCCGTCAGTCCAAACTCGGGGATCTGTCCATGTTCATCGATGATTAACCGGCGTTCCACTCCTTCTTCGGTGATGATCCCTTAAGGAGAAATAGGCATAGAACCTCCCTCTACAACTTCTGTTTTGACAGCGTCTCAAGATCTGGACTCACTTGCTCGCCATATTCATCCGAAATCGAGTTCAGCTAGCAGCTTTTCGCTCTAACAGGTTCAGTTTGTCAGGCTCCAACCGAGCAGCTCCTGGCAGTTTTGCACATAAACCCCTCCCCTTTCGAGAAGCTCAACCCGCCGTCCTCCCCTTCGCCACTTGTCACCACCCCGTTTGCTAGCGCTTCCGTGGCCCCTTTTTTTCCTCTGCCCCACATGTCAGTGACGGAGGGTAGAATGTCCCTGAGTGAGAAAAGTCGCCCGAGTTTTCTGAAATCTTAGGGTTGTCTGATACCACTCTGTAACACCCTCAGGATCGGCCCTATGCAAGTTTCAGCGCTTCCCGCCAAACCCGCATAGAAACGATTCAAAGGTGCCCACCAGGCACTTGCGTGCGGGTGGAAAACGAAGTAATAACATTACACAACAGTCCTCGATGGGACCCACAGAACAGATATATATACAACAGCGACTCAATGAGTCAAGAATACAGATATACAGAACAAAGATCCAAATCACCTTGAGAATGATAGAGCGTCCAGCTACGGACAAGATGCAAATGGGGCTAAGAGCCCTGAAGAATAACCAATGGCGTCCATAACCCTGCCCAGGCCAAGCCGGAAGGGTAACCCTGCTAACGACGTCGATCTCAAAACCTGCTTAAAACAAGAGGGGTGCCGACAAAGGGCAAAGGAAAAAGAGGAGCGTCAGTACTGAGGCCAGTACACGGCGAGGCTAGAATTCGGCGGTCCTCGCCTACATAGGTATGGTGGACTGAAGCGGCAGCGGCAGCATGCACTAAATAACCTATAGAGACTCTTTATAACTGTCGGCAATCAGAGAGGGATAAGAAAGACCTATTCGGAACCAACCTGATGCTACCTCCAAACAAACCCATCCTGGTGTTTCCCCCTCGAGACCAAACGAGGAAGTCAACCGAGGAACTCACACAGTTGGCAGTTTTATTTATTCAGTTATCGTTGCAGCAATTACTAGTCAGGTTTAGATAATCATCCTGATAAATTAAGCAGTGGGCACTTTTAATTAACCATTCCGTTGTAGTTGCAACACTTACTAGTCAGATACAATTAGCATGAGATATCCCAAAACCCAGCAGTTGTTGGTACTTTTATTTATCCATTCCGTTGTGGTGAAGCTGATTACTAGTCATATCGGATACAAGTCAATTTATAACAGTAAATTTTAGTTATAGTTGTCTATGATCAAGCACTGTGCTCCAAGTCGTCCATAACCGCGGACACGGCTTTCAGAAAGTTTTACCCTGCAGGGGTGCACAAATAGCAACACACACTCGATCAACCTCGGAAAAACCAAATCAAAACCCAACGAGGCATTCACGACAAAGCAATCACAGGATTCAGAAATATTTCAGGGGGCCACCCCATTAAGCTACCCGCAACGAAGTTAGCTGACTGCGAGATAGACTCAAGGTTTGGGTGGATGGCTGTAAACGACTGGGAACCCGAAAATGTGACTGGGCTTGTCGAACCGCAAAATCGTGTCCCGATCCTAAACAGTACAGGTGCTCCTCGCACAATCGTAATAAAGCAGTAAAGCATGGCATAAGTACAGGATCATAAATAAAACCTCAAACTAGTTTGTGGCCCCAATAAATAAGAGTGAATCAAGCTCTGGCTCAGGGGGGGGGGGGTCCCATAATCCTCCCGGATGTGGATAGCGCGAATATTCAAGGAACAGGTATCAAGTACTCGGGGTCCTACGGGACACAAGTGGACGGTTAACAACCAAATAACATCTATTGCCCACATGTGCCTCTGCTTACTTACTTCAATTTTAGTTGTTAAACAATAATTAAAGTGAACAATAATTAAAACCACGATCATCTCCAACATTGAACATGCGGCAACACTCCAACAACTGTGGTACTTGGCGACACGCAACGGCACTTGAGCAAGCGACTACGACGCGCGAGTCCAACTATCTACCAATCAACAGGTAATAGGATGTGTCCAAGGTAATATAAGGCTGCAAGGGATATCACGGGTACGAAAACTAGAGCAACGCAACACAGATAGCAATAGATCAACAGGAGGGAAATAAATACTATAAAAGTAAGATAGGTAGAAAGGGGGAGATGCTCGCCTGAAAACATTGCCGAAGCTTCAACCGAAGATCGGGGCGAAGCTCACATCAACTCAACGGCCTTATCCGCGAAGAAGCAAAACACTAGAATAAACACCGGATGCACTATTTAATACTAAGGCAAAAGATCGGGCATGATGCGTGTAGGATGTATGACATGGCAAAGATGCGATGCAATTAGGCAAGATTAAGCGGAACCGGGGTCCCGACAATTGATTAAACGGTTCAAGTTGTTTAGCTACCCCACAATTTAAATGTTGCATTATCAAGTCAAAAGATAGCGCCGGTTCGCTACACCAATTTAAATGGGACCAATATACGTCTAGATTTGCCCGCATATGGGCCCTATATTTAATTATGAGATGAATCGGCAAAAGGCCCCCAAACCACCAGATATGCATGCGAGAAGAACAATTTAATATGCAACAATTTATATAGATGGCATTTATAAAAATAGAGGGTCGGATCAGGGTCACACACTAGGGTTCGACGATCTTGGGTTCCGGGGTTCGGGGTTCGGTCTCAGGGTTCAGGGTTCGACGGGATCGGTCTCGGTGGGATCGTTCTAGGTCAACAGAGTAGATCTTGTCGCATCCAGGAAGCAGGACTTGGTTTGGTGTCGGGCACATCGGGTCCGTCCTGGTCGGTGTCGATCTTGGCGTTCTTCAGGTTCGGGTCTCGGCGTCCGAGGGGAGTACTTGGCGTTCCGGATCGGTCTTCGGTTCGGGGCCTCAGGGTCTTGGGGTTCGCGTCCGTGTGGCGATCTTGTCGTTCCGTAAAGGCGATCTTGTCGATGGTTCGTTGGGTGCCACCATGTTCGTTCTTCCGTGGTACCGGCCAACAAGAGGATCTTGTGGTGTCTGGTAGCCTCACGAGTGCGCACCCTCCATGTGGATCTTGTCGGGGTCGGTCAAAGGGAAACTTGTTTTGCTTCAAGCCTGGTCATACACACGTAACCACAGAGCGCGCGTGAAGGCAGGCACGGTGACTCGGTGCTGGCGGCGGCGAACTTGGCGTCCTTGCAACGTGCGGCGATGCGGGCCGAGGCAGCGGGGGCGCTGGCGAGGAGACGACAGAGAGCTCGGGGCACGAGGTCGGCCGGCAAGGTACTGTGGCGGTGGTGCTCATGGGGTCATGGCGGCCAGAGGAGGGCGAGGGGAGGGTCGGTGACGACGCGGCCGGGAGACGACGGCCGCAGGAGCTGCAGCGGCGGTGCAGGGCGGAGCCGGAAGAGGAGGAGCGGTGGAGCGCGCTGGAGAGGTCGTCGGAGGCGGCCGGAGGACGACGCGCAGGAGGCGGAGAGGGTGGCGCCGGGAGCTCGACCGACGGACGCGCGGCAGACGGGGAGGACCTGCAGGCAGCCGGCAGGGGAGGAGAGGGCGGACGGCGTGGGGCGGAGGGGAGCTCGGTGGCGGCGAGGGGCTCTGGCCGGGGAAGCCGGCGGTGGGCCCGAGAGGAGACGGCGGGGAGGGGGCCGTGGAGGGAGACGGGAGGAGGAGAGGAGGACCCCCGGGGAAACGGCGCGGCTTGAGGGGGAGATGGGGGAGCGAGCGAGGGAGGGCGGAGGAGCCCGCTGGCGGCGGCGGCTCGCCGGAGGAGGAGAAGGGGCGGGGTCGGGCAGAGGGGAGGCTCGAGCGGGTTGGGCAGAAAGGAGGAAGGAGGGAGCGGGGGTTGGTGGGAGCTGGGTGGGGCCCAGGCGGCCAGGGAGAGAGTGGGGCTTGGTCCAGGGGGTGGGTTCGGTGGGACCCGTGGGCAGGGAGGTGGGTTGCTGTGTGCGGCAGGTGTGTGTGGTGTGTGTGGGTGGGGCCGGTGTGGGGGGGTGAGAGAGAGGATTGGTGAGGTGGCTGAGAGGATTGGGTGGGGTGAGGTGGAGGGGGTTTGGGTAGATTAGGTTGGGTAGTTTTAGGATTCTGGTGGACCGGTTTTTATTCTAGGGGTGGTCGACTGGGTCGGATCGGCCCGTTCGACTGCCCCCTAAAAAATAATATAGGTTTTTATTTAATTTAAAAATAACTGTTGTAATTAGTTTTAGACAAACAAAATATCCGGAAACATCCGGGGGTTTAATTTGGAATAGAAGGAGGGCTAGCTTTAGAAAACAATAGTCTTTCGCAACATAGTTTCAAGTAAAAATAATATGCATGATGATGTCATGATGATGCAATGCACAAAATCAACGCGATTTTCTAGTAGTGGTTTTTGCGGGATGCCACAATTCGACACCACTAACAATGGATCTCGCCCTCGAGATCCGCCTAATGGTACCGGAAAGAAGGTCGGTGATCTGCATCTTCTCGCTTCGTGTAGATCCTCGCGACACCACTAACAAGGGTTCGTTGTCCGTGATCGTCGAGAGAACACTCCGGGAACAAAAGGTCGAAGGAAGAGGTATCAACAAATAAAGCCACCTCTAGCTTCCGTGGATGGAGTAAAATTGCTGGATCCACTGATTCGATGTACAAGAGCGAATGATAAGAGTAGTCGGATGGTGATCAGTCCATCGCGCACCCAAACCATTACTCTGCACATGAATAAGCGGATTATGCAACCAACTCTCGGAATTAGACTGAAGATCTCGATAAGCGGGGCTTGGTCCAGGGGGTGGGTTCGGTGGGACCCGCGGGCAGGGAGGTGGGTCGCTGTGTGCGGCAGGTGTGTGTGGTGTGTGTGGGTGGGGCCGGTGTGGGGGGTGAGAGAGAGGATTGGTGAGGTGGCCGAGAGGATTGGGTGGGGTGAGGTGGAGGGGGTTTGGGTAGATTAGGTTGGGTAGTTTTAGGATTCTGGTGGACCGGTTTTTATTCTGGGGGTGGTCGACTGGGTCGGATCGGCCCATTCGACTGCCCCCTAACAAATAATATAGGTTTTTATTTAATTTAAAAATAACTGTTGTAATTAGTTTTAGACAAACAAAATATCCGGAAACATCCGGGGTTTAATTTGGAATAGAAGGAGGGCTAGCTTTAGAAAACAATAGTCTTTCGCAACATAGTTTCAAGTAAAAATAATATGCATGATGATGTCATGATGATGCAATGCACAAAATCAACGCGATTTTCTAGTAGTGGTTTTTGCGGGATGTCACAATTCGACACCACTAACAATGGATCTCGCCCTCGAGATCCGCCTAATGGTACCGGAAAGAAAGTCGGTGATCTGCATCTTCTCGCTTCGTGTAGATCCTCGCGACACCACTAACAAGGGTTCGTTGTCCGTGATCGTCGAGAGAACACTCCGGGAACAAAAGGTCGAAGGAAGAGGTATCAACAAATAAAGCCACCTCTAGCTTCCGTGGACGGAGTAAAATTGCTGGATCCACTGATTCGATGTACAAGAGCGAATGATAAGAGTAGTCGGATGGTGATCAGTCCATCGCGCACCCAAACCATTACTCTGCCCACGAATAGGCGGATTATGCAACCAACTCTCGGAATTAGACTGAAGATCTCGATAAGCGAGGTTCTGAAACAAAGGAGTGATGCAGACTCTACATCGGATCTAGCGTAGATGATGTCGTCGTGTCGGAAAACACCGGAAGACACGAGAAGGATCAAAGAGAAGTCCACCAGACGAAGGATTCCTCGGAGAGCATGAAGACCAGATGTAGCAACACCGTTACCAAAAGAGGAAGCGAAACCCTGAAGGTACGATGGAGCCCAACCACGAGAAATCCTGGAATCGAAGAGAGAGAAGAGAGCGGATTCAAAACACGCAGAGGTAAGAGGAGAATAGCAGAGGGGTAAGGAGTAAAAGCAGACCTAACCAGATCTATCCAACCGATTTTGCAAAAATAGTTTTAACACTCTACTTCGGCCGTTAGCTAGGTTATCCTACAGGCTGGACTTGTGGGGTATCGCAACTGCTGAGCTCTGATACCACTCTGTAACACCCTCAGAATCGACCCTATGCAAGTTTTAGCGAACCCCGCCAAACCCGCATAGAAACGATTCAAAGGTGCCCACCAGGCACTTTCGTGCGGGTGGAAAACGAAATAATAACATTACACAACAGTCCTCGATGGGACCTAGAGAACAGATATATATACAACACGACTCCATGAGTCAAGAATACAGATATACAGAACAAAGATACAAATCACCTTGAAAACAATAGAGCGTCCAGCTACGGACAAGATGCAAATTGAGCTAAGAGCCCTGAAGAATAACCAATGGCATCCATAACCCTGCCCAGGCCAAGCCGGAAGGGTAACCCTGCTAACGACGTTGATCTCAAAACCTGCTTTAAACAAAAGGGGTGCCGACAAAGGGCAAAGGAAAAAAAGGAGCGTCAGTACTGAGGCCAGTACACGGCGAGGCTAGAATTCGGCGGTCCTCGCCTACATAGGTATGGTGGACTGAAGCGGCAGCGGCAGCATGCACTAAACAACCTATAGAGACTCGATACACTGTCGGCTATCAGAGAGGGATAGGAAAGACCTATTCGGAACCAACCTGATGCTACCATCAAACAAACCCATCCTGGTGTTTCCCCCTCGCGACCAAACGAGGAAGTCAACCGAGGAACTCACACAGTTGGCAGTTTTATTTATTCAGTTATCGTTGCAGCAATTACTAGTCAAGTATAGATAATCATCCTGATAAAATAAGAAGTGGGCACTTTTAGTTAGCCATTCCGTTGTAGTTGCAACACTTACTAATCAGATACAATTAGCATGAGATATCCCAAAACCCAGCAGTTGTTGGTACTTTTATTTAGCCATTCCGTTATAGTTGCGATACTTACTAGTCAGATACAATGGTCGCAAGCGACAACTCAAGCAAGCAATTGTTGGCAGTTTTATTTAGCCATTCCATTATAGTGAAATTGATTACTAGTCATTATAAGGTCAAATTTATAGCACTACTTTAGTTATAGTTGTGTATGATCGAGATACTGGGCTCCAAGTCGTCCATAACCGCGGACACGGCTTTCAGAAAGTTTTACCCTGCAGGGGTGCACAAATAGCAACACACACTCGATCAACCTCGGAAAAACCAAATCAAAACCCAACGAGGCATTCACGACAAAGCAATCACAGGATTCAGAAATATTTCAGGGGGCCACCCCATTGAGTAGACCCGCAACGAAGTTAGCTGACTCCGAGACGGACTCAAGGTTTGCGACAATGGCTGTAAACGACTGGGAACCCAAAACTGGGATTGTCGATACCGCGAAAACACTCCGCTTACCTAAACAGTACAGTGTGCTCCTCGCACAATCGTAAATAAAGCAATAAAGCATGGCATAAGTACAGGATCGTAAATAAAACCTCAAACTAGTTTGTGGCCCCAAGAAATAAGAGTGAATCAAGATCTGGCTCAGGGGGTCCCATAATCCTCCCGGATGTGGATAGCGCGAATAATCAAGGAACAGGAATCAAGTACTCGGGGTCCTACGGGACACAAGTGAGCAGGAAAAACCAAATAGCAGATATTGCTCACCGGTGCCACTTTCATCAGTTATCCCATTACTACTCAGGTTAAGTTGTTTAGGTACCTCGTTATCCATCAGACTCTCACATACCCTACACATGCTGTTCTACGACTCGCATGGCTCAAACAACTCCTGTAGTAATGGCTCATGGGATGGAGGAACAAGCTTCGGTGGGGTTTAAAAATAAAGGCTATGCAATACTTGGGATTCAGTTTAATGCAATCGCGACTCAATGATGCAAGGATAAGATAGAGGCAATAGGTACTGTATGTATGCAAGCATGTGGTAGTGCTTGCCTGTCAGCTCAGTTGAAGCGAGAGACGGATCTGGGTAGTGCTCCTGGTTTTCTTGATATATCCCCTGCTCAACGTCTATTCGAAGAAGAACCAAACAAACAAGGGCCAACATAAATATAGTGCACAAGCATAGGAATAAAATGCGTCAAGCAAACGATCATGCCATGATGAATGATGCACAAGTTGCATGGCAATAAGGTAGCATGGCATGGGTGAGGTGTAGAATACAAGAAATAAACATTTCATTGAGTTTTGGCCACATTTTATCCTCATATTAGTTGCTGTTTACATTATATTTGTATGATGCATGCTGCAATTCAGAACATGGAATGCATAAACAGAAAGGTCTCGTCGAGCTGATCATTTTAGACATATCATTTGTTTAATTTGGAGTTATAGAACTAAAGTTATTAATAAATCAAGGTAGAGGGTCATTTTGATGTAATTTAGATCAACTTGCAATTTTAAGTGTTCAAAATATATTTTGGATAGAATATTTGAATTCCTCACATTTTTCTGATTCAAAAACATATATTATTTGTATTATTTGGAATTATGAATTTAAATTTATTTTATAGCCAAAATTATTAAATGGGATCAAAGTCAAAGGTTTGACTAGATAGAGTCAGATCTGGTCAAATTCGAAAACATGGTTGAATTCATATTTGGAAAACATTTACTTTTCATTTTGAAAGTTTTTACAAATTCGAATTATTTCAAAATATATGATTTTAGTTAGGTTTTTAGTTCTATAACACCCTCAAAATCGACCCTATGCAAGTTTTAGCGAACCCCGCCAAACCCGCATAGAAACGATTCAAAGGTGCCCACCAGGCACTTTCGTACGGGTGGAAAACGAAGTAATAACATTACACAACAGTCCTCGATGGGACCCACATAACAGATATATATACAACACGACTCCATGAGTCAAGAATACAGATATACAGAACAAAGATCCAAATCACCTTGAAAACAATAGAGCGTCCAGCTACGGACAAGATGCAAATTGAGCTAAGAGCCCTGAAGAATAACCAATGGCGTCCATAACCCTACCCAGGCCAAGCCGGAAGGGTAACCCTGCTAACGACGTCGATCTCAAAACCTGCTTTAAACAAAAGGGGTGCCGACAAAGGGCAAAGGAAAAAGAGGAGCGTCAGTACTGAGGCCAGTACACAGCGAGGCTAGAATTCGGCGGTCCTCGCCTACATAGGTATGGTGGACTGAAGCAGCAGCGGCAACATGCACTAAACAACCTATAGAGACTCGATACACTGTCGGCTATCAGAGAGGGATAGGAAAGACCTATTCGGAACCAACCTGATGCTACCATCAAACAAACCCATCCTGGTGTTTCCCCCTCGCGACCAAACGAGGAAGTCAACCGAGGAACTCACACAGTTGGCAGTTTTATTTATTCAGTTATCGTTGCAGCAATTACTAGTCAAGTATAGATAATCATCCTGATAAAATAAGAAGTGGGCACTTTTAGTTAGCCATTCCGTTGTAGTTGCAACACTTACTAATCAGATACAATTAGCATGAGATATCCCAAAACCCAGCAGTTGTTGGTACTTTTATTTAGCCATTCCGTTATAGTTGCGATACTTACTAGTCAGATACAATGGTCGCAAGCGACAACTCAAGCAAGCAATTGTTGGCAGTTTTATTTAGCCATTCCATTATAGTGAAGCTGATTACTAGTCATTATAAAGTCAAATTTATAGCACTACTTTAGTTATAGTTGTCTATGATCGAGATACTGTGCTCCAAGTCGTCCATAACCGCGGACACGGCTTTCAGAAAGTTTTACCCTGCAGGGGTGCACAAATAGCAACACACACTCGATCAACCTCGGAAAAACCAAATCAAAACCGAACGAGGCCTTCACGACAAAGCAATCACCAGATTCAGAAATATTTCCGGGGGCCACCCCGTTGAGTACAACCGCAACGAAGCTAGCTGACTCCGAGACGGACTCAAGGTTTGTGGGGCCGGCTGTAAGCGACTGGGAACCCAAAACTGGGCTTGTCGATACCGCGTAAACGGGTCACGATCCTAAACAGTACAGTGTGCTCCTCGCACAATCGTAAATAAAGCAGTAAAGCATGGCATAAGTACAGGATCGTAAATAAAACCTCAAACTAGTTTGTGGCCCCAAGAAATAAGAATGAATCAAGCTCTGGCTCAAGGGGGGTCCCATAATCCTCCCGGATGTGGATAGCGCGAATATTCAAGGAACAGGTATCAAGTACTCGGGGTCCTATGGGACACAAGTGGACGGTTAACAACCAAATAACATCTATTGCCCACCTGTGCCTCTGCTTACTTACTTCAATTTTAGTTGTTTAAACAGTAATTAAAGTGAACGATAATTAAAGCCACGATCATCTCCAACAATGAACTTGTGGCAATACTCCAACAACTGTGGTACTTGACGACACGCAACAGCACTTGAGCGAGCGACTACGACACGCAAGTCCAACTATCTACCAATCAACAGGTAATAGGATGTGTCCAAGGCAATATATGGCTGCAAGGGATATCACGGGTACGGAAACTAGAGCATCGCAACACAGATAGCAATAGATCAACAGGAGGGAAATAAATACTATAAAAGTAAGATAGGTAGAAAGGGGAAGATGCTCGCCTGAAAACATTGCCGAAGGTTTATCCGAAGAACGGGGCGAAGCTCACATCAACTCAACGACCTTATCCGCGAAGAAGCAAAACACTAGAATAAACACCGGATGCACTATTTAATACTACGGCAAAAGATCGGGCATGATGCAGGTATGATGTATGGCATGGCAAGGTGCAATGCAATTAGACAATATTAAGCGGAACCGGGGGTCTCGACAATTAATTAGGTGACTTATGTTGTTTAGAAACCCCGCAATTTAAATGTTGTCTTAACCGGGCAAAATATGACAATGGTTCGATGCACAAATTTAAATGAGGCCAACATTAGACTAGATTTGCCCGCATATGGGCCCCATATTAATTATGAGGTGAATCGGCAAAAGGACCCCAAACCACACAATTATGCATGCGAGTATGACAATTTAATGTGCATCAATTTGTTATTACATTTATAAAATAAGGCTCGAGAAAAGGGGTCACACATTAAATTGTCATACTCGCATGCATAATTGTGTGGTTTGGGGGCCTTTTGCCGATTCACCTCATAATTAATATGGGGCCCATATGCGGGCAAATCTAGTCTAATGTTGGCCTCATTTAAATTTGTGCATCGAACCATTGTCATATTTTGCCCGGTTAAGACAACATTTAAATTGCGGGGTTTCTAAACAACATAAGTCACCTAATTAATTGTCGAGACCCCCGGTTCCGCTTAATATTGTCTAATTGCATTGCACCTTGCCATGCCATACATCATACCTGCATCATGCCCGATCTTTTTCCGTAGTATTAAATAGTGCATCCGGTGTTTATTCTAGTGTTTTGCTTCTTCGCGGATAAGGCCGTTGAGTTGATGTGAGCTTCGCCCCGTTCTTCGGATAAATCTTCGGCAATGTTTTCAGGCGAGCATCTCCCCCTTTCTACCTATCTTACTTTTATAGTATTTATTTCCCTCCTGTTGATCTATTGCTATCTGTGTTGCGTTGCTCTAGTTTTCGTACCCGTGATATCCCTTGCAACCTTATATTACCTTGGACACATCCTATTACCTGTTGATTGGTAGATAGTTGGACTCGCGCGTCGTAGTCGCTTGCTCAAGTGCTGTTGCGTGTCGCCAAGTACCACAGTTGTTGGAGTGTTGCCGCATGTTCAATGTTGGAGATGATCGTGGCTTTAATTATTGTTCACTTTAATTACTGTTTAACAACTAAAATTGAAGTAAGTAAGCAGAGGCACAGGTGGGAAATAGATGTTATTTGGTTGTTAACCGTCCACTTGTGTCCCGTAGGACCCCGAGTACTTGATACCTGTTCCTTGAATATTCGCGCTATCCACATCCGGGAGGATTATGGGACCCCCCTGAGCCAGAGCTTGATTCACTCTTATTTCTTGGGGCCACAAACTAGTTTGAGGTTTTATTTACGATCCTGTACTTATGCCATGCTTTACTGCTTTATTTACGATTGTGCGAGGAGCACACTGTACTGTTTAGGTAAGCGGAGTGTTTTCGCGGTATCGACAATCCCAGTTTTGGGTTCCCAGTCGTTTACAGCCATTGTCGCAAACCTTGAGTCCGTCTCGGAGTCAGCTAGCTTCGTTGCGGGTCTACTCAATGGGGTGCCCCCTGAAATATTTCTGAATCCTGTGATTGCTTTGCCGTGAAGGCCTCGTTGGGTTTTGATTTGGTTTTTCCGAGGTTGATCGAGTGTGTGTTGCTATTTGTGCACCCCTGCAGGGTAAAACTTTCTGAAAGCCGTGTCCTCGGTTATGGACGACTTGGAGCACAGTATCTCGATCATAGACAACTATAACTAAAGTAGTGCTATAAATTTGACCTTATAATGACTAGTAATCAGCTTCACTATAATGGAATGGCTAAATAAAACTGCCAACAATTGCTTGCTTGAGTTGTCGCTTGCGACCATTGTATCTGACTAGTAAGTATCGCAACTATAACGGAATGGCTAAATAAAAGTACCAACAACTGCTGGGTTTTGGGATATCTCATGCTAATTGTATCTGATTAGTAAGTGTTGCAACTACAACGGAATGGCTAACTAAAAGTGCCCACTGCTTATTTTATCAGGATGATTATCTATACTTGACTAGTAATTGCTGCAACGCTAACTGGATAAATAAAACTGCCAACTGTGTGAGTTCCTCGGTTGACTTCCTCGTTTGGTCGCGAGGGAGAAACACCAGGATGGGTTTGTTTGATGGTAGCATCAGGTTGGTTCCGAATAGGTCTTTCCTATCCCTCTCTGATAGCCGACGGTGTATCGAGTCTCTATAGGTTGTTTAGTGCATGCTGCCGTTGCCGCTTCAGTCCACCATACCTATGTAGGCGAGGACCGCCGAATTCTAGCCTCGCCGTGTACTGGCCTCAGTACTGACGCTCCTCTTTTTCCTTTGCCCTTTGTCGGCACCCCTTTTGTTTAAAGCAGGTTTTGAGATCGACGTCGTTAGCAGGGTTACCCTTCCGGCTTGGCCTGGGCAGGGTTATGGACGCCATTGGTTATTCTTCAGTGCTCTTAGCTCAATTTGCATCTTGTCCGTAGCTGGACGCTCTATTGTTTTCAAGGTGATTTGGATCTTTGTTCTGTATATCTGTATTCTTGACTCATGGAGTCGTGTTGTATATATATCTGTTCTGTGGGTCCCATCGAGAACTGTTGTGTAATGTTATTACTTCGTTTTCCACCCGCACGAAAGTGCCTGGTGGGCACATTTGAATCGTTTCTATGCGGGTTTGGCGGGGTTCGCTAAAACTTGCATAGGGTCGATTCTGAGGGTGTTACAGTTATTCCTCGGTATAGTTCCAGCAAATCAGCGGGAAGAGCTGTAATCTTATTTGATGACCCCTTTGTACCAAGTCCCAAGGCCTTGCAAAAATTCTTCAGTGTCATAGAATGAGCCCTGCCATAAATTCTGAAAGACACAGAAGAATTGAACAAACTATTGGTGAAGGAGAAACTCTTCACAAATGTTTTAGTAAGTGAAGCATATTGTGCACTCTCATCCTGCATGAAACTTGTTAGACCAGCTCTCTCAATCAAAGCCATGAAATCAATAAGAATCCCAGCAGCTCGCAAGAAAGTTTGATAAGGAAAGGTGGAGGGGTGCGCATCCCCTTCACCCCCCTCGTCACCAAACCACGGAGTGATGAGATCCTCATTGTATGAGGGTCTAGAACTGGTAGATGACCTTGGGATCCTTGCCCTTCTAGGTGCATGACTCTCAAATATGTCACCAAAGGTGTGGTGGTCCATAACTTCCCTTTGCTGAAATTTAAAACAACCATCAAACCAAGTGATTTCTAAGTTGATAAATGATGAGGAACTACTATAGGAACTTGCTAGAGGACTACACATGCATCAAAACAAAGTTTCTAATCATAGAACAAGCATGCAAGCTCAAACAACCTGTCACCTACAGTAGCAAAATACTCAAGATACAATCTACCAATCACAAATCCAATTAGACAAGTGGAGGAGGCACACACCAAGGAGCAATCCCTCCAAAAATCATCACTTGAGATGGCTGAAGAAGGAGATCGAAAATCGCGAGCAAGACTCGAGCTTGAGCAAGTTTTCCAGTGTTTTTCGGGAGAGAGAAAGAAGGTGGCTTTAAGGAGGCAGCCTGGAGGGGCCCAGGTGGGCCAGACCCCCCCTAGGCATCACCACTAGGTAGGTCGCGCCTACCATGGGTGTGGGGCCTAGGGGTGGCCCCTGGGTCATCTCAGGTGCCACTCTGCCCCTTTTTTCGAGGAAAAATTTATTTTGAATTTTCTGGGATTTTTCGAGAAACTTTATTTTTGGCCAATTTTCAGGGTATGAAAATTGATTTTCTCGTAGAAACAATTTTTCAGAATAAGCAAAAGCAAACCAAAAGGCAAACTACAGGAGCTCTAAGAAACTCAAACAAGCAAACAACTAGCAAAACTAAAGCTAAAGCAAAGACTAGGAAAGAGAAAGGAAAAACAAAGCAAAGAATAACCACAGTAGAAACATTATTTTGTTCATTAAAATCCTTTTGTTAACAAGGTTGATCAAGTCTTGTTACTAAAACAATCTTATATGAAAAAAACTTTGCATTCCACAAGGTGATTATGTTACCTCATACTTGATAGAAATGGTCCCAATCATAATAGTTTCAATAGTTTCTTGTGGAATGGGACAATATATTTCTCCAACCTTGATGCCTTCAATATTTTCAATAGAATTTCAGGCAATAGCTTCTAACAACCTTCATGGGAAAATAGACAGTGTGCTCTTTGTCATTAATATTGAATGTTACTTTTCCTTGATTGCAATTGATGACAACACTTGTAGTATTAAGAAAAGGTCTCCCAAGAATAATAGCATATTATCATCTTCAGGCATTTCAAGCACAACAAAATCAGTTAAAACCATGCAATCTTATGAGCAACTTGAACAGGAACATCCTCACATATACCAACAGGAATAGTAGTTGACTTATCAGCCATTTGCAAAGATATATCAGTTGGTATCAACTTTTCTAGCTAGAGCCTCTTGTAGAGAGAAAAAGGCATAACACTAACTCTAGCTCCCAAATCACATAAAGCAGTTCTAACATAATTATTCTCAATGGAGCAAGGAATAGTTGGTATACCTGGATCACCAAGTTTCTTTGGAACCTTACCATTGAAGGAGTAATTAGCAAGCAGAGTAAAAATCTCCTCATTAGGAATCTTCCGTTTATTAGAAACAATATCCTTCATATACTTTGAATAAGGAGGCAATTTAATAGCATCAGTCAAAGTAATTTGCAAGAATAGTTTTTTTTAGGGTATTAACAGTAGGAAAGGTTCCTACTGCCTCATTTTCATTAATGAAAGATCAGAGTCTGTAATGTTACATATTTACAGAAAACAAAGGGGATAAAAGATCTCCCAAAAGACAGGTTAAAAAAGCCTAAGACCTCACAAGATTTACAAACTATGGATAATGCTCTTGATGAGTGGGTGTAAATCCTCCTTTGTCCTATGAATCAATAGTGACAGATCAGCAACCAATCTAGACTTCCAAGCCTGAACTGAGGGTTGTATGTTATTAAACCAGAGGTTGTTTCTCTCCTTCCAGATGTTCCAGGATCCAAGCAGAGTAATTTCCATAAATTGCTTTTTATTCCAGCTTTTTTCCCCTTGTTCAATGATCTGAAGTCTAGAGTTAGACATAGACCAAGAGATGTTAATTGAATCCCAGCAAGCTTGACTGAAGGGGCAGTGAAAGAGCAAGTGTTCATTTGTTTCTTCAGTATTATGACTACACATTAAATAGTCATATCCAGTCCCAAGTGCATAATGCCTTCTTCTGAGCATGTTTCTTGTATTCAGTCTGTCAGACAGAACCATCCATCCAAAGAACTTCACTTTTGCAGTGCACTTTGATTTCCACAGCCATTTGAAGGATATGTGTGGGTTCAGGTTTCTAAAATTATACTGATAATATTTGCTGGATGTGAAATCTTTGGCCCCCCAAACATAACTCCAAGTGTCATGTAAATTCTCTCTGAGTTGTATCTCTCTGCAATTATTTTGAATTGTTCTTAATTCAGCTAAAGCTTTAGGTGATAAAGGAAGATAGAAGAGATGTGTCAAACTATCTGTTGCTAGAAACTCTTGGGTAGAGATATCTTCATTCCTTACATAAGAGTAGATAACTGGGTGACTCTCTCCTAAAATAGTGTCAGACCACTGATCCTTCCAAAACAGTGTATTGGCCCCATTACCAATTGTACTCTTGGCTATCTCTCTGAATAAATGTGATAGTCTAGAGACATCTCTCCATTAGAAAGAGCCACAAGGCCCAGAAGCATGAGGAATAGTATTAATGTAGTAAGCATTCCAAACTAGGGATACCCAGGGAGTGTCATCCTTATTATAAAACTTATGAAGGAACTTAAGCAGCAGGCCTTCATTTTGAATTTTAAGGTTGAGAATGCCAACACCTCCTTTATTTTTTGGCCTGCAAATCATGTCCCAAGCAGCAAGAGAGTTGCATTTTTAAACTTCTTCAGTTTTTATTCCACAAACAATGTCTCTGAATTTTCTCTATGTGCCCCACAATCTTATCTGGCAATTTGATTGCACACATTGTGAAAGTTGCAACTAAAGCCAGTAAGGAATTAATCACAGTCACTCTCCCACTATAAGACATCATCATGAATGAAGCAGACACCTTTCTCTCAACTCTGTCAATCAGTGTCATAAGATCATACACTGTGGGCTTAGTGGTGCCAAGAGGGAGCCCCAAATAAGTGAAATGCATTTTACCAATTGAACAGCCCAACATATCTGCAATTTCCTTAGAGATGTTGTCTGCCAGATTTATTGGTATTAGGTGAGACTTGTGAAAATTGATCTGTAGGCCAGTAGAAACAGCATAATTGTGAAGAATCCCTTTCATTATTTGAACTTGATCTTTATCTGCTTGCATTATAATCAAAGTGTCATCTGCATATTGGACAACTAGAAAATCCTGCCCAAAATTAGGGGAGAATGGGGCCTTGAGGATGTTTTCTCTGAATGCATTATTGATTGCAGATTGTAATAAATCAGCAGCTAGAACAAAAATTAGGGGAGACAAAGGATCTCCTTGTCTAACACCTCTTTTGTAGTGAAATTGCCTCCCAGGTACTCCATTAAGCAGAACATCAGACTTTCCAGTGCCAAAAATAATTTCAATCCATTTTAGCCACTTATCATCAAAACCCATCTCTTTCATAATTTTCATCATAGCCAGATGATCAATGGTATCAAAGGCTTTGGCAAAATCCAGCTTAAGTAAAATAATCTCTTTCTTAGAAGCTTCACATTGATAGAGAAATTCAAAGGCCCAAGCAAGGCAATCCTGAATGTTTCTGCCTTTTAAGAAACCATATTGATTTTTATGAATAATTTTCAGTATTACCTTCTGGAGCCTGTTAGCCAAAATTTTGGTGATCAACTTCAGTACACAATTTAGCAGAGCAATTGGCCTGAAATCATTGACAGATTCAGGTGAACCCATCTTTGGAATGAGTGTAATATGCCCCATATTTTTACTTTCTAGATTCAGTTCTCCTTCATAAAATTGAAAGAATAAGGAGTAGATGTCTTCCTTGATGATGTGCCAACAACTTTTTAGGAAGAGACCATTAAAACCATCTGGACCTGGGGCTTTATCATTTGGCATTTCCTTCACCACTTTGTCAATTTCCTCCCTGGTGAATGGTATGGATAAAGCTTCAAGGCCCTCAGTTGGAGTAATCAGATGTCGAAGGTCAAAAAGCATCTCAGGCTGAGTAGAAGTACCGAATCTTTCCTTGTAGACTTGAAAAATAGCTTTCTCTTTGTCAGCAAGCTCAGTGACAAAAGAACCATCTGATAGTTTGAGGGAGGCAATATTGTTCTTTCTATATCTTTAAGTAGCAAAATTATGAAAGAATTTTGTGTTCTCATCTCCAAACTTTGTCCATCTAACTGTGCATCATTTCTTCCAATAAGCATTTTGGTACTGTAACAACCTTGCTAAATGAGCTTTTAGAATTCTCCTAAAATTTGCTTCTTGACAGAACAATGGTCTTCTATCTTCCAGGTTATCAAGTTCAGAGATAACCCTATTGGTATTTTCAATACAAGTGGACAACTTTGAAATTGATTTGCTCCAAAATTTCAAATCATATCTCAACTTTTTAAGCTTTGCATTAAGATTTGAAGCACTATTGGATTTTTGAGTTGGTTTACTCCAACTCTCTGTTACAACTTCCAAAAAACCAGGATGAGCTACCCAAAAGTTTTCAAATCTAAAAATCCTACTGCCAGGGATCTTAGTCTGTATAGAGACAACACAAGTAGTGTGATCAGAGGTTGGTTTGCCTTGTGTTGAAACAACTGTGTTGGGAAAACTAGTTGTTCAGTGCATGGAAGTAAAAAACCAATCAAGTTGCTCCAAAAGAGGATCTTGTTGCATGTTGCTCTAGGTGTATTTTCTTCTTTTAATTGTAAATTCAGTGAGATGTTGCTCTCTAATGAAATCATTGAAAATAAGCATGTCATTAACATACCCCCAAGCTTATTCCTGTTTGCAGGGGACCTAATAAAATTAAAGTCACCCATTAAGATCCAGTCTTCATCATCAGGAATATTCACCTCAAACATCCATTCAATAAATTTCTCCCTCAGTTCACCATTACAGGGCCATAGATGTTAATTAAAGTCCAAGAATGGTCAGAATGGGTAGAAGTGAAATGAACAGAGAGAGCAAATTGTTCAAAATGCATAACCATTCCAGAAAAAATTGAACTATTCCATATAATAATGAGGCCTCCAGAAGCCCCCACAGAAGGCACAAAAACAAACTCATCAAATCTTGCTGTACAGCAAGCTTTAATAAGCTTCAGATCAAAAGCTTCCTTTTTTGTTTCTTGTAGGCAAATAACTAAACATCCACTTACATTAATAGCATTCATTAAGGCTAACTATTTCTCTCTTGCATTAATCCCCCTGATGTTCCAGCACAAAATAACCCATTGTTTAAACAGTGACATTATTACAACTCAAAAGTAGAGAAACCAAAATAGAAATAGACAGGCACACCACCAAACATGCACTAGGCACTGTCAACATTCTCCTTCTCCTGCCAGGCTTCCATGAGGTTCAAAGTAGTGAGTTCATCCTGAGGAACACCACAGAGAGAAATTCCAATAGCCTGGAGCACTGGGATTGGGGTTACAAGAAGAGTCCTGTCATAAATCATGTCCTCATGGACAGAAGTTATCTGAGTCATATTAGCCTCCTCCGTGACTTCAACAGCTTGCACTTCTGTAATCTTCCTTGGTTTCACTTTTGATTTAGTGTGCTTGGAATCACAAACGATTTTAGGCTTAAAGCCCCTGTATCTAGTAGTCCTTGAGCTTCTTCTGACTTGGTTGGTAGAAATAGGTGTCCCAAAGGAAACAACTTCTGAATCATCAAGCACTGGAATCTTTCTTTTGGTGCCATCTTGAGAAAAGGGTAGCATACCAGAGATCACCAAATTTTGATCAGAATTCATCACCTTCCTCTTCCTTGATTGGAGCAGCAACTCCCATTCATCAACCATTTCAAACTGCATAAACTTTGGCATGAGAACAGAGATAGAGAGGAGCTTAGAATTATCCAGAGCAAAGTTGGGGAAACAAAACTCCTTGAAGGCAGAATGAGCAAAGTTCCTTGCCATCCAAATTTCATACCTATATTCATTAGATTGTCATTAACCAGAGCATAATTAATGGACAATGTGGTGTCAACTTGCATCAAGTCTGATCCAGAAGAATTTCCATCAGAGACATCAGATAAGCAATCATGCCAAGCTTGCATAGGACTGTCCTGAACATTGGTGATTGGGGGTGGCACACCATCCTGAAAAGAAACCCCTTGTGCAACTAAGATTTGCTGAAAATTGATCAGTGGAGGGTTTGGAACTACTGCAACATCATCTTCTAGTGGTGCAACAATATTTTCATCTTGTGCAACATTATTATCAAAAAGTGCAGCAATCACTTGAGCAGGGACAAATTGTCCTTGCTGATGAAACAAGGCAGCATTGTTTTGACCTCCAATGTGCCCACATTGAGCATTTCCACCTCCATGCATCTGGTTCTGTTGATTCCAGTTGTCAAGTTGTTGTTGGTAGAGCTATTCAGCAGATAGACCCTCACCCTGCATGGGATGGGGGTTACCATCATCTGGTTCTGGATCTTCAGGAGGAGGCAGGATTTCAGGCAAATGGGCATTCCAGTCAGCGC
Source organism: Avena atlantica (assembly GCA_910589765.1). Classification (NCBI taxonomy): domain Eukaryota; kingdom Viridiplantae; phylum Streptophyta; class Magnoliopsida; order Poales; family Poaceae; genus Avena; species Avena atlantica. Next base: position 421,553,487 of record OU342736.1, read on the forward strand.
ATCTGAGTAAAATAACAGGAACAATGCAGGAGTGCCTGGCCCCACCAAGCTGATGAATAACCAAACTTTTGGGCACAAACTTAGGATGAACAATCCAAACCTTAACCAACACAGATTTATCATCCCCTCTAGGATTATGCCACATAGATAACAAACCAAAATCCTGAACAGCACTATGAATGTACTTGCTAGTCTGATAATCCAGTGGAAAAGCTAAGAACTGTATCCAAGTTTCCCTGCCAAAAGCAGTAAGACGCATATTTCTGGCTTCATTGTGTTTCACAAAGGTGACAGTGGTAATATCATCAATCTCAAAGGATGTCCCTACTGTAGCATCCGCAATGAGGGTTTCAGTCATAGTAAAAATGCCAAGTCCTAACGGATAATCATCGAAATGACCGACAAAGAGCTGAGACTCATTGAGAATATGCATCACCTGAACCCTATAGTCCTCTCTAAGCTGGATCGGAATAAATCTGTTAGTATCTGCAATTACCTTGCGATCGTGCTGCAGAGGGGCTTCAGCTGGCACCACCATATGCGATCTCACCAAGCGATCCACTGGTCCTGGACCTATAGTCAAGCCATTGGGGAGAAAAGCTAAAGGATTTACCGGGAAGTTAGCCATTGTTGTGGTGGATAGAGAAGCTTCGTCAGCCGGCGGAGAAGGAGATGAAGTGGCAGGAGAAGGGGGGGTGAAACTCCAGGTGAAAAAACTGTCTGCTTCTTAACTACCTTGATATTCCGAACAGGAATATCGGCCTCATTGTTTGTGGTTGATTTCTTTTTTGCCAAACCCTTCGTATCCTCTTTGGGCAGCTCCTGGCCCAGTGGCCCAATAAATGGCAGTTCCGACAACGCCAGCCCAAGATGCAATTACTCGCCAGGTGACCAGATATTAAGCATTTAACACACCAGGGGCTACGCAAATTAGAACATTTCGAGCATTTACGGCCCAGAGCAGGATTACAAACGCAAATTGTTGGGCAAGAATCCACAAGATGATCACGATCTCCACAATTGGAGCAACATCCCAGAATTTCAAAAACTAGAGGTTTGTTAGGGACAAATTTCAAATCCAATGCATGCATCATATCTTGTTCGGAGTAAAGATCATGTCTCATATCTTCGATCTTTTCTAACGTGACAGGAGGCAATTGCATGCAGGAATTACGTAAAAACTTTGAACCAGTAAAAACTTCCTTATGAGCACGTTCATGATCCACCAAAATAGGATCAGAGAAACTTGCAAATAATAGAGGTCTAGCCTGATCAGATCCAAACGAAGATGTCACGGGAGGGCCTTGTTGACGAAAACCAAATTTAGCCAATTCATGTGATGATTCCGAATGATAACCTTGTGCAACACTTTTCTTAAGGAAGTCTAAATTTGGATTAAACCGGACGGTACTAGTGGGAGAGATCCTCACATTATCTTCATAAGGCAGTCCAGAAAAAGAATGATCATGCATGAATCCAGAGATCTGAGGATGAGAACCCCGAAACAAACTAAAGTAACACACAAAATCTGGCCAAACCCTATCTTTCAAACCATAGATGAAATGCCCCACTTTGTTTGAAGCCACAGAAAACCGAAATCTTCGATCACTTAATTGAAAAACATTGAATCTAGCAGCAATTCCACCAATACAACATTGAAGAGCAAGACCCACAGATTCAACATTCAAAGGAAAAGAGGCCGAGGAGAAGGAAACCACCAAGAAGAAATCATTGGCAGTCGAGGAAGGGAGGAAGTGGACCGTAGATCCAAAACGTCGACGCACCTGATTAGCCAAAGCCTGGCCAGGAGAGAAATCCCAGTGGAGTAGGGCTTCCATTGTAGTGGAGAAGGAGAAAAGCCCTAGATTGCCAAGGAATCGCCATTGGTGTGTGGGTGGGTGGGTGGGCGAGTCGCCATCCAAAGGCTCAAAAGAGACTTGGGGAGTATCCACTCACAAAACTTGTTGTAGTGTTCTTCCTCCTTCGACTTGTGTTTCTTACCTGGAAAAGGCATAGGTTTCTACACCCAAGGTTCTCTCTTTACCATGTTTATTAGCAATAAAATCTTCCTTTGTGTACCTAGTGTTCTTAGTGTGTTTCTCAGGTTCTTCCTCAACTTCCTCCTTTTCAGGAGACTCATCAATATTATTACCACTCTCAGTTTCAGCATTAGAGATAGATATACTATTAGGATCTACAGCAGGTTCAAGTGGTTCCTCAACTTTCTTATGTTTCTTTTTCTTCCTCTTACGAGGACTACCACTATCCTCACCTTGTTGGGAATCCTGCTCTATTATTTTAGGGTGTCCTTCAGGATATAAAGGATCTTGAGTAGATGCACCACTCCTAGTTCTAATTCCATAAGCATGTTTATTTCCTGAAGCATTAACTAGCATATCCTTTTGCACTTTAGCAAGTTGATCAAGTTGGGTTTGAACCATTTGAAAGTGTTTACAAAGCATTTTAATATCATTAGAAGTTCTTTTCACAATATCTTTCAACTCATGGATATCTCTAGAGTTTTCCAATAAATGATTCTGAACTTGTTTATTAAAATTACCTTATTTAACAATAAATGTGTCAAGTTTCTCTAAGCATTGATCAGGAGGCTTACCATAAGTAATATCACCTTCATTAAATTGGAGAGAGTGTACCTCAATAGTAGATGAGTGGGAAATTGGCTTACATAATTCTTCTATAGGAGGTAGATTCTTCACATCTTCAGATCTAATACCTTTCTCCTTTAGACACTTTTTAGCTTCCTTCATCACTTCATCATTTAATGCAATAACTCCCCTCTTCTTTGTTGTTGGTGTTGGAACTGGTTCAGAAGCAGCTGGTTCAGGAGTAATAGGCTCAGGTGTATTCAGCTCAGTTGAAGTCCACTCATCATAATTCTTGCTTATCTTGTTCATTAATTCTTCAGCATCTGTAGGAGTCCTTTTCCTGAAAACACAATCATCAAAGCTATCTAGGTAGGTCCTAGAATCATCAGTTAGTACATTATAATAAATACCAAGAAGCTTATTCTGAGGTAATGGACATCCAGTATATGCATGAATCAAGGAACATAATATTTTCCATGACTCAGGCAATTTCTCTTCTTCTCCCTGTTTAAAATTAAAAAGTCTCTGCAAAGCAACATGTCTAGCACTGGGAGGAAAATATTTATGAAAGAAAGAAGCAATCAAGGAATCAGGGCTATCAATGGAACCAGGAGGTAATCTATTAAACCAAGCCCTAGCTTCTCCTTTTAGTGAAAAAGGGAAGATCTTAGCAACAAAGTACTTGCGCATTTTAAAATCATCAGAGAACAAAGGACTCATAGTAGAAAGCTCATTCATATGAGCCACAACACTGTCATTTTCAGTACCACAAAAAGGTTCTTTCTCAACAATATCTAAATAAGATAAATCAAGAGAGAAATCATAATCTTTATCTTTAATATCTATGGGAGAGGTGGCAAACTTAGGATCATAGGACTTCTTAGGCATAATAGTACGTCTAGCAAGGAGACTCTTAATAACACTAGCACCATGTGTGTTTCAGCACTCTTCAACAAATTCATCAGTGAGCTCTCTGTAACCATCATTAATATCAAAACCCTCACTAGCAGGTGAGCTAATAGGTGTAACAGTGTCTTCACTAGGAGTTTTGGTATTTCCTAGACTAGCCATAGTAGCATCTAGAAAAGGACCTAATGAACCACTCACATCAAGCACAGTATAAGTAACATCATGAGTATCGAAAGCAGTTTCAGACTCAGCAGTAGTAGCAGTGTCTGTAGCATGAGTATGTGGTGGTGGTGTAACAAGCTTACTTATAACAGACGGTGAATCAAGAGAAATAGAGGTGTTTAGGACATTACCTCTTCTTGTAGTGGATGGTAAAATAGGAAACTTTCCATCATGAGACTTACCCAGGATGAAAGGAATAGCAGTGAACAATAATAGATCCAAATGAACTTATAAATAAAGCTATGCTCCCCGGAAACGGCGCCAGAAAATAGTCTTGATGATCCACAAGTGTAGGGGACCGCAACAGTTTTCACGGGTAGTATTACCCAATTTATTGATTCGACACAAGGGGAAACAAAGAATACTTGCAAGCCTTAACAACTGAGTTGTCATTTCAGCTGCACCTAGAAATAGTTCTTCTCATAGAAGTTTATCAGTAGAAATAGTTTGTAGTAGCAACAGCAGCAGTAACAACAACAGTGAACAGTAGCAATAGTCATAGTAACGGTAACAGTAGGATTCAAGTGCGGTAGGCATAGGGATGGATGGACGGGCATTGCATGGACGAGTCTAAACATGTAACTTCAAAGAACTAGGGCATTGCAGATAAATAATAACAAGCATCCAAGTACTAAACAATCATAGGCATGTGCTCCAAATATAGTCATACGTGCTCGTAATGAGAACTTGCACAACATCTTCTGTCCAGCCAGCCCGTGGCAGCGGGGCCTCTAGGGAAGTACTGGCAATTAAGTTTCTCCTTTTAATAGAGCACCGGAGCAAAGCATTAGCACTCCATGAACACATGTGATCCTCACGCCACAACCATTCCCTCTGGTTGTCCCAATTTCTGTCACTTCGGGGCCTTTGGATCCGGACAATGATATGTGTACACAACTTGCAGATAAGATCATAAACAATACTATCATAATGATTCAATAATAAGTTCAGATCTGAGATCATGGCACTCGGGCCCTAGTGACAAGCATTAAGCATAACAAGTTGCAACAAAGTCAAATAACACTAATAGAGATACTAGGCACTATGCCCTAACAAATCTTATTCGATTGCATGATAGAACTCATCCAATCCCTACCATCCCCAAGCCTACAGCGGGGGATTACTCACTCATGGATGAGGGAAACATCGGTGGTTGATGGAGATGCGTTGGTGATGATGATGGCGATGATCCTCTCCAAATTCCCCGTCCTGGCAGGGTGCCAGAACGGAGTTTCTGGATCCGAATCTTGGTTTCTGGTGGCGGCGGTGGAGCGGAACTCTTTTCTGGAAAACTATCGAACCCCCTCTGTTTTTAGGTCAGAACGCAACTTATAGGCGCGGAGGGAGGCCGAGGAGCTGCTTGAGGTGGCCAGACCTCCCCCAGGCACAGGGTCAGTGGGCCCACACCTGGGGTGGGTCTGGCCCCCCCAGGCCTACCCTTTGTCTCCTCTTCTGGCTCCGTGGATCTTCTGGTGAAATATATTTTTTGGCATATTTTCCGGAATTTTTCCTAATAGTTCATTTTCTGCACAAAAACAAGACCCCAAGGTAATTCTGCTGAAAACAACGTCAGTCCGTGTTAGTTGTATCCAAATCACACAAGTTTAGAGGAGAAACAATAGAAAAGTGTTCGAGAAAGTAGATACGTTTTGCACGTATCAATGATCTCCCCTCCGGCAGGGTGCCCGGAAGAACTTCAGATCCCCCGATCTAGGGACGATGGTGGCGACGGCTATAGACGGTTTCGTGTATTTCTGATCGGGTACTCAGGGTTTCTGTATCGGGGGCTTCTTATAGGCAAAGGGGGAGACCGAGGCGGCGGCAAGGGCCACCAAACCCTAGCCAGGCGCGAGGTGGGGCCCACCCGCGCCTGGGGTGGGTCTGGCCCCCCTGGCTGGCCCCTCCAGCTCTCCTCTGGACTTCTTGTTCCCCACGGAAAATAATTGACTTTGTCCTTTGTCTCGTCCAATTCTAAGAATATTTCTTTAGTAACTTTTCTGAAACCAAAAACAGCAGAAAACAGGCATGTGACACTGTTGCAACTTGTTAATAGGTTAGTACCAGAAAACATGTAAAAAACACCTCAAAGTGTGGACAAGTAAAGCAAAGTAGATACAAAACAAGCATGGAGCATCAAAAATTATAGATACGTTTCCAACATATCAACATCCCCAAGCTTAACTCCTGCTCGTCCTCGAGTAGGTAAGTGATAAAAAGAATAATTTTTTAGGTGACATGCACCCTCACAATAAAGATTCAACCATTTGCAAGCATTGAAAGCTGGGATCAAAGAACTCTAAACATGTGCATGAAAGATGGAGTTCTAACAAAAGGACATAGTAACTATGCATGCAACATGGCAAGCTACAAACAAAGATCATGAATAACATGCATTGAAAAACGTTTGTTTGTTTCACATACAGAAAACCTAGCATAGTGGCAATCAGCTTGTCCCTCATAGAGTAGCAATTAAATGCATAGGACACCTGCAAAGTTCACAAGGGTGACTAGAAACAAGTAGCACAAGAACAAGTAATAACACAATATGCATCAATTAATAAGCTTTAGAACACTGCACACAAAATGACAACTATGCTCTCTTAATGGTGCCTAAAGGTAGAAGGTGGAAACTCAATAATGGTAGAAGAAAGGCCTTTTTGTAAAGGAAGCAGGGATTACAAGTTTCAAAAATAGCTTCCAAAGATTATGGTACTTGTTAGCTTTCAGCCCTCATTGCCCTTATCATAAGCATGTTGAAGTGGTTAAGGTTAAAGTGGCAAATCTGGAGTATATGCTTGACGAAGTATAAGTCGGCAATATCATGCCCCTTGAATACGAGGGCCACACCTCATGCATACTCAACTTTGGGTCCAGGTAAATTCTTGTCACTGTAAGTATTTGCATATCATTGAGAACCGCCAAGGGTACCCCTTGCACATGGTACAAGAGCTTTCCCATAACCAAAATGACAAGGAAAGCAGACAATGAGCATCTCAGCAATCTTTTTATTTACCATATGCATAGCTTTTTATTGAGGATGCTTCATAGATAGGTCGTTATAGTGATGCTGCAAGTTTCCGCCATGATTAGGCATGGCTTAGGCTAGCGGGCAAGGCGTTTCTCTAACACAGGATACAAACTCCATGGACTTACAAGTCCCCTCTTTATTTCACACCGGTGACATCCATAGACAAAAGAACATGATATCAACTGAGTACAACAAGGTACAAGTGCAATGTTGAAAACGTTCCCCGTGACAGCATGGTTCTGCTAATTCCATCTTATAAGTGCAAGCATATACAACAAAGTTGTCACAATGGTTCAAGTTTATTAGGGGCAAAGAATAAAGTGTGCCATCAAGTTCGTGAGGGCTTTAATCACTAAGTTTTCACATAAAAAATAGTTTTTAATCGGAAGATAGTTGGAAACAAGAATATACTTGGAATGGTGTAACACACCATGCATAGGAGTTTATAGTGGACACTTTGGAATAACTTGGTTTCTTGGGAGTTGGAAGCATGAGTAGAGCTTACTCATACAAGTGGAGGCTAGCAAAATACTGGGAGCAACCAACTAAGAGAGCAATAATGGTCATAATCATGCAGTGCAACAAAGCATACTAATCAAAGAAAAGAGTGGTACTACAAGTCTAGGACTAAATGATCATAGAGGCTAATGGTGATTTGCCATAGTCATAACATGGTGAGAGCATGTACCAAGTCAACCCAAGCAAAACATCAAAGGAGAATACCACAATACTATGCTTTTGCATGCTAAAACAATGCATAATTTCTTCAAGGCACACTAAGTAAGTCCAATTGTTTGGAACAAGACATGCTACAGCAATAATCACTAAGCATAATGTTAAAACAACACCTATCATGTCATGCTAAAGTCTAAGTCACAGTCAATGCAAGCTCCTCTTGCACTTCAAGCAAGAACTTACTACTCCTTTCCAACACCAAACAAACTTATTTGCAAAACAACACAGCTAGAACGGGGGTCCAAACTACTTTATGCAAGCAAACTAAACAACCTAAGCAAAGCAAAACGAAAACTAAGACGCTCCAAGAACAACACAACTATGCATGAAACAATAAATTGAAGTGTCTAGACAGACCTGAGCTTTTTATTGATAAAGAAGGGGATGCCTTGGGCATCCCCAAGCTTTGACGCTTGTACCTCTTGGATATTTCTTGGGGTGACACCATGGTGGCATCCCCAAGCTTGAGCTTTTGTCCATTCTTCATCTCATTGCATCATTCTCTCTCTACACCTGAAATTTTTCCTTCATACAAAACTTCACACAATCTTCATTAGCAACATTAGTATATTCAAAAGATATTAGACCACTTGCAAAGCTTTGGAACAGTCAGGCTTTTCACTAAAAACATAATCTACTGTAGTAACTCCTTCAAAAAGCTCAATTTACCTAAAGAGAACTCAAAAAGGAATCAATAAGAAGCAAATGCAAATAATGGCAGAAATCTGTCAAAACAGACCAGCAGGTAGAAACCGATTTTTTCGAACATCTTTTGTTGCTCAAATCAAAAAGTGTTGAACTAACGATAGTTAAACATACTGGGGGATTTATTCGTAAATTTTGAGCTCAATCCTCACGATTGTTTTTTGTGGAGGACAGAAATCTGTTTCGGGACAACAACTCCCGAAATCTTACTTCCCTCTCATTAGAGGTAATTCTTGGCACAAAAGGCAAACAAAAAGGATAAGGAGAGGTCATTACTGAATTAATAGCTTCCAAGACTCAAGGAAACTCTTGGGTTATCTCCCAACAAGTACTTTTCTTTAACGCCTTTAAGTTAGGCTTGATAGCTTGAGAACATGCTCACATAAGAATTATGAATTGAAGTCTAAGAGAGCATCAAGAAGCAAATTCAAAACACATTTAAGTCTAACCCACTTCCTATGCATAGGAATCTTGTATGCAAATAAATTCATAAAGAACAAAGTGACAGGCATAGGAAGATGAAACAAGAGCAACTTCAAAACTTTCAGGTTTCAGCACATAGAGAGGTGTTTTAGTACCATGAAAACTTCTACAACCATACTTTTCTCTCTCATAATAATTTTCAGTAGCATCATGAATAAACTCAATAATATAGCTATCACATAAATCATGCTTTTCATGATCTACAAACACATAATTTCTATCAAGCTGAAAAACAGTGGGATTAAAACCTTCACAGGTTTTACCCAAAGTAGATATTTCAAAAGAATCCACAGAAACATAACATTCATCCTCCTTTGGTAAGCAAGGGGGGCAATCAAATAATATAAGAGGTAAAGAGTTACTCTCATTAGAAGGTAGGCATGGGTAGATCCATTCTTCCTCCTTTTGTTCATCACTCTCCCCCTCTTTTTCATCTAACGAGCTTCCAGTTTCAACAATTTCTTTTTCCATAGGCTCCTGCAAGGCATTAGTCTCTTCCATTTGAGGAAAACGGCTATTAAAATATTCAAGAATATAGCCATTTTCTTCCTTATAATTATCAAAGCAAAATTCGAGTATCTCATAAACCTCATCTTCATAAGGTGCATCATCAGTATTTTCAAGCAAGTTGGCAAGTTCAAATGCACCCTTGAAGGCAATAAACTCTTCAATCTGTTCTACATCATAAAAGTCATAATTTCCCCTCACATAAGAAGATATGGTAACATTATCATTATACTCACATTGAAAGGGTAGGTGTTTATACCTCCTGCAGCAGCAAGCTTTATCAAAGCAATAAGTAACATTATAAATAGAGCACACATCTCTAGCAATAGTATTCAACTTATCAATTTGTTCCCATAGGTGTTTCTATTTTTGTGACAAACGGTGTTCCTTCTAATAATACTTTTTTTCTTCCATGAACCCACCTTGCCAATAAGAACTAGTTTCAAAGAAACCATCCATTGATAGAAAGCATGGCAAAGCAAGACAATAACAGACCAGCAACTAGAGCAGGAACTATTTTTTTGTGTTTTCGAATAAATAAAGCAAACCAAACTAGACTATTTTTTTGGAGTTTTTGAAAAGAGGCAAACAAAACCAAGCAAAAGAAACTAAGCAAACTAAAAACAAAGTAAAGAGAAAGGAAGTGGAGGACTCCCCTTATGAAGACGTCCTTAGCCTCCCCGACAATGGCGCCAGAAAATCTTGGTTCTTGACGGGGAGGAAGAAGTTTGATGTACCTTTATTCCCCGGCAACAGCGCCAGAAAATCTTGACGACTGTCTACGCATAGCCTGTTGGGAACACCAAGAGCAAGGTGTGAAGCAGCAAGCAGCAAATTTTCCCTTAGTTGAGACCGAGGTTATCGAATCAGAAGGAGGAAGGAAACGTCACACAGGTGTTGCAAGCAACGCGAATACCTGCACAACACAAACTCAAGACTTTGCCCCAACGAACAGTGAGGTTGTCAAGCTCACTGGTTTGTTGTACCAAAGGATTAAACGTATGGTGTGAAAGGTAATGGTTTGCAGCAAGTAAACAGGTAACAGTGAAAGATGTATCAATGGTAAAGATTGGACCAGGGTCCATAGTTCACTAGAGGTGCTCTCCTTAAATAAATAATATGGCATGAAGGGTAAACAAATTACAGCAGGACAATTGACAGGAACTGGACAAGGCATAACAATGCAATTACTAGTTAGAAAGATCCTATGAGGTTGATTGGGCAATACAACAAGATAAATAGACCGCCATCCAACTGCATCTATGACTAGAAGTCCACCTTCAGGTTATCATCCGAACCCCCTCCAGTATTAAGTTGCAAGCAACAAACAACTACTTTAAGCAAAGTGTGTAAGGTAAACAGTCCACATGTTCCATGAACAAGAGACCGTTGTTTTCTCCCTAGTAGCAACAACACATCTACAACCGAAGAGATTATTGTCACTTCCCTTGGAAACTAGAGGCATGAACCCACTATCGAGCATAAATACCCCCTCTTGGAGTCACTAGCAACTCCTTGGCCAAGATAGGTACTAACAACGGAGAGCATGCAAGATCACAAACAACACAGACATGATAGAATCATAAAGGCAAAACCATTAATCAAACCAACATAATAATCTCAATATCCATCGGATCCCCGCAAACACAACATGCATGATTACAAATAGATTAGATCGTGATCATGAACGGATCTCACAATATCTATACATGAAAGCACAAAGGAGGAGATACAACCATCTAGCTAATACATGGACCCATAGTACAAGGTGGAACTACTCACGCATCATACCGGAGAGAAGGCCTCCGTGATGTCTCCCGTCCGGCAGGATGCTGGGAAGAACTTCAGATCCCCCCTCCCGATCTAGGGACGATGGTGGCGGCGGCTACAGACGGTTTCGTGGATTTCTGATCGGGTACTCAGGGTTTCTGCATCGGGGGCTTCTTATAGGCGAAGGGGTAGACCGAGGCGGCGGCCAGGGCCACCAAACTCTAGCCAGGCGTGGGGTAGGGCCCACCTGCGTCTGGGGTGGGTTTGGCCCTCCTGGCTGGCCCCTCCGGCTCTCCTCTGGACTTTTTGTTCCCCACGAAAAGTAATTGACTTTGTCCTTTGTCCCGTCCAATTTCGAGAATATTTTTTTACTAACTTTTCTGAAATCATAAACAACAGAAAACAGACATCTGACACTGTTGCAACTTGTTAATAGGTTAGTATCAGAAAACATGTAAAAGCACCTCATAGTGTGAACAAGTAAAGCAAAGTAGATACAAAACAAGCATGGAGCATCAAAATCACCGCCCTAGGCCGTAGAGGAACATGACAAAACAACATTTTATGCCGGAGGAAAACAGCAAATACACAAGCACCACACATGAAGTGGCCAATTGAAACAACTATTTGTGACCAAAGAGTACATAACAAATACTCGAACAAATATAGGCATGCCACACTCACCACCCACCCAATTTGGGTTTGGTAACTTTCAGAAAGCATGTACAGATTTGCCTTTTACTGCTATAATAAGTGGTTAATTGTTTTTGAGTCTGCTCCCACTGAAAAGTTCCGTGGTATATTCAAGCAAGCAAGCAAGCGCCTGTCCCTGGATCCAAGAACTGAAGTGGCGGACGGTTCCGTCAGCCTTAATTTGTCTGCTACCCGTTGGTATACGGTATCTAGAAAGGCTACAATGTTTTTCCTACCAGAACTGCTTTGCTTGAACCATGTAGCCCACCCTGGGTGCATGAGGCGAGGGATGGAAAAGAGAGCATTGCAGAAGGACGATGTTGAGCGTCCCCCGAACGATGCAATGTTTCCCATCGTCCTAGTCCATTGTCTGACATGTGTTCTGCTTTTCTTCAAAGATCTCAGTTTTGCTGCAAAACATCCCGCTTTTGTTACATATGTCCTCGCTTTTGCTTCCGAAGCAAAAAAACGGTTCGTTTTAGAAATAGAACGTCTCGCCGGAGACCATGCAGCAAAAAGTTTATACTAATGCAGCAAAACTAACTTCGCCAGAGACATCGTCGGAAAAAACTCGCCGGTGACTCTCGCCGAAGACCTTGTAGCAAAAAGTTAACACTATTGTAGCAAAACTACAAGACGGTTGTAGCAACAATTTTTTTCTAATATAGCAAAAAAATGACTTCATCAAATACATGGGCAGAGAATTTAGCCGGGAGAGTTTGCCGGAGAACTTGCAGCAAAAGTCAAGCCGGCCGCCGCTAGCAGCAACCACAGCCTCCCATGGCAGCGACCAAGGCTTCCCATGGAAGCAAGCTCTACTGCCCCGTAAAAGCAAGCTCGGACACTGCTGGAAACAAGTTTGGTCACCGCTGGAAGAAACCACGGCCACCCAAGGAAGCAAGGTCAGATGCCCATGGAAGCGCGTGCTAACTTCCGCAGGCGAGCATCTCCGTGGTCCAAAAAGCTCCCCATGGCCGAGCTCTCTGTGGCCATGGCGGGCGCGGCGGCTACAGGAGACGAAGAATTAAGGTGCCAAGGCGGTGGCCGCGCTGACCTCCGTGGTCGAGCGTCTTTATGGTCAAATGCTATCCATGGCCGAGATCTCCATGGCCATGGCGGACGCGGGCGCACGAAGATTGGATGGGGCGGACGAGGATGCGGTGGCGGCACGCGGCACCGGCACGCGAAGGCAGCAGGCGAGCCACAGGTCGACGGCGAGGCCGAGCCGGCGGCGACAGCAGATGAAAGTGTTCTTGGGAAAACGAACGGAGAAAATTTGAGGAAGAGATAAGGTCTAGGTGGACCAAGCTAGCCAGTTGCCGTATCGTGCGGAGCGAGCAGTGATCCGGATGATGGTCGTCCGGGTGATGTACATTATTTTCCATTGCAAAAAGGGAATATAACACGATGATAGAAGAAAAAAAAGAGAAAATTCAAGTGTAATTGTAATTGACCAATAAGGAAATACTAATGAGTTTTCTAAGTACTCCCCTCCAATCAATCAGCAGGCGCGACACTTATTTTCAGTCGGAGGAAGTAGTAATTTTTCGTTAATAAAATGTTTTGATTAACCAATTTAATTTGCCAAAAACGTTTTATACACTAGCTGAATGTCCGTGCGTTGCTACGGGATAACGAAAAAATTATATGGAAAAATAAAATATTTTTTTTGATTTTGAACAAGACGTTAGCGATATATGGTCTATAGTGATACATAGAAAAATACCAATTCTTTCTCCAACCTCTTTCGTCTTTCGCATTATTTTTATATTTTAGCATACTTACTAACACTCCTTACATAAAACCGCTGCAAGCTAGTTGGTTAGAAAAGTTTATAAGTTAATATAGTTATAATCATCCAAACGATTTCTTTTAAATTCGTCGGAAGCCGCGCCCGTCGGCCATATACCACGGCAGAGGAAAACGTGATGTTGTCTTGCACGAGGATCAACATCACGCCAGGAATTTCCGGTTGCTGGCGCCAGCGCATGGAAGATGTGAGCCCGACGACGCCGCGGGCAACGCCACAGCTGGGACAAGGATGATGCGGATGTTGCGGTGATTCTCGAGGGGTCGAACACCGTGGATATGCTTCTGGCCACCGCCGCCATACCGTGTGGTCGCACCTCCAGGAATCTGCCCACAAAAGAGGTACCCACCAGGGATGACGTGGACGCCAACGCCCCTGCTGCTCTTTCCCGGTCCTGAACCTCGACCGGAAGAGATCAAGCCAGAGTGCATGCACCAAATGTCTCCAATATAATGCCCAGAAAATGTTCTAAAATAAAAAATTACTTATTATTTTTTTCCGCATCATATAACTTCCTCATGCGTATTTTTGCCTCTCAAAATATTTTTGTTAAAATACTATTTTATTTTATAATTATTCCTCTTTCTTAAGTTATTTTGCTTATTTAAAAAACTATTTTCGAAAGACTTTTAGATTTTATTTTTAAGGCGGCCAACCATGCTAAAGGCCGAGTCAGGCGGCCTACTACCCTCATAGCCCAAAATCCATCTAAACCAAATCCTAATTGTACCTTAACCACACGTACATAAAACTCCACCCCGCCGCCACTCACCCATGTCAGCACGCACACACTCACACCACGACCCAGTCCAACCCTGACAGCACACAACACCCACACGCACTCTAAGACACGCACCCCTACCGTACACTCAATGACTCAATGCACCAACACGGTCACGTCCCACTCCACCGAACGTTGTAGGCACCACCACAACGCACGCACGCAACCCGCTCTCGGACCCCTTCAACTTCCTCCCACGACCCCGTGTCACCTCCACCCTTCTCTCGATCGACGCCCGCCGCCCCGTCCTCCACGCTGCAGGCCTCGCCCTCTCTCTCTCTTGTCATTAACCGCCGCCGCCAACGCCGCCTGGTGCTCGCTCACGTCCTTCTCGAGCTCGTCGCCCCTCCTCTCTGGTTCCTCCGATGTTCCCCGCGCCCATGTTCGTCACTGGGCCTCCTCTTCGACCTCTGCGCGGCCGCTGCTTCAACTCCGGCGCTCGCCCGCGACCTCACCATGCGCCGCCATCGCCTACGCCTCCTGGCCCGCTGCTCTCACTACTAGGAAAACGGCTATAGGTAATTCACACATCCGTGGCGCACATGCTAGTGGTGCCCCACGGATAAAATAGGCGTGGTGCACTGCCCACAGGTGCCCTATGGCTAACTGCCGTAAGCGTGGCGCACATGGGGATGGTGCGCCACGGCTATGTGTGGGCCAGGGCACAGGTGGCCACATACCACATACTCGTAGCACACTAGGTCAAGATGCGCTACGGGTGTAAACCTTAGTCGTAGGGAACTCTGCCCTAGTGCGCTACGGGTATGTGTGTTGCAGTAGCTGGGTCAACGTACCCGTAGGTCACTCTGCCCTAGTGCCCTACGGCTAAGTCGCCTGCACCAACTCCACCCACCTCCCCTCCTTGGATCGGCTTTTTAGCCTTGCAAAAAATAATAGAAAATGAAAGACACTTCAAAAAATAAAATACTTTCATATGTAGGTAGATAATGTAGTCTAGTTTCTAGGAAAATTAACAAACAAGAGTTTCGACTTTTTTTGCAAAAAAAGTTATGTCACGGTAAAACGACCGTATCTTTTGCATACAATATTGAAAAAATACGTTTAATATACCAAAATGACGAGAACGAGATTTCGCATCCGCTCGCGACCACCTCTGGTCATTTAGCGATTTTTTAGATTTTCTAAATTTGAAAAGAGTAAAAAGTTATAGTCAAAAGACCGTTTTTCCTTCAGAAAAAAATAGAGCCCCTAGTGCGCCATGACTAAGTTGGGCGGGATTCGAAATTCGAATCACCACCCCGCCCACCTACCCTCTACTTTTCCCTCCCCCTTCTCTCCTTTTCCTTTTCCTTTTCCTACCTTCTCCTTTTCCTTTTCCTCCCTTCTTCTTTTCCTCCTCCTCCTCCTTTTCCTTCTCCTTATCCTCCTCCTCCTTTTCCTCCTCCTCCTTCTCCTCCTCCTCCTTTTCCTTATCCTTCTCCTCCTCCTCCTCCTTCTCCTTGTCCTCCTCCTCCTTGTAACACCCTCAGAATCGGACCTATGCAAGTTTTAGCGAAACCTGCCAAACCCGCATAGAAACGATTCAAAGGTGCCCACCAGGCACTTTCGTGCGGGTGGAAAACGAAGTAATAACATTACACAACAGTCCTCGATGGGACCCACAGAACAGATATATATACAACAGCGACTCCATGAGTCAAGAATACAGATATAATATACCAAAGATCCAAATCACCTTGAAAACGAGTCAGCGCCCGACTACGGACAAGATACAAATGGGGCTAAGAGCCCTGAAGAATAACCAATGGCGTCCATAACCCTGCCCAGGCCAAGCCGGAAGGGTAACCCTGCTAACGACGTTGAAACCTGCTTAAACAAAAGGGGTGCCGACAAAGGGCAAGGAAAAAGAGGAGCGTCAGTACTGAGGCCAGTACACGGCGAGACTAGAATTCGGCGGTCCTCGCCTACATAGGTATGGTGGACTGAGCGGCAGCGGCAGCATGCACTAAACAACCTATAGAGACTCGATACAACTAGCGGCAATCAGAGAGGGGTAAGAAAGACCTATTCGGAACCAACCTGATCCTATCACCAAGCAAACCCATCCTGGTGTTTCCCCCTCGAGACCAAACGAGGAAGTCAACCGAGGAACTCACACAGTTGGCAGTTTTATTTATTCAGTTATCGTTGCAGCAATTACTAGTCAGATTTGGATAATCATCCTGATAAAATAAGCAGTGGGCACTTTTAGTTAATCATTCCGTTGTAGTTGCCACAATTACTAATCAGATACAATTAGCATGAGATAACCCAAAAACCCAGCAGTTGTTGGTACTTTTATTCAGCCATTCCGTTGTAGTTGCAATACTTACTAGTCAGATACAATTGTCGCAAGCGACAAACCAAACAAGCAATTGTGGGCAGTATTATTTAGCCATTCCATTATAGTGGAGTTGATTACTAGTCATTATAAAGTCAAATTTATAGCACTACTTTAGTTATAGTTGTCTATGGTAGAAATACTGTGCTCCAAGTCGTCCATAACCGCGGACACGGCTTTCAGAAAGTTTTAACCCGGCCGGGGTGCACAAATAGCAACACACACTCGATCAGCCTCGGAAAAACCAAATCAAAACCCAACGAGGCCTTCACGACAAAGCAATCACAGGATTCAGAAATATTTCCGGGGGCCACCCCGTTGAGTAGACCCACAACGAAGTAAGCTAGCTCCGAGACGGACTCAAGGTTTGTGGGGCCGGCTGTAAACGACTGGGAATCCGAAAACTCGGGGTGTCGATACCACGAAAACGGGTCACAATTCCTAAACAGTACAGGTGCTATCTGTCGCACAATTTAATTAAAGCAGTAAAGCATGGCATAAGTACAGGATCGTAAATAAAACCTCAAACTAGTTTGTGGCCCCAAGAAATAAGACTGAATCAAGCTCTGGCTTAGGGGGGTCCCATATACCTCCCGGATGTGGATAGCGCGATAAATCAAGGAACAGGTATCAAGTACTCGGGGTCCTACGGGACACAAGTGGGCGTTCGGAAACCAAATATTATCTATCACCCACCGATGCCTCTGCTTACTTACTTCAATTTTAGTTGTTAAACAGGAATTAAAGTGAACGATAAGTAAAACTAGGATCATCTCCAACAACAACATGCGGCAATACAGCAACAACTGTGGCACTTGACGACACGCAACAACACTTGAGCAAGCGACTACGACGCGCAAGACCAACTATCTACCAAACAACAGGTATTAGGAGGTGTCCAAGGCAATATAAGGCTGCAAGGGATTTCACGGGTACGAAAAACTAGAGCAACGCACCACAGATAGCAATAGATCAACAGGAGGGAATAAATACTATAAAAGTAAGATAGGTAGAAAGGGGGAGATGCTCGCCTGAAAACATTGTCGAAGATTCAACCGAAGATCGGGGCGAAGCTCACATCAACTCAACGGCCTTATCCGCGAAGAAGCAAAACACTAGAAGAAACACCGGATGCACTATTTAATACTACGGCAAAAGATCGGCATGATGCATGTATGATGTATGACATGGCAAGATGCGATGCAATTATGCAGGATTAAACGGAACCGGGGTCCCGACAGTTAATTAAACTGTTCAAGTTATTTAGATACCCCGCATTTTTAAATGTTGCATTATCAAGACAAAAGATAGCACCGGTTCGCTACACAAATTTAAATGAGGCCAATATGAGACGAGATTTGCCCGCATATGGGCCCCATATTTAATTATTAGGTGAATCGGCATAAGGCCCCCAAACCACATGACAAGCATGCATGTGAGATGAATGATTAATGCAACAAGTTGTTATTATATTATAAAATAGGGTGTCGGGAAGGGGTTCACACATCGGGGTCTCGACGGTCTTGGGGATCCGGGGGTTCAGGGTTGGGCTCAGGGTTCAGGGTTCGACGGAACGGTCTCGGCAGGAACATTCTCGAACAACGGGTAGATCTTGTCGCATCCGGGTTCTCGGCGAGCTCGGCGTCCGGGAAGGAGAACTTGTCGTCCAGGGTCTCGGTGCCCGGGGCGCATCGGATTCTTCCGGGTCGGTGTCGTCTTCGTCGCATCCGTGGTCGTCGGGTCCGCGTAGACGGTCATGGCGTTCGAGATGAAGTACTTGTCGCACCGGGGTCTTGGTATCCGGGGTGACGATCTTGGCGTTCGGGTAGACGAACTTGGCGTGGCGTCGGGGTGCATCGGACTCTCCCGGGTCGGTGTCGCGCTTGTCGTTGTGAAGCTCTTGTCGGGTCCGCGCCATCGAGTCGGTCTTGGCGTCCGGGATGAAGTGCTTGGCGTATCCGGATCGGTCTCGAATCCATGAAGCAGATCTTGTCGGGGCCTCATGTCGGTCTTGGTTATCATGTCGGCGTCCTCGGTGTTACGCGGTGAAGGGCTAGTCGTCTTGGTGCTGAGCTTGGCGGTCATCGGGTTTGGCGCCGATGGTCGTGGGCGTACTTGGGGTGCACCAAGGCGGCCATAGGGTACACAAGAAGATCCCCATGACACACATACACGAGCACACACAGACGCACGCACGTACATCGAGCGAGGGGCAGAAGGGGTAACCAAACGAATCATGGCAGAAACGGTGTGGACGAACCCATGAAGGGGCGGCACAGGTAGCATGGACGAGGCGAGCTCGGCTCGAGGACGGCGGCGCGGAGCGAGGTCCAGCAGTTGGTCGAGGGCGGAGCAGAGAGACGCGGGGTCGGTGAGGCGCCCAAGAGAGGAGAGGTCGGGGCGGAGCTGGGCGGACGCGCAGAGCAGCAGCCGGTCAGGAGGAGGGCGCCCGCGGCGGTGCTTGGAGATCCTGTCGGCGGGGAAACGAGGAGCCTGGGGGAGGCGGCCTGCGCGTGGAGGAAAGAGGGCCCGCCGGCCGAGCTCGACAGCGGCGGCGGCGGCGAGGAGGCGGCCGGGCGACGGCGGTCCTGGGGAGGCAAGGTGGAGAGCGGACCGGCGAGGAGGGAGCCGGACGTGCGACGGCTCTGGGCGGGGCCGCCGGCGGCGGTCCGGGCCAGAGGGAGGCGCCGCGTCGGCCGGAGGAGGAGCTGCCTGCCGCGGGGAGGAGAACGGCGACGAGGGGGAAAACCGGAGGCGGCGGGGCGCGGAGAAGGGGAGGGAGCGGCGAGCGGAGGCGGCCAGGGGAGCGGCGGTGGCCGGCGCCGGAGAGATTGCGGGGGAGGTGCGAGCCGGCGGTTGCCTGGGGACGGGAGAGGATGGCGAGCGGTGGGGCGAGCGCGGGAGGAGGTCCGGCGAAGGGTAAAGGGGAGGAGGGGCGCCGCGGGGGGGTGGCGGAAGGAGGCGGGCGGCCGGCGGCGAGGGGGGACCGTCGGTGAGGAGAGGGGGCGGGAGGAGCTTGGAGAGGAGGGAGGCGGGCGCGGTGTGCGTGCGTGAGGAGGAAGAGGGTGCGGGAGAGAGCAGTGGTGGGGCCGCGCGTGGTGGGGTCCACGCGGGTCCGGGGACAGGGGGGTCGGTGGGGGCAGGTGGCAGGGTGGGCTGTGTGTGCGGTTGTGTGTGGCCGGCTGGGTTGAGTGGGGAGGGGGGAGGGGGAGTGGGGTTGCTGAGAGGGGAGAGGTGGGACTGACGCGTGGGGTCAGGGGCGGTGGGGGCCCCAGGGGTAAGGGAGAGGTTTAGGAGAGTGGGTAGGACGGCTAGGGTGAGAAAAGGGGAGAGGGTGGGCTGGTGGATCGGTGAGGTGGCAGGTGGGTAGGAAATGGGTGAGAGGGTGAGGTGGCGACCTGTGGTTGGAGGGTAGATTAGGATTGGGTGGGGTTAGGTTTTAGAGGGGGCTGATTTAAAAAATGTGTTTTTGTTTGGTCTTGTCTATATTAAAACTAGGCCATTTTGCAAACAGTTTTTAGACAAGTAAAATCTCCGATGCGATCGGGGTTTGGTGTTTGAAAATAAGAGAGGTATTTGTATAAATCAAAACTAGGCTTTTCAAAATAGTGCAGACAAACAATGCATGATGATGACGATGCAATGCACAAAAACAACGCGATTTTCTAGTAGTGGTTTTGCGGGATGCCACACTCCTCCTCCTTGCAGTGAAGATGGTGACGGCGGCCAACTCCTTCTCCTCTGATGCGTGCACCCAACATTGTCGTGGGACACTTCATTGGAACCCCAAGAGCAAGGTGTGATGAGCACAACAACAATTTTCCCTTAGTAGAGACCGAGGTTATCGATGTAGGGTTCGCATCATAGAAAACAAAAAAATTCCTACGATGGGAACTATGTACCAAGATCTATCTACTAGATACAAACAACGGGCGGATGTATATCCGTAGAGAACATACCCTTGAAGACCGACAAAGCTTAACGAGTTCAACTCGTGGTTGATGTAGACGATCTCTTGCTGATCTCAAGATCGAGAGGAAGTCCTAGCGCCGCAAATCAGCAGCGCATCCGTGCTCGCACACACGTTCGAGGCACCGAGCAACCTCCGCCTCCTCGCTCCAGCAATGCAGCGGAAGCACAACTCTTTCTTGCCGAATAGCCACCGGGAACATGTATCTCGCTAGTCCGAGACCATGGGGGATAAATTCTAGAGGGGGAGAGAGATCCTTCACGAGGAGGTGTGAGAGACAAGTGAGAGGAGGGGCTTCTTTTATAGGAGGAGGGGGGCACCCAAGGGGGTGGCCGCCGGCCATGGGGGATGCCCCCTCCCCTCCTTGATTCATGTGGGTGGACACTCCACTCACAAAATGGCCCTTCAATTTTCTCCACTCAAAAGTCCACCCAAATTCCCATTAAATTTCCACCAAATTTAATGTAAACTCTCATTAAATAAAACTCTTTTATTTTATTCAGAATTTTGTCAATTACTTTAATGACAAACATTCACAAATAACCCCTTGCTAAAATTCCATTTCACATGCATAACCACTTTATGCAATTTCACCCGAAAACCTGTTTCGGTATCTAGTGAAATAAATTCCTGCGCTTATTTATTCTTTCGACATGAAACTTTTGCTCCAATTGGATGTCGGTGTCTCTTAAGTGTGTCACCCTACGGTTCGTGAATAATGCGGACATGATCGAGACCCCTCTCGGATCAATAATCAGAAGCGGGATCTAGAGACCCATACTGACTCCCACACATTCAACGATGACTTTCTTGTGATCGTCGGAACCTTTTACGCTAGTATCTTAATCCCTTTGTTTCACGATATATTACATGTCCGAGATTCGATCATCGGTATCTCCATACCTAGTTTGATCTCGTTACCGACATGCACTCTTTTCTCGTTCCCGTGATATAACATTCTAGTGATCAAATCACTTGCTTGCAAGCTAATCAATTTGATATCACCGAGAGAGCCCAGAGTATATCTATCCGTCATCGGATGAACAAATTCCACTCACGATCCATGAGCCTCAACATAACACTTTATTAGTTCTGAATCCATCTTTATAATCACCCTGTTACGGTGTGACGTTTGATGTTATCAAGAAACTCTTCCGGTGTTAGTGATTGACATGATCTCATGGTCTCAGGATTAGGATCACTTCGTAAGTTGTTATAGCAATATAAACTCAATGACTTTGATCGTAATGCTATACTTCGGATGAATGTTCATCACACCATTACACTAATGTTGTGATCTCGTTATTAACAACATCCAATGTCCATGATCAGGAAACATTGATCATCTTGTTAATCAACGAGCTAGTTTATGAGAGAGGCATAACTAGGAACTTTCTGTTTGTTTATTAAACACACATGTATTAATGTTTCCGTATTAATACAATTATAGCATGTAAAATAAACATCTATCATATACTTGGAATACACATAATAAACACTTTATTATTGCCTCTCAGGGCATATTCCCTTCAGTCTCCCACTTGCACTAGAGACAATAATCTAGTTACATAGTGATAAATCTAACACCCATTGAGTTCTGGTGTTGATCATGTTTTGCTCTAGGGAGAGTTTTAGTCAACAGATCTTTTTATCTCGTATGTACTTTACAAATCTTTATATCTCCATCCTTGACATGCTCGCGGATGGAGTGAAACCGGCGCTTAATATGCTTGGAATGCTTGTGAGACCTTGGTTCTTTGGCATTGGCAATGGCACCATTGTTGTCACAATAGATCACCATTGGGTCCAACGCGTTTGCAACCACTCCTAGATCACCTTCATCCAAACTGCTTCCTGAGCCGCTTCTGAAGCAGCAACATATTCGGCCTCCGTTGTTGATCCCGCTACCACAGGTTGTTTGGAGCTCCTCCAACTAACCGCTCCGCCATTCATGAGAAATACGTATCCGGATTGAGACTTAGAGTCATCCGGATCGGTGTCAACGCTAGCGTCAACATAACACTTAGCGACGAGCTCTTCTTCACCTCCGTATACAAGAAACATATCCTTAGTTCTTCGTAAGTACTTAAGGATATTCTTGACCGCTATCCAGTGTTCCAAACCTGGATCCGATTGGTACCTACTAGTCAAAATAATAGCATGTGCCACATCCGGTCTTGTACATAGCATGGCGTACATTATAGAGCCTATGGCTGAAGCATAGGGGACCTTGTCCATTATCTCTCTTTCTTCCGCCAAAGCCGGACTTTGAGTCTTACTCAATGTCTTGCCTTGCAACATAGGTAAGAACCCCTTCTTACTTCCGTCCATTTTAAACTTCTTTAAAATCTTATCAAGGTATGTACTTTGCGATAGCCCTATTAGGCGCCTAGATCTATCTCTATATATGTTTATGCCTAATATGTATGACGCTTCACCTAGGTCCTTCATTGAAAATTTGCTGTTTAGATAACTTTTAACACTGTTTAAAAGATCTATATCATTCCCGATCAATAATATGTCATCCACATATAATATCAGAAATGCCACATTGCTCCCACTCACTTTCTTGTAAATACAAGCTTCTCCATAAGTTTGGACAAATCCAAACTCTTTGATCACCTCATCAAAGCGGAGATTCCAACTTCGTGATGCTTGCTTCAATCCATAGATGGATCGCTGAAGCTTGCACACCTTGTTAGCATCCTTAGGATCGACAAAACCCTTTGGTTGTATCATATACAACTCTTCTTCAATATTACCATTGAGAAACGCGGTTTTGACATCCATCTGCCATATCTCATAATCGAAATATGCAGCAATTGCTAACATAATCCTAACTGACTTTAGCATCGCTATGGAAGAGAATGTCTCATCGTAGTCAACTCCTTGAATTTGTCGAAACCCCTTTGCGACAAGTCGAGCTTTATAGACGGTCACATTACCATCAGCATCAGTTTTCCTTTTGAAAATCCATTTGTTCTCCACGGCCTTTCGGTCGTGAGGTAAGTCCACCAAGTTCCAAACTTGATTTTCATACATGGATTCCATCTCGGTTTTCATGGCTTCTAACCATTTGTTGGAATCCGGGCTCATCATCGCTTCTTCATACGTTGCAGGGTCATCATTTTCATCAACCATGAAATTCATGACAGGATTTCCGTACATCTCGGGAGCTGCACGCGTCCTGCTTGACCTGCGAGGTTCGGTAGTACTCTCTTTCGGAGTTTCATGATCATTATCATTAGTTCCCTCTTCAACAGGTGGAGCCAACTCCGGAACAACTTCCGGCGCTGCGCTACTCGCCATACTTTGAAGAGATGGTTCAATAACCTCTTCGAGTTCTACCTTCTGACTACTCACACCTTTCGCGAGAAACTCTTTCTCTAGAAAGGATCCATTCTTGGCAACAAAACCCTTGCCCTCGGATCTGTGATAGAAGGAATACCCAATAGTTTCCTTAGGGTATACTATGAAGACGCATTTTTCCGCTTTGGGTTCGAGTTTATCCGGTTGAAGTTTCTTCACATAAACATCGCATCCCCAAACTTTAAGAAAAGACAGCTTAGGTTTGTTTCCAAGCCACAATTCATACGGCGTCTTTTCAACGGATTTAGATAGTGCCCGATTTAGAGTGAATGCAGCAGTTTCTAGTGCATAACCCCAAAATGACAACGGCAAGTCCGTCAGAGACATCATAGATCGAACCATATCTAATAAAGTACGATTACGACGTTCCGACACACCATTTCGCTGTGGTGTTCCGGCAGGCGTGAGTTGTGAAACAATTCCACACTCTTTCATGTGAGTGCTAAACTCGTAACTTAGATACTCACCTCCACGGTCGGAGCGTAGAAATTTGATCTTTCTATTATGATGATTTTCCACTTCATTCTGAAATTCCTTGAACTTTTCAAAGGTTTCAGACTTGTGTTTCATCAAGTAGATATAACCGTATCTACTCAAATCATCCGTGAAAGTAACAAAATAACGATATCCACCTCGCGTCGACACACTCATTGGACCACATACATCAGAATGTATGATTTCCAATAAATCTGTCGCCCGTTCCATTGAACCGGAAAACGGCGTTCTAGTCATCTTTCCCATAAGGCATGGCTCACATGTATCAAATGATTCAAAATCAAGTGATTCCAAAAGTCCATCTGAATGGAGCTTCTTCATGCGTTTAACGCCAATATGACCTAGACGGCAGTGCCACATATATGCGGATATATCATCATTAAGTTTAATCCTTTTAGCATCAACATTATGAATATGTGTAAAATTATCATCGAGATCTAATAGAAATAAACCATTCATCATCGGTGCATGACCATAAAAGATTTCATTCATATAAATGGAACAGCCATTGTTCTCGGATTTAAATGAATAACCACTTCGCATCAAACACGATCCAAATACAATGTTCATGCTCAGTGCAGGCACCAGATAACAATTATTCAAGTTTATAACTAATCCCGACGGCAAGTGGAGAGGCAGCGTTCCGACGGCGATCACATCAACGCTTGATCCATTGTCGACACGCATCTTGACCTCACCCCTTGCTAGCGGTCGCTTGTTCCGCAGCCCCTGATTAGAGTTACAAATATTAGCAACTGAACCGGTATCAAATACTCAGGTGCTACTGCGAGCACTAGTCAAGTACACATCAATAACATGTATATCATATATACCTTTGTTTGCCTTCCCGGCCTTCTTTTTTGCCAGATACTTGGGGCAGTTGCGCTTCCAGTGGCCAGTCCCCTTACAATAGTAGCACTCGGTATCAGACTTAGGTCCAACTCGGGGTTTCTTTTCAGGCACGGCAACAGGCTTGCCGCCCTTACTTCCCTTCCGTTTTCCCTTCTTGTCTTTCTTGAAACCAGTGTTCCTATTGATCATCAACACTTGATGTTCCTTTTTGATCTCCACTTCTGCAGTTTTAAGCATTGACAGAAGCTCGGGGAGAGACTTCTTCATGCCTTGCATATTATAGTTCATCACGAAGCTCTTATAGCTAGGTGGCAGAGACTGTAGAACACGATGGATGCCTAAGTCAATGGGAATCGATATTCCCAAGGACACAAGCTTATCGGCGTAACCCGACATCTTGAGTACCCTCTCACTAACGGAGTTGTGCTCTTCCATCATGCAGCTAAAGAACTTTTCTGAAGCATTGTAGCTCTCTACAGCAGCATGTGTGTCGAAAATCATTTTCAACTCACCCATTGTATCAAAAGCATTGCCATTTTCGAAACGTTTTCGAAGTTCCGGCTCTAGCCCATACAATATACTGCAATGAACTAAGTTGTGGTCCTCCTGACGAGTCTGATAGACATTCTTCTCCTCGTCAGGGGCATCATCTAAAGGTGGGGTGCCTAACGGAGCTTCTAGCACATATTGCTTTTGTGCAGCAGAGAGGAGAATCCTCAAATTCATGGCCCATTCGGTAAAGTTGCTACCGTTCGTTGCTAGTTTCTCTTTCTCCATGAACACATTGAAATTAAAAGCAGGTGGTGCCATCTACAACAGAATTTGTAAAGTTTAGACTAAGTGTATGATAGATTGAGTCCAACTAATCCATATTACGAATGAACTCCCACTCAAAAACGACATCCCTCGTGCCTTTTTGGTGATTACATGAACCAAATCCACTATACCAAGTCCGATCATCACGTGAGTCTGTATAGCTTCAAAGGCGAGAATCAAATGGGCATCATATCAACTATATGACTCATGCTTAACATTTCGGTCCGTGTTCCGAGGCCATGTCTGTACATGCTAGGCTCGCCAAGTTAGAACCTTAGTATTCGCGTGTGTAACTGTTTTACACCCGAAATATGGTCGTGGATCCAAGAACACCCGATCATCACGTGATGTCTTGGAGCGACGAAACATAATCGGTGCATACTAAAGGAAGAACACATTCTTATATTGATATTTAAATGAGGGATCATCTTATTATGCTAATAAAACGCCAAACAAGCAATATAAGATGCTATCACACATCACATGTTTATTAGTGGAATGATATGGTTCCCGCATATGATCTCTATCATGTGCATCGTGGTATGATCACTATCATACCTTTATGTGTAAGGCCAAGGTCTATGGAACTTACACGTTATGTGTGTTGTAAGAGTATCATCTCATACTTCTACCTACAACATCACCATATCATAACACTAGCCCATCAACAATCTAAACTAGACGCCTCTAATTTATCCATTGCAAGTTTTACGTGGCTTAGGGCTTTCGAGATAGAACCGTTCATACCTACGAACATGAACCACAACGAGGATAACCAAATTGTTGACAACTCGTTGCAAAATAGATATTGACTATAGTAGGAGAGACAGACACCCGCTAGCCACTTATGCAAACTAGTTGCATGTCAAGCGTGGAACAGGTCTCATGTGCGAGGACATGTAAAGTTTGTCCGGGCCGCTTCATCCCACTATGCCACCAATATCCAAAATTACAACAAAGGAGCAACAACATGATCATCATCGCCCACATACTCATATGTGTACTACCCATGTAAAGCATCTACGCATAAACCTGGCTCTGATACCACTGTAGGGTTTGCAGCATAGAAAACAAAAAATTTCCTACGATGGGAACTATGTACCAAGATCTATCTACTAGATACAAACAACGGGCGGATGTATATCCATAGAGAACATACCCTTGAAGACCGACAAAGCTTAACGAGTTCAACTCGTGGTTGATGTAGACGATCTCTTGCCGATCTCAAGATCGAGAGGAAGTCCTAGCGCCGCAAATCAGCAGCGCATCCGTGCTCGCACACTCGTTCGAGGCACCGAGCAACCTCCGCCTCCTCGCTCCAGCGATGCAGCGGAAGCACGACTCTTTCTGGCCGAATAGCCACCGGGAACATGTATCTCGCTAGTCCGAGACCATGGGGGATAAATTCTAGAGGGGGAGAGAGATCCTTCACGAGGAGGTGTGAGAGACAAGTGAGAGGAGGGGCTCCTTTTATAGGAGGAGGGGGGCACCCAAGGGGGTGGCCGCCGGCCATGGGGGATGCCCCCTCCCCTCCTTCATTCATGTCGGTGGACACTCCACTCACAAAATGGCCCTTCAATTTTCTCCACTCAAAAGTCCACTCAAATTCCCATTAAATTTCCACCAAATTTAATGCAAACTCTCATTCAATAAACTCTTTTATTTTATTCAGAATTTTGTCAATTACTTTAATGAAAAACATTCACAAATAGCCCCTGGCTAGAATTCCATTTCACATGCATAACCACTTTATGCAATTTCACCCGAAAACCTGTTTCGGTATCTAGTGAAATAAATTCCTGCGCTTGTTTATTCTTTCGGCATGAAACTTTTGCTCCAATTGGATGTCGGTGTCTCTTAAGTGTGTCACCCTACGGTTCGTGAATAATGCGTACATGATCGAGACCCCTCTCGGATCAATAATCAGAAGCGGGATCTGGAGACCCATACTGACTCCCACACATTCAACGATGACTTTCTTGTGATCGTAGGAACCTTTTACGCTAGTATCTTAATCCCTTTGTTTCACGATATATTACATGTCCGAGATTCGATCATCGGTATCTCCATACCTAGTTTGATCTCGTTACGGACATGCACTCTTTTCTCGTTCCCGTGATATAACATTCTAGTGATCAAATCACTTGCTTGCAAGCTAATCAATGTGATATCACCGAGAGGGCCCAGAGTATATCTATCCGTCATCGGGATTAACAAATTCCACTCTCGATCCATGAGCCTCAACATAACACTTTATTAGTTCTGAATCCATCTTTATAATCACCGTGTTACGGTGTGACATTTGATGTTATCAAGAAACTCTTCCGGTGTTAGTGATTGACATGATCTCATGGTCTAAGGATTAGGATCACTTCGTAAGTTGTTATAGAAATATAAACTCAATGACTTTGATTGTAATGCTATACTTCGGATGAATGTTCATCACACCATTACACTAATGTTGTGATCCTGTTATTAACAACATCCAATGTCCATGATCAGGAAACCTTGATCATCTTGTTAATCAACGATCTAGTTTATGAGAGAGGCATAACTAGGAACTTTCTGTTTGTTTATTAAACACACATGTATTAATGTTTCCGTATTAATACAATTATAGCATGTAAAATAAACATCTATCATATACTTGGAATACACATAATAAACACTTTATTATTGCCTCTCAGGGCATATTCCCTTCAATCGAACCATAAGGAGGAAGGAAACGTCACACAGGTGTTGCAAACAACGTGGAGACCTGCACAACACAAATTCAAGACTTTGTCCCAACGAATCAGTGACGTTGTCAAGCTCACCGGTTTGCTGTAACAAAGCTTTAACTATATGGTGTGGAAGGTAATGGTTTGTAGCAAGTAAACAAGTTAAAGTGGAGGATGTATCAATGGTAAAGATTGGACCGGGGTCCATAGTTCACTAGAGGTGCTCTCCTTAGATAAACAACATGGCATGATGGGTAAAGAAATTACAACAGGGCAATTGATAGGAACTGAGCAAGTCATAACAATGCAATACTAGTCACAAAGATCCTATGAGATTCGATTGGGCAATACAATAAGATACATAGACCGCCATCCAACTGCATCTATGACTAGAAGTCCACCTTCAGGTTATCATCCAAATCCCCTCCAGTATTATGTTGCAAGCAACAGACAACTGCTTTAAGCAAAGTGTGTAAGGTAAAAAAATCCACTTGTTTCATGAACAAGAGACCGTTGTTTTCTCCCTAGTAGCAACAACACATCTACAACCGAAGAGATTTCTGTCGCTTCCCTTGGAAACTAGAGGCATGAACCCACTATCGAGCATAAATACCCCCGCTTGGAGTCACTAGCAACTACTCGGTCAAGATAGCTACTAACACTGGAGAGCATGCAAGATCACAAACAAAACAAACATGATAGAATCATAAATACAAAACCATTAACCAAAATGACATAATAATCTCAATATCCATCGGATCCCCGCAAACACAACATGCATGATTATAAATAGATTAGATCTTGATCATGAACAGAGCTCACAAGATCTATACATGAAAGCACAAGGAGGAGATACAACCATCTAGCTACTACATGGACCCATAGTCCAAGGTGGAACTACTCACGCATCATACCAGAGAAATGGCCTCCGGGATGATCTCCCCTCCGGCTGGGTGCCGAAAAGAACTACAGACCTCCCCTCCCCCCGATCTAGGGACGACGATGACAGTGGCTACATAAGGTTTCATGGAGTTTTGATCGGGTACTTAGGGTTTCTGCATCGGGGGCTTCTTATAGGCGAAGAGGCGAGACCGGGAGGCGACCAGGGGGGCCACACCCTGCCCAGGCGCAGGCCCACCCCTGGTCGTGCCTAGGGGGTTCAGCCGCCCTGGTTCGCGTCTCTGTCTCGTCTTCTGGATTCGTGTCCCTCACGGTAAAATATTGACTTTGGCTTTTGTCCCGTCCAATTCCGAGAATATTGATTTTCTGCCTTTCTGGAACCAAAAACAGAAGAAAACACGCAAATGGCACTGTTGCAACTTGTTAATAGGTTAGTTCCAGAAAAGATATAAAAACACCTCAAAGTGTAGACAAATCAAAGAAAAGTAGATACTAAACAAGCATGGAGCATCAAAAATTATAGATACGTTTCCGACGTATCAAGCATCCCCAAGCTTAACTCCTGCTCATCCTCGAGTAGGTAAGTGATAAAAATAATAATTTTTGATGTGACATTCACCATCAAAAAGACCAAACCATTTGCAAGCATTAAAAGCTGATCAAAGAACTCTAAACATGTACATGAAAGATGGAGTTTTAACAATAAGACAAAGTAACTATGCATGCAACATGAAAGACTACAAACAAAGATCATGAATAACATGCATTGAAAAACATTTGTTTGTTTCACATACAGAAAACATAGCATAATGGCATTCAGCTTGTCCCTCATAGAGTAGCAAATAGATGCATAGGGCACCTTCAAAGTCCACAAGGGTGACTAGAAACAAATAGCACAAGAACAAGTAATATCACAATATGCATCAATCAATAATCTTTGGAGAACTGCACACAGAATGACAACTATGCTCTCTTAATGGTGCCTAAAGGTAGAAGGTGGAGACTCAAATAATGGTGGAAGAAAGGCCCATCATAAAGGGAAGCATGGATTTCAAGTTTCAAAATGAGCTTCCAAAAATTATGGTACTTGTTAGCTTTCAGCCCTCATTGCCCCTACCATAAGCATCTTGAAGTGGTTAAGGTTAAAGTGAAAAAACTATGGAGTATATGCTTGAGGAAGTATAAGTTGGCAATCTCAAGTTCCTTGAATACGAGGGCCATACCTCATGCTACTCAACTTCAGTCACTTGTAAGTTCTCGTCATTGTAAGTATTTGCATATCATAGAGAACCGCCAACGGGGTACCCCTTGCACATGGTACAAGAGCTATCCCATAACCAAAATGACAAGGCAAGCAGACAATGATCATCTCAGCGATCTTTTTATTTACTATGTGCATAGCTTTTTATTGAGGATGCTTCATAGATAGCTCACTATGGTGATGTTGCAAGTTTCCACCATGATTAGGCATGGCTTAGGCTAGCGGCTCAGGCGTTTCTCTAACACAAAATACAAACTCCATGGACTTACAAGTTCCCTCTTTATTTCACACCAGTGACATCCATAGACAAAAGAACATGATATCAACTGAGTACAACAAGGTACAAGTGCAATGTTGAAAACGTTCCCCGTGACAACACGGTTCTGCTAATTCCAACGTATAAGTGCAAGCATATACAACATAGACTACACAATGGTTCAACTTTATTAGGGGCAAAGAATATAAAGTGTGCCATCAAGTTTTTATGGGCTTTAATCACTAAGTTTCACATAACAAAATAGTTTTTAACTTGAAGATAGTTGAAAACAAGAATATACTTGGAATGGTGTAACACACCATGCATAGGAGTTTATAGTGGACACTTTGGAATAACTTGGTTTCTTGGGAGTTTAGAGCTTACTCATACAAGTGGAGGCTAGCAAAATACTGGGAGCAACCATAAGAGAGCATAATGGCCATAATCATGCAGAGCAACAAAGCATTACTAATCAAAGCATAGAGTGGTACTACAAGTCAAGGACTAAATGATCATAGAGGCTATGATGACTTGTGTCATAACATGGTGTGATAATGTGCCAAGTCAACCCAAACAAAGCATCAAAGGAGAAAACCACAATACTATGATTTTGCATGCTAAAACAACGCATAATTTCTTCAAGGCACACTAAGAAATCCTAATTGTTTGGAACAAGACATCCTACAACAATAATCACTAAGCATAAGGTCAAAACAACACCTAGCATGTCATGCTAAAGTCTAAGTCACAGTCAATGCAAGCTCCTCTTGCACTTACAAGCAAGAAGTTACTACTCCTTTCCAACACCAAGCAACTTATTTGCAACAGCACAACAAGAACAGGGGTCCAAACTAATTTATTCAAGCAAACTAAACAACCTAAGCAAAGCAAACAAAAACTAAGACGCTCCAAGAACAACACAACTGTGCATGAAACAATAAAAACGAAGTGTCTAGACATACCTCAGCTTTTTATTGATGAAGAAGAGGATGCCTTGGGCATCCCCAAGCTTTGACGCTTGTACCTCTTGGATATTTCTTGGGTGACACAAGGGTGGCATCCCCAAGATTGAGATTTTGTCCATTATTCATCTCATTTCATCATTCTCTCGCTACACCTATTTTTTTTCCTTCATACAAAACTTCACACAATCTTCTTTAGCAACATTAGTTTATTCAAAAGATATTAGACCTCTGGAAAAGCTTTGGAACAGCAAAACTTTTCACTAAAAACACAAGCTACTGTAGTAACTCCTTCAAAAATTTTAATTTCCCAAAAGAGAACTCAAAAAGGAATCAATAAGAAGCAAATGCAAATAATGGCAGAAATCTGTCAAAACAGACCAGCAGGTAGAAACCGATTTTTTTGAAAATCCTTTATTAATCAAATAAAAAAGTGTTGAACTAATGAAAGTTAGAAAACATACTGGGGGATGTATTTGTAAATTTTGAGCTCAATCCGAGTTACAGAGACTACTCACGAATGTTTTTTGTGGAGGACAGAAATCTGTTTCGGGACAGCAATTCCCCAAATCTTACTTCCCTCTCATTAGAGGTCATTCTTGGCACAAAAGGCAAACAAAAAGGATAAGGAGAGGTCATTACTAAAGTAATAACTTCCAAGACTCAAAGAAACTCTTGGGTTATCTCCCAACAAGTACTTTTCTTTAACGCCTTTAAGTTAGGCACGGAAAGTTTGAGAAGATGCTCACATAAGAACTATGAGTTGAAGTAAAAGAGAGCATCAAGAAGCAAATTCAAAACACATTTAAGTCTAACCCTCTTTTTATGCATCAGAATCTTGTATACAAATAAATTCACAAAGAACAAAGTGACAAGAATAGGAAGATAAAACAAGAGTAACTTCAAAACTTTCAGCACATATAGAGGTGTTTCAGTACCATGAAAATTTCTACAACCATACTTTCCTCTCTCATAATAATTTTTAGTAGCATCATGAATAAACTCAACAATATAGCTATCACATAAAGCATGCTTTTCATGATCTACAAACACATAATTTCTATCAAGCTCAAAAATAGTGGGATTAAAACGTTCACAAGTTTTACCCAAAGTATATATTTCAAAAGGATCCACACGAACATAACAGTCATCCTCCTTTGTTAAGCATGGGGGACAATCAAATAATGTAAGGGATAAAGAGTTACTCTCATTAGAAGGTAGGCATGGGTAGATAATCCATTCTTCCTCCTTTTGTTCATCACTCTCCTCCTCTTTTTCATCTAATGAGCTTGCAGTTTCAACAATTTCTTATTCCATAGGCTCCTGTAAGGCATTAGTCTCTTCCATTTGTGGAAAGCATCTATTAAAATATTCAAGAATATAGCCATTTTCTTCCTTGTAATTATCAAAGAAAAATTTAAGTATCTCAAAAACCTCATATTTATAAGGTGCATCATCAGTATTTTCAAGAAAGCTGCCAAGTTCAAATGCACCCTTGAAGGCAATGAATTCTTCAATTTGTTCCACATCATAAAAGTCATAATTTCCTTTAACATAAGAGGATATGGTAACATTATCATTATACTCACAGTGAAAAGTGAGGTGTTTATACCTCCTACAGCAACAAGCTTTATCAAAGCAATAAGTAACATTATAAGTAGAGTACATGTCTCTAGCAATAGTATTCAACCTATCAATTTGTTCCCATAAGTGTTTCCCTTTTTGTGACAAACGGTATTCCTTATAATAATATTTTTATTCTTCTGTAAACCCACCTTGCCAATAAGAACTAGATTCACAGAAACCATCCATTGATAGAAAGCATGACCAAGCAAGACAATAACAAACCACCAACTAGAGTAGGAACTAATTTTTGTGTGTTTTTGATAAGAGAAAGCCGTAAAGCCCGAAAAATACTAAGAATTAGAAATTGATTGTTATTTTATTTTGTGCATCATCATGACATCATCATGCATATTTTATTCATAAAATTATTTTATCAAACCATATTTTGTTTTGTCAAATATCCATGTGGTTTTATTAAACCTGTCCCTCATTCTTATTTTAAAATTAAAACTATTTCCCGCAACAAGAGATTTTCTTATTTTATAAATAATATTAGGCTAAAAGACCGCCTAATGTTTTGGCCCAAAACTAGGCCCATCTAGTCTAATTTGGACTAGACAAATAATTTTTTCCCTTTTTCTCCCCAAACCCTAGACCTAACCCTAACTCCTCACCCCGGCGCCGCCGGTTGCAGAACACAACACACACCCACGCACTCCAGACTCAGACGCCAGGCACGAACACTAACACAACACCACAAACACTTGGTCACGTCCCACGCACCCCAGGTCCAACACACGCACTCGACCTTGGCCCCAACACAACACACACGCACGGGATCCCCTCGTCCCGTTGCCCTCTTCCTCCCTCGGACCCTAGCGAGCGCCGCCACCTCGTCGACCTCCGCACCAGGTCCGCCTCTCGTCACCGTCGCCCGACCCTGCTCCTCCCGCTTCCTCCTTCCCGAGCTTCCTCTGCCAGCGACCGCCATCGCGACATCCCTCCTCTGTCGCTGAGCCGCCAGCACCACCTGCCCGCCGCCGCCTGGCACCATCCCCGCAAGCACCGCGCCCCTCTCTGCTTGATCTCGATCACTTGGCTACCCCCTCGCCGTCCCGAAGCGTCGCTGCCCTCCGGCTCTGCCGCCTTGCGCGTCCCCGACAACAGCCTCCCTCCGAGCACGCCTGAGGCCACGTCCATGCCCTTGCTCTGCAGCTCCGTCGACCTCGGGTCCCTGCTTCCCCCTCCTGGCCGCCTCTCCGCCACGCTCGCGAGCTCCTCCTTGCCGTCCTCCAATGTTCCCCGCCGCCAGGACATCAGCCTCTCGCGTCACCGACGCCGTCCGGGCCTCAAGCCCATCGCCATCCGAACGTGCCCTTGGCCTCGTGCGCTTCTTCCACGACCCCAACCGTCCTCGACCGGAGCTGCTCGTGAGCGCCTCCGCAAGACCATCACCGTCTAAGGCCTCCTAGACTCTTGATCTTGAGTGTGATGTGATGTTTGTTTGATGTCACGCGCGTGTGAAGCCACTGCTCCATGGCGATGCCCAAGTCCCTAGGGGAAGAACTACGTACCAAGGATCGTTCCAACATCATCAAGATCTGCCGAAGCCTTGCCAGAACCCAATTGAGACGTCAGGGACCAAAAGGATGCCAAACTTCAAGACCTACTTCCAGGAGTCGACGGCCCAAAAATCTTCGTCTTGGAACGCCAAGTTCTTCCCCATGGAAAACCAAGGCTTCCATCATCCACAAGATCATCGACACGAATCCGAAGACCGATCCCGGCGAGACCGAACCCCGAACCCCCAAGATCGCCGAACCTTCATGTGTGTCCCCTTTCCGATACCCAATTTTGATAAATATAATATATCTTATTGCATATTAAATTATTCATACTGCGCATACATATTTATTTGTCTGGGTTACTTTGTCGATTCACCTCATAATTAAATATGGAGCCCATATGCGGGTGAATCTAGTCTAATATTGGTTCCATTTAAATTTGTGTAGCGAACCGTTGTCATGCTTTGACTTGTTAATTCAACATTTAATATGCGGGGTAGTTAAATAACTTGAACCTAATAATAAATATCGGGATCCCGATTCCGCTTAATATTGCTAAGTGGGGCCGCATATCGCCATGCCATGCATCATATCATAAACATGCCGGATTTTTCGCCTAGTATTAAATAT
Source organism: Avena atlantica (assembly GCA_910589765.1). NCBI lineage: Eukaryota > Viridiplantae > Streptophyta > Magnoliopsida > Poales > Poaceae > Avena > Avena atlantica. Next base: position 421,589,439 of record OU342736.1, read on the forward strand.
TGCACCGGCTGTTCTTTCTAGTGTTTGCATCTTCACCAGATAGGATGACGAGTCGATGTGAGATAGACAAGCCTCCGGTTTCTCGACTTTGTCTCACAGGCGAGCATTCTCCCCCTTCTACCTATTTTGCATTTATAGTCTTTACTCCCTTCCTTTGTCTACTGCTATCCTTACTGTCGATGCTTTAGTACCGTTCCCTTTATTTACCTGCTCCACTATATTGCCTTGGTTATCCTATTGCCTTGTTTGACTAGCTAGTTTTTGTCCTTGTGAGTCGTAGGCATGCTTAGTACCGCTCTCATACAGGTGGAACATATTACTTGGATATTGTTGGCGATAAGATAATTAAATTGATGATGTTGGTTATGGTTTCACCTAATGTTAAGGCCCCGGCAGGGACCACCTTTGGGAACTGCTTGAGCCGACCTAGGACCCGTTCGTTCTACGATACCAGTTCTGAGTTGATCGCGCTAACCAAACATGGGGCCTCTGGGATCCCCCCTCAACTACCGGCGCTATTCGTATATCCAGAGGGTTACAAAATAGGTTTTCCATTTGGTGCATACGCATAATATGTCCTCGGACATGGCTGAGTTGATATGTCTTCGGACTTGATATTTTGGTGGATTGCCATGGCTTGCATACATAAATCGCGGTACACGGTGGCGGCACCCACGGTGTGTACAAGTTACCCCGTAGGGCCCGATCCACCAGTAGGCGCAAACACTGTGCCTTCCTTGAGAATCGTCGTACCACTTGGTTGGTTCCCCACAGTAGATGATGCCTCTAGATATGTGCGTAGTTAATGGATAGTTCTTGTTGTGAGATTCTGATGGCACGCGTAATATGTTGCCTGATGGGTTGAGCATGCGTTTGGGTACAGTAGTGCACCCCTGTAGGGTAAATCTTTTCGAGAAGCCGTGTTCCCACGGTTATGGGCGCCTCAGGAGTACAGTGTCATGATCATAGACAAGCCACTAATGATTTGCCTCTAATAATATTACTAGTAATTAGCCTTATCAACTAAACACCTGCTTAACTAAAATTGTCACCGTGTGTGTTCCGCAAGGGGACTTCCTCGACTGGTTTTCGAGGGGGAAATCTTCGGATGGGTTATGTTTGGTGTTATATATAGTTATCGTGTAGTGCTCTCTTATCTCGCTCTAATAGCCGAAGGTGTAGCGTGTCTCTATAAGTTAGATAGTGCAAGCTTTGCCGCCGCTGAGCCCATCATACCTATGTAGGCGAGGACCGCCGAATTCTAGTCTCGCCGTGTACTGGCCTCAGTACTGACCGCTCTCTTTCTGTTTTTCCTTTGCATTTTGTCGGCATACTTTTGGCTTGACAGGTATGTGATTGACGATGTTAGCAAGGTTACCCTTCCGGCTTGGCCTGGGCAGGGTTGGACACCGCTTGGTTATTCCTCAGGACTCTTAGTCCCATTTGGATCTTGTCCGTACTCGGATACTATCTTGATTTCTTTTGGGGTTGTATCTTCGTATTGTATCATTTGTATTCTTGACTCGTTGAGTCGTTGTTGTATATATAAGTTCTTGTGGACTCTGTTGTAAACTACTGCGATGTAACTACTTGTATTCAAATCCCACCCACACGAAAGTGTCTGGTGGGCGTCTTTGAATCGCTTCTATGCGGATTTTGGCGGAAAATGCTAAGATCTGCATAGACCCGATCCGGGGGCGTTACAAAAGCAAACCAAACTAAACTAAATTTTTTGGAGTTTTTGAAAAGAGGCAAACAAAACCAAGCAAAAGAAACTAAGCAAACTAAAAACAAAGTAAAAAAGAAAGGAAGTGAAGGACTCCCCTAGTGAAGACGTCCTTAGCCTCTCCAGCAACGTCGCCAGAAATCTTTGATGCATGCACCCAACGTTGTCGTGGGACACTTCGTTGGAACCCCAAGAGCAAGGTGTGATGAGCATAGCAGCAAGTTTTCCTCAGTCGAGACCGAGGTTATCGAACCAAAAGGAGGAAGGAAACGTCACACAAGTGTTGCTAACAACATGGAGAACTGCACAACACAAACTCAAGACTTTGTCCCAACGAATCAGTGAGGTTGTCAAGCTCACCGGTTTGCTATGATAAATGATTAACTGTATGGTGTGGAAGGTAATGGTTTCCAGCAAGTAAACAAGTAACAATGGAAGATGTATCAATGGTAAAGATTGGACCGGGGTCCATAGTTCACTAGAGGTGTTCTCCTTAGATAAACAACATGGCATGAAGGGTAAACAAATTACAGCAGGGCTATTGACAGGAATTGAGCAAGACATAACAATGCAATACTAGTCAGAAAGATCCTATGAGATTCGATTGGGCAATACGACAAGATATATAGACCGCCATCCAACTGCATCTATGACTAGAAGTCCACCTTCGGGTTATCATCCGAACCCCCTCCAGTATTAAGTTGCAAGCAACAGACAACTGCTTTAAGCAAAGTGTGTAAGTTAAACAATCCACTTGTTCCATGAATAAGAGACCGTTGTTTTATCCCTAGTACCAACAACACATCTACAACCGAAGAGATTTTTGTCACTTCCCTTGGAAACTAGAGGCATGAACCTACTATTGAGCATAAATACCCCCTCTTGGAGTCACTAGCAACTACTCGGCCAAGATAGCTACTAACAATGGAGAGCATGCAAGATCACAAACAACACAGACATGATAGAATCATAAAGACAAAACCATTAACCAAACTAACATAATAATATCAATATCCATCGGATCCCCGCAAACACAACATGCATGATTATAAATAGATTAGATCTTAATCATGAACGGAGCTCACAAGATCTATACATAAAAGCACAAGGAGGAGATACAACCATCTAGCTACTACGTGGACCCATAGTCCAAGGTGGAACTACTCACGCATCATACCGGAGAGAAGGCCTCCGAGATGATCTCCCCTCCGGCAGGGATCTGGGAAGAACTTCAGATCCCCCGAATCCAGGGACGACGATGACGGCGGCTACATAAGGTTTCGTGTAGTTTTGATCAGATACTTAGGGTTTCTGCATCGGGGGCTTCTTATAGGCAAAGATGCGAGGCCGAGAGGTGACCAGGAGGGTCATACCCTGCCCAGGCGCGGGCCCACCCCTGGCCGCGCTTGCGTCTCCGTCTCGTCTTCTGGATTCGTGTTCCTCACGGTAAAATATTGACTTTGGCTTTTGTTCCATCCAATTCCGAGAATATTGATTTTCTGCCTTTCTGGAACCAAAAACAGAAGAAAACAGGCAACTGACATTGTGGCAACTTGTTAATAGGTTAGTTTTAGAAAAGATATAAAAACACCTCAAAGTGTAGACAAAGCAAAGCAAAGTAGATACTAAACAAGCATGGAGCATCAAAAATTATAGATACATTTCCGACATATCCTCCTCCTCGTCCTCCTTGCAGTGACGAGGGTGACGTCGGGCTCCTTATTCTTCTCCTCCTCCTCCTCGGACGTTGATGACAGTGACGGTGGGCTCCTTCTCCTCCCCCTCCTCTTTGAAGTGGCGACGACGGCGAGCTATTCGACAAGGCAACGGCGGTGACCACTCCGACGAGGCGACGGCGACGACTCGCACCGACGAGCGACGACCCGCAATGACGAGGGACGAAAGCGGGGGTGGCGAGATCCAAATCTCTCGCTTTTTTTGAAATTTGAAATTTGTACCCGTGGCACACAACACCCAGTGTGCCACGGCTAACTTTTCATACGCGTGGCGCACAACACGTAGTGCGCTACGGTTAACTTTTCATAAGTGTGGCGCACCACCTAGTGCGCCACGGCTAACTTTTAGCCGTAGCGCGTGCCTTGTGGCGCACCCCTAGTGCGCCAAAGATGTGCTTTACAGGTACGCCACGAATTAGTTGTTTCCTAGTAGTGTCTCTCTCTCTCAGCTCACTTCCCTGAGCAGCAAGTCCGGCTCCGTTCATGTTCTCAGCACCACCGTCTTCGACTATGTCGGCTTCGCCTGCCGAACGGCAAGTCGCCGCCGGCCATGTCTCCTTGCGGCTGTCTTCCTCCGTGGCGCTCGTGCTCTACCTTTGCCGCCAGCTCTACGTCGATAGGCTCCTACGACTCTACTAACCAACAAAATCTCCTAGCCTATCGCCTGCAGCGCCTCATCTTGTCGATATTGGACCGGCGGCGAACTGGAGGAAGGACGCGGGCAGGCCGTCAGGGTCACCGAAGCGCGGACGTAGCACGCATGCGTCTAGGAGGTGCGTGGCCGGCCACTGTATTGCAGCATCCAGGAGGTGTGGCCGGAGGCAGCGAGCAGGGAACGGCGGGGACGGGCTTCCTCGATCCCTCGGGCAGGGCGTGGGCACGTAGAGGGAGAGCAACAGATGTTACCTCGTCGTCGTCGGAGGAGGAGGCGGTTACCGGCGGCGGTGAAGGCTTTGTAAACGAATTGTTCCGTTTTTGACTATGGTGGCATGGCATGTAATTCGGTCAAATAGTCAGGGGCAAAACCGGAAAAATAATATCAAACGGAAAGGGTTGAAATCGTATTTTTGACGGATGAAAACGTGTTTGACTAACCTACCTCAAAAAAAATTAGTGAAGATGGTTGAAAACGTATTTTTAACGGATAAAAACGCATTTAATTAACCTACTTTTAAGGAAAATAGATAGATAGATATATTAGGCAACTCGGAGAGAACAGAAGTTTTGTTTTATGGAAGCGGACGACAACGTTGCATCATGACACATGTGAATGTGATGCATGCGCACGCCTAAATTCTGGTTAATTAGCTGTTGATGATAATCTAAATTCGATGATAATCAAAATGGATAGTTTCTTGTTACTTTTCATTTTCCGCTGGTTGATACATGTTTCAACCTTATGTGATCCGTGATGTAAGACTCTGAATATTCACTTTGCAATAAATATGGCTGTGTGCATCACTTGATGCAGAGGCCGGGGCTTTGTCCCCATTTCGAAAAAAATCTAAATTCGATGAAGGTGTGGTCAAGTTTCGTTTGGCCACTACACTGCAGTTGCAGACGAACATTATGCCAAGCCAAGCCAAGCTAGCAGTGCCTGCCGCTTTCATGCAACTGGTGATTACGCATGGCTGTCGGGAGGGTAGGACGTACGGGTCTTATTTTCTTCGTGCCAAGACTCGATCACGCACGCAAGACACGTCCGACGTACGTATATCGACACAACAGGTCCAAGTCACCCATATATACCCAGAGAAAGACATGAGAAATAGAAAATCAACGAGTAGTCTCGAGATATTATTGAAAAAGATTTCACGCACAGCACAGGAGGCAAGAGCATGCTGCCACTGCCAGCTGGCTGGCTAAAAAAGCTGCTAGCTTTTGGGTCTGGCAGGGGCCGCCCATACATATATGTGGTACCGGCGATCGACAGGGACGACGCGGCACATGGTGGCCGCAAGATTCTTCCCTCTTGCACCCCACCAACGTCACGCAGTGGGTGACCGCCTAGCTAGATTTCGTAGTGTGTGTACGTCGTCCATTGCACACAAATGAGGACTCAAGATCACTCTGGAACTTCGTTATCTTTGCTTCGGGAGACTCCGAGTCGCAACAACATGATGATCGTCGGCGATGATAAACGACTAGAGATCGCCCGTTGTCACCTTTCTCGCTATAAAGGAAAACATTACTGTAATAATATACAAAATACACCAACCACGCATGCCTCCTGTCCCAACAATACATCAAGAGCTAGTCAATGCATTAAGGATATGCATGCAACCAAGTTACTCCGTAGAGAAAAAAAATAGGAGCGATAAGCGGAGCACTTGCAACAAAACATCACCATCAAGGCATCAACCGCCGATGATGGTAACCTAGAGGTTATATGAAAGATGCTTCGACGACACCTCCAACAAGAAAGAACTACGCATGATTTCACGGTCTTCATATCCAACTACTGAGGTGCGATCATGGGTTTTCATCTAAAAAATAACCGAGCAAACCACACACAATGTCTTCGTAAAAAGGAGCGGGCACGTGAACGGACTTTAGACCTTTCACCCATGAAACTCGACACAAAGAGCGCCACTTAAATAAAGTCAACTCATTCTTCCACACATGCATGTTGTCGAGCAATCGCATAGGAACATCCTCTGTCCACACTAATCCCATGACATCTAGGGTATAGACCATCCACTGATCATCATCATCATCTCACCCATATCCGCATACATTTCCCATCATATCCATAGTCCAACACATGTAATCTTAATTCCTTTGCGATTGGTGGTTGTGTAAGACTATTTTTAATTCATCTTTCAAATATTTTTAGTACATTTTTTGTGATTTTTTTATCTAATCATGTTTAAGTATTGCTCACGCGTTGAGAACTGAGGCCTAGCCTCGTAGCTACGCGTGAACTTTTTTACATAGAGATTTTTGTATATTTAAAATAGTATAGATCCAAATCTCTAGTTTGTGCCTCAATTTTAGAATCTGTTAGGTATCCAAGACCCACAAGATTGGTAATGGTAAAGATAAGAGAGTAGAGTAGATCCGATAGCTAGTAGGAAAAGCAGTGGTTGGACAATGTTACAGGAAAAGTAGTAGGAAAAGTAGATCTGATAGCTAGTAGTAAAAGTAAAATGTCTTTAGAAACCTTATCACGTCTATTGCATCATATAAGGAGAGGGAAAAGACATCACCAGAAGAAGCGCCCATTCTAGTCACCACACCTCCATCACCATCATCATCTCACCCATCTCCACATACATTTTCCATCATAGCCATAGTCCAACGCCTGTAATCTTAATTCCTTTGCGATTGGCGGCCGTGTAAGACTATTTTGCTTCATCTTTCAAATATTTTTAGTATAATTTTTATGATTGTTATCTAATCATGTGTGAGTAGTCCTCATGGGTTGATGACTAAGGCCTAGCCTCGTAGCAACGCGTGAACTTTTATATATAGGGATTTTTGTATATTTAAAGTAATATAGATCCAAATATTTAGTTTGTGCCTCGATTTTAGGACTTGTTAGGTACCTAAGACCCAAAAGATTGGTAATGGTAAAGAGAAGAGAGTAGATCTGATAGCTAGCAGGAGAAGTAATGGTTGGATAATGTATCCGTAGTGTTGCGGCAATGGGTTATGGTGTTATTAGGATAAATCACTCATGGATAGTTGTGAGTCTTTATTATGTTCCTATGCATTCAGTGTTTATTATTATTGTTTATATCCTATTTGTGTATGCACAGATGCAGGTGAAATCTTGACCCTGTCTATTTCCATCCATTGATAGAACCCACACAAAGTTAACGTTTTGGTCCGATAAACAGAAGTTCTAGAAATTTCTCAAAGTCTTGGTCAAAGTGATCTTACACCAAGTGGATTCTTCCAAGGATTTGATAAACCTAGATCTTTTAAGGAAAAAAACAAGTTATAGTACATCCGTAATCCGGATCAAAGATATCAACTGGATGTGGGCTAGGCTTTCACTTTCCCTCCTCAAGAGCGACATATACATTTGATGCAACTACGCTGAAATCTATGCTAACGTGGGAGATTATAGCATCTGAAAAAAGGTCACCAAACAACACACGATGCGTTTGGCAGAATGGGTTCTCTTTTTCTCTTAACTACATGGCAAAACAACACACCCCTACACACACATGGAAAAAACGATGTGGGAAATTTTGGAAAATAAAAGAAACATTGCTTGTATCAGCATATGAGCCTTTCTAGGATGATGGGTTATGAACACTCCCACAATGGTCAATTGTCCCCCTCACCCCCCCCCCCCCCCCCCCCCCCCCACACACACACACACACATTTTTAGTTCATTATTTAAAATACTAAAAATTCCTACAAAGTTCTCATGGTCTTGGTCAAATTGATCTTATACCAAATGAACTATTTCAAAGGATTAGATAAACATAGATCTTCTAAGAAAAAGCAAGCTATACTACATCTCTAATGTGGATCGAAGATATCAATGGTACGCGAGCTAGGCTTTCGCTCGCCCCCTTGAGAGCGACATAGGCATCTGACACAAAATGCACCAAAGTCTGTGCTAACGCGTGAGATTAGCATTTGAAAAAAGGTCACCAAACAACACAATATGGGTTACGGGTTCGGTTCTGCTCTTCTTTTAACTACGTGGCAAAACACCACATCTCCCAACCCACACGCACAGAGAAAACAATGTGGGAAATTTCTGGAAAATAAAAGAAAATTATGCTTATCAAGATCTGAGCGTGTCGTGATGGGTTCTGGGGGCTAAAGATCAACAACACTCCCGAGAGAGCCTGTGTGAGTGGTCAATAATAAAAATGTTTTTTAGTATTTAGTTTATTATTTAGAATACAAAAACAATCCCACAAATATATTGAAATGAACCTCGGATAAATATTCCGTAGTGACTGTGATTTTTAATAAAGAAAATTGTATTGGTTTTGGGTTGTTAAATTTCGAAATGGGCGACGAAACCATAAATACTACTCCCTTAGTACATAAATAAATAACTTTAGTTTGTCCAGATATGCATATATCTAGATACTAAAATGTGTCTAGATACATGCATATTTAGAAAAAATAAAATCAATTATTTGTGGATGGAGGAAGTATGATACATATTGCATGTCGATTTGCACACATAGTCGAAGTCTTCATGGAAGTTCATTCAAAAATATCAGAACATGTCTAAACTTGGGTGAACATTTTATCGAAAACCGTGAGACAACTTTATACTACTCCCTCCTTTCCAAAATAGATGTCTTAAATTTGTCAAAATTTGAATGAATCTAGACACTATTTAGCATACATATTCATAAAAAATTTAAAAATTCTAAGACATCAATTTTGGGACGGAGGGAGTAATAAATTGAATCATCTTATAATCTCAAGTGTGCATCGAACACAACATTTTTATTTTGAGAACACAAAGCCCTGCTTTTTATATAGAGGGAAGCGCACCAGCGGTCACTGAACTTAATTTATATGAGCACTTTGGTCACTCAACTTGAAAAGCGAGCAAAACAAGTCACTCAACTCTATCGTATGAGTATTTTGATCAAAAGTGCGACAGAGCGGCAAACTCACGCATACGTGGCATGTTTTCGGCTTCAAGCAGGTCACGTGCAGCTCACGTGCGAACGTCCGAGGACCTGACATTTGCGATAACGACCCTATGTGTTTGTACCGTGGACTAAATTGCAGGATCGCCGAGTCGGTTAAAACCACTCTGGATCGACAGTTAAATCCCAATTCCCCTGTCTGTTTTCCTCACCCGAACCTCTAAATTGAGGCAGAGGACATGGATGGCCGGCGTTTGTTCCCGGAGGAGACGTTCTAAACCGGCGAGCCTGACCACCGCCCAAAGATTGTCCGATGCATGCCGAGCCGGACGCCCACGATGAAGAAGCTCGCGGCCACGGTGGTCGGGCGCCGCCCAACTGTGTCGCCGTTGGACGCCGTGGCGCTGGTCTAGCAGTGCACCACGGGCCGGCCACGACGTCAAGATGGATGTGAGCGCGTCGCTGGCTGACCGGAGCAAAGCTATCTTGTTTGAAGAGAATTTGGCTCCGTTGTTGTTATCTGAAGATGTGCGTGTAGGTTGCATTCAATTGTAGTTGAAATCTGCACAAGATGTTTACTTGTCGTTGTTATCTGCATAAATGTAAGACTTTTGTAGAACCACAAGTCTGAATTCTACCACCTTGGCTAAATGTATTTGATTCTTGCATTGTGCCACTATTTGGCTTAATTAAATGATATCTGTACAGTTCACACGCACACATTCACTTTTGCTTGCATGATCAAATACAATTAGTTTAAAAAGTAACTACTGAAGTTCCTCTTGCAGTTGTAGTTCCTCTTGCAACAACAGTTCCTCTTAAACCAGTTGTCCCCAACCTTGTGTCTCTTGTTCATGTGTTTCTTGTCCCTCTTCCCCTTCCTTCAGCGGCGGCACTGTCAACACTAAGACCCCTTTCTCTTGGTCTCCCTCTACCTCTGCCTCCTCTAAGGATTGCCATTCCAGAAGAAGTGGTTGTAGTGACCCTTGCACCTGGTATATTGGCCCGATATAATGCAACAAATGTTGATTCCTCTGGGAAAGGTTCTGGGTCTTCGAAAATGATTGTTGGTACCTATAGTAATCATAGAAGTAAGTATGTGGGCAATTAAATGTAGGAAAAAATACAGTGAATTAAGAATTATGGCACCTCATGATTTAGTGCATTAACCATTGAGTCATTTAATTCAGATGGATCAAATCTTGGATCCAGATCAACATGGTCAATATGCTGCAAACATGGATGGTTAGAATGTATAATGTAAAGTATAAAGTACACAATAAAATGTGGGAATTGATGATTACTTCTAGGATTTCAGGAATGTCATCATCACCGTACTCATCAATATGCATTGGTCTTCTAGTGTAGTTAGGCATGCTGTCTCCTCTATTGTCCTCCTCCTCCTTCTAGGTCTAGGTTCAGCGGGTGTTTCTTCTGCCGCGTTTGCTTCTTCAACATCATTTGCTTCTTGGTTTGCTGCATCTGCCTCTGCCTGAAGTGCAGTTTCTGCTGCTGCTAATTATTTCAACCTTGGGCAGCCACTCTTGTTGTGACCTGGAACTCTGCAGTAACCACAATGTATAGTAACACCATGCTTGCTCAGCTTTGTTCCATTTGCTTTTTCTTATGGATTCTTTCTTCTACTTTTCTTTGGTCTGCCTACTACCTTCTCATAAAATGGTGGCATCACAATTGGACCATTTGTCTTGGCCCACTCTGACTTGTCCCTTATAGGCCGTATTGCAGAGCCATAAGCTTGCATGTATGTGTGCAGGGAGTAGCACTGACTCACCATTTGCTCAGGTTTTACTCCTGACATCTTCTACAGGATCAACTTCTCAAGTTAAGTTCAATAATGTACACGGATTCATCTCTAGTAACTTGGAATACTCCTTGTTTGCATGGTTTTGCAAAGTAGTCTTTGGACCAATCTACTATTTTGTTCAGCTTGATCTTTATCTTGGGACAAATTTGGCCTGACCAATCTTCTAATGCCTCTTTGCTCTTGGTGTAATTCCTAGTACTCATTTGTTCAAAAATATTCTCCAATATGGAGCGAATAGGGAGCTCTCTAGCTTCCAAAATCATCCTAAAGAACATGTCAATAATTTGTAGGGGTTCGTAGCATGGAAAACAAAAAATTTCTACCGCATGCACACAAACAAGCCAAGATCTATCTACTAGATTGTAGCAACGAGTCAATAGAAGTACTCACCCTCGAAGATTCCAAAGCGGTTAACGAGAGCAGATTCTCGTGGATGATGTAGTCGTACACTTTCCGGTCTCAAGATCGCGTAGACGATCCTTCCGGCGTCCGGCAGCGCTTCCGCAGTCGGTCACAAGTTCGGTACTCAATGAAGACCTTCCTCTCCCTTGTTCCACCAGGCATCAAAGGTTGTAGTTCTCCCCTCGCGATTCCGGCAGCACGACGGCGTGGTGTTGGAAGTAGAGGGAAGATCCCGCAGGGCTTCGCCTAAGCCGGTGCGAGTTATGGTGGATTAGGGTTTCCCGGAGATCTAGGGTTTAGATTACCGGGAGGAGGAGGAGGAGGTGTCGGTGGAGGCTAGGGCGGCGGCGACGAACCGGCGGCGGCAGCAGCGCGGGGAGGCGGTGCGCGGGCGGCGGCGGCGCGGCGGTGGCTCGGGTGCGGGGAGAGGGGCTAGGGCTTGTGTGCTTTGGGGCATCCCTCCCCCTATATTTATGAGAGGGGGCAGCCTTGGGAGGGGTGGGTTTGAATCCAAACCCAAACCCAAGTTGGATTGAGAAAATGATTTGTTTCTTCTCCCACTAGGAAACCATTGTTCCAGTTTGACTTTTCAAACTCCCGTTTGACTTTCAATTTAGAGCTTTAATTCTCTCTTGCAAATGCACACACCAAGTGACCTAGGATATGATACAATCATTCCACTTACCCATGACACATTCATGGACCATTCTCCTTCCGGACTGGTGAACCTTCTAGAGCCTTCTAGAACCTCTTCGATGAAAACATCGGAAACTTTCCCGAATTCCGAAATAGGACTTTCCTTATATGAATCTTATTCTCCGGACCATTCCGGATCTCCTCGTGATATCCCGGATCCCATCCGAGACTCCGAACAACATTCGGTATCCCTACTAACATTCCATATCTACTAAACAACATCAAATCCTTAAGTGTGTCTCCCTACGATTCGTGAATTATGCGGACATGACCAAGACACTTCTCCGATCAATAAACAATAGAGGAATCTGGAAATTCATATGGCTCCCACATATTTCTATGATTACTTTGCGATCGAATGAACCACTTACATACAATACCAATTTCCCTTTGTCTCACGATGGTTTACTTATCCGAGGTTTTGATCGTCGGTATCTCTGCATACCTAGTTCAACCTCGTTACCGATAAGTACTCTTTTCTCGTTCCCGTGATATGTGATCCCTTGTGAGAAAGTCACATACTCGCAAGCTAATTGGATGACATTCCACCGAGAGGGCCCAGAGTATATTTATCCGTCATATGGATGGACAAATCCCACTCTTGATCCATGTGCCTCAACCCATACTTTCCGAACACTCAATGCCAACTTTATAGCCACCCAGTTACGGTGTGGTGTTTGATGTCATCAAAGCATCCTTCCGGTGATGGTGATTAACATGATCTCATGGTCGAAGGAATTAGGTTACTATGTATCAGAAAGCTTATAGCAAACGAACTATTGAAATGACTTGATATTAATGCTATGCTTATCTATAGGAGTATATCCATCATACCATTATCCTAATGATATGATCTTGTTATTAATAACATCTCAATGTTCATGATCGAGAAACCACGATCATCTATTAATCAACAAGCTAGTATTATAAAGAGGCTTTACCAGGGACTCTAATTTAGTTTACAAATCACACAAGTATTAATGTTTCCGGTTAATACTATTATAGCATGAATGTAAACATTTATCATAAACACAAAGATATAATAATAACCACTTTTATTATTGCCTCTAGGGCATATCTCCAAGAGTCTCCCACTTGCAATAGAGTCAACTAATCTAGATTACATGGTAATATACCGAACACCCATGGCGGTTTGGTGCTGGTCATCTTTTGCCCTCGGGAGAGGTTTAGTCAACGGATCCGCCACATTCAGATCTGTGTGTACTTTGCAAATATTTATGTCACCATCTTGGACATGCTCTCGAATAGCGTGAAAACGTAGCTTGATGTGCTTCAGCTTCTTGTGTGACCTTGGTTCTTGCGCATTGGCTATGGCGCCCATGTTATCACAGTAGATAGACATTGGGTCCAGCGCACTTGGAACCACACCGAGCTCTGTAATGAACTCCTTCATCCATATCGCTTCTTGTGAAGCCTCCGAAGCAGCTATGTATTCCGATTCAGTTGAAGATCTCGCCACAACGCTTTGCTTTGCACTCCTCCAGCTAACTGCTGCACCATTCAAAGTAAATACGTATTCATATTGAGATTTAGAATCATCCGGATCGGTGTTCCAACTAGCATCGGTCTAACCATTAACAACGAGTTGTTCATCACCTCCATAAGAAAGAACCATATCCTTAGTTCTTCTCAAGTACTTAAGGATGTTTTTGACCGCTGTCCAATGATCCACTCCTGGATCACTTTGATATCTGCTAGTTAAACTAATAGCATATGCAATGTCGGGTCTAGTACATAGCATGGCATACATTAGAGATCCTATGGCTAAGGCATAGGGAGTCTTACTCATCCTTTCTCTATCTTCTGCCGTTGCTGGACTTTGAGTTTTACTCAAGGTCGTATTGGGCAACATGGGCAAGAACCCTTTCTTGCTATCTTCCATTCCAAACCTCTTTAGAACTTTGTCCAAATATGTACTTTGTGACAATGATATTAGGCGTCTCGATCTATCTCTATAAATCTTTATGCCTAATATGTAAGCTGCTTCGCCAAGATCTTTCATTGAAAAACTATTATTCAAATAATCCTTGACACTATTAAGAAGGTCTACGTCATTCCCAATCAACAATATGGCATCTACATATAGTATTAAGAATGCTACAGAGATCCCACTCACTTTCTTGTAAATACAAGCTTCTCCATAAGTTTGTATAAAACAAAAACTTTTGATTACCTTATCAAAACGTTGATTCCAACTTCGGGATGCTTGCTTCAATCCATATATGGACCGTTGAAGTTTGCATACCTTATTAGCATCTTTAGGATCGACAAAACCTTTGGGTTGCATCATATACAACTCTTCATCAATGTCTCCATTGAGGAACGCCGTTTTGACATCCATCTGCCATATCTCATAATCATAATATGCAGCGATTGCTAACATAATCCTCACATACTTTAGCTTCGCTACTGGTGAGAAAGTCTCATCGTAGTCAACTCCTTAAATTTATCGAAACCCTTTTGCGACAAGTCGAGCCTTATAGACAATAACATTACCATCAGCATATGTTTTCTTCTTGAAAAACCATTTGTTCTCGACAGCCTTCTGGCCATCCGGTAAGTCCACCAAAGTCCATACTTGATTTTCTTACATGGATCCAATCTCGGATTTCGTGACTTCTTGCCATTTATTGGAATGTGGGCTCATCATCGCTTCCTCATATGTCGCAGGGTCATCGGTGTTATCCACCAACATGACAATCATAACGGGATCATACCAATTAGGAGTGGTACGAGTTCTCGTTGACCTGCGAGGTTTCGTAGTAACTTCAACTAAAGTTTCATGATCAACATCATTAGCTTCCTCTCTTATTGGTGCAGGCGCCACATGAACTACTTTCGGTGCTGCGCTACTCGCAAGTTCAAGAGAATGTTCAACAACCTCGTCGAGTTCTACTTTTCTTCTAGTCACTTCTTTCGAGAGAAACTCCTTCTCTAAAAAGGATCCATTCTTGGCAACAAAGATTTTGCCCTCAGATCTATGATAGAAGGTATACCCAATAGTTTCCTTCGGGTATCCTATGAAGACGCATTTTTCCACTTTGGGTTCAAGATTGTCTGGCTGTAACTTCTTTACATAAGCTTCGCAACCCCAAACTTTAAGGAACGACAATTTAGGTTTCTTCCCAAACCACAATTCATACGGTGTCATTTCAACGGATTTAGATGGTGCGCTATTTAAAGTGAATGCGGCTGTTTCTAATGCATAACCCCAAAACGATAGCGGTAAATCTGTAAGTGACATCATAGAACGAACCATATCTAAGGGAGTTCGATTACGACGTTCGGACACACCATTATGCTATGGTGTTCTCGGCGGTGTCAATTGTGAAAGTATTCCGCATTTCTTCAAATGCTCGCCAAACTCGTAACTTAGATATTCACCTCCACGATTAGATAGTAGAAATTTAATCTTCTTGTTACGTTGATTCTCTGCCTCACTTTGAAATTCTTTAAACTTCTCGAAAGTTTTGGACTTATGTTTCATGAAATAGATATACCCATATCTACTCAAGTCATCCATGAAGGTAAGAACATAACGATAACTACCGCGCGATGCTACACTCATTAGGCCACACACATCGGTATGTATGACTTCCAATAAGTCCGTAGCTCGCTCCATCATACCAGAAAATGGAGTCTTAGTAATTTTACCCATCAGACATGTTTCGCATCTTTCAAGTGATTCGAAATCAAGTGATTCAAGAAGTCCATCGGTATGGAGTTTCTTCATACGCTTCACTCCAATATGACCAAGACGACAGTGCCACATATAGGTTGAGTTATCGCTCAATTTCAAACGTTTAGCTTCAATGTTATTAATGTGTGTATTTCCACAATCGAGATTCAATAAGAATAGACCATATATCAAAGGTGCATGTGCATAAAACATATTACTCATATAAATCGAACAACCATTATTCTCGGACTTAAACAAGTAACCGTCTCGCAATGAACAATTGCCCAAGCAATGGGATAGATACAATCATTTCCATCAATGCTCACTGCAGTAAGCAATTGACCACCATATTTGGTTTTGATGTGGGTTCCATCTAGACAGATTAGAGGCCTACAACCTTTCAGCCAGCCCCTCTTATAGGCATCAAGACACATGTACAAAGCACTAAATAATGGCCCTATTGTCTTACAATAAATTTACTGCCTGGATTCTGTGTCCTAACCTCCTGAGCATAGTCCCACAGCTGCCCATACTGTGCTACCTCATCACCCCTGATCTTCTTGATAGCTGTCAACTTAGCTCTAGCAAGTTTGAACCTATTAGGCATCATGTTGAACTTCCTCTGCACTTTCCTACCAAATGCCTTTAGTGTCATTTTCTCATCATCTCTGATATCATCAAGATATTCATTAGCAAATAAAGGAGCAGTTAGTTCATTTATTTTCCAAACTCTTTCACATGTGTGTTTGTCAACAAACTTGGTACAAACAAAGATATCTTCTGTCCTTGAGCGTTTGGTAGCAACAAAATTCCAGGGGCAACCTACTTCACAAATTGCATCAAATCTGACACTATTGTTCCTCTTCTTCTTAACATGGTTTCTATTCTTCACACAATACATTCCCATGGCATCTCTGGCTTCCTGTACATTAGCAAACACCATGCCAAGTCTGAATGTAGGATTCGCTAGGTCAGTTTCTTTGTTGAACACTCTCCACTTGTATGTATCGTTGCCAGGTACTTCTAAATCTTCTTCTTCCCCAACATCAAATTCTGGATGTTTCTCCACATAAACTGTTTGTGCTACCTTTCCAATTAAATTATCCTTGACATCTTGATCTACATTATTTCTCCACTGCTCATCATCATCATCATCTAGATCATAGTCGGAATCTACGAAATCACTATCTCCATCATCTGAATCTTCACTGCAATAGGACATCACACCACCACCATCTGAATCTTCATCTTCACTTGCACCTCGAGCTTCAGTATCTTCACATGTATGCTCAAATCCTGTTGACACATGCTCTGATTGCTCAACTTCTTTGTCTTTTTGTTGTGGTTTCTTAATAGGACTGATCACTACTGGCAACTGTTGTGGCTGCTGAATATTATCATCCCACCTTTGTTTTTCAAGCAAATTAACATGATCCACATAAATGTCCAGTAACTTCTCTTCCTTTGATGCTTTCTTCATCAGATCAGCATGCATCTCAAATTTTATTGCCACCAGACCATCTGCTAAAGTATCTCCTGCCTTGCACCAATACACTCTAATCCTCGATCAGCAGTGGTGTAGCCAAGATCAGTCAGCATCTTGTCTATGAACACACAGCAAAAGGTACCCCTATCTAGCTCGTCAAAAGTATCCACTTGCTCATACAAATACATCTTGTTCTGCCCAAGACCACAGAAAAATCCTCCATGATGCACTACTACGCTGAACCGGCGATCCAACCGACCTACATAAGCAGAAAAATTGAAACTTTAGTCCTAAAAACCCTAATTTCTCCATTAGAAATAAACTGCAGCTAGTGAACTATAACACATGCGGCCAAAATTGATCAAAGACAGAGTAATCGGCTATAAATCGTAAGCATGCAAGCCGTAAATTCATCCCTAACCAATCTACCACAGGAAGCCCCTTAAATCAACCATAGGGCAGTGAGGAAACGAGATTCACTGACCATAATTGGGCTGATTCATCCAGGGATCTCGACGGCGAGGAAGTGCGGCATCTCCCCCGCCTGTTGATGGACTTCGCCACCGCTAGCGCCGCCACCCACGCCATCGTCTGGCTCCGTCGTCGCCTGCATGCCGGCCCAGGTGTGGTCTGGACGTTTGATTTAATGTTGGCTTCTTCAGGTGGGTTTTTCTAAGATTCCATCATGCAGTCGTGGGTTAATCAAGCAGTTAACATGCCACGTATGCGGTGAGTTTGCCACTCTGTCATACTATCGACTAAAATACTCACAAGTGAAAGTTGAATGACTTGTTTTGCTCTCTTTTGTAGTTGAGTGACCAAGATGCTCATAGAAATAAGAGTGGGAATACAAAAGCCCTTTCTCGAGTCTTGAACATGTCAGAGATGTCCAAGGCCGAGGCCCCATAGGCCCAAAAATGCTATATTTACGAAAATATCTTTACAGAATAGATTTACGGGTGATCTGGCAGTAATTAATTGGTGTAATTTTTCCCACCTCACGTGGTTTCAGGCCCATAATTAGACCGCGCGCCTCCACGTAATCCCATAAACTTTCTCCAAGTAATTCCGTAAATTTTTTTTTATAACAATCCGTCCGTAAGTGTAATGGATGCCATAGGCCAGAGCCCATGGAAACACAATCTGCTGGGCTGCAGTTCGTAGACTCGCCGAGCCTTATCCGCCACGTCATCGTCAACCCGGTCAACCCCGCGTGATTGACCTCCGCATCCCAGCCACGCATCGAGCGCGCAACTCGCCATCTCAACCGCCCAACCCAACACGTGTCACGATCCAGCGCCCTCCGCCGCCTTGACATGACGCAAACTCCAGCAGAGAGTGGGGGTGGGGAGTGAGTGATAATTCCGCTGTTCAGTTCCCACTGCGAGTGCCCGCGGATTACGCATCTCGCGCAGCGCCGCCACACATGGCCGATCTCCACCCGCCGGAGCCCGACACCAACGGCGGTGGCGCAGCCGCCGCCCCCGCCCCCGCCTCCGCCTCCGCGCTGCCTCCCGCTGAGCCCGCAGTTGAAGCTGCAGCGGCTGAGCCCCCCGCGCCGCCCTACTCCAAGCGCCGCCGCCGCCCCAGCGTGCGCCTCGGCGACATTGGCGTGCAGCCCACCACCGCCACCGACGCCCAGCTCCCGCGCCGCCCCCGCAAGCCCTCCCACTCCCGCCCGCCCCGCCGCGCCCACCCGGACGACATCCTCGACCCCGCCTCGGCCGCAGCACAACGCCGCGGCCCCAAGCCCGGCCAGCGCCGCCCGCGCACGGCCTGGATCCCGGCGCCCTCCGGAGCCGGCGACGGGTACGAGGACGACGAGGGGCATTACTACGACGAGGCCTACCAGTCCGACTCCGCCGCCGCGAGGGCCGCTAGGGTTTCGGGCAGCCGCGAGGCAAGCGTTGACGAGTCGGACGGCGTGGCCGACTGGGGCCTCCCCAACGGGCGACTCCCCGGGGCGACCTGCTACGGCGGCGGCGGCATCAAGTCGTGGCTGGATGGGCTCGGCCTCGCCCGGTACGCGCCGGTCTTCGAGATCCACGAGGTGGACGAAGAGGTGCTCCCGCTGCTCACCCTGGAGGACCTCAAGGACATGGGAATCGGCGCCGTCGGAACCAGGAGGAAGCTGTTCGAAGCCATCCAGAAGCTCCGGAGCAGCGACAGCGTTTCCTGAGTTGGTGAGCGCCCCTGCATAGCTAGCTTGTGCTGCCCCCACTTTTGTTTCCCTCTTCCATAGAAATCCAGTAGTAGTAATGATGAGGGCATTAAGTAATGGTGCTTTCAGCAAATCTAGTGTGTACATAGGTTTGATGATCACCTCATCTCTGTCACATGGCATGCTGTTGAGCAGTACTAGTTTGGAAGGAATTATTTGATGAATCTTGAAATGATGAATGGAATAAGGTGAATGCAATCTAAGTATCTTGGTTCCTTTTGCTTATAATGGATGTTGATCATTATATGGTCCTTGTGTTCATTAGTTGCTTGTTTCTCTTTTGGTAAATCACTTCCTATCCAATTTTATTTGAAGATTATAAATGGAGCTCCATCACAGAGTTTAGCTCCGAAAGCTGTTGGAAATAATGACAACACAAAAATATGTGTTCCGTGCTTTTGTAACTAGATGCTTCAGGATCTTGCAGCTCCAGCCTGACACCTAGTTTTGTTTGGTCAACTTGATCCAATACTACATAAGGAGTGCACTACCAACATACTGCAGTTGCATTTTTGTGTTGAATGAAATTTACAGTAGTGATGCTGTCATACCAGTATCCGGTTTACAATATGGTATGCTGAGAGATTGGCCTGGTAAAATACAGTATAGGGGTCAAGCTTTTCATGTTAAATTACTGGTTGGTACGAAATGAAACTCTCATCCAAATGGGCACTCTGCCCCTATCTGGTAACTTCTTTGTATTTCATGAACGTCCATATTAGTCATAGCAGGTGATCAGGGCTATTACAGCAATGCACATTGTTAAATTTCTAGTTTAATGGTGCTTTCAGCAATCCTAGTGTGTACATAGGTTTGATGATTACCTCATCTCTGTCACATGGCATGCTGTTGAGCAGTACTAGTTTCGAAGAAATTGTTTGAAGAAACTTGAAATGATGAATGGAATAAGTGAATGCATTCCGAGTATGTTGGGTCTTTTTGCTTATATAATGGAAGTTGATCAACATATGATACTTGTATTCATTAGCTGCTTGATTTTCTTTTGGTAATTCACTCCTGTCCAACTTCACCTGAAGATTATAAATGGAGCTCCATCACAGAGTTTAGCTCCGAAAGCTGTTGGAAATAATTACAACATGCAAATATATTTGTTCAGTGTGTAAGATCAAAACATATTGTGCCTTTGTAACTAGACTAGATGCTTCAGGATCTTGCAGCTCCAGCATGAGACCTAGTTTTCTTTGGTCAACTTGATTCAATACTACCTAAGGAGTGTGCAATTGCATTTTTGTATTGAATGAAATTTACAGCAGTGATGCTGTGGTTTAGAATATGGCATGCTGTGAGATTGGCCTGGTAAAGACAGTATAAGGGTAAAGCTTCTCATGTTTAACTTAAATTACCGGTTGGTATGGAATGAAACTCTTCCAAATGGGCACTCTGCCCCCTATCTATTAACTTTGTTGTATTTCATGCACGCCCATATTAGTCGTAGCAGGTGATCAGGGCTATTATGGCAATGCACATTGTTAAATTTCTAGTGTAATTGATTACCTTATTGAGCTTCTCCTTGACAGTTTTCGGTAAAAGAGTTCTCCATGTTAGTATAGCAAGAGGAATGGGCATACCTGTATGTTTGTAATCCCTCCGTTTCATAATATAAGATGTTTTAGCTTTTGTGAAACGAATGTATCTAGATGCTTTTTAGTGTGTAGGTTCGGAGCGAACCTACACAATAAAAGATGTCTAGATACCTTCGTTTCACAAAAGCTAAAACATCTTATATTTTGAAACGGAGGGAGTAGTAAATAGTCGAGTGGTAAAGCATCGAAGCTGGTATACAATGGAGACTTTTCCTTTTAAGGGCAAGGTACGGTTAGAACTTTGAATAGGAAATGGGCAGGTCGTCCTTGGCCAGCAAACCCTTACACTGTCCTCCACTCCGCTGGAGTCTGGACTGATAAGAGAGAATATGTATGGTGCTGCAAAGAAGTAGATATAGGCAGAAACAGAAATATAACCACAAATGTCATAAAAACCAACGCCATTCATACTTCTCTTTATGGCACATCAGCTCTTTTTTTTTCGAATTTTTCCTGATCATGGTAGCATATATTCTCCAAAGCATGCAGGGACCAGTTACTTTTTACCCATCTTCTGTAAAAACACGTGAAAGATGATTTCCTCTGAAACATGCTCACCTCTTGAGTTCCCTTAACGGCCATAGCTTGATGTATGCATAGAATACGACCTTCCAAAAGGCTATAGAAGTTGGCACATGGCTCCTATGAGGATTTATTCCATATCAAGTGGGAACAATTATTATTCACTTAAATCAGGTCCAAACAAAAGGTCAGCGCCAAGTACACAGTATACCTTCTGATTTTGTGAAATGACGTTTTCTCAGTCCGACCGATTTACATCGTTCTGTACTCCTGTAGGTACCAAACAAAACCTGCAGTGAACTTCTTGAGCATGAAACCAACTATGGATTGTAGCTTCTATCCATGCAGTCCATTTTTATGAAAACTAGTGCAAGTGATTGGCAGTCATTATGATGAAAAGTGTGATGAGTTATGTAGGTTTTGGTTAGCGACTGAGTGGCAAACAAATATGGTGACCTATTATTCTTATAGCTTCAAGCCTTCAACTATAATACCATCTGGTCAGCTAAATGCCTAAATGCACCTAATGTGTCCCTGTGTTCTCGTCACTTCTGTCCACCTCAAAACTTGCTTATAACTTTTGAATACATTTGTTTCCTTACATGTCCTGTATACTGACTTCTCATTAACATGTTGCTTTATTCAAATTTAGTTGCCAAATCATCACTTCCATGCCGAGCACAGACCATGTAGGGAGCTCAGAGTGTCTTACCAACTTTGGCAGCTATCAATGACTTCAACATGTTAAGTCCTCTAATATATACAGTTTTTCAGTATGCTTAATTAGTTAGTTTCTGCAGTTCTTGCTACAGTGGGAGCTAATTTAGAACCTGAAACCAAGCTGCGTTACAGAAAAAGTGTGAAGTTAAGGTTTTATTTGTAAAATGATCTTTAGAATAATATGGTAGGTGATTTATTTTATATCCTCAACTGGTTATTACACAGAGTCCTCTGCCTGTTTCTGCATATTATCCTTCCTAGTAAGAATGTGTGTTCTACTAAAACTAATTTATAGCTCTCTTCTGCCTACTGATCAATTGGGCAACATAGTTCCAATTTATTTGTTATGCTATTTGTGTGGGCTGTAGAAGGTGGATTCATTTAGCCATCTCTTAGTATTTGCTTATATTTACTTAGAATGCCTTAAGCCTCTTTCTCTATCATGCCATAGTTGATAATTCTGGAAGTTGCATTTGTATCGAGGTTAACTGCATAAAGCATTAATCTGAAGAAAAGTGCAGTTGTGGCGGACAGAAATGGAGTTTTTGTATGTATAAGTCTGGTGTGCACCTGGTTGTCTGGAACTGTTAAGTCACTAGATAGGGTCACCTATTTTCCTTCTATTGAAGTACTTAAAACAACTCCTCCTTCCTCTCAGGTCTTCATAAATAGCTCCTGGATAAGACATGTTGGATGGTTTGATGTCAAGGGTGGAAGGATAGGGTGAGGTATTGCTACATTGTACTCTCTCTGTTAAAAAATCATTGAAGTGATAGGTTTGTCCCCAGTCAAACTCTGAATTTATAGGAAAATGTGTCAATATCTACAACTTCAAATCTCTATACTATGAAATAATATGGTATGACGAATTTAATAAACCTAAATTGCTGTTGTATATGCTGATATAGTTTTCTACAAACTTGGTCAATCTTAAAGTAGTTTGACTTAGGACAACCTAGAACTTCAATTATTTTGTAATGGAGGGAGTAAGTTTAGATGATAGTGAGCCGATTCTTTGACCAAAAGCCACACTTTTTTTTGGAAATGTCATTTCCAAAATGCCATGTCCCTTCCAAATTTTTTATGAACTTTGTAGAATTGTTGGTTCAGTTGTTGGGTGGGGGATTGGGGATGTGTGGTGCGCTTGACCTTATGGTGGAATTTGCAAAGGTAAAGAAAACACCTCATGATATTATACAGTATTTTTTGAAACCGTGATTGTTCTCTCCAAATGTACTATGTATCGGAGGCGTGGAATTACTGTGGCAGGGTGGCAGCAAATGTGCCATGCCTATGCCACCATGGCTGCTAAAGCCACAATGGCAGGTGGATGCCGTTGTAGCCTCAGATGATGCCTTTGCCACACAGCAGCCACACTGCCAAGGTAACCACTGAGATGTTCTTATTTTGCATGTACATAAGTAGGGTGCTTACCTCATCGCCATTCGCTTGAATTGTGTTCACTGCTCTGATGAAACAAGCGTAAGTCTGACATGGGAGACCGTAAGAGGTACTCTGGTAACCAGTATGACTTGCCCATGAAACCAGGTGCAGCTCTCAAGTGCCGTGGTGGCACTGAGAGCTCAGCTCCAAAGAGGTTTAAAGGCAAATCATGCCTGGCTATCGAAGATGGGCTCTTACCTCCATGTAAGACCTCACTTCTGCATGTACTCCCTCCGTTTTAAAATATAAGATGTTTTAGCCTTTTCCTGGAACACATGTATCTAGACGTCTTTTAGTGTGTAAGTTCACTTATTTTGTTCTAAACCTACACACTAAAAGGCGTCTAGATACATGTGTTTCAGAAATTGGCTAAAACATCTTATATTTTGAAACGGAGGGAGTACATGCGTATGGTAGTTAGCTCATCGCCTGTCTTGTAAATTCTTTTCGCCACTCTGGAGTAAATAAGTGTAGGTCTGACATGGATATCATAATAGGTGCTCAGGTAACCAGGCTGACTTGCCCGTGAAACCAGGTGTCGCTCTGTGAGCGCCACGGGCACCGCAAGCTCGGCTCCCAAGAGGTTTACAGGCAAATCATCCTTGGCTATCGGAGATGCCTCTTACTTCCATGTAAGACCTCACTTGTGTCTGATAGATGATACCTGCATGTCTTGCTTGGTCATGCATTTATAAGAAGGCAGGAGCCATGGGTTACACGACTTGGTGAGGCGGCGTGTTTGACACAGCTAGAATCTTGGCCTTTGACAAGCGAAAGGCGTTGATCAAACAGACCAAATAACTAGTGGGCAGGTTGCTCGATGTGACAGATTCACAGATCTGTATCTGGCTGCCTTTCCTTTTCGGAGAGCATCCAGGGATTTAGATTTGGATTTCCCTTTAATTTCAGAAAGACTTGTTAAGGTTGGTTGACCAGTGCATGCAGACAGACAGGTCTAGTCCAGTTGGGTTTCCACTTGCACTCTCCAGGGGCATGGATGAGGCTGATCATAATATGACCAGTCATATGGAATATGTGTGTGTAAAGAACATACACATAGTGGTGATGAGGATGAGGTGTGTATCACGCATGGAAATTTCCTGCGTGATAAGATAAAGGTGAGGACTGAGGAGTGGTCGAGTATGATTTGGACATTCGAGGTCGCAAGAAGGGCTCAATTATTCATGCCGTCCTAGTCCCCTCTTGGTTCCATTCTTGTCCCCAAATCGACACATAGCATGCAGGCTACTGGCCCTTTAGAACTCTGATGGGGTGCCCTTGAGAAAGTGGGGCGCCGGCCGCTGAGGACATGCACGAACCGAATCTGGTTATCCTGAGAGTGGATATATCTGGGAAAGCAGTTAGAACTCGTGGCATTGCCAGTTTCACCCAGCAGTGTTGGTTGGTTTCATTTGTGATGTATGTTTGGGCGCGTTGCATGAGGTTGCCAGGCCCAACCTGTCTCGCCTGAGATGAGATATTAAGTCCATACAAGTGTCGGATGTTTGGTTGCCTGCCAGGGCGTTTTGGCGTGGCTTATGCAGAAACCACTTGTGTTCTTGTCACCTAGGGTTGCAAGCGGCAACCCGCGAAAGCAAAATTTAGTTCAAACTAGACTAATTTTTTGAATTTTTTTGAACTAGACTAACAAATTTTGCTTAGGAAGCGGAGCGGATCAAGTGCCACTTTGCAACCCTATTGTCACCCCATTTGATCACAGATGCTACATAATGGACAGTCGGACCATCAGACCACAGCACAGATATAAGCAGAACTATTACTAACAACATTACATATATACAAAACATGACAGTTCAACCATTTTTTATATAAAAAAGAGAACAAAGCTTTAAAGCATCACAACATCAGGGGTTTCTACTTACCCCTAATCCATACATTTTTTTATCATAAACCAGGGGTGCTACCCTTGATCCAAAAGCCACAGCTAATGAAGTTTACATGCGTTTTAAACCCTTGATCTGCAAGACAATAGACATATTAATGGTCTAGACAAGTGATCTCCCTTGTGGTGGATATCAAGGCGTCGAAGCTCTGCACCTAGAACATCGAGTCCTCCTGGACAGGGAGATCTGAACGACATTAATGTTCAGGCCATGTTTAGCTGCACTTCAAGGCCACCAAAAGTGGAAGACGAGCTCACTGGAAAATCACTGCAGCTACACATGCTAGGAGAACCCTTCACCTGTCTTCAGCCTAAAGGTTCTGGGAATCAGGCCTTTGATCAGGCGGTAGAAATCCCTAGGCATGATCAGCATGCAGAGGTCATCCTCGTCCATTTGCACATAGAAGCGTGATAGTGTTGGTTCATTGGCGAAATGGCTGATCCTGGGACACTGACCTCTTTGTTTGCCTCTTGCGGTTTCTGCCAGCCTGCCCGGCACTCTCGTCTTATTGGCATAGTTTCTTTAGATGTATTATTGCCATAGTTGATAATTTTTGAAGTTGTAGAATTGATGAGGTCAACTGCCTAGGGTCATCAGTGACGAATACTGGGAGAGAGACTTGAGGGGGGATGCAACTGACTGAGTGGGGAATGCCATGCTTCTCTCTAATATTATAGTTTTGTGGATTTTGTAGAATTGATGATCTGTTTAGTTCCTGCGTGGGGCATGTGAGCATCTATGGGTAGATTTTTGCAAAGTAAAGGAAGCACATCATGACATTATACAATATCTTTTAAACCATGATCACTTGTATGAAAAACAATTCCAAATGTACTATGTATGGGAAGCGTGGAATTACTGTGGCAGGGTAGCAGCAAGTGTGACATGGCCATGCCACTGGGGTGTGATAGCGCAGCAATGGCAGGTCAACCGCAGAAGGCCAGTTTCGTCCAAGACGATGCCTTCGGTGCGCAGCAGTCACACTGCCAAGGTAACCACTGAAATGTTCCTTTTTGCATGTATGAAACTACGGAGCTCACCTCAGCTCTAGTCTTGTAAATTCTGTTCACAACTCTTATGGAACAATCGTAGACCTGACATGGGATATCGTAGGAGGTTACTCGGGTAACCAGGATGACTTGCCCATGAAACCAGGTGCCGCTCTTGAGTGCCGTGGTGCACCGAGGGCTCGGCTCCAAAGAGGTTTCGAGGCAAATCATGCCTGGCTATCTAAGATGGCCTCTTACTTCCATGTAAGATCTCACTTGTGCATGAACGCATATATAAGTAGGGTGATTACCCCACTGCGATTCTTGTCAAATCGTTCGCCACTATATCCGTATATATATACAAGCATAGGTCTGCATGGATATCATAAGAGGTACTTGGGTAACCAGGCTGACTTGCCCGTGAAACCAGGCGCCGCTCTCTAGACTCAGAGGCGCAGCTCCCAAGAGGTTTACAGGCAAATCATCCTTGGCTATCGAAGATGGCCTCTTAGCTCCACGCAAGACCTCACCTGATGATGACTTGCATGTGCTGCCTGGTCATGTATTTATAAGAAGGCAGGCAGGCAGGAACCACGGGGGTCAGATTAGAATCTTGGTGAGACGAGGCAGCGTGTTTAACACAGATAGAAAGAATCTTGGCCTTTGACATGCTAAAGGCGTCGACAAACCATACCAGATAGCCAATGGGCTGCTGGATGTGTATCTGGGCTGCCTTTCCTTTTTGGAGAGCATCCAGGGATTTGGATTTGGGTTCCCCTCTTTGTTCTCTTTGAGAGGGAGTTCTTGTTCAGATGGTTGACCAGTGCAAGACAAGACAGGTCCACTTATTGGGTTTCACTTTGCATTTCCCTGCTGCACGGATGAGGCTGCTGATCACATTCATGTATACACCACCGGGCATATGGAATCTGTGCATGTGAAGAAGAACATTCATGGAAATTCCCTGTGCACTTGTACTGCTGCGTGGAAAATGGATGGTGGCAAAGGAAGGAGAGAATGAGAGATCGATTAGGATTTGGACATGCAGGAGAAGTCGACAAGGGCTCAATTATTTAGGCTGTCCTAGTCTCGCATGGTTCAATCCTTGTCGGATGTTTGGTTCAATCCTTATGCAGAAGCCACTCTGTGTTCTTGTCACCCCATTTGATCACAGATGCTACATAATGTACAGTCTGACCATCAGGCCCCAACACAGATATAAGCAGAACTATTACTAACATCATTGCATATATACTAGCACGAAACATCACAGCTTCAACAATTTTATAGAAAAAGAGAACAAAGCTTTAAAGCATCACAACATTCGGGGGTTTCAACTACATACTCCAGATGGAATTAATGGGCGTCCTAATATCAAACCATCTCTGTATATGTGACCATAAATGTTGGCAAGAACGTTTGATCAAATAACTGATGTACTCAAATATTATTCAAGTGCTAGTTTCTCTATCAACAACAGTAGTCCAATTGTGTCCATCAAAATTGTGAATACATACACGGGAGTAGCTGGAACATCACATAATCTACTGACCTGTACACACAGACTGTTAGTTTGAGGATAGCAGTCCTTATGCCACACAGGACGGAAGACGTCGATGATGGAAGTATATATAGTGTGGCGAAGTGGCATAATCCTGCAAGCCTTCGCAGGTCTTCAGTCTAAAGGTTCTAGGATTCGGGCTGTAGAAATCCGCCGGCATGGTCAGCATGCAGAGGTCAGCCTCGTCCACCTGCACATAGAAGCGCGATGATGTCTGTTCATCGGCGAAATGGCTGACCCTTGGAGACCGACCTCTTTGTTTTCCTCTTGCAGTTTCTGCCAGCCTGCCCGACACTCTCCTCTTATTTCCATAGTTTTTTTTTTTGTTGAGATGTCTTACTGCCATTGTTGATAATTCTTGAAGTTGCACCGGTGATGAGGTCAACTGCCTAACGTCACCAGTGATGAATACTGGGGAGGGAGACTTGAGGGGGGTTGCAACTGACTGAGTGGGGAATGCCATGCTTCTCTCTAATATTATAGTTTTGTGGATTTTGTAGAATTGTTGGTCTGTTCTGTTCCTGCTTTGGGCCTGTGAACATCTGTGGGTGGATTTTTTGCAAAGTAAAGGAAACAAATCATGATATTTTTCAGAGTATTTTTTTAACCATGATCACTTGTATGAAAAACAACTCCAAATGTACTATGTATGGGAAGCATTAAATTACTGTGGCAGGGTAGCAGCAAGTGTGCCATAGCCATGCCACTGGGGCGTGATAGCGCAGCAATGGCAGGTGAAGCGCAGAAGGCCAGTGTCGCCCAAGACGATGCCTTCTTCGCTGCACAGCAGTCTCACTTCCAAGGTAACCATTGAAATGTTCCCTTTTGCATGTATGAAACTACCGAGCTCACCTCAGCTCTAGTCTTGTAAATTCTGTTCACAACTCTGATGAAACAATCGTAGGCCTGACATTGGGTATCGTAGGAGGTACTCGGGTGACCAGGATGACTTGTCCATGAAACCAGGTGCCGCTCTGAGTGCCGCGGTGGCACCGAGAGCTCGGCTCCAAAGAGGTTTAGAGGCAAATCATTCCTGGCTATCAAAGATGACCTCTTACTTCTATGTAAGACCTCACTTCATATATAAGTAGGGTGATTACCCCATCGCAATTTTTGTCAATTCTGTTGGCCACTAAATCCGTATATATTCAAGCGTAGGTCTGAATGGATATCATAAGATGTACTCAGGTAACCAGGCTGACTTGCCCGTTGAAACCAGGTGCCGCTCTCTAGACTGAGAGGTGCAGCTCCCAAGAGGTTTACAGGCAAATCATCCTTGGCTATCGAAGATGGCCTCTTAGCTCCATGCAAGACCTCACCTGTGAACTAACTGATGATGACTTGCATGTGCTGCCGGGTCATGTATTTATAAGAAGGCAGGTAGGAGCCACAGGGGTCAGCTTAGAATCTTGGTGAGACGAGGCAGCATGTTTGACACAGCTAGAAAGAAAGAATCTTGGCCTTTGACATGCGAAAGACAATGGGCTGCTGGATGTGTATCTGGCTGCCTTTCCTTTTTGGAGAGCATCCAGGGATTTGGATTTGGGTTTCCCTCTTTGTTCTCTTTGAGAGGGAGTTGTTGTTCAGGTTGGTTGACCAGTGCAGACAAGACAGGTCCACTTGGGTTCCACTTTTCATTCATGTATAGACCACCAGGCATATGGAATATGTGCATGTGAAGAAGAACATTGCACGACGTAGGGGTCAATCGGAGGTGATAAGGATGAGGTGTGTATCATTCATGGAAAATTCCCTGTGCACTTGTACTGCTGCGTGGAAATGGATGGTGGCGAAGGAGAGAATGAGAAATCGAGCAGGATTTGGACATGCAAGAGGAGTCTAGAGAGGGGCTCAATTATTTAGGCTGTCCTAGTCTCGCATGCTTCAATCCGTGTCCCAAACTCAACACATCTATCGCAGACATGCTACTATTCCAACACCGAATGTTGAGGTGCAGCATCCCTGTGGTATCACCATGCCGAATTGTCGTCGTTGGTATTCCGGGCTCATCTCCTGCTGTTGGGGTTTTCGAATCATTTCGGGTGCAAGCCCAAGTTTCATGTTTCTGCTAGGCTGGTTTAACCAAAATAGATGGCTACTGTTTATTTGAGGGTACCACAAAACATCTCTTCTGCTAACTAGACTATTTTTAGGGGTTGTCTATTCTATTAGGATGTTGGGATACCGGTAGAGTGCAGATTTTCAGATTTTCTCACGGCGCCGGGACTTACCGGTCAGGTATCCACCATCCAGCGCCTTGTGACTCGTGCTAGGTCCGCTTGGCATATTTGGATATTTATATCGATATGACATATTCGGCTATTTATATCGATATGACATATTTGGCAAATCACTGCAGCTACACATGCTAGAAGAACCCTTCACAGGTCTTCAGCCTAAAGGTTCTGGGAATCAGGCCGCAGAAATCCCTGGGATGCACATAGAAGGCGTGATGGTGTCGATTCATTAGCGAAATGGCTGATCCTTGGAGGCCGACCTCTTTGTTTGCCTCTTGCAATTTCTGCCATCCTGCCCGGCACTCCTCTTATTGCCAGAGTTTTTTTAGATGTCTTATTGCCATAGTTGATAATTTTTGAAGTTGCAGCAGTGATGAAGTCAACTGCCTAGGGTAATCAATGATGAATACTGGAGAGGGAGACTTGAGGGGGGTTGCAACTGACTGATGAGTGGGGAATGCCATGCTTCTCTCTAATATTATAGTTGTGAATTCTGTAGAATTCTTGGTCTGTTCTGTTCCTGCGTTGGGTATGTGAACGTCTATGGATAGATTCTTGCAAAGCTAAAGGAAACACAGCAGTCTCACTGCCAAGGTAACCATTGAAATGTTCTTTTCTTGCATGCATGTATGTATGGAACTATGGAGCTCACCTCATCGCCATTTCCTTGAATTGTGTTTGCCACTCTGATGAAACAAGCGTAGGTCTGACATGGGATATTCGTAAGGGTTACTCGGGTAACCAGGATGACTTGCCCATGAAACCAGGTGCTGCTCTCGAGTACCGTGGTGGCACTGGGTGCTTAGCTCCAAAGAGGTTTACAGGCAAATCATGCCTGGCTATCGAAGATGGCCTCTTACCTCCATGTAAGACCTCACCTCTGCATAGGGTTCTTGTGAGTTATGTTTGCCACTAAATGCGCAGGACGAACAAAGTGTAGGTCTGACATGGGACATCGTAAGAGGTACTCGGGTAACCAGGCTGACTTGCCCATGAAACCAGGGTGCCGTTCTCGAGTGCCATGGTGGCATCGAGAGCTCAGCTCCAGGGAGTTTCAGAGGCAAATCATCCCTGGATATCGAAGGAAGATGGCCTCTTACTTCCATGTTAGACCTCACCTGTGCTTGCGCACTGGTGAACTGATGGATGTTACCTGCACCTGGTCATGTTGTATTTATAAGGAGGCAGGAGGTTCAGGACGCTACATGACTTTGGTGAGACGAGGCAGCAGCGTGTTTGACACAGCTAGAAAGAATATTTGGCTCCTTTGATAAGCGAAAGGCGTCGACAACAGGACCAGATGAGCAATGGGCTGAAAGATCTGTATCTGCCTGCCTTTCCTTTTTAGATTAGCATCCAGAGATTTGGATCTTGATTTTCCTTTATTTTCAGGAGGAGTTGTTGTTCTGGTTGGTTGACCAATGCATGCAGACAGACAGGTCCAGTACAGTCCAGTTGGGTTTCCATTTGCAATCCCCATGGGCATGGATGATGAGGCTGATCACAATCATACATGAGCTTCTGGGCATATGGAATATGTGCATGTGAAGAAGAACATTACGGAAAGCAACTGAAGGTGATAAGGTTGGGTCGTGTATCATGCATGGAATTTTTGTTGCGTGGAAAATGATGCAGGCAAAGAAGAGGGATCGAGCGAGTAGGATTTGGACATGCAAGGGAGAGGAGTCGAGAAGGGCTCAATTATTCGTCCTGTCCTAGACTCCTGCTAACGCCAGTGATATTGCCACTTTTTAATTCTATATATCGAGATTCACCCTTGTGGAAGTGAGGAGCCGAGAATCTTGGTCGGCACAGGCAACAATGGCATCTATATATATGTGGCTGATGTTTTCCTTCGTAGAGATGCCTCGTCTCGCTCCGTCAGGGTTTTTGGACCCTTTGGCTGCAAGCTTAGGCTCGGTCGCTTCTTCTGGAGTTGCTTATATGCGCGAGTCGGATTATTTCCAGAGGTCGCTTATAGGACTTGTGTATCTAATGTCAAATCATACTATGTTGTGTTGTTGTTCACACTTTGAGAGTTTTGAGAAGCTCAGTCAAGCAATTTTCTAGACGAGCAAGGAGAAATAACTATAACCAAATCATGCAAAGTAGCCTGAGTCAAATCTCATCATAATCGACTTTTTCTAAGAGTGAGAAATAATTATGTAGTACAATTCATCACCGAGAATTGTTTGACAAGACTTCAGAATTTGATGAAGTGTAAAAAGAAAGGAGAAAACCTTGATCTGACAGTTACCTTAGTTGACTGGAAAATTTCTGAGTTGACTTGGTAAGCCGAGCATGCGACTGAGCCTGTGACCCTCAGCGGACACAAGAGGGGAGGTGCAGAGCTTGGGAGTTATACAATTCACACATGGAACGGAGACTACTGACATTGAAAGTTGGAGAGTTCATCGTCTCGGAACCCCCTCGGGTGATTTTGCTAGTAACTTTTACATGGTTAGAGTTATACTGGATGTTCATAAGCAACTTAAATGTTGTATCCATCTCAAAAGGAGAGAGAGAGAGAGAGAGAGAGAGAGAGAGAGAGAGAGAGAGAGAGAGAGAGAGAGAGAGAGAGAGAGAGAGAGAGAGAGAGAGAGAGAGAGAGAGAGAGAGCTGTTCTTGGTTAAATATGAAAGTTACCGGATTGGTGATCGGTATGTGGCATGTTCGGGCACACGTACAAGGAACATGGTGACAGGGTTCACTCTCAGCCGGCGCCTGTTTTCAAGAACCTGAGAGCTACATGGAGTATGCACTAGACATCATGGAAGAGGACGAGGGAATGGCCCCGACAATTGGAGTTTTGGTCCAAGCTGTCTACAGGGCCGGCCCCGAGATTTTGGGGCCCTGGGCGGGACTAAAACTTGGGCCCCTTATCAATATAGACATCACAATATTTTTTAAATTATAATATAGAAATCTCAATAATAATAAATCTTATCTATAATTGTACCGGTATTAGCCTTAATTTTTTTGTAAATATCTTCTCTATGAGATCCTACTAAGGCAACCACCTCTTTTGCTCTTTTCCTTTTAGCGTGGCAAATGGACACTTTCTCTCGATGAAGACGACATGATATAGACGATGCTGAAAAAAAAAATTACAACAAATACCGAATGGTAGAAACTATACATCATACTCCCTCCGTTTAGAAATATAAGATGTTTTAGGTTTGTGAAGGAGATATATCTAGACGCTTTTAGTGTATAGGTTTGAATGAATCTAGACACTAAAATGTGTCTAGTACATCTCATTCACAAACTTAAAACATCTTATATTTCTAAACGGAGGGAGTATATGTGAAGGTATATATTAGATAATAGTAATACAATATTCAATATACCTCATATTGTTCAAATCAGCCGTCCATAAAACAAAATTAGGATAAAGTTTTAAAAAAGAGAACCCTAAAACGCGATGAGATGTTATCTGACTGCAACTAGAAGGTCGCTGATCAGCTGATCGTTGTGTCACATGAAACACTGAAAAATGTCTTGGTTCTGCACGCGTCAGTCTGTCGTGCAGGGCCCTGCATCGATGGCGGCTTTGGTGCGTGCGGGCGAGGACGCGAGGAGATGAGCAGTCGCTGGAGGTGGATCGATGGCTTATTTCTTGGTGTGCTCTGCTCGTACATGATCGATGGCCCATCAGGCCCTTTTATTACCGTTGTTGGCTGTCAATACCTATTACGTATTCCATACAGAAAACTGACTTTTTTTCTAGTACCTACATGTAGTACATCACAGCTTAGGTGGGGCCTCTAAATTTTTTAGGTCCTGGGCGGCGACACACCCTGCCCACCCCCAGGGCCGGCCCTGGCTGTCTAGTAGACGTGAAAGTGAGGCCTCGTCCGATTATTTGTATGATGTGGAGAACGAGGATGATGCGAACATGAAAGAGGTGGAAAATAACATGAAGCGAGAGGATGTGTTAGACGGTAATATGGTGCATTGGTGCCTCCTGGTAGGGTGACTTCCATGGTTGGGGCAATAGATGGCAAAGATTTACTGCCACTTCCTCCTCCAGCAATACATCCGAGTCCTCCTATCAGACATGATCCAAAACAGGTGAAGAAGGGGAATGAGAAAGATGTTGAGAATATCACGAATGATGACGGTGATTGAAAGTGTATCTAGCATTTTGTAGTAGATTTTGTGTGAAAGAGGACAACATAATTAAGGGACTAATTATTCTATCTAGCGATTATTGGATAACCCCTCCCGCGAGCGAACGAGGGGATCCCTTGCGCCGCCGCCGGTCCGCCCGCCTCCTTCCGCTCCTCCCTCCTCGCCACCGCCAGGACGCGTCGGCGGCAAAGCCGCTCGACGTCGGTGGCGGCGGGGTCCCCTCTTCTCCCCCTGGTTCGCCAGATCTAGGCGCGGGCCAAGATCGGTGACTGGCGGCGGCGCGCGTGCGCGGAGTGCGGCGGCGTCCGGCTTGGTGGCGCGGCTCGGCGCGGTGGCGACACCATGTTGTCGCGTGGAGGGCTGTGTGGAGCGGTGTTTTCGTGCTCGGGGCCGGCGGCTGCTGGACCGGGGCGGCGAGGATTGTGGGCGGCGTTGGCTGGGATCTGGAGGTAGCGGCGGACGTGGTGCTGCTGGATGGAGGCGAAGGCGCGCCCTTAGCGGCGGTGCTAAGCCTACGTGCTCATCGGCACCAATGGTCGACCTGCTCGATCCGTTCTCCAGAAACCGTCCGGCGGTGTGGGGATCACTGTGTCGGATCTAATAAAGGAGGTAGTCCTTTGGTTTCCTTCGCACGAAGACGAAGATCTGCTTGATGTCTGCCCTCGATCCGTACTGGAGAGGCGGGTTTCGGAAGGCTCCGCCGGCGAACTCTCATGGGCGTATCATGCCTGGATATTGCTGGATCGGAAGGTATTCGGTCGTGCGCACCTTGTTTTTTGGTCATTTGGTTTCAGCGAGAGCGTTGCGAAGGTCTGTTGTTTGTTCCCACCAAATGACATTCTTAGAGCCATGATGAAGTTAGATGCGGAGAATGTCAGGAAAACGAAAATATAAGGATAGCGATGGTGATTTTAGTTTTTGTGGCGACCGAGATCTTGCTGTGTGATCTGAGACTCGTTGCAGACAACGCAGGGGGAGTTTCCAGTCTTACCTTGCAGGTTAAAAATTCAAGATCTGGCCTTAACCGGTTGTGCCTGGCAATGACCTTGTTGAAGGCATTGTTTTGTGAGCGAGGACTTTCTCCAGGGTGAAAACCTATGATCTTTGATCGGGCAACGACGGCGTTTGGGCACTGTTTTCTTCTTCAAGGCATTGTTATTGGAGTGGAGAACTACTGGTGTTGTTCTGATGGTGTCAGTGTCGTTGTTTTGAGGATTAGGTCTCTGTAGCGGAACTTTTCTTTTTTTAATTCTTTTTTCTTTTTTAGGCTATGTGCATCCATAGGGTCGCTAGGGCATACGTTGTTGCAGAGGCTGGGTATAATTGGTATCCCTGTAATATTAATATGGGCCGTACTACGCGTCCCCCGGGGGATATTTCCCTCAAATCCCCCGGGTCCTCCTGCTGACACGTGTCCACCCAAATCCTGTTTTTGCTACACTTAGACCCGCTTTTGCTACATAATGCCCCGTTTTTGCTACACTGTAGCAGGAAACGGTTGGCCCAGAAATAGAAAAACAGATTGGACCTCGTCGGAGATTTCGTCGGAAACCTCGCCGAAGACCGTGTAG
Organism: Avena atlantica; assembly: GCA_910589765.1. Classification (NCBI taxonomy): domain Eukaryota; kingdom Viridiplantae; phylum Streptophyta; class Magnoliopsida; order Poales; family Poaceae; genus Avena; species Avena atlantica. The sequence goes on from OU342736.1 coordinate 421,625,496, forward strand.
CAAGAAAGTTGGGCTAACGTAGCATATTCGACCTCGCCGGAGGCTTTCGCCGGTAGACCTCATCGGAGACCGTGTAGCAAAAACTTTATACTATTGTAGCAAAATCACAAAACGTATGTAGCAAATAAAATTTTCTATTGTAGCAAATTCAACCTCGTCGGAGACCTCGTCGGAGATCTCGCCGGAGATTTTGTAGCAAACCATACATACCATTGTAGCAAACCATACATACTATTGTATCAAAAAAAAATTAGAAAAAATCGACGGCAACGGCGCGAGCAGCAGGCCGCGGCGGCACGAGCAGCAGAGCCCGGCGGCGCGAGGGGCGCTCGCTGCAGTCCCGGGCGGAGGGAGATGGCGCCAGCGCGCAAAAGGGAAGGGGCGGCACGCAGCAGGGAGGCAACGGCGGCGAGCAGTAGGGCGCAGCGGCAGGAGGAGCAGAGCGCAGCGGCGGGTGGTGCGCTCGCTGCAGTCCTGGCGGAGGGAGACGGCGGCGGCGCACAGGGAGGCAGCAGGGGAGGGGCAGCGCGCAGCAGGAAGGCAGGATGACATGCGGCGGAGGAGGCAAATGAGACCCGTCCGTGAAAAGATAAGGAAAGAGAAGAAAGTGGAAGGGCCCATCCACGTTCGGTCAGCGAGGGAAGGAACGATCCCCGGAGAAGTATTATCGTTTTCCTATTAATATATACTCTTTTCTAAACAAAAACAAAATCTAGTGATTATTGATACACAATCCCAGAACGTCATTGCACCATGAATACAACCCTCAAGCAGCTTCAAACGCCACCTATAGTCTATCAAGCGTGCTTGAGGAACAACGTTGAAGGTAGCAATCAACGGAGTACTCATGATGCACTCATATGCTTGAAGTATTACATGTTATCTTAAAGAACCATATTCTATCTCAACATGCGGCCACGAGAATCATTCACTGAAGTACTTGACTAAGGATGGTTTTCACGATCCCATTCCCATGACAGTCTCGCTTGGGAAGATCGAAAGAGTTTATTTGTTTGGAAATCGGCTCAGGTCAGCAAGTATCCTATAGTAAAGACAAAGATGATGAGGATGAAGGGATTCTCTCAGACTTTATTCATGATATGATCAAGAGATCTTACAAGCGTTTACAAGATGGATCTCGTCGGGTTTATACAAGTACTCGACGAGAGTATATGAATCTAGGGCTTAAGACTATAAGCTAAAAGCTATGACATAGGCGTAGATAGCGTGCCCTTTCCAGGTGAATATCTTCCGGCAGATATAGTCGTCGGTGGTATAAGAGTCTTCATTAGCCTCGCTAGGTCTTCACCTTTGATGGTCGGGATCCTTCAGAAAGTCTTCTTGCACCACGTCAGGCCTGGTCGGTTGAGAGCTTCTAGATGTGGTCCCCTAAGTTGCGGGAGTTGAGGTCTTTGTGGGCAGGGGCAAGGTCCGTGTAATTTACAGACCTTAATCCACCCATCACCGACAGTACTCGAGGCATAAAAACGGAAGTCCTTGAGCAATATTTGATGTAGTTGTGACAACATCATGATGAACTAATGAACATATCACTTGCTCGAGGAATGACTCGAAAGTTTTCCTGAAGATTCATCGTTGCATCAAGGCCATTGCTAAAAGACAACACACAATATGATACTCTTGCTTAAAGCATTCCTGGCATCTTGAGTTATCATCAGTTGTAGCGATGAAGTTGTTGTAGCACAACACTACATGAAGTATTCAGGATGCGCATATTATAGTACATAAATGATATTGTTCGATTTGTATTGAAAATCCATTTCTAATGATACCAATTATATATCAAGTATTTCTTATATACATTTGATTAATTTTTTGGTCAAATATCTTGAAAAGCGTGTGTGCTTATATTATTTATTGGAATGGAGGGAGTACCGATAGATAGTACTTGGGAGGGAGGGGATTGGGAGAGCGAGGGGGCGCTGATTGTCGGCCTAACAAAATACATCTGTGGTATATATTTATTTTATGTACTATTTCTTTGTAACTATTAAGTCACTAGATAGTACCTATTTTTATTTTGTTTTAAGTACTTAAACCAATTGTTCTTAAATACATCTGTGGTATATATTTATTTTATGTACTATTTCTTTGTAACTATTAAGTCACTAGATAGTACCTATTTTTATTTTGTTTTAAGTACTTAAACCAATTGTTCCTTCGTGCTAGGTTTTTCGTAATAGCCCCTGGATAAGCCATGTTGAGCCATTTGATGTCAAGGGTGGAAGAATAGAGTGAGTTGTTGATGCATTTTGTGTTTAGATGATAATGAACCGATCTTTTGACCAAAAGCCACAAGTTTTTGAAATGTCTCTTCCAAAACACCATGCTTCTCTCTAATATTATAGTTTTGTAAACCGTGTAGAATTCTTGGTTGAGTTTTGGGGTGGAGGATTACGTGGTGCACTTGACCTTGACCTTATAGGTGAGATTTGCAAATCTGAAGGAAACACATCATGATATTATGCATTATTTTTAAAAACACGATCACTTTTGTGCAAAAGAACTCCAAATGTACTGTGTAGCCAAAGTACTTGGTGGGGAATTATCGTGGCAAGATGGTAGCAAATGTGAAATGTTGGCTGATAGCTCCATGATGGCAAGTGAAGCACGGAAGGCTAGTGTAGCCTTCGTAACAACATAAGATTCACTCTCAAGGTAACAATTGAGATATTTTCTGCATATATATACATAAGTGGGGAGCTTACCTTGTCACTACTCTTGTGAAATATTTTCAGCACTCTGATGAAACAAGCATGGGTATGACATGGGATACCGTAAGATGTACTCGGGTAACCAGGATGACTTGCCCACGAAACCATGTGCCGCTCTCGAGTGCTGTGGTGGCACCGAGAGCCTAGCTCCAAAGTGGTTTAGAGGCAAATCATGCCTGGCTATCGAAGATGGCCTGTTACCTCCATGTCAGGCATCACTTAGTCCGATAGTTACCTCATTCTCGGACATGTGAATTTTGTTCACCACTAAATCCATAGGGACGAAATAAGCATAGTAGGTCTTACAGGGCGTATCGTAACAGGTACTTGGATAACCAGGCTGACTTGCCCGTAAACTCGGTTGCTCCTCTGGAGTGCCATGGGCACCGAGAGGTCGGCTCCCACGAGGTTTACAGGCAAATCATCCTTGGCTATCGAAGATGGCCTCTTACCTCAATGTAAGACCTCACCTTGTGCGGTGGTGTGGCACTGCGTGGATGATACATTCATGCCTTGCCTGGCCATGTATTTATAAGGAGGCTAGCAGGAGCCATGGGGGTCAGATCGGTTGGGGCTACATGACTTTGGTGAGAGGAGGCACCAGCGCGTGTCTACTTTGGTGAGAGGGGCCACTAGTGTGTTTGACATGGGTAGAAAGAATATTGGCCTTTGACGAGCCAAAAGGCGTCATAGATCGAGCAGACTAAATAACCAATGGGCACATACCAATGGATGTGAAAGATGTGTATCTGGCTGCCTTTCCTTTTTGGAGAGCATCCAGGGATTTGGATTTAGGTCTCCTCCTTTTTTTTTCAATCAGCTACTTCCCTGATTAGAAATATAAGAGGTTTTATCTTTATGAATATAATGTATCTAAACGTCTTTTAGTGTATATGTTTTATACTAAAAAGCGTCTAAATACACTTATTTTATAAAGCTAAAATATCTTATATTTCTGAACGGACGGAGCATTTTTCAGCTTGGTTGACTAGTGCATGCAGGCAGAGAGGTACAGTCCACTTGTTTGCATTCCCCAGCGGCATGGATGAGGCAGATCACAATCATATATGACTTTGGCCGGGCACTATGGAATATGTGCATGTGAAGTAGAATATTGCACGTAGGGGCGGTGGTCGGAGGTGATAAGATGAGGTGCGTGTGTGTACCATGCATGGAAATTCCTGTGAACTTTTGTAATGCTGCGTGGAAAAGATGGCGGCAAAAGATGGCAGGAGGAGTCTTCGGGGATTCCATCGAGCTTGTGAAAATCAGGCGCATGCACCAACCAAATGGTATGATTCTGATAGTTGGTACGTATGTGTCTTGGCAAGTACTCCCTCCGTTTCAAAATATAAGATGTTTTAGGTTTGTGAAGAAGATGAATCTAGACTTGTTTTAGTATGTAGGTTCACTTAACTTTAAGATGAATCTATACACTAAAAGAAGTCTAGATTCATTTTCTTTACAAACCTAAAACATCTTATATTTTGAAACAGAGGGAGTACTTAGAACTCCTGGAGAGGTCAGCGTTAATTCAGCAAAGATCAGGGTGACATCGTCGCTGCTCAACCGGCCGTGCCATCGTTAAATACCAAACATGTCAGACAATGTTCTGAACCTCTGATGACGACCAAAGACATAGTAGTTTTACATGGTAAAACATCTCACGGGCCCATCCACTATATATACGTGATCGTCATAAGATAAAAAAAAATACTTCTTCAATCATTTTTTCTGAAAGGAGAAATATTAATATCGCGAGATACCAACTACGTCCAGCCTCTACAACATCGCATTACCATATTAGCATTACCGGATACATACGACCAAAAAAAGAAAGAAGAATTACAGAAAAAAGAAAAGTCCTGCTACAACTATCTATGCCTTATAGCAGCGACCAACCACCACAAGACAACATCAGAAATCTATCATCTCCAAAAGCGTCATCATCGTCCTGATCATCGATCATAGGTTTTCGCCTGGAGAAAGTCCGCGCGCTCTCAAAACAATGTCTTTAATAAGGCCATTGCCAGGCACAATCAATTAAGGCCAAACCTTAAATTTTCACTCTGCAAGATAAGACTATGAACCTCTCATGTGCTGTCGTCCCCCGCTAACAGTCACTGCTGCAAGTCACATATCACCAAGCCATCTCCACAACGCCAAAAGACTCAAACCACCATCGTTTGCCCTCATGTCCCTGCTTTAATGACATTCTTTGCATCTGAATTCACCATGAATCGTCGAAGAGATGATACCTGATGGTAACAGATAGCAGAACTTCGCAACACTCCCTCTAAAATCAAATGTTCAGAAAATACATGGGTGTGCACGATTGAATTCTTTCCGATCCAGCAATCTCCAGGCATAGTCGTCCATGGAAGTTTGTCGGCGAAGGCTTCCGAAAAATGCTATCCAAACTAGAACAACCAGGACAGGCATCCAGCAGATCTCTGTCTTGACGCGGTAGGAACCCGAGGACCGCCACCTTTATTCGCAAGACTCGCAACCCCCACGCCGCCAGTCACCATCTAGTAGGAGAGAAAAACATACAAGGGGATGGCAAGAACTTGGATGCGAGATCACCGACGTGATCGAGACCACCGCCAGCACCCACCACCGAAGCCCAAGCTAGGCCCTTCGACCCAGATCGAGGTCCAATCTCAGGGACATGTCCAGATCGTGGTTCAGATCGGGATCTAGGCCCAGATCGCGCGCCTTCCGGCGGCACACCACCGCCTCCCCGTCACCTCTCTGCTGGAGTGCCTCAGACACCGTCCACCCAGCCACGCCTCCCTGTGCCCTCCGCCGGCGCTCCACCTACCCCCATGCAGCGCCGTCTCAGACACCTCCCCTTCCCACCATCAGATCGACGAGATGGGTGCCGCCACTGCATCCGGCGTCGGCAGCAGCGGCGACCAGGAGGACAAGGGGCGAGAGGGAAGTGTAGGGTTGGGGAAGGGGCGACTCGGGAGGAAGGAGGAGCGACTCGGGTCTTTTTTCTAAGTATAAACATACGTGGGGATCTCTTCAACCGAATATAGTATACGTTATTGAGAGCTTTGACCACCAGACTGACTGATTCCAATTAACCCCTGTAAGGTATCTCCTTTTGCAAATTGTAATCTTGGTTGCAAAAGTTAAGACATGTGTTTTTCCTACACGATGTATGATCAAATTTCCGTCCCTGAGCTGGTAGCGTTTCGTTTCTACGGATCAAGTGAATAAGAGTATAGGTGTGTGATTGTGTAAACCCATTATTCTACTGTATATCTTTTTTGTGTTTACAACAAGTAAATATTAGGGCCCGTCTAATCCTCGGTCGATTGAAAATTAACTTAATTCTCAGTCAGGTGATGTTATCATGTTTTATGGATCCATTCACACCTCTGTACTCCCCGGACTATGGTTCTGTTTTTTGTTGGGCTTTTTGTTTCTGTTTGTTCCTTGATACTTGCATTGTTCTTGAGCTAGACTTGGTTGTTGGCATTGCACCTGATGCGCTTTAATAGCTTTGTGTTTTACACTGAACTTGGCTAAATCCATGAACACGGGCTGTACTTTTGATTTTAGTTTCCACGAGATTAGACTTTACTGGATTAACATTACAAGGGAAAATTCTGCAAAAGATAAATACTACAAGGGAAATTGTGAAAAAATAAGAAACCAATAAATATCCCCTATCGGAAAACTTGATAACTACACAAAATCTGCACGCATCATAAGCAGAAAACACCCAAACCACTCACAGCAGACAAATTTGAATTGATCCCAAGACAAATCCGTGTTTGTTTCCATCACCGGTAACGTAAATGGTAAAGGAATCAAATCACAGTGGAATTGAGGTGTAATCGGACTTTTCCTTATTTTGTTTGGTCCGGCATGGTGATGATATTGATTACCGACATCTAACCTACACAACAAACAAAGGTTGACTACCAAAAGTTGGTGGTCTTTGATGGTTGAAGGACCGGCTCCCCACCGCAAGGCTATGGCGTCCCTCGCTTTCTCACTTCATGGGAGCTTTGCAATGAACGCAACGCCTAGGTTTTCAAGAACAGGCACACGATGCCGGTAGTCTTACTAGACAAAATTAAGAAAGAAGCCCGTTTGTGGATGATATCGGGTGGGTGAAATTATGTCGAGAGAGTAGGCTTTTGTATCTCATAGACATATTTTATTTTTTGCAAAACTCCTTCTTAACTTATATCTTGTAAAAATCCTTCAAATATGTGAGTTTTATCGATGATTGTCAAGGTCATGAGACTCAGGTACCCTCACGATGGAAGAATGAGGCCCATCGAAACCAGGCGGCCCACCATGATGACTGAAATGACATAAGGAACCAAGATTCCTCATCAAATTGGAGTACAATCCAAGTCAAGGTAACTACTAACTATCATCGGGATCTCCTTGTAGACCGCCATATAACAGATCTACCCTTATATTTGTATATGAAATCGACTTGGTGCACTGTAACCCTAGATCCCCATTAGTTTATATATAGGGGGTAGGGTCCTGCCGAGTCGTGTTCGTGTCTCACACCATCATTATCATCATCCACCACCATAGCGGACTCGAGGAATACAACTAGCAACAGAGGAGTTGGGTCTTTACCGAAGGATATTTTTCTCGAGGCTTAGAACTGTATAAAATCTTATGTCTTTGTGCTACCACGAGGATTGTCCAGGTGCAACACCACCCTTCTCCAATATCAGATTAATCCCTCGACAGTTTGTGCCCATCATGTGGTCGTTGCTCCATCACATCCTCGATGGCCCTTGTCAAGATCAACTGCGGCGCGGCAAGGACACAACCGCCCATGGTCAAAGTTTCATATTCGAACTCGTTTGGAAGACTACGTCTCCACTCTTCACCCGAGTCAACTTCCTCGCTTGTCCCCCTTGCTTTACATTTAGGGCGTGTTCGGCAACCCACCAGCTTCTCAAAATCTCCAAATGCTAGCTTCCAACTCCATCGCTTAGCTTCTCTAAATCGCTAGGAGGAGCTGAAAACGTTCGGTACAACTTCTTTTTGCTAGTTGGGCTGGAAGGCTAGAAGGCAAACATTTGGCCCAGGAATAGGAGAAAAATGACAGACAGGCTAGGCAGAGGAGCGGTCAGGCGGACGGGACACTCGATTGGTGAGCATGCTTCTACTTGGCATGGGGTCAGAGCAGACATGCGGACATGGATGGTCGACGTAGCAGTTCCGCTTTGCCGAGGTCGGAGGCGGGTCGAGGTGGTCGACCTCGAAGGCGAGAGCGGACGGCCGCCGGGTCGAGGTGGTCAACCTCGAAGGCGAGAGCGGACGACTGTCGGCTCGAGGAACCGCATGGACGACGAGGGAGCGATCGCGGAAGGCCGGCAACACGGAGTGGCAGCGGCGGCGTGGTCAGCTGCTTCTAGGGTTCCATCTGCTGACAGGTTGGGGATTGAGGCGGTACTGTGGGACTGGAGGTGGTCACGCGTCTAGGAGTTTAGAAGTGGATGGTTCGGCCTCACTTGGCGGTGGCATTCCTGTGTAGATAGAGCCAAATCCAGCTTTTCCAATTTCCCGGATGACCAAAAACCGAGCTTCGCCTTTTGTACACGATTTTGGGCCATCTCCATGGAGTTAGCTTCTAGGATCTGGCCTGTTCGGTACAGCTTCTCGTGGAGATATCGGGAAGCTGGAGGGTGGAGGGTTGCCGAACACACCCTTAACTGTTTACTTCGCTCCTAATCTAGATCTGCTTGACAAAGAGAACCACCGCGTTGTCTTTATCTGTAACCTCTCTCCCGTCCCCACAAATGACTTGGAAAGCTAAGAGCATGTGCAGCGTTGTGAATTTCTGAAGTCTAAGAAGCCTTAGACATATGTCTAAACGCTGCAGCAGCTGAGTCTAAATTTTTTTGCTAGACGCTGAGTCTAGTAGAAGACTCACCCCTAAGAAAATCAAATGGCAAGAGGTCCCATTTGTCAGTGAATAGACGACCGCCACTTGCTATTATTTTTTATTCTGGATGGTGGGACTTTGATCTGTATCGCCATCCAGAATGAAAAATAATAGCAAGTGGCAGTCGTCTATTCACTGATGAATGAGACCTCCTGCCATTTTATCCCCTTAGGGCTGAGTCTTGTACTAAACTCAACGTCTAGCAAAATTTTCTTAGACTCAGTTGCTGCAGTGTTTAGACATATGTCTAAGACTCCTTAGACTTTAGAAATTTACAACGCTGCACACGCTCTAACGAAGCACGAGGAGCCACCACAAACTGTAGTCCCGATCAAGCACTAGGTTGAGTGATGCTAATATCAGAATTTTGCTTGTTGAGTTCATATCATATATATGAGTAAAACTATTTTTTTTTGCAGGGGACATAAGTAAAACTATTAGCTAGATTGATTTCGTGTTGTCTGACAAGACTGACTGCAGAGACGTAAGAGCATGACTAACAACACCCGTAAAACTCCGGCGCGGGTCGAATTTCGGCAAGTTTACGGGTGCTGGGCCGAGTCGCGCATCAATCAGTATCTGTACTTGAGCCGGCCTGTAAAATAAATTCACGGGCCACCTTACTTGGCCCGCCCGAACCTCTACAAGTAGGGGCAACTGCGGCGGAGACGGGTCGAACCCGCACTCCCTCCGCCGCAAACCGTAGCCGCCACATCTAACTCCAGCGAGCAATCGAAGTGACACCCGGCTCGGAATCCATGGCGTGCAGCGGAGGAAGCTTCGGCCTCGGCGGCGGCCGTTCTAGTGGAGGAGGAGGCCGCGGGGGTGGCCGTGGGCCACCGGGCGGCGGCGACGACAAGGAGCGGCGGCGCGTCCGCTCCATTGGCGCGAAGAAGCGTGCCTGCCGCCGCTGGACCAACTGGGGGATGCCCCCGCCGCCGTCGCTTGCCCCCTACGCGGCCGGCGCGCGCTCGGCTCCTCCCCGCGCTCGCTCCGGTCCTCTTCCCCGTGAGCGGCGACCCTCGGCATGGGAGTACGGGGAGGGCTCCTCTGCCTCCTCGGCCTCCTCTGCCCCCGCCGTCATAGTCCGCCCCCGTCGCGGTGATTTGGAGGAGGCCGCGCAGCTCGCCGCGGCCATCGCGACGTCCGCTGTCGAAGCGGCGGCGAAGGCGCGGCAGGAGGAGGAGGAGCTCGTAGCAGCCATCGCGGCTGTCGAGCTCCTCAAGTCGCAGCAGCAGCTGGAGGAGGAGGCCGCTGCCAAGCGCGTCGGAGCGGTGGAGGAGGACAACGAGGTCGACGACGACATGGACGTCGACCTCATCGTCATCGACTAGAACGGTGGCCGGCGGCGACTAGGACTACAGAAGCTCGCATTTGGGGCATCTGGACACGGCGGCGTCCTCGGGCGAGCTTTTCCCCATCTAATTTTAGTTTCTTTTAGTGTAATTTTGCTGTAAATATGAACTGCTACTCCTATGTATGAACCTAATCAACGAACGCGCGAAGCTGTTTCCCGGAAAATTTCAAATCTTGCAAGTAGGGGCTAGGGTTTACAGTTGCTGTTCTGCGCCGCCGTCGTTCAGCATGTAAATCGCGAGTACAGGACGCACGCTCTAATGCCAATCAAATAGATACAGGCTCGGTTAGAAAAAGAAAGATAGACGTTGAGATTAAATTGCAAAACTCCCGCGACGCTGGTTCTAGTTGGCTATGTGCGCGCGCCGATGCACATCTCCTCCCGCGCCTACCTTTTCGCCACGTCAGCGATCCGTGCACTAAGGTATCCGTACCGTCCATCTTGGGCATCGACGAACGGCTGGGATTACCGATCCGTGGCACCTGTCCTTCCACCAATCAGCATCCACCTCCTCCGTCCTATATAACAATTCCGGCGCCCCCTAAGGTTTTTCACATCTCGTCTGCAATTCCTCACATCTTCTCCCACCTTCCACCGAACACCCACCACCGGCAACCGCCCCCTCTCCTCGGAGAACCATCCCATGGCCCCCAAGGCGGAGAAGAAGCCGGCGGCGAAGAAGCCCGTGGAGGCTGAGCCCGCGGCGGAGAAGACCCCCGCCGGGAAGAAGCCCAAGGCCGAGAAGCGTCTGCCGGCGTCCAAGGAGGGCGGCGAGGGGAAGAAGGGCAAGAAGAAGGCGAAGAAGAGCGTGGAGACGTACAAGATTTACATCTTCAAGGTGCTGAAGCAGGTGCACCCGGACATCGGCATCTCCTCCAAGGCCATGTCCATCATGAACTCCTTCATCAACGACATCTTCGAGAAGCTCGCCGGCGAGTCCGCCAAGCTGGCGCGCTACAACAAGAAGCCCACGATCACTTCCCGGGAGATCCAGACCTCCGTTCGCCTCGTCCTCCCCGGCGAGCTCGCCAAGCACGCCGTGTCTGAGGGCACCAAGGCCGTCACCAAGTTCACTTCGTCCTAGAGAGATCTGGACTGTTGCTAGCCACACTGTAGTTATCTGTTCTCTCCGTGTGTTCGTACTGCAAGGAATTATTAATGTGCTGAGTTGTGTACCAAAATACACTGGATTTGTACCAGAGGAATATCAATGATGATCCTTGTTTATTTCTCATTCCTGCTTGCTTGTCGTGTTAAAATCGGGGGCTATAAACCTTGTTCCTCAGTTTTATGTGTCAGTATCTGTGGTAGTATGGCGAGCTGTAATTGTCGACAGATTCTGCCTCTGAAGTTGATCTTGTGTCCATGATTTTGGTCTCTGTATTAGGTGGACTTTCTCTGTTCCATTCCTGGCTAAAATGCAACTGACAGATGTGCTTATGTTCTTTCTCCAACCAAGAGGCCCCATCTTTGGTGTTTCCTTGTGGTTTGATGAATCGATGGTCTCTCTGCAGTGTGCAGTTAGTTCCATGGTGTCTTGTCGTAAGGATTATGCTGGTTGTGTGAACACCACTGTTACTTCAAACTGAATAAATTGTATTGTGGCTGAATCAATTTGATTAGTCTCGTGTCAATTTTGGCGTGGATATATAGTACTAGTACTAATTCTTACCATAAGCTTGTCTATGCAGTACTGGTTTGGTTTCAATTTCAGAAGCTGGTTGTGATCCACTTGGTTTGATCTGCTACGATATCTCTGAATGTACTGTAACATGTAATTGCTATTGCTCTGAATGCACTTCGACGTACTACTACATCGATTCCGTTTCTTGAGTTGAGCTTCTAGTTTTGGTTTTGCAGTTTCCTTCTCTTGGTGCAAACCGTAACAATCTGGTTGATAGCAAGAGTACTACGCCTTGCTGTGAAACTGACGAAATCGAGCATTTGGAATTCTGAACTGGTGCCACCACTTGGCGCGTCCCAAACAGAAATCCCGACCAAGTTTTCAGTGTGCAAAATTTGCCGCTCCTGAAAGTTACTGCCAAATACCAACAGCAAGACAGCTTATAATTTTGCAACAGAAGGCAATTCGCTGCATTTGAGTATTGACATTCGGAGCCCAGAATAACAAACTGTGGCTTCAAACTGGTCTGCAGTCCACACACAGAGATTAGAGAGACAGAGCAATGGAAAGGAAAAGGAACGAGTCAAAAGACAGAGCTACTACTGTACATTTTTCGATCTCTCTCCGTTGGGTGCCGTGTTCTCGGAAGCAAAGGCTCAAATGTCTCTCTCTTCCATTGGGTTTCATGTCATGTATATAAGCCACGTCATTGTAATAAGCCGGCTCATGTTTTGCCGAGTTTAGGTGCTGCAGGGAAACATGGCTACTATGCCGAGGCAAACTAATGGAATATCAATGTCCCAAGTCAAAAATAAATAAATCCCGAACATGTAGTTTGTTGGGCTTATTCCCGTACACATCTCATGCAGAAATATTCCAAGACTATAAAATTTCACTAGGATTAAAAAAAATGTGGTTAGCATGCATGACATAATTGTATGAAAAATAAATTAGAACATGAAAATATTTAATTACCAGGAGCACGATAGCATATGATGGTATCTCTAACGAGTTGTTAGCATAAAACTACCAGTTTGATAGCTAAATTCCGGAAATCTACGGGTCTACATTTTCGTAGCAAATAATATGTGTAAATTTGATACGAAAACATAAACTGCTAGATTTCCAAAATTTAGCTATCGAAATGGTAGTTTTATGCTAACAACTCTACCTCTAACTCTAGACGAGCTGCATGAATCATGCATTCCCTCACTTGCATTCTGTTGAATGATTTTTTTGCGAAATTCCTTTGATTTATTAATATGAGTGAATTCCATTTTTTATCCCCTAGTTATACATTTATGACACTAATTACCCCATTGAGTGAAAAAAAGTCTGGATTACCCCTTCTAAAAGTTTTGAACCCTCATTTTCCAATGTGTGTCTATTGGGCAAGGTGTAAGGTGTTGGGCGGAGTTTAAATGTATCAAGACGATGATGAGGAATTGAAAATTTGGATACAAGAAGTATGAATATGATTATCAATCATGCCCTCTATTCTTTACACATTTTACGCGTCACCCTACATGCCAGCTCTATGTAACACAAACAAGCAAAGTGCTAAATTGAGATAAAAACGAGTTCAAGGGCTCTTAAATGAGATATTTCAATTTTAGTTTCACTAAATGGGGTAATTAGTGTCGCAAATGCACAACTAGGAGGTAAAAAGTGGAATTCACTCTATTAATAATCATCAACAACAATATAAATAAATCTAAAAGTAATAAATATAAATAGGTCCACGGACCACCTAGCGACGACTACAAACACTTGCACGAGCCGAAGACGCGCAGCCGTATGCCAAAGTCTTCGACTTGTGCGGCAATGTCATCAGTAAGAGGATTTTTTTTTTTGGAAATTGACGCTTTATTACTTAGTAACATTACAACCGGCCTCTGCAATCCAGAATTATACAAAATAAACCAACTAGACGAAAAGTACACAATCGTCTGGTTAAACTAAACGCCTAGGAAGATGGAAGCTCAATCCTTAGGTTACGCTGCCATCCATATCGAAAAAAAATCTCTCCCCGTATCCTTCAAGCGTGTTCAACCCTCCGTAAAAATAGGCCTCGAAACTTCACACGTTGTAGAGACCACAAACAAAGAGTAGCCATGCTCCAATATCATTTAAAATCTTGTCATTTCTACTTATCATAATGACCAAATGATGGCAAGCACTCCCATCCTAAACATAATTCTGTATTTACCATCAATCCCATATAACCAATTACCAAATACATTGGTTACATATCAGGGAAGAGATAATCGAGACGTTGCTTGAATGATTGACCAAATAGAACGAGCGAAATTACATTGAAATAATAAATGTTTAGTTGTCTCATTTTGATGACAAAAAGCACATTGTTTACTTACTTGCCAATTTCCTTTTACAAGATTATCTTTTGTGAGAATAATTCCACTACGTAAGTATCATGCAAATACTTTCTTCTTTAAAGGAATTTCCATCTTTCAAATTTTTTTATTGTCATCAACTGGAATATCGGGTTGCATCAGCCCATATACATGGAATCTACCAGGAATTTTCCATTCTCTAGTAAATTCCAAGTGAACACAATAGAACCCTTAGATAGTTGTACCGTGGTTAGTCTAAATAAAAGATTATTCCAGGATGCTAGTTTAGGATTAATGAGATCATGCCTAAAAGTCACAACCGGAGGGTTCGATTCCATCATAATGGAAAGTGTATCTCCTTTGTGGCGCACAATATTGTATAGAGCAAGATACTGTTCTCGGAGAGTTGTCTGACTAACGAGGGGATGCGTTAGGTGGTAGGATACACTTGTACATAATAGATGTAGGTTTAGAGTTAGGTTTCCCCAGGTCGAGGTGTGGCCATGTGCCGTATCAGAGTATGCCACTCATAGACGGACCTAGCCGTCCCTAAGCCCGGGGAGCCGCCGAGGCTTCCGGCCGGCGACAAGCCTAATTTTATAGCAATTTGATAAAAAATAGTGTCATTAGCCTTAAATTACACTGTTCGTCCAGGCTTTGAATAATTTTTGGGTCCGCATTGATGCCACTTATGTCGGTGAGAGGCGTGAGCTGGCTTTTAGTGCTCCTCTTTCTTTTCATGGTGGCGTGGTTCTAGGGCTGGCGGGTAGGAGAGACATCGGCGTTTTCGTCAATAAACTCGCACCTTCCTGGTGGCTGGTGCTCTAGAGGCTGTGGTGGTGGTGGATCTTCTGAAGGGTTTCGCAGCATAGTAAATCAAAAAATTTCTACGGATGCGAACGGGAAAGCCAAGATCTAATCTAGGAGATGCAATCAACGAGAGGGATAGATGAGATCTTCATACCCTTGAAGAAATCGCACAGCGAAACGTTCAACAGAACGTGGTTGATGTAGTCGTACTAGCCTTCTCCTCCTCGCGATCCGATCTGATCCAACGCCGCAAGTGGCGACGCCTCCGAGAGATGCACACGTACGGCACCGCGACGTATCCTCCTTCCTCGGTCCAGCAAGTGGGGTGGAGAGATAGATTGGATCTACAGCACGACGGCGTGGTGTAAAGGTGGAGAGTTTCTGCGGCAGGGCTTCGCCTACGCGCAGTCGGGAGAGAGAGAGAGGTAGGGCAGCAGCTGGCGGCTAGGGTTTGGGATGGAGGGAGGGTGCGCCCCTACCCACCTTATATAGGGGGCTGGCCGGCTTCCTTGCCCCTCCGCCAAGCCCTAGGGCCGGCGACCACAAGGGTGGAGTGGGGGGCAAGTCTTTCCCCCCCTTCTAGAAGGTCCCCTAGGGTTTTGGCCGGCTGGGCCTATGGGGCCTTGTGCCCCTGGCCCAATGCGGCCAGGGCACTCCCTCGTAGGCCCACGCCTCCCTCCTACAAGTGGGGCCACGTTGGTCCCACTCCAGAAGCTTCTAGAACCTTCTGGTACAATACCGAACATTCCGAAACAATTCCGGAATCCTAAAAACTGCTTTCCTTTATATGAATCTTATTCTTCGGACCATTCTGGAACCTCTCGTGATGTCTTGGATCTCATCCGAGACTCCGAACAAAAACTCATAAACCAATTATCCATTCTATCCTAGCGTCGAAGCACGTTAAGTGTGTGACCCTACGGGTTCGAGAATATGCAGACATGATCTTCTATCAATAATCAACAGCGGGGTCTGGAAACCCATATTGACTCCCACATATTCATCGATGATCATATCGGATGAACCACTATGCCATGATTCAATTAATCCCATATTTATATTTCCTTCGTCACGCGATATTTTACTTGCCCGAGATTCGATCGTTGGTATCGGCATACCTAGTTCAATCTCGTTCACATCAAGTATTTTACTCGTTCCCTAATCCGATATCACTTTGTGATTAACTCCTTAACCACGTGCTTGCAAGCGGTGTTGATATCGATTACCGAGTGGGCCCGAAGTATATCTCTCCGACTTGGGAGGGACAAATCCCATCTCAATACATACAACCCAACAAGTACTTTCCGATCACCTGAGAGACACCTTTATGATCACCCTCTCATAGGATGACGTTTGATGACCTCAAAGCTTTCTTCCGATACCAGGGATTTGCATTATCTCATGGTCTAAGGAATACATTATTTGACATAAGAAAAAGCTTCGCAAAGATGAACACGATGACACGATCTAATTTCTCTGCTTGATTTGGGTCTATCTGTTGGAGATATGCCCTAGAGGCAATAATAAATGTAGTTATTATTATATCTTTGTGTTTATGATAAATGTTTACATTCATGCTATAATAGTATTAACAAGGAAACATTAATACTTGTGTGATTTGTAAACTAAAATAGAGTCCCTAGTTAAGCCTCTTTATTATACTAGCTTGTTGGTTAATAAATGATTGTGGTTTCCCTATAATGAACATTGAGATGTTATTAACAACAAGATCATATCGTTAGGAGAATGATATGGTGGACATACTCCTATAGATAAGCGTAGCATAAAGATCAAGTCATTTTAATAGTTCAATTGCTATATGCTTTTTGATACATAGTAACCTAATTCCTTCGACCATGAGATCATGCATATCACCTTTACCGGATGGATGCTTTGATGACATCAAACACCACACCGTAACTGGGTGGCTATAAAGGTGGCATTGAGTGTTCGGAAAGTATTGGTTGAGACACATGGATCAAGAGTGGGATTTGTCCATCCATATGACGGATAGATATACTCTGGGCCCTCTCAGTGAAATTTCATCCAATTAGCTTGCAAGCATGTGACTGGCTCACAAGGGATCACATATCACGGGAACGAGAAAAGAGTACTTATCGGCAACAAGGTTGAACTAGGTATGCAGAGATACCAATGATCATAACCTCGGATAAGTAAACTATCGTGAGACAAAGGGAAATTGGTATCGTATGTAAGTGGTTCATTCGATCGCAAAGTAATCATAGAAATATGTGGGAGCCATATGAATTTTCAGATTCCTCTATTGGTTATTGTTCGGAGAAGTGTCTCGATCATGTCCGCATAATTCACGAACCGTAGGAAGACACACTTAAGGATTCGACGTTGTTTGAGTAGTTATGGAATGATGAGAAAGAGTCCGAATGTTGTTCGGAGTCTCGAATGGGATTCGGTATATCACGAGGAGATCCGGAATGGTCCGGAGAATAAGATTCATATAAGGAAAGTCCTGTTTCGGAGTTGGGGAATGTTTCCGGTGTTTTCATCGGGAATGTTCTAGAAGGTTCCGGAATGTTCGGCACTCCGGAGGGGAAGGGTACATGAATGTGTTATACCAAGTTGGAATGATTGCATCATGTACTAAATGTCATCGCTGAACAAAATAGAGGATTTAATCAAATCCTTGTTTGAGAAGTCAAACACCAATTTGAAAGTCAAACGGCTATTTTTGGGAAGTGGAGAGGGAGGTGGAAACCGAGTTGGGGAGGAGTTCCTCCCCTCCACCGCCGGCCCACCTCCAAGCCAAGTTGGGAAGGGACTCCCCTCCCCTTGGCCGGCCCCTCCACCTATAAAAGGAGGGGCAGGGCTCCCCTCCTAGACACCCAACACCTCCACCTCTAAACCCTAGCCGCCGGCGCCGCCACCTCCACTACCGCCGCCGCCCTAGGGCAAACCGCCGCTGCCGCCTAGCTAACCCTAGCCGCCGGATTGCCCCCTCCTCGGCGTTTCTAAACCCTAGATCGTCGAGGGCTCTCTCATAGTCCACCATACTCTCTCCGGCTTAAGGCGAAGCCCTGCGAGATCTCCCCTCTACTTCCGGTACCATGCCGTTGTGCTGCCGGAATCGCGAGGAGAGTGCTACAACCTCCGCTGCCTGCTGGAACAAGGGAGAGGAAGGTCTTCGTCGAGTACCGAACGTGTGACCGACTGCGGGAGCGCTGCCGAAACGCAGCGCCGGAAGGATCGTCTACGCGATCTTGAGATCGGGAAGAGTACGACTACATCACCCACGAGAATCCGCTCTCGTTAAACACTTTGGAATCTACGAGGGTGAGTTATTCCATCGACTCGTTGCTACAATCTAGTAGATAGATCTTGGCTTGTTTGTTTGTATGCGATAGAAATTTTTTGTTTTCCATGCTACGAAACCCTACACTATCCATCATATCATTCTCCCAATGACATGATCTCATTATTAATCGACAAATTATGTCTATGGTTAGGAAACTTAACCATCATTAATCAATGAGCTAGTCCATAGAAGCGTACTAGGGACACGGTGTTGTTCATAAACCACACAAGTATCAAAGTTTCCGCTTAATACAATTCTAGCATGGAATATAAACTTTATCATGAACAAGAATCATAATAATAACATATTTATTATTGCCTTTAGGGCATAATTCCAACAGTCTCCCACTTGCACTAGAGTCAATAATCTAGTTTACATCTGGTAATAATCTAACACCCATGGCATTAAGGTGTTGATCATGTTTTGCTCGGGGAAGAGGTTTAGTCAACGGATCTGCGGCATTCAGATCCGTATGTACTTTGCTAATCTTCGGATCTCCATCTGTTATATAATCTCGAATTATATGAAATCGGCGGTTGATGTGCTTGGTATTTGGATGATATCTTGGTTCCTTAGCCATTGCTATGGCGCCAGTGTTGTCGCACAATATCTCTAGTGGGTCCAAGGAACTTGGAACCACACCAAGCTCAGTGATGAAGTTCCTGATCCAAACTCCTTCACTTGACGCTTCTGCAGCAGCCATGTATTCCGATTCTACTATATATCCCGCGATCACGCTTTGCTTGCAGCTTCTCCAGCTCACAGCTTCTCCATTCAAATTATAAACGTATCCTGTATGATATTTAGAATCATTTGGGTCGGTGTCGAAACTAGCGTCGACGTAACCTTTTACGACGAGCTGCTCATCACCTCCATAGACCAAGAATATTTCTTTAGTCCTATTTAAATACTTTAGGATGTTCTTTACGGCTGTCCAATGTTCCACTCCTGGATCACTTTGGTATCTGCTCGTCAAACTAAGAGCATTGGACACATCCGGTCTAGTACACAACATGGCATACATGATATAACATATGGCCGAGGCATATGGCACTTTGCTCATGGTTTCTCTATCGTTTACCGTAGCTGGACACTGAGCCTTGCTCAATATCTTACCTGACAACATGGGCACTGAACCTTTCTTTGCGTTATCCATTCTGAACCTTTTCAGAACTTTGTCTAGATATGTACTTTGGCTTAAAGCTATTAGGCGTCTTTGTCTATCTCTATAGATTTTGATGCCTAATATATAAGCAGCTTCTCCTACGTCTTTCATTGAAAAATATTTGTTCAAATAACTCTTCACATCGTTAAGCATATCAATTTCATTTCCAATAATCAATATGTCATCCAAATATAGTACTAAAAATGTTACTGAGCTCCCACTCACTTTCTTGTAGATACAAGCTTCGTAGCAATTTGGAACAAATCCAAAGCTCTTGATCACTTGATCAAAACGAAGGTTCCAACTACGAGATGCTTGCTTCAGTCCATAAATGGAACGCTGAAGTTTGCACACCTTATCAGCATCCTTAGGATCGACAAAACCTTCGGGCTGTATCATATACAACTCTTCATCAATGTTTCCATTGAGGAACGCAGTCTTGACATCCATCTGCCATATTTCATAATCATGAAACACAACAATTGCTAATAAAATCCGAATGGACTTAAACATCGCTACAGGAGAGAAAGTCTCATCGTAGTCAACACCTTGAACTTGTCGAAAACCTTTCGCGACAAGTCGAGCTTTATAGACAGTAACATTACCATCCGTGTCCGTTTTCTTCTTGAAAATGCATTTGCACTCAACGGCCTTTCGGTCGCTAGGAGGGTCCACCAAAGTCCATACTTGGTTTTCGCTCATGGATCCCAATTCGGATTTCATGGCCTCTAGACATTTCTTAGAGTCTGGGCTCATCATTGCTTCCTCATAGTTCGCAGGTTCACTGTTGTCTACCAACAATACAGTTAAGACAGGGTTACCGTACCACTCAGGAGGGGCACGTGACCTTGTCGACCTGCGACGTTCAGTAGTAGCATCGTCCGAAGCTTCATGATCCTCATCATTAGCTTCCTCTATTGTTGGTGCAGACGGCACTGGAACAATTTCAGGTGTTGCGCTACTCTCCAACTCAAGAGAAGGTTCAATAACCTCGTCTAGCTCTACTTTCCTCCCACTCACTTCTTTCGAGAGAAACTCCTTCTCAATAAAGGATCCGTTCTTTGCGACAAACACTTTGCCTTCGGATATGTGGTAGAAGGTATACCCAATCGTTTCCTTAGGGTATCCTATGAAGACGCATTTCTCCGCTTTGGGTTCGAGCTTGTCCGGCATCAACTTCTTGACGTAAGCTTCGCATCCCCAAACTTTAAGAAACGACAACTTAGGTTTAGCACCAAACCATAGTTCATACGGTGTCGTCTCAACGGATTTAGACGGTGCCCTATTTAAAGTGAATGAAGCGGTTTCTAATGCATAACCCCAATATGATAACGGGAAATCTGTAAGAGACATCATCGATCACACCATATCTAATAGAGTTCGATTCCGGCGTTCAGACACACCATTGCGCTGTGGTGTTCCGGGTGGCGTGAGTTGCGAAACGATTCCGCTTGCTTTAAGATGCGTGAGAAAATCATAACTCAAATATTCACCTCTACGATCGGATCGTAGAAATTTAATTTTCTTGTTACGATGGTTTTCCACTTCGTTCTGAAATTCTTTGAACTTTTCAAACGTTTCAGATTTATGTTTCATTAAATAGATATACCCATATCTACTTAAGTCATCAGTAAAAGTGAGAAAATAGTGATATCCACCGCGCGTCGAAACACTCATTGGTCCGCATACATCGGTATGTATGATTTCCAACAAGTCTGTTGCTTGCTCCATTATTCCGGAGAACGGGGTTTTGATCATCTTGCCCATGAGGCAAGGCTTGCACGTGTCAAATGATTCAAAATCAAGAGACTCCAAAAGTCCATCAGAATGGAGTTTCTTCATGCGTTTTACACCAATATGACCTAGACGGCAGTGCCACAAATAAGTTGAATTATCGCTATCTACTTTGCATCACTTACCCTCAATGTTATGGATGTGTGTTTCATTGCTTTCGAGATTCAGAAGAAATAAACCATTCATGGCAGGTGCATGACCATAAAAGATGTTACTCATATAAATAGAACAACCATTATTCTCCGATTTAAATGAATAACCGTCTTGCAATAAACACGATCCAGATATGATGTTCATGCTCAACGCGGGCACATAATAACATTTATTTAGGTTTAAAACTAACCCCGAAGGTAAAACTAAGGAGAGCGTGCCGACGACCATCATATCAACTCTTGATCCGTTGCCAACACGCATCGTCACCTCATCCCTTGCTAGCCGCCGTCTATTCCGCAGCTCCTGTTTCGAGTTACAAATCTTAGCAACTGAACCAATATCAAATACCCAGGCACTACAACGAGTGCTAGTAAGGTAAACATCAATGACATGTATATCAAATATACCTTTAATGATGCCAGCCTTCTTGTCCGCTAAGTACTTCGGACAGTTGCGCTTCCAGTGACCCTTGTTCTTGCAATAGAAGCACTCAGTGTCCGGCTTAGGTCCATACTTGAGCTTCTTCTCAGCAGGGGCAACGCGCTTGCCGCTGCCTTTCTTAAAGGACTTCTTTGCACCCTTACCTTTCTTAAAGCTGGGGGGCTTGTTGACCATCAACACATGATTATCTTTCTTGATGTCCACCTCCGCAGCTTTCAGCTTAGCGAAGAGCTCAGTAATCGTATCAGTCGAACCAATCTGATTATGAGTAACTACAATACCTTTGTAGCTAGGATGGAGTGATTGCAGAACTCTGTCAATCTTGAGCTCTTCTGGAATCTTGCAGTCCAGTTGCTCAAGACGTTGAGTGTAGCGCGACATCTTAATGGCGTGCTCACTAACGGAACTCCCTTCCTCCATCTTACAGTTAAAGAATTTCTCAGAGATCTCATATCTTTCAGAACGGGCCTGAGTCTGAAACATGGTTTTTAGTTCCTCAAGAATCTCAAAGGGCCCGGCGAACTCCTCAAAACGATTTTGAAGGTCCGATTCCATAGCAAACAACATGGTGCTCTTAATCACATCATAATCATCTTTGTGCGACTGATAAACAACTTTTTCATCAGCCGGCGCATCTATAGCAGGGGCGTCACCTAGCGCTTTCTCAAGGACATAGTCCTTTTGTCCGCCAGCGAGAGTGATTCTCAGATTGCAGAACCAGTTAGTGAAGTTAGACCCATTGTTCTTAAGATTTTCTTTCTCAGCAAAAACGTTGAAGTTGAAGTTGGACTTAGCCATTTGATCTACAAAATTTGCAAGTACAATTTAGACTATGTTCATGATAACTAGTTCAACTTAATCAAATTACTAGATGAACTCCCACTAAATTCAACATCCCTCAAGTTGTTTAGTGAACATGATCCAAATTCACCACACCTATTCCGATCTTCACGAGAAGAGATGTGGTTTCAATGGTGGACAACAAAGTGTCGATCATATCATTCATATGACTCATGCTTAACCTTTCAGTTCGTGTGTTCCGAGGCCATGTCTGTACATGCTAGGCTCGTCAAGTCAAACCCAAGTATTTCCGCGTGTGCAAAACTGGCTTGCACCCGTTGTATGTGAACGTAGAGTTTATAGCACCCGATCATCAAGAGATGCTTGAACACGACGAACTTTCACAATGGTGCATACATGGGGAGAACACAATTTTATCTTGATCTTTAAGTGAGGAATCATCTTATAATGCTACCGTCACGATCTAAGCATAATAAGATACATAAAAAGGATAAACATCACATGCATATAATTTATGTGACATGGTATAGCCAATCCTCGAGCAATGATCTCCATCTTGTGCGTTCCGGCATGATCTCCATCACTCCACCATGATTGCCTCCACCACGAATAGCAACTACAACTATTGCTAACTACTTAGCGATAAAGTAAAGCTATTACATGGCGTATAAGAAGTTGACTCGCAGGTCATACACAATTATAAAGACAACCATATGGCTCCTGCCGGTTGTGTTCTCATCGACATGCAAGTCGTGAAACATTACAAAACATGATCATCGCATACATTATACACATCACATCTTGGGCCATACCATATCACAAAAACACTCCCTGCAAAAACAAGTTAGACGCCTCTACTTTGTTGTTGCATGTTTTACGTGGCTTATGGGAGTAGATGCTAAGAACGATTCTTACCTACGGAAAGCCACAACGGTGATATTATGGTTCCCAACATCCGGTGTAAATCCCATGACAACTATAGTGAGAGAAACTGGCATCCACCAGCCGCATGTGTGGAACAAGCCACACGTCAAGTGCGGAGCCGGTCTCGCAAACGAGGTCGTGTAAAGTTGGCCTGGACCGCTTCGATCTCACTATCCCGCGTCATAAGAAGTACACAACAAGAGGCTTGCAATAGAAAACATCAACGCTCGCAACAAGCATGTTGCGTTCTACTCGTGAAACACATCTACACATAGATCTAGCTCTGATACCACTGAAGGGTTTCGCAGCATAGTAAATCAAAATTTTCTATGGATGCGAACGGGAAAGCCAAGATCTAATCTAGGAGATGCAATCAAAGAGAGGGATAGATGAGATCTTCATACCCTTGAAGAAATCGCACAACGGAACATTCAACAGAACGTGGTTGATGTAGTCGTACGAGCCTTCTCCTCCTCGCGATCCGATCCGATCCAACGCCGCAAGTGGCGACGTCTCCGAGAGATGCACACGTATGGCACCGCGGCGTCTCCTCCTTCCTCGGTCCATCAAGTGGGGTGGAAAGATAGATTGGCTCTACAACACGAAGGCGTGGTGTAAAGGTGGAGAGTTTCTGCGGCAGGGCTTCGCCTACGCGCAGTCGGGAGAGAGAGAGAGGTAGGGCAGAAGCTGGTGGCTAGGGTTTGGGGTGGAGGGATGGTGCGCCCCCTGACCACCTTATATAGGGGGCTTGACGGCCCCCTTGTTCCTCCTCCAAGCCCTAGGGCCGGCGGCCACAAGGGTAGAGTGGGGGCAAGTCTCCCCCCCTTCTAGAAGGTCCCCTAGGGTTTTGGCCGGCTGGGCCTATGGGGCCTTGTGCCCCTGTCCCAATGCGGCCAGGGCACTCCCTCATAGGCCCACACCCCCCTCCGACAAGTGGAGCCACGTTTGTCCCACTCTGGAAGCTTCTAGAACCTTCCGGTACAATACCGAACATTCCGAAACAATTTCTAAATCCAAAAAACTGCTTTCCTTTATATGAATCTTATTCTCCGGACCATTCCGGAACCTTTCATGATGTCCTGGATCTCATCCGAGACTCCTAACAAAAACTCATAAACCAATTATCCATTCTATCCTAGCGTCGAAGCACGTTAAGTGTGTGACCCTACGGGTTCGAGAATATGCAGACATGATCTTCTATCAATAATCAACAGCGGGGTCTGGAAACCCATATTGACTCCCACATATTCATCGATGATCATATCGGAAGAACCATGATGCCAGGATTCAATTAATCCCATATTTATATTCCCTTCGTCATGCGATATTTTACTTGCCCGAGATTCGATCGTTGGTATCGGCATACCTAGTTCAATCTCGTTCACAGCAAGTACTTTACTCGTTCCGTAATCCGATATCACTTTGTGATTAACTCCTTAACCACGTGCTTGCAAGCGGTGTTGATATCGATTACCGAGTGGGCCCGAAGTATATCTCTCCGACTTGGGAGGGACAAATCCCATCTCGATACATACAACCCAACAAGTACTTTCCGATCACCTGAGAGACACCTTTATGATCACCCTCTCATAGGATGACGTTTGACGACCTCAAAGCTTTCTTCCGATACCAGGGAGTTGCATTATCTCATGGTCTAAGGAATACAATATTTGACATAATAAAAAGCTTCGCAAAGATGAACACGATGACACGATCTAATTGCTCTGCTTGATTTGGGTCTGTCCATCATATCATTCTCCCAATGATATGATCTCATTATTAATCGACAACTCATGTCTATGGTTAGGAAACCTTAACCATAATTAATCAATGAGCTAGTCCATAGAGGCGTACTAGGGACACAGTGTTGTTCATAAACCACACAAGTATCAAAGTTTTCGCTTAATACAATTCTAGCATGGAATATAAACTTTATCACAAACAAGAATGATAATAATAACATCTTTATTATTGCCTTTAGGGCATAATTCTAACATCTTCTTCATCGCTCCATGGCTGCGATGGGGATGATTTGGATGCAGCGCTAACTCGGCGGCTAGCGTCCTGGCGGTCCTAGAGTAGTGATGCTGCTCAACCTCGTGGAACAATCTCGATGCCATCGTGGTGTCCGACCATGATGGCCATCTGGTGGCCTTCGCTGCTTTCAACGCATGTTGACAATTCTTTGACCTCCAAGCGGAGGCCTAGGTTCGAGCTCGCGATGACTTTCCCCTTCCGCTCGGCTTCAAGTGGTTTCGTCCCCGGCGCCGACAAGGATGGCCGTGGCTTGCGCTCACAGGCCTTCGATGGTAGCAGAGGACTTGATTGCTTTATTCCATTTCTTGTTTAGGGTCTTCTTTTGTTGAAGTGGGGACCTGGTTGTAATTTCCTTTTCTATTTAGGTTCATGCTGTAAAGTATAACCGTTTTCTGTAATAGTGAGGTCGATAAACGGTTTTGCCATTTCGCACGCGACTGAAAAATAATTATATCCACGCGAAAGCAAGAACCATCAACCCAACTGAAGACGAGTGCAGGTACAAAAGGAACTAGATCGAAGTTCTTTACTGGACAAACGTTGATGCCCCAACTAAGAAGAAAAGAATATTTCTAAGTACTAGTAGCACGGATGCAATAGAGATCGAGTTGATCTCAGCTCACGCGAAAATCAATCGATCGATCGAGCTCATTATTTGCAACACTAGTTCTTCCGAAATATATATTACACGGCGGCGGTGGCGTTGGCGGGGTAGAGGTGCACCGGCAGGCGTGGCTGGGCGTGCAACACCAAGGGCTTGGCCATGAACACGTCGTGCTCCGACTCGCTGAGATCGACGGCTGCCAACCCCGCCGGCTTGCTCCACGTGAACCCCTGCAGAAGCCTGCAGAAGAGCATGACGCACATGGTCGTCCCGAGCGATGCCGCGACGCACCCGCGGCGGCCGGTGCTGAAGGAGATGAACCGCAGCTCGTTCTCCGTGAGCACGACATCGCCGCCACCGCCGGCAGCCGTGTCAATGTGGCGCTCCGGCTTGAAGCGGAGCGGGTCGTCCCAGACGGCCGGGTTCCGGCCGAGCCCGGTGCGGCTGAGGAGGACGTGGCTGCCCATGGGCACCCGGTAGCCGGCGACTCTGGTCTCGGCGAGCGCGACGTGCGGCACGTTGAAGGGCGCGACGGGGTGCAGCCGGAACGCCTCGCGGATGCAGGCCTTGGCGTAGACGAGCTTCGGGATGTCCGACTCCTGCACCGGCCTCTCCCGGCCCACCACCCGGTCGATCTCCTCCACCGCCTTCGCCATCAGCTCCGGCGCGTTCGCCATCTCCGCGAACGCCCACTCCACGGCGTTCGACGGGTTGTCCACCGCCGCAAAGGTAATGTCCTGCACGCACCATGCGCGTATGAGTGTTGGCTAGTCAACTTTTTTTACTGCACCTTGGACTTCATGTTTGACGTTCGTTGACCAAATATACATGCATGCATCGTCACAGTGGTCACGAACCTGGCACTGCGCTTTGACCTCCTCGATGGTGAGCAGCGGCTTCCCCTGGACGTCCTTGAGCGTGATGAGCACGTCGAGGAAGTCGTCGAGCTCCGTCCTCTCGCCGGCCTTCCACTGCCGCCACCGCTCGTCGATGACCGGGTCGTGCAGCCGGTTCATGGTGGCGTTGGCCTCCTTGACCATCTTCTCGTGGCCGTCGAGGTCGAAGCCGCGCAGCCAGGGGAGGTAATCGGACACGCAGAACGCAAAGAGGAGGCCGAGCGAGGTGAACAGGGCGTCCATGTACTCCACCTCCACAATCCCCGGCCCTCCGTCGCGCCGGGGCTCGCCGAAGTACCGACTGCCGAAGAGGAGCCGGCGGACGACGTTCCCGCAGTAGTGCCTCGCGACGTGTCTCACGTCGACGACGGCGGACGACGTGCCCGCGGTACTGGTAGCGAGGGAGTGGACGTAGCGGGTGAGGTTGTCGGCCTCGTCGGCGCGGCGGGCGTGGAGCCAGCGGTGTCTGGATGGGCAGATGATCTCGGAGGTGAGCACGCGGCGCATCTTCCTCCACTGGTCGCCGGCCGGCGAGAGCACGGCGTTCTTGTAGCCGCGGCTGAAGGCGCCCGAGGCGAAGGTGAGCGGGCGGGAGGCGAAGGTGGCGTCCTGCTTCATGAGCACCTCGCGGGCGATCCTGGGGCAGGTGATGGACACGACGTGGACGTTGCCGAGGCGGACGCAGGCGATGTCGGTGCGCTTCTCCTCCATGATCCGGTGGATCCACCGGAACGCCGGCTTGCCGAGCAGCATCTCGGGGAGGCTGCCCACCACGGGCCACGGCACGGGGCCCGGCGGGAGCGGCGGCCTGCTGGCCGCCTTGCCGCTGCCGAGCCGGTAGGGCCTGAGCCTGAGGACGAGGTAGATGAAGGCGAGCACGAGCAGCAGCAATGTGGATGCCCCAAGCTGCTCCATTGCTGCTAGCTGATCAAGCTCTGCTATGTTGGTGTTGTAGCGAAGTATCAAGCTGCAGATGGCCTTTTTATTGGACGCGATCGAAGATATGAAACTAGTGCAAGTGGGCACAAGATGAAGCCCAGCTGCTACGATCGACCGGCATGCAACCATGCAAAAACGCGCTCGACATGAAGAGTATTGAAATATTGATTGCCGGCTCCAACAGAGAAATTAGTAGTAGCATACGTAGGCGTGCGTCCGTGCACACGGGAACGCTGCTAGGGATCGAAAACGACGACGTACCTGCAGACGTCACAAGCATATGCGATAGAGGGCATCGACATACAAAATTTCATGATTAACAGCAAGAACAAGCCAGCTTAGTTTGCTCCCCGTACTACTGTACTATCTAGTCTTGCTAGCTGGTGTGTGGTAAACTGCTTTTTTAACAAGGTGAAAGAAAAAGCTCAGCCTTCTCTGGTCTAGTCCGCTTCTCCGCCTCCCACTTCCAGAAACCCCTACCGCTTCCGTTCTCATCGTCGTGTTCTCCCCCCACCTCGAGACTCCTCAATTTTAGATCTGGGTCTCACCGGAGGGTGACCCTGGCGATTAACGGAGATGAAAGAGGCGAAGCTAGAGGGGACCCGCGTGTGAAGGAGAGGTTTGGCGGCGGAAACCTTCGGCAATTCAGGCAGCGAGATGTCTTGTCCGTGGATATTGGGGTCTTCGCCAGAGTCGTTCACGGCGGAATTAGACGGAGCTTCAGCGGGATCAGGGGCGGATGCGGACTTCAACCTCCGCATTGACTCCTTTGATCCGATCCTCGTCAACGCTGAGCAAGGTTCGAGCAGGGTCAAATCCCCGGCGAAGTCAGAGAAAGCTTCCCCGACGGAGGAGATTATAGAAGAGGAGCATGGCGAAAGGCGAGCTTTTGAAGCTCACCGAATCGAAACCAGCTCGTTTGGAGGAGGATCCTTTGGGAAAGGTAGCCATGAAACGAGGGAGGCCGAAGAGGGCAGGCTCCCCGCTCTCGCGTTTTGTGCAGGATCGTCGTCAGGAGCTGTTGAGAGGTCTGGAGCCTGTAGCGGTTGTTCCAGGGCTTTCGAGGAAGGAATGGTCTGAACCACTTGCACTTCTCGACCTGAATCTGCAGGTAACATTGTTCAAAATGATTCTCGAAGCTCTCAAGGAGGACCTGGTCCCTTGCAGCAATGTTGTTCATCAGGCGGGAACACAGAGCAGTTTGTTAGCAGGGGAAGGAGACAACATGGAGGGAGATTTAGGCTGTTGAGGGGTCCAGTGGTCAGAGAGGAAAATGGGTGGTGGTGGTTGAGGGGGAGGAGGAAAGTGCTGATGCCTTTTTCTCCTAGCTGTGGATGCCTGGAGATCCACGCTCCCACCTGCGGCCATCTCCACCACAAAATTCACATATGCTCCTGACCTTCGGTGTAAAGCCCAGTTCCCTGAAGTCTAAGGTTCGTGTTCCTCTTATCCTGGTGGCGGCGCGTGGTGAGCAAACTACAGTTCTCCAGTGTTTAGGGTTAGAATTTCCTCTTGATTCTATTGCCTGTGCTGAGGAAGAGAAGATGGGAGATTGTGGCAAAGGAGGAAGGGGGAGAGGAAGAGGGCACTCAAGTGGGCAAGATCAGTGGCAGAATCGGCAGTTGCAGTCTCAGCAACAGATGCAACCACGACAACAGGGAAGCCAGCAAGGCTCCTTTGAGTTTGGGCAGTTTGCTTATCAATTCTTTGCTGGGCAACCTCCCTGTTGTTTTTCTCTTGGAGATATGATTCCACCTTGGGGGTTCAATGTTCCCTTTCCTCCTTTTCAGCACCCACGGTTTGGAGGTGGATCAAATCAGTGGTTGACCCCAAACAACAATCCACAATAGCAGCAGCAACAGACTCGGGGGGTGGATCAAGAGGACAAGTTGAAGAATGCTCAGAAACTCAAGAAGAAGAAGAGTGTTCCTGCTATTAGAGATGTTCAGGTTCTAGCTAACTCAGGAGGTCAGATGGCCTATGTGGATGCTATTTGTCCGTGCTGTGGGGAGCCTGGTCACTTGCAGGTGAACTGTGATAAGAAACCCACGTGTTTCATTTGCAAGAGCTTTGGTCACTTGGTTGATAAGTTTCCTGTTAGGAAAAGGCCTCATCAAGTTGCTAGATACATTGGCAGTGGTGCCCCAGGCCTTGGTTTTTACCATATTGAGGTCCCTGAAGTTATTGCTCATCATTTTGCATCTTCCAAAAACTGTGGGGTGGTGTTGGTTGAGGAGGGTTCTCTGACAGGTGTTGAGCTTGTTGAATAGTTCTCAAAAATCTACAATACCAACTGGCCATGGTAGATTAGGGAGTTAGGGGCAGATAACACTTTCCTAGTTAAGTTCCCTCCACATACTGTGGTAGAGCAGGTGATTGGATACCCAAATTTTGGAGTGTCCAAGACAAGTGTATGGGTTAAGGTTGAGGCTTGGAATGATGACCCAGAGCCTGTTGAATCTCTCAATAAAGTTTGGTTTATCATCACTGGCCTACAAACAAAATGGTGCGAATGGAACATTCTTGACCAAGCTGTCTCTGCTTGTGGGATTCTTGAAGATGTGGACTGGCTATCAATCTTCAAGGATAGTGCTAAGGAGGTTAGGGCTTTGATCAAATGTAGGGATCCTTCCAAGCTGCCTATAAGAAGACTCTTTGAGTTCAACAACCACCTCTTTCAGCTGTTTTTTACTCTAGATGTGACTTCCCCCATTATGGATGATGAAGATGACTTGCTCACTGATGAGTTGAATGAACAAAGAAAAGAGAATGAGGATGCTGCTATAGGTGGGAATGAGAGAGGAACGTCCAAGTACAATGGTAACAATAGGATTTCTGGTCCAAACCAATCACATGACAGCATGAATGGTCCTTGGGCTAGGGGTACTGGTTCTTCTAGGGTTAGGATGGTTGGTGATGCTAATAGTGCTAACACTGTCTTCAGGCTTCTCATGAAAAAAGTCCTGGTTAGTGTTGATTTTATTAGATTGGAGGCTAAGGGTAAATCTACTGATACTGCAGTTTTCGAAGCTCATAGTTTCTGGGCTGCTGAACAGGAGGAAAGGATGGTCTATGGTAAAGACAAAGAGGAGACTGTTGATACGTCGTAAACGTATCTATAATTTTTTATGCTCCATGCTTGTTTTGTATCAACTTTCTTATGTTTTGTCTACACTTTGAGGTATTTTTATACATTTTCCAGAACTAACCTATTGACAAGATGTCATAGTGCCAGTTGCCTGTTTTCTGCTATTTTTGGTTTCAGAAAATCTAGTAAAGAAATATTCTCGGAATTGGACAGAACAAAAGCCAAAGTCAATATTTTACCAGAAGGAACACGGAGTCCGGAGGGGAGACGAAGTGGGGCCACGAGGTGGCCACACCATGTGGCGGTGCAGCCAGGGGCGCGCCAACCCTAAGTGTGGTCCCCTCAGGCACCCACCGACCTTGCACCTTCGCCCATATAAGCACCCCGATGCAGAAACCCTAAGGACCCAATCAAATTTCCATGAAACAGTCTGTAGCTGCCGCCATCTCCATCCCTAGATCGGGAGGGATATGAAGCTCTTCCTGGCACCCTGCCGGAGGGGAGGGATCATCTCGGAGGCCTTCTTCATCACGATGCCTGCCTCCGGAGTGATGCATGAGTAGTTCACCTTTGGACTATGGGTCCATAGCAGTAGCTAGATGGTTGGTTCTCCTCCTTTGTGTTATCATGTTTAGATCTTGTGAGCTCCATTCATGATCAAGATCATCTATTTATGTAATCCTACATGTTGTGTTTGTTGGGATTCGATGGATATTGAGTACTATGTTCAAGATTGATTATTGATTCTATCATGTCCGTGTTATTTGTGATCTTTCATGATCTCCGTTGTTCATAGATGCTTTGGCCAAGTAGATGCTTGCCACTCCAAGAGGGAGTATTTATGCTCGATAGTAGGTTCATGCCTCTAGTAATCTGGGGAAGTGACAGAAATATCTAAGGTTGTAGATGTGATGTTGCTAGTATGAAGAAAACAACAATCCTTTTCCCAAGGTAAATTGTATTGGTTACTTTAAACACTTTGCTTAATGCAATTATCTGTTGCTTGCAAATTAATACTGGAAGGGGTTCGGATGATAACCTGAAGGTGGATTATTAGTCATAGATACAGTTGGATTATAGTCTATGTATTATGTTGTAATTCCCAAACGAATCTCATAGGAATCATAATGACTTGTACATGCATATTTGTGCATTTTTCAATCTATCATTCCCAACTGTAATTTGTTCACCCAACATGCTATTTATCTTATGGAGAAACACCTCTAGTGAATTGTGGACCCCGGTCCATTCCTTACCATTGATATACCATCTACTATTTACTTTTACTGTTTACTTTCTATAATTTCTATCTTCCACACTAAACATTTAATCCTTTGTTTTCAGCAAACCAGTGAGCTTGATGATACGCCCAATTTGCATCACCTTTCTATATCTTAATATACCTCTATTCATTGATATTTGTCTTATTATGAGGTATTACTTATGGCTTTTCATCTGTTTATGCATGTTGGATGATTTTTGGAGGATGAACTGCCGGAGTCTGGATTCTGATGGAAAAGAAGGCGTTTTGGTGCAATTTCACGAAGATCAGAAAAATATGGAAACATATTATTTTCCCAGAAGACGAAGGAAGCCAGAAGGAGGAGCGAAGAGGGGCCGCAGGGGGCCCACCCCCTAGGCGCGGGCCTACCCTGGGCCGCGCCTATGGTAGGTGTGGCCCACCTGCCCGGCCTCGGACTCTGCCCCTTCGCCTATATCTTCCCTACGGAACCCTAAGGCTGGGAGGGCGACCAAAAATAGATTTCTGCCGCCTCTAGGGGGAGGAAAACACCGAGAGAGAAAGATCTCTCCGGCAGATAGATTTCTACCGAGGGAATTCCTTCCCGGAGAGGGGAGACCGTCGCCATAAACACCATCGTCAAGCTAGGCTTCATCGGGATCATCATAATCTACACCATCATCTCCACCAGTACCATCATCACCACTCCATCCCGCTGTAACAATTGTGTTGGATATTGCTTTAGTTCTTAGGGGAAACTTTCCCGGTGTTAATTACTATTGTAGTTGATGCTTGTGAGTGGAACCATTGGATTATTGTTTATGTTCAGATTGTTATCCATTACCATATCCTCCTTGATCTTGATCCATATGATGTCTTGTGAGTAGTTCGTTGTGTTCTTGAGGACATGGGAGAAGTCATGATGTTACTAGTGCATCTGTGATGAGTTATTATTCAATGGTTTAGTATTTAAGTTGTGGTGTTATTCTTATAGTGGTGTCTTGTGAACATAGACTACATGATACTTCACCATTTATGGGCCTAGGGGGATGCATTGTGTATTTTGCTACTAATTGTGGGGTTGCCGGAGTGACAAAAACCTGAATTCAATGGTTTAGTATTTAAGTTGTGGTGTTATTCTTCTAGTGGTGTCTTGTGAACATCGACTACATGATACTTCACCATTTATGGGCCTAGGGGGATGCATTGTGTATTTTGCTACTAATTGTGGGGTTGCCGGAGTGACAAAAACCTGAACCCCCGTTAGGACACCTCTGCACAAGGGAGTGTAGGATCTCAGATTTTAAGGCCGTGGTTAGATTTATATCTTAATTACTTTCTTTTAGTTACGGATGTTTGCAGGGGGTTTAATCACAAGTATGTATTAGTCCAAGGAAGGTCGGTATGTTAGCACAGGTTCACCCACACAACACTTACAACACCAGAGAAGAGTACTCAGCTAGTTGAAGTGAAAGCACTTGACATAATTCCCATGTGTCCTCGAGAACGTTTGGTCCTTATAAATATTTCCACCGACTTGTCCTTTGCTAAGAAAGGATTGGGGCACTTTCTCCGTTTTTTAGTTAGCTTTGTTACTTGCTTCTTGTTTTGTTGCCTTATCAGAAAACCACTAAAAATCCATTTGCTAAGTATTCATAGGGGTTTCCTGCTTCATACCACTGTTCAGCACCTTCTGCTCCTCGTTAGGATCGACACTCCTATTTATCGAAAGTACTATTGAAAGGATACAAATGTCGCCTAGAGGGGGTGAATAGGCGATTAAAACTTTTCCTAGAGTGGCTCAACAAAGGCGGAATAAAACTAGTGTTTACTTTGTTAAGCACAACCTAGAACAACTAAGGTTCACCTATGTGCACCAACAACTTATGCTAAGCAATACAAGCAACAAAGTAATAGCAAGATATATATTACTTCAAGCACGAAGGCTATCACAATGTAAAGTGCAAAAGTAAAGAGCTCGGGTATAGAGATAACCGAGGCACGCGGGGACACCGATATTTTACCGAGTTCCTCCCAACATGGAGTACGTCTCGTTTGGAGAGGGGGTGGTATCAAACCACCTACGCCACAAAAGGCCTCCCTTATTCTCCGGTGAATCTCACCCCAAAGGGATTGATCCACGCTTCCACTATCGGTGCACTTGTCGGTGGCAACCGGAACCTCTCACAAGATTGTGCACTTCTCCACAACTTAATTGGAGGCTCCCAACAAACGCCACACAAGGCCTCAACAAATGCCACCAAGGCCACAAAACCGTCTAGGGTTCCAAGAACCCAAGAGGGACAAGCTCCAATGAACAACTCAAACCAAATCCTCCGAGGAGAACTCAAACCGATGCACCAAATGCAAATGGCAAGAACACCACAAAGATGCTCAAATCCCTCACTCTCAAGTTCCAACAAAGCTACTAAAGCTATTGGGGGAACAAGAGAGGAGGAATCAAAGAGAGACACAAAATCCCCCAAAATCTAGATCCCCAAAGATGCACTCACAAAGAGATGAATCAGTTAGGTCAAAACGTGGGTCTAGATCTCCTCTCTCTTTCACTCAAATATGGGAAAGAATCATCGAAGGGAAAATATTAGGCAAGCTTCAAGATCTAGAGCAAGTGTGGACAAAGTTTAGCCTAATAGATAAGAGAGGAGCTTTCTAAACTGAAAATAAACAAAGGGTATAAATAGAGGATCAGAAAAACTAGCCGTTTAGGGCATTTTTCTATCTGGACCGGTAGTACCGGACCCAGCTTCCCAGCTGAGCAGCAAGCGAGCGAGAAAGGTCAACGCGAGCCTGTGCGAGCGAGAAAAAAGAGCGAGTCAGTATAGGATCCGGCGGCGCGTGTGGAGGTGGGCTAGCAAGCGGCGCATCGTGGCAGCGGCAAGGCCAAGGCAGGGCCACAGCGAGAGCAGCAGCGCAACAGCAGGAGCGATGCAGGGTGGGGCCTGCAAGCGACAGCGGCACTGCGCGTGCGGTCAGTGGCCCACGCAGCGGCAACAGCAAGGCAGTAGCGTGCGTGAGCAGTGGCATCGCGCGCGAGCGGGCGGCAGCCGTAAGTCAACGCAGCGCGCGGGCGAAGCGGGATTTGCGGGGCGCGTGCGCAGCGGCGACCGAGGCTGGCGGCGATGGAAACAAGGTGGGCGCTGAGAGAGAAGCTGGGCTGGGGATTTCTGGGCGAATAAACTGGGTCGGCCGATAGTACCGGCCCACCCGGGCGGTACTACCGGGTCAGGCCGGTACAGCCGGATGCGCGTACTGGGCCAGACAGAAAATGGGCTGCGCACGCCAGCCGCGTCCGGTACTAGGCCCGGTAGTACCGGACGGCCCAGAAAACAACTTTTTCTTTTTAAATCGAATAACAGTCAATATTTAAACGGTCATAACTTTTAAACGGTAGCTCCAATTGACCCGATTCCAATTGCATTGGAAATATTGGTTATCATCAAGTGAGAATGTATCAAGTAATATAATGTGAGATACCGCACTTGGTGAGAAACCGAAAAGCCGCATAAATCAAAATTACAACAAGATACAAATGGAAGATCCGATTTTGATGAACAAGAGCTTATTATGGAGATTAACACAAGCTCTATATCCTCACATGGATAAGACCAAATATGATGATGCAAGTATGCAAAGGTTTGAGCTCTCTTCGAACGATGTGATCGGGTTACTCATTCGAGAGCCCCTCTTGATAGTACGGTTATCTATCCTAAACCCGGTATCCTACACACAACAAGAGACCGGCAAAAGGGAAAACCTATCAAGATTATACCTTTGCCTTGATCATTCCACTTGAGCTCGATGTAGACGGTCTTGCCCTTCTCAAGATGGAACACCTTTCTTAATTCCTCATCATCGACCTCGCATATTGAGTTTGCACAACATATCTTCTTTGCATTTCATCGACCTTGAAGCCAACACATGCTCCAAGCGATGCCAATGGACAAATCCTACAAGTATAACTTAATGCACACATTAGTCCGTAAAGATTGTCATTAATTACCAAAACCACACATGGGGTCCCAACATGTTCTTTCAACTATGATACACCCCCTATACTTGTGGGCCATCAATACTATTTTTGACGCCGCTGCCGAGGAGTCAAGCGCTATTGAAGAGTGTAACTAGTAAAGGAAACTTTTACTGTGAGTATTGTTTTTGTTTCCGTTTGTTGCTTTGTTTCCAATATGGATAACCCACTTGGTCTTCTGTTTGGGAAAACTACTACCACTAAAAGGGTAGTAGAGGAACCACCACCTGTTGAGATAGATCCTTTTAAGATATCTACAAGTATTGTTGATCGTGTTATGGATAATTATTATTTAGGGGATGGAACAGTACATCCTGGTGATCACTTGCTTTTTATCCATGAGTTATGCAGGTTGTTTAAGTGTGCAGGTATCACAACTGAACAGGTGAAGAAGAAGTTACTCTCCATATCCTTGAAAGGGAGAGCTGGAGAATGGTATAAGCTGCTAAAGAATGGACAATCCATGGAATGGGAAGAGATGACATCTCTCTTTTACTCTAAATTTTATCCTCCCAGTGAAATTCATAAGAATAGAAATCTTATATATAACTTTTGGCCTCTTGATGGATAGAGTACAACTCAAGCTTGGGGGAGATTGAAGTTACTAATGCTTAAATGTCATATTCATGAACTCCCTAACAATATTATTCTCAATAACTTTTATGTTAGGATTTCTCTTCATGATAAAGATTTACTAGATGCTTCTTGTGTTGGATCATTCACGCGTATGAAGGAAGAAGCTAAATGGGATTTACTAGACTGTATTCAAGAGAATACTGAAGCTTGGGAGAATGGCAAAGGAAGGAAGTTAGGTATAAACTATGATTATGAATGCATTAAATCTTGTATGGGAACTGATGACTCCCGTGATATTAGTAATGAGTTTGGTCTTGATTCCCAAAGTATTGCCAACTGTTTTAAGGCCTTTGCCTCTTACATATAAATTCCCAAGAAGAAGTGGAATAAGTATCATGCACCTTATAAAGATGTTGTTAGTCATGTTCCTGTTAGAAGTACTGAAGTTTGTACTATTGATCATATTGTGCCTGAACCTTATGTTGAGAAAATACCTTTCCCAGCTAAGGTAAAGGAGTATTCTATGATTATTAGTGCAAATAACAAAGGTACAATAAAAACTATGGAGCCTGGTAAGCAATTGAGTGATGAACCTATGGTAGCTATTGTGAAAGACACTGTCACTAAAATATAGAGGATGAGCACATTGTCTTCTGTGAAGATGCTTCTAATATTATCTCTCATCCTAGTAAAGCTAGAAAAGCTAGTGTTCCTCTGATTTCTGTTAAAATTGGTGATCATTGCTATTATGGTTTATGTGATATTGGTGCTAGTTCTAGTGCTATTCCTTATGAGCTTTATAGGGAAATTATGCATGAGATTGGTCCTTGTGATCTTGAGGACATTGATGTGGTTATTCACCTTACTAATAAGGAAACCATTTGCCCCATTGGCATTGTAAGAGATGTGGAGGTTCTCTGTGGTAAGATTAAGTATCCTGCTGATTTTCGAGTGCTTAATTCAGCAGTTAGCAAAACTTGTCCTATCATTTTTGGTAGACCTTTCTTGAACATTTGTAAGAAGGAAAAGGTTTTAACTAAGTTTGATGGAGATTCTTATGAGT
Source organism: Avena atlantica (assembly GCA_910589765.1). NCBI lineage: Eukaryota > Viridiplantae > Streptophyta > Magnoliopsida > Poales > Poaceae > Avena > Avena atlantica. The sequence goes on from OU342736.1 coordinate 421,663,414, forward strand.
TTAAATTTTCCAAATTTGCTAAAGCTCCTTGTGAAAATAGCTTGCCTAATAAAGATTTCAGGATGGAACAACTTGCTTCTATTGATCTAGTCTATAACCTTGGACCTCATTTTGGTGACTGTAAGTATGCTCATTCTGATGATAAAGTTGTTGCCAGTGAAAGTTATATTGTCAACTTTATTTAAAGTTCTACTGAAAGTTATTTTGAGAGAGGGAAACATGGTTTTATGCATCTCAATGATGTTAAGTTTCCTTGTTTTATGTTGAAAGCTTTGAAGTTGCATTTGTTTTGTCTTCCTATGCTTGTGGCTTTTTGTTTCAACAATTCATTTTCTCATGACACTCCCATGCATAGGAAGTGGTTTATACTCAAATGTGTTGGTTATTTGCTTCTTGATGCTCTCTTTCACTTCAAACATATATATCTCCTTTGTGAGCATATTTGAAAGTTTTAAGCCTAACTTAAAGGCATTAAAGAGAAGTACTTGTTGGGAGATAACCCAAGAGTTTTGTCGAGTCTTGGAAGTTATTACGCTCCTTATCCTTTTTGTTTTGGTCTTTGTGTCAAGTTCAACTACTTTTATGAAGTAGAGGAGTTGTGAAAAGTGGCTGTCCTGGGACAGATTTTTGTGCTGCATTGTAAAAATTTGTGAGGGAGCTTAGTACTTCGGATGGAGCTGCATTTTTCTGAGCTTGTTCTCCAAGTTGTTACCCAACTTTCATTAGTTCTGCACTTTTTGATTTGAGCAACAGAAGGTTTTCAAAAAAAAATCAATCTTTACCTGTTGGTCTGTTTTGACAGATTTCTGTCGTCATTTGCATTTGCCTCTTATAGAAGCTTTTGTTTTGATGGGTTTTCAGTTGAAGTGTGAACCTAAATGTTATTGTTTTTTGCTTACACTAATGTTGTCATTGAGTTTTTGCAAGGGTTTTGTAAGAAGTAAATTTTCAGGAGAAGGAGAAGAGGAATTTGCAGAGTTCGTCTTTGAATAGGTAAAAGTGGTGAAAACAGAAGGTTTGTGAAACCCCAATCTATTTATATTTTTGATATTTTTAATACATAAGGGAAGTTACGATATGAAACAGAGGAGGAACCGGAGGTCGGGGTGGCCAAACCCACCCCAGGCGCGGGCCCCAACTGGCCGCGCCTGGAGGGGGTGTGCCACCCCTGAACTCCGACTCCGCCTTGTTTCAGTGTCAGTACCTTCCTTATGCATTGAAACTTAGTAATATATAACCCCCCGGATCCCCCGAGGTTCGTGCATCGTGTTCTCGTCGTGTTTTCGTTTTGATCTGTTTCTGTCAGGAAATCTTCTCAAGTTTAGAGCGCCATGGCCTCTGCCAACGACAAAGGCAAGAAGCCCGTGGAGGAGATAAAGTTGGAAGAACAAACTGCCGCAGAGACAAGGGACAGGAAACCTACTCTTGTAGGAGCAATTAACAGTGGGGATGCTTTTTCTCGCCACATGCAGGGAATCATGGCCTTCGGTCCAGACTTCAGATACTGCCCTGAGGCAGTGGAAGCCAATCGAACCATTGATGAGTTTTGTGAAAAATATCATGCTTTGCGGATGAGGGTGTATGAACTTCAAGAGGAGAACAACAAGCTTCGTAAGATGCTGGAAGGTTTTCTTATCCCAAACAAGGGGGCAATACCACCACCACCGAAGGAGTAATCCATCATCAGGTTTGGCATCCCCTTGGCCTGTTCCAAGCTTGGGGGAGTGTCGCGGTATCACCACCATTATCTTTTATATTTTACCTTTTTAGTGGATTCATATCTATGGTAGAGAGTTTATCTTATAGTTTGGCTTGCATGTGGAAGTATCTCTCATTTAGTTGTTTATCTATGTATCCCTTGGTGTGAGTGCCTTTATTGAGTATTAATGAGAAGTCTCATCTTTTACTTTTTGCACTTCTTATTTTAGTTTGTAATCTCTATTATATGATGGATCTTGTTGATCAGTATTGGCATCACTTTGCGAGCATAAAGTAACTCTAAATTGGTTTTGGCAAACCGAGCTCTGGTCAGTAGCTACACTTTTTGAGGTTTGAAAGAAAAAGAGAAAAAGCTTACAGGTATTTGGTATCATTTGTTTTCTTTCTTGTTAGCTCATAAGCTTAGTATTCTTTATTTAAGATCTTTTGTGTCTTCGAGGAAGATTGCATGTTTGGCTTTATTACTTGTATGTTTGCTTGTTTCTTTCAACGCACTTGCTTGCTACCCAGCCTTGCTAGCCAAAAACCTATTTTGAGAGGGTATACTTCTCATGTTTCCAAACCCCTTTGAACCAAAAACCTGTGCCATTTGTGTCCACCATATCTACCTAGTAGCATTATTGCTATTCCAAGCAAATTATCAAGCTTCATATATCTTTAAAATTAAAAAGTATTTTGTTATGTGAAAAATAGTTAGTAAAGCTCTCACGAACTTGATGGCACACCTTATTTTCTTGCCCCTAATAGACTTGAACCATTGTGAACATCGAAGTTGTATATGCTTGCATTTATACGTTGGAATTAGCAGAACCGTGCTATCACGGGGAACGTTTTCAACATTGCACTTGTACTCTGTACACAGTTGATATCATGCTCTTTTGTCTATGGATGTCAACGGTGTGAAATAAAGAGGGAACTTGTAAGTCCATGGAGTCTGTATTTTGTGTTAGAAAAACGCCTGGGCCGCTAGCCTAAGCCATGCCTAATCATGGTGGAAACTTGCAGCATCACCATAGTGAGAAATCTGTGAAGCATCCTCAATAAAAATCTATGCACATAGTAAATAAAAAGATCGCTGAGATGCTCACTGTCTGCTTGCCTTGTCATTTTGGTTATGGGAAAGCTCTTGTACCATGTGCAAGGGGTACCCTGTTGGCGGTTGTCAATGATATGCAAATACTTAAAATGACAAGAACTTACCTGGGCCTGAAGTTGAGTACCATGAGGAGTGGCTCTCATATTCAAGGGACACGAGATTTTCAACTTATATTCCGTTAAGCATATACTCCATCCTTGTTCACTGATGTCTACGCACTTCTATTCTTGTAGACAGTTGTTGGGCCTCCAAGTGCAGAGGTTTGTAGAACAATAGCAAGTTTCCCTTAAGTGGATTACCCAAGGTTTATCGAACTCAGGGAGGAAGTGGTCAAAGGTATTCCCTCTCAAGCAACCCTGCAATCAAGATACAAGAAGTCTCTTGTGTCCCCAACACACCCAATACACTTGTCAGGTGTATAGGTTCACTAGTTCGGCGAAGAGATAGTGAAATACAAGTGGTAACGGTGCCAGAAAATAGCTTCTGACTTGTTGTTGACGTGGGGCAATGGTGCCAGAAAAGACTTTGATGGAGCTTGACGTGGAGGTAAAGACTAAAGAAAGCAAACATGCAACATATCTAGAAGCAAACGGTATTTCAATGCTTAGAAACAAGGCCTAGGGATCATACTTTCACTAGTGAACACTCTCATATAAATATCCTCTCTTCATGATACTACTCTTAACTACTCTCCGGTTGAACACTCTAATCATTGGTAGGGCTATAACATCACTCCTCAAAGTCCGCCTTCCCCAATCTAGATAACCCCACACTGTCACCTTGAGCGCTAGATGGTTCCAACAAACACCACAATTTTATAGAGACATCCAACTCCAAATATAACTCATAACAAATATTCAATCTAGCCAAAGTGCCACACACGGTATGCCCGTTGTCACTTTCACACACGTAGGGAAAAGCATAGATCTATTAAAGCACAAAGAGTATTTATGTAGACTCAAGCCTAAGTGCCACCATGGCGTGCACGCTATCACTTTCACACACATGGGGAGAGCAGAGATCTATTGAAGCACTTGAGTAGCAAGGTACATCTACTTGATTACAAATCTCATGACCACAAGATCATGCATAGAGAGAGAGATGAACACATAGCTACCGGTAGAGCCCTTAGCCTCGAGGAAGGACTACTCCCTCCTCATCATGGGAATTAGCAACGGTGATGGAGATCGATGGAGATGGCTCCGGGGGCACTTCCCCATCCCGGCAGGGTGCCAGAACAGAGACTTTCTGTCCCCTGAATCTCCCCTTCGGTGGCGGTGGCGCTACAGAGGTTTTCGTGGATTTCTTCTGATTTCCCTAGGGTTTTTGGGTCGGAGGCTTCTTATAGGCGAAGGGGGAGGACGAGGAGGTGGCCAGGGGCCCACACCCTCCCCAGGCGCGAGCCAGGCTTGGCCGCGCCTAGGGGGTCTGGCCACCCTCTGGTGCCTCTCCGTCCCTCCTTCTGGATTCGTGTCCCTCACGGAAAGTTATTGACTTTGGCTTTTGTCCCGTCCAATTCCGAGAATATTGATTTTCTGCCTTTTCTGGAACCAAAAACATAAGAAAACAGGCAACTGGCACTGTGGCAACATGTTAATAGGTTAGTTCCAGAAAATATATAAAAACACCTCAAAGTGTAGACAAAGCAAAGCAAAGTAGATACTAAACAAGCATGGATCATCAAAAATTATAGATACGTTTACGACGTATCATTCACTTTAACCTTAATCATATCAAGATGCCTATGATAGGGGCAATGAGGGCTCAAAGCTAGTAAGTACCATAATATTTTGGAAGCTATTTATGACTTGTAATCCCTGCTTCCCTCTAAGAAGGGACCTTTCTCCCACTTCCAAGTTGAGTCAGTAAACCTATTTCCTCTCTATCTCCAGCAAGCTTTTGAGTTGTTGTTTTTCAAGCATTCATATGGTGATTTATTCAATCATGTTCTTTATCTTTCTTGTTTGCACAAAACTCTTATCTATTGAGTATTACTTTGAAAGCCTTCACTTATGAAAAACCTTTTTGAGCAAAGAGTGATCCTGTTTTAAAACTTCTACAAAAAGCTTCTTGTGAAACTGTTTGCCAGGTGTTCTCTGACCAAGAACAAGTTTGCCAATTCCAATTATGATTTATCTTTATGCATCTCTATTGTGACTACTATACTTGGTTGCAAGCTAAGTTATATAATGGTGAGTTGCTTTCTTCTATGAGTTGTGCAATGGTAAGTGTGATGCTTCTTGTTCGTATTCTTTTATCGACACTTCACTCCATAAACCCGTGGACATGTTTACTAAGCTAAGTTTTCGCTTGGGGACAAGCGAAGTCTAAGCTTGGGGGAGTTGATATGCCTAATTTGCATCACCTTTCTATATCTTAATCTACCTCTATTCATTGATATTTGTCTTATTATGAGGTATTACTTATGGCTTTTCATCTGTTTATGCATGTTGGATGATTCTTGGAGAATGAAATGCTGGAGTATGGATTCTGATGGAAAAGAAGGCGTTTCGGTGCAATTTCGCGAAGATCAGAAAAATATGGAAACATATTATTTTCCCAGAAGACGAAGGAAGCCGGAAGGAGGAGCGAAGAGGGGCCGCAGGGGCCCACACCCCCTAGGCGCGGGCCCACCCTAGGCCGTGCCTAGGGTAGGTGTAGCCCACCTGCCCGGACTCCGACTCTGCCCCTTCGCCTTTATCTTCCCTACGGAACCCTATGGCTAGGAGGGAGACCATAGATATATTTTCGCCGCCTCTAGGGGGCGGAAAACACCGAGAGAGAAATATCTCTCCGGCAGACAGATTTCTGCCGGGGGAATTCCTTCCCGGAGAGGGGAGACCGTCGCCATCAACACCATCGTCAAGCTAGGATTCATCGGGATCATCATCATCATCTACACCATCATCTCCACCAGCACCATCATCACCACTCCATCCCACTGTAACAATTGTGTTGGATATTGCTTTAGTTCTTAGGGGAAACTTTCCCGGTGTTAATTACTATTGTAGTTGATGCTTGTGAGTGGAACCATTGGATTATTGTTTATGTTTAGATTGTTATCCATTACCATATCATACTTGATCTTGATCCATATGATGTGTTGTGAGGAGTTCGTTGTGTTCTTGAGGACATGGGAGAAGTCATGATGTTAGTAGTGAATCTGTGATGAGTTATTATTCAATGGTTTAGTATTTAAGTTGTGGTGCTATTATTCTAGTGGTGTCATGTGAACATCGACTACATGATACTCCACCATTTATGGGCCTAGGGGGATGCATTGTGTATTTGGCTACTAATTGTGGGGTTGCCGGGGTGACAAAAACCTGAACCCCCATTAGGACACCTCTGCACAAGGGAGTGTAGGATCTGAGAGTTTAAGGGTATGGTTAGATTTATATCTTAATTACTTTCCTGTAGTTACAGATGTTTGCAGGGGGTTTAATCATAAGTATGTATTAGTCCAAGTAAGGTCGGTATGTTAGCACAGGTTCACCCACACAACACTTACAACACCAGAGAAGAGTACTCATCTATTTGAAGCGAAAGCACTTGATAGAATTCCCATGTGTCCTCGAGAACGTTTGGTCCTTATAAGTATTTCCACCGGCTTGTCCTTTGCTAAGAAAGGATTGGGCCACTTGCTCCATTTGTTTGTTACCTTTGTTACTTGATCCTTGTTTTGTTGCCTTATCAGAAAAACACTAAAAATTCGTTTGCTAAGTATTCACAGGTATTTCCTGCTCCATACCACTGTTCAGCACCTTCTGCTCCTTGTTGGGATCGACACTCCTATTTATCGAAAGTACTACGATACCCCCCCTATACTTGTGGGTCATCAAGACTATTTTCTAGCACCGTTGCCGGGGAGTGAAGCGCTATTGAAGAGTGGAACTGGTAAAGGAAACTTTTACTGTGAGTATTGTTTTTGTTTCTGTTTGTTGCTTTATTTCCAGTATGGATAACCCACTTGGTTTTATATTTGGGAAATCCACTACCACTGAAAGGGTAGTAGAGGAACCACCACCTGTTGAGATAGATCCTTTTAAGATACCTACAAGTATTGTTGATCGTGTTATGGATGATTATTATTTAGGGGATGGAACAGTCCATCCTGGTGATTACTTGCTTTTATCCATGAGTTATGCGGGTTATTTAAGTGTGCAGGTATCACAACTGAACAGGTGAAGAAGAAGTTACTCTCCATATCCTTGAAAGGGAGATCTGAAGAATGGTATAAGCTGCTGAAGAATGGACAATCCATGGAGTGGGAGGAGATGGCATCTCTCTTTTACTCTAAATTTTATCCTCCCAGTGAAATTCATAAGGATAGAAATCTTATATATAACTTTTAGCCTCTTGACGGAGAGATTATAGCTCAAGCTCGGTGGAGATTAAAGTTACTAATGCTTAAATGTCCTATTCATAAACTCCTTAACAATATTATTCTCAATAAATTTTATGCTAGGATTTCTCTTCATGATAAAGATTTACTAGATGCTTCTTATGCTGGATCATTCACACGTATGAAGGAAGAAGCTAAATGGGATTCACTAGACTGTATTCAAGAGAACAGTGAAGCTTGGGAGAATGACAAAGGAAGGAAGTCAGGTATTCAAGCTGTCAGGCAAAGTGCAAGGGTGGACAACTCTAAAAGTATTCTGGAAAAGGCTATGGATTTGAAGAAGGTGATAAACTTAGATGCACCAAAATCCATGAAAGGTATAATGAAATCAAACCCCTTTAATGTTTTATCTGTTTCTGATATTGAAACAGTTTCAAATGATATAGGTGTAGATTTTCCTTTATATGAGGTAGTTGTTAGTAACAGCACTCCTTGTAGTTCCTTTCATAATGATGAGGACTTGGAAAGAGTAGTTGATGATTGGATAGAAGTAGTAAATAGATCTCGGGGCAAGCACCCCAATAAGAAAATAATATGATATGTGCCTTTTGGAATAGTAGGAGCATTTCTGCTCCTGGTAGACAGAAAATTCCTAGAAGATAATATTTTTCTTTTAAATGTTGATTACATTGGTTTCCAAGATACTAAAAAGATAAGTTTAGTAATACTTTTTTGTGAATTCTCTTAGGGAATAGAATTTTTTTTTTGAAACTTTCCGCCCTCTATTGGGACTGCAGGAGGGATCCTGGTAGGAGTTAATTTAGATTTATTTGATGTTATATCTTGGGATATTAGAAACTTCTATGTTACTGTCATTCTTAGAAATAAGATATCTGATGTCACTTGGGTTACTACTGTGTATGTCTCTGCTTATGAGGAGAGAAAACAAGAGTTTATTTCTGAATTATATGAGATTTTCCTTCATTGGGATGGTTTAGCATTGATTGGGGGGGATTTCAACCTAGTTAGATCCCCTAAGGATAAGAGTAATGGTAATGTAGATTTTAGATGGATAGATAAATTTAATGCTTGGGTTGTGCTCTAGGATTTGATGGAGATTGGTCTCTCTAGTAGATCCTTTACTTGGGGAAACAACCAGGAAGATCTTATTATGAGTAGAATTGATAGAGTTTTTTGTTCCACTAATTTTGATGCTAAGTTTCCTTTAGCTAGTGCTAGAGATTTACCTAGGATTGGTAGTGACCACACTCCCATTATTTCGGATTCTGGTGAGGGTCAAGTGATTAGGCATAGGGAATTTATATTTGAAAAGTGGTGGATTAGTAGGCTAGATTTTAAAGATATTGTTGTTAAAGCTTGGTCTCTTAGGTTGAATAGCTCCAATATTCTAGATATTTGGTAGAACAAAGTTAGATTTTTTAGAAAAATAGCCAAAGGTTGGAATATTAATATTGAGGCAGCTCTTAGAAGAGATAGGAAAGTCCTCATGGAGGAATATGACTCTCTGGATATCAAGTACAAAACTTGTATTCTTTCTCCCGTGGAAAAAGAGAGGCTAGATTCTATACTAGGGGAGTTAAACTCTTTCTGGGTCTTAGAATAAATTAAAGCTAGACAGAGGTCTAGGGACATAAACATTCTAGAGGGGGATAGAAATACAACTTATTTTCGTGTTGTGGCTAATCAGCATAGAAGAAAGAAGCTTATTCATGTTCTAGATGGTCCTGAGGGTCCTGCTACTGAGATTAAGGATATGCTTAAAGTAGCCACTGACTACTATAAGGACCTTTTTATAAAGGAAGGTAGACCTGACATTCGTTTAATCCAGGACTTCTTTAGTATAGAGGAGAAAATTAGTGTGGAGGAGAACATGATTTTAAATGCTCCTTTTAATGAAGAGGAGATTAAAATTGATGTTTTTAGTTCTTATGGGGAAGGAGCTCTGATGGCGCCCACCACTTGTCGTGGGACGCTTCGTTGGAAACCCCAAGAGCAAGGTATGAAGCAGCACATCAACAAGTTTCCCTCAGTAAGAAACCGAGGTTATCGAACCAGTAGGAGGAAGGAAACGTCACACAGGTGTTGCTGGCAACGTGGAAACCTGCACAACACAAACTCAAGACTTTGCCCCAATGAATCAGTGAGGTTGTCAAGCTCACCAGTTTGCTGTAACAAAGGATTAAACGTATGGTGTGGAAGGTAATGGTTTGCAGCAAGTAAACAAGTAACATTGGAGGATGTATCAATGGTAAAGATTGGACCGGGGTCCATAGTTCACTAGAGGTGCTCTCCTTAGATAAACAACATGGCATGAAGGGTAAACAAATTACAGTAGGGCAATTGACAGGAACTGAGCAAGGCATAACAATGCAATTACTAGTCAGAAGATCTTATGAGATTCGATTGGGCAATACAACAAGATACATAGACCGCCATCCAACTGCATCTATGACTAGAAGTCCACCTTCAGGTTATCATCTGAACCCCCTCCAGTATTAAGTTGCAAGCAACAAACAACTGCTTTAAGCAAAGTGTGTAAGGTAAACAGTCCACATGTTCCATGAACAAGAGACCGTTGTTTTCTCCCTAGTAGCAACAACACATCTACAACCGAATAGATTATTGTCACTTACCATGGAAACTAGAGGCATGAAACCACTATCGAGCATAAATACCCCCTCTTGGAGTCACTAGCAACTACTTGGCCAAGATAGCTACTAACAACGGAGAGCATGCAAGATCACAAACAACACAGACATGATAGAATCATAAAGACAAAACCATTAATCAAACCAACATAATAATCTCAATATCCATCGGATCCCCACAAACACAACATGCATGATTACAAATAGATTAGATCTTGATCATGAACGGAGCTCACAAGATCTATACATGAAATCACAAAGGAGGAGATACAACCATCTAGCTACTACATGGACCCATAGTCCAAGGTGGAACTACTCACGCATCATACCGGAGAGAAGGCCTCCGGGATGAACTCCCCTCCGGCAGGGTGCCGGGAAGAACTTCAGATCCCCTCGATCTAGGGACGATGGTGACGGAGGCTACAAACGGTTCCGTGGAGATTTTGATCGGGTGCTTAGGGTTTCTGCATCGGGGGCTTCTTATAGGCGAAGGGGGAGGCTGAGGCGGTGGCCAGGGGGCCCACACCCTAGCCAGGCGTGGGCCCACCTATGGTCGCACCTGGAGGGGTGTGGCCCCTCTGGCTCGCCTCCCCGGCTCTCCTCTGGTCTTCTTGTTCCCCACGAAAAGTAATTGACTTTCACGTTTGTCCCGGGTAATTCCGAGAATATTTCTTTACTAACTTTTCTGAAACCAAAAACATCAGAAAACAGGCATCTGGCACTGTTGCAACTAGTTAATAGGTTAGTACCAGAAAACATGTAAAAATCACCTCAAAATGTAGACAAGTAAAGCAAAGTAGATACTAAACAAGCATGGAGCATCAAAAATTATAGATACGTTTCCGACGTATCAAGCTCCTGGTCTTGATGGCCTATCCTTCCTCTTCTACCAAACCTTCTAGGACATTATCAAAGTAGATTTGCTTTACATGTTTAAAGCATGGTTTGAAGATAGATTAGATATCTTTAGGCTTAACTTTGCTATGATTACCCTCATACCTAAAGAGAACAATGCTAGGTCTATGAAGAAATTTAGACCTATTAGCTTATTGAATTGTTCTTTTAAAATTATCACTAAAGTCCTTACTAACAGGCTAGCTAAGGTGATTGATAGAATCATCTCCATTAACCAATATGCTTTCATTAGAGGCTGAGTCATTCTTGAAAGTGTGGTGACTGCCCATGAGGTTATTCATGAGCTCCATAGGAAGAAAGATAAAGGTTTAGTCTTTAAAATTGACTATGAAAAGGCCTATGATAGAGTTAATTTAGTTTTTCTCTTTGAAATTTTAGAATTAAGAGGTTTTGATCCTTTTTTATTAGATTGATTAGACAGATTTCCCAGGGTGGATCCGTTGGGGTTAAAGTCAATGATGTGGAAAGTGAATTTTTCTCACTGGTAAAGGTCTTAGGCAAGGGGACCCTATTGTCCCTCTCATGTTCAACATCATGACTGATGTATTTGCTCGAATGCTTTGTAGAGGTACTAGGACAGGTGCTATTAGAGGCCTCTATCCCGATTTTGTTCCTGGTGGGGTAGTGTGTTTGCAATATGCAGATGATACTCTGCTTTTCTTAGAGAACGATGAGAGAATAGCTATGAATATTAAGTGGATCCTCACTTGCTTTGAGCAGATCTCTGGGATGAGAATCAACTATTCTAAGAGTGAGCTCATCCCCATAAACCTTGTTGCTAATGACTGTCAACCTTTCATTGATATTTTTCAGTGTGCATTAGGTAGTTTTCCAATAAAGTACTTAGGTATCCCCCTACATTTTGATAAGCTTGGGAGGGAGGATTTGCGGCCTTTAATTGAGAGCATTCTTCACAGGATTACTGGGTGGAGAGGCAAGCTTCTTTCTTATGCTGCTAAGAGAGTTCTTATTCAAGCCTGCCTCTCAAGTATTCCTATTTACTTGCTTTCTTTTTAAAATTCCCTAAGTGGGCTTTAAACATCCTAGATTCCCATTTAGCTAATTTCTTTTGGAATGATGAGGACGGAAACCATAAAATCCATTTAGCTAACTAGGCCTTGATCTACATGAAGAAAGATTTTGGGGGGAGATGGGCATTCCTAACCTTAAAGATCTAAATTTGTGCCTGCTGGGTTCCTGGGTTAAAAAGTACATTCAGGGAGAAGGGACTCTCTGGATAAGGGTGATTGATGCTAAATACAATACTAGATCGCCTAATATTCTTTGCTATAAAGACATTCATCCCTCTACTTTCTAAAAAGGGGTTATGTGGGCTTCTAGAGCTGTATCTTTAGGATATAAATGGAAAGTTGGTAATGATAGACAAATCAGGTTCTAGGAGGATATTTTGTTTGGTAATTCTCCCTTAGCTACCCAATTTTGGGATCTATACCTGATTTCTAACCGACAAACTAGGACTATAGCTGAATTGTGGGATGGTTCCCAACTTATATGTGATTTTACAAGAATTTTCTCTGATGAGATGATGGTACAGTGGTTAGACCTTAATAGTATTGCGACTACTATACTTTTGGATGATTCAGATGATCAACTTGTTTGGCAATATGAAACTTCTAGTGTTTATTCTTCTAAATCCATGTATATTGTGGTTAACTTTAGAGTATTGGCTCCAGTTTTTCTGCCTGTAGTTTGGTCTTTGAAAGTTCCTCCAAGGATCCAGGTTTTCATGTGGCTGTTTTCTCAAAAAAAAAATATGACTAGAGATAATTTGAGAGCCAGGGTATCCCTAAGCCTTTAGGATGTAATCTTTGCACAGAGTTCGATTATGTGAATCATCTTTTCTTTGAATGCATTGTCTCTAGATTATTGTGGGATGATGTTTTTGAAGTTTTTGGTATCACAATAGATAACTTTCTTTCCATTTCTTAGAAATGGATTGCTAATAAGAGATATATGCATTTTAACGTTGTATCTTATGCAATTCTCGGGAGCATTTGGAATAATAGAAATAGCTTGGTCTTTAATGCTTGTTCCTGGGTTAACATGAAGTAGGTGTGGCGTCTCGCTCTCCTTTACCTTCAGAACTGGAAAGTTCCTTTCGAGGACCTGGAGGGTGGGAGTCTGGAGGTGTTCATGAATAAGTTGATCCACAACCTAAGAACGCCCCTGGGGCTCGCGGCGAATTGAAGTGCACTGGCTTTGAGTGGATCTCCACCTGGAAGTCTAGTGCCTCCTCCAAACATGCTGGGAGAGCAACGATGGAATATATGAAGGCGCACCCTAAAGAAGAAGGCTCGGTACACGTGGTCTTGGATTGATCGCTCTTCAGCTTATTTCCTCCCCCTCTCTGGGGTGTTTCGGGCCTGATCTTTTTGGTTCGTGATGTAAGAGATATTAGTTTTCCTCCTTCCAGACTATATGTTTAGATGCTATGGTGTGTGTGTGTCTTGGGTGTGTGATGGAACTCGGTGTGGTCTCGTTTTTCAATAAAATGGGGCAGAGGGAGCGATCCCTTTTCATCTAGAAAAAAAGCTCAACCTTGAGCTAAATATCAAAAAGGGGAATAGATGTATGGCTGGGATTTTAGCAGTAATTCTACATCCAGCACGCCGTTTTTTACGAAAATGGGAATATATGTATGGCTTGGGATTTTAGCAGCCCTTTTTTCTGAAATGGGGGATAGGACCACTTTCAATAAATTTTAGCGCCCGATCCGAAAACCACATGAACATTTTAATCTTAAATGTGATTTTCAACTTTCATAAGTACTTACGAAGAAAAGATGTATGATCGTTTATGAAGTCATCATACAAAGATTTAATGGAGAAAACTTCTAAGGTTGTTAGCTTTCAAACAAATATATCAAGGTCCGACCAGCATTTTACCATCATAAGCCTTTGACATAAGTGTAACATCACTGTCCACTTATTACTAGCTAGTTCCCTCCTGAATTCGGTTAGTGTCTTTTGATTGAGATACTTGTTGTGTAGCAGCTCTTGCGACACCACCTCTTTATTAAGAAATTTTAAAAGCCATTTACTTGATAAACACTTATTTTTTAGTTGAAGCAACTCAATGCCAAGACCTCCTTTGATCTTTTGGTCTATAAATTCTGTTCCATGTCAATCTGTATTTGCGTATGTTTTAATCACTTTTCTACAAAAAGCGGACCTATCAAAATCAAGTCGTTTTTTACCTCATAGGATCTCAAGTTCTCAACTTGCCCTTTCAGCTCCCCAACTTTCCTTGAAAGTAGGTTTTCACAAGGTATCAATCAGAATTTTTAAGTTTTTTATAATAGATAGGTACCCAAAGTACCTAAGCAGCAAGGGACCTTACTCACAACCAAGGATTTGTTTTTACTGTTGTTCCTCCTCATCCGCCTCACCAAAACAGAAAATTTTGATCTTAAAAAAATTGAGACCCAAAAGTTGCTTGAATATACACAAGATAAGTTTCATATTCACAGCCTTCTGCAGGTTGTGTTCCATGAATAAAATTGTTATTGCAAAATCAATACTCCACCATCGACAAGATGTGGGATAAGGCCACCAACTTTGTCATCCTATGTTGCCCGTACAATGAGGATAGCCAACATAATTGTAACAATATTGAAAAACGTTGGTGACAATGGGTCTCCTTGTCTCAATACTTTCGTAGTTTGGAAATAATGCCTAATGTCATCATTGACTCTTATTTCAACACTACCTCCCTACACAAATTGGGCAATTAGCCTACACCACTCAGGCATGAAATCTTCCATGCGCAAAGTTTGTTTACGACAAGGACACTTTATTTTATCATTATCCTTTTCACAATCGATTTTAAACAGCACACTATCCAGTTTCTACCTATTGAGCTCATGGATAGTCTCATGAAGCACAACACAACCCTCAAGAATGTGTCATCCTGGCATAAAACTGATTGAGTGGGTTGAATCACCTTAGGGGATGTAATGCGATTAGTACCCACTTCGGTGAATATTTTGAAGCTAACGTTTAAAAGACAAATTGTTCTATATTGTTGAATTAGCACCGACATTCTCTTTTTGGGTAGTAATGTAATGACGCTAAAGTTTAGTATAAACAGAGGCAGTTCCCGCGTATGCAACTAACTAAACAATGCTTACTTACATCTCAATTTTTTGGATAAACTACACTGGAAAACCATACAGTCCTTGAGATTTGTTATGCTCCATTTAAGAGATGTCCTTATAAACTTCCTTCTCAAAAAAATGTGTTGTAAGAATCTCAATCTCCTCGTTAGATTCTCGAGGGTCATAATGAACCTTGGGGTTATAGCTGGACACACTTTGTTTTGCACAACAATAGTTTTATAATGTCCACGCTTGAAGATAGAATCAACTAGATGAAGTTTATGTTCAGTGACAACATAAGTACTAAGATTCATCCTACTAAATAAACTTTTAGGAATGGTAGAAACACTAGCACCTAAATAAGAGAATGCAATAATCTCATTAATACCAACATTTATGTTAATAGTATGCTCAAATATATCTTCTAGCTTAGCAGGTAGTTTCTAAGATAATTCCATATAATCCATCTCGAGCTCATGTGTCTTAATAGCAACTTGATTAACAAATTGTTAGTAAAACACGAAGGATGGGCCCTGACACTTATAAACGACAAGGCACATGTTTAATCACCATGCTCACGATTGCACGGCAAAAAAAGTGCGTCGGGAAAAGTGAACACGCAATGCTTTTTCTCTCGTGGCGTATGGTTATCTGCGAGCTAGCGCTTCCGCGGCATCAGGTGTGGATGAGCCTCGGTACACTAGACCTCGGGCGTGTTCCGTGAAAAATACATCCACCATGTTCGGTATACTATTTGCTAGAAAATTAATAGTAATCACAATCAGTTAGTTTTGTTCATGACATTCAAATTGAAATTTCGATGATAGTAAAATTTAATTTTATTTCCCTTATAGATTTGAGCTTCTCTCTTTTTATTACATTTAAATAAGAGTCCAATGCAACTCAAAAAGAGAAAACCCCATCTATATCAATAATTTTTTCCATTTATTATCAAGGATATGTGGAAAAATCTATCTAATAATTTCTCCATTAATCTACCTAACATATTCTTGAGCGGTTCACTATTCTACGTGCACCCGCCATCCGACGAGCCCGGTACTATGACATGCTCGTCATCCTCCGTGCGCCTTACTCTGACGGTCTCAATGGCATGTCCACTGTCCTCCGCGCGCTTAACAATGTCGACGTCGTTGTGGATCTGAATAGGACAACATATTGATTAGAAAAAGAACAATATGTAACATGTGAGAAAGAACAAGAACAAGATCTAGACATCAGATCGATCTATATATGAGATTTAGAAGATGAAGATACCTTATGTTGGAAGGACTCCGGCGGTGAGCCTATGTCAGATTGGTAGAAAGTATCTAGCCTACACGCAATTCGAAGATGAGAGTTGGTGAGATGTTAGAATATTTTTAAAAATAAGTATGTTTAAATCGAGAGTTGGCCTTGCCGAGAGTAGGAGCATGGCGTCATACGGAGAGAGAGTGGGGAGTAAGGGTTCCCCTGTATAACTTAGTAAATGAGGCTAGGTTGTTGGTGAGGTATAGGCTTTGTTATATGGGCTATATATAGAACAACCCTATCGAGTCACACGGGCCAAATTTGCACAAAAGACCCATACTCATCCCCGGTAGCTCGGGTAGACAGTGGTAGGCCACACTTGTCAGCTAGTCAGCGTGCCGTGATTAACCATTGTCTAGCGTACGACCAACAATTAACGACACTAATTGGATAACAAAACCGGGAAATGACTCCATCGGCCAAGCACGTCATAAGTTTGGATTTTTCTTTGCGTTGGTTAATGCTTCAATTCAGTATAATATCACAGCATGAGGTCTTTAGTTTAAGTCCTAGCAGTAGCTTTCACAATTTATTGAGAAATTGCTACGCAATTCTATGCTTTGGCCCCCTTTTTGACCACTTGTGATTACATTGGCTAGCTGGTGCATGAAGCTCACACCGTGTGCTCCCGTTGGAATACACGACAAATCGCCACCATGTGGGCAGCTCATGCACGCGTTACATACTCTCGGCACTCGCATGCATGGCCGGCAAGAACAATACGCGTGTTTATAGAGTGAACATTCCAGATACTATAACTATAGTATATTTCAAGGCAGAGAAGAAGGACCGCCTGACCTCAATCAAGGACGATGACTTGGGACTTTGTTCGTTTCTCCATTTGGACAATGTACGTACGCCAAGACTTGAACCCGATCTGGAACAATGAAATCTGGGGGCTATAGCCTGCTCCCTCCGTTTAAAAATATAAGATGTTTTAGGTTTATGAATAAGATGTATCTAGACATCTTTTAGTATATAGGTTTAAATGAATCTAGACACTAAAAAGGTCTAGATACGTCACATTCACAAATCTAAAACATCTTATATTTCCAAATAGAGGTAATACAGCCTACACGGAGGATCGATCGTGGAGGACGGCGGGATCGACGACGACAATAGCCTAAAGCTGTACGTACCTAGTTAGGCAGGCAGCAGGCACGCACGATGCTCCGATGAATCCAAAGGCCCTGCCGGTATGTGTGTATATCTGGTGTTGACCAACCGTGCCAGTGAATGCTGAATTACGGCGCGCTGCATGATCCACATTGCAGCGCGGCGCACATGCATGCATGCATGCTGTTTGAATCCCCCCTACGTATTATGTAGTACCCATCATTGTCGGTGATTTTGTGACCTTGTTTATTAATTAGTCTATTTATTTTTCTATGTTTTATTTCACCATAAACTTGCTTGTGACGACCTATCAAGTTTTACCTTCTCTAAACACGCCTTGGGTTCCGACTTCCTGGGTCCACATGTCAGACTACCTAGGATGGCGAGTGACATGCCATGTCAGAAAACCTAGTTCCACGCTCCCGTGCCATCTTCCTCCTGCCACCGCCGAGAATGCCAAAATCTCTAGGACCTACCACAACCACCGAGGACAAACTCATTGCTTTCTTCTCCATCGACGCTCGGGCACGGATGACACCCTTCGTCTTTAGTCTCGTTGAACTCTTCGTCGTTTGTTCCCCCATGATCCCGCATGGAGTGCAAGATCTAGCACATTGAAGTTCGTAGCTTAATTCCTCCGGTTGTGTGTAGTAGCTTCGTTGTGGATGGGTCGGACCGACGATGACTAAGAATGCCATGAAGAACGACAACTCTTCACGTAAAGATATGGATAACAAATAAAGTAAATCCGCCACAACTCAAATTAACATACACGTGCTTAATTGTTTGTAGAGAAGGATTATTACATATTTACATTTACCTTATTTCTCAAGTGGATGATTATTGGGCCATGCTAGCATATAGTATGTGGTAAATACCATTATTACACAGAAATATGCCATGCACAGGCTTCACTGGGCAATTGATCGGTAGCAATTCGATTAATCAGATGATGTGCCACACTGCAAAAAAACAAAACATTTCTTGCGTAGGAGCTGAATTTTTCTTATCTTGGTGCTCGTGGCTGCAATGCTTTGGTCCAAACAGCCCAATCTAAAAATGTTATGGGCCTCCGAGTCCTGACCGCTGGAGCTCGTCCAAAATGCTGTCTACAATCTCCTGACGCGAAGATGGGCCTGTACACGGATTTTTTTCCTGGAGAAGACAAGTTCGGCCGAAGGTGTATGATGAAGCGCACGGCGGCGGCCATCTCGTGCAAAATATTAAAGCTAATCACATACAGATTTTGATCAAGAGATGCCACCTCGTGGAAAATATTATGGCTTCTTATGAAGTGCTAAGCGATCGATCATCTCTTTAAAGTCACGTACATATATTAGTGGAGAAGACACCTCTTTCTTAAGCCTCTACACTAGCTAATGATGACAAATAAAACACTTTAATACGCTCTCCGTCTTAAAATATACTCCCTCCGTTTCAAAATAGATGTCTCAAATTTGTCAAAATTTGATGAATTTAGACACTATTTAGTATATAGATTCATCCAAAATTTGAAAAACCTAAGACATCTATTCTTGGACAGAGGGAGTAGATGACTTGATTTATTAAAATCTAGATAAATATATATATACTAAATAATATCTAGATTTGTCTGAATTTCGATAAATCTATGACATCTATTTTAACTAGTAAGAAAAACGTGCTTTGCACGTTCTTGACATGTAAGTTGAAGAGTACAAACATGTCAAAATAAGTTGAAGAGTACAACTTAAAAAACGAATATAATACTCCCTCTATCTTAAAATAGATGTCGCAATTTTTTTAAAACTTAGTACTTGGGCTAAATTGTGTCAAATTCATCTAAATTTAAACAAATTTGTAACATCTATTTTTAAATGGAGGAAGTAAAATTAAGAAGACTTATGGTGCTCTGAATAAATGTAATGAGACACTACAGTTCTTTTAAGCATAAGAGTATTTTTTAAATATGAAGTATAGCCAGAGATGTTAAAAAAATAAAGGGTCTATTTTACGTGTACTAACTTTTTTATTGAATTTGATTTCTTACTGTAAGTGAGTTTTAAATAAGAGGATAATTAGTGGCTCAAACAATTTAGAAAATTATGAAGGATGAATGTATTAATTCTTTCTAATATAACCATATGAGACGCAGCCATTTTATTTATCAAGGTTATCGTTTATACTCCCTCCGTCTCAAAATATATGTCACGGATTTGTCAAAATTTAAATGAATCTAGATACTATTTAGTATATAGATTCATTCAAATTTTAAAAAACATGTGACATTTATTTTAAGACGGAGGGATTAGTATATTTTTCACGCGTTTAGTTAGCACCTATGAGTCTGTAAAGTTTCCCTGTTTTGTTTAATTGTATGGAGAAACCTTCCTCAAAACCGAGAGATGTCAAATATGTCTTTCTGTTTTTTTGGTACCAGATCTCCCATGCAATGCAATTGTAGATGAAATTGCCTACTACAAGAGACCCTGAGAGGAGAGAAAAAAACTGGGTATAAAAAAACTCATGTGCACGTTAAATCCTAGTAGTTCCGCTTGAAGAAAAAAAATAGTTCCGCAGCAGAGCACCCAGGTTGTCTGCATCCTTTGTACGGAGTAGTTCTTAAATTCGTCTAGCTCCAAGAAGGTTCCGACGTGCACGCTCGTGTTCTCTAAAAAATTCAGCTAGCTGCTAGGAGGTTCACCGCGCTCACGGTGGACTGATTGGGTGCGCGGCGCGGGAGAAGCGAATCCAACGCATGGCGACCGTTGGATCATTCCTGATCATACTGGATGAACGGCATTGATAGTTTTGTATTGCAAATCGACGGTTGCAATCGCTTCACGGGGTGTTTTGGCAGGAAACTATAATGTTGATGGTAAATCCAAATTCAAAACTGCTACACTATAGTAGTAGAGATACAGAGAAAGTACAATCTAGTGTACTCACTAGAACGTAGTACCACCACTAGTGAGTAGTACGTTTTGCTATTGTCAGTAAGCTTTTTTTTGCACAACACTTGAATTAGTCGCTATGCATATGGGTTTTGGTAATTTTCAATCCGATAGATTCTCTATGCTTTCCATCATTTTGGACGTTATGGTGTATATATTGAGGGTGAGTATTAAGAATATAAATATATACCCTAGTATTTTATATTAGTTCGGACTTTTGGTCTATATGGTTAGCGCATCAATTTAATATATGACATCAGAGCAAAGAGATTTCAAGTTCAAGATCCTGCTCATGTAGTTTTAAAAAATGCGAACACCTGAATCCATGTCCTAGGCCAGTGAAGAAAAAACCATCGGGCCTGGACATGAGGAAAGTGTTGAGAATATAAATATATTGTCTATCGTCTTTCCATTAGTTCAGATTTTTAAAATAATTGGCTAGGGCAATAATTCAATACTCTAAACAATAGGAACAAGACTTAATGCTTCCACTAGAGATGAACAAATTATTACAGTATTTTGGATATTTTTGTAAAATCTGTATTAAAAGAAATTTAAATTCAAGTGACAAACAAGATTTCAAGAATATTTGCACGAGAATATTTGTAAAATATAAGATTAACTTATTTATCTAAGTAGCTTAGAGAATGCAACACGAATATAATGGATTATTACTCGAGCATTTTGGCATCGATCACTACTACTGTCGTTGACTAGTTCCCACGCACGGGGCGGTACACGGTGGGCACGAGCACCAGCGGCGTCTTGCGGTGGATGGTGAGGCCGCCAGCCTCCTCCATGCTCACCTCCTCCACGCCCTCCGGCAGCGCCCACTCGAAGCCGAACAGCATGTTCGCCAGCGTGAACTCCACGTTCGCCACGCCCATGGCCAGGCCCGGGCAGATCCGTCGCCCGGCGCCGAACGGCAGCAGCTCCAAGTGCGCGCCGCGGAAGTCCACCTCGCTCCCCTCGAACCTCTCCGGCACGAACTCCTCCGCGTCCTCGCCCCAGCTCGACGGGTCCCTCCCGATCGCCCACGCGTTCACCAGCACCCTTGTCCCCGCCGGCACGTCGTAGCCACCGATCTCGACGCGTTCTGCCGTCTCCCGCGGCAGCAGCAGCGTCACCGGCGGGTGCAGCCTGAGCGTCTCCTTTACCACCAGCTTCAGGTACCGCAGCTTCGGCAGGTCCTCCGGCTGCACCGGCGTGAGATTCTCGTTGTCGTTGTCGGCGCCGGCCACCGCGGCCCTGATCTCCTCCTGCGCCTTCCTCATCACCTGTCGCTTCCGGACCAGCTCCGACATGGCCCACAGGATCGTCACGGAGCTCGTGTCGACGCCGCCCAGGAACGCGTCCAGGAGGATGGCCTTCACGTTGTCCTTGGTGAAGCCCTGCTCACCATGCTTCCAGAGGTCGACGAGGGCGTCCACCAGGGCGACGCCACTGTCTTCGTCCTCCGGCTTGGGGTCCATGCGCTGCTCGATGACGGCCTCGAAGAAGGTGTCGAGGTCCTTAATGACCCTCTCCCGCCGCGCCAGGATGCCGGTGAGCCGGTCAGCGAGGCGGCCGGCGGCGTTGGGGAAGAAGTCCTCGGCGGCGAAGCCAGACGTCACGTCCATGGCCTCGTACAGCACGTGCTGGAACCGCTCGTACTTCCCCGCGAACGTCGCCGCGCCGTACATGTTCCCGTACGCCACCGTTCCGATGATCCCGTCGGCGACGCCGTACACGTGCTCGTCCAGCGCAACCGGCGCCGACCTGGCCGCTGCACTTGAGAGCGAGCGCATGAGCTTCTGCACCTGCTCCCGCCTTGCGGCCCAGGCGGCCCGGACGCGGCGCGCGCCAAGAAGCTCGGTGGCGAAGAGCCTGCGCATGTCGCGCCAATAGGCGCCGTATGGCGAGAAGGCCACGGTCTTGAAGCCGTACGACAGCTGTCTGTTCCCCGGCAACGCCGGCCGGTTGCAGCACTCGGGGTCGTGGGCCCTCAGCACGTCGCGCGCGGCCGCCGCCGACGAGACCGCCACCGCCGGGGTCATGCCGAGGCGGAGGTACATGACCGGGCCGTGCCGCCGGGCCAGGTCGCGCAGGCTTTGGTGCGGCAGCGCGCCGAGCTGGTGCAGGTTGCCAAGCACCGGCAGCCGCGGTGGGCTCGGCGGCAGCTTCAGCCCTTTCTGGTCGGACGAGCTCCTCGCTAGCAGGAGCAAGGAGAGGAGTAGAGGCAGGAGCAGGAGGAGCAGCCATTGGTGTGGTAGCTGGGCCAGGTAGTCGTAGAGGAACAGTGAGATCGCCATTGCTCCGTAGGTTGTGTTTGCCGATGAGCTGCTCGTGGTGAGTGGGGTTTCAAGTGGAGTAAAGGACGTCGATGAATGGATGGTGTATCACACTGAAGATGGACCACATATTATTATGCGTTTGTGATCATTTCTTCGGTTTCGATTGCTTGCTGATAAGCTTAATTTCCATTTTTGTGTATCTAATTAATCGAGTTAGCTGGATGGAACAGCTACCATAACTATCCACTTCCTTGTTACGGTACATTTTCTCCTTGTGAGAGCCTGGATATGTTGGCTGCAAGCTCGCAGGCAATAAAGATAAGGTAAATACTATCTATCATGGTCCGATCTAAAACAAATAGTCGGACTAGCATCTGGTCGTTCATTCTGAGCAAAGCATCCAACGACGCATGATTCGGTTATATAATGAATTGCACCACACCATCCCTTGTCATCGCCGCTCCTGTCGATCAGCCCGGTTTCCGCTTGCCGTCGCCGCCGGCCCACCCTCGATGCCGCCCGAGTTTCCGGCGGCGCTTGTCGATGCTGCATGGGTCCATGGCGAAGACCTTGATCAGGGACTCTCCTGGCCGACGAGGGACAGGAGCGGAGCACAAAAAAGGGCATCGGCGCACACACCAGATCAGCCCGGCTCGTGTCACGTGATGTTGAGCGCGAGGAGGAAGCACTACACACGGTTGCTGTGATTATGGTTTTCCTCTGCAAGATCATGGAGATGTGGAGCACAGGGATGTGCTTCACTGCCCACAGCCCCGTCTCTACCAGCATGATGCTTCCTAACTCATATCTTAGTTGCTTCATCCTTAAAAAGACGTCGCAACATAAATAATAGTGCTTTTGAAGTATGACCTGCATGCTTCTTATATCACAGAGAGTGCTTCCGAAAATCTTTCAGCTCCCAGACCATGGATTCTACAAGTGTCACTTGTATTGCTTCATACTACCAATTTAGTTGCCCCCATAGCCAAAAATCAAAGCTACTGATGTACTATTTGCATGATTCTTATATAAAACAATTGTGCTTCACACAAACATCAAATGAAATTCAGTCTCACGTGTACGCTTTCCCTTTTCCCCGGGGAAAAAGCAAACTACTACTATGAGGAAGAAAGGCAGGAGAGCTGATTCGAAAAAAAAACAGGCAAGAAAGGTTAACGATGTTTCCGGATGGTGCGTTACAGCTTACAGAAGAAATTAATGAACATGGGCCTGTTGTAAATCGTATGGTCAAGCTGCTTCAAATCCTATGGTTGAGCCTTGGTCCGATGGTGCATAAATAACATGCGCCGATTCCGAGCACTGCCCGAAAGATAATCAAATTTGGCGCGAACAAAACCTATCTAAAAATGTTGCCACATGGAAAATTCCCATATATTTTTAGAAAAACAACAAAAGGACATCGAATGATGCCACGACATGTTCTAGTAATAAATCTGGGTCCATGAGTTGGGCACGATATCCTCTCACCTCCCAACCTCTGGCACATGACCCTTCCACATTTGGGAATCCCAACGATCAGTCCTACTAGCAGTTAGGCATCAGTTTGGCGATTAGATTGAGTGCAAGCTTGGACAAGAAAGTTACTTGCGGTATTTCTGGTGTTTATGTCTATATATTAGTTGTGATGACTATATACATAGCCTCTGGAGAATAAAATGAAAGATCGATGACACTGATAAACAACACATGTTTAGTACACGAAAGTAATCTCCTGTTGACTAAATGTGTGTGCCAGGAGTGATACCCCCGGTCCGGTCCTGGGCTTTCGGATGCCCGAGGTGAATCTAAAATTTGGGGCCTTAGTATTTTTTTTATATACATGTATAAAATAATGAAAAATAAATAATTCATTTGTATCCAATTGTAATATTTCATATAGAAATAACAATGTTTATGTTTTACCTTAAATTTTTCTCCACATCAATCTTTCCTTTCAGCATAACCAGTTAACCACACCAAAAATAAGAAAAGAAAATACTAATCACTAATCAGAAATAGAATTAGGGCATAAACTAGTAGCCAAATCCATAGGAAATTGAGGACAAATCACATATAACAGATGTTTAATGTTCTGATGATTGATACCTTATAGGCCTACAAGACTAGGGTTTGAACCAACATTCAACCTTTGGAACCAGAGGAAAGAGCAACCATGACTTGTGAGCGAGCGAGACGAGAGGTTAGAGGCGAGAGGTGATGGCGTGCCTGCTTCAATCTCCGTATCTGATTGAGACAAAGAGGCGGAAAGTTATTGTACTGAAAGGCCACAGGAGAGTCGCTAGATCTGGTAAAGCGCACTAACACACACCCTAGTATCCAAATCGGAAATAGAAAATGAAAAGGACCTTATCCAGCAGACTGTCCAAGCAAAAACGCATAATTGCTAGTATCTTGTATTTTTTTTCAGCGATGTATACTGAGCCATATATAGCATATGTTCGTGGCACCCTGATAATGCTCGACGCGACACTTCGTTGGTAACTGTTGGGTTTCGCAGCATAGTAAATCAAAAAAAAATTCTACGGATGCGAACGGGAAAGCCAAGATCTAATCTAGGAGATGCAAACAACGAGGGAGAATAGATGAGATCTTCATACCCTTAAGATTCGCACAGTGGAACGTTCGTCGGAACGTGGGTGATGTAGTCGTACTCGCTTCTCCTCCTCGCGATCCGATCCGATCCGATCCGATCTAACACCGCAAGTGGCGATGCCTCCGAGAGATGCACACGTGCGGCACCTCGAGGTCTCCTCCTTCCTCGTTCCAGCAAGTATGGTGGAGAGATGGATTGGATCTACAACGTGACGGTGGGGTGCAAGTGGTGGAGAGTTTCTGCAGCAGGGCTTCGCCTACGTGCAGTCGGGAGGGAGAGAGAGAGAAGGGCAGCAGGGCGGCTAGGGCTTGAGAAGGAGGTGTAGGAGGGGGTGTGCCCCCAGCCCTTGCCCCTCCCCCCAAGCCCTAGGGTCGGCGGCCAAGGAGGGAGGAGTGGGGGCAAGTTCCCCCCCCCTTCTAGAAGCTCCCCTAGGGTTTCCCCTAGGTTTGGCCGGCTGGGCCCTATGGGGCCTTGTGCCCCTGGCCCAATGCGTCTAGGGAACTCCCTCATAGGCCCATGCCCCCTACCGGCAGGTAGGGCCACGTTGGTCCCCCTCCGGAAGGTTCTAGAAGCTTCCGGTACAATACCGATTAACCCGAAACAATTTCGAACTCCAAAAACTGCATTGCCTTATATGAATCTTATTATCCGGACCATTTCGGAACCTCTCGTGATGTCCCGGATCCTATCCGAGACTCCGAACAAAAAACTCATAAACCAATTATCCAATCTATCCTAGCTTCGAGACATGTTAAGTGTGTGACCCTTCGGGTTCGAGAACATGCAGACATGATCTTCTATCAATAATCAACAGCGGGGTCTGGAAACCCATATTGACTCCCACAAATTCATCGATGATCATATCGGATGAACCACGATCCAGGATTCAATCAATCCCATATGTATATTCCCTTCGTCTCGCGATATTTTACTTGCCCGAGATTTGATCGTCGGTACCGTCATACCTAGTTCAATCTCGTTCACAGCAAGTACTTTACTCGTTCCGTAATCCGATATCACTTTGTGATCAACTCCTTAACCACATGCTTGCAAGAGGTGTTGATATCGATTACCGAGTGAGCCCGAAGTATATCTATCCAACTTGGGAGGGACAAATCCCATCTCGATACATACAACCCAACAGGTACTTTCCGATCACCTGAGAGACACCTTTATGATCACCCTCTCATAGGATGACGTTTGATGACCTCAAAGCTTTCTTCCGATACCAGGGAGTTGTATTATCTCATGGTCTAAGGAATACAACATTTGACATAAGAAAAGCTTCGCAAAGATGAACACGATGACACGATCTAATTGCTCCACTTAGTTTGGGTTTGTCCACCATATCATTCTCCCAATGATATGATCTCATTATTAATCGACAACTCATGTCTATGGTTAGGAAACCTTAACCATCATTAATCCATGAGCTAGTCCATAGAGGCATACTAGGGACACGGTGTTATTCACAAACCACACAAGTATTAAAGTTTCCGCTTAATACAATTCTAGCATGGAATATAAACTTTATCATGAACAAGAATTATAATAATAACATCTTTATTATTGCCTCTAGGGCATAATTCCAACAGTCTCCCACTTGCACTAGAGTCAATAATCTAGTTTACATTTGGCAACAATCTCACACCCATGGCACTAAGGTGTTGATCATGTTTTGCACGTGGAAGAGGTTTAGTCAATGGATCTGCGACATTCAGATCTGTATGTACTTTGCTAATCTTTAGATCTCCATCTGCTATATAATCTCGGATTATATGAAACTTGCGGTTGATATGCTTGGTCTTTGGATGATATCTTGGTTCCTTAGCGAGAGCTATGGCGCTAGTGTTGTCACACAATATCTCCAGTGGGCCAAGGCACTTGGAACCACGTCAAGCTCAGTGATTAAGTTCCTTATCCAAACTCCTTCACTTGACGCTTCTGCAGCATCTATGTATTCCGCTTCTACTGTAGATCCCGCGATCACGCTTTGCTTGCAGCTTCTCCAGCTCACAGCTCCTCCATTCAAAATATAAACATATCCTGTCCGAGATTTAGAATCATCCTTGTCGGTGTCGAAACTAGCGTCGACGTAACCCTTTACAACGAGTTGTTCATCACCTCCATAGACTAAGAACATTTCTTTAGTCCTATTCAAGTACTTTAGGATGTTCTTCACGGCTGTCCAGTGTTCCACTCCTGGATCACTTTGGTATCTGCTCGTCAAACTAAGAGCATTGGACACATCCGGTCTAGTACACAGCATGGCATACATGATAGAACCTATGGCCGAGGCATAAGCCACTTTGCTCATAGCTTCTCTATCATTTACCGTAGCTGGACACTGAGCCTTGCTCAATATCTTACCTGACAACATAGGCACTGAACCTTTCTTTGCCTTATCCATTCTGAACCTTTTTAGAACCTTGTCTAGGTATGTACTCTGGCGTAAAGCTATCAGGCGTCTTTGTCTATCTCTATAGATTTTGATGCCCAATATATAAGCAACTTCACCTAGGTCTTTCATTGAAAAACACTTGTTCAAATAACTCTTCACATCGTTAAGCATGTTAATGTCATTTCCAATAATCAATATGTCATCCACATATAGTACCAGAAATGTCACCGAGCTCCCACTCACTTTCTTGTAGATACAAGCTTCGTAGCAATTTGGAACTAATTCAAAGCTCTTGATCACTTGATCAAAACGAAGGTTCCAACTCCGAGATGCTTGCTTCAGTCCATAAATGGAACGCTGAAGTTTGCACACTTTATCAGCATCCTTAGTATCGACAAAACCTTCGGGTTGCATCATATACAACTCTTTATCAATGTTGCCATTGAGGAACGCAGTCTTGACATCCATCTGCCATATTTCATAATCATGAAACGCATCAATTGCTAATAAAATCCGAATGGACTTAAACATCGCTACGGGAGAGAAAGTCTCATCGTAGTCAACACCTTGAACTTGTCGAAAACCTTTTGCGACAAGTCGTGCCTTATAGACGGTAACATTACCATCCGCGTCTGTTTTCTTCTTGAAGATCCATTTGCACTCAACGGCCTTTCGGTCGCTAGGAGGGTCCACCAAAGTCCATACTTGGTTTTCACTCATGGATCCCAATTCGGATTTCATGGCCTCTAGCCATTTCTCAGAGTCTGGGCTCATCATCGCTTCCTCATAGTTCGTAGGTTCACTGTCTTCTACTAACAAGACAGTCAAGACAGGGTTGCCGTACCACTCAGGAAGGGCACGCGACCTTGTCGACCTGCGACGTTCAGTAGCAGCATCGTCCGAAGCTTCATGATCCTTGTCATTAGCTTCCTCTATTGTTGGTGCAGGCGGCACTGGAACAATTTCAGGTGATGCACTACTCTCCAATTCAAGAGAAGGTTCAATAACCTCGTCAAGCTCTACTTTCCTCCCACTCACTTATTTCGAGAGAAACTCCTTCTCAAGAAAGGAATTGTTCTTTGCGACAAACACTTTGCCTTCGGTTCTGTGATAGAACGTATACTCTATAGTTTCCTTAGGGTATCCTATGAAGACGCATTTCTCCGCTTTGGGTTCGAGCTTGTCCGGCATCAACTTCTTGACGTAAGCTTCGCATCCCCAAACTTTAAGAAACGACAACTTAGGTTTAGCACCAAACCACAGTTCATACGGTGTCGTCTCAACGGATTTAGATGGTGCCCTATTTAAAGTGAATGCAGCGGTTTCTAATTGAAGTGTTTCGCGGCATAGTAAATCAAATTTTTCTACGGAGCGAACAGAGTGAAAGCCAAGATCTAATCTAGGAGATGCAAACAACGAGAGAGATTGGATTAGATCTTCATACCCTTGAAGATTCGCACAGCGGAACGTTCGTCGGAACGTGGGTGATGTAGTCGTACTCGCTTCTCCTCCTCGCGATCCGATCCGATCTAGAACCACAAGTGGCGATGCCTCCGTGAGATGCACACGTGCAACACCTCGACGTCTCCTCCTTCCTCGGACCAGCAAGTATGGTGGAGAGATAGATTGGATCTACAACACGACGGCGTGGTGTATATGGTGGAGAATTTCTGCAGCAGGGCTTCGCCTACAAACAGTCGGGAGGGAGAGAGGAAAGCTAGCAAGGCGGCTAGGGTTTGGAGGAGAGGTGTAGGGGTTTGGTGCGCCCCCACCCCTCTTTATATAGAGGGGGGCGCAGCCCTAGCCCCTCCCCCAAGCCCAAAGGATAAAGAGTGGGGGCATGGACTCTCCCCTCTTCTAGAAACCCTATCTCTAGTTTAAACGATTTAAACTCTCTAGGATCGGCTGGGCCCTATGGGGCCTTGTGCCCCTGGCCCAATGCGGCCAGGACACTCCCTCATAGGCCCATGCCCCCTCCCGGAAGGTGGGGCCACGTTGGTCCCCTTCCAGAAGGTTCTAGAAGCTTCCGGTACAATACCGATTAACCCGGAACAATTCCGAACTCCAAAAACTGCATTGCCTTATATGAATCTTATTCTCCGGACCATTCCGGAACCTCTCGTGATATCCCGGATCCCATCCGAGACTCCGAACAAAAATTCATAAACCAATTATCCAATCTATCCTAGCGTCGAGATACGTTAAGTGTGTGACCCTGCGGGTTCGAGAATATGCAGACATGATCTTCTATCAATAATCAACAGCGGGGTCTGGGCACCCATATTGACTCCCACACGTTCATCTATGATCATATGGGATGAACCACGATGCCAGGATTCAATCAATACCATATATATATTCCCTTCGTCTCGCGATATTTTACTTGCCCGAGATTCGATCGTCGGTACCGTCATACCTAGTTCAATCTCGTTCACAGCAAGTACTTTACTCGTTCCGTAATCCGATATCACTTTGTGATTAACTCCTTAACCACATGCTTGCAAGCGGTGTTGATATCGATTACCGAGTGGGCCCGAAGTATATCTCTCCGACTTGGGAGGGACAAATTCCATCTCGATACATACAACCCAACAGATACTTTCCGATCACCTGAGAGACACCTTTATGATCACCCTCTCATAGGATGACGTTTGATGACCTCAAAGCTTTCTTCTGATACCAGGGAGTTGTATTATCTTATGGTCTAAGGAATACAATATTTGACATAAGAAAAGCTTCGCAAAGACGAACACGATGACACGATCTAATTGCTTTGCTTAGTTTGGGTCTGTCCATCATATCATTCTCCAATGATATGATCTCATTATCAATTGACAACTCATGTCTATGGTTAGGAAACCTTAACCATCATTGATCAATGAGCTAATCCATAGAGGCGTACTAGGGACACGGTGTTGTTCACAAACCACACAAGTATTAAAGTTTCCGCTTAATACAATTCTAGCATGGAATATAAACTTTATCATGAACAAGAATTATAATAATAACATCTTTATTATTGCCTGTAGGGCATAATTCCAACAGTCTCCCACTTGTACTAGAGTCAATAATCTAGTTTACATCTGGCAACAATCTCACACCCATGGCACTGAGGTGTTGATCATGTTTTACACATGGAAGAGGTTTAGTCAATGGATCTGCAACATTCAGATCTGTATGTACTTTGCTAATCTTCAGATCTCCATCTGCAATATAATCTCGGATTATATGAAACTTGCGGTTGATATGCTTGGTCTTTGGATGATATCTTGGTTCCTTAACGAGTGCTATGGCGCCAGTGTTGTCACACAATATCTCCAGTGGGTCCAATGCACTTGGAACCACGCCAAGCTCAGTGATGAAGTTTTTGATCCAAACTCCTTCACTTGACGCTTCTGCAGCAGCCATGTATTCCGCTTCCACTGTAGATCCCGCGATCACGCTTTGCTTGCAGCTTCTCCAGCTCACAGCTCCTCCATTCAAAATATAAACGTATCCTGTCTGAGATTTGGAATCATCCTTGTCGGTGTCAAAACTAGCGTCGACGTAACCTTTTACGACAAGCTGTTCATCACCCCCATAGACTAAGAACATTTCTTTAGTCCTACTTAGGTACTTTAGGATGTTCTTCACGGCTGTCCAGTGTTCCACTCCTGGATCACTTTGATATCTGCTCGTCAAACTAAGAGCATTGGACACATCCGGTCTAGTACACAACATGGCATACATGATGGAACCTATGGCCGAGGCATAAGGCACTTTGCTCATAGCTTCCCTATCATTTACCGTAGCTGGACACTGAGCCTTGCTCAATATCTTACCTGACAACATAGGCACTGAACCTTTCTTTGCCTTATCCATTCTGAACCTTTTCAGAACTTTGTCTAGGTATGTACTCTGGCTTAAAGCTATCAGGCGTCTTTGTCTATCTCTATAGATTTTGATGCCCAATATATAAGCAGCTTCACCTAGGTCTTTCATTGAAAAACACTTGTTCAAATAACTCTTCACATCGTTAAGCATGTTGATGTCATTTCCGATAATCAATATGTCATCCACATATAGTACCAGAAACGTCACCGAGCTCCCACTCACTTTCTTGTAGATACAAGCTTCGTAGCAATTTGTAACAAATCCAAAGCTCTTGATCACTTGATCAAAACGAAGGTTCCAACTCCGAGATGCTTGCTTCAGTCCATAAATGGAACGCTGAAGTTTGCATACTTTACTAGCATCCTTAGGATCGACAAAACCTTCGGGTTGCATCATATACAACTCTTCATCAATGTTGCCATTGAGGAACGCAGTCTTGACATCCATCTGCCATATTTCATAATCATGAAAAGCAGCAATTGCTAATAAAATCCGAATGGACTTAAACATCGCTACGGGAGAGAAAGTCTCATCGTAGTCAACACCTTGAACTTGTCGAAAACCTTTCGCGACAAGCCGTGCTTTATAGACGGTAACATTACCATCCACGTCCGTTTTCTTCTTGAAGATCCATTTGCACTCAACGGACTTTCGGTCGCTAGGAGGGTCCACCAAAGTCCATACTTGCTTTTCGCTCATGGATCCCAATTCGGATTTCATGGCTTCTAGCCATTTCTCAGAGTCTGGGCTCATCATCGCTTCCTCATAGTTCGTAGGTTCACTGTCTTCTACTAACAAGACAGTCAAGACAGGGTTGCCGTACCACTCAGGAAGGGCACGCGACCTTGTCGACCTGCGACGTTCAGTAGCAGCATCGTCTGAAGCTTCATGATCCTTGTCATTAGCTTCCTCTATTGTTGGTGCAGGCGGCACTGGAACAATTTCAGGTGCTGCGCTACTCTCCAATTCAAGAGAAGGTTCAATAACCTCGTCAAGCTCTACTTTCCTCCCACTCACTTCTTTCGAGAGAAACTCCTTCTCAAGAAAGGAACCGTTCTTTGCGACAAACACTTTGCCTTCGGTTCTGTGATAGAAGGTATACTCTATAGTTTCCTTAGGGTATCCTATGAAGACGCATTTCTCCGCTTTGGGTTCGAGCTTGTCCGGCATCAACTTCTTGACGTAAGCTTCGCATCCCCAAACTTTAAGAAACGACAACTTAGGTTTAGCACCAAACCACAGTTCATACGGTGTCGTCTCAACGGATTTAGATGGTGCCCTATTTAAAGTGAATGCGGCGGTTTCTAATGCATAACCCCAAAATGATAACGGCAAATCAGTAAGAGACATCATTGATCGGACCATATCTAATAGGGTTCGATTCCGGCGTTCAGACACACCATTGCGCTGTGGTGTTCCGGGTGGCGTGAGTTGTGAAACGATTCCACTTGCTTTAAGATGCGTGAGAAAATCATAACTCAAATATTCACCTCCACGATCGGATCGTAGAAACTTAATCTTTCTGTTACGATGGTTCTCCACTTCATTCTGAAATTCCTTGAACTTTTCAAATGTTTCAGATTTATGTTTCATTAAATAGATATACCCATATCTACTTAAGTCATCGGTAAAAGTAAGGAAATAGCGATATCCACCGCGCGTCAAAATACTCATCGGTCCGCATACATCGGTATGTATGATTTCCAACAAGTCCGTTGCTCGCTCCATCATTCCGGATAACGGGGTTCTGATCATCTTGCCCATGAGGCATGGTTCGCATGTGTCAAATGATTCAAAATCAAGAGACTCCAAAATTCCATCAGAATGGAGTTTCTTCATGCGCTTTACACCAATATGACCTAGACGACAGTGCCACAAATAAGTAGTATTATCACTATCTACTTTGCATCTCTTAGCCTCAATGTTATGGATGTGTGTTTCATCCCTTTCGAGATTTAGATGAAATAAACCATTCATAAGAGGTGCATGACCATAAAAGATGTTACTCATATAAATAGAACAACCATTATTCTCCGATTTAAATGAATAACCGTCTTGCAATAAACACGATCCAGAAATAATGTTCATGCTCAACGCAGGCACATAATAACACTTATTAAGGTTTAAAACTAATCCCGAAGGTAAAACTAAGGAGAGCGTGCCGACGTCCATCACATCAACTCTTGATCTATTGCCAACGCGCATCATCACCTCATCCCTCGCAAGCCGCCGTCTATTCCGTAGCTCCTGTTTCGAGTTTCAAATATTAGCAACTGAACCGGTATAAAATACCCAGGCACTACAACGAGGGCTAGTAAGGAAAACATCAATAACATGTATATCAAATATACCTTTGATGGTGCCAGCCTTCTTGTCCGCTAAGTACTTCGGACAGTTGCGCTTCCAGTGACCCTTGTCCTTGCAATAGAAGCACTCAGTGTCCGGCTTAGGACCAGACGTGAGCTTCTTCTCAGCAGGATCATTGCGCTTG
The DNA here is from genome assembly GCA_910589765.1 of Avena atlantica. NCBI lineage: Eukaryota > Viridiplantae > Streptophyta > Magnoliopsida > Poales > Poaceae > Avena > Avena atlantica. The sequence goes on from OU342736.1 coordinate 421,697,284, forward strand.
CCGCCACCCTTCTTGAAGGGCTTCTTTGCTCCCTTACCTTTCTTAAAGGAGGGCTTGTTGACCATCAACACATGATTATCCTTTTTGATGTCCACCTCCGCAGCCTTCAGCTTTGCAAAGAGCTCGGTGATCGTATCACTGGAGCCAATCTGATTATGAGTCACTACAAAACTTTTGTAGCTGGGAGGGAGTGATTGCAGAACCCTGTCAATCTTGAGCTCCTCTGGAATCGTGCATTCCAGTTGCTCAAGGCGTTGAGTGTAGCCCGACATCTTTATGGCGTGCTCACTAACGGAACTCCCTTCCTCCATCTTGCAGTTAAAGAACTTCTCGGAGATCTCATATCTCTCAGAACGGGCTTGAGTCTGAAACATGGTTTTCAGCTCCTCGAGAATCTCAAAGGGCCCGGGATAGGTTTCAAAATGATTTTGAAGTTCCGGTTCCATAGCAAACAACATGGTGCTCTTAATCACACCATAATCATCTTTGCGCGACTGATAGACAGCTTTCTCATCGGCCGGCGCAGTTGCAGCAGGGGGGTCACCTAACGCTTTCCCAAGGACATAGTCCTTTTGTCTGCCAGACAGAATGATTCTTAGATTGCGGAACCAATTGGTGAAGTTAGACCCATTGTTTCTAAGCTTTTCCTTCTCAGCAAAAACGTTGAAGTTGGATTTGGCCATGTGATCTACAGTATTTGCAAGTACAATTTAGACTATGTTCATGATAAATAGTTCAACTTAATAAAATTACTAGATGAACTCCCACTAAATTCAACATCCCTCAAGTTGTTTAGTGAACACGATCCAAATTCACCACACCTAATCCGATCATCACGAGAAGAGATGTGGTTTCAATGGTGGACAACAAAGTGTCGATCATATCATTCATATGACTCATGCTTAACCTTTCGGTTCTTGTGTTCCGAGGCCATGTCTGTACATGCTAGGCTCGTCAAGCTAGACCCAAGTATTTCCGCGTGTGCAAAACTGGCTTGCACCCGTTGTATGTGAGCGTAGAGTCTATAGCACCCGATCATCACGTGATGCTTGGACACGACGAACTTTCGCAACGGTGCATACTTGGGGAGAACACAGTTTTTATCTTGATCTTTAAGTGAGGAATCATCTTATAATGCTACCGTCGCGATCTAAGCATAATAAGATACATAAAGGATAAACATCACATGCATATAACTTTATGTGACATGGTATAGCCAATCTTCGCGCAATGATCTCCATCTTGTGCGTTCCGGCATGATCTCCATCACTCCACCATGATTGCCTTCACCACGAATAGCAACTACAACTATTGCTAACTACTTAGCGATAAAGTAAAGCTATTACATGGCGTATAAGAAGTTGACTCGCAGGTCATACACAATTATAAAGACAACCATATGGCTCCTGCCGGTTGTGTACTCATCGACATGCAAGTCGTGAAACATTACAAAACATGATCATCGCATACATTATACACATCACATCTAGGGCCATACCATATCACAGAAAACACTCCCTGCAAAAACAAGTTAGACGCCTCTACTTTGTTGTTGCATGTTTTACGTGGCTTATGGGAGTAGATGCTAAGAACGATTCTTACCTACGAAAAGCCACAACGGTGATATTATGGTTGCCAAACTCCGGTGTTAATCCCATGACAACTATAGTGAGAGAAACTGACATCCACCAGCCGCATGTGTGGAACAAGCCACACGTCAAGTGCGGAGCCGGCCTCGCGAACGACGTCGCGTAAGGTTGGCCTGGACCGCTTCAATCTCACTATCCCACGTCATAAGAAGAACACAAACAAGAGGCTTGCAACAGAAAACATCAACGCCCGCAACAACCATGTTGCGTTCTACTCGTGAAACACATCTACGCATAGATCTAGCTCTGATACCACTGAAGTGTTTCGTGGCATAGTAAATCAAAATTTTCTACGGAGCGAACAGAGGGAAAGCCAAGATCTAATCTAGGAGATGCAAACAACGAGAGAGATTGGATTAGATCTTCATACCCTTGAAGATTCGCACAGCGGAACGTTCGTCGGAACGTGGGTGATGTAGTCGTACTCGCTTCTCCTCCTCGCGATCCGATCCGATCTAGCACCACAAGTGGCGGTGCCTCCGTGAGATGCACACGTGCAGCACCTCGACGTCTCCTCCTTCCTCGGACCAGCAAGTATGGTGGAGAGATAGATTGGATCTACAACACGACGGCGTGGTGTATATGGTGGAGAATTTCTGCAGCAGGGCTTCGCCTACAAACAGTAGGGAGGGAGAGAGGAAAGCTAGCAAGGCGGCCAGGGTTTGGAGGAGAGGTGTAGGGGTTTGGTGCGCCCCCACCCCTCTTTATATAGAGGGGGGCGCAGCCCTAGACCCTCCCCCAAGCCCAAAGGATAAGGAGTAGGGGGCATGGACTCTCTCCTCTTCTAGAAACCCTATCTCTAGTTTAAACGATTTAAACTCTCTAGGATCGGCTGGGCCCTATGGGGCCTTGTGCCCCTGGACCAATGCGGCCAGGACACTCCCTCATAGGCCCATGCCCCCTCCCGTAAGGTGGGGCCACGTTGGTCCCCTTTCGGAAGGTTCTAGAAGCTTCCGGTACAATACCGATTAACCCGGAACAATTCCGAACTCCAAAAACTGCATTGCCTTATATGAATCTTATTCTCTGGACCATTCTGGAACCTCTCGTGATATCTCGGATCCCATCCGAGACTCCGAACAAAAATTCATAAACCAATTATCCAATCTATCCTAGCGTCGAGATACGTTAAGTGTGTGACCCTGCGGGTTCGAGAATATGCAGACATGATCTTCTATCAATAATCAACAGTGGGGTCTGGGCACCCATATTGACTCCCACACATTCATCGATGATCATATCGGATGAACCATGATGCCAGGATTCAATCAATCCCATATATACATTCCCTTCGTCTCGCGATATTTTACTTGCCCGAGATTCGATCGTCGGTACCGTCATACCTAGTTCAATCTCGTTCACAGCAAGTACTTTACTCGTTCCGTAATCCGATATAACTTTGTGATTAACTCCTTAACCACATGCTTGCAAGCGGTGTTGATATCGATTACCGAGTGGGCCCGAAGTATATCTCTCCGACTTGGGAGGGACAAATTCCATCTCGATACATACAACCCAACAGATACTTTCCGATCACCTGAGAGACACCTTTATGATCACCCTCTCATAGGATGACGTTTGATGACCTCAAAGCTTTCTTCCGATACCAGGGAGTTGTATTATCTCATGGTCTAAGGAATACAATATTTGACATAAGAAAAGCTTCGCAAAGACGAACACGATGACACGATCTAATTGCTTTGCTTAGTTTGGGTATGTCCATCATATCATTCTCCAATGATATGATCTCATTATCAATTGACAACTCATGTCTATGGTTAGGAAACCTTAACCATCATTGATCAATGAGCTAATCCATAGAGGCGTACTAGGGACACGGTGTTGTTCACAAACCACACAAGTATTAAAGTTTCCGCTTAATACAATTCTAGCATGGAATATAAACTTTATCATGAACAAGAATTACAATAATAACATCTTTATTATTGCCTCTAGTGCATAATTCCAACACTAATGCATAACCCCAAAATGATAACGGCAAATCAGTAAGAGACATCATCGATCGAACCATATCTAATAGAGTTCGATTGCGGCGTTCAGACACACCATTGCGCTGTGGTGTTCCGGGTGGCGTGAGTTGCGAAACGATTCCGCTTGCTTTAAGATGTGTGAGAAAATCATAACTCAAATATTCACCTCCACGATTGGATCGTAGAAACTTAATCTTTCTGTTACGATGGTTCTCCACTTCATTCTGAAATTCCTTAAACTTTTCAAATGTTTTAGATTTATGTTTCATTAAATAGATATACTCATATCTACTTAATTAATCGGTAAAAATGAGAAAATAGCGATATCCACCGCGCGTCGAAACACTCATCGGTCCGCATACATCGGTATGTATGATTTCTAACAAGTCTGTTGCTCGCTCCATCATACTGGTGAACGGGGTTTTGATCGTCTTGCCCATGAGGCTTGGTTCGCATGTGTCAAATGATTCAAAATCAAGAGACTCCAAAAGTCCATCATAATGGAGTTTCTTCATGCGTTTTACACCAATATGACCTAGACGACAGTGCCACAAATAAGTAGTATTATCACTACCTACTTTGCATCTCTTAGCCTCAATGTTATGGATGTGTGTTTCATCCCTTTCGAGATTCAGAAGAAATAAACCATTCACAGAAGGTGCATGACCATAAAAGAAGTTACTCATATAAATAGAACAACCATTATTCTCAGATTTAAATGAATAACCGTCTTGCAATAAACACGATCCAGATATGATGTTCATGCTCAACGCAGGCACATAATAACATTTATTAAGGTTTAAAACTAATCCAGAAGGTAAAACTAAGGAGAGAGTGTCGACGGCCATCATATCAACTCTTGATCCGTTGCCAACGCGCATCGTCACCTCATCCCTCGCAAGCCGTCGTATATTCCTTAGCTCCTGTTTCGAGTTACAAATATTAGCAACTGAACCAGTATCAAATACCCAGGCACTACAACGAGGGCTAGTAAGGAAAACATCAATAACATGTATATCAAATATACCTTTGATGGTGCCAGCCTTCTTGTCCGCTAAGTACTTCGGATAGTTGCGCTTCCAGTGACTCTTGTCCTTGCAATATAAGCACTCAGTGTCCGGCTTGGGTCCAGACTTGAGCTTCTTCTCAGCAGGGGCAACGCGCTTGCCGCCGCCTTTCTTGAAGGGCTTCTTTGCACCCTTACCTTTCTTGAAGGTGGGGGGGCTTGTTGACCATCAACACATGATTATCCTTTTTGATGTCCACCTCCGCAGCCTTTAGCTTTGCGAAGAGCTCGGTGATCGTATCAGTGGAACCAATCTGATTATGAGTCACTACAAAACTTTTGTAGCTGAGAGGGAGTGATTGCAGAACCCTGTCAATCTTGAGCTCCTCTGGAATCTTGCAGTCCAGTTGCTCAAGGCGTTGAGTGTAGCCCGACATCTTTATGGCGTGCTCACTAACGGAACTCCCTTCCTCCATCTTGCAGTTAAAGAATTTCTCAGAGACCTCATATCTCTCAGAACGGGCCTGAGTCTGGAACATAGTTTTCAGTTCCTCGAGGATCTCATAGGGCTCGGGTAATCTTCAAAACAATTTTGAAGGTCCGATTCCATAGCAAACAATATGGTGCTCTTAATCACACCATAATCATCTTTGCGCGACTGATAGACAGCTTTCTCATTAGCCGGCGCATCTACAGCAGGGGCGTCACCTAGCGCATCTTCAAGGACATTGTCCGCCAGAGAGAATGATTCTCAGATTGCGGAACCAGTTGGTGAACAGACCCATTGTTTCTAAGCTTTTCTTTCTCAGCAAAAACGTTGAAGTTGAAGTTGGACTTAGCCATTTGATCTACAATATTTGCAAGTACAAATTAGACTATGTTCATGATAACTAGTTCAACTTTAATCAAATTACTAGATGAACTCGCACTAAATTCAACATCCCTCAAGTTGTTTAGTGAACATGATCCAAATTCACCACACCTAATCCGATCTTCACGAGAAGAGATGTGGTTTCAATGGTGGACAACGAAGTGTCGATCATATCATTCATATGACTCATGCTTAACCTTTCGGTTCTTGTGTTCCGAGGCCATGTCTGTACATGCTAGGCTCGTCAAGTCAAACCCAAGTATTTCCGCGTGTGCAAAACTGGCTTGCACCCGGTGTATGTGAACGTAGAGTCTATAGCACCCGATCATCACGTGATGCTTGGACACGACGAACTTTCGCAACGGTGCATACGTGGGGAGAACACAGTTTCTATCTTGATCTTTAAGTGAGGAATCATCTTATAATGCTACCGTCGCGATCTAAGCATAATAAGATACATAAAAGGATAAACATCACATGCATATAACTTTATGTGACATGGTATAGCCAATCTTCGCGCAATGATCTCCATCTTGTGCGTGCCGGCATGATCTCCATCACTCCACCATGATTGCCTCCACCACGAATAGCAACTACAACTATTGCTAACTACTTAGCGATAAAATAAAGCTATTACATGGCGTATAAGAAGTTGACACACAGGTCATACACAATTATAAAGACAACCATATGGCTCCTGCCGGTTGTGTACTCATCGACATGCAAGTCGTGAAACATTACAAAACATGATCATTGCATACAACATACACATCACATCTTGGGCCATACCATATCACAGAAAACACTCCCTGCAAAAATAAGTTGGACGCCTCTACTTTGTTGTTGCATGTTTTACGTGGCTTATGGGAGTAGCAAGCTAAGAACGATTCTTACCTACGGAAAGCCACAACGGTGATATTATGGTTGCCAAACTCCGGTGTAAATCCCATGACAACTATAGTAAGAGAAACTGGCATCCACAAGCCGCATGTGTGGAACAAGCCACACGTCAAGTGCGGAGCCGGTCTCGCGAACGACGTCGCGTAAGGTTGGCCTGGACCGCTTCGATCTCACTATCCCGCGTCATAAGAAGTACACAGACAAGAGGCTTGCAACAGAAAACATCAACGTCCGCAACAACCATGTTGCGTTCTACTCGTGAAACACATCTACGCATAGATCTAGCTCTGATACCACTGATGGGTTTCGCAGCATAGTAAATCAAAAGAAATTTCTACGGATGCGAACGGGAAAGCCAAGATCTAATCTAGGAGATGCAAACAACGAGGGGGAATAGATGAGATCTTCATACCCGTGAAGATTCGCACAGCGGAACGTTCGTCGGAACGTGGGTGATGTAGTCGTACTCGCTTCTCCTCCTCGCGATCTGATCCGATCCGATCTAACACCGCAAGTGGCGATGCCTCCGAGAGATGCACACGTGCAGCACCTCGACGTCTCCTTCTTGCTCGGTCCAGCAAGTATGGTGGAGAGACGGATTGGATATACAACGCGACGGTGTGGTGCAAGTGGTGGAGAGTTTCTGCAGCAGGGCTTCGCCTACGTGCAGTCGGGTGGGAGAGAGAGAGGAGGGCAGCAGGGCGGCTAGGGCTTGAGGAGGAGTTGTAGGAGGGGGTGCGCCCCCAGCCCTCTTTATATAGAGGGGTGGGCGGCCAGCCCTTGCCCCTCCCCCAAGCCCTAGGGCCGGCGACCAAGGAGGGAGGAGTGGGGGGCAAGTTCCCCCCTTCTAGAAGCTCCCCTAGGGTTTCCCCTAGGTTTGGCCGGCTGGGCCCTATAGGGCCTTGTGCCCCTGGCCCAATGCGGCCAGGGCACTCCCTCATAGGCCCATGCCCCCTCCCGGCAGGTGGGGCCACGTTGGTCCCCCTTCGGAAGGTTCTAGAAGCTTCCGGTACAATACCGATTAACCCGAAACAATTCTGAACTCCAAAAACTGCATTGCCTTATATGAATCTTATTCTCCGGACCATTCCAGAACCTCTTGTGATGTCCCGGATCCCATCCGAGACTCCGAACAAAAAACTCATAAACCAATTATCCAATCTATCCTAGCGTCGAGACACGTTAAGTGTGTGACCCTTCGGGTTCGAGAACATGCAGACATGATCTTCTATCAATAATCAACAGCGGGGTCTGGAAACCCATATTGACTCCCACACATCATCGATGATCATATCGGATGAACCACGATGCCAGGATTCAATCAATACCATATGTATATTCCCTTCGTCTTGCGATATTTTACTTGCCCGAGATTTGATCGTCGGTACCGCCATACCTAGTTCAATCTCGTTCACAACAAGTACTTTACTCGTTCCGTAATCCAATATCACTTTGCGATCAACTCCTTAACCACATGCTTGCAAGCGATGTTGATATCGATTACCGAGTGGGCCCGAAGTATATCTCTCCAGCTTGGGAGGGACAAATCCCATCTCGATACATACAACCCAACAGGTACTTTCCAATCACCTGAGAGACACCTTTATGATCACCCTCTCATAGGATGACGTTTGATGACCTCAAAGCTTTCTTCCGATACCAGGGAGTTGTATTATCTCATGGTCTAAGGAATACAATATTTGACATAAGAAAAGCTTCGCAAAGATGAACACAATGACACGATCTAATTGCTCCACTTAGTTTGGGTCTATCGACCATATCATTCTCCCAATGATATGATCTCATTATTAATCGACAACTCATGTCTATGGTTAGGAAACCTTAACCATCATTAATCCATGAGCTAGTCCATAGAGGCATACTAGGGACACGGTGTTGTTCACAAACCACACAAGTATTAAAGTTTCTGCTTAATACAATTCTAGCATGGAATATAAACTTTATCATGAACAAGAATTATAATAATAACATCTTTATTATTGCCTCTAGGGCATAATTCCAACAGTAACCCCAAGCGTAGGGTGTGAACTGCAAGCAGCAAGTTTTTCCCCAGTTGAGACCGAGGTTATAGAACCGGTAGGAGGAAGGAAACGTCACACTGGTGTTGCAAGCAACGCGGATACCTACACAACACAAAATCAAGACTTTGCCCCAACTAATCAGTGAGGTTGTCAGGCTCACCGGTTTGTTGGAACAAAGGATTAAACGTATGGTGTGCAAGGTAATGGTTTGCAGCAAGTAAACAAGTAACAGTGGAGGATGTATTGATGGTAAAGATTAGACCGGGTCCATAGTTCTCTAGAGGTGCTCTCCTTAGATAAACAACATGGCATGAAGGGTAAACAAATTACAGCAGGGCAATTGACAGGAACTGAGCAAGGCATAACAATGCAATTACTAGACAGAAAGATCCTATAAGATTCGATTGGGCAATACAACAAGATACATAGACCACCATCCAACTGCATCTATGACTAGAAGTCCACCTTTAGGTTATCATCCAAACCCCCTCCAGTATTAAGTTGCAAGCAACAGACAACTGCTTTAAGCAAAGTGTGTAAGGTAAACAGTCCACATGTTTCATGAACAAGAGACCGTTGTTTTCTCCCTACTAGCAATAGCACATCTACAACCGAAGAGATTATTGTCACTTCCCTTGGAAACTAGAGGCATGAACCCACTATCGAGCATAAATACCCACTCTTGGAGTCACTAGCAACTACTTGGCCAAGATAGCTACTAACAAGAGAGAACATGCAAGATCACAAACAACACAGACATGATAGAATCATAAAGACAAAACCATTAATCAAACCAACATAATAATCTCAATATCCATCGGATCCCCGCAAACACAACATGCATGATTACAAATAGATTAGATCTTGATCATGAACAGAGCTCACAAGATCTATACATGAAAGCACAAAGGAGGAGATACAACTACATGGACCCACAGTCCAAGGTGGAACTACTCACGCATCATACCGGAGAGAAGGCCTCCGGGATGATCTCCCCTCCGGCAGGGTGCCGGGAAGAACGTCAGATCCCCCCGATCTAGGAACGATGAGGGCGGCGACTACAGACGGTTTCATGGATATTTAATTGGGTCCTCGGGGTTTCTGCATCGGGGGCTTCTTATAGGCGAAGGGGGAGGCCGAAGCGGCGACCAGGGTGCCCAAACCCTAGCCAGGCGCGGGCCCACCTATGGCCGCGCCTGGGGGGTCTGGCCCCTCTGGCTGGCCCTTCCGGTTCCCCTCTGGACTTCTTGTTCCCCACATAAAGTAATTGACTTTGACGTTTGTCCCGTCCAATTCCGAGAATATTTCTTTAATAACTTTTCTGAAACCAAAAACAGCAGAAAACAGGCATCTGGCACTGTTGCAACTTGTTAGTAGGTTAGTACCAGAAAACATGTAAAAAGCACATCAACGTGTGGACAAGTAAAGCAAAGTAGATACTAAACAAGCATGGAGCATCAAAAATTATAGATACATTTCCGACGTATCAACATCCCCAAGCTTAACTCCTGCTCGTCCTCGAGTAGGTAAGTGATAAACAGAATAATTTTTGAGGTGAAAATGCACCCTCACAATAAAGATCCAACCATTTGCAAGCATTGAAAGCTGGGATCAAAGAACTCTAAACATGTGCTTGAAAGAATGGAGTTCTAACAGTAGGACATAGTAACTATGCATACAACATGGCAAGCTTCAAACAAAGATCATGAATAACATGCATTGAATAACGTTTGTTTGTTTTACATACAGAAAACATAGCATAGTGGCAATCAGATTGTCCCTCATAGAGTAGCAAATAGATGCATAGGACACCTTCAAAGTTCACAAGGGTGACTAGAAACAAATATCACAAGAACAAGTAATATCACAATATGCATCAATTAATAAGCTTTGGAACACTGCACATAAGATGACAACTATGCTCTCTTAATGGTGCCTAAAGGTAGAAGGTGGAGACTGAAATAATGGTGGAAAAAAGGCCTTTTTAAAGGAAGCAGGTATTACAAGTTTCAAAAAAAGCTTCCAAAAATTATGGTACTTGTTAGCTTTCAGCCCTCATCGCCCCTATCATAAGCATCTTGAAGTGGTTAAGGTTAAAGTGGTAAAGCTGGAGTATATGCTTGACGAAGTATAAGTTGGCAATCTCAAGTCCCTTGAATACGAGGGCCACACCTCATGGATACTCAACTTTGGGCCCAGGCAAGTTCTTGTCATTGTAAGTATTTGCATATCATTGAGAACCACCAACGGGGTACCCTTTGCACATGGTACATGAGCTTTCCCATAACCAAAATGACAAGGCAAGCAGACAATGAGCATCTCAGTAATCTTTTTATTTACCATATGTAGCTTTTTATTGAGGATGCTTCATAGATAGCTCACTATGGTGATGCTGCAAGTTTCCACCATGATTAGGCATGGCTTAGGATAGCGGTCCAGGCGTTTCTCTAACACAAAATACAAACTCCATGGACTTACAAGTTCCCTCTTCATTTCACACCGGTGACATCCATAGAAAAAAGAGCATGTTATCAATTGAGTACAAAAGTAAAGTATAATGTTGAAAACGTTCTCCGTGACAGCACGGTTCTTCTAATTCCAACTTATAAGTACAAGCATATACAACAAAGTTGTCACAATGGTTCAAGTTTATTAGGGGCAAAGAATATAGTGTGCCATCAAGTTCGTGAGGGCTTTAATCACTAAGTTTTCACATAACAAAATAGTTTTTAATTGGAAGATAGGTGAAAACAAGAATATACTTGGAATGGTGTAAAACACCATGCATAGGAGTTTATAGTGGACACTTTAGAATAACTTGGTTTCTTGAGAGTTGGAAGCATGAGTAAAACTTACTCATACAAGTGGAGGCTAGCAAAAGACTAGGAGCAACCAACTAAGAGAGCATAATGGCCATAATTATGCAATGCAACAAAACATACTAATCAAAGCAAAGAGTGGTACTACAAGTCAAGGACTAAATGATCTTAGAGGCTAATGGTGACTTGTGAGAGTCATAACATGGTATAAGCATGTGCCAAGTCAACCCAAGCAAAGCATCAAAGGAGAATACCACAATACTATGCTTTTGCATGCTAAAACAACGCATAATTTCTTCAAGGCACACTAAGCAATCCCAATTGTTTGGAACAAGACATGCTACAACAATAATCACTAAGCATAATGTCAAAACAACACCTAGCATGTCATGGTAAAATCCAAGTCACAGTCAATGCAAGCTCCTCTTGCACTTCAAGCAAGAACTTACTACTCCTTTCCAACACCAAGCAAACTTATTTGCAAAACAACACAGGGAGAACGGGGGTCCAAACTACTTAATCAAACTAAACAACTAAGCAAAGCAAACAAAAACTAAGACGCTCCAAGAACAATACAACTGTGCATGAAACAATAAAAACGAAGTGTCTAGACAGACCTGAGTTTATTGATGAAGAAGGGGATGTCTTGGGCATCCCTAAGCTTTGAAGCTTGTACCTCTTGGATATTTCTTGGGGTGACACCATGGTGGCATACCCAATCTTGAGCTTTTATCCATTCTTCATCTCAATATATCATTCTCTCTCTACACCTGAAATTTTTCCTTCATACAAAACTTCACACAATCTTCATTAGCAACATTAGTTTATTTAAAAGATATTAGACCACTGGCAAAGCTTTGAAACAACAAGTTTTTTCACTAAAAACACAAGATACTGTAGTAACTCCTTCAAAAAGCTTAATTTACCTGAAGAGAACTCAAAAAGGAATCAATAAGAAGCAAATGCAATAATGGCAGAAATCTATCAAAACAGACCAGCATGTAGAAACCTATTTTTTCAAACTTCTTCTGTTGCTCAAATAAAAAAGTGTTGAACTAATGAAAGTTATCTAACATACTAGGGGATCTATTCGTAAATTTTGAGCTCAATCCGAGTTACAGAGATTCCTCACGATTTTTTTTGGTGAAGGACATAAATTTGTTTCGGGACAGCAACCCCTCAAATCTTACTTCCCTCTCATTAGAGGTTATTCTTGGCACAAAAAGCAAACAAAAAGGATAAGGAGATGTCATTACTGAAGTAATAAATTCCAAGAGTCAAGTAAACTCTTGGGTTATCTCCCAACAAATAATTTTCTTTAACGCCTTTAAGTTAGGCACAAGAAGAAAGAAGAATCAAGTATTTTCAAATGAGGAAGCATTAATATCCATACTTACAAAGTCTTCAACTATGAAAGGTATCTCATCCAAATGGGTTTTGGAGGATCCCTTTTTATCTCTCTTTGGTCTACTACTTTTATCAAAAAGATTTTCAGGAGCAATCCAATCAAAATTCTTTTCAAAGGCTTCATGCATTCCAACATGCTTAAAGGGTATGGGTATCTTAAATTCTTCTTTAGGCTTCGTTTTACGAGACATACCCACAACATCTACATCTGAGACTAGCATATTGAAACACTCAAATACCTTTTTGGCTTCCTAGCAACATCATGGAATTCATTAAATAAAGTTTTAAGGATGAATTTCCTCTTTTCAGCATTCTTTTCTTCTTTTAGTTTTAGGAACAAGAATTGTGTGAAGGGGTTAAGGCTAACAAACCTAGTCTCCAACATATGAACTAAAGAAGCTGAAGCAATTTTATAATTAGGAGCAAGCTCTGCTATAGATTTATCTTTAATATTCTCATGCTTGCTAACATAATTAAAGAATTCTTCAATATTATCTTCCTCAAATATGGAGCCACTACCTATTGCAAGATCTTTCTGGGTGACTTGGGGAGCAACATGGTGATTTTCGACGTATCACACCCTCAAGACCCCCAATTTTGAGGGTCCCCCCTTAAGGGAAGGTCCTGGATAACCCCACCCCCAATTTTGGTTGGATTTTCAGATAAATCTCACCCTTAGGCAACTTTTTTAAGCTTACGTGATTGACATTTAGGTGTTTTTAACACACATCGATCCCCTTTTAGCATAGTGCTCGGGCTGAGTGCATATGTGATCTACAATAACGTTCATTTTGACTTGTTGGGCACGCTCTATGTGCCAGCAAAGAAGATGTTGTCCTAGGGCATGGTGAGTGCCGCCAGATGAGATGTCAATGCCACCAAATTAGGCCACTTGACTCCAGGGTCAACAACTCAGTGAGCACATGTCACACTCAAGGACTCAGAAACAACAATGGCGACGTAGGTGCGGTGACTTGAAGGCCATGTCATGGTGCCGGCAATCCTTCACACAACACTCTCCTCTTAGCCCGGTAGTCGAATAAGAGCGTCAGGGAGATAGTATTGGCTCTCAGATCAATAAAAAAATTCAAGTCCCAATCAACATCTATTGGCTCCAAACACCTAAGAAATGCCATATCATCTCCAAAAAAGGCTAAAGGGGTATTTGTACATTTAAAAGAATAAATCATGTCAAATTTCACTTGAGGGCTCATCCTCCGCTCGCATACATTTTGGCGTGAAATGTATACTATCCTTTGTGTTACACTGTCTAGATTTTTGTCATCGAAATTAGCACAAGGTGATTTTAAAAACAAAACCCTCGACCGAAGGACTTAGAATTAGAGTGAAATTAGGGAATCGTGGAAAACGGACATAGCATCGCACACACGTAGGATACACTCAAAATTGGCTAAAACTGGGTGAAAACATCGTTTGAACAGCCAAAACTTGAAAACTGGGAGAAGACGTCCGACATGGACCAAAACATGTCAAAACTAAGAAAAACATCGTTCAAATGGGGCCAAAACTAAGAGATACATCGTTCGAATGGCTAAAATGTGAAAACTATACGAAAACAACTTCATTACCTAGGAATATGTCTCTCCCCATACCGTATCAGTTCGCTCCGCTCCCGCGCCATGTTCCCTCGAGGACAGGTCTTGCGCCTTCTTTTATCTTTCCCGCGCGGCATTCAGGAAAAGCTTATGCAAAATTCAAAGGCTCGTTCAAAAAATTCAGTAGCGGAGGAAATCCCAATGGCAACAATGACCGAGGTGTCCATTTTAAAATTAGCGACGAAGGAGGTATAAATTCTCACCTTCCATGTCTCCAGCTCGTTGTCTCTCCCTCCAGATGGCCATTTCACGTTCTCACTCATGGGCTCCTTTTTTTTAGCATAATACTGGATATTTTGAGAACCAGCATAATACCGAATGGATGGAGTGCTTATGTCATAGGCTCTTTTTTGTTTTCTTAACACGCATTGGCTCATTAGTTCGGCCACAAATCATCGGGAGTTAAATACATTATTACCAATTCCTGTATGGACTCGATTTAGTTATCGAACTTGGAATTTACAGAATTTTGGTCATATACTTGTCAATTAAACTTGATTTAGTCATAAACTATACCGGCGTCGAAATTGAGCTGACGTGGACGACATGTGAATATTGGTCCAACTTAGAGCAGAGCACCTATCATGGAAATTTGCAAAAAAAAACGGCGATAAATGATTCAAGGTGAGCACAAACTTACCGAAACAAGGCGGCGGTTCCCCTTCGTGGCGACTGATGGGACAATTGCCGCCTCGATCGGCACGACCGCGGTGTCGCCTCGACTTCGTCTCTCCTTCTCAAAGAGTAGCAACATGTCTTAGATTGAGTGTTGCTGACACCTCTTTTTTTTTCCCCTTGCTCAAACATAACGAAACTGTTTGGAACTTTTGGGAGCGCGTTTCTAAATTCTAGATGCAGAGTGTTATGTGAAACTTTTTAGGACAACTGTTGTTCTGAAGTGACATCAATGTCCACGTGTCGTCCACGTTGACTCAGTTTCGATGATAATTCTAGTTTAGGATTAAATCAAGTTCGTTTAACAAGTACTCCATACAGCTAAAATTTTATAAATTTCAAGCACCCAGACTAAATCGAAACACAAGATTTTTTTAAGGAACTAATTGAAACACAAGTTTTTTTAGGACAAATTGACACACAAGTTTTTTTTGAGACAAAATTGAAACACAAGTAGTACTACCGTGTTTAACTCAAAAGCATCGGTGACCACAGGTTAGTGAGCCCGAGCCAGCCGGCCCATCCTAAACCACCAACCTTGGCCCACACGTGACACAGGCTACCCTATCCGACTACCGTCGTACGACTACGAGTCAGCTCCGTCCGTGCACACAGGCGCCGAAATCCCCGCCTATCTTTCCGTCACGCACCAAACCCAGACCCACCCGCCGACACGTGAGCGCCCGCCCCAGTCCCGTACCATCCGGGCCCATCCGTCATTGTCCCGAGGCGCTCACTCCGAGAGTCATTAACACCCGTCCAATCCATCCGCGTCTCATTTCATCGAGTACTACTTTTTCTTCGACACTACGCTTTCCCCACCCACTCTCGCTTGTCCCTTCCCCCTCCCCGGCAGCCTCCCTTTCAAAAACCCC
Organism: Avena atlantica; assembly: GCA_910589765.1. Lineage (NCBI taxonomy): Eukaryota > Viridiplantae > Streptophyta > Magnoliopsida > Poales > Poaceae > Avena > Avena atlantica. The sequence continues at coordinate 421,713,135 of OU342736.1, forward strand.
TCGTCGCCCCCGCCTCCGGCGCCGCTAGGGTTAGGGTTTTGCCCGCGCCCCCCACGCCGCCGCTCGTCGCCGAGACCTCCGACCCCGCCCGGTAAGCCTCCCCCGCTCCTCCGCTGCTCGGGTCGCCGTAATGTCGCTGGATTTCTGTTTGCGCTTCGGGTCTCCCTCCCCTCCCCGACGACGCCGCGGATTCGTCTCTGGCGGGCGGGATTTGCGAGTGCCGGCCCGGTGCTCAGTGGTGGGCGCCGGGGGCGCGGTGTGCGTGAATCGTGTGATTGCTGCGGGGAGAGTGAGTGGAGGGCTGTGGCGTCCTCCCGGGAGGGTGGGATCTGGCATGTTGGCGCCGTAGCAAATTACTGGCCGCTGCCTCTGGGATTTGCGTCGTTCTGTGGTCGTGCCCTAGGTTTTGGTCTGAAGTAATGTTCTGACTGACTTGCTGCTATTTGGTGTGGACCAATTCGACACTTGCTGACAAAAAAAAACCTGTGCAATCTGTGACAACCGACGATTTCTAATTGTAATTAGGTGTGTGGTTGCGTATTTGAATTGCTGGATAATTAGCAAGATATGTGGAAGGAGCACAGAGCTCTGTAAATATACTGAATTTTTCAGCAGAGGGCAATGTAGACTCGAGGAACTTTGTGTTCCTCTGAGACCAAATTATGCGTTAGTGTACTAGATATTGGTCTGAAGTAATGTCCGAACTGACTCATTGCTATTGGTCTGGACTACCAAGAGAATTCCTGACAAGAAGGAATTCTACGCAACTTGTGACGACCAGTGATTATAGTTAGGTTAGTGGCTACGTGATTGAATTTCTGGGTTGTTAGGAACACCCGATTTTTCTCAGATATAAAAGAATAAAAGGAAAGAGTGCCTGAAGCCCTGGATGCATAGTCCTGTAAATATTTTGAATTGCTAAGCACATGGCAATGCAGACTTGAGGAAATTTGTTTTTTTTGTGAGACTCAACTTCATGTGTTGTGTAAGATTGGCGCTTTCCAAGTTTACATGCATGCTGAGTATCGAATTTAAAATGCTGTTGCTTTAATCAATACTTTCTTACAAATTTAATCCCCACTGTTATGCTACCCTTCAACACCTGAATTTGTCAGCATCCTCCCATTTTGTCCTAACTTCTCTATGTCAGAATTTTACTAAGAGTGAATTGAGCTGGACTTTGCTCTAATTTCCCTTTGCCAATTTCCGTCAGGTCTGCACTCTGAGTTAAAAGGGGTTTGTGCAATCTTGGCAGAAGTGTGCTGTAAGATCTGGTCTTCCGATCTAGCTGCAGACGGGAATTCTTCTTGATTGAAGGATGCCGTCAAGAAAAAAAGGCCCCGCAAGAAATGCAACTGCTGAGCAAGTTAACACGAAAACCAGTAGACAACCTAGAAGATCAACTCAGGCTGCAGCTCCTGAAAAGAAAGTCAATGATTTGATTACTTCTTCCTCTAAAAAGCAGAAACCTGGTAAAGTTCCCTTCCCTTTACAAATGTTCTGTGCTGTGATGTTACTTTAATTGCAAAGTATATAACAAGATAGTTGATATAAACTTGGATATAGGAGCAAAGATAAGTACTTTTATTGTCATGTATCCTACTTGTCATATGTTGTCATTTGTTAGTTCTCTTGTAGGCCAAACTAATCTGGTATATGAACCTTTTTACACAGCGTATCACTTTTTGCAAATGTGTTCCCTATTATTACTCCCTCTGCCTCGAAATAGATGTCGGAGATTTGTCTAGATTCACATGTATCTATACACTAAAATGTGTCTAGATACATGCGAATTTAGACAAATCTCTGACATGTATTTATTGTCATGTATCCTACTTGTCATATGTTGTCATTTGTTAGTTCTCTTGTAGTCCAAACTAATCTGGTATATGAACCTTTTTACACAGCGTATCACTTTTTGCAAATGTGTTCCCTATTATTACTCCCTCTGCCTCGAAATAGATGTCAGAGATTTGTTTAGATTCACATGTATCTATACACTAAAATGTGTCTAGATACATGCGAATTTAGACAAATCTCTGACATGTATTTCAAGACGGAGCGAGTACTTCAGTTGACTATAAGGAGTTGGTCTGGGACAATGTAATATTATGCGCTCTTAGGGAGTTGGCTACCTGGTGTCCACTACAGCTGTCTTGCTTTTGTACTCATTGTGCTTATTTTGACTCTGTAGCAGAAAACCTTTTGAAGAAGAATCAAGTTCTCAGTGGCGGTAGAAAATTGACATCTCTCTCTGATTCTACCGATACCCAAAATGAAGCTGCTAATGCGCCAAGTAGTAGTATGCTTGATCAGAAGGTACGCCTCATTTGGTCTTAAGCGAGTTATGCTTATATAGTTGAGCTGGCTTTGTCTACTTATGTTATCATGCAACATATTTCAGTGAAGATATAAAAAATGGGCTGAAAAGTGAAAACTGTCCCATTTAAGTATTTTTTTCTGCCTAACAACATTTTGGGAAGCAAACATGAACCATGTAGGCCCTTTATAAGCTTTACCTGAGGTATTTGTATGGCAGTCATACTTTTTGCATCTACAAGACTACACTGATCATCTGTCATTGTGTAGCAATTTATTGATTTGTCACTAAGCATTTGTATTTCTAATTTTGTTAGTTCTAGAACCAAATTTTAGAGTAGAAATAATTGTTGCATCACCTGAATACTGAACTTGATTGTTCCTTGAACCATTCTTTACTTAATATTGTTATCATCACCAGAATCCTCAACTTGATGATTGTTCCTTGAACCGTTCTTTACTTCATGTTCTTATTATTATATGTCTATTTGGTCTTCCTTTTGTCAGCAGTCTAACGAAAAAGTTGAAGAGCTTTCCATATTTTCTCAACCGTTCCACCATCATAATGAAGATGGTGGTGATGGCTTAAGCAAAGGTACAGAATAGTTGAACACTGGAACTCCTTTCCCTCTAAAAAAACCTTTTTTTTATATTTTACTATCTTAACATGTATCAGTGTACTACATTTATGCTTAAGATAGGAACTGCTAACTTGCCTGGTATGAATTCTTATTTCTTTGATACCTTAGGTCCTAATAAGGTTTATGCCCATATAACCGTACCTTTTCACTAATGTATAATTTTTTAGGTCAAGATATATGTATATTTGTCCCATATGTAGTACTCCCTCCGATCCATAAAAAGTGTCGCTTACTAAATCAATGACACTTATTATGTATCGGAGGGAGTATTTGGTTTGGGGAGGCGATATGTGAATGTCTGATAATCCTTGATGAGTTGTAAAAGTGGAACATCTTGAAGTCCTAAGTCACTGTATCTGGCTTTCTCTTCCCCTGACTGGTTTAGATTGTACAATGAATGCTAGCCTTTTCTCTGTGTCTTTTTGTATGGTTGCACTGGTATTTGTGAGTAACCTGGTAGCAAATTTAAAGTAGTATCTAAATTAATTTTTTCATTTGCAACCTGTACTGTTAAAACTAAAAAGTGAATCTGTGAATGTGAGTATACCTAACACCATTTAATTTGTATGCATTAGCAATTGTCATACCTGCGTTTGAATTTTCACATACATGCATAGAGGAAATAAAGAAGAATCCTTTCTAAGATGGCTTGCCACTCTTATGCAGATCCTATGCAATCAACATGTGGAAACACAAAGCTTGAAAATGATGAATTTGGTGAATTGGGTAGTCTATCTCCTGAAGTGTCTGCTATATATCTTGCAATGCAGCACTCTAAGCTGGAGTGTATTGATGAACAAAGTCAAGATTCTATCTCAACGGATGGGTGCGCTGATCCTGATGAGACTGAAGAGCTTGATGAGTTTGACCCTTATACATTCATAAAGGATTTGCCCGAGTTATCTATGGTTGTACCCAAGTTTCGGCCTGTTCTTCTTCCAAAGCAAACTCGGAGCTGCCCTAGAACCACTCTTGTCCTTGATCTGGATGGTAAGATGATTGCTAGGTGGCTATTTTATCTTCAATAAATATTTTTATGATGTTTCTTTTATGAGGACTGAAAAATATATTATTTTGCTGCATCAGTTCTTTTTTCCTGTTATTAAGCCAGTCAGCAATGATTAATATGACTGGTCACTTGAGAATATTAATTAAGGCGAAAGTTTTGGACAGCAGTGCACCTAGTATAGGCTCTTGGTCTTTCACCTCTATCTCTCCTTCAGAATGAAAGCTGTTCAAACAGACACTCTTCAGCTATGGCTTGATTCTCTTGTACATTCTAAGTTCTTCTACAACTCCTTTGTCTCCCCCTCCCCCTCCCCCACCCCCTCTACTTCCCCTCCTCTACCTTCGTAATTCCTTCACCTTGTTTATATGCTTTTATCAATAAAAAAATATTTTGGCGGCCTCACCTACAGTTTTTAGTTCTTAAAAAAATGTACATTTAGGAGAAGCTAGCTGGAACAATTCTGATATATTCATCGTTGAACAAATAATAATGTGATACTTAAAAAAGGTTGTGCCTGGAATGTCTCTCTGTTCGAAATATGACCAAGCCCTTTGATAACGTGTTGACGGGAGGGGGTAGAAATCCAGTTACTTCCATACATAAACCATAAACAAATACTCACTCCTTCAATAAGACAAACGTAAAATTTTGTCTGGAGTCATTTTCTGAGTTTGAAAGTTTATAGGATTATAGGAAGAAATAACATCTGCAAAACCAAATCAATATCAGTAGATGCATCATGGACGGTACTGCATTTACGTTGGTATTATTTTTTCCTATAAGCTTGGTCAAACCTAAAAGGGTTTGACTTAGGACAAAACTTATATTGCCTTATATTGGGTAGAGGGACTGCATGCTAGTATAACACTGATAAGGCCAATGATCTGTAACATTGTTCTTGAGAGGGGCCGCCAAAGGTATTCTTTCACGGAGAGAACATAGGATATGGATGAACTGTGAACTGCTGCAAATCCATGAAGTCTGCTGTCTGGGATTATAAGTTTCTGTTGAACATGATTGCACATCTTTGTTATGTCTTATGACTACTGCAACACGATCATCATTATTTATGTACTATCCATGTAACTATAAAATATAACTTAAAATACTTGATGTTAACGAAGTGGAACTTTATGGCTGTGCATCAACCTCTATATTCTATTGGTTCCATCTTTCTACTTATTTGATAAAATGTACATGCCCCTGTGTTTGGTGTTAGCTCTTACCTGTACCTTGGTGTTTTCCGCTCATTATGAATTCAGTGTTAACCTAATCTTAATATTGTTGTCATAATGTCATGCAGAGACACTGGTGCATTCTACGCTCGAGCCCTGTGAAGATTCTGATTTCACTTTCCCAGTTCATTTTAATCTCAGAGAGCACACAATCTATGTGCGGTGCCGTCCATATCTGAAAGAGTTCCTGGAGAGAGTAGCCAGCATGTTTGAGATAATTATCTTCACGGCTAGTCAAAGTATCTATGCAGAACAACTGCTTAATGTTCTTGATCCCAAAAGAAGGTTGTTTCGTCATCGAGTTTATCGCGATTCTTGTGTCTATGTGGAGGGAAACTACTTAAAGGATCTCACGGTTCTTGGGCGTGACTTGTCTCGTGTGGTCATTGTTGACAATTCTCCGCAGGTATGTACTATACCATGCACATTATTATTGACAGATCAATTCTTTTGTCTGTTTGAAGCTGTCTGAAATACTATTAGAACGAATATAGTTATCAGGACTTTGCATTTATTTTTTATGTGTTCTGCACTATACAGCAATTTTTATATCTATAGAGTAATTATGCTATACTCCCTCCGTTTCAAAATATAAGATGTTTTAGGTTTGTGAAGAAAATGAATCTAGACTTATTTTAGTGTGTAGATTCATCCGAAAGTTGAATGAACCTACATACTAAAACAAGTCTAGATTCATTTTCTTCACAAACCTAAAACGTCTTATATTTTGAAACGGAGGGAGTATATGTTAACTCTAGACGTTGCAGCTTAAATAGTTTAAGATGCGGAGATAGGCAGGGATTTGATGAAGCAAATATAAACAATAATCCTGGTTTATGATCATGATATTTGGGTCTTGCTTTTCTCGTTGTCTGTTCTGGAATAGCAATATGAGTGACCTATCCAAACTTATCTTACTTGCCAGTGCCATAACTAACTTTCTTCAATTTTCAATCTTTCACCTGTACTACTTGTTACTTGTGAAACATTTTCAGTTGGAATTTTTCTTCCAACTTCCAATTTTTCACCTGTACTACTTATTACTCTGAAACATTTTCAGTTGGAACGTAATCTTCCACTTTACTTTTCACTGGTATTAGAGTGCCCCAGAGAGAAACTTGATCATTCCTTATAATTGATTTGCTGAGCGACGTACTTGTGGCTTCTCAGTAGTAGTACCATGGGTGTAGTTTATTTCTTGTCCTGTGCAATGAGACCCATAAGTTAATTCTATTCATTTGTTAGGAAAAAGATTGTGTAGCAATGAGTTACCCCTTTTATCTTGTGTCAGTACTTCAAATACCTCGCATGTAAGCATATGAATCTTCTGATGTCCTTGTTTTCAGGCTTTTGGGTTCCAGTTAGATAATGGTGTACCAATCGAAAGCTGGTTTGATGATCCAAATGACAAGGAGCTCCTAGCGCTGCTACCATTTTTGGAAAGCTTGGTTGGAGTGGAAGATGTTCGGCCATTCATTGCAACGAAGTTCAACCTTCGGCAGAAGGTGGCTAGTGCGACTTCCCTCGCAATGCACTTCTTTCCTAACGCAGGACATGCCAATTGAAGCCTCAGCGCCTCTCACGCAAGAAGCGAAGGCTGTTAGAAGCTTGAAGGAGGAACAGACATGGTGAATTGTCTCATCTGCACTGTATCTGGAACTCAGAATCCTTGTCCTGGTGCAACTCTATTGTCATTTAATTTTGAACCGCCAGAAGGATGTATAATTTGGTCCGTTGTAAGTTGTTAAAACCGGTAAAACTTTAGGGAACCTTGTACAAGCAGTAGGCAAACCCGTATGGTTGTCATGTGATGAACGTGTTGTGCTTTGGACGAATACTTCATTGCCAAAGCATGTGATAGGCCAGCAGGTATTGTCAAAAATTTGTGTACTCACTGCGGTTATGTTGCAGCATGTAGTTTGTCAAGTAAAAAATCCAGTGAAGATTATGCCTGCCCATCCAGCCCTTTATATCTCCATTTGTGATCTGGATTTCGTCCGTTGTAGTGTACGTTCACTTGTCTATATCGATTTTGTTTCCCTTGACACTAGTTATAACTGTACATTTCCTTTCACACTAGTAGTTTTCATCATTGGCAAAATACTGTAGAGTGGCCTAAAGCTCTCTTTTATTTTCATCGATAGTGATACACTCCCTCTGTTGGAGCAGTTGTTTTTGCTATGTGTTAGGCCACGACTATGTAGAAAAACTGCGTTGCGGTGGTTGACGTCCTGGATCGAGCCGGACCGGCCGGAGAACCCTGCCACGCCCCGGTTCTGGGCGGACCACATCACGGCGTACGCGGTGCACGCGCCGGCGCTGCAGGACGAGCACGAGTTCGTCGTGTCCGCGAGAGCCACTCTCGACTTGGAGGGCAATAGCACGAGTTCGTCGTGTCCGTGAGAGCCACTCTCGACTTGGAGGGCAATACGCTGGGCGCCGGCACCTTCTCCTTCAGCACGGCGAGCCTCAAGTGGACGCGGCGCGGCGACTGGCAGATGCCGGTCCATGGCCAGGCCCACTACGACGCCGGGTTGGACGCGTGGATCGGGCTCCACGCCTTCCTCGACCGTGAGGACACGGATGATCGTCCTCGCGTGACTGACGGGCGCCTCTGCGCCGGCCAGATCACGTCCGCCCCGACGGACTGGAAGGTCGGCGGGGAGAAGCTGTTCTGGCTCGACGACGAGGACGCCGCGGCTGGCTGGAGGCACCTCGATGCCAAGCTGGTGCCAATGGCGCCTCTGCACGATGATGGCGGCGGCGAGTACTGCCTGATGGAGCGCCTGCTGCCGTCAAAAGGGGAGGAGGAGTGCTCCGGTGACGCCGACGACGACAAGAATGCGCGCTGGCGTCAACGGTGGTTGGTGTGGCTGGCCAAGGAGAAAGAGTGTCTCCTCCGGCTAACCGCCTTCCGCGTCGAGCGGGGGCACGACGGCCAGCCTGTGGCCACGGCTCGGCGCGCGCCTCGCACCTACAGAGTGTCCAGAACTCCAGATAGAACAAGCTTTTTGATGCTCAAGCCTTCTGGATGTAATCATGCATGCACATTGGAAGAAGCTATTATGGAGTTCATGCAGCAGGGTCTTGGTTTCTTGTTTTGAATCCCAACTTCTCACAACTGTGTTATGTGTTGATCCAAATTCTACAAAGTATAGGCCAACTTCTGACGAGTGGAGCGAGGCCCGTCGCCGGGAAGATGTCAGCGATCTAGGTTTTGCGACATTGTCATCATTGAAGTTCGATCTACCACAGCTGGACTACACCACAAGATTCTCCTTGTGGCAGGTGAAGATGCGAACGATTCTTTCCCAAACTTCTGATCTGGATGAAGCGCTGGATGGATTCGATGAAAAGGATGCTAAGACCTGGTCCGCCGAAGGCTTTGTCTTTGATTCAACTTCATCTGTCCAATAATATTTTGCAGGAAGTACTGGAGATGAAAATCTGCTGCTGCCCTATGGGAAAAACTCGAAACGATTTGTGTGTCAAAGGATCTAACCAATAAGATGAACGTGAAGATGAAGTTATTCTCGCACAGGATGCAAGAAGGTGGACCGGTAATGAATCACATATCTGTTTTTAAAGAGATTGTTTCAGACTTGCAGTCTATGGAGGTAAAATATGATGATGAGGATTTAGCTCTTCTACTCTTATGCTCGTTGCCTAGTTCGTATACACATTTTCGTGATACAATATTGTTGAGCCGTGATGAACTAACCCTTACCGAAGTACATGACGCCCTCAAACAAAGGGAAAAGATGAAAACTATGGTAGGGTCAGATGGGACGTCATCCAAGGCTGAGGCTCTGCAGGTTCGTGGCAGGACCGAGCAGAGATACAACAACTATGGCAACAGAGATAAGAGCAAGGACGGTAGAAGTCGTTCAAAGTCCAAGAGAAAGAATAAATTCTGCAGGTATTGTAAGAAATCTAATCACGTTATTGATGATTGTTGGAAGTTGCAGAATAAGGAGAAAAGAAACGGAACTTACCAACCGAAATATAGGTCTGAAGGTACTGGTAAGGCTGCTGTTGTTTCTGATAGTTCTGATGGTGAATGCTTAGCTGTTTTTGCTGCTTGTGCTTCTCGTGATGATGGATGGATACTTGATACTGCATGTTCGTTTCATATTTGCTGTAACAAAGATTGGTTCAGTTCATATGAGTCTGTGCAGACTGGAGATTTTGTGCGTGTGGGGAATGACAACCCATGCCATATTGTTGGTGTTGGATCTGTTAAGATCAGGACACATGATGGCGTGACACGCACGTTGAGTGAGGTGAAGCACATACCAAGCATGGCCAGAAATTTGATCTCCCTGAGTATCATGGACGTTGATGGATACAAGTATGCCGGTGGGCATCGAGTTCTAAAGGTATCAAAAGGTTCTCTTATTCACATGATAGGTTATATGAATTCTGCTAAATTATATGTTCTTACAGGTAGCACTTTGCCTGGTATTGCTGCTGCTATTACTTCTAATGATTGTGGTAAAACACATTTGTGGCATATGCGTCTTGGGCATATGAGCGAACAAGGCATGGCAGAGTTGGTCAAGAGAGAGCTGATTGATGGTTGCAACTTAAGTAAGTTTGAGTTCTATGAGCACTGCATCTTTGGTAAGCATAAAAGAGTTAAATTCAATGCTTCCGTTCACACCACCAAAGGCATATTAGATTATGTGCATGCTGATGTATGGAGTCCGTCCCGTAATACTTCTATTGGTGGTGCTAAATTACATGCTTACTATTATTGATGATTACTCAAGAAAAGTGTGGCCTTATTTTCTGAAGCATAAATCTGATGTTTTTGATGCTTTTAAGAAGTGGAAAGTTATGGTTGAAAAGCAAACTGAGAAGAAGATAAAGGTACTACGTACTGATAATGGTATGGAATTCTGTTCTAATGAGTTTGAGGAGTTTTGCAGTAACGATGGCATGATCAGGCATCACACCATCCCATATACTCCTCAGCAGAATGGCGTGGCTGAGCGCATGAACAGAACCATCATCTCGAGGGCTCGTTGTATGTTGTCTATTGCAGGTATGCATAGGCGTTTCTGGGCTGAAGCAGCCAACACAGCGTGTTACCTCATCAACAGGTCACCTTCTATTCTACTTGAGAAGAAAACTCCCATTGATGTATGGTCAGGTTCGCCTGCTGATTATTCACAGTTGAGAGTTTTTGGCTGCACTGCATATGCTCATGCTGATAATGGAAAGTTAGAGCCTAGGGCTGTTAAGTGCATATTCCTTGTTTATGGTTCAGGAGTTAAAGCATATAAACTATGGAATCCTGAAACTAAAATTTTTTTGCTAAGTAGAAATCTTGTTTTCAATGAGTCCGTTATGTATCATGATAGCTTGCCATCAGATACCTCTCCTGTTGCTGTTGGAGAGGAGGGAGTTAGTGTGCAGGTGGAGAACCTGCAGAAAACTGTTGATAATGATGCTATCGTTGAAGATACACATGAGGAAACATTGATGATATTGTTGTTCAGCACTCACCTACTGAAATGGATTGTATGGGCACCTAGAGGGGGGGGTGGGGTGAATAGGTGCTAACCAATTTTAATATACTTTTTCAATTTTAGGCTTGACACAAGGTAAATTCTCTAGATATGCAACTACGAGAATTTCCCTATATGAAACCCTAACTACTAAGCACGTAAAAGAGGAGCGAGGAAACCGTAGTGGAGCACGCGGAGACACAGGGATTTGTTTTACCGCAGTTCCTTCCTTGTTAGGGGAAGTACGTCTGCGTTGGAGGGGTGGGCGGTTCTAAGACCACCACGCCACAATAGGCCTCACCCTATTCTCCGATGGATCTCGCCACGAGAGGCCTGATCCACCTTCTCCACTATTGGATCCCTTCGAGGCGGGAACCGGTGCCTTTTACAATACTATCGGGGCACACACCCACAACCGAATTGGGGGCTCCCGGGATGACAACAAGCTGCCACAAAAACAAGGTTTATCAATATAAACAAAAATGAGGATCTAGATCTTTGCAAGAAATACTAGATCGGAGGTTCTCCAAATGAATGGAGAGGAGATGAAGCGCTTGATTGCTGATGATGAAGGTCGAGTTCTCCTCCTTCGATTCCCAAAGGGATGGGGCCTTTGGATGGATCTAGGTGGAGCACTCTTGTATGAACTTTTGAGATCTGATCTGTTCTTTTTCGAGATGAATCAAGAGTTCTGGCAGGAGGGGGAAGGCTGGCTTAAATACCCCCTCCCCAGATCTGGCCGTTGCTCAATTTTGGGGGCGGATTATCCGCCCCCCACTTGGGGCGGATTATCCGCCCCCTGGGAAAATTCCGCCCCAAGGGCGGACTCTCCGGGGGAAACTCCGCCCCCCTCTCTGGGGCTTGCGCCTTGGTGAAGCTTGGAGAAAAACTTGGGGGGCGGATTATCCGGCGTAGCCGGAAAGTCCGGCCAAAACTCCGCCCCCTCTCTGGGGCTTGCGTCTTGGCGAAGAGCAGGAGGGGCGGATTATCCGCCCCCCTAGGGGGCGGATTATCCGGCCTGGCCGGAAAGTCCGGCCAATGTTCCGCCCCCCCTTCTGGGGCTTGCGCAGGCTTGGGCAGAGGGAGGAGCGGATTATCCGCCCCTGGTGGGGCCGGATTATCCGCCCCCAAAGGTAGATTTCTGAGCTGCAACACTTCAACACACATTAAATGATCCTTGGTATTGTTATCTAACACACAAAACACTAGGGATTAAGAAATGTTCTTTCACCTACTGTTTTGCAGCAGCCACATGAGTCCATTGCTGCTGATAGACCGAGGCGTAACTGTGGTTTCGTCCTCGTTTAATTGAAGAGTGTAATCTTGTACATTATGCTTTGAGTTGTGCTGAACAGGTGGAGAACGATTCTGAACCTGCTACATATAATGAAGCCATTGCATCCGTTGACCGCGAGAAGTGGCTTAAAGCAATCTCCAAGACAGTGGTATAAAAGGTTTGATTCATTTATGATCTCACATGGTTTTGAGAGGTCTAAATATGATAGTTGTGTTTATATCAAGTTTGTTGATGGGTCACCTATATACTTGCTGCTATATGTTGATGATATGTTTTGCTGCCAAGGGCATGAAAGAAATCACTACTTTGAAGGCACTACTAAGTAGTGAGTTTGAGATGAAGGATCTTGGTGCTGCTAAGAAGATCTTAGGTATGGAGATTACCCGAGATAGAAAATCTGGTTTGTTATTTCTTAGTCAGCAAAGTTACATTAAGAAAGTTCTTCATCGTTTTAATATGGATGGTGCCAACTCAGTTAGTACTCATATTGCTCCTCATTTTAAATTGTCAGTTTCTCAATGTCCTACTATTGATGAAGAGTTTGAGTACATGTCAAAGGTACCATATTCTAGTGTTGTTGGTTCTTTGATGTATGCCATGGTTTGTTCTCGTCCTGATTTATCATATGCTATGAGTTTAATAAGTAGATACATGGCTAATCCTGGTAAAGAACATTGGAAGGCTGTTCAGTGGGTTTTCAGGTACCTTCTTGGCACTTCCAATGATTGTTTGAAGTTTGGCAGGACCGGTGAGGGACTCGTTGGCTATGTGGATTCAGATTTTAATGCCGATTTGGATAAGAGAAGATCCCTCACAAGTTACGTGTTTAATGTTGGTGGTTGTGCTGTTAGCTGGAAGGCTATATTGCAGGCTGTTTTTACACAATCTACTAGTGAAGCCGAATACATGGCTATTGCTGAAGCTTGCAAAAATCTGTTTGGTTGAAAGGTTTGTTTGCTGAGCTTTGTGGAGATGATTCTTGCATTACTTTGTTTTGTGACAGTCAAAGTGCCATATACCTTACAAAAGATTAGATGTTCCATGAGAGAACTAAGCATATTGATGTCAAGTACCATTTTGTTAGAGACATTGTTGCTCAAGGTAAATTAAAGGTATGCAAGATCAGCACTCATGATAATCCTGCTGATATGATGACTAAACCTGTTTCTGTTGCTAAGTTTGTTTTAACTGATTAGCCCAAGTGGCTATTGGCGCCAAAAGTATTTGTTTTGTTTGTTCAGGGAGATGATTGCTGTTGTTGCTACAAGGAGGATTTTGTCTCAAGGTGGAGTTTGTTATGTGTTGGTCCAAATTGTACAAAGTATAGGCCAACTTCTCACGAGTGGAGCGAGGCCCGTCGCCTGTGGGGGGTGCGGGGGGCTGTCCCCCCCGCGGTACGGTACGGATCGTCGAAGACCTAGGTTTCCACCGATATATAAACCCCTTCTAAGCCGCCGCTTGGGATGAGTTGCATCTGTGAAATCTCCGGCGTTTGTAAACACTCCTCGATATAGTGAAGTTTTGCTGGCTGGCGCCCGTGGTTTTTCCTCTCTTTGTTGGAGAGGTTTTCCACATTAAATCTTTGTCCCCTTGCTGTGTTTTTCGTTTTCGTTCTTCGTTATCTTATCTTCTTGTCGCTATTGTAACAAACTGGTTAATACTAGTACAGTTTAACATACTCTACTTGCAAATGGGGTTTGGCTCTAACAAGTAGTATTGCAGTTTTGAAAACTATAGTTTCCTCAAAACTGTTGTTGTTTTGAAGTACCCTCTTTTTTTTTCAAAAACTGAAAAAGAAGAAAAATTGAGGTTCTAAACAGGGCCAATGAAATCACAAGTAGGAGTATTTCTTTGGCAGATACATGCCCAAACCTTCAGGATTTAAAGCACAGTAGAAAATAGATGATTCGATTCTACATGTCAAAGAAGAACATAGGAAAAAATTCGTAAGGATTCCAATCCTTGCCTTAAAAATCCAATTGATAGAACTGGTTTTCCAAATGAGCTGTAAATTGCATTCATATATCCTTTCTCTCTCAGTCACAGAGATACTACTGACAGGGATACATTTTTGGGTATATTCATGTTTGAGACCCAGAGCACGAGTTTTCACTGATTCAAAAGAAAAAAATACAGGATTAAAAGAACAAAAATGTTGTTAGAACAAAACTGTTTTGCCTGTCCAATGTTAGGACGAAGAAGCTGTTTCTTGATTTCTGTTAATACCGTTTATCTACTTGGCGAAAGTAGCTGCTCGATCTGATCTCCAGTGAGAGTTCCATGCTCAAGGAGGGCATCGGCCAGCACATGAAGCTCCTTGCCGTGCGCCGTGACAATCTTTTTCGCGTTCTTGTAAGCCTTGGCCAGCAATTCTTTCACCTCCTCATCGACCAGGGCTATCGTATGCCCGCTCAAGGCCGCAGTCATCTCGTCGCTGCCACCATCATCGGCATTGCCGTAGGAAACAAGAACTACTTCTCCCCCTTTGGCATCGAAACGCCAAAAAGGAAGAAGAGCGATGCTAACGAATTTGTGTGCAAGAATAGATGGTTCAAGGAGGGAGGGAAAGGCTTGGGTTGAGAGAATCAAACTGAGATGGTACTACGCACCCAAATTGGCAAGAATCAAATCAACCAAAAGCCAAATTTGAGTGTGTTTTCCATAAGAACAAGAGGTATGCAAGAAAATCCAACGAGACCCATGAAAAACCAACTCTTCTTGAGGAAGAGGGCGGTGGCCGAAGCCACCATGTTGGAGCGCATGGCATGACACCGCGAAGATGTATCTTGAGTTCAAAACCAATGCTCATCGATGACCCACATATCACAAAATGATATTAAGGGAAATGATTTTACTTGATTTCGGCATGATGGGGGGAGGGTTGGCCCAATCAATTAGGACCACACTCCCCCTATGTCGATGCCCACATCTAAGCCAAATACATGAATAAGAGCAAGTGAGTGTGCAAGAATAGTCAAGCCAAGCTCCTTGAATCTACGATATTTAGCTCATTCCGCAAATAACAAAATCTTGCTTCATCGAGGGGCTTCGTGAAAATATCAGCAAGTTGGTTCTTCGTGCTTACAAATGACAGAGCAATATCTCCACGAGCAACATGATCCCGAATAAAGTGGTTGCGAATCTCTATATGTTTTGTTCTTGTATGCTGCACAGGATTGTAAGCAATTTTGATAGCACTTTCATTGTCGCATAAAAGAGGCACTTTGTCACAATTGACACCATATTCCTTTAAAGTTTGCCTCATCCATAACAATTGAGTACAAGCACTTGCAGCAGCAACATATTCAGCTTCGGCGGTTGAGAGTGAAATACAATTCTGTTTCTTTGATGACCAACACACTAGAGACCTGCCCAAGAATTGGCATGCATCAGAGGTTGATTTCCTATCATCTTTGTCACCAGCCCAATCTGAATCGGTGTAACCACATAGAGAGAAACTTGAACCCTTGGGATACCATAACCCAAAATTTGGGGAATGAACCAAATATCGGAAGATTCGCTTGACCGCCACTAAGTGGCTGTCTTTAGGAGCGGCTTGGTACCTTGCACACACTCCTACACTTAACACGATATCCGGCCTAGATGCGCAGAGGTAAAGGAGAGAGCCGATCATGGATCGGTATACCTTTCGATCCACATCTTTACCCTTGGGATCGAGCTCAAGATGACACTTTGTTTGCATTGGGGTAGCAACGCCATTGAGATCCATCATCTTGAACCTTTTGAGCATGTCTTGGATGTATTTAGCTTGATTAATAAAGGTTCCCTCTCTAAGTTGTTTGATTTCAAAGCCAAGAAAGAACCTGAGCTCACCCATCATGGACATCTCAAACCTGTCAGTCATAAGCTTTGAAAATTCATCGTTAAAAGCTTGGTTAGTAGAGCCAAAAATAATGTCATCTACATAGAGTTGGCATACAAAAAGCTCCCCATTGACCTTCTTAGTAAAAAGAGTGGGATCGATTTGCCCAACTTCGAATCCACGGTCTATCAAAAGCTCTTTAAGGTGCTCATACCACGCAGGTGGGGCTTGTTTAAGGCCATAGAGCGCCTTATCGAGTTTGTAGACATGGTTCGGAAATTTGGGGTCCTCAAACCCCGGGGGCTGCTTGACGTATACTAACTCATGTAAAGGACCATTAAGGAAAGCGCTCTTAACATCCATTTGTTGTAACTTAAAATTATGATGAGCTGCATATGCAAGAAGGATACGGATGGACTCAAGGCGAGCCACTGGAGCATATGTCTCGCCAAAATCAATTCCTTCTACTTGAGAGAATCCTTGAGCCACGAGTCGTGCTTTATTCCTCACAACAATGCCATTTTCATCCTGTTTGTTCTTGAAGATCCACTTGGTGCCGATAACATTGCGGCAATCCTTTGGCTTTTCTACGAGCTTCCACACTTTGTTGCGTTCGAAGTTGTTTAATTCTTCATGCATTGCAACAACCCAATCGGGGTCTTCAAGAGCATCAAAAACCTTCTTTGGTTCAACCATGGAAATGTGAGCTTGATGATCACAGAAGCTAGAAAGCTCTCTTCGAGTGGATACCCTTCATCGTAGATCACCAACGACCTTGTCAAGGGTGTGACCTCTTAGTTCAAGGTTGCGATCAGCACGAGCCTTGCGACGAGCCTCAATATCCTTATTGTTTCTTGAAGGAGTGGATTCAATGGTTGTATCTTTGTCTTGATTACTGCCTTGACCTTGATCTTGGTCACTGGTACTGTCAGACGATTGGTGCTGAATATTTTCTTCAGGCCCGGATAATCTGCCCCTTGGAGGGGCCGGACTATCCGGCCTGGGCGGTGAAGAACCAGAACCATCTTCCTGAGAGAGCCTGACTGGATTTGGAGACCCAGGGCCGGATAATCCGCCCTTTGGGGCCGGAGAATCCGGCCTGGGAGCTTCAGAGTTGTTGACTTCTCCTTTGGATCCTCTGGAACAAGTTGGGGTGCCAGGGGCGGATTGTCCGCCCCTTGGAGGGGGCGGATAATCCGGCCTGGGACTACCATCTTGTCCAGGAGACTGGTGATCTTCAGCAGGTTGCGGTGTTGGTGCTGAGTTTTCTCCAACAGTAGGAGCTTGTTGATTTTGTGAAGATGAGGGCTCCACTTGAGTGGAGCATTGTCCTTCACGATCCGCCACAAGGGGTTCCTCAATGGGGCGGAAAAATCCCACGCCCATTCTTCTTATGGCATCTCGGGGTATTTCAACATCTGCATCACAAACATCAACTTGCCCTACAAAGGAGCCGTTATTTTCATCGAACTCCACACTACAAGATTCTACAACAATCCCAGTGAGCTTGTTGTAGACTCTATAAGTGTGGGATTCGGCACCGTAACCAACAAATATACCCTCTAAATCCTTGGATTCAAATTTTGACAAACGGACACCTTTAATAAGAAAGAAACACTTACACCCGAATACCCTGAAGTATGAGATGTTGGGTTTGTTGCCGGTAAGTATTTCATATGGGGTCTTGTCCAAGATATTCCGAAGGTAAAGCCGGTTTGATGAGTGACAAGCAGTGGATATGGCTTCAGCCCAAAAGTTATAAGGAGACTTAAATTCAGCTAGCATAGATCTTGCCATATCCATCAAAGTCCGGTTCTTCCTCTCGGCTACACCATTTTGTTGAGGGGTGTACGCAGCGGAATATTGGTGTCTAATCCCCTCTTCGCTAAGAAACTCGTTTAAAGTGTAGTTCTTGAATTCTGTGCCATTGTCACTTCTAATTGCCAATATGGGAACATTGTGTTGTCGTTGAACCTCATTGGCAAAGTCGATGACAGTTTGTTGAGTCTCACTTTTCAGCTTGAAGAAATATACCCATGTATATCTTGAGTAATCATCGACGATGACCAAGCAATATTTCTTCCCACCAAGACTTGCATGAGAAGGAGGTCCAAATAAATCCACATGGAGTAATTCCAAGATCCTCTTCGATGACACAATAGTCTTCCTCTTGTGGGGAGAATCATGCATTTTTCCTTCAACACAGGCCCTGCAAACACGATCTTTGGCAAAAGAGACATTGTCTTTTAGTCCAAGAATGTGGCCACCCTTTTGGAGACTTTGCAAAGTTCTCATGTTGACATGGGCTAAACGGCGATGCCATAGCCAGCCCACGTCGGCCTTTCCGAATAGACACATCGGACCCGAAGTGGTTTTCCCCGAGAAGTCCACCACATACAGGTCATTTTCGACGTATCCATCGAAAGCGACCTTTAGAGACTTGCTCCATAAGAGTACCACCAAATCAACATCGATAAAAACAGCAAAACCCATCTTGCCAAGGGCACGAACAGAAAGAAGATTATAGCCAAGGGTCTCAACAAGCATGACGTCCACGAGAGAGATATCGTGGGCAACCACAACCTTGCCAAGACCCAATACCTGAGATTTAGACTTATCACCATAGGAGACTGTGATATTATCAAGATTTGGACGCATCTCCGTGATGATCTCCTTGCTTCCGGTCATATGACTAGTGCAGCCACTATCCAGCACCCATTTCGACCCACCGGAAGCATAGCCCTGCAAGAAAATTACTTCTTGGTTTTAGGTACCCATTTTTCAATGGGTCCTTTCATGTTAGTAACAAGGGTCTTTGGGACCCAAATAGACCAAGCAATAAATTCATCAAAAGGACCAACATAATAAGCATAAACATCGCCATAATCATCACAAAAGAGTTCATAATTCGGATTGTGAGACCCTGCAAAACCAATATTATTAGTCTTGTCTTTTGTGACAACCTTCTCAGCCGTGCTTGTCTTTAATTGCACATTCTTGGTCTTGTTCTTCTTGGTTTTCTTCTTCTTGGACTTGGTGACATACCCAAGTCCCTCTCTACCATGATTTGACCTTTGCTTGTCAAGGACTTCATCAAGCACACCTTTGTCCTTTGTAGTGGTGTCCTTGATCACTCCTTTCTCCACATTAGCATTTTTCTTGTTACTATATGTTGAGTTGGACGAGCTAGGAGTATCATATATGGCCAATCGACTTTGAAGCTGATCATGTGACTCATTGAGGATAGAGAACTCGTTTTTCAACGCCTTGTGAGCATTGTCAAGTTTCTCCAATTCCTCGGAGAGTCTATCATGAGCAGCCCCAAAGTCAATCCTTTCCTTCTTTAACTTCTTTGCCTTGGTGACCGCATTGTCACGTTCCTTAACGAGTTTAGTCACAATTTCTTCATGTGACTCTTCCATAGACTCAAGCCTCTCTTCAAGAGAGACCCGAGCTTCTTCTTCTTCTTCAAGAGCATTTTTTAGGGATGCAATTTCCATTGCATCCTCCCTTTCAATTCTGCCCTTTTCTTCGAGGAGTGCTTCGTTTTGGGCCAACTGATCCATAAGAGCCTCAAAACGAACTTTGTGCTCACCTTGCAAGTTAGTATAGAAATAATCCAAGGTAATAATCTCTTCTTTAACCTTAAGACTAGCAGGATCATCCATGTCTATCATAGCCTTGGGAAAAGAAGAGTTAGAAGAAGTTACCTCAGAGCTTCTTGCCATGAGACAAGTAGGATTCTTGTTGATGATGTTTTCGTTTGGAGAGTCGAAGAGTGATGTTGATGTAGATGTGGTGGCTATAGCAGCCACCTCTTGAGAGCTATCGTCCTCGTCCTCATCTTCACTCCCCGATGAATATTCTTCTTGAGCTACTAGAACAATCTTTGGTTGCTTCTTGAAAGGAGCATTTTTCTTTACAAACTGTTTCTTACGTGGAGCTTTTGATTTGTCCTTGAAAATGAGTCTTCCTCCATTATCCTCTCTACTTTGATATGGACACTCAGCTACGAAGTGCAACCGGTCACCACAATTAAAGCAAGTTCTCAGCTTGGGACCATTTTCTTTTCTTCCATAGGCTCCACTTTTGCGATCTAGTTCAGCTTTAGCCTTGGCTGGATCTTTCCAAAAGTTTCTTGCATAAAGAGCCAAGTATTGTCCGTGAATCCTTTTTATATCTTCGGGACAGTCCAGGCCTTCTACCGCATATTCATCATGATCAACCACACTAGTCTTCAAAGCCATGTTTACCCCCTTTTGCATCCCCATAGCTCGAGCACGAGCATCTTCGGCATTCTTGGCAGCCACTTTGAATGCGGCCATTTCTTGCATTACCTCGTTGGATGACATGAGGTGATAATTATGCCTACCTTGGAGACTTTTCAAATCTGTGGGCTCAAATGGCATAAGAGCACTGACATACTTGCGCTTGATCCAAGCATCATCAACATAAGCCGCGCCGTGGTTTCTGAAGGTAGTAGCTATTGCCTTTAGCCTCCTATACATGTCCTCGTGGTCTTCTCCATCCAGCATATAAAATCCTTCAGCTTCATTGCTCAAGGCATCATATCTATTCCTTCTCATACTTTCATTTCCGATGAAGAGCTCGGTGAGAGCATCCCACGCTTCTTTAGCTGTGCTAAGATGCTGAATGTGTGGCATGTCTTTATCTCCCACACCAAGCTGTATCATGTGTAGGGCCGTAGCATTGAGTTGGCTATCGACCACTTCTCTCCTTGTGAGATTGTTAGGATTTCCAACGTGAAGACCATTTTCGATGATCTTCCACAACTCTATGGAGGAACTGCACACATGAGATTTCATCAAAAATTGCCATTGAGAGAAAGTAGAAGCTGACAATTTGGGTGGATCACCCCTATTATGTATATGAGGGTGAGGAATAGGCGGATCAGGGGAATACACATGAGAAACCTCATTGTATCCATCCTTACCGCTATCCTTTTTCGAGGAGGAGCTCTTACTTGTATCATCACCTACCACTTCGTTCTCTTTGGAAACAGTTTTACCCGTTTCCTTGGATTGCGGAGTGGTATCCTCAGAGTTAGATGGAGGTGATGCTGCGGATGTGGAGAGACGCATTATCAATTGACGCATCTCTTCCATCTTAGCCTCCATAGAACTCACCAAGGTTGTTTCCAACGTCTTGAGATCGTTCATGGTGACTACCTCCGGAGCATCACTCCCATCTCCCTTGGAACCCATACTTCTCTTAGGCTGTTAAGCCCGAAATAAGAGCCGAGGCTCTGATACCAATTGAAATGGATCGTATGGGCACCTAGAGGGGGGGGGGTGAATAGGTGCTAACCAATTTTAATATACTTTTTCAATTTTAGGCTTGACACAAGGTAAATTCTCTAGATATGCAACTACGAGAATTTCCCTATATGAAACCCTAACTACTAAGCACGTAAAAGAGGAGCGAGGAAACCGTAGTGGAGCACGCGGAGACGCAGGGATTTGTTTTACCGCAGTTCCTTCCTTGTTAGGGGAAGTACGTCTGCGTTGGAGGGGTGGGCGGTTCTAAGACCACCACGCCACAATAGGCCTCACCCTATTCTCCGATGGATCTCGCCACGAGAGGCCTGATCCACCTTCTCCACTATTGGATCCCTTCGAGGCGGGAACCGGTGCCTTTTACAATACTATCGGGGCACACACCCACAACCGAATTGGGGGCTCCCGGGATGACAACAAGCTGCCACAAAAACAAGGTTTATCAATATAAACAAAAATGAGGATCTAGATCTTTGCAAGAAATACTAGATCGGAGGTTCTCCAAATGAATGGAGAGGAGATGAAGCGCTTGATTGCTGATGATGAAGGTCGAGTTCTCCTCCTTCGATTCCCAAAGGGATGGGGCCTTTGGATGGATCTAGGTGGAGCACTCTTGTATGAACTTTTGAGATCTGATCTGTTCTTTTTCGAGATGAATCAAGAGTTCTGGCAGGAGGGGGAAGGCTGGCTTAAATACCCCCTCCCCAGATCTGGCTGTTGCTCAATTTTGGGGGCGGATTATCCGCCCCCCACTTGGGGCGGATTATCCGCCCCCTGGGAAAATTCCGCCCCAAGGGCGGACTCTCCGGGGGAAACTCCGCCCCCCTCTCTGGGGCTTGCGCCTTGGTGAAGCTTGGAGAAAAACTTGGGGGGCGGATTATCCGGCCCCCTCCTGGGGCGGATTATCCGGCGTAGCCGGAAAGTCCGGCCAAAACTCCGCCCCCTCTCTGGGGCTTGCGTCTTGGCGAAGAGCAGGAGGGGCGGATTATCCGCCCCCCTGGGGGGCGGATTATCCGGCCTGGCCGGAAAGTCCGGCCAATGTTCCGCCCCCCCTTCTGGGGCTTGCGCAGGCTTGGGCAGAGGGAGGGGCGGATTATCCGCCCCTGGTGGGGCCGGATTATCCGCCCCCAAAGGTAGATTTCTGAGCTGCAACACTTCAACACACATTAAATGATCCTTGGTATTGTTATCTAACACACAAAACACTAGGGATTAAGAAATGTTCTTTCACCTACTGTTTTGCAGCAGCCACATGAGTCCATTGCTGCTGATAGACCGAGGCGTAACTGTGGTTTCGTCCTCGTTTAATTGAAGAGTGTAATCTTGTACATTATGCTTTGAGTTGTGTTGAACAGGTGGAGAACGATTCTGAACCTGCTACATATAATGAAGCCATTGCATCCGTTGACCGCGAGAAGTGGCTTAAAGCAATCTCCAAGACAGTGGTATAAAAGGTTTGATTCATTTATGATCTCACATGGTTTTGAGAGGTCTAAATATGATAGTTGTGTTTATATCAAGTTTGTTGATGGGTCACCTATATACTTGCTGCTATATGTTGATGATATGTTTTGCTGCCAAGGGCATGAAAGAAATCACTACTTTGAAGGCACTACTAAGTAGTGAGTTTGAGATGAAGGATCTTGGTGCTGCTAAGAAGATCTTAGGTATGGAGATTACCCGAGATAGAAAATCTGGTTTGTTATTTCTTAGTCAGCAAAGTTACATTAAGAAAGTTCTTCATCGTTTTAATATGGATGGTGCCAACTCAGTTGGTACTCATATTGCTCCTCATTTTAAATTGTCAGTTTCTCAATGTCCTACTATTGATGAAGAGTTTGAGTACATGTCAAAGGTACCATATTCTAGTGTTGTTGGTTCTTTGATGTATGCCATGGTTTGTTCTCGTCCTGATTTATCATATGCTATGAGTTTAATAAGTAGATACATGGCTAATCCTGGTAAAGAACATTGGAAGGCTGTTCAGTGGGTTTTCAGGTACCTTCTTGGCACTTCCAATGATTGTTTGAAGTTTGGCAGGACCGGTGAGGGACTCGTTGGCTATGTGGATTCAGATTTTAATGCCGATTTGGATAAGAGAAGATCCCTCACAAGTTACGTGTTTAATGTTGGTGGTTGTGCTGTTAGCTGGAAGGCTATATTGCAGGCTGTTTTTACACAATCTACTAGTGAAGTCGAATACATGGCTATTGCTGAAGCTTGCAAAAATCTGTTTGGTTGAAAGGTTTGTTTGCTGAGCTTTGTGGAGATGATTCTTGCATTACTTTGTTTTGTGACAGTCAAAGTGCCATATACCTTACAAAAGATTAGATGTTCCATGAGAGAACTAAGCATATTGATGTCAAGTACCATTTTGTTAGAGACATTGTTGCTCAAGGTAAATTAAAGGTATGCAAGATCAGCACTCATGATAATCCTGCTGATATGATGACTAAACCTGTTTCTGTTGCTAAGTTTGTTTTAACTGATTAGCCCAAGTGGCTATTGGCGCCAAAAGTATTTGTTTTGTTTGTTCAGGGAGATGATTGTTGTTGTTGCTACAAGGAGGATTTTGTCTCAAGGTGGAGTTTGTTATGTGTTGGTCCAAATTGTACAAAGTATAGGCCAACTTCTCACGAGTGGAGCGAGACCCGTCGCCTGTGGGGGGTGCGGGGGGCTGTCCCCCCCGCGGTACGGTACGGATCGTCGAAGACCTAGGTTTCCACCGATATATAAACCCCTTCTAAGCCGCCGCTTGGGATGAGTTGCATCTGTGAAATCTCCGGCGTTTGTAAACACTCCTCGATATAGTGAAGTTTTGCTGGCTGGCGCCCGTGGTTTTTCCTCTCTTTGTTGGAGAGGTTTTCCACATTAAATCTTTGTCCCCTTGCTGTGTTTTTCGTTTTCGTTCTTCGTTATCTTATCTTCTTGTCGCTATTGTAACAAACTGGTTAATACTAGTACAGTTTAACATACTCTACTTGCAAATGGGGTTTGGCTCTAACAAGTAGTATTGCAGTTTTGAAAACTATAGTTTCCTCAAAACTGTTGTTGTTTTGAAGTACCCTCTTTTTTTTTTCAAAAACTGAAAAAGAAGAAAAATTGAGGTTCTAAACAGGGCCAATGAAATCACAAGTAGGAGTATTTCTTTGGCAGATACATGCCCAAACCTTCAGGATTTAAAGCACAGTAGAAAATAGATGATTCGATTCTACATGTCAAAGAAGAACATAGGAAAAAATTCGTAAGGATTCCAATCCTTGCCTTAAAAATCCAATTGATAGAACTGGTTTTCCAAATGAGCTGTAAATTGCATTCATATATCCTTTCTCTCTCAGTCACAGAGATACTACTGACAGGGATACATTTTTGGGTATATTCATGTCTGAGACCCAGAGCACGAGTTTTCACTGATTCAAAAGAAAAAAATACAGGATTAAAAGAACAAAAATGTTGTTAGGACAAAACTGTTTTGCCTGTCCAATGTTAGGACGAAGAAGCTGTTTCTTGATTTCTGTTAATACCGTTTATCTACTTGGCGAAAGTAGCTGCTCGATCTGATCTCCAGTGAGAGTTCCATGCTCAAGGAGGGCATCGGCCAGCACATGAAGCTCCTTGCCGTGCGCCGTGACAATCTTTTTCGCGTTCTTGTAAGCCTTGGCCAGCAATTCTTTCACCTCCTCGTCGACCAGGGCTATCGTATGCCCGCTCAAGGCCGCAGTCATCTCGTCGCTGCCACCATCATCGGCATTGCCGTAGGAAACAAGACCAAGCCGCTGGCTCATACCATACTTGGTGACTATGTCTGTAGCCAGCCGAGTTGCTTCGCTTAGATCAGACAAGGCGCCAGAAGTCACCTCGCTGTCACCAAATATAAGCTCCTCGGCCACTCTACCTCCCATGAGGATATCTAATTTCGCAAGCATCTTCTTGCTCGAGACTTTATACGCATCTTCTTCCTCTGGCACCTGCATCACCATGCCTAGAGCGTTGCCCCTTGGGACAATCGTAGCCTTGTGGATAGGGCGAGCGCCATCCGTGTGGATAATAACAAGTGCCCTCCCTCCCTCATGGTACGCACTCATCTTCCTGCAGCTATCAGGTATCACAGCCGATTTGCGCTCGCTGCCCATCATGATCTTGTCCTTGGCGTATTCAACGTGATCCATCATAACAGCTTCAGCCCCATCTTTGGCAGCTTTCAGAGCAGCAACGTTAACCAAGTTCGTAAGCTCTGCACCTGAGAATCCCGGTGTACCCCTCGCAATGGTCATCGGATCCACACCCCTGGATTTGACCTGAAAAAAGGAATCATAGAGAAAGGTCAAGTTCTTGAATCGAAGACAAAAAAAAAGACGTCTTATCATTCTGGGCAGAGTGTGTACCTTTGACATACAAGCCTCGAGGATCTGGCGCCGGCCCTCGATATCTGGATTAGGAACCTGAACATGACGGTCAAAACGCCCAGGTCTAAGGACGGCTTTATCTAGTGACTGCACTAAGTTTGTCGCTGCCAGAAGGATGACCCCTTCATTCTGTTCGAAGCCATCCATTTCAACAAGCAGCTGATTCAGCGTCTGCCTCTGTGACTTTGTATCATTTGCACTCCTGTGCCCAGCAAGGGCGTCAATCTCATCTATGAATATTATGCAAGGGGATTGTTTTTTTGCTGCACTGAAGAGCTCCCTCACTCTTTGAGCCCCAACACCCACATACAACTCATCGAAATCGCTACCGCTGCATACGAAGAACGGTACGCCTGCTTCGCCAGCCACAGCCCTTGCCAACATGGTCTTTCCTGTGCCAGGTGGGCCAGCAAGCAGAACACCCTTTGGAAGCTTGCCACCAAGGCGTGTGAAACTCTGCAAAGCATG
This sequence comes from Avena atlantica, assembly GCA_910589765.1. Lineage (NCBI taxonomy): Eukaryota > Viridiplantae > Streptophyta > Magnoliopsida > Poales > Poaceae > Avena > Avena atlantica. The sequence goes on from OU342736.1 coordinate 421,739,143, forward strand.
TAAGACTAGGTTAACAACTCCAAATCAAGGAAGAATTATTATTCAACTATAAAACACACTTGCACGAAGGTTGATGGCACTCACGCTGGGATCACGTAGGTACTGAACTATGTCCTCGAGCTCAGCTATGGCTTCATCAACCCCCTTCACATCACTGAATTTTGTGCTAGGCATTTCAGATTCTTCAAACTCAAGATCTTCTTTCAAATCTTCAGACTTGGGAACTTCTTTCGAATCTTCAGACTTGGGAACTTCTTTCGAATCTTCAGACTTGGGAACTTCTTTTAAATCTTCAGACTTAGGAACTTGTTTCAAATCTTCAGACTTAGGAACTTCTTCCAAATTTTGAGACCCGGGAACTTCTTTCACATTCTTCATCAACTGGTTAAGGGCATAGTAGGCAGCGCCAGTAACTATGAGCCCTCCAGAGGTACGCAGAAGCTGCTTCATAAGTAAATCTTTCTCTACTATGTAATAGGGTGAACTTTTAGTGCCAAGTCTTTCCTCCCTTGCTGCATTTGAAATTCCTGCATAGAACAGAATGCGCACAAAAGTTGTCAAGACAAATTGCATGTCATTTATAGGAACTAATTAGTAAACAAGATGAGGCAAAAGAAAAGGCAGCTACCTCGATAAGCTGTGTCGTTGCGCACGCCCCGTGCCCTCTGACCAGTAAAGCTCGATGGGTGGTACCTCTTCTGCACTAGATTTCTAAGCACACTACCTGCACCAAGTAAGCGTGTCAAGCAAAACTGACTTCCCTAATGGCAACCATCAACAAAAAAGGCGTAGTAGTATAACATAGAGCGGTAAGAACTAGCTGCTTTTTTTTTTTTTTTTTTTGCGGGGGAAGAACTAGAAAATCTGTCAAACTGAAACAAGGATACTGGGCAAGCCAGGCTAGCACTAATAAGCCACGTATAAGTATACAGATTAAGCCTGTAGTTTTTGACGGACCGAAAAAGCAGTCAGATATATTACCTGCACCGCTACTAGGATTTGCAGCAGGTTCTCTGAAAGAAGCCGCCGCCGCAGCAGTTACATGATTGTAAATCGCGGTTGGTGACCTATGCTTTGCAAGATATGTGGCAGCCTGTGACAGAAACACATACTACAAGAGTTAATCCAGCCGGACAGTATAATTGTACATTCGACAATGAAAAATCGGGCATCGATCTAAAGACAGTGCCTTGCAGTTGCAGTTTCAGATCGATAAGCACCAAATAGAAGTAGTATACTACTACGTACTAAGTAGTAGTAATAATCCTAGGACTAGCATAGCCTCCTCATCAACTTGAGGAACAAAGCACTGAAAACCATGGTGGAGAAAAGAGAGCACACAGCGGACCTTGGAGAGGGCGCGGCGGCAGGCCATGGTGAACAGGACCTATTATGGATTGGAGATTGATCCGAGCCCCGGAAACTAGTCGGTACCTACCTTAATCTCTGCCCGGAACGCATATGTGTTTTCTGTACATTACATATGTATAAATTAGGGAGGGGTGTAGTAGTAGTATCGGGACTTCCTACTGCTAAGGCAAAGGTATGCAGATGTTGTATCGGGACTCTAGGTAATCGATTACGACTGAAGAATACCAAAATCGGACCCTTGGGCGGAGTGAGTTCACCTGCGGCGAAGCTTTTCGGAAACACGGTCACGCCGGAGTAGATGTAGCCGGCTGCAGCAACGAAGCGGAGCTGCCTCCCGAAACCAACGCCGACCGACCAGCTCCCGGATCTGGGCTGCGCCACGCCGCAGTGTCCCGGTCCAGCACGGCGGCTCCCGGCCGTGCCGTCGCAAGCAGTGCTCCGCCGCTGCTCGTCGAGCCCATCGCCCACGCCAGTCCGCTCGCTCTCCGCCGGCTGGCTTGGCTGCGCGCCGAATCGGTGCACCTTCACTTTCGTCGCACTCACATCGCCTTCAGTTTCGTCAGTGTAGAGATTCCGTCAGTGCTTGCTGCGTGAGACTGAATTAGCAGGAGGAGACAAGAGAGTAAAGTTGAACCCATTGGCCGAGTGGGGTTAAATACCGGATGCGAACAATTCAAAACGGTGCCTACATTCCTCCCGATTCTAAAAAAAAGGCATTTCAAATACTCCCTCCGACCCATATTAATTAATTTAGATTTGTCAAATTTTAGATAAATCTAGACACTATTTAGTATATAGGTTCATCCAAAATTTGACAAATCAAAGTCAATTTATATGGGTCGGAGGGAGTATAAAAAAAGTAGAAAAAACATTATTACCACATCTATACATGTTAATGTCCTAACTTTCACAAATACTTTCAAGAAAATAAGACATCTTTGGTGAGTTATGTAAAAGAACAAATTTAGTGCTCCAAAAATAGCTTTTTGCAACACAAACACCACCCTCCTGGAAATCCTCTCATCTTTCTCTAAAATCCCTCTCCTCCTGTTTGCCCATCTCGCCCAATCATAAGGGCGGAAGTGCTTTTACTTCACTGAGTAAATCAGACCCCTCAATCCTGCCCATCAAATCTACTCTTCTACTCTCTCCGTTTAGAAATATAAGATGTTTTAGGTTTGTGAAGGAGATGTATCTAGACAACTTTTAGTGTATAGATTCAAATGGATCTAGACACTAAACGATGTCTAGATCCATCTCACTCACAAACCTAAAACATCTTATATTTCCAAACGATTACCTTTTGTGGACTGGATCGTGTGGTTTTAATCCGTTCACTGTTCAAAAAATAGGCCGAATCAGCGATTAATAGGCCGATTACTCGCTACTAGGGACCTAACCGTGTCGATTACCACCTTTGTGTTAAAACTCGTTTAGTCCGATTAATAGGTCTGACACTCCGATTACTAGGTATGTTCCCGATTAACCACTACACTTGGTCAAAAAAGTTGCAAAATTATCAACACATATCGCCATTCATCCGCTAGCCCTTCCCAATGAAGTAGGTTTTACGAAGCTCCCGATCGATCCCTGCCTCCAGGAGCTTGATTTCCGCCATCACCAAACAGTTCATTGTCATTGTTGACCAGTTCCTCGTAGTTGCCGACCAGACCTTAGATACAAGAGCTCGAGCGACTTAAGGATCTTATCCGGAAGCTTAAGGCTGCCTTTAATAGGGTAGATGGTTGAGGTGCAAGAGGATTCATACGTGTTTTAGGTGCTAATTTTGTTAGGCGCATCGATTAATAGCCGACGGATTAAATCAGTTAATCGTCCAAGTTCCGATTAGTCGTTACTCCCAAGCCAACCGAGCAGTTAACGATTACCGATTTTCTTACCATTGAATCCGTCAGTGTATGGTTTTCGAGGTACGTTTAGCGAAGTTCTTATTTGCCCATTTATAAGTAGATAAATTGCTAAATGCACACCAAGATCTGATAAGGCTAACTCCAGCTCTTAGATTACCTTTTGTGGGCTGGATAGTGTTGTTTTAATCCGTTCGTGTATGGTTTTCGAGGTACGTTTAGTGAAGTTCTTATTTCTCCATTTATAAGTAGATTCAGGTGAATAAGAAAAAAAGCCTCCATTTGAGTAGGAACCAAAATCAAACTCATGTTTTATAAACGACAGATTCCTGACTTGTAAATGTAGATTCGTAAGTCATGGTTTTGTACTTGAATTGAATGGAACAGTTCTTCGTCTCCAGATAGGAAGTGGAAGTCAAATCCAATGAAACCCACCCAAGCTGAAATTAAATGTTACCCATGATGATGTACTACTGTTATCGTGAAGGATGGTCGACAGTCAGTTCAGTCTTTAGGTGATATAAAATGATGAAGTATCTGAATTTTAAACTACCTTTTAAATCACTCTGGCTGATTCATGCATCTCTACGGTAAAGCAGATGGACTCAAGTGCAAAGACAGACATCAATCAATTTTCTTATTCACCTGATAGTCGCAATGAACTTTTGAGTAAATAACTGATTTTATCTACTCCCTTTGACCCATATTAGTTGATTTGGATTTGTCTAGATTAGACGAATCTAGACACTATTTAGTATATAGGTTTATTCAAAATTTTCAAAATGGCTCCCTCGGCGGACCACATAGAGACCGTCGGAGAGAATATAAAGAACGAGATTAAAATGGCTTCTTTCGTGCCAATTTGTGCCCTACTAGGCAGCCTGGTAGTCGCATCTTCCACTTGGGCCTGGCTTGCTTGGGTGGCTTCAGCCACTGGATTTGTGAGTGGTGGGTCTTGGTCGTTGACACAAGTGAAGGGTTTGTGTGGCGGCGGGCAATGCAAACCCAAACCCGGGTTGTCAAGTGTGGTAGTATTAACTGAAGCAGACGGCCGGACTAGAGGCCGAGCACCAGATCCGATCCGCCCCACATCGCCGGCGGCCGGGCTCCGATCGAGAAATTCGCCAGCGATCGATGATGAGTTCCTTCCAACCTCCCGCCGTGCCGGCGGCGAGCACCACCGTCCCTCCCTCTTGGGTCCTCCTCAACACGCTAGGCTACATCGCCGACCGCGACAACGCGACCAGCAGAGCGGAGGCCCTGACGAGTACGGGGCATCCCATCGCCTTCACCTTCTTCCCCGTCGAGCCGCCGGGCGTCTCCCACTTCTGCGTACACTGCCGTGGCCTCGACTACTCCACCGAGCCCAAAGTGGTCCACTCCGCCGACAACCTCGCCCTCCTAACCATCTGCCTCAAACACGGCCGGGATCTCTACAGAGACTACTTCCTGTACAGAGCTTCAAGGAATGGCCAGCCGCAGTCGCTCGAGCTGCTCCTGGGGATGCACGACCAGATCTCGAACCTCTTGCCCTGGCGCCCATCGCCGTGGTGCCGTGCGGCGGCGGCGAGCAATTCGTCCTGGCTGCCCTTGGGCCCAGGTACTGGACCGGGAAGTACGATTTCCGCGTCTTCCGGTCAGAGCTGGGGACGTGGACGAAGAAAGTGTTGGCTCTGGGCGCGAAGAACGCCATGGATCCCAAGAAGGTGATCGTGCTCGTCGGCGGGGAGATGGGCTGGGTGGATCTCTTGCGCGGCATCCTCGTGTGCAACGACCTTCTCGACGACGACCCCGCGTTCCGCGTCATCCCGCTTCCCACGCTGCTCCCGGTTAACCGTGTCTACACCGGGCGGACCCCGCGCAGCGGGGAGCAGTTTCGCGACGTGGTCTGCGTCGACGGCGTCATCAAGCTCGTGGAGATCGAGTACTGCAGGAGGCGCGTAGTGCATGATGTCTCCAAGCTGGAGGTGCTCTACGACCAAGACCTCAGTCTGACGTTCGGCGACATCGTGGACATGGAGCCGGACACCTACGAGTACACTGGCTGGAGGCTCCTCACCTGGAGCAGGACGGTCGTCTCTTCCAACTGCTGGCGAAGGGGGAGCTTGCTTCACGTTGACGACATGACATACTCTGCTTTGCTCCCACCAGCTGGCCGCCGGCTCCTGGAGAAAAAGAACCTGCTTCTCCCGAGCTACCCCATCCTCAGCATGGATTCTACTGATGTTGTTTACCTCAAGTGCAAGATGGATCCTAAGGACAGAAAGGCATGGGTTGTCACCCTTGACATCGGGAAGAAGACGATCCAAGATGTCGTGCCGTTTCCTGACGAGAAAGATCCAGGAACACAAACTTCACACTACATCTCCCTTGTTCAAATATCTTGATGCAGAGTAGTAACTTATAAAGAATATGTACCACACTGGTGTGAGTGTGACTGGTAAGAAATTCTGTGTGTGTGTGATCGCATATCTCATTGTAATTCTGGGAGTATAACCATGGGAGCCTGTAAGAAATAGCCGGGATCGGATCGGTAAGAATTCTTTCTCTTTGAGCTGTTATATGTGCCAAACGCGCATATGGGGGCTGGACGTGACACTGTACCGGTTATAGAACCGCTGTTGCGGGTTCGGTATTAGATCCCCGCTTTAATATCGGTTCTTATACGAACCGCTGTTAAAGAGTGGTGCACGTGAAGATCCACAGAGCTCAGCCTGTCGTGGCAGGAAAATGGCTTAAATCTTTGCTGCGACACAGTTCTCACTACAGGAATGGAAAGCTACGCCGACGGCCAAACGTCGGGGCCGTCGGCGTAGCCATCGTCTAGGCCAGCTTTGCCAAGCAGCCGTCGGCGTAGAATTGCCCTCGGCATATCCTATGCTACGCCGATGGCTGTCCTCGGCGTAGCTATTTTTTATTTTATCTCATTAAACTTTGCAAAATTATAACTAAATCATTCTAATTCGGAAAAATACAAATAATATATCAAAATTTGCAGAAAAATAAGATCTATCTATCTACACTCAAATATTACACATTTGTAAATAAAAATTAAGTAAAACATAAAACATTATATATAGTTTAAAACGGGCATAAAAAATTCAAAAATGATCGAAACAATGCGAAATCTTCGCGTGGTGTTATATTATGTTACATAGTTAGAAGGAAAAATATCAAACTTGGTATATTAATTATGTCTCAAAGAAACCTTCACAAAATGACCTATCTCATTCGAGGTTTCTTGGCTTTCGGATCAAATGACAAATATTATGGCTAGAATCAAGGCATAGTTTGTGATAATATGCCCATATTGTGCATACATGTGCATGATAGGATGGCGAACAATGTTGCAGGAGGAAGCTTTCCTTTTTGTCGCACCAAAAAGGCATTTTCCATTTTCCGAGCATAAAAACGGATGGTTTTATGAAGCAACCAGCAAATGGCTAATTCAAAATACTACCACCACATTTTATAAAAATAATAGAGCACCTTATATAGACAATGTCCCAACAGGGGGATCCGAAACCTTTCCGTCCACCTTTGGTAAAAAAGACAAATTCCTGCCGAATCGGCAGGAAGTGGGTCAGATATGAACTACATGTACATGATCCAATGCTCATGTTTTTTTACAAAAATCATTTTAGGTTCACAATATGCTATTTTATCAAAGATTCAATGCAAGTTTAGCGAGGCTCGGCCCCAAGCTAAGAATCTTCAGCCCGCCGTTCGACAAAGTTTGACGATAGTTTAAAACGGCAATAAAAAATTCAAAAACGATTGAAACAATGCGAAACCTTGCGTAGTCTCATATTATGTGACATAGTTATAATTAAAAATATTAAACTTAATATATTGATTATGTCTCAAAAAAACCTTCACAAAATGACCTATCTAATTCGAGGTTTCTTGGCTTTCGGGTCAAATGACCAATGTTATGGCTAGAACCAAGGCATATTTTGTGATAATGTGCCCATATTATACATACGCATGCATCATGGGATGGCGAACAATGTTGCGGGAGGAAGTTTTTCTTTTCGTCGCACCAAAAAGCCATTTTCCATTTTCCGAGCACAAAAAAGGACGATTTTGTGAAGCAACTACCAAATGGCTAATTCAAAATGCTACCACCACATTTTACAAAGATACTATACCACCTTATATGGGCAATGTCCCAACAGGGGGATCCGAAACCTTTCTGTCCACCTTTGGTGAAAAAGACAAATTCCTGCCGAATCGGCAGGAAGTGGGTCAGATATGAACTACATGTACATGATCCGATGCTCATGTTTACAAAAATCATTTTTAGGTTCACAATATGCTATTTTATCAAAGATTCAATGCAAGTTTTTCTTTTCATCACACCAAAAAGCCATTTTTCATTATCCGAGCGCAAAAAGGGAATTTCTAAAGCAACCACCAAATAGATAATTCAAAAACAGAGGGTTTGTGATTAGTTGATATGGATATCATATTTGGATTCCTCTCATTTTTCTGATCAATTTAGACATATTATTTGTTAAATTCTGATTTATAGATTTAAAGATATTAATTATTCCATATTAAATAGAAAAATACAAAAAGTAAAATTATTATATTTTTATTTGAATTCAATAATATTTTTACTTATTTATTAATGTTTACTTAAATAATTGTTTGTAATTTCAAAAAATACAAACATGTGACATGTTGATATAATGGTTAATATAATTGATATCATAGTATTTACAGCAATGTATGAATTACTTTGTGGAAACAGATTTTAAGGAACGAGGAAGTTAAGCGTGCTGGAGCTGGAGTAGTATTAGGATGGTTGATTGGCCGGGAAGTTCGACCAAGACTGCAATTTAATTAAATATTAAGTGTAATTAGTGTTAAAAATGTTCAAAGTGAGAGATTAACGAGTCAAACAATTCAAAGATTCAAAAATTGAGAAAAAATAAAATAAAATATTTTTTTATTTTAAAAAAATATTTTTGCAACCTGTCGACAAGTTATGCCAACGGCAGCTACGCCTAGCATACGCCGACGGCCTCTATGTGCTCCGCCGAGGGAGCCCTTTGCCGAGGAGGCTACGCCGAGGGCAGCCGTCGGCGTACCATACGCCGAGGGCATTTTAGCCTACGCCGACGGCTTTTTGACCTCGGCGTAGCGCGCGTGTCCTGTAGTGTCTGCCGTCACCCCGTTTTGGACGAATTTCTGCGGCGGCGACAACGAAGGGGGAGCTTGCTTCACGTTAACAATATGAGATACTCTGCTTTGCTTCCAGCAGCTGGCCGTCGGCTCGTGGAGAAAAAGAACTTTCTCCCGAGCTACCCCATCCTCAGCATGGATTGTACTGATGTTGTTTACCTCAAGTGCAAGATGGATCCTAAGGACACGAAGTCATGGGTTGTCACCCTTGACATCGGGAAGAAGACGATCCAAGATGTCGCGCCGTTTCCTGACAAAAGATCCAGGAACACAAACTTCACTACATCTGCCTTGTTCAAATATCTTAATGCAGAGTAGTAACTTATAAAGAATATGTACTCCACTCGTGTGATTGCTGGTAAGAAATTCTGTGTGTGATCACATATCTCATTGTAATTCTGTGGGAGTATAACCATGGGAGCATGTAAGAAATAGTCGGGATCGGATCGGTAAGAATTCTTTCTCTTTGAGCTGTTATACTCCCTCCGTCCAAATTTATGTTGCATATAAGGTTTTATCAAAATCAAACTTTACAAAGTTTGACCAAATAATTTAATACAAATTTAAACTTATACAAAGTCAAATTAATACTAGTAGAATTAGTTTAAATATATTTTCATATTATATGCATTTTATATCATACTTATTCGTATTATTTTGCATATTCTTGGTCAAACTTTGTAGAATTTGATTTGCACACAAAATTATGCACAACATATTATGGGATAAAGGGAGTATGTGCCAAACACGCATCTAGGGGTTGGACGAGGATGAGTGGGCCCTGAGGTATCACCTATAAGATCAGCTGCTCCAGATTTACCGCATCTCGGGAGGAGCATTCAACACGGATTTTCTGGCGGAATCGGTGTCGACTGTTAACTTCTGCTTCGTGATTTGGGTTCAAACTTTTCGGTCTATGCAGTTATATATATGTATTGCGTGCATGTATAAAACAATTATGCTAGATGTACGGAAATTTTCTTACGGATCGGTTTTACGGGGGGAGGGGGGGGGGGGTTGCCCTTCCTTCGGCAGAAGTAGATTCATCGCCACCAGGAGCAGCCCCAAGGCCATAATTGTGCTTTTCTTCTTCGCGAGTAGCGACCATATCAGGACTCTTTAGGGATCGATTCTGGAATCTTCGAAGAAGCAGGCTGGTGCGTATCTTTTGCCTCCCGTCAATTTCGGAACTGTAATCGCTTTGTGATCTCCCACGTAAGCCAGTAAGTCAGATTCTGTAAAAACTAGTCCGTATGTGTAGCAGAGTGTGTGTCTCCATTCAACATTGCTTTGGAACGGAATAGGACAGGGAAACGGTAATTGGGATGGAAACTTGAAATTTAATGTGTGACGGTGTGACTAGTACTAGACCCGACGAGAAGCAAAGTATACTCCTGGATGTGCAAGGTTAGACACATGGATGGTTTGGGCTGGGACCAAAGACTTTGCTGATCCTGGGCTAGTTATGCGTTCATTTCCGAATTGATTATCTTCTATGTACATATGATGTTTTTTCTAGTGATTTTTCTTAATATAATGGTGGAAACTCAGGCTCCCGGCCTCTAGTTCTCTCTTTAATTTATTTTTTTTGAATATTATATATATTTTTTAAAAAGCATAAATATAGTCAATGGTGTACGACAAAAGTGCAAAAAATTAATTTGAAATACTTTGTAATCCGTGCTAAAAATGACAGAGGTGTGGATCTAAATATAATGAATAAGGCATATTTTTAAAACTGTAAAATTGTATAGTGAATAACATATATTTTTAAACTGTGAAATTTATCGAATTTTGCCATTTCTATTTAGGAAAAACACAAAGAATTTCACATTATGATTTCCCATGCTTGTGAATTGATCATTAACTGTATATAGATTTTTTTCATTTTGTTTTGAAACTCTTAAAATAATGTTTATTTTTTTAATAAATAAATGACTGTAGCTAGGAGCCTAAAAAGAGTTTTTGAAAATGAAATGACAATGCTAGTATTGTAGTTACACCGGGGATATGTATTATAATTGTTAAAGGAATCTTGAAACCTATTGTTAGTACTAATTTTGATATTCATCTAAAAACACTAATTTTTATATTGCTATTTCTAGGCTCTTGAAACACCTAGGAAGTCTTCATAGTCTCCTAAGAGGAACTAAAACAAAACAAACAAAGAACAACACACCGCAGCTACTAGTGTTCAGAAATATATACAAGGCAACCAACATCGACCACCCACCACTGTTTTCCAGAACAAGAAAGCCAACTCAGCTCAAAATGCATGATCAGGTTTGTACTTTTCTTTTGCTCAGTGACCCTGAGTTCCAGTCTCTTCTCCCATCACCACATCTGGCTCTTCATTCATCGTCGTCTCTTCTACAGGAGCTTCCAGCCTAGGAAGATCACTAATGGTATGCTATATCTCGGGGTTAACTTCTGCTTTGTGATTCGCATTCAAACTTTTGGGACCAAGATTGCCTTTGATATATCATGACCGCTTGTATCATCATACATAATATGATCATAGAATACGATCATGGCAAAGATGTGGACTAATCCTTTTTTGACTTGATGGGGGTTCCAGTGCAAGTGCATAGAGAGAACATAGGGTGGCGCGTTTCATTGTGTCATATCATGTCATTCGGTCCAATGAAGTGCATGATGAGCTTCAAAAATATCTAACAGAGAAATGGTGAAAATGGAATGGCAAAACAATAGTGCCTATTTTATTTGAATGTTTGTTGATTTAATGAAAAACAATTTGTTATAGTGATGATGAAAACCTTGTTGTATATGTCGGTGAACAATTTTTGTATTTGTTTTATTATTTGTTTGTGATGTAATAATAATTAGACAATTTATTGTTGAATTATTTGGGTTTGTTTGATCTTGTTTATCATATTGTTGGTTGTGAGACTTGTTTGCGCCAGCGTCCGCGCTCTGCATTTTAGCACGCCTGCTGGGAGGGCGATTGTTGGCAATTTTTGGCGCGCTGCTTTTTTAGCGCTCTGCCGGAGGATAAACGTGCGTCACACGCTAAATGACAATGACGCGTGTTGTAAACTAGTTTTAGTACCATGATATAACGCGTCTGCTGAAGTTGCCCAGTAATGAAACTAAACACGCCAAGTGCTTAACTCGACCCCGTACAACGCCTGGTTCACGCAACCTCGCGCATCAAGGACGACCACGAGTACCCCTACTCCAGTGCCTGATGCCAGCTTGTTGGCTGTGTCTAATGCATTTTCATCACACATCAAAAGCATAACAACACAATCAGAGAGGCAAAGGGTAATGTAACAAAAAAAAGTTCAGGGAGACATGAGAACATGTCTAACAAAATACCGGCGCCCTGCTGGCATAGTTTTAAAAACTGGACAGGTCAGTGAACCGGTGAGGCGACTGGTTTGCTGGTCAGACCGGTTCATTCAGTTCGATGGCGACAAAAAATAGTTCTTTTTTATCAAAATTTAAGCAAATTTTGAAACAAAATAATCATAAAAGGTATATATAATATATTTTCCAATATGTAATTACAAAAACATCCAAGTGGTATTGGACTTTACCTGTTGCTTCCTCTAGTATCTTTTTCCCATTTTTTAATGTTTATAAACCGACGGCTCTTAAAAAACAGATGAGTCCATTGATTCAGATTTTTTTAATTGTAAACCATTAAACCGGTCCGGTTTTTAAAACTAATCCTTGGACGCACAGGTGTGAGTCCGAAACACGTGTTGACGCCCTGCCCTGGTGGAGATAGCGGTCCGGTGAGCACTCTGCCCTGCACGCACTTTGCCGGTAGGTTGGTAGCGCCAGTGAGAAGGAAGAAGGGAGGGGAACATGGGGGACAACGCCGTCTACGCAAAGCGGGTGCTGCTCACCTGCAACGGCGGCGGCGATGACGCCATCTCGCGGGGCATCGCCACCAGCCTAGCCAGGCACGGCTGCAGGTACCACTACCAGCACCTCACCTCGCCGCCGTTCCCCCCCCCCCCGTCTTCTCGTTCGATTCTGATTCCGCGCCGCGGACAGGCTGGTTCTGGTGGGCGACGAGGGCGCCCTGGCCTCCACGGCAGAGCACGTCCGGAGATGTGCGGGAGGAGGAGGAGGAGCGGCGGCTGTCGCGGTTGTGGGGCTGGACTTCGAGGCCTGCGACGAGGCGGCCGCCGGCGCGGCGGTGGAGTCGGCGTGGCACTGCTTCCAGGACGGCCTCGACGCCCTTGTCAACTGCTGCTCCTTCGAGGGTATGAACTGACTCACACCCTATTTCCTTTATCATTTGACAGGATGATTGATACACATGTTCTGTGCCGCAGCTAATCGTCGTCCCAAATGATTCTTCACTTCCCCTCTTCATCTTTCACGCAGCTTCAACCATCAATTTCATCACCGATCCTCTCTCAACCATGGAAATTTGCTTGTCTGTGTCTGTCTGTATGAGCAGGGGAAGTGCAAGATTGCCTCGACATAACTGAAGACGAGTACAAGAAGACCATGAAAGTCAATGTAATCACACCTTGGTTTCTCATCAAGGCGATCTCAAAGAGGTTCCGGGATGCGCATTCCGGTGGATCTATAGTGTGCTTAACGCAGATCATCGGCGCCGAGAGAGGACTGTATCCAGGGGCTGCGGCATACGGCACAAGTTTAGGTGCTGTTCACCAGTTGGTCAGAGTAAGTCTTCTGTGAAGAAGCCTGAATGGTCATTGAGATCCTAACTATACAGTGCTAAATCTTCATCACTCTTTCAGCTGTCAGCAATGGAGCTCGGCAAGCACAAGATCAGGGTGAATGCTGTCTGCCGTGGTCTGCACCTGCACGACAAGATCCCCGTATCCGTGGGGGAAGGGAAGGCCGAGAAGGAGACTGGGGAGGTGATGCCGCTGCGGCGATGGCTAGACCCGGAGAAAGACCTGGCATCCACGGTGTTGTACCTGATCAGTGACGACTCCCGCTTCATGACAGGCACCACCATCTATGTCGACGGCGCGCAGTCCATAGTGCGCCCGCGCATGCGTTCCTTCATGTAGCCTAGGCAGGGGTATTCATGCCGGTTCTGGGGTTGGTTTGGTCATGTCTGGATTTTCACATTCCATTAGGATGAATTCTGATACGATGTTGCTGTAGTAAGTGGTTTGTGCAAACAGCAAGTGTGATAAATAATCAGGTCTGATAATTAGCCAGTGTCAAATTTGTGCGAAGAGCAAATCTGATAATTAACCAGTGTTTAAGATGGTCGAGTAGCAATAATAAGTTTGATAAAGACTTATGACAAGAGTGGCACAGCAGGTTCCTCTCAGGTAAGAAGCCTGACTGGTCATTGAAATCCTAACTACAGTGCTAAATCTTCATCATCCTTTCAGCTGTCAGCAATGGAGCTCGGCAAGCACAAGATCAGGGTCGACAGGGGAAGACGGAGAAGACAACCAGGGAGTTGATGCCGCTGGAGCGATGGCTGGACCAGAGAAGGACCTGGCATGGACAGTGCTGTACCTGGTCAGTGCTGACTCGTTTCATGATGGGCACCACCATCTTTGTCGATGGGGCACAGTTAAGCCCGCGTATGCGTTCCTTCATGTAGGACGCATGCTGGTCTCGTGGTTGATCCTCACATTCCATTAGGATTACTTATGATATGTTTCTGTAGTACTAGTGGTTTGTGCAAAGAGCAATTCTGATTGTTAACCAGTCTGCGTGATAATTAACCAGTGTTTATTTTGTGCCAAGAGATTGTTAATCAGTCTGTGTGACAATTAAACCAGTGTTTAATTTGTGCAAAGACCAAGTGTGATAAATAATCAGTGAGATAGTTAACCGGTGTTTAAGATGGCAATAGATAAAGAACAATTTTGTTTGCAGGTCGACTAAAAATGAAAATTTACACATCCCTCTATGATAACAAAAACTCAGCGAAACTGATAGTCTTGCCCTATTCTGAAAGAACAAACACAACCCATCATCACATAAAAACCTGAGCAAAACTTGAGGCTGAAAGAACGGTAATGGTGTGGACTGAGTCAGCATAGGATGCACAATTGGTTGGCTGGTTCAATCGTCTTTGTCCGCCAAGGCCTTGCGGCTGCTCCTCTCGGCGAGTATGGACTTGGTCTTCTCCAGCACGCCGAAAAAGATGGACCCACCGATGCCGATCCACAGAACTCGCGGCTCGATGCCCTGCCAACATCATATAAATCAGATCGATGCAATACAAGACCCTGATGATTGCAAGTCAGGTTTGGGAACTTGTCATCAGATGATTAACCGAGGAATTTTTGTTAGCATCAGCTCATCTAATAGATTTTGAAGAGTTCAAACTTCTTTTCTCATACAAAATAAATACAGAAGAATTTGTTAAACTGCTTATATCTCTGGTACTGTACCCTCAAGAATGCCTTGGGACCTTCCTCTCTCCAGATTGTCTGAGCACAGCTTACAATTCCAGAGTATTGCTTGGTTTGCCCCTGCAATTGGACGTTTGAACCGAGATGTGATGTCAATTATGCAAAGAGGGTTTCCGTGTGGAATGTTCTATCAGAAGGATGAAGGATCCACCTGAACCATCAACCTTGTCTTCAGGACATCGAGGGGAGTCGTTATAGCACCAGTAATTGCACCTAGCATGAACGAGGCACTGGGCGTAAGATAGCATTGTCTTGGTTCAAAGAGGGGATATAAGAGCAGGAAAAGAGGGAAGCCAAATGCTGTTCCACTAAAAAAAATGTAAGGTGGACGATCATGTTAAGAAATTAGGTTTTACCGGCAAAAGCGCCAATAAGTGCATTCTCTGGATCATTCAGCTCCCTCTTCGCCTGGACAGATCATTGAAATGTTCAGTTACAGTTCAAGTTGGACAGCAGTTAACAGAAAGTGATTCTCTGCGAGGAACTTTTTTTTACACAGTCTGCTCTGCGTATCAGAATGCACGATTGCATGTAGACAAGATTTAACAAAAACATCATGCAAAAATTCATCTAAAATAATCAGGTTACTGACATCACGATGCATCAGTAATGCAATGTTGTGACAGCGAAATTATGGTGGCCCAGATCTATGACATACTATTTAACTGGACAACACTCATCAAGGTACATAATACCGAAACTGGAAGTGTTTAAGGCAAGAGAGTACTGCATGGGAGTAGCTCAGCAGCATGAATAATAGATATATTATCTCAGCAATGGTAGACTTTTAAGTACCACAAGCTTGTAACCAATTCGAAGTTGCTCGTATATGCAGAACTGAATGGCATCAAACGGAAGATCTCGAAGTAAAAATGAACCATAACCCTGCAAACCAAAATAAACTAGTGTTAGAACGGATAAGATAGTGAGGTGTATCGTACGACTGCAGAAGTTCAACAGCAACTAAATAAATATCCATTTTAAGGCGTAACAAACGGAATCAAATCGTTATATTTTCCTGAAAAATGAAATAGCAAGGAAAACTTAAACTTATATCAGTTAGTAGATTGTTTGCCAAGTAAGAGCTCAGAAGGTACATACAGCATAAAGACCTTTAAATCCCTCCTTGGCAACTATCATACGAACAGCATTAGGCGCAGTGCTGAATTGACCGGTTTGCATCCTTTGTTTGACCACCTAAATGCACAACAATCTATTTTCCATGAAAAATAATATTTAATGTACAGAAAGTAAAAAAATAATACAAACCTCTGTAGGGACACGGATGAGAGAAGCAGCAAACCCTCCAACAGCTCCTGCAGTCTGTACGATTGTCATTCAGAAAACAAAGCTGACATAAACCAACATGCTTAAGGGAGTAAGAATCCATAAAGATGCTGTATAATAGCACTATTTACGCTTTAGCATTAAAGGGCAGTCGACAAGCTTTTGCTCGTGCAAGTATGACAAAGTAAAAAATAAGACAGTGTTCCTTGCTTTAAGCAATCAGCTAGTCCAACATAAAGTTTGTGCAGACTTACAAGATGAGCAACCGCACTCAAATTATCAGGAAAGACGTCCAGTAGTTTCCTTTTAGTTGGTTCATATATTCCCACAAACAGAGCAGAGGCCCTGCAATAATTTTAAAATAAGCTTAAGGAAACCACAACAATATATATCGAAGGCAATTTTGGCAGTGATTTGACTAGTTTCATCAAGGGTGTGCAGCAAAAGTGAAGCCATAAATAATGGATACACATATTTACTGAAAAGAAACCGCAATGCAACGCGGATGCAATACGAAGAGAATGACTCACGGGAGAACACCGACAAGATTTCCACCTAATCCAGAGTACAGGCCTTTCCATTGAATTTGACTTCCAGCTCGAGCAGCCTGCAAATTGAAGGATAGGATTACTCCAATCGACACTGGATGGTAAACAAGAAAAACAAATAGGTGGAAATGGAGTCATCTTAATACGTATTCTGCAAGCCCAAGCATGACCAGCATTCTTATTCACTTACCCTGATGTGTGCATTGGACACGAGTCCTTACAAGCCCGGGAAATTGTTCACTGACTTTGCAGTATCATACAAGATTCAGGGGCCTCAAGCCATTCACATAAATGAAAGGCGTTACTATTTGTTGCATTAAAAAGGAGTAGTAGTTATGCACATTTTTTTCCTGGATGGCCATACAGGACACAGGCTATAGAGAACATGGATTTATCTCAGGTTCATACAGTTCAGGCAACTAGTATAGTGCAGCGCTTTGTGGCACTGTTGGACACTGGCATCTCTAACCAAGTAAAGAATCCACTCTTGGGTACATACATTCAGTATAAGTCAAAAGCCTTTGCTTGGAAGTAGGTTGTGAGTTCTAATTATCTGGCCATTACAAGCAATCAAAAAATTCGAAACCATACGCAACTAACTGCTAATTGCCCATGTAGTAAGACTGAACTGGACATCTTCAGATAAGAAAAGGAAAAAATGCTGCAGAAGTGATTTCACCTGGAGCCTGGTCTTGATGGTGTCTATAGGGTACAGCGCCGTCTCCACCACGACACCGGCGGTTCCTCCAGCGATGACGCCCTCTGCAGCAGACCAAAAAAACCCGTATATACGGAATCAATTTCTTTCATCACTGACTGTATATGTACTGAGGTTCAGAGGTTGCAGAGAGCGAAACAAGGAGCTCGTATTGGACAACTAGAGAGAGTGGGAGGAGGGGTTGACGCACCGCAGAGGACCTGGAGGAAATTGAACGGCTTCTCTTCTCCGCCGCCCGCGCCCCCCATGGCTTGGCCGGTGTCACTCCCCGCCGCCAAGAACAGCACCACTCTGCGCCAAGTTGGGAGGAAAAAAGAGAAGCTGAAGTCAGGTGAGATTTTGGCGGCGCGCAGGGGAGGGGGACGGAGCAGTAGCAGTAGTAGGTAGAATAAAATCTGCGGGGGGAAGGGAGAGAGAATTGGCACCTGAGGAGAGGAGGAGGAGCCGCGGGGAAGGGGAGCGGATGCAGGTGGATTGAGGAGCAAGAAGAAGGGTTTTAAGCCTAGCTTTCCTTTCGGGATTGGCTCACAAACTCTCAAGCTAAGACAGGATTAATTACAGCGCCTGGGCTCTTTACTCGTCATAGTCCTGTTGGGCTCTGATGCTATCCAGCCTCCGTAGCCCGTGGGCTCTGATGCAGCCTTGAGGCTGGTTTGCCTGGCAGTTCCGGCCCATCCCTCTTCCATCTTCTATATGCTTCTTTTTCCCCCTAAAAAACAAGTACTATGCTTTTTTTTTTTGAATGTCGTATGTGCTTTTATTAGCTGGTTTATATGTACTTTCAGATTATGAAGCATTTTTTATGAACAAAAATCTAACCCAGATGCCAATAGAGGAAACCTTCACCCTCTTCATTGTTTTACATCGGTTTCACTCGTCTCTAGCGGTTGTCTGAGCGCCCATCGACCGCCAAAACCATGGATCTATGTTCACTATGTGCTATAATATCATTCAATATTAGGCCCTTATCTCGTATAGGTGGCAACATTTCGATGAGGGAGATGGTGTCAAAATCCACGGCTATATAGCCCTGGTATGATTATCGGCATGGCCGATGTGGTCAAGACCAAGGAGTTTGTGATGTTTTGATCCCATGGAACATCAACTCTTGAACTGGTGGTGTCAAGTTTGTTGTGGTCCTATTGTCACCGGGTCTCAAGATTTGTTCCTTTTGCCTTGGTGAACTTCTTTAGTGAGTATACGGGCGTGAATCCGTGATTTGACGGTCTACCCTGCAATGGGTGTATCATAGCTTTTCTCGCCTACTAGGGTGGACGGCTAACGGTAAATTGGTCCATTGCGAACGGTGGAGCTAAAGATGACAAGTTCGGGATTTTTCCATTTAACTTTTTGTCTTACTAGCAGAAGTGTCCGTGCGTTGCACCGGAAAGACCGATATAATTTGTATTTTTTTATCTCATTACACCGGGCTTAAGTTGGACGTTTTTCTTATATTGACGAACTTATTCACAACAATTATCCATGCGTTGGTGACTAAAATATAGTTTTCACATCTAAAATCTTGTTTCGTCTAGAATGTTAGACACAATTTGACGGTATTTCACATCATATCACACATGTGTGTAAAAAATCAATTCCGAATATATTTTTAAATAATTTGCATTCCGAGCTACCTAAAAATAAGAAATGTGCATATCAGAATATACATATCTTTTAATCTTCTAAAATTTTGATTTTTAAATTTCTAAAAAATGAAAGGATTATTGGATCCGGAAGCAGACACTTTTCGTGGTTTTCTAACCATGGCTTGCATACATTTTTACATATGCAGTCATGCAGATTGCTGGACCATGTGAGTGTTACAAATAAATAATTATTCACCGAGCAACTCGCATGCACCTGGGCTTGAATCTAATGGAATCATCAAGGCACCTCCCTTTTATTTTGCATTTGCCTTTGGTAAAGATTACCAAAGCTCAATACCCGTGAGAACAGTGGCAGAATGGTGATAGAAGAATGGCCACCAATAACAGGGACGCTCACACCTGCCAAAATAATATTCCAATTAAAAGAAAAGTGACAAGAATACTGCGACCATGCTCTTTCTTGTATTCACTAACAGACAAGCAGATCATTTATTGTACGGAGTACCACTTACCAGTAACATGTACATTAGCCTTGGCAGCAAAGAAAGCCCTCACACGAACACCATCAAGAGTGCTGAAAACTTCAGCAGCAATTAGAACAGTTGAGTTCACAGGGTTGCTGATCATGTTTGATAAGAGCCTAGTACGAAAATAGGCACTTGTTACGAGCTAGCACTACCAGCTTCAGCAGGTTGAAGCACACACGAACCGATTTTAAATGTGAATTATCAATGCAGCTTCCCGGCGCCTCGGGGACGGCTGCCGCTGGAAAGTCGACACGGCAAATTGGACAGGAGAGTTGCGGAGGGAGAGAGGATGCAAAATCCTGGAACTCCTGGTAGACCTCGTTGACCTGAGGGAGGCTGCGTGTCTGGCCGATGGGTCACGGCCGGACTGAGCCCCGCGCTGTTCCAGATCCTAGCTAGCGCACTGCCACACACACTCAATTCCTTCTTTTTAGTTTAATCAATGCACCATCAACCATGAGTAGCCCACAATCCCTCCTTTTCAGTTTAATGATGCACCATCAACCATAGTAGCCCACAATTCCAAGAGCTTTTTTTCCAGCTCTTCTAACCAGAAGACCGTGCCTCTGTTTCTGTTTCCCGACTTGGCTAGTTGATATCCCAGACAATTTACGATCGTATATAAATAGGTGAGGCAGAAGCTAAGTGAGCAGGGTGGGACTAAATAAGTTGTATCAGGGTACTCTGCCATTTATTTCACGTGACACTCGAAGCTAACCAGGCCTCATATGAAGATGGGCTGGCCTTTTTAACGCTTGGACCCGCTCTATTTTCCTGATCCAGCTATGGTGGAACGACCGAAGCCAAATCATTACGGAGGACTTGCTGCCGGCAATCAAAACGTTTTTCTCCGCTTACCCGTTGCATTGGTGGGTAATTTAGTGTCTAGTGGGAGGATAAAAAGGTCTAAAAAAGTGTTGGACCGGGAGAAACACTTTATTATTAGGTATAGACTAGCAAAGTGCCCGCGCGTTGCTGCGATGCTATCGAATCAATATTAAAAAAAGGTAAGTAACCTTTAAGCAGCTAATGTGAGTACCAAAGCACGAAGTACTCCATTTTTCCAGAAATAATTGATTTAAATTTGTCTAAATTCAATGTATCTAGCACATTTTAGTGTATAGATACATTTAAATCTACAAACTCAAGTAAGTTATTTCGGGCAGGAGGAAGTAATTTAATCAGAGAAAAAGTATGCTCCTCTAGCCCAAACATATCCTAGTCAACATGAATAAGGACACAATTTGTAAATCTCATCTAAAAGTAAATACACCTTTATATACCTAGAATCGAAACCTAAAACACCATTGCAGATGCTGTATACGCACTGGACCGCGCCGGTCGTGTGCATGTAAAACCAGCTGAATGTGAGAGAGATGACCACGCAGAGCAATGCTTCCGGTGTTCCTAGTGCTGGAGGCTTTTAAGATAGGGTGTTCCTAGTTTTTTAAAGCTTGGAGAGAAGAGCCTCTGCTAGCTGTTGTAGAGTTTGCCTACATCAATGGAGGTAGCACGACCATCTGCACCTGCACGGCAAGACTATACCTTGCTAGTTTTCGTAGACTAATCGGCGGCGGCCGTGTTGGGTTGCTGTTGCGGGCCAGTTTTTAGTGGGTTCCAAACCTAGTCGTACTTTAAATAGGTCAGCTTATCAGATATGAGATTCCAAATTTAATACGACTGCATGATGGCGACGAAACGTTTTTTTATAAACGGAACGAACCGGTATAATGGCAATCGTAGGTGTGTGGAATTTGGTGGGTTGATTGGGATTTCTGTTTTTTTTTACTTAGAGGTGGCGCGGAGTAATACTTTGTTTTGTGGAAGGGCAAACATGTTCAAAAAAGTGTTGGATCGGGAGAAACACTTCGTGCTTTATTATTAGGTATAGATATATAGGAAACACACCCGTACGTTGCAACGGCAGAAAATAAATAAAAAACACCCGCTACCAAATCAGTTTGCTTATTGTCAAATTAATTTTAATTTAGCCCACACCAGTACTTGACACGTACCGGCAACATCCTCCTTTTTCATGCATGTGTATGAGCCCAAACACAAACACAGCCACGTGTGTCCTCCAATTTCTTCTTAATTTAGCTTAGCCCAGCCACGTGTGTCCAATGATACTCATTCCTTTCATTCAAGAATGCAACGGTCCGCCTTTTGTTTTATTCATGCATGCAGTAGAGCCCAACACAGTCCCATTTAATCCTCTGCCCACCATCAGCACATGGGGTCATTTGATTTCATACCAGTCATTACTGTTTTCGCTTGCTGATACTACGGAGGAATTTTTAGCGTATATAAACTGGTTATACTCGTTGTAAAGTAGCAATGTGGGACTATTTTTTAGCCCGAAAATCTCGTTTGTACTTCTAATTGCATATCGTTTCTAGACGCGTCAGCCCATGACTCCTGAACCAGCTTAGCTAGGGCAGCCCTAAAATATTCACCGAGCGCTTGCTCGCATTAGCCCATGACTCCTGAACCGGCAGCTAAGGGCAGCCCAAAAATATTCATCAGGAGCGCTCGCGTGCAGCGCACCTTGCGGAAACGGCCGGCCTAAAAGATTAGGTATAGATTTTTAACTTACCGATGATCCACGTCGACCCGTCCACGATCGCAACTTGGTACCGTGCGATGCCTAGACTGGCGGGTGACAGACGAAAAAAGAGGCGAGACGTAAACCACCGCTGATAATAAGAAAGATTACGGTGACTTATATGTGGCATGATGGTTAATACACCTAAACTGTAGGGGCAAAGTCGTTCAAAAAAGTGTTGGACCGGGAGAAACACTTCGTGTTTTATTATTAGGTATAGATATAGGTTAAAGGTTTTTGTTGTTCAAGTGTGATTTTTTTTCCTGATGAACTTTGATTTTTAAACTTGTTTGTATATATCAATAAAGCCTGATTGTTTACAAATAGTACAAGAATATTGTGATGCTTGGTCCCCTCAGAATTGCACACAGCATTTTGTTCCTAACATAATAAAAAATAAATATAGTATTTTTTCTTCGGTGCATATATCACACACACGTATACGTATACAGCAACTATATCGATTATATAAACATGGAAAAAATCTTGATCAAGCCTTTCGCACCGCAGCAACTAATTAACCAGAACCTTCGTCCCTGCACGTTCACTTGATGCAGGCGCCGGGCACGGTCCATCTGGCCCGGTGCTTCTCCCAATGCGGCAACCTTGTATAGTTCTTCCAGTCGTCAAGCACGCTCCTCAGATCCTTCATCTTGTTCTTCAACCCAACGCAGCAATTGGCGTGCATGGTAACAATCTTCCCCAGATCCTTACCGTAGCTGCAGAACCCGCCCATGAACGCCGGGTCGAGGTACCGCAGCCGGACCCCGAGCTCCGCCACCAGCCGCTTCTTGATCATGTTGAACACCGGCTGCTCGTTGGCGCCAGGGTAACTGTCCCTGGACTCGTGCCACAGCTTCGTCATGGCGATCGTCCGAGCGTTGGGCTTCACGTGGAAGAACCCCGTGTTGGGGAAGTTGCCGAGGTTGTCGGGGTCGCCGAAGTAGACGTCGGAGGAGACGGTCATGTCGGCGTAGGCGGTCACCTGCTTGAACGGGTCCCGGAACCATAGGATGTCCACGTCGGTGAAGAGGAAGCCGTAGCCGAGTTCCAGGATCCGGCGCTGCAGCTTGAGCTTGCTCCAGACCATCTCCAGCCACTCTTTGGAGCCGAAGAACTTGGCGGAGGTGAAGTTCATGTGGACGCCCGGCATGGTGTAGTGGTAGCAGTGGCGGTGCACGGCCAGGCACCGGGCGTGGGCGGCCGGGTCCATGGACACGACGAGCACGTGCGGGAGGAGCCGCGCCGTGCCGTCGCCGATGCGGAAGCTCTCCAGGAAGAGGTCCAGCAGGGAGCCTGGCGCCGCCCACGCCTGGTTCACGCACGTGATGATCACCGTCCGGTCGTCCGTCGCCGCGCGTGCCACCGCCGCCGCCAGCCCCCGGAACTCCTCCGCGCCCTGAATGATGATCGATCAACAGTTGGCCGTTAAGTCTATATAATTGATTAAAGAGATCTCTAACTAACAACAACATTTGACCGACTGGCAGCAATTAATAATTAATTAGTTCAACAAAGAAGTTGGTTAGTTAAATTCACATGACTAGTTAGTTGGTCAATTACACTTTTTGGTACAGCTATAAGTTGCGCAGCACCCTGAATTTGCTCGTGGAAAAAGCAGAAATGGATCAACTCACGATTAAACTAACCTCTTCTTGGCGATCTGTGCTGGGAAGATGATCACTTCTGAAGGCGGCAAGAGTACTAGTAGAATTAGCCTTCGGTGTGGTGTTAGGCTCTTGATGGTGACGATCGTCTCCGGCTGCTCCTGCAATCGGTGGCGCCTGATGATGAACAGTTTGTAGCGTCCCGTTGCGGCGGTGGTACTGATCGTCTGAGGATCTCCAGCCAGAGAACTGCCCGTGCGTCCTGGCACGGCTCAGCCCCGCGGCCGGCGCCGCCCGGTACTGGACGAGCACGACGACGGTGAGAGCAGCCGCGGCGCCAAGGACGAAGGACACCGCCTGCCGGGCCGTGGCCTCCGGGACGATGGCCTTCCCCATCATAAATCACAAGCTATAGCGAACCCGCTGGTGTGTCCACCTTTGGTTCGTGATGCTGCTAGAGCACCGCTAGTAGTACAAGGGAAGTACACAGGTCACACGCCCCATAGATGTATGTATGAATGATGAGTGTGTGATAGTAGAATTAGCAAGGCAGGACTAAATGGAGTGTATGAGGTGTGCCGGTCCCTTAAATAGGCGGCTCCGGCCATCCCGCCGGTCCCTGGGGCACCCCCACGATGTACCTCACGTCGACGAGCGCTCTAGTTTATACTTCCAATGGTATTGGACCCGAGTTAATCATTGGGCCGCCGAGCTGAAATTAACCAATAAATAAATTATGAGAAAGATGCACTAAAAAACTCCAAACCTTAGTTTTATTATTTTATCAAACTAACAAGTGGCCAACAAGTTTGTCTTCGACCAGATTGTCGGCGGCAAGGGTGAAAGGGGGATGGCGATTTTGAACTGCCCGCGCGCTCGCCCCGAGCCCACCGGCGCATAGCGCCGCCGCCTGGTAGGAGCCACGCTCGCGTGCTCCTCCGCCCCAGTCGGCGCGGCCGAGGACCCTGCCGTGGAGGTTGCTGGCGCCGCCGGTCCCGCCGCCCAGGTACGCGCCCCCTTCCCCGGCAAAAGCCATGGCTTTGGATGTGCAGGTCTCAGCGCTGCAACCCCTGGTCGGGAGGGAGGCGAGCCCGTCGGCAGGAACGCCCCGCCCGTCGCCCTCCAATGGCGTTTCGCCGGAATCGGGCAGCATCCGTAGTCGCCGGTGGGCTGACGACGCCGACGAGGTCGCGGAGAAGAGGAGGCCGCTGCGGAGCTGGCCCAGAGATGCCCCCCCCCCCGGCTTCCCCCACGCTGGCTGAGTTTTTGGGGGTGGCTCGCCATGCCCGGCCATCCAGGTCGGCGGCGCGGCCTCGCCGCCCCATCCTCCCTCACCGGCGGGGGGCTCGGCTCCTCCGAGGATGAGGTCCTCGCCTCCGTCGCGGGCACCATTGTCCGGGCAGGGGTTGACTGGTGCTAGCGCGGCGTCGGAACATTTGTTGGGGTCCCCCTGGCTTCTCCTCCCTCGTCGGCGCCGGCTAACCCTCAGCCGGTGGCGCCTCGTCCTTGGGAGCTCCAAGTCCAGGCCGCCCATCCGCATCGGGGTGGGCCGTTGGTTGGAATTGGGCCCATCGCCGGCCCCTTCCCGGTCCAGGGCTGGCGAGCCCAAGACTTCCGCATGCGGGCCGACCAAGCCTCGCGGGTGGGCCACCTGGGCCGTCCTGGGGCTCCTCCGTCGGGGGGCCAGCCACTTAGGGTTAGTCGCTGGTCCCACCGGGTCGCATCTCCCCCTGCCTCATCCAATCCGCCGCCGCCCCCGACCTTGATTGGCTGCAACCACCAGATCTCCCCCCCCCCGCCGCCGCCGGCGGCCACCGCGTCCCCTGGCACGTCCGCCGCTGGCCCCATGACCTACGCCGAGGCCGTCTCCCGCAAGCGCCCCCGCTCCCCTCCCCCGGCCACCACTCACCTCCTGCGCGCCATGCTCGGGCACCGGCCTACCGGCCACCGGGACGCCGGTCCCCGGCCCACCCGCGGTCCCCGAGACGCGCCCCCTCGCCCTGACGCTCTCAGGGGCAGGAGAGGTCGCCGCCTCGTGGGGGCAGCGCCCGCTAGGCCACCTCGGGCACGTGGGGCGGGAGGGATACCGCAGGGAGCCATCCCCGGAGGGCCGCCGCATGGAGCAGCGGCTCAGGCAGGAGCTGCTACAGGGTGTTGGCCCTCGCGACGCTGCGGACAGGACGGCGCCGGCCTGGCGGAGGGACAGGGAGGTCCCCTGCCCCCGCTCGCCTCGCCGCGACATTTCACCGGGGCCCGCGGAACCGACAAAGAAGAAAAAGAAGAAGAAGAAGAAGACCGCGACGGCCCCCGGCGCCGGCACCGCCCCCCTCGGAACCACCCTTCCGCGCCGGGCCTCCCAGCAGGTGGAGTACCTCGCGCACTCCATTGCAGGGGGGTTTTACTACATCGACATTGGAGGGGTGGCGATGACGGTGCCCAAGAACCTGGCGTTGGTCACCGTGATTGCGGGACAGGAGCTCCCAGACTCGGTGGTGATCTCGGCAGAGTTCATCCAGGAGGAGCTCCGACAGATGATGCCGGGCCATACCTGGAGCGCTCGTGAGATCTCCTCGGCCCAGTTCGCGGTGACCTTCCCATCGGCCGAGATTCTCTCCGTCAGCGCCTACAACACCGCTCTCACACTCCCGACCAGCAAGGTGCAGATCTCCATCGAGCCCTCGACCGCCCACCCTGCGACGTCCTCGACCCTCTCTGCGGTGTGGGTGCGGATCCTCGGCTTCCCTGAGGAGGCGCGAGTGCGGACGCTTCCCATCCTTGAGCTCGTCTCGCAGGCGGTGGGCAAGTTGGTGATGGTGGACGAGGCCTCTCGCGTGGGATCGGGCCCGATCCGCATGCAGGTGCTCTGCCCTGATCCAGCTCTACTACCAGGGCCCCTCCCACCCTTCTACTTCGGCATGGAAGGGAGGATCCTGACAGTTGAGCTGGATGAGGACCAGGCCGCCGACGGACTCCCTCGGCCCCCCTCGGTCCCTCCCGCTGGCGAGCACTCCTCTGGAGGAGGGAGCTCATCAGGGGAAGACTCTGACGATGACGAGCTAGGAGGGGAGTCTCAGACCCCGGCCCTCTCCCTCTCGGCTCCCCCTCCCGCGGGCACGACCTCTGCTGCTCCATCTGCGACCCACCAGATGCCTCTGGCGCCCTTCTCACAGAGCCCTCCCACTCTCCAGATCGCTCAGTACAGATCCAACTTCAGTCTGGCTGAGGGGTTTACAGGTCACATGGCTATGGACCCGCTCACCTTGGAGACCCTCGGCGTGACTCAGGAGGAGACTCGGGTGGATTCTGACCACGACTCCGAGAGCGTGGGGATGGTTGTCACAGACCCCTCGTCTCCCCGCTCCCCTGGAGTCCTCTGCTACGCGCTTTCCCCGGGCTCCACTCCAGCCTCACCCCGGGGGTCTCCTGCGTTGGTCCCCGCGACCCCGGAACCTCACCCTGACGAGCCAGCGGCGGTCTTCCCCATCACCCCTGCCGTCGGCTCCAAGACTCGCCAGCCCCGCCATGTGCCTCCTCCGTCGCGCCACAGTGCACGGCTTGCGCGTGTCAGGGCGGAGAGCCCGGGGGTGGTGCCCACGGTGTCCCAGCTAGCGTCCCAGAGGACGGCCGCCCACAACCTTGATCCAGGTACTTCTCAGAAAGCCCCTCCCCCTCCTTCCCACCCGCCCTCTTCAGGCTCCAGGTTCTCGGTTCTAGATGACTTTCCACTTGAACACCTCGCACAAGTGGCTGCGGACAGTGGCATGGTCTTTCGCGGGGAGCGAGGCCCGAGACTCGATCAGATCGAGGCGATTAGAGCTAGGGAGATTTACGAGGGGTCCCTCGCCGCTGCGCGCGCACGTGCTGCGCGCCAGCAAGGGGAAACCTCGACACCGCCAGGAACTGGGACATATGATCCCGGTTCCAGGAGGGTGGGTTCTCCTCAGCAGCGCCTCACGGCCGCCACCCAGGAGATCCCCCTACTGGGGGGGTCACTTGGGAGGCCGCCGAGACCGAGCTCCAGACCTCCGCCCGCAGCAAAGACACGATCCTTTCCCCCTAAGGGGACCAAACCCCAGAATGTTATCCAATGAATTGGCCAGCAATCATCGCTCTCATTTGGAACATTAGGGGGTTTGGGAATGATGGTCGCAAACGCCAAATAAAGGACTACATGCGCCAGGAGAATTTAGTAGGTTTCCAAGAGACAATCAAACAAGACTTCCAGATCTCGGAACTCCAGGGCATGTCACGGCACAAATTTGCTTGGAACTGGCTACCAGCGTCGGGCCACTCTGGGGGCATCCTCCTTGGTGTCAAGGAGGATACCTTTGAGGTGGATGATATGGACCGTGGGGAATTCATTGTGAGCATGGCCCTCACCCATAGACGATCCAGCTTCCGTTGGGAGGTCATCATCGTCTATGGCCCCGCGGATCATAGTCGTTCCCTAGCCTTCCTTGAGGAGCTGAAAGCCAAGGTCGAGCGCTGCTCCATTCCGGTTGTGGTCGCGGGTGACTTCAACCTGATTCGCTCCCATGAGGACAAGAGCACCCGCAATGTGGATATCCCACGCATGCGGATGTTCAATGACTGTATCGCTGACCTCGCTCTTAGAGAGATCACGCGAGTGGGTGCCCGGTTCACATGGACGAACAACAGGGTTGATCCCGTCAGGAGCGTCCTCGACCGTGTGCTGGCATCGGTTGATTGGGAGGTAGCCTTCCCTCTATGTTCCCTTCGGGCGCTTACCAGGGTAGGCTCGGACCACACTCCTCCCCTTCTATCGACAGGGGGGAGCTCACCACCTCGTTTGAACCGCTTCCATTTCGAGAACTTCTGGCTCCACCAGCCTGATTTTGTGGAGGCGGTTCAGGCCAAGTGGTTAGCGGCGGCGGCTCACCCCCCTAGGAGATTTAATGCAGTGGACGTGTGGCACCACTGTGCTAAAACAACCCGCCAGTTCATGAGGGGCTGGGGGGCCAATTTGGGCGCAGCAACGAGACTCCAGAAGGGGGCGCTGCTGGATGAGATCCGTACCCTAGACCTGGCGGCAGACTCGGTGGGACTATCCGTTGACGAATGGTCCACCGTTATGCCTTAGAGACCTCTCTAGTCAAGATCTACCAGGGGGAGGAGCTGTTTTGGAGGCAGCGTAGCCGTCAAAACTAGCTCCTCCAGGGGGATGCGAACACAACATACTTCCATGCGGTGGCCAATGGACGCCGTAGGAAATGTTCGATCCCTTGCCTTTGGGCCGGTGATAGCCTCATCGAGGAGGCAGGGGCGCTCTCCTCCCATATTTACTCCTTCTACAAGGAGCTCTTCTCGGCAGGTCCCCTACGGGGGTCGCGTTGGCAGGGGACTTCTGGCCGATTAGGGCCAGGGTCATAGCTGACGAGAACGCGGAACTCACACTCCCGTTCCTACCATAGGAGGTTGCGCGGGCGATGAAGGCCATGAAGGCCAACTCCGCCCCGGGCCCTGATCCCCGTAGCTTTATTCCAGACATTCTGGAGGGAACTCCAACCGGTCATTATGCCCATGTTCCAGGAATTCTTCACGGGGACTCGTGATGGGACGGCTGAATCTGGGGGTTATCACCTTGATCCCTAAAGTGATAGGGGCCTCGGACATCCGCCAATTACAGCCCATCATAGTCCTAAATGTTATTCAACGGCTTTTCGCGAAAGTTTGCGCCTCTCGCCTGGCTCCGGTCTTGGAGCGCCTCACTCATCAGTATCAATTCGCCTTCCTCAAGGGCAGATTTATACATGATGGGATTTTGGCTCTCCATGAGATCATCCATGAGATCAAGTCCAGACGTCTGAAGGGCATCTTCTTGAAGCTAGACTTCCAGAAGGCCTACGACCGTCTGGACTGGCGGTTCCTTCGGCAGGTCCTCATTAGACGAGGATTTGATGACAGCCTGATCACCTGGGTGATGCAATTCGTTATGACCGGGAGTAACGCGATTAACATCAACGATGAGATTGGACCTTACTTCCTCCCGTCCTATGGTGTTCGCCAAGGTGACCCCTTGTCCCCCCTCCTCTTCAACGCGGCGGTAGACGCCCTCGCGGAGATGCTTGAAAAAGCCAAGGCGGCTGGCCACATCTCCGGAGTGGTAGGCCACCTTATACCAGGAGGGGGTATCACACAGCTCCAGAACGCAGACGACACAATGATCATGATTGAAGGCTCAACATTGGACATTGCGAACCTCAAGTTCCTCTTACTATGCTTCCAGGAGATGTCTGGTCTCCGCATCAACTTCGACAAGAGTGAGATTATCGCACTAGGGTTCTCTCAGGACGAGCAACAGAGGATAGCTAACAACTTTAATTGTCGGCTTGCCTCCTTCCCCATAACTTACCTAGGGATGCCAGTCCGCGACACCAGGATCCTTATCAGGGACCTGGACCCGCTCGTGGACAGGGTGCGCTCAAGGTCCGAAGCCTGGTGTGGGAGATTCACGTCTAAAGGCAGCAAGACCGTCCTAATCGACTCCTGCCTGTCTAGCCTGCCCATGTATATGATGGGCATGTACCTCCTCCCCGAGGGGGTGCATGGGGCTTTTGACAAGGAGTTGTTGAGGTTCTTCTGGCAAGACCCCTTGGGTCGCCAGAAATACCACATGGTCAAGTGGGATGACATTTGCGCCCCCAAGGATTTTGGGGGCATATGTATTCTCGCATCCCGCCAGTTCAATAAGGCCCTAATGCTTAGATGGGTTTGGCGCATCCTACGCAACGAGGGAGGTCTCTGGCTCAAGCTCATCAAGGCCAAATACCTCCGCGGTCGCCCTCTTCTGGGTTGCGACCGCCTTGACGGATCCCAGTTCTGGCGCTCCATCCAGGAGATCAAGAATGAGATCAGGCTTGGGGTCTCTGTGTCCATTGGGAATGGGGAGGGGACCATGTTCTGGCTGTATTCCTGGTTCAAGGAACGCCCGCTATGCGAGGTATACCCGAGCCTCTTCGCCATTTGTTCCGATCCAACGCTCTGTGTATCCTCCACCGCTCTGGAAGGTACATGGAACATCTCGTTCCGGCGTACCTTCAGTCCAGAGGAAACTGAAGCATGGAGGGAACTTAGGGGGGAGCTCCCAACCTCCTTGGCAGACGAACCCGATAGTGTATCTTGGACCCTCACTCCTTCAGGATCCTTCTCGGTTGGGTCGGCCTATCGAGCCCTTTTTGGCCGCACGGTTCTCCCCTGGACCAAGCCCCTTTGGAAGGCCCCCCTCCCACTGAAGATAATTTTTTTTGTGTGGCAACACCTTCGCGATAGGCTCCCTTCGGGGGTGGAGGTGACCAAGAGGCAGGGGCCGGGGGATGGGTTATGTCCACTATGCGGGACCCCCAAAACGGGCACCCACATAATGTTCACCTGTCCCGTGGCCCGGTTTTTGTGGAACTTCACCAGAGAGGCTTTGGGCCCGGACTGGCTGGCCCATGATCTCGGTGAATCCTGGACTCGCATGCAAACCGGCCTGGGAAGGGCCGACGCCTATTCTGGCTAGTGTTTGCGGCGATGTCATGGTCCCTCTGGAACATTCGGAACAAGATGGTCATCAAAAAGATTCTCCCTAGGCGTGCCTCTGACTCGGTTTTCCGCTTTTTGGCTTCTCTGCAGCTCTGGTACCCGTTGTGTAGGCAGCGGGACAAGGCGAGGTTGGACGCTACCCTCAGTCAGCTCTTGGAGGCGGCCAGGCATCTCCCCCTAGCCCGGCATAGCTCCACTTTGGCGCTCTTTCGGCGGGCGAGATGGCCCCTTCCACCGTAGCCGTCTTTCTCTCTGTCTTTTTTAGGGTCGGTTTGTGCCGTGGCCCCAACATTTGTGATGTGCTTGTTTGTGACCCTTGGATGCTTGTTGTGGTGGACGGTTGCTTTATATATAAAGCGGGGCGAAAGCCTATTTCGAGATCAAACTAACAAGTAACAAGACGGACTCGTATATTTCTACTAGAAGCTTTGTTTTGAGAAGATACCAATAATTCCCGCATAATCACCGATTCTAGTCGAATACAAGCATATGAGAAGGTGCCAGTAATTCCCGCCTTTGCTTTGACCTTGTAACACCTGGTACTAAATTTAGCAAATATTCTAAAAAATCATATTTCAGTTGACAATTTGTTGCCATGCATGTGAAGCATTTTGTTCTAATTTTACTATTTTTTTCTCAAACTAACAAGACTGGCCTATATGGCGCGGGAGACTTGTGGTGTGGCTACCACATGCCTGATAGAGAAATAATAATAATAATTCATGGTATTTTGCCGAGTTTGGTGCAATTTGACATAACATGTGGGGTCCTAGCTGTCCGCCCAGTCAGCTGCCACATCGTCCTAAAAACATGACCTAAGGGGGAAACAGTAAAAAAAATCCCATAACATTGGGGACAAAATTAAATGTAGCAAAATCACTATAAGATGGCGGTGAAATAATGTACTACTCCCTCCGATTCATATTACTTGTCATTAAAATGGATGTATTTAGACATGTATTAGTTCTAGATATATCTATTTTAGTGACAAGTAATATGAATCGGTGAAAGTATGAAATTATAGTTAGCAGCTAAGACAGGGCAAAAGAGGTCCCCTATGGGGTTGAACGTGGAACTCACCCCACAATTATTGAAGTACACATGCATTTCTTATACGGAGTAAGTACATTTAGTTTTTGTAGCAGTTGTAGGTACATCCGCATTATATATTTTTGCGTGGAAACAAACAAGAATGCTATCTAGGTCCATACCGTTGGGAAGCTTCTTGGCATGGCTATAGTAAATCTCTCTCGAAATAGCCTTTCGTCCTGCTTTATAGATAAAGCTCAACGGCCAAACCGATACAAGGTGATGAAGGGATCCTCTTACAAGCAGATCAAAAGATAAACACGAAGGCCTAAAAAGCATCTAGCTTGCCACCGAAGACGACGAAGCTAAGGAGACCAGAACTCCACGACAACGCCTCCAAGAAGGTTACGACGCCGCAAGCGCCGCCGCCGCCGCCGAGACCACAGAGGTCAAAGGTTTTCACCCGGAGCCCTAATGTGGTGAGAGTAGCCACAACAACGCCCCCAAGAGGAAAACGACAACCACGGGCGTCGCCGTTGTCGGCGCCGAAGCGCTAGGCTTTTGCCTGAAAAAACTCTCACAACAGACGATCCCTCAGCCACCACCAGTCTTCGAGCAGAGCTTCCAACCGCGATCTGGGTGCTGCCACCACCAGGAGCCCTCGAAGTTAGCTCCTTGCCACCCGCATGGACCAAAGAGAAACACCATCACCACCGCAACGCCGCCCCGCCGTCGAGACGCCCGTGCAGTCCACCTTCCGGGGCCGCCGCCCCGGCATCCTCAAACTCGTGCCAAGGCTCCGACAGACCACACATCGCCAAGCCGCCGGGTCGGACAAGGTAAGGCGGCATCGGGGAAACCGGAAGCAGGCCACATGACCACCTAGGGAAGGGGAACCGCCCTTCATCACCTATGACGATAGTCGTCCGGACGCCGCAGCAGTGCCAACCAAGCCCGGATCAGGCCCGGCCCGCCGGCCAGGCCAAGATCAGGCCCGTCGGTTCCGCCGCAGCGCTGCAGCAGCCAGGCAGCCCCGTCGTCGCCGTCCTGCTTCCCGAGCTTCCCTCCCCTCGCCGCCACTGCGCAGGCCACGCCGACATGCCCCGCCACCGGAGGGCCTCGGCCGCGCCGCCGCAACCGCTTCTGCCTCAGTAGGGCGCTGACCACCCGAGCGACCCC
Source organism: Avena atlantica (assembly GCA_910589765.1). Taxonomy (NCBI): domain Eukaryota; kingdom Viridiplantae; phylum Streptophyta; class Magnoliopsida; order Poales; family Poaceae; genus Avena; species Avena atlantica. The sequence continues at coordinate 421,772,616 of OU342736.1, forward strand.
GCCAGAAGCTTCCCCGCCGCTGTGCCGCGCTAGGGCCCAACGCCTGGCGCGCCGCCACCAGACAAGCCCGTCGCCGCCGCCATGCCGCACCGCCACCAGTAGCACCACCCCGTGGTGGCACCCCATCAGCAGGGAGAAGAAGTCCCGCCGCCAGACCGCTCGGTCTTTGCCGGGCGGCGCTCGCCGACGGCGGCGGGGGAGGAGGGGAGGGAGGTGTAACACCCTCAGAATCGGACCTATGCAAGTTTGAGCAAAATTCACCAAACCCGCATAGAAACGATTCAAAGGTGCCCACCAGGCACTTGCGTGCGGGTGGAAAACGAAGTGATAACATTACACAACAGTCCTCGATGGGACCCACAGAACAGATATATATATATATATACGGTGACTCCGTGAGTCAAGAATACGAATATAATATACAAAGATCCAAATCACCTTGAAAACGATATAGCGTCCAGCTACGGACAAGATGCAAATGGGGCTAAGAGCCCTGAAGAATAACCAATGGCGTCCATAACCCTGCCCAGGCCAAGCCGGAAGGGTAACCCTGCTAACGGCGTCGATCTCAAAACCTGCTTAAACAAAAGGGGTGCCGACAAAGGGCAAAGGAAAAAGAGGAGCGTCAGTACTGAGGCCAGTACACGGCGAGGCTAGAATTCGGCGGTCCTCGCCTACATAGGTATGGTGGACTGAGCGGCAGCGGCAGCATGCACTAAACAGCCTATAGAGACTCGATACAACTGGCGGATATCAGAGAGGGATAAGAAAGACCTATTCGGATCCAACCTGATGCTACCATCAAACAAACCCATCCTGGCGTTTCCCCCTCGACACCGATCGAGGAAGTCAACCGAGGAACTCACACAGTTGGCAGTTTTACTTATTCAGTTATAGTTGCGACACTTTACTAGTCAGGTTTAAATAATCGTCCTGATAAAGTAAGCAGTGGATACTTTTAGTTAACATTCCGTGATAGTTGCAACACTTACTAGTCAGATACAGATAGCATGAGATAAACCCCAAAACCCAGCAGTTGTTGGTACTTTTATTTAGCCATTCCGTTGTAGTTGCCATACTTACTAGTCATGTACAATGGTCGCAAGCGACACCAAAACAAGCAATTGTGGGCAGTATTATTTAGCCATTCCGTTATAGTGAAGCTGATTACTAGTCATTATGAAGTCAAATTTATAGCAATAAACTTTAGTTATGCTTGTCTATGGTCGAGATACTGTGCTCCAAGTCGTCCATAACCGCGGACACGGCTTTCAGAAAGTTTTAACCCGGCCGGGGTGCACAAATAGCAACACACACACGATCAACCTCGGAAAAACCAAATCAAAACCCAACGAGGTCTTCACGACAGAGCAATCACAAGATTCAGAAATATTTCAGGGGGCCACCCCATTGAGTAGACCCGCAACGAAGTAAGCTAGCTCCGAGACGGACTCAAGGTCTGCGACAATGGCTGTAAACGACTGGGAACCCCAAACGGGGCTTGTCGATACCGCGAAAACATTCCGCTTACCTAAACAGTACAGTGTGCTATACATCGCACAATCGTAAATAAAGCAGTAAAACATGGCATAAGTACATGATCGTAAATAAAACCTCAAACTAGTTTGTGGCCCCAAGAAATAAGACGGAATCAAGCTCTGGCTAAGGGGGGCCCATAATTCCCCATATGTGGATAGCGCGATAAATCAAGGAACAGATATCAAGTACTCGGGGTCCTACGGGACACAAGTGGGCGTTCGGAAACCAAATATTATCTATCACCCACCGATGCCTCTGCTTATTTCAATTTTTGTTGTTAAACAGGAATTAAAGTGAACAATAAGTAAAACTATGATCATCTCCAACATCAACATGCGGCAATACATCAACAACTGTGGCACTTGACGACACGCAACAGCACTTGAGCAAGCGACTACGATGCGCAAGTCCATCTATCTACCAAACAATAGGTAATAGGATGTGTCCGAGGCAATATAGGGCTGCAAGGGATATCACGGGTACGGAAAACTAGAGCATCGCAACACAGATAGCAATAGATCAACAGGAGGAAAGTAAATACTATAAAAGTAAGATAGGTAGAAAGGGGGGAAGATGCTCGCCTGAAAACATTGTCGAAGGTTCATCCGAAGATCGGGGCGAAGCTCACATCAACTCAACGGCCTTATTCGCGAAGAAGCAAAACACTAGAAGAAACACCGGATGCAATATTTAATACAACGGCAGAAGATCGGCATGATGCATGTATGACGAATGACATGGCAAAGGTGCGATGCAATTAAGTCATATTAGGTGGAACCAGGGTCCCGACATTTAATTAAATGGTTCAAGTTGTTTAGAACCCCCGCAATTTAAATGTTGTTTAAACATGGCAAAAGATAGCACCGGTTCGCTACACAAGATTTAAATGAGGCCAATATGAGACTAGATTTGCCCGCATATGGGCCCCATATTTAATTATTAGGTGAATCGGCATAAGGCCCCCAAACCAATGATATGCATGCGAGAAGAATGATTAAATAAGCAACAAGTTGTTATGTTATAAAATAAGATTTCAGAAAGGGTTCACACATTAGGGTTCTCGACGGTCTTGGGGTTCCGGGGTTCGGGGTCGGTCTCAGGGTTCGACGGATTCGGGATCCGGTCTCGACGGCTCGGATCTGGGGTTCAGGGTTCGACGGAAGCGTTCTCGGACTCCGGGATCGTTCTCGGATATCGGGGGAGGTTCTCGGTGTCCGTGAGGTAGACCTTGTCGTGCCTTAGCGTAGATCTTGGGGAGGTTCGGGGTTCCACGGGTTCGGGGTCCGATAACCGGACTCCGGGAACGGTTCTTGGTGAACTTGGTGTGTCGAGGTGTGGTCTTCGGGTTTGCTTCAATCGGGTCCATGTCGGAGTACTTGTCGTCCCATGAAGGAGATCTTGCGTCTAGGGTCTCGGCGAACTTGGCGGTCCCGAGGGTTCGGTTCGTGAGGCGGTCTTGATGCTCCATGATGGAGAACTTGTCGCATCCGTGGCGATCTTGCCGGCCTTCGGGTCATCAACTCCGTGAAGGGGATCTTGGAGCGGCGCCGGGTTCGGTAAGGTCGTTCTTCGGGGTTCATGTCTCCGCAAGCCTTCGGTAGACCGTGGTGGATCCAGAAGTAGAACTCGACGTCCTACGGCCATCAGGGCGACGATCCGTACATCCTGGGTCTTCGGACGTGTGGGAAAAACAGCAGGGCGAGGCGGATCGGGCGGTGCGGCACGGAAGCGGCGACGGCGGTCGTGGCGAGCAGCTCTGGCGGCGCATGCGCGGCAGCAGAGTCCGCGTCCGCGGGGAGGCCGGCGTCGCTGCAGGTGGGGTCGAGGGCGCCTCTGCCCTGGCTCCGCACGACGACGGCGTCTGGACGAGGAGGGGGCTGGCACGGGGTTGACGAGGGGCCCGCGGGCTCGGGGAGGCGGCCTCGAGGGAGGGTCGGCGGACGAGGTGACGCCCAGGTCGTCGACGGGACGCGCGGTGACGGGGGAGGTCGCGGGAGCGGGCTCGGCTGGCGGAGCGCGGCGCGGCAGAGGCGGCCCGCTGCGGCGCGGTGGTCGATGGTGCGCAGGCGGCGGACGCGGGACGCCGGCGAGGAGGGGCCTGGCGGCGAGCTGGCTCGGGCGGAGGGCAGGTCCGGGCGCGGCGCGCGGCAGGGATGGACCCGGGAGGGAGCTGCTGTTGCTGCGGCCTGCGAGGCCGTCGCCGGCGGCGGCGGCCGTGGGGCGGGGCCAGAGGGGGCTAAGGGAGGTTGCAGGGCGGCGCTCGCGTCCGGCGGGCTTGGCCAGGGGTCGGGGTCGAGGCCGCGGAGGCTGGGCGGCGGCGCGCGGAGAGGGAGGGGCCGGGGCGGCGTTGCGGTGAGGAGCGGCGGGGTGCTCGCTGGGGCGGAGAGGGCGAGCGAGGAACGGAGGGGACGCGAGCGGCCGAGCGAGCTAGGCGGGGAGGGAGGGTGCACGCGCGGGGAAGAGGATGAACAGGGGAGGCCGGGGACAGGGGGTCAGGGGTGGGCCCAGGGGGACAAGCGGCCAGGGGAGGCGGGTCCCGCGTGGGGCCTGGGGCCACGCAGGCGTGCGGTGGGAGTGTGGCGGGTGGTTGCTGTGTGTTGTGTGGGTTTGGGTGGGGACAACTGGGGGTTGGTGGGTGAGGAGAGGGAGTGGGTTAGGATTAGGTGGCAGGTTTTGATAGGCTAGAGGGGAGGGTAGAGGTGAGGTGTCAAACAGGGATTGGAGGGGGTGTGGGTAGATTAGTTGGTAGGTTTAGAAAAAGGGGTGGACCGATTAATTTCTGGGGCGGTCGTTCGGGTCAATCGGCCCGTTCGACTGCCCCGCTAAAATAAATATAAATTTTATTTGTTTTAATAACACCATTTGCAAACCGATAGCAACAAACAAAATAATCGAGAGACCCGGGGTTTGCATTAGAACAAAGGTGGGGCGTTTTAGAAATCAAAACGGGTTTTGCGAAATAGTTTTGGCAAACAATGCATGATGATGACGATGCAATGCATAAATGCAACGCGATTTTCTAGTAGTGGTTTTGCGGGATGCCACAGGAGAGGGGCGGGTGGGGGGGTGGCTAGGGTTTGCGCCTCCGTCGCCCTCGCGGGGGGCGACGCGAGACACCTTGTATCGGTTCGCGTCTTTGATCGAGAGGTTCCCCGGCTATAGTAAATCAGCAGAGCGAATGGAACATGCGTGTCATGGATCATGATGGATCGCTACCCCGATGAACGTGGAATTCATGTTGAGCTTTTGTGTGACGAATGCTGCCCAAGAGTTGCTGCTGAAGTTTGGACGTGTGGCGTATGTGAGGGATCATCATCGGCGCCTTGTTGACTCTTCTTCCTCTTCATCGATCGAGGCGGGATCGAGCTGTATTAGCAGAATCCGATGGGTACGTGGAATTAGGGGAGCCCAACTTTTTGGGCGCTAGCGTGATGGTGACGGAGCATTTCCACATGCACGGATGGGGCGGCAGGTGTGCGCCCAGATTAGCTGCGAGGTCTCCGTTCCCCGCACTGTTCTATCTTCCCTGCCTTGGCCTCCGGTCCATCTTTTCTATTTATTTATTTTTTGGAAAAGATCCGGATCTATTTCTTAAGTTTACAAGAATGCAAAGGATCCTGAACATAATAAAAATTACATCGAGGTGTTTGAACCACCTAACGATCACTATTGACGCCGGAGCGAGCTGTCGACGCTTCGTTGTCACCGCTCTCTTACCCGCCTGACGTTGTTGATGACAGTTGAAAACTCTCCGTGCACGTGCCCGTAAGGACCAGCATCCCAGAATTGAAGCTGTCCCATTGAACCCCTTAATTGATCTCCCTTAATTGATCTCTGAAACTTGTAACACCAAACGACTGGACGAGATCCACCATTCCTTGAAAGCGACGACCAGACGAATCCCGCCCTCCTCAACGCCAGCGGCAAGATCGTCGAAGACAAGGTGGAAGAGGAGACGCGTGTAACTTATTCTTGTCCCTCTTAACGTCGATGTTGGTTGACCAAACTCTAAGTATAATGACCGTTCTACCACGCCAAGCGCAGGTCCGAGGTCCCCTCCTCCTTCCGTCGCCGGAGCGACAACCAAAGGAGGTGCGGATCCGTCGATTTCCGGACGTAAATGGCGAGGACGAGGAAGCAGATTGCGACGGCTGCTAGCTAGTAGCTGGTCTAATTATAGCTGGTCTAATTATACGTACAGCTAGATAGCTCACGTCTCCATCGGTCTGCTTGCTTTACTAAGTAATCTCACATGCATGCAACTAATTCTCCTTTCAGGACACAATGTTTCCTCGCCTCACCGCACGCATTCATATTCCACCGGCATCACAGATGGTCGTCGGTTAAAACCATGTCTTTTTATGCTAACAGCCGGTCTCTGCAAACAGAGCCACCACTGCACGGTGTAACCAACAACTTGTACTAACAGAAATTACACACCGCTCGTGGCGTACGCGACGTCGGTCACACCGACCAATATTCCCGAGACGGCGAGACCGGTCGACCTGGCCCATACTTCCATATCCACCGTACCCGCTGCAGCAATCTCTGCATCCATTTTTCGACGGCTTCGAGCAATTCAAGCTTTCCAACTTGACGTCTCAGCTTCTTGTTTTTCTTCTTCCTGAGAGAGACCTTCCAGTTCCAGGAATCTGTTGGAAAGTTCAGCCTGATGATCGGCTGTTTACTTTGATGTGCCAAGGCCTTCATGCTCGAGAACTGGAACAAGGGTACTGAAATCCGAGTCACTTGCTATGAGATCATTAGCCGTGTTAGAGTATACATATCTGTTAGAGATAGACTAGGTTACTTGTCTTGTACTTTAAGTTGGACCCTGTACGTCTATATATACTCGCCCGAGAGACTCAATAATACAACCATCATGTTCCGCAATCTCTCTCTCCCTTTACCCTTCAACATGGTATCAGAGCGGCACGATCCTTGACCTAGCCGCCGCCTCCGCTTCCGCACCGCGCCGCCCCTGGGGAGGTCAATCTTCATGATCTCCGCCGGGGGCTGCGCGACCCGTACGCAGGGTTCGTTCGCCGATCCGTGATCGGCTGCCCTGTAAGTCTTTTTTTTCGATCTCTTGATCGGTTTTCTTTTTTGGTTTACCAATCTTAGATCGGATTGAGTCGCCTATCGCCGTCGTCATCGTCGCGCCTCTACTCCGACCATCGGCATCGACGATCTACACCGCGCCCGTGCGCCTGTCACCTGCGCCGCTGTGCCTTCCTCGGTAGGCCATCGCGGCCTCATGACAGGCTGCCGCGCACCGCGGCCGGCTGCTGCGGCTTCCTCGGGAGGCTGTCGCGGCCGATCCCCCCTCGGATTGTCTTCGTCGTCATCGTCCGGGATTGCACCGACAACGACGCCGCAGATTCCGATCTGCCGTCGTCACGGACTTGGCGCGTACAGCGCCGCCGTCGGTCTGATCAACCGATCTGGTGCTCGTCTCCGCCGAGTACGTCCCCGAGCACGCGCCTACCACCGATCGAGCATCGGGTTGCCGCTGCGTCGCCCCTTCGGGCCGTAGCGTCGCCGCCTTTGGTCCCCGCCACTGGCTACCAACGCGACTTCTCAGGCGTGACCGTCGCTGGTGGTTCTCACACCGCTGCACCGACTCGCGCCCTGCAGCTACGCCGCCCCATCGGACAGTAGCGTCGTTGCACGCGGTCATCGTCGTCACCCCGCAAGGACGTCGCAGGCTTCCCCCGCGCCACCTCCCTCGGCGCGGGTCGCCGCCGTCCGCGCATGGTCTTCGTCACGTCGCCGGGTTCTTCCTCGCCTACTTCGAGCACCGCCGCCGCATCTCCACAGGTAGCCTGCATGGCCACTCCTGGCTGTCGTAGGTCCCGCCGACTGCACCTCCGTCTAGGCATCCAGTATGACCACTCTTGGTCGTCGCTGGTTCGCCGCATTCTACGTCTTCGTCCAGCACGACTTCATCGCCATCGTCCTCGCCTCGTCCTCGACCACACCTACTTGTCTACTCCGACAACCGCGGCCTGCATCGGCACTTCGCCGATCTGCGCAACGCAACCGTCGTAGAGTCCTCCTCTGCTAGTCTCCTCTCCGATATGGCGTGAAGTTGTTTCTACTGGTCCCGTTCTTCGCATGCCTGGTATTGGCAACACCGGTGCGTGCCTTCGTCCTCGATGCGTTCCCGAGTCTGGCAAACTCGGCGCCAGCGCCTCGTCTTCATCGGCCTTGACAACGTCTTCTTCGGCATCGACTACCTTCTCTACGTCTGCCAAGACCGCGTCACCGATTTCGTCTACGCGTACTCGGTTCTGGCAAAACCGGAGTATGCCTTCTTCCCTGACGTGCGCCTGGTTCTGGCAAAGCCATGGCCGCACCTCGTCCTCGACGGTTCGGACTGCATCGGCTTCGGCATCGCTCTCTCCGAAGACTGCCCTGACGCGTCTCCATCCTTCTCCTGGCTGCACTATGCGCACGCGGCTTAATATGCGGCTACCTCGACACCGGCAACCCGGCCATGACATCGACCACGGCGACCCCTCGCGCGGCTACCTCGACCAAGGTTGCAGCACCCACCGCTCTTGTCTCACTCGACACTGGCACAAGGGCTACCACCTCGCATGAGCTCCTCACGAGCATCCTCTACGGTCCAAGCTTCTGCGACGTGACATCGTCCACGACGTTCCCGCTACCACTGCGGGGGGATGTCAGCACACTGGTCTACTTCGGCTCTCCAGTCTGACCGTTCGCGACGTTCCAGTTGTTCACGATGCTACCGCTACTACTGCGGGAGGATGTTAGAGTATACGTATCTGTTAGGGATAGACTAGGTTACTTGTCTTGTACTCCAAGTTGGTCCATGTACGTCTATATATACTCGTCCGAGAGGCTCAATAATACAACCATCATATTCCGCAATCTCTCTCCCTTTACCCTTCAACAAGCGGAAACATCACCCATAACAACCGCCACAATCTGCTTCGTCCTCGTCGTCTAAGGTTGGAAATCGACGGGTCCCAGCCTTCTCTGCTCGCCGCTCCGGCGGCAGTAGAGGGTGGGGACCTCGGACCTGCGCCTGGCGCTATAGAAGGGTCCCAAAAGTTGGTCAACTGGCATCGACGTTATGGTGGCTATGGCAGCGTTGAGTGGGACAAGAATAATGTATACTCGCCTACTCTTCCACCTTGTCGGCGACGATCTTGCCGTTGGCGTTGAGAAGGACAGGGATTCGTCTGGTCGCCGCTTTCATGGAGTGGTGGATCTCGTCAGTCTACGTGTGTTCTATGTTTGGTGTTACCCCTCCCCCTCCCTCCCCCCGTGGCGCCCTCCTCTGGCGACACGGGGGAAACCCTAGCTGCCGTCGCCGCCTCTTGAGGCCTCCTCCCACCCTCCCACGCTCCGCCGCCGCCGGAGGGGATGCCGGCGAAGCCGCGCACGCCCCGGGGAAGGTGGCGGTGGGGCGTTTCTTCTCCTCCCATGACCCCGCCTACGGAGGCCGAGATCTTTCCTGGCGGTGCGGGACGATGACGGTGTGGTGGCGCGCGGTGGTGCTGCGCGCCGCGTGGTGGCTGTGCGGTGGCATGCGTGCGCGACGGCGATGCAGTTGCTGGGGCGCTGGGCGGTTCGGGCGCTGGCGGGCCGGATCTGGGCCACGCGGGCCGGCTCTGGGCTTGGTGGCTTTGGCGCGACGCTTGTGGGGACAACCTTAGGATCCATGGTTGCAAAAGCTTCATGGGACGGAACAGTTGCTCAGAGAGAATGTCCGCTCGGTCGACGCATCTCAAAGTAGGTGGTTGACTTATAGGCCGAGGCATCGGTCCCGAATGTTAGTACGACGGTCGTGGTCTGCGAGCGATTTACCCTATAGAGCTTGGGTTATGGGTGGCTGAGTTGTGCGGTGGCATGAATCAAGTGGGTGCAGTGGTATGGCGGGATAACGGCTCCGAAAGGTGGTGTTGGCGGTCACGGAATTATTGGATGTTCGGGCGGTGACCTGAGTTTTGAGGCCTCCATGGGGAGGTGTCTTTTTCATCTTCGTCCAAGTGTTGGATGTATGCTCCTCCCGTACTAGGCACGGCGCTATATATGCTCTCTGGAGATGGTGATTGACCATGTTCCGGTCTTTGGCTGTGTGGTGTTTTTTGAGTTTTGACTTCGTTGTTCTCGTGTCTTGAACTTGAGCCTGTGGTGATGGTGAGTGTGGGCATGGCCCCATGGCTGTTGATGTTTTTGATGGTGTTTCGCTGTTTATCCTCTGCTAATAAACTGAGCACCAATGAACAATACAGCTTTTGCCTTCGTTTATTCTTCTTAAATCTGTTTATTCATGGTAATATACCCTCGATCGCAACGTCGAAAAGGACCACGTGCATCTCGCAACAGTAATCCCCCTCCATCCAGCTAGCTACGCCGGATTAATGTAGCTAGCTACGCACGATTAGCAGAATCCGATGGGTATACGTGGGAATTAGGGAGCCCAACTTTTTGGGCGCTAGCGTGACGGTTGACGGATTTTGCCTAGCATTTCCACATGCACGGATGGGACGGCCGGTGTGCGCCCAGTTTTTTTTTTTTTTTTTTTTTTTTTTGCGTGGGCGCCCAGATTAGCTGTGAGGTCTCCGTTCCGTGCACTGTTCTATCTTCCCTGCCCTGCCCTGCCCTCCGGTCCATCTAGTAGTCTAATTAATTATACGTACAGCTAGATAGCTCACGTCTCCATCGGACTGCTGCGTGCTTATAACTAATTAATCCAACATGCAGCTAATTCTCGTCCAGCTGGAAACAATGTTTCCACGCATCACCGCACGCATCATGTATATTCCACCGGTATCACAAATGGTCGTCAGTTAAAACGATTACGTCGGATGCTAACCCGTCTCTTGAAACCACGTGTAAAATATCAGGTGGGATCCCATCGAATTCCCTTTTTTAGTTCATTTGCCAAATTTCAGGCCGACTGAGAATAAAGTTATGTGACGTGGGTGATCGAGATGAGATTTTGCCCCTCCGAGTCGGAGAGATATTCTCTGGGTCCTCTTAGATGATATGATTTAGAAGCATGTCCATGAACGACTCGTTTTAAGTGTTAATCGATTTGTTCAGCTAATAGTTAGTCCAGTTGAATCCCATATCACGGATCGAGAAGAGAGATCAACTATAAAAGATATGACAACCCCCCCCCCCCCCCTTAAAGTATATTGTGAGGCAAAAGAGACTTTGGGCGAAGGTCACACTGGAAAGGTTTGTCGTTTTGGCTCAATGGTACTTGTGAGTCGACATGTTCGGCTAGGAACCGCTAACAACCGCGAGTCAGACTCCAATCACGTTTGAGTCACCATGATCCTGTGGGTTCACACACACTTGCAGTATGGAGCGAGTTGTATATGATTCGACTAAGAGTGAGTCGGCTAGGTTGGACCTAAGCCGGACCATGACTGGGTCAGCGGGTTGGAGTCGTACTAACCAATTTAGGGTTTTAGTAAGTGGGACACAAGTGTTGTTGGGTCCACACTTACTACCCTATATATAGTGGAGGCGGTGGCACGCGGAACACTAAGACCACTCCCATGTATTGGGAACCCTAACGTGTGCTCTCTATCCTCATAGTCATAATGGACCTAGCAGTCCACCATGGGAGCTCCTCCTCGTACGTGTGGATAATGCCAGAGGTGTTGCATCATCAAAACTTTGACGAGTTCGTGAGATCGAAAGTGATTGAGGACTTCACTGCCCCGGCGAGCTTCACCAAGTTTTGCACCTATGCATCTAGTGGTTATCCGCGTGGCCTTCTACCTCGACTGGGATCACCGCGTCGGAAAGTTTTTCATCTCTACACATGACCCCTGTGGAATTTCTCTTCCGATGAGTATGGCTTGGGCTCTCCGGCCAAATCCCAAGCTTCGGTTAGCTAGAGCAGGCGACGATGGCGTCAATGTCACCTCCTTCTTGTGGGCATCCCTTGGTGAGTTAGCTTTGGCGGTTGTGCATGGCTTCTCTTGCATTGGGGTATGTGCACCAGGGAAGCGGCCTTAGGTGGTGGTTGAGCGTTGAGGCAACAACCTTAGGATCCATGGTGGGCAGAAGCTTCATGGGGCGGAGCATTTGCTCGCATTGCTTAGGTGACAATGTTGTGTCTCTTTAGTGCGACAAGATTGCCGGCTCGGTCGACGCGTCTCGGAGTACGCGCTTGAGTTTTATACCGAGGCAGCGGCCCCGGATGTTGGTACAGCGGTCGTGGTCTGCGAGTGATTTACACTATGCACCTTGGGTTCCGAGTGGGTTAGTTGTGCATTGGTGTGGCTGGAGTGGGAGCGGTGGTATGTCTGGTTGGCGATTCCGAAAGGTGACGTTGGCGGTCCGCTCGGCATGGCGGAATAGTTGGATGTTGGGGCGGCGACCCGAGTATTGAAGGCTCCTCGGCGGGGTTGCTTCTTCATCTTCGTTCGAGCGTCCGGTGTATGCTCCTCCCATAGCAGCCACGTCGTATTCTCTCCGGAGATGGTGATTGACCATGTTCTTGTTTCGGCTCTGTGGTGTTGACGCCTTGACGGTCTTGTATAGCTTTTGTCTGATTTCCGCTTATAAACTGAGCACCTTCTATTTAATTAATGAACAATACAGCTTTTGCCTTTTCGTTAAAAAAAAAACATATTCACATGTTACTGTTGTTCTTCTTAAATCTCTTGATTCATGGTAATATACCCTGGCAATATTGAAAGGGCCACGTGCATATGGCAACACTAATCCCATTCCATCCAGCTACGCCGGATTAAGCTAGCCTTGCTACTGAGAATCACGATCGAGAGCAACGCACGTACGGACTGCCACTGCCGCATCATGTGCAACACAGCAACTGCTTGCTTATAATTCGGTGGTGCAGAGATGCAGCTAGCTGGTGTGTTGGCAACGAGACACGCAATCCTTGGCCTTTTCCACGACGATGCATCAGAGACTTGTCAAGCGACGTTGTGTTGACGTTGACGTGCGATTGTACATCGGTATATAGCCACGTCCAGCTAGCGACGGCGTGTTGGGTCCACCTGCAGATGACGGAAGGTTCGCACCTTGCAGTACTAGCTAGCTAACCAACTACTTCCTTCGTTTCAAAATATAAAATATTTTAGAATATAAGATGGTTTAGGTTTGTGAAGAAAATATATTTAGACTTGTTTTAGTGTCTAGATTCACTCCACAACTGAGTGAACTTAATATTAAAACAAATCTAGATACATTTGCTTCACAAACATCTTATATTTTAAAACGAAGGGAGTATAACTGAATGGAGCAAAGTGCTTTGGCTAGTTCAGTTCCATGCTCTCTGCACCCATTTATTAGTTTGGTTTGCAGAGGATCTGTCATGCGAGAATGTACTGCTAAAGCTAGTAAGCAGCTTAGATGTACCGGAACAAGTAGGAGTATTCCCTTCGTTTTAAAATATAAGATATTTTAGCTTTGTGAAGCAAATGTATCTAGACTATTTTTAGTACGTAGATTTAATTATATTTGGAGTGAATCTACATACTAAAACAAGTCTAGATACATTTTAAATCTAAAACATCTTATATTTTAAAACGGAGGGAGTACTAGTGTACCATGCGTCATTAGTTTGTAATAGTGCATTCATGTGCTTACTGTAGTACTAGCCACGTAGTTTGAATTGCTGGCTGATGGTGTTAGGTTCATCTACCACCGTCCGGCAGGTTTGATTTTGGCTGATTCGCGGTACGGTTCACTCTTCGAATGACAAGATTCGGTTCCACACCGTTTGAGTTAAGTAGTTGAACCACCTGCTATCGCTGCTCCATATATAATCATTCTAGGACGAGGAAAAGAAGTACAGTGCAGACGAATTGCTGCGTTATGTTTAAATTAATGGATTTAGATTTATTTAGATTCGAATGTATTTAATAATAAAACATATTTAGATGCATCCGAAACTATAGATAAATCCGAATTTATTAATTTAGATCGAAGAAAGTAATCAAAATCCACCGGCCGCACAGCATGCACGTATGCCACACGAAACAAACGAATGTGCTGCTCCAACTATCGAGTATCATCGCTGACACGATCCTTTGATGTGAGGGATCGATCGACAGCTAGCCTGAGGAGCTTAATTCAACCGCCACCATCCCTCTGCAAGGCCGGCCTTATTAATTCCGAGGGCTTAACAATGAACACACCCATGATTGATCCATCTCAGTCGATCGATTAGGTGGACGATCTCTCTCTGGGCTTCAACACGTACGCACGATTGATTAGTCGGTGTACTTGTTTAGCTCCATTGATCTTGCTCGGCCTGTAGTGAGGCAGCGACGGCTCCACGAGTTCCTCCTCCAGCGTTCTAGCTAACCATTCTGATCGAGACTCAACATAGATGGACGTACTCACTCCGTTGTAAATTATAAGATGTTTTAGTTTTTTCTAAAATATACGTTGGCAACATAATTTTACTACATAAGGTTAACAATGCAGAATGTATACAACAGTATCGTCCAATCTGCTTGCTTAACGTTAGCTTTAAGATATTTACTAAAGTTGTCACGATTAGACTAAACTCTGCTGCTGACCATGTTGTCAGTCCGTCTCAAACTGTGTTCATGCAAGGAAGGAATATCTTAGATGGTGTTATAATTCTGCATGAAACAATCAATGAATTACACTCAAAAAATCAAATGGTGTACTTTTCAAGATTGACTTTGAGAAGCCATATAACAAAGTTAATTGGTCTTTCCTTCAGCAAACACTCCGCATGAAAGGTTTTTCTGAGGAGTGGCGTGCTCTCATTCAGTCATTTGTGTCTAGGAGTAGTTTTGCCATTAAAGTAAGAGAGAATTCCTTATTCGACACTACTTTTCAATATAGTTCCTTATTTGACACTACTAAAAAATTACTTCCTTATATGACCACTTGTGTAAATTTTAGCCTTATATGACACCGCCGTCAGTTCCGTTAGGCTCTTCCGTTAGTTTATTTTTTCAAGGACCAAACTACCCTCCTGCTCGGTTGCATGTGTTCCTTCGCCTTTTTGCGATTATCACTCGGTAAATTTGATTGTACGACCTGTTAGACTGAAGACCGATTCACCCGTCCACCAGCTTGAGCTAATCCATGTGCCGCGTATGCATGCGATAACTCGTAAGCAGCTGCCACACGAAGATCCTAATACTAAGCGGAAGGGGGGCCTTCCACAAGGGGGAGGTCCAGGTCAGCTCCGGGCCCTGGAACAAGGCCCGGTAGGCCGAGCCCACAGAGAACTCCCCGGACGGCTGCAGCCGCCACGAGGCCGAATCCGAGGAAGACGCTAAGGCAGCCGGGAGGGAGCTCCGAAGCTGCAACAGGTCCGCGGCCTCGTCAAAGACCTCGGCCACCAGCGTCGCTGGGGAGGAAGAGATGGCGAACAACTCGGAGAACTGGACCCCCAACGGGATAGGGAGAAGCCACGGGTCAAGCCAGAAGCGCACCCCACAGCCACTCCCCACCCCAAAGGACACGCCCAAGCCAATGAAGTGTTTGATCTCCTGGAGGGCTCTCCAGAACTGAGAGCCCTCCCGCCTCTCACATGCCAAAAGTGGTCGGCCCCGGAGGTATTTGGCCTTGATAAGCTGCAGCCAGAGCCCTCCGTCATCCCTAAGGATGCGCCACACCCACTTCAGCATCAGCGCCACATTAAAGCGTCGGGAATCAAGTATCCTTAAGCCCCCAAGATATTTGGGGGCGCACACATCTGCCCATTTGACCATATTATATTTATGATGGCCATCCCTTGCGGCCCAAAAGAACCTAGACAACTCCTTGGCGAAGTCGGCATGGGTCCCCTCAGGCAGAAGGTACAGGCCCATCTGGTACATGGGCAGACTCGAGAGACATGAGTTAATCAGTATGGATTTGCTCCCCTTGGTCGTAAGGCGTGTCCGCCACGGTTCCGCGCGCGAGCGTACCCTCGAAACCAAGGGAGCCAAATCCCTGATCAGAACTCTAGTCTCCCAGATTGGGATTCCCAGATAGGTAATAGGGAAGTCCACCAGCTTACAATTCAGGTTGTCCGCTATCCGCTGGCGATCCGCGTCGGAATAACCCAGGACCATCACCTCGCTCTTGTCGAAGTTGATTGTCAGCCCGGACAAAGACTCGAAGCACAACAGCAGGAATTTCAAGTTAATAATGTCAAGGTCCGAGCCCTGAACCATGATCATGGTGTCATCAGCGTACTGGAGGTGGGAAATTCCACCACCCGGGATCAGATGGACCACCACCCCCGAGATGTGGCCAGCTACTCTGGCCCTATCCAAAATCTCAGCCAGGGCGTCCACCGCTGCGTTGAAGAGGAGGGGGGAAATAGGGTCCCCCTGCCTAACCCCGCAGGAGGGGCGAAAGTATGGGCCAATCTCCCCATTGATGTTGATCACCGTCTAACCACTCATCACGAACTGCATGATCCAACGGATCACGCGGTCATCGAAACCCTGCCTCTCCAGCACCAACCTCAAGAAGGCCCAGTCCAAGCGGTCATAGGCCTTCTGGAAGTCCAGCTTGAGAAAGACCCCTCGTTGACGTTGAGTCTTGACTTCATGAATAATTTCATGGAAGGCCAGGACGTCATCGTGAATGAGGCGTCCCTTCAAGAAGGCGAACTGGAGGGGGTGGGTAAGCCTCTCCAACACCGGAGCGAGGCGGAGAGCACAGACCTTGGCGAACAGGCGTTGGATGACGTTAATCACAGTAATCGGGCGGAATTGGCGGATGTCCGTGGCCCCCACTACTTTGGGGATCAGGGTAATAACGCCGAGGTTCAGGCGAGACGTCACCAGGGTCCCAACATAGAATTCCTGGAACATCTGGAGAACCACCGGCTGAAGCTGAGGCCAGAAGGTCTGGAAGAAGCCCACGGGCAACCCATCAGGACCCGGGGCCGAGCCAGCCTTCATGGACTTCAAGGACGCCGCCACCTCCTCCGAGAGAAAAGGACGGGTGAGGTCCTCATTCTCTGCCTGGGAGACCAGCGTGGCAGCCGACCAGAAGTCCGAGGCCAGCGAGAGCCCCGACGGTTGGGCCGCCGAGAAGAGGTCCCGGTAGAACGAATAAATATGGGCGGAGAGGGCCTGTGGGTATTCCAACAGGTCCTCGCCCGCCCAGAGGCAGGGGATTGAACACTTCCACCTCCTACCATTCGCAACGGCATGGAAGTAGGTTGTGTTTGATTCCCCGACCGTCCAGTTATGGCGGCTCCGCTGACGCCAGAACGCCTCCTCCCCCTTGTAGATCTCCATAATGGAGGTCTCCAGGGAGTACCTATGGGACCACTCCTCACCCGAGAGGCCGCGGAGATCAGCCACCCGATCCAAAGACTGGATCGCCCCCAGAATCGAAGCCTTCTGGGCACGGAGCTCCGCCCCCAAGTTAGCCCCCCAACCCCTCATGAATTGGCGAGCAATCTTGGCACAATGGTGCCAGACGTCAACAGCACAATAAACACGAGGGCTCGAGGCGACCGTAGCCACCTAGACCGCACCGCCTCCACAAAGCCCTGCTTCTGTAACCAGAAGGACTCAAAGTGGAAGCGGTTCAATCTAGGAGGCCGGCCTCCTCCGGACGAGAAGAGGAGCGGGGTATGATCGGACCCAATCCGAGTAACCGCCTTCAGGGCACAGAGGGGGAAGGCAACCTCCCACTCAACAGAGACAAAGACACGGTCGAGGACGCTGCGGATAGGCTGGAGCTGCCTGTTTGTCCACATATATCTAGCGCCCACCCGCACAATCTCGCGGAGGGCGAGGTCAGCGATGCAGTCGTTAAACATACGCATCCTAGGGAGGTCCACGTTCGCCGAGCTCTTGTCTTGTACAGAGCGGATCAGATTGAAATCGCCGGCTATCACCACCGGGATATCAGACCATTCCACCTTCAACTTGAGCTCGAGCAAAAACTCAGTGGAGCTCCGATGGTCCGCGGGGCCATAGACAGTAATCACCTCGAATCTGAAGCGAGTCTGCCTATGCGTGAGGGCCATGCTCACGAAGAATTCCCCATGGTCCATATCATCAATCAATCACAAAGGTATCCTCCTTCGCCCCCAAGAGGATACCCCCGGAATGGCCAGAGGCAGGGAGCCAGAACCAGGAAAATTTGCAGCGGCTGAGGGCCTCCAACTCGGAAATGGTGAAGTCTTGGCGAATTGTCTCCTGAAAGCCGACAATATCCGACAACTCCTGGCAGATGTAATCCTTGATCTGGCGGCGCCGGCCCTCGTGCCCGAACCCCCGGATGTTCCAAATGAACATCCGGAAGGCTCGAAGTATGTCCATCGGGACCCTTAGGACAGGGCGGTCCCCTTAGTGGGGACCGAACATGCACGGGGGGGAATGGGGCGAGACGCAGCTGCCTTGGGAGGTCTCCCACGTGGCCTACCCGAGGGGGTCGGCGCCTGGGTGATCTCCCGCACATCAGGGACAGGAGGGGGATCCCCACTGAGGTCATGCCCAACGGGCCTATCCTCGGTAAGGATCCGGGAGCGTTCCCGCTCCCGGGCATCACGCGCCCGGGCAGCAGCGATCGCCCCCGCGTACCCCTCCCGTGACTTAATGGCAGCAAGCTGCTCGAGCCGCGAGCCCTTCTCGCCCCGGAACACCAGCCCGCAGTCATCAGCTACCTCGCCAAGGTGAGCAAGCGAAACCTCTGAAAGCACACAAAACGGGGAACCAAGCGATCCCGAAGGGCCCGGGACAGGAGGAGTACCTAAAGGGTCAGAGGAGGTACCTGAGAAGTCGTCACGCGCCGCCACCCGACGCGCGGCCCTCTCAGCCACCATCGGCTCGGGCCCAGACAGGCCTGTCCGGGAGTCAGCAAGACGAACACTGTGGCGGGAGGGGGCGGGGGAGGTGGCCTGGGGGCCCTGGCTCGGCACAGCTTGGAAGCCGCCACAGGGGAGGTCGGGTCACCAGCGGCCAGCGCGAGTCCCTGCGGGGCAGGGGTGTCCGGAGAGAGGGAGTAACACACCACATCGAGGGACCGCGGGGACAGCCTGGCGCAAACGACCATCCCCTCGCTCCCCGAGGACTCCAGCTCCAGGGGGAATGAAGCGACCGAGGGGGACGGACGGGGCAGAGAGCCCCGGGGGAGGTTGGAGCCGTACTGCGCGATGTCGAGGTCGAAGGATATGGGGGATCCGGGAGGCAGCAGCGAGGAAGGTCCACCGGGGCCAGCTTGGCCGGAGTGCTCAGAGACAGGGCTCGCCTTCCAGGGAAGAAGGGACCCCCACCAGAGAGGCCAGCCGTCAGCGAGGCCGTCGGACCACCTCCGGCGGCTCCCTGAGCGGGGAGAGGCGGGGGCGGCGACGCGTCGGTGGGGAGAGGAGACTCGGGGTCGGAACCCGAGTCACTGTCGTCGGAGCGCTCCGACCCACGACCCGCCCCCGGGTCGTCACCGGCCGGGGGAGGGAGGCTGGACGGGGGGCTAGCCACCGGAGCAACCACCGCCTCGTCAAGCTCCACCAAGAGGTCCCGGCCCACGCGGTCGAAGAAGAAGCGGGGAAGCGAGACAGGGAACACAGAGGCGGACAGACAGAGAATGCGCAGCCTGATCGCTCCGTGTCCCGCCAGCGAACCCAAGTCCAGCTCCGTCAGCTTGCCAACCGCCTGAGAGATAAGCGCCACCACCTCCAGGGACCGAGCCTCGAAAGGGACCCCGAGGAGGCGCACCCAGACCTCCGAGAGGGTGGCCACCGTCTCCTGAGCCGCCGAGGAAGGCTGGATGGCAACCTTAAGCTGGTGGATGGGGAGCGTGAAGGAGGAGCCAAGGGCGCACATGCGCAGGACCGCCACCGAAGGGAATGAGACCACGAACTCCGAGTCAGAGATGCGGAGGACCGGCCACTCGTGGCCAGGCAGCACCGCGCTGAGCTCCTCCTGGAGAAGGGCCTCCGTCACCGCCACCGAGATCGGGGCACCTGGTCCGGGAGGATCGACACTCTCGCCAGAGTCTCCGGTACCGTCATCTGAACACCCCCAGGTCGATGAAGTAGAAGCCCCCGTCGACACCGTGACCATAGTACTCCAGAGACTCCCTGGGCCGCGGGATGGAGGCCGCCAGCACGCTGCCACCACCACTCGGCACCACAGGGGCGGGGACGGACGAGGGAACCAACGGTCCTGACGTGCCCGCGGCGGCCGAAGACGGGCCCTACTTCTTCTTCTTGCTCTTTTTTCTTCTTCTTCTTAGGGGCCGCCGACGCGTGTATCTTATCTCCATGTCCTTTTCCCTAATCTATCTTCACTACATGTGTATCCGACTTCTTTTTTCCTTCACCGTTCTCCTCTACCAATGAAAAACGCACGCAGCTCTCCTACGCTGTTTCAAAGCAAAAAAGAGTTGTTATTCTCATATCAATTAAAACTGTTGCCTGGTATAGTATCGTTCAATCAGGTGCTTAATCTTAGAAAAAAGTTTCCGGCGAAGTCGGTGCATTAGCACAATTTTTTTCTGCATGATCTCTGACGAGACGTTCTATTTTTAAAACAAACCGTTTTTTTGCTTCGGAAGCAAAAGCGAAGACATATGTAGCAAAAGGGCCTTTTGCAGCAAAAATGAAAATTAGGGCGTGGGGGAGGAGGACGATGGGAGCCCCCATCGTCCGGAGGATCCATATCATTTTCCTTAATCTTATCTTTTTTCTAGAACAGAGAACTTTACACATTAGCAACGAGCACATGAGCCTGAGTCGCTCATTTACAAATTCTGATAATCTCCTGCTTGTAACCCTGTTATTATCATAAGAACCGGCGAGTTTGGCTAGTCAACCATCGACGCAACGTCGAAGCACGGCCCTGTTTATTCGGAGCCGCCAATGGATGATTTCGCTCAAGTTTTACAGAGGTATGCTTAACTTGTTTCGTTTGCTTAACCCATGACATATACATACATTGCATATAGAGCCATGCATCAATTAATCGATGCGTGTGTTGAAAATGTTACCCCTTTCTTAATTGGACCTCAAATTCGAACTAAAGAAATGCCCAATAGGCATCTTGTTTGAGGGAGAGAAAAAAACATTTATTTTTAGCGTAGCATCCATTGTGTTGGTTCTTTCTTCAGCCCATTCGGCCTACTTAGAGAATGGTGTGTAAATAGCGGGCTTTGGCCATTCAGGCTTGCTAACTGATAACATAGGATGACAAGCCATAAATGTACGTATGGGCCCTATCACGCAAAAGTAGCGTAAGTGGTCCATGGACACGGCCAGCTTACCTCGAGAAACACCATACTGGGCCTGGTAGAAGATAGCTACCGCACGGCCGTCGACCTCTCACACGTCGCTGCCATCAAAAAAAAAAAAAACCTCTCCCACGTCGCTGCTCTCCTCCGTCCCGTCGCTCCTGCTGCCGCATAGTCACTCTCCAGCCACCACCAATTTCTCCTACCGACCTGCTGCCCCTTAGGCCTTACCGGCTCCCTATCGCCTCCTTACTTTTGGCACGCAGAACCGGACCTCAAGCAAATAAGAGAGGAGGACGGGAAGGAGCCGCCCACGGTCGCCGATGCTCCGGCGATCATCCACGGAGGCCTCAGATCAACACAAGTTTCAGCCGCATAGAATGCACTTCAAGCCACCAGACCCGAGGAACCTTACCTTACCCAGTTTCAATCCTTCTCCCTTCCTTCGTTCCCTCTGTATTTCCTTCCGTTAGCTAGGCAATGCACTCTACCTATTTGGCGAATTGCTGACACGCCAATGTTTTTTCCAGTCAACTGCTAATACCGTGTTGCATTTATTTCAGCTGGAGAAAAATGCCCGCTTGACCAGCATTGGAAATATCTGGTGCGGACAAAAGGAAGCATCCTGGATATCATGCTTACCTTTCTAGTTTCTAGGATCCACCAGGTTTGTCCTCTGCTCAGTATTTTCACATTCTATTTTGCGAAGTGCATAAAGTGTGCAATAATAGTTAGAATTTACAAAGGGCAGGTGTTATGTTTTCCACGATTACTATATGGTTTGGTACAGTTATTGGTGTGGCATGCCAATGAGACAAGCAGCAAACAACTTTCAGTTATTGGTTGGTGACTAGTAAGAATAATCAATGTCATCCATCATATTTGTTTATTTGCTAGAAATTGTAAATTAAAGAATGAAGAAAAACTGTCGCTTTCTATGTTGTCAATTCTGAGATGCCATTCAGGCCAATTGGTGCATAAGTCAGTCATGAAAGCTTCTGCCCACCCATTGACTGGAGCATGAGTCTTCCCGTTGTTTGTTTTCTTTGAAGTCCTCTTAAAATTCTCGTTTTTCTCTTTTCAATATCTATCCTTATTTTAGTATCCCTGTCTTCAGCTTGAGGCTATTGCCTTTCTCTCCTAATGAACTGACTAAAATATTTCAATGCTCTCCAAGAAAATGTTGATTAGCATCCATATACGAATATTTCTACTCCCTCTGGTCCATATTAATGGCCTCAACTTTGTCTAGATTCGTATGAATCTAGTTAAGTATTTAGTCTAGATGCATGCATATCTAGACAAAGTTGGTTCCATTAATTTGGATCAGAGGGAGTACTTCTGTATCCCGCCAGTCTCCTAAAGCCCTCTATATTCAGGGCTTATTTCGAGTGGTTCACAAGTGATCAAGAGAAATAATCCACCCTACAGTTCATGCACTGTGTGAAGCCTTTCTGTTTCTTGCCGATCTTGTGTAGACCAACTTCTAAATTTGTCAGAATATTATGATGCTGCCTTAATTCTTTAACTAAAACGACATAGCTGTAATTCTTTTAGCGGGCCAAAAAATAGGTACTAATCCAAATGACTTTATGGAATCATCTAGAGCACGAGGAAAACCATTTTTTATGTTATATTCTTTTTTTGCAGTATATTTTCCTAAATTTATATTTGGGGCCAATTTTAACTCGAAGTGATATTTTGGCACGGAAATCGAACATGTGCAGGGTCAGAGGACAAACCAATTAATTGTTCGGTAGGAAATAAACCTATTTTATAAGGATGATGTATAAAAACCCGGAGTTCCTAGGGAACATAATATTTATGTTATGAAAACAGTAGTATAAACCTAAAATAGAAATAATCATGTAAAGAAATTTAAATAGTTATTCACCCAATGTTGTGAAAAGTATAGGTACTAGTTTGTCAAAATGCACTCCATATATCCTCTTTTTTTCCCCATCCAACCATTACATTATCACCTCACCAAACTCATGGTGTAGCTACTGTGCCAATGTATCATCCTCCTGTAGATACTCAGCCTCGTTTTCACTGGGAATTTGCAACTTCAGCTATGGTATCAGGTAAACCTAAATTTGTGAATCCTCCATTTCCTTATTTGATCACTTCTCTTTGTTTCTGCTCTACTTCAGGCTTGCTGTTTTTATGTGCGCTAACCTCTTTTGTTTTATATTCTTTAGCTAAATAATGGTTGCTAAACCTTTGTAGTAACTTTTTATTCTTTAACGTAGCTTCATATCTACTACACGGGGGCACGGGGGAGGGGGGTGTTGGTGTTATGGATCATAGTAAGATAGCTAACCTGAAACACGAGCTTGATGGCAGCTAGGCCCTCAAGGGCAGAGGGGGAGTCGAGAAACAAGGAGGCTTGGATTTTCTTATTCCATGCTTCATCGGAAGGAGTACAGGAGGATATCCTTATACGCTATTTTTTTCGCGAAAACGCAAAAAGCTTTGCATTTCGATTCATTGATAGAAAAGAGAGTTTTGTACAAATGTACACAGGCTGCAACGAGCCGGCACCCCATACAACTCAACCCACTAGAACTATGGGACCTGCGGGATCAGGGCGCTAAGGCCACGAGCTCCCGCTACAGCCCAAGAACGAGCCTCAGATCGAATTGTATCGAGAAGGTTACTCAGGTTAGGTGACGCGTTATCGAACACGACCGCGTTCCGCTGCTTCCAAATCCACCAGGCCGTCAGCATGATGAGCAAGGATGCCCCTTTCCGCAACGCGCTGGGGCCGGATGATGAAGCCTGCAGCCACCAGTCCACAAAGTCGCCCTCTCCATCCGGTGGCGTGACCGTGGATCAAATCCAGGATAACACCTCATGCCAGATCACCTTAGAGAAGGGGCAACCAACCATGAGGTGAGTCATGGTCTCATCCGTTTGGTCACAAAGTGGGCAGTGCGGGGGGTGAGCTAAGCCCCTCCTCGCCAGCCGCTCGGCCGTCCAGCAGCGGTCCTGACAGGCTAGCCAAATGAAGAACTTAACCCTGGGCGGCGCCCAAGTCCTCCAGATTAGCTGCCAAGATCTCGATGCGATCGATCCCTGGAACATGAAATCGTAGCAAGACTTGGGCGAATACTGAGCGTCAGGCGTCCAGCGCCAGAGGAGGGTATCCAGTCCGTCTGTCAGCCCGAAGTCTTGCACCCGGATCCAAAGTTGCACGTACTGCCATAGGGCCAGCGGACTCAGCGCGCCCCGAATGTCAGCAATCCAGCGGCGCTCCAGCAGCGCCTCTCTCACCGTCCGGCGCTTCCTAGCGCGCGCGGGGATCAGCGCGAAAAGTTTAGGCGCTAGCTCCTGAATGGTCCTCCCATCCAGCCAACGGTCGAGCCAAAACAGCGCTCCCGTCCCCCACCACCATCGAGGTAGAGGCATTGAACACCTGAAGCTCGGTCGGGGAGAAACACATGTCGAGGCCACGCCAAGGCCGCATGGGGTCGGTGCGCATCCGCCAGATCCATCGAACGCGAGGGCTAATCGCGGTGCGAGCCAGATCGGGGACCCCCAGGCCGCCATAGCACTTCGGCCTAGACACCCTGTCCCAGTTGACGTGATAGTGGCCACCCTTGGCCTCCGCTCTACCTGCCCAGAGGAAGCCTCTCACTATCTTCTGGATCTGCTTGAGCGTCTTCTTGTTAAGCCCCAGCACAATAATCTGGTGAAGAGGGATCACCATGAGTACCGACTTGACGAGCGCCAGGCGTCCCAGCTTCGCCATCATAGCAGCCTTCCATGTTGGCAACCTCCTAGCGATACTGTCCACCAGGGCCTGCAGCGCAGCCGCGGACACCCGGCGCAGCGATAATGGGATCCCCAAGTACTTGACTGGGAACGGAGCCAACTGGCATCCCATCACAGCTGCCGCCTGCGTGGCAATCTCATCGGAGCATGCGATTGGCGAGACGGAACACTTCACAAAGTTGGTATGTAGCCCTGATGCCTCCCCAAAGAGGGCCAGAAGTGCGTGCACCGTATATTAGATTCAGATAGATATAAATACATCAAAATAGCAGTAATATATATCCCGGATTTTTCACTCAAAGTGAAAACAGTATTACTGTAGTGAGGGCCAACTGATGTACACTTGCACAAAAACGAACTCTGTCATCTCACACTCACAGGGATTACCATTTTGTAAATATTCCATTTATTAATAGAAAATGACACAGTAGGGAGTCTTTCCCTACTGTATTTGTGTCAAAAAAAAACAGGGATTACCATTTCCTGGTGGTAACCGTCTTATTAACATTTTGTTTTAAAACCCTGGTCGTGAGCAAGTTCTCATAAATTTGATAACCTGATGGAATGCAAAGTTTTAATCTTTATGGCAATCATTATATGCCTTTTTAGCACATAAGATGCATGACTGGGGAACAGATCTGCTAACCCATGTCCCCACCACATGCAAACCTTGATTTTGTTTTAAATTAAATTATTAGATTTCTGTTGTTCTTGTAGGTTTGTAAATTTGTTGTTACTGGTTATCCTAATTTCTATCAGTCACTTGAAGTGCTGTGATGGATCATTTTCTTATTCACTAATATTGGCGCAATTCAGTTTGGCACCAAGTTAGCAACTGATTATTTTTCTGCATATTCAGGTGGGGGTGTCTAGCAATCTTGTTGTGCATTCGCCACGAAGGAAGAACAGTATGCAAAATCAACTATGTTTGTTAAGTCTTGCCTGAATCTCTGCAACAATGCCTTAGTCCAATCTTCCTGCTTGGTACATTTGTGCATGAAAGAACAGCAGAAACTCCCAGACAATTGATCTTGACAGACAGAACGACACCGGCCACTATGGCCTACACAATCCAACTACTCTTTGCCCACATATGCCTTCCACTGATGGCTCTCTTGTTGTTTCCCTTGGTGTCGGACGCCTCCAAAGGCTCTCGCCAGCTCCGCCTGAGATGTGGCGCCACCAGCAGTGCCAGTGATTCGGATGGTCGAACATGGGACGGGGACAGTAACTTGGGGTTAGCTCTTCCTGGCTTTTCAACGAACCCGTCATACCTTGATCCCTCACTTCCCTCTCCAGTGCCTTATATGACTGCTCGCCTCTTCACTTCAAATTTCACGTATGTATTTGGGGTCGATCCTGGTCGCGTGTTCCTTCGACTCTACTTCTATCCAACTGCTTATGGTGAGCATTCTGCTGCAGACGCCTTCTTCAGTGTCACTGCAGGGATCCATAGTCTTCTAAATGACTTCAATCCTTCCCAGACTGCTCAGGTCATGGGACACACTTACCTTATCCGTGAGTACTCCTTGAGTGTTACTTCAGGTAAACTTGAAGTCATATTTTCCCCATCATCACGCCATGTTGGGTCTTATGCCTTCGTGAATGGCATCGAGGTTGTGCCCACTCCTGACATTTTCACGACATCGGTGCCAAGATTTGTTAATGGTGGGACTCCAGATCTAGTCCCAATTTCCTCTGACATGGGTTTTCAAACAATGTACCGTCTTAATATTGGGGGTGTGACTACCTCCGGGAAATATGATTCTGGTTTTTATCGCTCATGGGAAGAGGATGCCCCATATATTAATGGACCTTCAGATGGAGTGAATTTCTTCAGAGACAGCAATGTCACAATCAGTTACCCGCTTAGCATGCCAGATGACATAGCACCAGCGTATGTATATGAGACAGCAAGATCCATGGGAACAGATCTACATATGAACTTAAGGTACAACCTTACATGGGTTTTGCCTGTTGATGCAGGGTTCTACTACCTTTTGAGGTTCCATTTCTGTGAGATCCAATACCCAGATACCAAGATGAACCAGAGGAGATTCTTCATATACATCAATAATCAGACTGCAGAGTCAATTGATGTCATTCTGTGGAGCGGAGGAATTGGTATTCCGTTTTACACCAACTACATGGTTGTAACAGTTGGCTATGGTCAGACAGATCTGTGGGTGGCACTCCACCCCGATGTCAGCACCAAGCCAGAATATGTTGATGCGATTCTGAATGGCCTAGAGGTTTTCAAGCTACGGGATAATAGCAATAATAACCTTGCTGGTGTCAACCCTACATTTAAGCAAAATCGTGGTGGGAATTCTAATACAGCATCTCATGGTAAAGACAAAACAGACGCTAGTACCCCGGTAATCGTTGGTGGAGCTACTTCTGGTTTCTTGGCTCTGCTTGTTGCCTGTTTCTGCATTTGTGTTATGTACAGGCGGAAGAAAACTGGCGATCATGGCAGGAACAACTGGATTCGCTGGGATCCTCCAGACGGACACAAACATCTTCTATTAACCACCTCACACTCAAAGGATTCCAAGCTTTGCCACCGCTTCTCGTTCATGCAAATCCAAGAAGCCGCCAATAACTTTGATGCAGCCTTTCTGCTTGGCAAAGGTGGGTTTGGGAATGTATACCACGGCCAGATAGCTGGTGGGAAGAAGATGGCAATCAAACGCGGTAATCCGCTGTCCCAGCAGGGCATTCATGAATTTCGGAATGAAATCGAGATGTTAACCAATCTCCGGCATCGCCACCTCGTGTCACTGATTGGGTATTGTGATGAAGAGTCCGAGATGATCTTGCTGTATGATTACATGGCCAATGGGACACTCCAGGAGCACTTGTACAACACCAACAAGCCACCACTGCCATGGGAGCAGCGTCTGGTGATATGCATTGGTGCGGCCTTGGGGCTGCATTACCTGCACACCGGTGCGAAGCAGGCCATCATCCACCGTGATGTGAAGACTACTAACATTCTGTTGGATGAAAAGTGGGTGGCAAAGGTTTCCGACTTCGGGTTGTCTAAGGCTAGTACAGACATGGAGAAAACCCATGTGAGCACTGCTGTGAAAGGCAGCTTCGGATATGTAGATCCTGAGTACTTCCGGCGGCAGCGACTCACCAGCAAATCAGATGTGTACTCCTTCGGGGTTGTTCTGTTTGAGGTTCTGTGCGCACGTCCAGCAATAGACAGCAGGCTTCCCGAGGAGCAAGTGGGCCTGCGTGACTGGGCGATGTATTGCCAGAGGGAAGGTGTGCTCGGTGAGATCATCGACCCCTGTCTCGTGGGGAAAATCAACCCCCGGTGCTTCAGGAAATTCGCAGAGACTGCGGAGCAGTGTGTTGCTGAACATAGCGTGGATAGACCATCTATGGGTGATGTTCTGTGGAACCTCCAAGTCGCACTACAGCTACAGCGGGGTGCAACCGAGGCGAACAACTGCAACCGCTCCGAGGAGACACCATTGTTGACGAACTGGGTGCGACCATCGTCGGGTTCAGTGATGAGCATCACGGGACAGAAAGCCGTATTCTCGGAGCTCATGCATCCAGATGGCCGATAAGACGAAATTGCTGCTCCGGACTTTGTATTTGTCACTTGCTGATTCCGTGAAGTCGGCAGATTCGGATTTACAGGTCCATTTACACCGCTTATGTACTAGCAAGTGTGCTGTTGGACAGTTTCATGAATCTGTTTGCGCATTGTGCGTTCTTATTGTCTTCCTAGTAGTTAACTGATGATATCCTAAGTTTTTGAACTATTGTATGTACCAAAATGTATCCTTACTGCTAGCAGACACCACATAGCTCCAGTTTAAATTCGCTCTGAGTTTAAGTGGTGCAATGCTCTCTTTTTTTCTTCTCAAAATTAGATTGGAACTCCTATATCGCGTTTTCAGAAGGGTGGTGCATTTTTTTCTGATGTTGAATTGCAATTCGAATTAAAGATAGTCAAGTTAGGTAGTACTACTAGTTGTCTTTTTGAAATGTTATTAAGCACATCTTTTCTGTATAGGGATTGCTCAAAGCATCTTAGCTTGCAAAAGAAGTTAAGGGGAAAGCTCTTTTCTTTCAGAAATGGGTCGTGTTGGTTTTTCCTCAAGGGTATACACATGCTTGGCCTTGATGCTGGAGTATAAATAGGTGTTGCATTCATTTCATCTATATATAATTACAGGGAAGAGCACATATATTTCTACATAAGGATATGGGTATAACTTATCTTAATGATAGACCTCCTAGGCTTAATTTAACCTGGCCAAAAACGAATCAATGGATCGATGCTACTACTGCCTCTCTCAGTCTCAATCTCAGTCTTTCCCTTTTATCATTATGATTCTACTAGGAGACCAAGCAGAGGAGCAGGAGCAGAAAGAATGGGCAGCCACCGGAAGAACCAATTCGCCAATGTATTCTTCAGCTAGTGGATGCATATGCCCGGGACCTTCCACTGGAACTTGCCGCTCCTCTTCTCGAGCACGGGCGCGGCGGTGTAGTTCCTCCACACGTCCAACACGTTCCTGAGGTCATGCAGCTTGGCGCCAAGGCCGACACAGCAGTTCGCGTGCAATGTGCATATCTTGTTGAGGTCCTTGCTGAGCTGGCAGAAGCCGCTGACGTACTTGGTGTCGAGGAACTGGATGGAGATGTCCAGGCGGTCGACCATCTCGTGCTTGATGAGGTTGAAGACGTCCTGCTCGTGTTTGCCGAAGAAGCGGTACCGCCCCGCCTGCCAGTGTCGGTAGAAGTCGATGGTCTTGGGGCATGACCGCACGAAGAGGAAGCCGCCGTTGGGGAAGTTGCCGAGGCTGTAGGGGTCGCCGATGAAGACGTCGCTGGAGATGGCGATGTCGGCCCCCATGGCGATGTGCTTGAACGGGTCGCGGAACCACATCACGTCCACGTCCTGCACGAACGGACGAACGAACGAACGAACAGTTTAATTTGGGTCACACGTTAATTATTAATTAGAAATCAGACTAGCTACTAGCTGGTCACACGTTAATTATTTTTCGAGGATTGATTAGTAATATCTGATGGCAACTGTTTTAGGACTGTAGCTGATCGATCATGCATGCCTAGGGTTAAGGGTGCAAGCGGGAGTGGGTTACCCGCGGCGCCGCTTACCAAGCCCACATAAAATTTTAAGCGGACGCCCGCAGTTAGGCCTAGAAATTATGTGGAATAGGTGGGTTTTTAGACATCGTACCACATCTAGTAGGTCGCTAGGTGCGATGATACGGTAACGACCAGCCATCACGTCACCATGGCCACAACCGGAATCCGCCTCTTAGCGTCGGCCGACGCTCGTCCTCTACCTCTCCCTCACAGACTTGAAGCCGCCATGACACTGCCATCGCTTTTCATTAGCCCGCAGGAAACTTGGCTACTATGTCACGGCCAGGGTAATGCCTCTCTTCCGTTTGGGGGATTAGTATGTAGGATTGTTTTGTACTGTGCTTAATTCTCCGTTCATAAATATAAGAGCATCTCCAGCGAGAGGCTCTATTTTAGCGCGCTGCAAATGTCAGATACAACGCGCGTTTGACAGAATGCGCGCGCTACGTCTTTCGCCGAAAACGCTAAACCGGCGTTGCAAAATACAGCACGCAAATGCGTCTCGCCAGACGCTGCAAAATACAGCGCGCAAAAATCGCGCGCACACAGAAACACACACATTGCAAGATCTAAAAAATGTTCATAAAACATTTTTAGGACAAACAGAAAATAATCAGAAACTACCTTGCGCATATGTGTCGTCGGGCTCCAACCACACTCGGTGAGAGCCGTTTCCGGCGCGATACACGTCCACGTCCACCGGGTTCCGAGGTTCGCCTAGAGCCGATGTGGCATCGTGAGTCCATGTCGGCTATGGTTTCATGTGGCCATGGGGCCCGCCAAAAGAGGACGTGGCGACTCCAGTCATATTTCCCACCCAAAACGGATCAAATCAAACATTTTTTGTGCCTCACTTGATGCCCATCGCAGCTGCCCATATACGTCCTTTCACATTTTTTGGGAATATAAAATATTTTTTGAGTTCTCTGTAGAAAGAAAAAATTCAATGCTCGAAAGTGACTATTCATGGACATTTTCTCGTCCTTTTACACAAACTACATAAAATAATAATACTTTTTTCTTGATAACTTGTGTGTCAACACAAAATGTCCGTATATACACGCAAAATTTTTGTTCATAATTTTTGTAATTTTAATTTTTGTCCGTTATAATCGGTGGTCCCAGTTGTCTAATACGTAGTTAATTATCATTAGTTTTTTTTGTAACCGTTGTATTTTTAAAGTTGCTGGTCCGTGCAACTCCTAGTTTTTGCAATTTTCTCTAGATAGAGACTAGAAGCAGCGCTGCGCTCCACCGTGCGCGCGCATGGATAAAGGCAAGGAGGAATACCGTGTTCCGTTTAGAAAGTTTCAGAGTACGCCGATCCAAGTAGCAGGATTTTTCAGGTGCATGGATGGAACGATGCTCTCTCTATGCGGACACAAGTGGATGCCGCGTAAGTGTGATTAGTTTTTGCGGGCTGCCGCAGAAGTCCCACAAATTTATTGCGGACTCGTGTGGAAAACATGCGGGCACCCGCATAGTGTCCCACTTACAGCCTGACCTAGGGTGGGATAGGAAAAGCGTGTCCGGGTACATGATGCTGTATCCGGAATCTTTGATATTTCCATGGTTTAGTCGGCCGTATGAGACGAACCACCAGTTCCAACCGGCCGCCGGCCCACATGGTCGCTCGATATGCACATGAGTACGTAGAATCTAAGCCTAGCGTGCAGCATATGCGTCGACGATGAACATGTCAAAGTCCACACGCTAATCATCATACACACGGTAGCTAGCCCCATCCCGTGTACCGTATGTGGACAGTTCAACCGAACATGCATGACCAGAGCCGAACCCGTTGAACACGTAACTAACCTAGTACAGAAGCTAGCTATGACAAGTGTATAACATCTTAACTAACCGTCATATCCCAAATTAACCGACTCGAACAAAGGTACATACTACAAAATGTAAAAAAAAATCTACATATATATGCATGCATGCAGCAAGATACAGTAAGGGTAGTAGTATTACTGACCGTGAATAGGAAGTTGTATCCGAGCTCAACGATGGTCTGCTGGAACTTGTTGCGTCCCCACATCATCTCGAGGTAGTCCTTGCTCATGAAGAACTTCTCGCCGCGGTAGTCCACGCCCGTGGTCCTCAAGAAGTAGCAGTGCGGGTGCACGAGCTGGCACTGCGCGTACGCCGCGGGGTCCATGGTGACGATGACGAGGTGGTCCAGCAGCCTCGCCACGCCGCCCTCCCCGCTCCTGAACGACTCGAAGAAGAGGTCCAGCAGCGACCCCGGCTTCGTCCACGCGGCGTTGATCTGCGTCATGATCACCGTCCGGTCCGCCATCGCCGCCCGCGCCAGCACCTCCTCCAGGTCGCCGTACGCCGACGCCACCGCCTGTAATGAGATCGACACAGAGCTGTGAGTTTGTGATAACGTGCAGCAGGGAATTGAACAGATTCGGACAGACGGGCCAGTGAATGCCGGCCTGCCGGCCATGCCGGTGCTGGAAAAAGGCCAATTATTAAATAAAAACAGGTTCGGGTACTCTAGTACTACTAGTACATGTGGAGCCTGATGATGGCCACATGGATGTCTGCCCCCAAGAATGGATTTTGTTTGTCAGAGAGAGAGAGAGGTGACCCATGCTGTACTTTGCATGCATGCGTGTTCACGGCCAGGCAGACGGGACGGTGGTCCGATCGGGAACAGAGCCGGCAGTTACGGTGCGCCACGTGTAGGGGCCAGCAGTGTGACGCATGGCAGACAACGTGGGTAGACGTGGCAGCCATGCCGACAGCAGTAACAGCAACAGCAGGGTACTCCTCTGGTGGCAGGCAACGTGAATCGTAATGACTGTTGCCATAAGCTTTTTCTTTTGTCATCATTTGCATTAAGCTACAAGAGTGATGACTCATCGTGTCATTAGTAAGCTTTTTTGTACATCATGCGCAGAAGCTACAAGAGTTGATGATGAGTCATTAGGGATTTTAATGGCGGTGGCTGATGACACCTAGTAGTACTAGTAGTATACTCCACCAAAATACAGGGCGCAGAGGTGTGGTTGGTGAGGGAGGCCGGTCAGAGGGGGCGGAGAAAGGAAAGCATAGGTAGCCACCTCGAGACGTGAGCTGGTCTCTCTTTCGGCGTTGGACTGGATCTATGGATGCAAGTGGACTGTCCACCGGACAATACGGACAGTCCGCTAGACTAGTGCATTAGACAAATTGATTGAGTATTAGTACGCAGATGAGTAGCTGATTAGAAGACAGGGTTGATTAGCGGACAGGTCGGGACGTCTGGGCGGACGTCCGCCTGCATCCCTACTGGATCAACGCGCAGGATGATCACGCTCAAGCGGTCTTCCTTTTTCCTTTTGGTTAACCGGTCGCCATCGTCTCACGCAACTCGTTAATCAAAAAGCAGAGGATTCTGTTAATAGTATACTAGTTTATTCTGCGGGCTGCCGACTGCGGCTGATTGCAGCGTATGAGAATGGCATCTCCGGTGAAGAATTTTTTGAAGAAAAAAAATCCTCTCCTTAGGAATGGGACGGGACAGCGGCACATTCATCTTGAAATTTGAAATAATGCAAGAATATAGATTCGTGGTAGTACCAACTGGGAAGACGGGAAATATCTTGAGTAGGAGTAGTAAGCAGAACATTTGACCAAGGAACAGAGGTCGCACTAGTACTATCTGTATGCAGTTGTAATCCTCGGAGGTCATCTTAATTAAACACGGGACGATTTGATCGTGCTACGGTAATCAAGAAGGCAGGGATACTGAATTAAAGATGGGGTCCGTAGTAGTACTACCTTGACGGGCGCGGGGGCCGGAGCGGCCACGGCGGCATCAGAGGCCGTGTCGTCGTCTGCGTCTGCGACGGAGCGCAGGTGGTGCTGCTGCTGCTGCGCGGCGGTGCCGTTGTTGTGGCTCCAGGCGGCGATGTCGACGAGGCGGCGTCCGGGGCTGGCGGACATGAAGAAGAGGACGCAGACGGTGGCCATGGCGGCGCCGAGAGTGAAGGACACCAGCGGGCTAATGCTGCTGCTGCTGCCGCCCGCGTCCCCCTTCATCTTCGCTCCGAACATCCGATTCTTTCCACCCCCAACTCTCGGTTCCTCCCTTGGGTGGCTGCTGGGCAGGAACAGAGGCGGACGGGCGAGTGGGGAAGAAGCAAGAAGCACAGGAGCAGACTCGGGGGAGGGGCTTTTAATGGTGGGATTGCGCGTACGGCGTCGTGGCGGCTTAGGGACGGACAGATCAGCTTATTCTTCCATCCCACTGATGATTGATTTGTAGCCTCGCTTGCTTGATTGCCCGTGCCGTGCCGGTGCTCGCTCGGTGGTCTCCCTCTCTCTTATTTGTGGGTGTGGGTGTTCATGGAGCAGGTAGTACTACTGACTACTACTAGTAATGGCGATGGCTCCCCTCAAAAAAAAAAATGGTAATGGCGATGGCTGGCTCTCTCGTGGCTCTTTCCCTCGAGTCTCCTCCCAAGGTAGCGGGGTGGGAAGGGAAAGAAAGGAGAGGAAGTGGTACTTGGCTTGTTCGGGTGGGTCCGCCTGTTTGGCCTGATCGTGGTGGCGTGTGTGTCGTGTTTGAAAGTCGTCACACGGTTGCTGGGATCCAGGGGCCGGCCTCGCCTTGGCACCCAGCGCCGCGCAGCGGGTGGCTGCTGCTGCTAGCTACTGCTAGTGCCCGTTCTCCTCTGTCTCGTACTCCCTCCGTTTCAAAATATAAGATGTTTTAGATTTACGAAGAAAATGTATCTAGACTTGTTTTAGTGTGTAGATTCATCTCAAACATAAGTGAACCTATATACTAAAAGTAGTCTAGATACATTTGCTTCACAAAGCTAAAACATCTTATATTTTGAAACGGAGGGAGTAGTGTTTATTGCTGCTGCAGTGCTGCCATAACGCATTTTGTTCTGTACCATAGTTTACTGTCGTTCTGTTGAAGATAGCTCATGGGCATTTTGCGATGTAGTATT
Source organism: Avena atlantica (assembly GCA_910589765.1). Classification (NCBI taxonomy): domain Eukaryota; kingdom Viridiplantae; phylum Streptophyta; class Magnoliopsida; order Poales; family Poaceae; genus Avena; species Avena atlantica. The sequence continues at coordinate 421,807,223 of OU342736.1, forward strand.
TGGATGGGTCTGCTGACCCGTTCCGTTCCGTTCCCCTGTGTCGTCGTCTGTCCGAAACTTGGCTCCTAATTGTACCACGAACAGGCCACCGACGCGACCGTCCGATCGACATTTCCCCCGAGACATGTAAACGTGTAGTACTAGGATCGAGCTAGGTAGGTCGTGTCCGATCGATCGAACTAGGATGCATGCATGTTACGGTCAACCGGCAGGCTCGCTTTCGCTCATCAGTCGGTGCGGTGCAAAAACGACGGGCTACTCGCTGCGTGCGTGCTAGTGGCGCATGATGCACGTTGTTGCCGTGTTAGGTTAGCTTACGATCTGTGTACTCAATACTGTACTACTCAGTACGTAGTCGTCCCGATCTATCTCGCCGTCTCGCGCGACGCGTCGACGGTGCAAATTATATTTAGGAATCGGTATAAGTTCAATTCGTTTTGGGTGGCACATGTTTTAAAATGTTAAAATTTTGAAAACAAATATTCATACATACATTAGCATGTCAACCGATTTCGAAAATGAAATGTGTCCGTTTTGTTTCATTTGGGTTAGCCAGCGCACAGAATTTCTCGGCCGTGCGTGTCTGTTTGAGCAGTGGCTGGACCTAAATATTTTTTCCACAGATATCCATAGGTTACATAGAAAATAAAAGCTAGGAAATACATACATATGGTAACTAGATACTATGTCCCTAGCTTTCTCCTCTTAATCGCCGTCGCCGTGCTAGTGACCGCAACACATGGTCCCATCGAAGATCTTGACGATGAGAATGATGTGGTAGTCAAAGTCGAAGATGGGCAAATGAACCACCCGCGAGGCATGAACACGAGCGAATTATTCCCAGAAGCGTTGAAGGTACATGTGGCCTTGGCCATCGAACAACACCTTCACGGGCTAGTTGTCGTCGCTGGCCTTTCACAGTTCGACTTCACGTGGCTCCTGTTCGTTCGACTTCACGGCGCTCCTGTCCATCCAGCACCCACCCAAACTTGTCAAGGGTCAGCTATTTGTTTTAGGAGTTGGGGTGGATGTGCAACTCGAACTTGAAGACAGAGAGGTACACGGCTAAAGGCGGCAACAACAACAACGATAACGAAGACTTAGACGGCGATGTGCTTGGCGACAGCGATGAGATGACCTCACCCTGGCCCAGGGGTTTCCCTGTCAACCCCTGGATCCCCCTTCCTCGGGCTGCTCTGGCCACGGCTGTCGGTGTTGTGGCGTGGGGAAGCAAGAGTGGCTAAGAGCGACAATGGAAGGTTTGTGGGTAAGATGGACGTGGGTGACCTGCTTAAAAAGGACAAGCAACAATGACATTGGATTTGAGGCAGAGGTCGAATGACATTGAAGCATTCATGTCGAGGCAGTAATAAACCTACTTCCATTGATGGGCACGACAAAGGTCTAGATGATGATGGTTCGTTGCCGAGCAGGCCTAGGGTGGGCGAGAGAGGACTCGCCCATGGTCCACGGCATGTCCGGCCAGATACATTTTCGTGGCCGCCGAGCTGGGCACATTCTTTCTCGCGGGTCGCATCGTTGAGCCGGGTTTCGTTGTCCTCTTGTTGGGTCAGACCAAAATCGGATTGCATCGGTCCGTTTGGGTCACGCCGCTGGATAGGCCATAACATTTTTTGTGTCATGTGTACAGAAGACAAATTTTGATGGTTCAACAAGACTTGGCCTAGTATAATTTTTTGCCTTTTTATACAAACCATATAAAAATTCCCTTTCGGAATTTGTTAACATTTTAAAAGAAATGGAATTTTTTATAATAATAGGTTTTTACGCACACGCAATATTTCTTCCCTAGTCCCTAGAAAAAAGAGTTTACTTCCTCTGTTAAATCGCTGCTGCGTTACTCGTGTGCCTGCCGATCGATCGTCGTCTACTAGTGCCTTTTTCCAAGCAGAGTTTTGTAGTAGGTTCTTCCTGCTCATTTTCCTGCTTGTATGGATGGACCGATGTGAAATTCGGGGTCCCCAGCCTTTGCCATATTCCTTGTGGAGTAAACAAAGATGAGCATGATCGAGCACGGGGTTAGCGACATTCGTTGTTCCCGCCATTCCGCCGCAGATCCCGGAGTAATCACGGTGACTAATCTCTGCTTTTGAGTCTAACACATGATGCTACCACTATTAACCTAATTTGTCGGTGCGCCGACACATGTATGTACTTAATACTACTACTATGAGTATCGTACGCCGCTAGCTATGTATATTTCTGGCACACGTCGTCTTCACGATCAATTCGACATTCCACGGGCGGCGGCGCACAGAGAGAGAGAATGGTCATGGCGCTGCCTAAACTTAGGCGCGTGCTTTGATTGATTAATCTGGCGATTTTCTGGCTTGAACAACCGTACTACGTGCCATAAGTTCCAAGCTCCATTACCTGTGCATATGCCGAACCTCATATAGTCATATAGTTCGGCGCAGCCGTGTGCGTAGTAGGCGGACGGGCGCCGTGGAGTTTGGCTGGCAAGGACGTACGCAAGGGTCTCTCGCGTCAGGAAGAGCTAGCAGGGCGGTGCTGCCTGTGGCACGTCGTCACATGGATTGGATGGATGGATGGATGGTCTAATGTTTTTTCTCCTCATATGGACTGTGTTGAATTCATTAAAACACCTCGCCAAACTTTAGTCTCCGTCCCGTTTTTTAGCTAGCTAGCTATAGGTAGGCTCCCAAAGCTAGTAGTACGTGCCATTTTTCACCCGGCCGGCCACGTTCATTGGCCTGCCAGGAATCGTCAGGAATTGGCGCGATGAGAGAGCGAGAGATGCTCTAAATTAGAGCGGGCATGGCTCATGGGTCGGCCTGACAGACAGACAGAGACCGACCCCGTACGCGAAAGAAACGAATCACCGGAACGTGGTAACACCAGTGAGAATGCGTTTACCTACCGGCTAGCCGCATCGCTCCGTTTTCGTGCAAGAACATGAGGAAAAAGGTAGCAGATGTCCAAGTCGCGTTCACGAAGACGAATAATGACGATCGATGTGTGCGATTGTATTGGTCCTAGGAAAAATGTTGGGTAGAGTCTCTGACTTTTTTCATGCGGCTGAGAGGTTGGAAGTTTCGGCCATCATGTGCGTGACCTCACCGAGTCGTCCTACGCTGGATTCTGCAAACAGACACGTCGAAGTCGCCATACCCAACATGTCGGTCGTCGGTACTCGGTAGGAGTAAAGAAAATGTACTAGCAGCTAGCGAAATTATATACTCCGTCACCGAATCCATGCCGTGACGTACGCAACATATATAGAGGTCGACGATCGGTGACGATTCGTTACTACTGTAGTTTTTTTCAAAAAAAAAGAAGATGAACTGACCAATGATTAGTTAGTTGGACTATAACTAATTGCCACCGGCACACCGGAAATGAAAAATGTTATACGTAGTCGTTGCGTGTATACTCCATGTACAGGCCAGGCCAGCTCGTTGTTCACACCTGCACATGGCGCCTGCCTGCCTGCCTGCATTTTGATTTTTTGACGTGGCGACGCCTCCGAAAACAGGGGACGACGACAGTTGGAAGCCCATGTTTGATTGGTTTGCAGATGCTTAATTTGGTAAATATTACTACTGCACTACTAGTACATGGCATGATTAAAGATCCAGCTCAGCAAGGGTAGCTTTTGGGAAACAAAATTATTGTGTTTCAGGTAAGTGTTGATATCTTTTACTACTACAACGGTAGACTATAATCTAAAGTATTTGCCTTTGTGGCGGAATTTGTTTCAGAAATAATCGGAGGCCTAGTACTACTAGTACTACTACAACGGTAGACTATAGATTGCTGCTTACTACGTACTCCCTCCGTTTGGGATTATAAGTCCCGCGCGGATAACTAGGTTGCTAATTTGAACAACAAAATATAAATAATATAGCATAAAAATTATATTATTAGAAACTTTAGAGATTATAATTTCTAATGGTATAACGTTTGTGATATATAAATTATATTTTGTTGGTCAAATTAGCAACCTAGGTATACACGTAGGACCTATAATTCCAAACAGAGAAAGTAGTAGTTAACTCGGTGATGAATGTCGATCGAATAATCTTTCCTTGTGATGCAGGGCACCCTCGAATCCAAAATATTATACTACTCCATGATTGTGTTGTGCCGGTGTGCTTTATAACAAGTCAAAAAAGGGAAAGGTCCCGTCACAGTTTATGAACACGGTGTCTCCGAGGTACTTTGGCAGAGCATGATAAAGAAAAATAATCGTAATCCAAAGCAGGCAGGCAAGGTGGCAGCTATAGCTAGCTAGCTGGGGGCTACGGTTGGTGGTTGTACCGGAAACGATCGAGGCCGGGGAAGCTTCTGACGAGCTGGAAAATCATCGGTTTCTAGTTTACGTGTGCTAGTACTAGCTGCTGCGAAACTAGCACGCGTCGTTTTCCTCGCTTTCTTTCCATGTGCGGCCAGTGGCAGTTGAAGCCGCAGCGGTTTGTGGAGCAAAGCTCATTCTCAACCTTGAGCTTCCTGGATTTTTAAATTTTGAAAATTGGTATACCTAATTTATCGATCGCTCAAACAAGAACTTACCGATCCCAGTCTATTCAGGACCTTAGCCGTTTCCAATGGAAAAAAAAACTCACTCGCCAAACTGGCCCACCTACCATTTTTCTTTTCCTACCTCTCGTTTTGCCACTCCACTCACTAATTTACCCAAGCCGCGCTCCCATGAATTCGTCGTGGCTAGGTTAGTCATGTGCCGCCTCCCTCGTCAATGTCCCTCACCCTTGTCGTACCCTCGAACGCGGCCAAAACAAAGCCTCCAGGCTCCAGAGCCACCCGCCGAAAACCAAGCCAACATCGATGTGCGTTGGAACCAAATGTGTCACCGTCCCATCTCGATTAAATCGATCAACTAACCATTGAGTTCCAAAGGAATTGGACTAATTTCTTGATGGTGTCTGGCACGCTTGCACCGGCAGAGGACTTCCATTGTTTATGTCTAGATTAGCGGAAAACTGAAACATGCACGGGGACCAGCTGCATCACTACCGTAACCTCCTCTGCAACAAGCACAACATTCGTACCACCTACTTGGTCACGACAAACCTCTCACGGGCTATGGCTGAAGCTACTGCTGAATCACTAAGGCTGTGACCGAAGATGTTATTGTGGGCATTTCTCCTGGGAGCCAAGAAGACGTGGGATGAACCGAAGGGAGGAATCATGGCTGAGAGAAACCGATGAGGGGCATGATGGAATGCTCACTAGAGCCTTTTAGAGAATCGAGGACCTAGGAGTAGGATTTTGTCGCTAGCAACGCTGCAAACGAGAGAGATTAGACGCGAGCGCGAAGGCGAACGATTCAACAAGATTTGCATAAGAGAAAGAGATTTGGGAAGAGGATGAATATGACACATGCCCCTCCCCCCTCACTCACCCCCATGGTTACTGAGCGCATCCTATAATTTCGTTCAGGATCACTGCTTTCCTAGTGTATACAACATGCCTAGGGATGAGTTTGGCCGCAATTCACAAGTTCAGACTTCTAACTTTCAGGATTCAGAATCCGGGGTTTGATTTATCAAACCTCGATAGTTTTAAGGGGACTTTACTCATGTGTTGCATTGATGGAGTACCTTACTTCACCTTGAAGGCTTCACTATATCTATCGGGACTAACTTGAGTGTGGATAAATGGAGACCGAGCTATAATAGCCCTTTATTTTTTAAAAAAATTGAAAACTATATTTTTAGGGTTTTTTTGTTTTGTAAAGTATGGATGTAGTCAAACGATGTATCTTAAGAGCAGGTGCGTGTGTGCGTTCATAGGGATGAGTGCATGTACGTGTTGCGAGTGTTTGTGATTATGCTTTGAGAAAATTGCACATAACACCAGGCTTTGGTGCCAAAGTTGCACAGAACACAGAAACAAAAGACTTGTTGCGGCTGACCCCAACTTTTGGTCTAATTGTTGCACCTAGCCCAAATATAGTTCAAATAGAGGTTATAGTTCCTTAAAAACGTATCTAACGTTATGTATGCATTTTTATCCCGTATATCACTCGTGTGGGCCAATATTTCTGTATTTATATCTTCTAGCGAACAAAGCTTGGTCCAACGTATCTAACGTTGCAATCGGACTCGGCCTGATACCACTACTATAGCGTCTATACTTAGGCGTATACTAAAAAAATCGATCGACAACTATGTAAAGAAATTCAGAAAAATAATCTTGATGTGGTCAAATATGCGTGTTACAGGCATGCAAATTTTTAATATGAAGTACCTTATATTTTAGGCTCATCAAAAGAATTGGATAAATTATAGAAGATTGAAAAGTTATATTGTCACGCTCCGAGATATGTACAATAAGGGTGTTCGAATGAATTTTTCAAAGCTAAAAAATGATTATTTTTTTTAATTTTTCAAAAAGCTCTCTAGAAACTCATATGTCAAAATAGTTTGATCATAAATTTGATCAATAAAATAAAAACTATATTTAACAAAAATATACATTTAGATTCATGTTCAAAATACGCTTTCGATGGTACAATTTTTGTAACATATGATTTATATATTGTTGACCAAATTTATGGTCAAACTATTTTTTTAAGTACGTATTAGCCCTATAATTCGGAATGGAGGAAGTATACAATATAGAAATACATACCCACATGTTAGATATGTTAGATATACTGTTAAGGCACAATATACTTGATTGGGGCTAGATGCAACTAATTAGACAACAAACCGGGCTAGCTGCAACAAATATTTTGTTTCTGTGTTTTGTGCAACTTTGGCACCAAAACCTGGTGTTATGTGCAATTTTCTCTTATGCTTTGTTTTTTTAAAAAAAAGTGATTTTGATTTGTAAAATCTTAATTTCAGATTCTTTATATTAGGCTACAGAAATTGATAAAACTGGATAGAAATTATAGATTAGAAATATGCAGTATTCTTTATACTCATATCCACACTCAGTTATTTTGTGTAGCCTAAAATATAAAATAGTTTGTATATATATCATTGGCTGCACCGAGGATCTTTTTAATATTTTTAAAACTTCATAATATGACTCTGTGAACATACTCCACCTGTAGGAGTGTTAATTTTTTTTCCAAAGGAAACGCATGCAGGCCCTGTGAACATACTCCACCTGTAGTCAAGCCGTCAAGGTATGTTGGGATCATGTGGCGGGGCATCTTTGTGCGTGGCTCGATACAAAAGCGGCCCGGGTTGGGTAGCAAAAATTCATGAGAATTCAGAGGAGGTCGACGGTGAATAATCGTGGAGCACTGTGGCGTCACAGGATTTCGATTTTCCGATGGATGTCACAGGATCATGCAGAGCTGGTACCGCGACAGCCGACAGGGCTGGCAGTGGCAGGGGGTATGGTACGGTGATGACTGCTGACTGCTGGCGCCGCATGCCTGATCAGTGATCACTGCAAGTCAGCATGTGCTTCCCTTCCGTTGGGCTTACATTAGCCGACAGGGCCCCTACTCCATGCATGGCATATCTTGGCTTGTGTACAAGGGCCATGGCGTTTGCCGGCCGCTACTGTTCGTTTATTACAGCACCCATGGCCGGTATGGAGGAAATAAGCACATCCACGATGCGGCGATGCCTCCTAGTCCTAGGCATGGCTCTTTACAAATCCTTTTTCATCATTTCACAATAGCTAACACGCGACGTGTCACGTGACCCAGCACCAGCACGTCAAATTCTGTCAATGTGCCCCTCCAGATGCTTCCAAGGGGTTAACTGTAGTTTAGTTTCCAAACTGCCCGTTTAAAAATCACACTACTTCTATAAAAATGGGGAGACATATGCCATGGACTATGCGTCTATATTAAGATGTAAGGAGAATGTACATATACGCACACAATATAGACGTATAATGGGAGGGTACAATTAACTGCTACCGTTGGGAGGATTATTTTTTTCCCCTCATGTCGTCAGCTGTTTAATTGCCATGATCCCATAGAAACTGAAACGAGGGCTTGCGCTGAAGGCCTTCGTCTAGCTATTGCCTGCAATGTTCGCTAGGCTTTGAGAGAGAGAGAGAGAGAACTTAATTCTTACTCATATCATTCCAACGGACAATGCGCCCTCGTTTTCCATGTTTTTCTCTATACAAGAATTAATCCTTGTATATATAAAATATTTATATGTCATTGGTGCCATTAGAAAGTATTTTCTAATACGAATTTAACAATATCAATTATGTACTATATAATGCTGCTCAATTTTTTCCTAAGCATCTGCCTGCCTGCGGGTTCTTACAAAAAATCTATTTTATAGAAATAGCAAACACTTTTTTTTAGGGAAGCAGCAACAGAAGTTTTTTTTAGGGTTTGCTGCAACAGAGTTTTTTTTTTTTAGAAGTTTGCAGCAAAAGAAGTGAGAGTGACCCTTCTGCATACAACGAGGCCCACTACGTCAGAGCTTTAATTCGGGCCGACGCGCTGTAACCTTCATCATCACGAAAGGCGTACCTGGTCTATACCAAACAGTCCAGCCCATATGTATGTGAAGAAACGAAGCGCGCGAAAGCCCATCTCACTCACTCATCGATCCTCCAGCCATCGTCGTCGACTCGAGTCGAGTCGCTGCTGGTGCTACTGCTAGATCTCCGTCTCCCTCCCACCCTCCCTCAGATCCATCCAAACCCCTCGCATCCCTCCGTCATGGCGGATCTCGCCGTGGCAGCGCGCCCGCTCCCGGCGGCGACGGCGACGGCGACGGACCTCTTCGGGGAGCCCATCGAGGCGCACCCGCCGTGGTTCCGGCCGGAGTCCTTCCTCCGCGCGGGCTTCGACCCGGACGCCTACGTCGCCGAGCTCCGCTCCTACGTGCCCCTCGAGAGCCTCGCCGCCGAGCTCCGCGCCCACCTCGCCGCCCTCCGCGCCGAGCTCGTCGGCCTCATCAACCGCGACTATGCCGACTTCGTCGGCCTCAGCGCCCGCCTCAAGGGCGTTGACGCAGCCGCGGCGCGCATGCGCGCCCCACTCGCCGACCTCAGGGACAAGGTCGCAGCCTTCCGCGCGGCAGCGGCCACCGCTCTGGCCGCCCTCCGCGCTGGGCTCGAGCAGCGTGCCGCCGCGTCCGCCGCGCGCGAGCTCCTCGAGCTGCTGCTCGACACCTCGCACGTCGTCTCCAAGGTCCGATCCCAGACCGCTCCTCCTTCTTAAACGCCAATGTAGCTAGTTCCTCCGTAACAGTTAACACTGCCATTTTGCCTGTCCACGAGAATTTTATCACCATGTACAGATGATCCCCCTCATTCCTCTTGAAACGACAATGTAGCTAATTCCGCTTTAGCAGTTAACGCTGGTGGATCCGACTGCGAACCTAGACATATGCGTTTTGAGTTATCCCTTCGTACAGATGATCCATCTCACTCCTGACCAAATTTTCAGCACCTAGCATAAATGATTATGCCATTGCATACTTAGAGAAATTTGCAACATATCATAATGTTGAATTTTTTCCCCAATGTTCGAAAAAACTGCTAAACCTTGTCAACTGCTGACCATCCAGAATCATTATGTCAAGGTTGCCAGTAAAGCATTCTGATATGTTCACCAATTTGTGGCTGTTGCCATTTCGTTCGTAGGTAGAGCTTTAGCCCATGTCATGTTGCTTCTGAAACCTAAAGGTTCGTTTTGTTCATTCAGGTTGAGAAACTGATCAAGGAATTACCAACAGCACCATCTGATTCATCAAATGCTGAGGTTGGTTTGGTTGATAAGGACTACTCTGGCAACAATACAAATGTTGAGGCAGGGACTGATGTTAGAGAAACACAAAGCATTCTCTTAGAAAGAATTGCCAGCGAGATGAACCGGCTCAAATTCTACATCAGCCACGCACAGGTTTGTGCCAAGAGATACTGCTGGTCCCTAGGCATTTGTAAATTCTAATATATAAATAGTTTTTCTATGCTTTATGTATGTTGTCGAACAGAACCCTAGGAAAGTTGTGACGCCCAATGAATACAGATAGTTCACATGAAAAGATTTGATAATTTTGTGTCTCCTTTGAAAAGGCAGTATACTCATCACTATAAAAAATGCAGCATAACATTTGGATCAACAACGTAAGAAAAATAGATAGCTGTATTTCATGTCTATGATTAAGTTCACTTCTTGATGTTTGAGCTAGATCATTATTGTCAAACTGCGAAAGTACCAGCCCGATTTTGTATTGGTAGCACTCATTTTATGTCTAACTGGATACATCATATACATTTTAATGCAACATATATATGATTCTTATTCTGTTACATTATGGCAGTACAGAACCTTCCTTTTATTGAGAACATGGAGAAGAGGGTCCAAGGCGCCACAAAACTACTTGATGGTAGCTTGGAGCGTTGCTTTGTGGTTGGTCTAGAACATAGGGATGCAAAAGTAATATACAACTGCTTGCGCGCTTATGCTGCTATTGACAACACATCTTCAGCTGAAGAGCTTTTCCGCACAACAGTCGTGTCCCCATTGATTCAGAAAATTATTCCTCAAAACTATGCAAGGGCTGTTTCTGGGGTATCTTCTGATGACCTGGAGGATGATTATCAGCGGATAATGCAATGTGTAGAAAATGATTGCAAATTTATTTTGGAAATATCTTCATCAGGTAATTATAAATTCTCTTAAAAGTTCATTATTGCGTAGTATTTTGAAGCCTAACTGCATATGGGCATAGATTGATGTACATCTTATTAATTCTTGTTGTGTTTGCAGCAAACTCTGGACTCCATATTTTTGATTTTCTGGCCAATTCAATACTCAAAGAAGTCCATTCTGCAATCATGAAGGGAAAACCTGGGGCATGCTCTCCTGGAAAACCTAAAGACTTCCTGAAAAACTACAAAGCAAGCTTAAGATTTCTTGATTTTCTTGAAGGTATTCTTAATTATGTCACTAAGTAGTTTGTTTTCTATCATTTGGTTTGCTAAGTCTACTACAATACTATGCTTGCTTACAAAGCATTGCCTTTGTATATGTACGTACCTGAAACTGCTAGTGTAACAAGTAACAACTACCAACCACCATACTGGTGTCTGTAGCACCTTGATATGTAACCTGGTGTCCATTCAGCTGCCAATGGTGTGGCATTGAAGTTCATTGCACTTACCCTATTCCTTGTTATGTTGCAGAGAGTTGCCGAGCTCAACACATATCTATTTCTGTATTCTAAGGATTAATGCTTATGATTATTCGAATTCATGGTTGACCTATTATTTTTTATGTAGGCTACTGCCGTTCCAAGTCTGCTGTAACAAAGTTCCGCTCTGAGCCTGCTTACACAGATTTCATGCGACTGTGGCACGTTAGTGTCTACTTTTCTCTGAGGTAAGCATAAATATCTCTGTTGGTGTTACACACTTCAGAACTATGTTTCTAACTTTATTCTACTGGTTCAACTACACAAGATTCCAGGAAATTGCTGGTGGTCTTGATTCTGCTCTTACAGCCACAATTAGCCCCGTCGGAATGAATGAGAATCAAATGAAGCAGAAATCATTGTTGTTGAAGCAAAGTATTAAGCTCTTAGAAAGTTTGCACTCCTGCTGGAGTGATGATGTTCTTGTTTTCTCTCACTCTGATAAATTTCTCCGTTTGTCGCTGCAGCTTATTTCAAGGTATAACTATCGCAAAGGATACTTATTTACCTTACTTTTTCACGAGTTAACAACTGGAGACTGACCTTTTGTTTTCCTCCATCTCCCTGTACAATAAGGTATACAACATGGCTTTCTTCTGGTCTGGCTGCACGTAAAGCTTCTGATGGGAGCTCAAGCTCTCCTGCAGACTCTGAGTGGGCACTCTCTGTACCTGTGGAGGATTTCATATATGTATGTCGCATCCGGAAAACTATTTCCCTTACCATGCCATTGCAGTGATCAATACATAGCACTTCTCAGTACTGAATATTATCATCTTAGACTCTTAGTTGTGTACACTGTGTTGCTCGTGGGTGTATGATTTGTCTGAAGTTAGTGGATTTACTAAATTAAGTTGACCATTAGTGGATTTACTAAATTAAGTTGACCATGAGTTGATTAGTTGACTCCATGCTGATGACTTAGTGCTCAGCAGTCAGCGCGCTCAGTAGTTGACTGGGTTAGTTCAGGAAATAATCTGTAGTTGGTAGCAGATCGTGTGGACAACTATGAGGCAAGAAAAGGGCATGGCTGTAATGTTCTTTTGCATGTGAACTAGAAATAACTGTTCCATTGTAAATATTACTATATCTATGCAGCTTCCCTGTTGTTCTGCCCCCCTACTTCAGTAGTCCTAGTTACATTCTGATTATGCTGTAAAACAATGTTGAGCAGATCGCATAGCAGTTTATATGTTTGTCATATTTGTTTTTTAATAAAAAATGTTACATTCATTGATGCACAGGTAATGCATGATGTAAATGCTGTAATCGGCGAGCTTTCAGAATCAGGCAACTTTGTGGGACACGTAAATCAATTGCTAGCATCATGCCCCATCGAAGTACTTACACTTGTGAAACAAAGTATATTGCAAGCTGTTGAGCCGTTGAAGGAGTTGTTGCCTGGCATAATGGATGTCATGATTGGGGTCATAGTTAAAAGGTCTAATGAGGTGAGTGGACCAATGCCAACACAAGGGCACACTAGTATCATCGTCCACATCTTTTGTTTTGGCATGAAATGCTGCTGTATAGAGAAGCTAATGTTGCATCTGTAAATAATTTTATTAAGTACGTAGTTTAGAACTGTGTTTCTTTTGTTCTCTGATTGCAATTATATTTTTTTGGATTGATTGTAGGATCTGAAACACCTGAAGGGAATAACAGCCACATATAGGATGACCAATAAACTTCCCGTGAGGCATTCTCCGTATGTATCTGGGATTTTGCATCCACTCAAGGTAAATGAACCTCATGTTTGGTTTTCTGTTTTTCCACTTATATTTCTCTACATTTTAGCGTCAAAGGTCAACGAAAGTCCATAAGGTTCTATGATGCCTTGATTACAAAAAGCATTTATTCAACTCTGTGGAATTAATGTTCCTGCCTCTTGAGTCCTGTCTTTAACCTGTGAGAAGTGGAATTCCTGAACACCAATAAGTACCAAAAAACGCTGGCTCAGAGTATTCTTCTTTAGATTCCCTGAAACTTGGTTTAAGTGGTTTTATGGTTAACATTTTGAAGCTACAGTATGGATAACTGAAGTGTATGTATGTGATATGGATTTTGTGTTCAACTAATAGCATTATAGCTTCAGATTTTAAGTTTTGTTTTTGCTCTTGTCTGAGCAAATAGGTCTGTTGCATTGCTAGCTTAGCTTTATGTCCTGCATTTGAGCTATATGATCATGTGCCTTTTATGTGCTGAAATTTAGCAGCCGTGTCTCTTCAACTTCTATAACAGGTTCATACGCTGTTTTCATTTTTGTGCTATTTATTATAAGTGTTTCCTTTATGTTAGGTGTTTCTTGAAGGAGAGCGCGTGAATTATTTATCAGAAGATGATAAAACTAAACTGCGCTGTGGATCTACAGACAAGATCACTGCAATTTATTTTGATATGGTATCCGAAGTAGTTAATGTGGTAAGTAAGGATTGCCTGCATGCCTATGAATGATTCTACCTATGAGTTACTCAGATTATTTTTTTCCAATATGAAGGCAAGGAAAACAGAATCTTCGTTGCAAAGACTGCGCCAAGGTCAACAAAGACGAGTAGGAGCTAGTACTGATTCCTCAGATAACATCATATCTGACACCGACAAGATCTGCATGCAGCTATTTCTTGATATTCAGGTATGCCAACTATCTTTTACTCTCATGGTCATAAAGGATATATAGATTGGATGCATTGTTTGTAACAAATTGCATTTGCAATCTCATAACTGATTTTAAGGTATTCTACTTTTTGTTTCTTCCAACGCACATTCTTGTGGACTGTACCACTACCAGCTCCTATCCTGATTTCCCTTATATGACACTAAAAATTTGCAATCTCGTATTTAGGATTTAATATAGAATATAGCAGTCAAAGTGTTTAGTGAGCTTATGTGATTAAACATGGTATAGAAGTACAGGTGTATCCGGCTTATATTTGATGCACTGTCGCTGACACGATCTATCACATGTATTGCTTCACAGGAATATGCACGGAATCTTCGCTCACTTGGAATAGATGCGAGAGGGATCGAGTCCTACAGAGCTCTATGGCAGTGCGTTGCCCCTAAAGACAAACAAGATACCATCCAGTTTTGATGTAAAGACATTGTTAGTACATAGAAATGCTGCCTATAGGTCCTTCAAATTGCGTAGATATGTCAGGTGTTGTTCGCGAGGTCGGAAAACATGTACTGTATGATTTATACATAGAGCACTGGATTTTGATCCCTGCCATTGTTTGATTTTACCAGACTATTACTCCACCTCCAGAGTCAAGATGTTACAATGACATGTTCGAAATTGATATGTCTGGTGTTGTTCGCTAGGTTGGAAAACATGTACTGTAACTGGATTTTGATCCCTGCTATTGTTTGGTTTTACCATACTATTACTCCACCTCCAGAGTCAAGATGTCACAGTGACATATTCGAAATTTGAGAACGTGTATCATACATTTTTCACTCCGGAAGACCATATTCTAACTTCCCTGGAAGATCGACTTAAGTTTGGAGTGTCAACTGTATCTTTTTTATTTTTTCAGTGCTTTTAGTAATTAGAATATGGTTTGGTTTGTGACAAGTTATATAATTCCCTAATTTTGAACCTGCACCAGCAATGAGACGGTGTTACACAATCTAAGCAACCAATCACTGTTTACAAATGCTCTCAGCATGCTGAAGAACAGCCTTGCGAAAATTCCATGTTTTGAGACATGTCTTGCTACCAAATAACTTCTCAACAAAACAACAGACTGGGGCTACTCATTGACAAAGATACAATCGCCAGAAGTGTCAAGCATGATGCAGACATGGTAGGTGTCACTTCTTGAACCAACTGAAGCATGAGCAGCCCTGAAAAGGAAGCAAATGCGTTACATAGCTATCACTACTATAAGCAACTAAGTAGTACACGACACAGAACATTGCTGTGTTGCAATACCTAATACTTGGAGACGATGCTCAGCGATCTGTCATTGCAGAACTAAGTAACTAAAGCTCAATTATAGTCATTGCAGAACTAAGTATGGGCATGGTGCGATGGTCTCTAAAAGCAGCGGAGAGGAAGCAAGCAGTCGTGCTAGCCTGCTAGGTTTACAGATCAACTATCTTGCTACTCAATGGTCAATGCTGTTGATACGAAGCGGCAGAAACTAACAACTCAAGCAAAACAGAGAATCTCATTCCACATGTATGCCAATACTTTTGGTTAAATCCACAACAATATAAAAAATTAAGTGAACTCACTGAAGATTCATATCTGTCCCCTCGATTGTAGCGGTCTGTATATGCGTGGCTGCTGCTGGCATTATCCGTGCCAGACTGCTTCTCCTCCCTCACCTTCTCAAATATGTCAGTGAAACCTTCACCTGTTGAAGGGTCCTTCTCATCCCAGTCCCCAAACTTTGGCACAGCTGATCCTCTCTCGGGCTGCACGTGTAAAAATCACACTATGACACTTTAGAAGAATAATAATAAGGACAAGAAATACTTTATAATGCACATACACAATCTGCTTCACATTTCGACATTCATTGCAATTGTATCGAGAGAACGGTTTTAGTTAATTAAGGCTCACAATAGCTAGAGCTTTACCGTTTCATCGCCACGCCCGCTTGGTCTCATCTTGGACCTTCCAGGTGTGGTGGGAGCATTCCCACGGTTCCCTTCAGCCGAACCCCTGCGATCCCCGGAAGGAGACGCAGCACCACCTTTATTTGCAAGCCTTGCAGCCTGACGAGGATGCATGGGCGACCTTTCATTGCCCACTTTCCTAGCAGCACCGTCGTAGTTCATCTGATCCCCATATCTGTGATTAGGTGACTCAGCATTCGATTTCGGGACAGTGGCTTCATGCCGACGGAGATCGTCTTCTCGGGTGGCACGCCTTTCATCCCTGTTCTTCCGCAGTCCTGGCTCGGCTCCAGCTCTCAAGGGAGAGGCCTTAACCGACAGCGGATCATTCGGGGTTGCTTCTGCATCTTCGTTACGGTCATTCGGATTGACAGACCTCCCTGGAGATTTCCCCTTGCGAGCATTCTCGAAGTACTGCGTGTAGCCTTGCCCTTCGCCTTCCCAATTTCCAAACTTTGGAACTCCTTGTCCTTGATGCTGGCACAGTTGAACAGGAAGCACCTTACTATTAAGATGTGGTGAGCAGATGAAATTCACACATATAGTGTTGCAGGAAGTACCACGCTAGTAAAATGCGATGAGCAGATTAAATTATCACATATAGTTTTGTAAGAAATAACCACTTAGCATATTTGTTGAACTTCAGAAACATAATTGTGTAAGGAGATAAATTATGATTAGAGCATACAGAATACTGATACAGAATACTGAACCTGCAACATCTTGTGACCTGAACATGTTTTATTTGATATAGTACAACACATGGATAAGATGCAGAGGTGTTCCATTTGATTAATCATCACTAAAATAAGCATTGTCATCTGGCCTCCCTGCAATGCTTATTTTTTTACTGCAATCTTATCTGTGTCAACTGCAGGTTTGTTCAACCAACCATATTTTCACCAAATCAAGTAGTGTGGTACTGTATAAAACAACAAAGACGAATCAGCCCCGAAAACTTGCCATCCGCTATCCTTGCAACACCGGATATGCAGCAAAAATCACATCCTGGAATGCAGAATGACTAGATCTTGGCAACCACTAGAGCTGGGAAACATAGAAGAGCCAAGACAAACCATTCGGTTCGAATTGGCACATTTGTTCCAAGGAGATAGATTGCTTCCATGGAGGCGCAAACTTGGCTAGACTTAAACCTATGATTGGGCAAGGGGAAGAAAAGAAACGGCGGCATTTCTGCGAATCGAGGGAGATTCCAAGGAATCCCACATGGCGCGGCAGGAGGGAACCTTCCCTTGCTCTGACCACACCAGTCAACGAATCGATCCAAACAAACAACCTCGGAGACAGCACCAGCAGCAGCAAGGCGAGCCGGTCAGTCAACCAATGGAGCAAGCAAGAACTTACTGCCATTTCGGTCAGAGAAGGGCGGCGGCAGCAGAGGCGGTCGGCGACTCCTTGGCGCCTCAGTGCGGCGCCCCTCCCCTCCCCTCCCTCGCGCCGGCCTGGACGGATTCAGGTCTAACCAGATGAGGAAGAAACCGAGACGGCCAATAGGAGAGCAGCAGCGGGAGGAGGACCAGACTAGGGGAGGAAGAAAGCTAGAAAAGGTAGCAGGAAGAAGAGTCACTCATGTTTGACCATTATGGCGTCGGATTCTTGCTTCTGCTGCTGCTTCCCCACCTTCCCCGCTGCTGCGCGCCGCTGCCGAAGCCGGATGGATGCCGATGGTTTGGTGGGTGACGCGGTGGAGCAGAGCAGAGCTTGTGTATGTGTGGTGACTCCCTCTTGCACGGCGTCTAGACCTGTTCCTACCCTATATCGCCTTAACTCTTGTCTAGTCTCCATCAATCAATCATGGTGTCCGTTGCTAACTTTGCCACGGACGCTATTACCACGAAACACGGGAGTACTACTAGACTGTGTTTTTTATTTCGAAATTTCTACCGCGGCTTTGGTTTGCAAAATCAATACCCCGTTTGATATCAAAATATTTTAAAATTTTATTAAGAAATACTTTGGTTTTTAAAAAACTGAAGTATTAAATATTTGAAGTGTTTGGATCCAACAAATATATATGGTTTTAAAAATGAAGTATTCTCTAAAATTATGTTTTGTTTGAAGTATTTGAGAAAGAGATCGGCCCCTCTCTTTTTTCTAAAACTAAAAAAAGAGAAAAGTTAAAGTATTGTTTTGTTAAGCACTATATCACGGCATTGATATTACTTTAATTTTAAAAAAATATTGTTGCTAAACTAGAACTAAAGTATACAGAAAAATTAGAGAGCATCTCCACCACCAGGGCACACCAACTCGTCTATGACAGCAACGTTGGACAGCCGTTTGGAGATACCGGTACAAACTACTGGTACTATGGGGCAACTTTCCCACACTGACGTTCCCAACAATCAACCCCCTCCCCAACCAATTTTTTTTGCAAATAATTTCCATTCAAATTTAGTTTTTTATACAAAGTTTGAATGGAATTTAAACCTAAACTAAAACTAACATACTACAGGCGTCTAGGGTGTGCGCCGCTAGGACCCTACTCATCGTCGAGATTGACCCAGGTGGCATGCGACTAGGGGTATGGCCAATCCGCCTGCATCGTCACCTGCACCTGCTGCGGCGATGGAGGAGACCACATCCCCAACTCAGGAAGCAGCCCTTGGGCCAGCATGGATTCGTACATGGCCTCGAACATGCCCGCCCACTATGCCTAGATTTTCATCGTGTGGAAGGGGCGGATGGAGTACCCGCCACCGCTCATGTTCCATCCACTAGGGAGAGGCTAGTCCAGCGGCACGAGAAGGTTGTTCTTGGCCAGGATGGTTGCCTCGTCGATGTTGAGGCTGCACGGTCGGGGCGCATGTCTGTCGCTGACACTACGACGGCCGCCCACCTTGTGGTCGTGGTGGCCCATGGTGACTGGCAAAGAGTGAGTAGCTCAAGAGGAACGCGAGGCGAGAGGCGAGGAGGAAGGCAAGGTGAGGCGAGTTTGCTGCATCGGTGAGAGAAGGACCCTCCCTTTTATGGGAGCCTAAGGAAGGTACGCGGAACCACCAACGCGCTATTACTCTGGCACGTCAGGAGTCGAGTTGTCGGCGCGTCACAACGAGGGATGAGTGGCGCGTGAAATTGGCAAAAGTTGGAAATGGCCACAAGCCTTTAATTCCGCTGACATGGTCGATGTGTTGCTGCCAAGGGCGTGACCAATCCAACGCATCATCGGTTGCCGGCACCCCCGGTACACTCCCTATGGGTAAGGACCGGCACATGAGGGACAAACTCTCTAGAATAGGACCATATACGGATTCAATAAGTGGCCATCGAAATATCATGCATGAAAGTCAGACATATATAGTCACGACATCATAATCTTGAGGATACTGCATGCTGAAGTGATATATCGAAGAAAAGAAGGTAAAAATTTGAAGTTTTCAGATACGAGTCTACATGTCAGAATTCAAATCACATTCATATTCACACGTGTGGGTTTTCAATATGAAAATAAACGTATTTATACCATGTAGTTTCACATCCTGATATGTCACCTAAATAAGTTGACAATTATGCATCTATGATATTGCATACACTTACTTTAAATTTTAAGATTCCCGCAAAAAAAATCAATTTTAAGATGCCCAATGCGGTTTGCATGGAATGCTATGATAAGAGAACTTATTTTTTATACGAAAATGTTTCTATACAATACTATTGAAAATAAAAGTCCAATCTAATAAAAAGAGGCTAGGAAGTATATTTCAACATTCGAGTTCTTGGACAGGTTTGTTGTAGGTCGCATGGTCGTTTTTTCTAAATATTGTGTTGGCGGCAGTGTTTGAAACTTGAGACCTCTTAGCTTTGATATCATATTAAATTTATGTACTAGCCAACTCAATTAAAAGTTTATTATTATATTAAATTTATGCACTAGCCAACTCAGTCAAAAGTTCCTTTCCATCAGCCTCAGATCTTTTTTCTCTGGAGGCCTCCCAACATTAAAAAGAATCTAAATCTCTAAAAAAAATCAAAATGTCAAACAAGTGCGAGCCATCCTGAACATCCCGACCCGGCGCGGGTCATGCACCAGAGAGGGCAACCTCGTCAGTGCCGGCCGCTAGGATGGTGGGGGCTCCAGCGAGCTCCATGAGCTCCGCGTTGTTAAACAATATATGTATTATGTTCGTTATTAGTGGATGTCATATACGGTATGGAGTTAGTACTCCACCCGTTATGGACTCCTTCTCATGTATCCGATCGGTCTCTCTCTCTCTCTCTCTCTCTGTGTGTGTGTGTGTATTTCTCCCGTGTAACACATATATCAATCAACACGCAAACCAGCTGAGGCCAAGGATGTTTAGATCCAATCCAAAAACTTTGTCATGGTATCAGAGCATATCATGTCCTACCCCTCTGCTCACAAAGGTTGGTATGAAATTGTGTACATCATGTCCTACCCCTCTGTCTTCAAGTGAGAAGTTGTCTCTTGACGAGGGGACTCCTCTTGGGCCTGGTGATATGACAGAATATAGAAGTATTGTGGGTGTCTTGTAATACTTGACATTGACACAACCTAATACATCCTTCTGTGTTAACAAGGTTTGTCAGTTTTTACATGCTCCAACTACTTTACATTGGACAGCTGCTAAAAGAATATTGATATATATTCAGGGTACTCTGAAGACTGGGCTTACTTTTCAGAAGTCCTCCTCTAGTCTTAGTGCTTTCTATGATGCAGACTGGGCATGTTGTCTTAATGATAGGAGGTCTACATGAGGCTTTGCTATATTCTTTGGGTCAATTCTAATTTTTTGGAGTGCCAGAAAACAAGCTATAATTTCTAGATCAAGTACTGAAGCAGAATATAAAGCTCTAGCAAATGCCACAGCTGAGTTAATATGGGTTGAGGCTCTTCTTGGTGAGCTTGATGTTACACTAAAGGAAAAGCCATGTATGTGGTGTGATAATCTAGGGGCTACATACTTGTCTACAAATCCCGTTTTTTCATGCAAGGACTAAGCACATTGAGATTGATTTTCACTTTGTTAGAAAAAGAGTTGCAAACAAGTTATTGGAGATCAGATTCATTTCAATCAAAGATCAAGTTGCAGTTGGTTTTACAAAGGCATTGCCAATCAGAGATCTTGATGAATTTAAGTGTAATCTCAACCTCTCTCAAGGTTGTGATTAAGGGGGCTATTAAACAATATATGCAACAGGTTTTATTATGTTAGTTATTAGTGGATGTCATATACGGTATGGAGTTAGTACTCCACCAGTTATGGACTCCTTCTCCTGTATCCGATCGGTCTCTCCCCTCTCTCTCTCTCGATGTATTTCTCCCGTGTAACACATATATCAATCAACACGCAAACCAGCTGAGGCCAAGACTGTTTAGATCCAATCCAAAAACTTTGTCATGTGTCTCGACCATGGTGGGGACGTACAGTGTCGACAATTTCGTCCGCCGTTTAAAAATCTGGTCTTCCTGGAATATTGATGAGATCAAGAGGAGCCTTTAGGATCCGTCGAAGAAGATTAGCACGCGGTAGAGAGGGCGAATCGACGACAACCGGTGATGGGGAAGACAGTGATCGTGATGTCGATTGCCAGCTTGAAGCGTGCATATAGGGATATGGATAGGAGGCAGAGCTCATTGATTGTTCTTTGTCTTGATGGATGCGGCCTACCTGCTCCGTCGTGGGGTTGGAGGGGCAAGGGTGGAGGAGGCGTGACAGGATGACGGCGGTTCTCACCCGCAAGCAGCAGGGTGCGATTGCGCTAGGGGCCAGGCTACCAGGGGCGGGAGCAACGCATCCAGGGAGCGGGATGGGAGACCTCCCGTCTGCCTGCCGAAGCGGGAAGGGATAGCGGGGGCAGGGAAGGAAGAAGAAAAGAGAAGTTAAAAAAGATTTTTTTTAATTGGGCTGGACAGCAAGCCCCACTATTTATGTTAACGGATGTTTCCTCCATCCTTCTACCCGTGCCACGTAAGCCTTCTGGGTAGATCCCAATGTTAGAATTGATGTCGATTTTAGTTGAATTCGAGTTTAGCCTACATTGCAAAAAACTTGTGACAGAGTGATCATATTTTGTCGCAAAACTGTAAAGTGGTGGTTTTTCGGAATTTATGCAGCACAGTGGTGG
The DNA here is from genome assembly GCA_910589765.1 of Avena atlantica. Taxonomy (NCBI): domain Eukaryota; kingdom Viridiplantae; phylum Streptophyta; class Magnoliopsida; order Poales; family Poaceae; genus Avena; species Avena atlantica. The sequence goes on from OU342736.1 coordinate 421,829,095, forward strand.
TTTTATGATAAGAACTCTAGTTGTCGTGAAAAAGTAGAACAATTTTGACATCTCCAACCGAAAAGCACACATGAAACGACATGTGCTAACATCTCAATGCTCACTTCTTATCGCATCGCCCGGGATTCTTTCGTCCTAATGGGTCGCATGTTTCTGTTCGTGGTGTTGGCACAGTGAATCTAAAGTTCACTTCTGAAAAGATTGTGCAGTTGAGGATATGCAGCATGTCCCTGCTATAAACAAAAATCTCGTTAGCGGCTTCCTTATATGTAAAGATGAGTTTAAGGTTATTTTAGAGTCTAATAAATTCTTTGTTTTGAACATGGACACTTTATTTGTAAAGCTTATGAGTTTGGAGGCTTATTCCGATTTTTTCATTCAGAGTTTTGTAATAAATTCGTGAATCATATTTATGGCAGTGTTAATGTTGATACCAGTGTTTGGCATTCTCGTTTATGTCATATTAATTTTGGTTTGATGTCTCGAGTGCCCTGAATTTTACTATTGCCAAAGGTTTTAACCGATATAGTTGTGTGCAATCAAAGCAACCTCAAAAGCCTCACAAGTCAGCCGAGGAGAGAAACTTGGCACCTCTATAACTCATATTTTTATCTATGCGAGATGAATAGTGTGTTCACAGAAGGTGAAAAGATATATTTCATGATGTTGATTTATGATGCTATTAAATTATGCTATATTTACTCGTTGCAAGCTAAATATGAGGCTTTAGACCACTTAAAATTTATAATGCCGAAGTTGAAAATCAGATAGAGAGAAAAGATCAAGCGTCTCAGTTCAGATCATGGTGGTGAGTATTTTTCCAAAATATTTGACGAATTCGGTGAGGAACAAGGTATTATTTATGAGAGGATGCCTCTCTACTCGACCTAATCAAATGGGGTTGACAATATAAAGAACCACATGAGGTATGACTTGGTGAATTCTATGTTAGCCACTGCTGGTTTATCGAAGGCATAGTGTGGGAGGCTCTGTTGACTTTATGGCATATCCTGAATAGAGTTTGTAACAAGAATAAATAAAATACCCCTTATTAGTAGTGGTATGGGAGAGAAACATCACTTTATTACTTGCACACTTAGGGGTGTTTGGTGAAGGTTAACATACAGATTCCCAAGAAACACAAGCTTGGACCAAAGACAGTGGATTTTATCTTTTTAGGATATGCTTCACGGAGTGTTGGCTATAGATTTTTAGTGGTTAATTCCGAGGTACCTGAAATACATATTGATACTATAATGGAATCTCTTGATGCAACATTTTGATACAGATGATTGGAAAGAAGCTATCCAAAATGAGATAGACTCGATTCTTTCTAATAAAACTTAGGAATTATTAGAATGACCATATGATTGTAATCATGTGGGGTGTAAGTGGGTGTTGAAAAGAAGCTAAGGCATGATGGTATTATTGAGAAGTACAAGGTGTAGGGGTTCGTAGCATGGAAAACAAAAAAATTCTACCGCATGCACACAAACAAGCCAAGATCTATCTACTAGATTGTAGCAACGAGTCGATAGAGGAACTCACCCTCGAAGATTCCAAAGCGATTAACGAGAGCAGATTCTCGTGGGTGATGTAGTCGTACACTTGCCGATCTCAAGAACGCGTAGACGATCCTTCCGGCGCTGCGTTCCGGCAGCGCTTCCGTAGTCGGTCACACGTTCAGTACTCTATGAAGACCTTCCTCTCCCTTGTTCCAGCAGGCAGCGGAGGTTGTAGCACTCTCCTCGCGATTCCGGCAGCACGACGGCATGGTGTCGGAAGTAGAGGGGAGATCCCGCAGGGCTTCACCTAAGCCGGAGCGAGTATGGTGGAGTAAGATATGGCCTTGGGGATCTACGGATTAGAGGCACCAAGGGGGGTGGTGTAGCCGGCGGCTAGGGTTTGGGGAAACCCTAGTCGGCAACTTGGAGGAGCCCTAGGCGGCGGCAACACTTGGGGTGGTGGCGCCTGGAGCTAGGGTTTGAGGTGTGAGGGGTAGGGGTGCGCCCTACCCCTCCTTATATAGGTGGGGGGAGGCAGTTTGGGAGGAGGGAGTCCTCCTCCAACTCCTCCTCATGGCCGACAGGTGGAGGGAGTGGGATTCCTACCCTAGGTAGGTTTCCTACTCTCCCTCCACCAAGCAAACTTCGGATTTGACTTTTCAAATTGGCGTTTGACTTTCAAACTTGGATTTGATTTCTCTCTTCATATTGCCCAGCCAAGTGACCTAGTACATGATGCAACCATTCCACATTTTCATGACACATCCATGTACCCTTCCCCTCCGGAGTGCCGGACCTTCTAGACCCTTCTAGAACATTCCTGGTGAAAACACGGGAATCATTTCTGAACTCCGAAACAGGACTTTCCTTATATGAATCTTATTCTCCGGACCATTCCAGATCTCCTCGTGATATCCCGGATCCCATCCAAGACTCCGAACAACATTCGGTCTCTTACTCATCATTCCATAACTACACAACAACATCGAATCCTTAAGTGTGTCTCCCTACGGTTCGTGAATTATGCGGACATGACCGAGACACTTCTCCGATCAATAACCAATAGAGGAATCTGGAAATTCATATGGCTCCCACATATTTCTACGATTACTTTGAGATCGAATGAACCACTTACATACGATACCAATTTCCCTTTATCTCATGATAGTTTACTTATCCGAGGTTTTGATCGTCGGTATCTCTGCATACCTAGTTCAACCTCGTTACCGATAAGTACTCTTTTCTCCTTCGCGTGGTATGTGATCCCTTGTGAGCCAGTCACATGCTTGCAATCTAATTGTATGACATTCCACCGAGAGGGCCCAGAGTATATCTATCCGTCATATGGATGGACAAATCCCACTCTTGATCCATGTGCCTCAACCCATACTTTCCGAACACTCAATGCCACCTTTATAGCCACCCAGTTACGGTGTGGTGTTTGATGTCATCAAAGCATCCTTCCGGTGATGGTGATTAGCATGATCTCATGGTCGAAGGAATTAGGTTACTATGTATCAGAAAGCTTATAGCAATTGAACTATTAAAATGACTTGATCTTTATGCTACGCTTATCTATAGGAGTATGTCCATCATACCATTCTCCTAATGATATGATCTTGTTGTTAACAACATCTCAATGTTCATGATCGGGAAACCATGATCATCTATTAACCAACAAGCTAGTATTATAAAGAGGCTTTACTAGGGACTCTAATTTAGTTTACAAATCACACAAGTATTAATATTTCCGGTTAATACTATTATAGCATGAATGTAAACATTTATCATAAACACAAAGATATAATAATAACCACTTTTATTATTGCCTCTAGGGCATATATCCAACAGTCTCCCACTTGCACTAGAGTCAACTAATCTAGATTACATGGTAATATACCGAACACCCATGGCGGTTTGGTGCTGGTCATGTTTTGCCCTCGGGAGAGGTTTAGTCAACGGATCCGCCACATTCAGATCTGTGTGTACTTTCCAAATCTTTATGTCACCATCTTGTACATGTTCTCGAATAGCGTGAAAATGTAGCTTGATGTGCTTCATCTTCTTGTGTGACCTTGGTTCGTGCGCATTGGCTATGGCGCCCATGTTATCACAGTAGATAGACATTGGGTCCAGCGCACTTGGAACCACACTGAGCTCTGTAATGAACTCCTTCATCCATATCGCCTCTTGTGAAGCCTCTGAAGCAGCTATGTATTCTGATTCAGTTGAAGATCTCGCCACAATGCTTTGCTTTGCACTCCTCCAGCTAACTGCTGCACCATTCAAAGTAAGTACGTATCTAGATTGAGATTTAGGATCATCCGGATCGGTGTTCCAACTAGCATCGGTGTAACCATTAACAACGAGCTGTTCATCACCTCCATAAGAAAGAACTATATCCTTAGTTCTTCTCAAGTACTTAAGGATGTTTTTGACTGCTGTCCAATGATCCACTCCTGGATCACTTTGATATCTGCTAGTCAAACTAACAGCATATGCAATGTCGGGTCTAGTACATAGCATGGCATACATAAGAGATCCTATGGCTGAGGTATAGGGAGTCTTACTCATCCCTTCTCTATCTTCTGTCGTTGCAAAACTTTGAGTTTTACTCAAGGTCGTATTGGGCAACATGGGCAAGAACCCTTTCTTGCTATCTTCCATTCCAAACCTCTTTAGAACTTTGTCCAAATATGTACTTTGTGACAATGATATTAGGCGTCTCGATCAATCTCTATAAATCTTTATGCCTAATATGTAAGCTGCTTCGTCAAGATCTTTCATTGAAAAACTATTATTCAAATAATCCTTGACACTATTAAGAAGGTCTACATCATTCCTAATCAACAATATGTCATCTACATATAGTATTAAGAATGCTACAGAGCTCCCACTCACTTTCTTGTAAACACAAGCTTCTCCATAAGTTTGTTAAAACCAAAGCTTTTGATTACCTTATCAAAACGTTGATTCCAACTTCAGGATGCTTGCTTCAATCCATATATAGACCGTTGAAGTTTGCATACCTTGTTAGCATCTTTAGGATCGACAAAATCTTTGGGTTGCATCATATACAACTCTTCATCAATGTCTCCATTGAGGAACGCTGTTTTGAAATCCATCTGCCATATCTCATAATCATAATATGCAGCGATTGCTAACATAATTCTCACAGACTTAAGCTTCGCTACTGGTGAGAAAGTCTCATCATAGTCAACTCCTTGAATTTGTCGAAACCCTTTTGCGACAAGTCGAGCTTTATATACCGTAACATTACCATCAGCATCTGTTTTCTTCTTGAAAATCCATTTGTTCTCAACAGCCTTCCGGCCATCCGGTAAGTCCACCAAAGTCCATACTTGGTTTTCGTACATGGATCCAATCTCGGATTTCATAGCTCCTTGCCATTTATTGGAATCTAGGCTTATCATCGCTTCCTCATATGTCGCAGGGTCATCGGTGTTATCCACCAACATGACACTCATAACGGGATAATACCAATCAGGAGTGGTACGAGTTCTCGTTGACCTGTGAGGGTCCGTAGTAACTTCAACCGAAGTTTCATGATCAACATCATTAGCTTCCTCTCTTATTGGTGTAGGTACCACGGGAACTAATTCCGGTGTTGTGCTACTCGCAAGTTCAAGAGAAGGTTCAACAACCTCGTCGTGTTCTACTTTCCTTCCAGTCTCTTCTTTCGAGAGAAACTCCTTCTCTAGAAAGGATCCATTCTTGGCAATGAAGATTTTGCCTTCGGATCTATGATAGAAGGTATACCCAATAGTTTCATTCGGGTATCCTATGAAGACGCATTTTTCCGCTTTGGGTTCAAGCTTGTCCGGTTGTATCTTCTTTACATAAGCTTCGCAACCCCAAACTTTAAGGAACGATAATTTAGGTTTCTTCCCAAACCATAATTCATACGGTGTCGTTTCAACGGATTTAGATGGTGCCCTATTTAAAGTGAATGCATCTGTTTCTAATGCATAACCTCAAAATGATAGCGGTAAATTTGTAAGTGACATCATAGAATGAACCATATCTAAGAGGGTTCGATTACGATGTTCAGACACACCATTACGCTGTGGTGTTCCCGGTGGTGTCAATTGTGAAAGTATTCCATATTTCTTCAAATGCTCGCCAAACTCGTAACTCAGATATTCAGCTCCATGATCAGATCGTAGAAATTTAATCTTCTTGTTACGTTGATTCTCTACCTCATTTTGAAATTCGTTAAACTTCTCGAAAGTTTCGGACTTATGTTTCATGAAATAGATATACCCATATCTACTCAAGTCATCCGTGAAGGTAAGAACATAAAGATAACCACCGCCCGATGCTACACTCATGACCACACACATCGGTATGTATGATTTCCAATAAGTCCGTAGCTCGCTCCATCATACAAGAAAATGGAGTCTTAGTCATTTTACCCATCAGACATGCTTTGCATCTTTCAAGTGATTCGAAATCAAATGATTCAAGAAGTCCATCGGAATGGAGTTTCATCATATGCTTCACTCCAATATGACCAAGACGACAGTGCCACATATAGGTCAAGTTATCGCTTAATTTCAAATGTTTAGCTTCAATGTTATTAATGTGTGTATTGCCACAATCGAGATTCAATAAGAATAGACCATCTATCAAAGGTGCATGTGCATAAAACATATTACTCATATAAATCGAACAACCATTATTCTCGGACTTAAATAAGTAACTGTCTTGCAATAAACATGATCCAGATATAATGTTCATGCTCAACGCAGGCACCAAATAACAATTATTTAAGTATAAAACTAATCCTGATGGTAGATGAATAGGTAGCGTGCCGACAGCGATCACATCAACCTTTGATCCATTTCCAACGCGCATCATCACCTCGTTCTTCGCTAGCCTCTGTTTATTCTGCAGCACCTGTTTCGAGTTACAAATATGAGCAACCGAACTAGTATCAAATACCCAGACACTACTACAAGTACTAGTGAGATACACCTCAATAACATGTATATCGGATATACCTTTCTTCTTGATGTTGCCGTTCTTCAAATCCGCCAAGTACTTTGGGCAATTCTGCTTCCAGTGACCCTCTCCCTTGCAGTAAAAGCACTCAGTATCAGGCTTAGGCCCAGCCTTGGTCTTCTTCGCCGGCGCGACAACTTTCTTACCGCCCTTCTTGAAGTTTCCCTTTTGCTTAGACTTGCCTTGCTTCTTGAATTTGGTGGTCTTATTGACCAACAACACTTGGTGCTCTTTCTTGATCTCCACTTCTGCAGATTTCAACATGGAGAAGAGTTCTGGCAACGTCTTGTCCATGTTTTACATATTGTAGTTCATCACAAAGTTCTTGTAACTTGGTGGTAGTGATTGGAGGACACGGTGAATCCCCAAAAAATTAGGAATCACTATACCCAAGCTTTGGAGTTTATTTGCGTGCCCAGACATCTTAAGCACGTGCTCACTAACGGAGCTTCCCTCTTCCATCTTGCAGTTAAAAAACTTTTCAGAAGCCTCATAACTCTCAACTGCCGCGTGAGCCTCAAATATCATTTTGAGTTTACGGACAATATCATGTGGGTCATGGTTCTCAAACCTTTTCTGAAGCTCCGATTCCAAACCATACAAGATAGCACACTGAACTGTGGAGTACTGATTCTTCTGAGTGATGTAAATATTCTTTACTTCATCGGTAGCAGTAGCTGCAGGTGGGTCACCCAGCGGTGCATCCAACACATAGGTCAAATTACCAGCATTGAGGACAATCCTCAAATTGCGGAACCAATCCGCGAAGTTGCTTCCATTGTTTTTCAACTTTTCTTTCTCTAGGAACGCATTAAAATTGATGGTAAGGGCCACCATTGATCCTCGAACATATTTGCAATAATTTAGACTAAGTTTATGACAAATTGAGTTCTAATTAATAGTTAAACTAATCTAGGTGAACTCCCACTCAAAACAATATCCCTCACATTGTTTTAGTGATCACACGAACCAAATCCACCACATCAAAACCGATCATCACGAGAGTTGATGTAGCTTCAATGGCGAACAATCAACATGTTCATCATATCTACTATATGACTCATGCTTTACCTTTCGGTGATCCGCGTCCCGAGACCATGTCTGTACATGCTAGGGTCGTCAAGATCAAACCTTAGCTTCCGCATGAGAAATTTGGCTTGCTCATGTTGTATACACTCGTAGAATCTAGCACACCCGATCATCACGTGGTGCTTCAAAACAACGAGCTTTAGCAACGGTGCTTACTAAGGATGAACACTTTAAAACTTGAAATTGTGTTCTTGAGGGATCATCTTATAATTCTACCGTCGTGAACTAAGCAATACAAGATGCGTAAAAGGATTAACATCACATGCAATTCATAATATGTGATATGATATGGCCTTTCTTCTTGTGCTTCCGATCTCCATCTTCAAGCATGAACATGATCTCCATCATCACCGGTATGGCGTCAAGGTCAATGGCTCCGTTTCATGGTTGTCGTCCACCAGCTTAAACCATTACAACTACTTTGAATAGACACGCATGTCTTAACGGAATTAAAAGACAACCATATGGCTCCTTGTAGCATCCCAGTTGTCTAACATCTGTAATGCTACTTGTTATAATAATAAAAAGGGCCACTTCCAATATATAATTGTGGCATCATCATCATATCATGCTCATGTCATCATGCCACCTTGCATTTGAGCATCATATAAAACCTATTCTTGTTTGGTTCTTATCTCATGTGCACCATTAATTGTATTTGCTTCTTGATATTGTATTTGGCTCTTGATATATTGTTAAATGCCCAAGTTGAGTTGAGGGCATCTCTCTTATTGACTCCACCACCTTTTTCTTTCACCACCTTATAATTCCACCCTCCAATAATATGAGCTTGGCATTTTATTTTGAGTTATCTCTAGCTCATGTTGGTTGGTTGGTCTCCACCCATAATCTTATGCTTGGCCTTTGCCCACCTTTTGGGAATGCAAGGATTAATGCCACATGAAATAATGTTGTTTCCACAATATAACCACATGGCAAATATTGTTGCATGGGCCATGCAGTGCCACCTTTTTTCTTGGCTTTGGAATGTTTTTGGCTTGTTTGCATGGATCATCTTTCCCTTGTTAAAATCATTTGTTGGCTTGTAGTTTTGCTTCACCATATCATCTATCTTTTTCCCCCTTTAGCTTAACCTCTATTCCTTGCTCCATGCACCCACATGTGCTCATGAGGCATGCACAAACCTAAACCCATTTTCCTTCTCCCCACCTTTCTCTTTTATCTTGCTTGTTCTTTGAATGGAACATGCATGATTCAAATCTCTATCACCATATCTTTCTCTCTCCCTCTCTCTCTTTTTCTTGCCTTGATCTTGATAGAGCTTGTTTGGAGCATGCATGATCAAGTAAAAGAGCCACTCCCTCTATCTTACCCTCCCTCTTAGCTAAACTCTAAATCTACCCCATGTCACCGCCCCATCCTAGCTAAATCAAACCCTAATCTACACCTTCCCTAAACAAAACCCTAATCCACCCCTCTCTCCTTAACCCCACCTATCTCTAAACCGAACCCCTCTAGCTAAACCCTAGCTCGCCCCTCTCATCCATGCAGGCCCCACCCCAGCAATCCTCTACCATCTACCCACCCCACACGACCAAGGACCCCCCAAACCTAACCCTAGCCCGAGTCGGCCCCCTCTTCCTTCCCCTCTTTTTCTCTCCCTGGCCTAAGGGTCCCTCTAGTCTTACCTGCCCACGAGCTTCCCCAGGGCCACCTGCCAGCCTCCCTCTCTCCTCCCCAGACCTGCCGCGCCACCCCTGGCCCCCATGCCATGCACGTGAGGAGGCAAAAAGGTGGTACCGAGGCCACCTTCCCCTCCCCCACGCAACCTCACCTGCCCCCTCTCTTCTTATCCTCTCCCTCGCCTCACAGCCGTCCCCAGATCCGCCCAGGGGCCCTGCCTCGCTCCCCTCCTCTGCCTCCTTCTCCACCGCCCCAGCTTCCTCTCGCCGGCCACGCCGTCTACCTCGCCAGCACACACGCACCAGGAGGCGGGCGCGGAGTTGCGGGTGTCGAGGAAGCCTCGGAGGACGTCCGCGTCGCCACGGTACACGGAGTCGCGGAGGAGAAGCCCCGAGCCGGTTGCACCGACGCCACGCCGCCCGACAAACCCTAGCGCCAGCGCGTCTGCCCCGCCGTCGATCGCCTACGCCCCGAGCCGAACCACCGCCCCGTCAGCCTCGCGGTGAGTTCCTCTTCCTCCCTGACAAGGTCCGCTTCGCCGTGCCGTCCTAGTTTCTCCGGGCGTTTCGTCGTGCACGCTCTGTGCGCCGGCGTCGCGCTCAGTCCGCCTCGCTGCCGCGACGCAGACACCCATCTAGGCCCCAACCCCCTCGCTGTCACCAAGCCCAAGCCACCGCAGTGGTAGCCGCGTCTGCGCGCGCGTCCCAGATCCCGCGTTCGATCCCCCACCGCGCCGCGCGCCGCGCCATTTTTCGTCAGTGAGTTCAGAGGGAAGAAGTACAGTACGCGTGGCAGTTTTGCAATTACACCCCTTCCCTTCTTGCCGCGCCAACCCGCGGTCCAGCCGGCCCACCGTCAGTGACCGTCGCCGTTTTATAAAAAGGGTCCTTAACTTTTTCCAAATCAACCCGCGGTCCCCTTTTCCCTCACCCGCTGGTGCGTGGGACCGCAGATCCTTGGCCCCACCTGTAAGTGCATGTGGGTATGTTAGTCTGTGTATAGAAGGTTTTCTGTGTCTGTTTAAAATTCAAATCTAGTTTAAATTATTTCAAATTCAAATTTTCAATTCAGATTTTAAATAACTTTTCCATTGTAATTCCAAATAACACAAATGATATATGTTTGGAGATCAGAAAAATGCCAGGATTTCAAATATGCCATCCAATTTGCCTTTTGCACATTTAAAATTCCAAGTTTATTCAAATTACACAAATGCCACTGGAACTAAATAAATTCACAACTTTTGATTTATAATTCCAAATTCAACAAATGATATGTCTAAAATGATCAGCTCGACGAGACCTTTCTGCTTATGCTATCCATAACTTCAATTGCAGCATGCATCATATAAATATATAGTGAACAGCAATTGTTATGACAACCAATTGTGATCCAAAATCCCATTAAAATGTTACTACTTGTCTTCCACACCTCACCATGCCATGCTACCTTATTGCCATGTAAATTGTGCATCATTCATCATGGCATGATTGTTTGCTTGACGCATCTTATTCACATGCTTGTGCTCTATATTCATGTTGGCCTTGTTTGTTTGGTTTTTCTCGGATAGACACTGAGCAGGGGTTATATCAAGAGAACCAGGAGCACTACCCAGATCCGTCCCTTGCTTCAACTGAGATATCAGGCAAGCACTTCCACATGCTTGCATACATACAGTACCTATTGCCTCTATCTTATTCTTGCATCATTGAGTCGCGATTGCATTAAATTGAATCCCAAGTATGCATAGCCTTTACTTTTAAACCCCACCAAGCTTGTTCCTCCATCCCATGAGCCACTACTATAGGAGTTGTTTGGGCCATGCGAGTCGTAGAACAGCATGTGTAGGGTATGTGAGAGTCTGTTGAATAATGAGGTACCTAAACAACTTAACCTGAGTAGTAGTGGGATAACTAAAGAAAGTGGCACCGGTGAGCAACATCTGCTATTTGGTTTTTCCTGCTCACTTGTGTCCCGTAAGACCCCGAGTACTTGATTCCTGTTCCTTGATTTATCGCGCTATCCACATCCAGGAGGTATATGGGACCCCCCTGAGCCAGAGCTTGTTTCCGTCTTATTTCTTGGGGCCAAAAACTAGTTTGAGGTTTTATTTACGATCCTGTACTTATGCCATGCTACTTATGTATTTAAATTGTGCGACAGATAGCACACTGTACTGTTTAGGAAGGTGGAGTGATTACGCGGTATCGACACCCCGAGTTTTCGGGTTCCCAGTCGCTTACAGCCATTGGCGCTAACCTTGAGTCCGTCTCGAAGCTTGCTTACTTCGTTGCGGGTCTACTCAATGGGGTGGCCCCCTGAAATATTTCTAAATCCGGTGATTGTTCAGTCGTGAAAGCCTCGTTGGGTTTTGATTTGGTTTTTCCGAGGTTGATCGAGCGTGTGTTGCTATTGGTGCACCCCGGCCGGGTAAAACTTTCTGAAAGCCGTGTCCGCGGATATGGACGACTTGGAGCACAGTTTCTCGATCATAGACAAGCATAACTAAAGCACCGCTTTAATCTGACTAAGTAATTTGACTAGTAAATAGTGCAACACTCATGGAATGGTTAATAAAACTGCCAACGGATGGGGGGTTGTTCGTCCGCTTCCTTGTTGGTAAGCAAGGAGGAGGATGGATCTGATGAGATTACCATTATAATTGTTGTTCTTAATTCACGGACATCCGTCTATCATTGGTTAGGCGGATGGTTAGCGTTTATCTGTAGAACTGCTAGGGTTTATCTTTCGCTGCAATTGCGTCACCCCAGGTTGTGTCCCCTTTAGAGGCATTAAGACTTGCTGAGTACCCTTAGGGTCTCACACGATAAATTATTTGGTTCAGATGAACAGGTACCCTCGCAGGACGGATACTGGGTGGAAGAAGCCGAAGATGTGGGCAACGATCGTTCGGTGTAGAGATTCCGGGAACGGGGATCCGTGAGACCTGTAGTTGGGATGTGCTTATTTCTATGGCATCTTATGCCGATTTGCTTCTTATCCGTACTCGGATTTTGTTGCCGCTTCCGCATGATACTCTGATGTGTGTTGTATGAGGAAGTATCCTAAAATATAGATCTATCTAGGTCATTTGAATCTTGCCGTATGGCGTTGCTATATTTCCTTTCTTTCTAGATGGTATGGCTCTGATGTACTCTTGTATGGTGGCTTGCGTACATACCCACTTGTGTACGTAGTTGATCCCTTCGCCTGCCGATTACGCCGCCCGTACAGGTCCCGTTGAGAGGGTAGTGGTTGGGACGTCTGAAAGGACTACCAGTGAGTGACTTTTGGGGCCCCACCGTACTATTTCAACCACTACCACTCATCCAGGCTTGTATCTAGGAGCGTAATTCACCGAGGTAGTTACAATTGGTATAAGAGCCATCCCGACCTTCAGGGTTTCAGCCAAACGGTCGTTGTCGGTCTAGCAAATATTTTGGTAGTTATGTATATTAGGGAAAAACAAAACGCGAGAGTAGGACTGCTTCCACTTTTCTTCTTACCCTTCCACCCACCCTTTTCTGGTAAGGAAGTGCAACGTTTTCAACCCTCTTCTCAAGATTCAAACTAGGATTCACGTGTTCTGGGTTTCCGTAGTACCATAGGTTGTGTGTGTGTTTGTGTGTGTGTAATCCCTTGTCTATCTGTTGCATCCAAGTTGTTATCTTATCTGCCTTTGGTTATCAACTGTTGGTACATTCCATACCGACAGGCTTTTGCAAACCGACGCAATCTATCTTCCTCTTGGTATCCGACGCTATCTTGTTTGGGGTGTTCGTTTCCCTAGTTACCAATCTTTAGGTTTAGTCGTGAGAAGAAGGGGTTAGGATATGTGTTCCACTTGTTCATGTGCGGAGTAATGATTTGAGTGCGGGATGGAGTCGCGACCATACCACTACTTTTATCATTCGCTTTTGTATATTGAATCGGTAGAGTCACTAATCTTGATTCGTTAAGTAATTTTTGCGCATCTATTGGTATTTTAATGCCGAAATTTGTGGAAAAATTTTCTTTGATATATTTGTGTACCACACTCCTTTTCAGTCGTGTGCGATATGCTTAATATCTTCTAGGTGCTTTGAACTTTGTTGATATTTTAATATCATCTCAGTAAATTGTATCCTTTAATCTTGGTTAATTCCATCTTGGTACTATTTTGGATTATTATCATTCTCCATTATAGTACTGACTTGAGTTTTATATCAATGACAGGATGGCTCCACCACGCCGTACCGAAGAGGACATACCTCCGGAACTGGGCTCAGCGCTGTCAAACATCGCTAATGCTTTGGCAGCTATGCAAGAGAACCAGCAGCGCTTTGAGGAGAGTGTCAGAAGAAACGAGTTTGCTCCACTACCTCCACCTCCCAAGCGTGGAGACATCAAGAGCTTCCTCAAGTTCAACCCTCGTCAGTTTGATGTTTCTGACCGACCTCTGGACGCGGATGATTGGCTGCGTGAGATCTCAAGGTTGCTCGAGACTGCTGATGTTCCGGAGCAGGAGTGGGTCAAGTGTGCTACTCACCTTCTCAAGGGAGATGCAGCTCTTTGGTGGGAGAATTACTTGAAGGCAAGCTGCACTGGGTTCCAGCCTACTTGGGAGAGGTTCACTGGAGCGTTCAAAGAGCAGTTTCTCTCAGAGATTGTAATGGAAAGGATGAAGGAGGCTTTCCTCAACCTGAAGCAGGGAAATGATAACGTCAACACCTATATCAGGAACTTCATGAATCTATCCCGTTATGGTGGTGATGAGGTATCTGATGACAAGAAGAAGCAGAAAAGGTTCAGGCAAGGGCTCAATGCGTCGATCAAGTATGCAATCACGCATGCAAGACCGACAACCTTCCTGGAACTACAGCACACAGCACTGCAAGAGGAGGCAAGCAGGCAAATGTTTGAGGAGTCCAAGAAACACAACAGGGATGCATCAAGCTCTGCAGTTATGGCAGCTCCTTCTAAGCGGCGTGTCTGGGTTCCTAACACCCCACCGTCGCTCCCGGATCCACCAAGACCTGCGAGTTTCACGTCAAGGCCACCAAACTTCACCACTGCGGCTCCCAGGGGCTACAACAACCACTACCCTGGAGCGCCTGGCGGAGTCCCTGGCTACGCGGCTCCACGTCCAGCTGGTGCCTGCTTCACGTGTGGAGATCATGGACATCCCAACTGGAACTGTCCAATGAAGAACAAAGCTCTCCCTCCACCCCCGCCAAGATCTGCAACAAGCTCTCCTTCGGTTCGTGCACCACCGCCTCGGGCTCTCAACATCAACACTAAGCCCGGGTCTGCGGTTGTTCGCGCCAACTGCGTCAACGCCTCTCAAGCTGAGCTCGCACCTGGAGTTGTAATGGGTATGCTATCCGTTAACTCAGTCCCTGCACGAGTTCTCTTTGATTCTGGTGCATCGCATTCTTTTGTGTCGCACAAGTTTGCAGATGAGAATGAGTTAGTCATGGTTCCTCTCCAAAAGCGGTTAATGGTTCTTTCTCCTGGAGCAACAATGGCAGCTGCTCAAATCAGTCATGGCAATCAAGTTGAGATTGGTGGCTCTTCATTCTTGGCTTCTTTGATTGTTCTGGGCAACTCTGACATTGATGTCATCTTGGGCATGGATTGGTTGACAGCAAATGCAGTTGTGATTGATTGTGCTGAACGCTCAGTGTCTCTGAAGATTCCTGAAGGCCATATAGTCTTTTCTCCAAGTCTGACTCCTGCTGTCCAGCTCTATTCCTTGGCGGCTCTGAATGATGATGCTATGGAAGCTATTCAGAGGGTACCAGTGGTCTGTGAGTTCCCAGATGTCTTTCCTGAAGAGTTGCCAGGTATGCCTCCGGATCGCGAGGTTGAATTCGTGATTGAACTTGAACCTGGAACGGCTCCTATCTCCAAGCGGCCATACAAAATGGGTCCTTCTGAGTTGGCTGAACTCAAACGACAACTTGATGAACAAGAGAAGTTGGGTTTCATTCAACACAGCACTTCTTCTTGGGGTAGCCCAACAATCTTTGTGAAGAAGCGTGACAGAACCGATAGGCTATGTGTTGACTACCGGGCTCTAAATGCTAAAACCATCAAGAACAAATATCCTCTCCCTCGGATAAATGATCTATTTGATCAGCTAGCAGGAGCTGTGGTGTTCTCTAAGCTGGACTTGAGAAGTGGTTATCACCAAATCAAAATTCGCAAAGAAGATGTGCCCAAAACAGCTTTCACCACCCGCTATGGCCTGTATGAGTACACGGTCATGTCTTTCGGTCTCACCAACGCACCTGCTACCTTCTCGAGGCTGATGAACTCCGTTTTCATGGAGTACCTTGATAAGTTTGTCGTGGTATATCTGGATGACATTCTGGTCTATTCCAAGTCTAAGGAGGAGCATGAAGAACACCTGCGGTGTGTCCTAAACAAGCTTCGTGAGAACCGCTTGTATGCAAAGTTCTCAAAGTGTGAGTTTTGGCTGCCTGAAGTAACCTATCTTGGTCATGTTATCTCTGCCAAGGGCATTGCAGTCAACCCGGAAACCGTGAAGACAATAGTTGAATGGCTTCCTCCTGTGAATGTCAAGGAAGTGCGGAGTTTTCTCGGCTTGGCTAGCTATTGCCGTCGCTTTGTTCAGAACTTCTCGAAGATAGCAAAGCCACTTACCGATCTCCTCAAGAAAGGCAAGAAATATCTGTGGACTCCTGCGTGTCAAGAAAGTTTTGAGACACTCAAAGAGAAGCTCACTTCCACACCAGTCTTGGTTCCTCCAGACACATCTAAGCCTTTCCAGATATTCTGCGACGCCTCTTTGCAAGGATTGGGTGCGGTCCTTATGCAAGAGAAACAGGTGGTTTCTTATGCCTCTCGTCAGTTGAAGACGCATGAGATCAACTATCCCACACATGACCTCGAGCTAGCAGCAGTTGTCTTTGCTTTGAAGCTATGGAGGCACTACTTGCTTGGAAACCGTTGTGAGATCTTCTCGGACCACAAGAGTTTGAAGTATATCGTCACTCAGCCTGATCTCAACCTTCAGCAGAGGAGATGGATCGAAGCAATCAATGACTTTGATGTGACCATCAACTACACTCCAGGCAAAGCAAACGTCATGGCAGATGCGCTGAGCCGTAAAGCTTATGTCAACAACCTCATGGTGGAAGAGCAACAACCTCTCTTGTGCGAGGAATTCCGTCAGCTCAACCTGGAAATTGTGGAACAAGGGCATCTCCTGAACCTTCTGGCTACTCCTCTCTTGGAAGAACAGATTCGCTCTCGTCAGCTTGGTGATCTGCACACCAAAAAGCTCATCTCTAAGCTTGACCTTTGTAACACCCTCAGAATCGGACCTATGCAAGTTTGGGCAAAATTTACCAAACCCGCATAGAAACGATTCAAAGGTGCCCACCAGGCACTTTCGTGCGGGTGGAAAACGAAGTAATAACATTACACAACAGTCCTCGATGGGACCCACAGAACAGATATATATAACAGCGACTCCATGAGTCAAGAATACAAATATAATATACAAAGATCCAAATCACCTTGAAAACGATATAGCGTCCAGCTACGGACAAGATGCAAATGGGGCTAAGAGCCCTGAAGAATAACCAATGGCGTCCATAACCCTGCCCAGGCCAAGCCGGAAGGGTAACCCTGCTAACGGCGTCGATCTCAAAACCTGCTTAACAAAAGGGGTGCCGGCAAAGGGCAAAGCAGAAAAACAAAGAAGGAGCGTCAGTACTGAGGCCAGTACACGGCGAGGCTAGAATTCGGCGGTCCTCGCCTACATAGGTATGGTGGACTGAGCGGCAGCGGCAGCATGCACTAAACAACCTATAGAGACTCGATACAACTGGCGGATATCAGAGGGGGTAAGAATGTCCTATTCGGATCCAACCTGCAGCTAACACCAAACAAACCCATCCTGGTGTGTCCCCCTCGAGACCAAACGAGGAAGTCAACCGAGGAACTCACACAGTTGGCAGTTTTATTTATTTAGTTATCGTTGCAGCGATTACTAGTCAGATGTAGATAATCATCCTGATAAAGTAAGCAGTGGGCACTTTTAGTTAACCATTCCGTTATAGCTGAAACATTTACTAATCAGATACAGATAGCATGAGATAACCCAAAACCCAGCAATTGTTGATACTTTTATTCAGCCATTCCGTTGTAGTTGCAATACTTACTAGTCATATACAATTGTCGCAAGCGACAACCAAACAAGCAATTGTGGGCAGTATTAATTAGCCATTCCATTATAGTGAAGCTGATTACTAGTCATTATAAGTCAAATTTATAGCAGTAAACTTTAGTTATGCTTGTCTATGATCGAGAAACTGTGCTCCAAGTCGTCCATATCCGCGGACACGGCTTTCAGAAAGTTTTACCCGGCCGGGGTGCACCAATAGCAACACACACTCGATCAACCTCGGAAAAACCAAATCAAAACCCAACGAGGCCTTCACGACAAAGCAATCACAAGATTCAGAAATATTTCAGGGGGCCACCCCTTAAGTAGATCCCGCAACGGAGTAGGCAAGCTCCGAGACGGCCTCAAGGTACTGGGTAATACGGCTGTGAACGACTGGGAACCCCAAACGGGGCTTGTCGACACCGCGGAATCGTGTCCCGATCCTAAACAGTACAGTGTGCAGTACTTCGCACAATCGTAAATAAAGCAGTAAAACATGGCATAAGTACAGGATAGTAATAAAGCCCCAAACTAGTTTGTGGCCCCAAGAAATAAGACGGAATCAAGCTCTGGCTAAGGGGGGTCCCATATACCTCCCGGATGTGGATAGCGCGATAAATCAAGGAACAGGAATCAAGTACTCGGGGTCTTACGGGACACAAGTGGGCGTTCGGAAACCAAATATTATCTATCACCCACCGATGCCTCTGCTTATTCAATTTTAGTTGTTAAACAGAAATTAAAGTGACGATAAGTAAAGCTAGAATCATCTCCAACAACAACATGCGGCGATACATCAACAACTGTGGCATTTGACAACACGCAACATTACTTGAGCAAGCGACTACGACGCGCAAGTCCAACTATCTACCAAACAACAGGTAATAGGATGTGTCCAAGGCAATTTGAGGCTGCAGGGAATATCACGGGTACGGAAAACTAGAGCATCGCAACACAGATAGCAATAGATCAACAGGAGGGAAGTAAATACTATAAAAGTAAGATAGGTAGAAAGGGGGAGATGCTCGCCTGAAAACATTGTCGAAGGATTCAACCGAAGATCGGGGCGAAGCTCACATCAACTCAACGGCCTTATCCGCGAAGAAGCAAAACACTAGAAGGAACACCGGATGCAATATTTAATACAACGGCAGAAGATCGGCATGATGCATGTATGATGCATGACATGACCAAGATGCGGTGCAATTAGGTCAGATTAAGCGGAACCGGGGTCCGACAAATAGTTAGATGGTTCAAGTTGTTTAGATCCCCCGCAATTAAATGTTGTTTAGCAAGGCAAGATAAGATACCGGTTCGCTACACAAGTTTAAATGAGGCCAATATGAGACTAGATTTGCCCGCATATGGGCCCCATATTTAATTATTAGGTGAATCGACATAAGGCCCCCAAACCGATGATATGCAGGAGAGAATGACAATTTAATATGCAACAAGTTGTTATTATGCATTTATAAAATAGGGTATCGAGGGAAAAGAGTCACACATCGGAGGGGGCTCGACGATCTTGGGGTTCCGGGGTTCGGGGTTCGGGGACGGTCTCTGGGTTCAGGTTCCGGTCTCGGGGTCCAGGGTTCAACGAGTTCGGCGGAAGCGTTCTCGGACTCCGGGGTCGTTCTCGGTATCGGGCAGATCTTGTCGCATCGGGGTCTCGATGTCCGGGATGAAGTACTCGGCGTCTCCGCGTCGGCGATCTCGGCGTATCCCTGGCGTGGTCCTTGTCGGGGTTCTCGGCTCCGGTCGCCGGGGTCGGCTTCGGGGTGAAGAACTTGGCGTCCTTCCGGTTAGGGTTTGGCGTTCGCGGGAGGTACTTGTCGTTCTCGGGGCGTTCCTGATGGCCAACGGGTCCGAGGGGCTGATCTTGACGCGGTACCGGGTTCGGGGTGTCGAGGTTTGGCCTCCGGGGTTCGTGAAGATCTTGGCGCGGCACTGGGAACGGATCTTGCGGCTTCCATGACGGAGGTCCTGGCGTCCGGTGGGATCGGGCTTCTGGTGCGAGGTCAGAGGACTTGACATCCAGGAAGGAGACCTTGTCGATCTAGTGCCATCACCTCCGGGCCTCCGGTTGGGGTTCTTGTCGTCCCTCTTTTAGACAGCGGCGAACTTGGATCCACGCTGCATACACGCACGCCCAACAGAGCACGCCGGGAACAGGGTACAGCTTGGCGTGGCAGAAGCCTCCTGCGGCGACAGCGGTGGTTCCGCAGGGTACTGGCGACGGCCGAGGACGGAGGGCGTTGAGGGCGAGCGCGAGGCGGACGAGGGGGACTCGGGCCGGCGGAGCGGGTCTGGGCCGGGTCGCGGCGGCGCGCTCGCGGAAAGAGGTCCGCTGGGCGGAGCTCGCTCGCTGGGTCGGGGCCGACGCGGGACTGGCGGCCGGCGGCGGGCTGTGCGCGGGGAGGGGCGCAGGCGTCGCGCAGGCGGCGGGGCCGGAGAGACCTGGCGGCGCGGCGGAGCAGGCGACGGGGTCGGCGGCCGGGGATGCTGCGGGGGCGGCCGCGCGCGGAGCGCTGTGCTGGGAGGAGCCGGCTTGGCGGGCGGTCGAGCTGCGAGGGGGCGACCGGCGCCAGGGCGGTGCTCGCGCGGCTCGGAGGGAGCGCGCTCGCCGGCGGCGAGCAGGGCGCGGGGCAGGCGGCTCCGGCGGGCGGCGGACGGAGCGAGCAACGGCGAGGTCGGGGCTCGCCGGCGCGGGCTCGGCGGCGGCGACGGACCGGCGGGCCGCGCGGGGCCGCAGGCGAGGAGAGGGGGTGGAGGCGGTGCCAGGCGCTGCGGGCGCGGTTTGAGGGGGTAGCAGCCGCGGGCGGCTCGGTGGGTGCCTGAGGGCGACGGCGGACGAGGGCGCCGTGCGGGAGTGAGGTAGGAGAGAAGGGGAGAGGAGGAAGAGGACACGCGCGTGGGGGAGGGAGTGCTGGGCTGGCCGCGCGCGTGGGGGAGGGAGTGGGTCCCGCGCGTGGGCCAGGGGCTGGGGTAGGTGGTTGACTGGGTGAGGAGGTGGGATCTGGGGGAGGGAGGCTGTGGCCAGGGCGCGCGCGGGGCCCACGCGGCAGGGGGTGGGGTGGCCGCATGCGCGCTGCGTGCGTGTGTGTTGGCGCGGGTGGTCTGGGTGGGGTGTGCTGAGAGGGAGAAAGGAGAGAGAGAGGGATTAGGATTAGGTGGCAGGATTTGAGTGGGTGAGGGGTGGGCAAGGGTGATGTGGCGTGATAGGATAGGTTGGGGTGATGTGGCCAAGGGGGGTGGGTAGAAATTTGGGTAGGCTTAGGAATTAGAGGGGCAGGTTGGTGGACCGTTTGTAAAATCTGGGGCGGTCGTTCGGGTCGCTTCGGCCCGTTCGACTGTCCCGCTAAAATAAATTAAATATTTTATTTATTTTAATTGGGCCGTCTGCAAACCGGTAGCGGCCAAAACAAAATATTCCGGGGACCCGGTTTTGGCGTTTGAATAAAAGACGGGGCGTTTAGAAAACAAAGACGGGTTTTGCAAACATAGTTTTGGCAAACAATGCATGATGACGACGATGCAATGCACAAATTCAACGCGATTTTCTAGTAGTGGTTTTGCGGGATGCCACAACCTTCCGAAGTATGAGTCCTTCCACGTTGATGATCAAGGCACGCTCTTCTTTGAACACCGGATGTTTGTTCCAAACTACCCGGGTCTGAGAGACCGAGTTCTTAAGGAGGCACATGATTCGGTTCTTTCTATCCATCCTGGCAGCACAAAGATGTACATGGACTTGAAAACACAATACTGGTGGCCTGGGTTGAAACGGTATTGCGCCAAGTATGTCTCAGAATGTGATGTCTGCCGTAGGGTGAAGGCTGTCCATCAGAAACCATTTGGTCTTCTACAGCCATTGAAACCTACGGAATGGAAATGGGAGAAAGTAGAGATGGACTTCATCACTGGATTTCCAAGGTCGCAGAAGGGCAACAATGCAATTTTTGTTGTCATCGACAGGCTTTCTAAAGTGGCTCATTTCTTCCCAGTCAAAGAAACAATTTCTGGAATTCAGTTGGCTGAGCTCTATATCAACAGAATTGTCTCTCTGTATGGGGTTCCGCTTGAAATCAGTTCAGACCGTGGGAGCATCTTCACCTCAAAGTTCTGGGAGAGTTTCCAAAAAGCTTTGGGAACAAAGTTGAACTTCAGCACTGCTTACCACCCTCAGTCGCAAGGACAAGTGGAGAGGATCAATCAGACCCTGGAGGATATGCTTCGGGCTTGCGTCATCTCGTTTGGCATGAAGTGGGAAGAATGTCTTCCTTATGCTGAATTCTCCTACAACAACAGCTTCCAGAAGAGTCTGAAGATGGCACCATTCGAGGCTCTCTATGGTCGCAAGTGCAGAACTCCAATTGGTTGGTCAGGTGCAGGAGAAAGAATCTGGTTTGGCCCTGACATTGTAACCCAAGCAGAGGAGAAGGTGCACATCATTCTGGAGAACCTGAAGATTGCTCAGAGTCGTCAGAAGAGCAACTATGACAGGAAGCACACGGATATGGTATATGCCCCTGGTGATCTCGCCTACCTTCGTGTCACTCCCATGAGAGGAACACACCGCTTCGGTATCAAAGGAAAGTTGGCTCCTAGATACATCGGTCCTTTCAAGATACGTGGTAGAAGAGGAGAAGTTGCTTATGCACTTGAGCTTCCGGAAAAACTCAAAGTCCATGATGTTTTCCACATCTCTCAGCTCGAGAAGTGCTTCAAAGACCCCGGCAAGACCGTGGATCATGAGCTAATCGACCTCCAAGAAGATCTGTCTTATCAAGAACACCCCACCAAAATCCTTGAGACCGCAGAACGAAGGACGCGCAACAAGTCCATCAAGTTTTGCAAGGTGCAGTGGTCACACCATTCTGTTGATGAAGCCACATGGGAGCGTGAAGATGAACTCCGTGCCAACCATCCTTCTCTCTTTGTGTCTTCTTCTTCTTCCTAGAATCTCGGGGCGAGATTCCGGTTTAGTGGGGGAGAGTTGTAGCATCCCAGTTGTCTAACATCTGTAATGCTACTTGTTATAATAATAAAAAGGGCCACTTCCAATATATAATTGTGGCATCATCATCATATCATGCTCATGTCATCATGCCACCTTGCATTTGAGCATCATATAAAACCTATTCTTGTTTGGTTCTTATCTCATGTGCACCATTAATTGTATTTGCTTCTTGATATTGTATTTGGCTCTTGATATATTGTTAAATGCCCAAGTTGAGTTGAGGGCATCTCTCTTATTGACTCCACCACCTTTTTCTTTCACCACCTTATAATTCCACCCTCCAATAATATGAGCTTGGCATTTTATTTTGAGTTATCTCTAGCTCATGTTGGTTGGTTGGTCTCCACCCATAATCTTCTGCTTGGCCTTTGCCCACCTTTTGGGAATGCAAGGATTAATGCCACATGAAATAATGTTGTTTCCACAATATAACCACATGGCAAATATTGTTGCATGGGCCATGCAGTGCCACCTTTTTTCTTGGCTTTGGAATGTTTTTGGCTTGTTTGCATGGATCATCTTTCCCTTGTTAAAATCATTTGTTGGCTTGTAGTTTTGCTTCACCATATCATCTATATTTTTCCCCCTTTAGCTTAACCTCTATTCCTTGCTCCATGCACCCACATGTGCTCATGAGGCATGCACAAACCTAAACCCATTTTCCTTCTCCCCACCTTTCTCTTTTATCTTGCTTGTTCTTTGAATGGAACATGCATGATTCAAATCTCTATCACCATATCTTTCTCTCTCCCTCTCTCTCTTTTTCTTGCCTTGATCTTGATAGAGCTTGTTTGGAGCATGCATGATCAAGTAAAAGAGCCACTCCCTCTATCTTACCCTCCCTCTTAGCTAAACTCTAAATCTACCCCATGTCACCTCCCCATCCTAGCTAAATCAAACCCTAATCTACACCTTCCCTAAACAAAACCCTAATCCACCCCTCTCTCCTTAACCCCACCTATCTCTAAACCGAACCCCTCTAGCTAAACCCTAGCTCGCCCCTCTCATCCATGCAGGCCCCACCCCAGCAATCCTCTACCATCTACCCACCCCACACGACCAAGGACCCCCCAAACCTAACCCTAGCCCGAGCCGGCCCCCTCTTCCTTCCCCTCTTTTTATCTCCCTGGCCTAAGGGTCCCTCTAGTCTTACCTGCCCACGATGTAGCATCCCAGTTGTCTAACCCCTGTAATGCTACATGTCATAATAATAAAAAAAGCCACTTCCATCATATAATTGTTGCATCATCATCACATCATGCTCATGTCATCATGTCCCCTTGCATTTGAGCATCATATAAAACCTTTTCTTGTTTGGTTCTTATCTCATGTGCATGATTAATTGTAGTTGCCTCTTGATATTGTATTTGGTTCTTAATAAATTGTTAAATGCCCAAGTTGAGTTGGGGGCATCTCTCTTTTTGAATCCACCACCTTATCTTTCACCACCTTTTAATTCCACCATCCAACTGTTCTGAGCTTGGCTTTTGGTTGAATTATCTCTGGCTCATGATAAGTTGGTTGGAACCCACCCATAGTCTTTGCTTGGCCTTGCCACCTTTTGGGAATGCATATGAATAATGCCTTGTTAATGTTATTGTTTTCACAAGGATTAGCTTGGCATTATTTATTTTGCATGGGCCATGCAAGTGCCACCTTTTCCTAGTATTTGGGTTTATTTGAATTCTAGTTGGATCATCTTCCTTTGTTCAAAACTTTTGTTGGCTTGTAGTGTTCTTCATCTTTTCATCTACCTATCTTCCCTCTTAGCTAAGCCCCATGCCCCATGCACACACATGTGCTTATGTGGCATGCACAACACCATCCAAACCACCCTTGCTTGGATTCTTGCTTGTTCTTTGAATGAAACATGCATGATTCAAATCCACATCATCACATGGCCATCTCCCTCTTCCTCTTTTTCTTGCTTGATCTTGCTTAGAGCTTGTACTTGAAGCATGCTTGAGCAAGTAAGTACCACCACCTCTTTCTACCCCTCTCCCTCTCCTCTCTAGCTATCTACCCTAAGTCACCCTTTTTCCCTCTAATCTACACCTTCCTAAGCTAAACCCTAAGTGACCCTCCTCCTTTCTAGTTCTAGTTTGTCCACCCCATGCCCTACTCCAGCTCGCCCTTGCCCTCTTCCATGCAGGCCCCACCCCAGCACCCACCTAGCTACCCCATGCGACCAGGACCCCCTAACCCTAGCCTAGCCCGAGCATGCCCCTCTCCCCTCCCCTCTTTCTTTTCTCTCTGCCTCACCTGCCCAGCGCCACAGGCCCACCTGCCTGCGACCCTGACCGCCCTACCCCGCCTGGAAGACCCTCTAGCGCCCTGCCGCGAACCCTGGCCCCCCATGCTGAGCACGTGAGGGAGGAGTAAAGGTGGCCGATGCCACCTTCCTCCCATCAAACCCTCCCCCACGCAACCCTCCTGCCTCGTTCTTATCCTTCCCCAACCTCTCTGCCCCCTCTCTGGCCTCCCCAGATCCGTCCCAGCAGCCCTGCACCGCTCCCCTCCTCTACCCTTCTCTACACCGCCCCAACGTCCTCTCGCCGCCCACGCCAGCTACCCCTCGTGCCCCCGTCGTTCTAACCGGAGGCGTGTTGCTGCGCGGTGTCGAGGAAGCCCCTGGAGCTCGCCTGCGACGCCCTGGAGCCAGACGCGAGGAGGAGGAGCCCCAGCTCGCCAGGACCTGCCGCGCCCCGAGGAAACCCTAGCGCTCGCCGTCGCCAGCCTCATCGCCGATCGCCTGCTCCCCGCGCCACGTCGACCACACCGGCACGCCCGCGGTGAGTCCCTGGTTCTCCCAGACATCTTCCCCCCTTGGTTCGCTTCCTGGTTTGCGCGGTCCCGGCGTCGAGCACCCTCGGTGCGTGGTGTAGACGTCGTCGTCGTCTGCTCCAGTGCGAGCCAACACCCTACCTAGGCCCCTGCACGTTCCCTGTCAGCTACCCAACCCCACCGCAGCGGCTCCGCGTCCGCGCAAGCGACCGCGCGGTCGCGCGTTCGACCCCCCAACCCGCTCTGTCGCGCGCCGCGCTGTGCCCTGTTCCGCCAGGTGCAGGGAAGATCCACAGTGCCCGCGTGGCGTTTTGCTGATAACCCCCTGCTAACTCTTTTGCCCAACCCGCGGTCCTCGGGGCCCTCTGTCAGCGTCAGTGGTTTTTTATAAAAAGGCTCCTGGGCTTGTTGGAGTTCAACCCGCGGTCCTTGGTTGCCTCAGCCGCTGGCGTGTGGGTCAGCGCACCCCCTGGCCCCACCTGTCTGCGACACAGACTGGAGTAGGTTGGGTGCAAAACGTTTCAGAGGCTGTTTTAAATTCAAATCCTGTTTAAATAAATTCAAAATTCAAATTCTATTCAGTTTTAAATAACTTTTTATTTGTAAAGCCAAATTTGACAAATGATATATGTTTGGATATCAGCAAAATGAGAGGATTCCAAATATGCCATCCATATTGTCTTTTGCCCAATTAAAATTCCAAGTTTATTTAAATTACATCAATTGCCACTGGATTTTCAATAATTAATAACTTTTGTTTTATAATTCCAAATTAAGCAAATGATATGTCTTAAATGATCAGCTCGACGAGACCTTTCTGTTTATGCTATCCATGACTTTAATTGCAGCATGCATCATATAAAAATATAAGGAACAGCAAGTGTTATGACAACAAATTGTGAACCAAACTCCACTAAAATGTTGCTACTTGTTCTCCACACCTCACCATGCCATGCTACTTTTCTTGCCATGTAAATTGTGCATCATCCATCATGGCATGATTGTTTGTTTGACGCATCTTATTCATATGCTTGTGCTCTATATTCATGTTGGCCTTGTTTGTTTGGTTTTTCTCGGATAGACACTGAGCAGGGGTTGTATCAAGAGAACCAGGAGCACTACCCAGATCCGTCCCTTGCTTCAACTGAGATACCAGGCAAGCACTTCCACATGCTTGCATACATACAGTACCTATTGCCTCTATCTTAATCTTGCATCATTGAGTCGCGATTGCATTAAATTGAATCCCAAGTATGCATAGCCTTTACTTTTAAACCCCACCAAGCTTGTTTCCTCCATCCCATGAGCCACTACTATAGGAGTTGTTTGAGCCATGCGAGTCGTAGAACAGCATGTGTAGGGTATGTGAGTGTATGTTGGATAACGAGGTACCTAAACAACTTAACCTGAGTAGTTCTGGGATAACTAAAGAAAGTGGCACCGGTGAGCAACATCTGCTATTTGGTTTTTCCTGCTCACTTGTGTCCCGTAAGACCCCGAGTACTTGATTCCTGTTCCTTGATTTATCGCGCTATCCACATCCGGGAGGTATATGGGACCCCCCTGAGCCAGAGCTTGATTCCGTCTTATTTCCTGGGGCCACAAACTAGTTTGAGGTTTTATTTACGATCCTGTACTTATGCCATGATTACCGCTTTATTTACGATTGTGCGAGGTACTGCACACTGTACTGTTTTGGAAGCGGAATGTTTACGCGGTATCGACAAGCCCCGTTTGGGGTTCCCAGTCGCTTACAGCCATTGTCGCAGACCTTGAGGCCGTCTCGGAGCTTGCTTACTCTGTTGCGGGATCTACTTAAGGGGTGGCCCCCTGAAATATTTCTGAATCTTGTGATTGCTTTGTCGTGAAGGCCTCGTTGGGTTTTGATTTGGTTTTTCCGAGGTTGATCGAGTGTGTGTTGCTATTGGTGCACCCCGGCCGGGTAAAACTTTCTGAAAGCCGTGTCCGCGGTTATGGACGACTTGGAGCACAGTTTCTCGATCATAGACAAGCATAACTAAAGTACCGCCTTAATCTGACTAAGTGACTTGACTAGTAAATAGTGCAACACTCATGGAATGGTTAATAAAATTGCCAACAGATGGGGGGTTGTTCGTCCGCTTCCTTGTTGGTAAGCAGGGAGGAGGATGGATCGGATGAGATTACCATTATAACTGTTGTTCTTAATTCACGGACATCCGTCTATCATTGGTTAGGCGGATGGTTAGCGTTTATCTGTAGAACTGCTAGGGTTTATCTTTCGCTGCAATTGCGTCACCCCAGGTTGTGTCCCCTTTAGAGGCATTAAGACTTGCTGAGTACCCTTAGGGTCTCACACGATAAATTATTGGTTCAGATGGACAGGTACCCCCGCAGGACGGATACTGGGTGGAAGAAGCTGATGATGTGGGCAACGATCGTTCGGTGTAGAGATTCCGGGATCGGGGATCCGTGAGACCTGTAGTTGGGATGTGCTTATTTCTATGGCATCTTATGCCGATTTGCTTCTTATCCGTACTCGGATTTTGTTTGCCGCTTCCGCATGATACTCTGATGTGTGCTGTATGAGGAAGTATCCTAAAATATAGATCTATCTAGGTCATTTGAATCTTGCCGTATGGCGTTGGAATATTTCCTTTCTTTCTAGATGGTATGGCTCTGATGTACTCTTGTATGGTGGCTTGCGTACATACCCACTTGTGTACGTAGTTGATCCCTTCGCCTGCCGACTACGCCGCCCGTACAGGTCCCGTTGAGAGGGTAGTGGTTGGGACGTCTGAAAGGACTACCAGTGAGTGGCTTTTGGGGCCCCACCGTACTATTTCAACCACTACCACTCATCCAGGCTTGTATCTAGGAGCGTAGTTCACCGAGGTAGTTACACACGAGCTTCCCTAGGGCCACCTGCCAGCCTCCCTCTCTCCTCCCCAGACCTGCCGCGCCACCCCTGGCCCCCATGCCATGCACGTGAGGAGGCAAAAAGGTGGTACCGAGGCCACCTTCCCCTCCCCCACGCAACCTCACCTGTCCCCTCTCTTCTTATCCTCTCCCTCGCCTCACAGCCGTCCCTAGATCCGCCCAGGGGCCCTGCCTCGCTCCCCTCCTCTGCCTCCTTCTCCACCGCCCCAGCTTCCTCTCGCCGGCCACGCCGTCTACCTCGCCAGCACACACGCACCATGAGGCGGGCGCGGAGTTGCGGGTGTCGAGGAAGCCTCGGAGGACGTCCGCGTCGCCACTGTACACGGAGTCGCGGAGGAGAAGCCCCGAGCCGGTTGCACCGACGCCACGCCGCCCGACAAACCCTAGCGCCAGCGCGTCTGCCCCGCCGTCGATCGCCTGCGCCCCGAGCCGAACCACCGCCCCGTCAGCCTCGCGGTGAGTTCCTCTTCCTCCCTGACAAGGTCCGCTTCGCCGTGCCGTCCTAGTTTCTCCGGGCGTTTCGTCGTGCACGCTCTGTGCGCCGGCGTCGCGCTCAGTCCGCCTCGCTGCCGCGACGCAGACACCCCATCTAGGCCCCAACCCCCTCGCTGTCACCAAGCCCAAGCCACCGCAGTGGTAGCCGCGTCTGCGCGCGCGTCCCAGATCCCGCGTTCGATCCCCCACCGCGCCGCGCGCCGCGCCGTTTTTCGTCAGTGAGTTCAGAGGGAAGAAGTACAGTACGCGTGGCAGTTTTGCAATTACACCCCTTCCCTTCTTGCCGCGCCAACCCGCGGTCCAGCCGGCCCACCGTCAGTGACCGTCGCCGTTTTATAAAAAGGGTCCTTAACTTTTTCCAAATCAACTCGTGGTCCCCTTTTCCCTCAGCCGCTGGTGCGTGGGACCGCAGATCCTTGGCCCCACCTGTAAGTGCCTGTGGGTATGTTAGTCTGTGTATAGAAGGTTTTCTGTGTCTGTTTAAAATTCAAATCTAGTTTAAATTATTTCAAATTCAAATTTTCAATTCAGATTTTAAATAACTTTTCCATTGTAATTCCAAATAACACAAATGATATATGTTTGGAGATCAGAAAAATGCCAGGATTTCAAATATGCCATCCAATTTGCCTTTTGCACATTTAAAATTCCAAGTTTATTCAAATTACACAAATGCCACTGGAACTAAATAAATTCACAACTTTTGATTTATAATTCCAAATTCAACAAATGATATGTCTAAAATGATCAGCTCGACGAGACCTTTCTGTTTATGCTATCCATAACTTCAATTGCAGCATGCATCATATAAATATATAGTGAACAGCAATTGTTATGACAACCAATTGTGATCCAAAATCCCATTAAAATGTTACTACTTGTCTTCCACACCTCACCATGCCATGCTACCTTATTGCCATGTAAATTGTGTATCATTCATCATGGCATGATTGTTTGCTTGACGCATCTTATTCACATGCTTGTGCTCTATATTCATGTTGGCCTTGTTTGTTTGGTTTTTCTCGGATAGACACTGAGCAGGGGTTATATCAAGAGAACCAGGAGCACTACCCAGATCCATCCCTTGCTTCAACTGAGATATCAGGCAAGCACTTCCACATGCTTGCATACATACAGTACCTATTGCCTCTATCTTATTCTTGCATCATTGAGTCGCGATTGCATTAAATTGAATCCCAAGTATGCATAGCCTTTACTTTTAAACCCCACCAAGCTTGTTCCTCCATCCCATGAGCCACTACTATAGGAGTTGTTTGGGCCATGCGAGTCGTAGAACAGCATGTGTAGGGTATGTGAGAGTCTGTTGAATAATGAGGTACCTAAACAACTTAACCTGAGTAGTAGTGGGATAACTAAAGAAAGTGGCACCGGTGAGCAACATCTGCTATTTGGTTTTTCCTGCTCACTTGTGTCCCGTAAGACCCCGAGTACTTGATTCCTGTTCCTTGATTTATCGCGCTATCCACATCCGGGAGGTATATGGGACCCCCCTGAGCCAGAGCTTGTTTCCGTCTTATTTCTTGGGGCCACAAACTAGTTTGAGGTTTTATTTACGATCATGTACTTATGCCATGCTACTTATGTATTTAAATTGTGCGACAGATAGCACACTGTACTGTTTAGGAAGGCGGAGTGATTACGCGGTATCGACACCCCGAGTTTTCGGGTTCCTAGTCGCTTACAGCCATTGGCGCTAACCTTGAGTCCGTCTCGAAGCTTGCTTACTTCGTTGCGGGTCTACTCAATGGGGTGGCCCCCTGAAATATTTCTGAATCCGGTGATTGTTCAGTCGTGAAAGCCTCGTTGGGTTTTGATTTGGTTTTTCCGAGGTTGATCGAGCGTGTGTTGCTATTGGTGCACCCCGGCCGGGTAAAACTTTCTGAAAGCCGTGTCCGCGGATATGGACGACTTGGAGCACAGTTTCTCGATCATAGACAAGCATAACTAAAGTACCGCTTTAATCTGACTAAGTAATTTGACTAGTAAATAGTGCAACACTCATGGAATGGTTAATAAAACTGCCAACGGATGGGGGGTTGTTCGTCCGCTTCCTTGTTGGTAAGCAAGGAGGAGGATGGATCTGATGAGATTACCATTATAACTGTTGTTCTTAATTCACGGACATCCGTCTATCATTGGTTAGGCAGATGGTTAGCGTTTATCTGTAGAACTGCTAGGGTTTATCTTTCGCTGCAATTGCGTCACCCCAGGTTGTGTCCCCTTTAGAGGCATTAAGACTTGCTGAGTACCCTTAGGGTCTCACACGATAAATTATTTGGTTCAGATGAACAGGTACCCTCGCAGGACGGATACTGGGTGGAAGAAGCCGAAGATGTGGGCAACGATCGTTCGGTGTAGAGATTCCGGGAACGGGGATCCGTGAGACCTGTAGTTGGGATGTGCTTATTTCTATGGCATCTTATGCCGATTTGCTTCTTATCCGTACTCGGATTTTGTTGCCGCTTCCGCATGATACTCTGATGTGTGTTGTATGAGGAAGTATCCTAAAATATAGATCTATCTAGGTCATTTGAATCTTGCCGTATGGCGTTGCTATATTTCCTTTCTTTCTAGATGGTATGGCTCTGATGTACTCTTGTATGGTGGCTTGCGTACATACCCACTTGTGTACGTAGTTGATCCCTTCGCCTGCCGATTACGCCGCCCGTACAGGTCCCGTTGAGAGGGTAGTGGTTGGGACGTCTGAAAGGACTACCAGTGAGTGGCTTTTGGGGCCCCACCGTACTATTTCAACCACTACCACTCATCCAGGCTTGTATCTAGGAGCGTAATTCACCGAGGTAGTTACACTCCTGCCGGTTGCCAACTTACAATAAGGAACATTGCATACATCATATATAATCACAATCATGGCCATATCACATCACAGCACACCCTTGCAAAACAAAGTTAGATGCCTCTAATTTTCTTTGCATATTTTACGTGGTTTGGGGATTTCAATAAGTGTCGTTCTAACTTACGAACAAGAACCACAACGTTGATGCCTGAACTATCAAGTGCCCGTTGTAAATTGAATCTATACTATGATGGGACAGACAGACACCCGCAAAGTCACTTATGCAATACAAGTTGCATGTTGAGCGTGGAGCAAGTCTCATGAACGATGTCATGTAAGGTTAGCCGTGGGCCGCTTCATCCCATCATACCGCAAGATGCAAAGTACATAAAAAGAAATTGATAATAAAATCACCACCGCCCACAATGACCATTGTGTTCTACTCGTGCAACAGATCTACATATAGACACGGCTCTGATACCACTGTAGGGGTTCGTAGCATGGAAAACAAAAAAATTCTACCGCATGCACATAAACAAGCCAAGATCTATCTACTAGATTGTAGCAACGAGTCGATAGAGGAACTCACCCTCGAAGATTCCAAAGCGGTTAACGAGAGCAGATTCTCGTGGGTGATGTACTCGTACACTTGCCGATCTCAAGATCGCGTAGACGATCCTTCCGGCGCTGCGTTCCGGCAGCGCTTCCGCAGTCGGTCACACGTTCGGTACTTGATGAAGACCTTCCTCTCCCTTGTTCCAGCAGGCAGCGGAGGTTGTAGCACTCTCCTCGCGATTTCGGCAGCACGACGCGTGGTGTCGGAAGTAGAGGGGAGATCCCGCAGGGCTTCGCCTAAGCTGGAGTGAGTATGGTGGAGTAAGAGAGGGCCTTGGGTATCTACGGATTAGAGGCACCAAGGGGGGTGGTGTAGCCGGCGGCTAGGGTTTGGGGAAACCCTAGTCGGCGACTTGGAGGAGCCCTAGGCGGCGGCAACACTTGGGGTGCGCCCTACCCCTCCATATATAGGTGGGGGGAGGCGGTTTGGGAGGAGGGAGTCCTCCTCCAACTCCTCCTCATGGCCGGCGGGTGGAGGGAGTGTTTCCTACTCTCCCTCCACCAAGCAAACTTCGGATTTGACTTTTCAAATTGGCGTTTGACTTTCAAACTTGGATTTGATTTCTCTCTTCATATTGCCCAGCCAAGTGACCTAGTACATGATGCAACCATTCCACATTGTCATGACACATCCATGTACCCTTCCCCTACGGAGTGCCGGACCTTCCAGACCCTTCTAGAACATTCCTGGTGAAAACACGGGAATCATTTCTGAACTCCGAAACAGGACTTTCCTTATATGAATCTTATTCTCCGGACCATTCTGGATCTCCTACGATATCCTGGATCCCATCCGAGACTCCGAACAACATTCGTTCTCTTACTCATCATTCCATAACTACACAACAACATCGAATCCTTAAGTGTGTCTCTCTACGGTTCATGAATTATGTGGACATGACCGAGACACTTCTCCGATCAATAACCAATAGAGGAATCTGGAAATTCATATGGCTCCCACATATTTCTACGATCACTTTGCGATCGAATGAACCACTTACATACGATACCAATTTCCCTTTGTCTTATGATAGTTTACTTATCCGAGGTTTTGATCGTCGGTATCTCTGCATACCTAGTTCAACCTCGTTACCGATAAGTACTCTTTTCTCATTCCCGTGGTATGTGATCCCTTGTGAGCCAGTCACATGCTTGCAAGCTAATTGGATGACATTCCACCGAGAGGGCCCAGAGTATATCTATCCGTCATATGGATGGACAAATCCCACTCTTGATCCATGTGCCTCAACCCATACTTTCCGAACACTCAATGCCACCTTTATAGCCACCCAGTTATGGTGTGGTGTTTGATGTCATCAAAGCATCCTTCCGGTGATGGTGATTAGCATGATCTCATGGTCGAGGGAATTAGGTTACTATGTATCAGAAAGCTTATAGCAATTGAACTATTAAAATGAATTGATCTTTATGCTACGCTTATCTATAGGAGTATGTCCATCATACCATTCTCCTAATGATATGATCTTGTTGTTAACAACATCTCAATGTTCATGATCGGGAAACCACGATCATCTATTAACCAACAAGCTAGTATTATAAAGAGGCTTTACTAGGGACTCTAATTTAGTTTACAAATCACACAAGTATTAATGTTTCCGGTTAATACTATTATAGCATGAATGTAAACATTTATCATAAACACAAAGATATAATAATAACCACTTTTATTATTGCCTCTAGGGCATATCTCCAACACAAGGCACGACTTGTAGCAAAGGGTTACACACAGAAAAAGAAGATTACTTTGACACCTATTCACCAGTCGCTAGACTATCATTTGTTTACTACTTTCCCTTGCCGCCTCTTATGGTCTTCTCGTTCATCAAATGGACACGAAGACAACTTTCTTTAACGGATAGTTGGAAGAGGAGATCTATATGGATCAGTCGAATGGGTTTGTGGTAAAGGGTGAAGAGACAAAGGTGTGCAAGTTGTTAAAATCTTTATATGGTCTGAAACAAGAATCTAAGTAAGGGCATGAGATGTTTGACAGAAATCTACTTTCTGTTGGCTTTATCATTAATGAGGCTGATAGATGTGTTTACTATCGCCATGGTGGGGACGAAAGTGTTATATTATGTTTTTATGTGGATGGCTCTGATCTTTGGTACAAACATTAAAAAAATAAATGAAGCCAAGTCTTTCCTATCAAAGATCCTTGATATGAAAGATATGGGAGAAGTTTATGTGATTTTGAACATCAAACTTATTAAGAACAAGAATTGGATTACTTTAACACAATCTTAGTATGTTGAGAAGGTCTCGAGACGATTTGTCTTTATTGATAGCAAGACTTCTCCAACACCTTATGATCCCAGTGCGACATTACAAAAAAATAAAAAGGAGCCAACAAATTAGTTGAAATATTCATAAATTGTTGGTTTTCTCATGTACTTAGCAAGCGCTATCAGACCTGATATCTCTTTTGTTGTGAGCAGGTTGAGTAGATTCATGTATAACCTAGGTATTGATTATTGGCAGACACTTGAAAGGGTCATGCGCTATGTATGTAGTACAATGACCTATGGAAAGGACAACCTGTTGTGCTTAAAGGATACAGTGACTTGGACTAGATATCTGTTGTTCATGAGCTCTATGCCACAAGTGGGTGTATGTTTATCCTTGGAGGTGGCGCGGTGTCATGGAGGTCTCGTAGACCATCCGACCATGTTGACGAGGCCAACTATGAAAGAGAAACTTACTGTTTTAGACATAGTCATTGTTGAGTCGGAGTGGCTATGTGAGCTTTTGATGGACTTGCATATGGTTAAAAAAATCGGTGCATCAATCTTTCTAAATTATGACAACCAAACCGTTGTTGTCAAAAAATTCTAAAGATAGATATGTGAAGAGAGGTTTGAAATATGTCAGAAAATTAGGAAACTCTAAAGTATGTATATTCAAATAAATAAAAACCTAACAGATTCCTTTATAAAGGGACTATCAGAAAATGTGATAAAAAGTGCATAACAAGAGATGAGGTTGAGACCCATGGATATTACACCATATGATCGAAGATCCCGTGAACTAGGACATGGGAAGAACAAACCAATGGTTTCCTAAGGAGAGTATTTGTAAACCTCTCTATGTGAAGATACATAACTCTCAAAAATCTGTAATCCAAGTTGGCGATATGGCTTAACGTGTTTCTATTGGCTATAACTTGCAAAGATGATGTCCTACGAGCATTCTTAAAAGAACACACCTATATAAATATAAACTTAATGGTAAATGTCGTAGTTTTTAAGACTTGGATAATCTTTAGTAAACTAATGAAAAGTTGACAGAGTACCACGCATATGGTTCAACCCACGGTGTAGTAAACTCATGATTAGATTTCACACTATATAATTTTCAGTGAAATCTAATCGCACAAAAAACTCACAGTTTTTTTTAGAAAAAGAGTATTATAGTGTTAAAATAACTGGGTTTTAAAATACTACGGTTTCTAAACATTTGTACGTATTTTATTGTATCCAAACAATCCAAAGTATAGCAAACTATTTTTTAAAACTGTGGTATCTTCGATATATACGGAGAAAAACTTTGTTGCCAAACGCGCCCTTTCTTCTCCATCTATCCAAATCACACTAGTAAACCACGCAGAGCCCCTTTCTTCTCCCCTCGCTTCACCCCGCGCCCCGCGCGCTGCCTGGAGCTCGACGGCGCGTCCTGCAGCTCCCGGCCTCCCCGTGAAATCCGGCGGCCATTGGAGGTGGGAGGTGGAGGCGCAGCAGAGGAGCGGCTCCTCGCCCGGGCGCCGGCGGGAGGTGGAGGCGCAGGCGGCGGTGGCAGAGGAGGCAAGCTCCTGGCGCGGGAGCAGGGCAGAATCAAGCAGTCGGCGTTTGCCACGCGAGCGCCAGGTCGGCAAGATTGGGGCGCGAGAAGGTCGATTCGCCGCTACGCTAAATTTGGCTATGCCGCGAGAGAGGGTCGCAATTGGCCGATTTGTATTACACCTACCAAGTGTACCAGTCCACATACAAGGACGTGTGTCTGGGCGTTGACGGGAAGAATTAAAGCAAGAGGCTCTCACTCTACTCGTCTTGGCATTGACTTTGTGCTTCCTCGCATATCCACGGATTGACCATGTCGCTGTGAGCAAGATCCATTCCACAACTCTGCAGAGAACAACCTGAAGAGCGATTGCTTTGCCCGATTCGTCGTAGCTGAGGTATGTGTTAGTTTGTAGCTTAATTACTGATTTTCTTCTTGGTCTAGTTTTCTTCAGATGGAAAGGCACCCTTGATGTTCCATTATCAGTTTATCACGCATACTTGTTTTGATTTATCTATCTTGAGTCTCCTTGCTAGATTTCTGAATCATACATCTCGTTAAAAACACCTGCTCGAGAAGCTTGCATCCTCAAAGCCTCTTCACTTTTGGTGAAAACAAAGTGGTCAAAGTAACTAACACCAAGCAGATGCGGTAATCAGCTCCCATGATCACATTTTCATCTCTGTGAATAGCAGGCAGAGAAACAAAACCACACCTGTTCAATTATTTACCTTTAATTTTGACTAAACGTGTAAAAGATTAAAAAAATTTGGGGTGTTAATGAGTAGTCTCGATTGCATCTGATGCCTAGAGGAGATCATGTCAGGTGTGGTCGATGCAGCGGATCAGAGATGTCCCTTGATGGAAAGCTTGACTCGTGCATATATTGAAATAAATTTGAACTAGCATTCATCAGTTGGGTAATTCTGTTGCTGCCTGGTGCATGGAATCTTGATCTGTAATTGTTCCTGTCATGATTGCTCTTATTTTAAGGGCGTTATACTCATTTCATTGCAGTGATTGCAAATGGACCATGAAGCCAGTACAAGCCACGATGTCCTGGAGAGGATGTTGCTTGATGAAAGCGCAGAGCCCACGAGCCTGCCATTATCACTTCTGCAATACATAACAAATCGTTTCTCTCTCGATCACCAAATTGGCAGCGGTGGTTTTGCGGTGGTTTACAAGGTATACCACACAACTCCTATCAGCTTCTCTGATCATAATTGCATCCGATTTAAAACCTAAAAATCATAACACATCTAATGCATGTTTTCACTGTAGGGGGTGGTCGGGAAAGGTATGGTGGCCGTCAAGAAGCTCTTCAACACATTGGATATTCACGAGAATAAATTCCACGAAGAGGTTAAATGTCTGATAAAGGCCAAGCACAAAAATATTGTACGTTTTTTGGGGTATTGTGCTGACACGCAAGGAAAAATGGAAAACTACGAGGGGATGCTTGTCATGGCAGATCAACGGAACTGGTTGCTCTGTTTCGAGTATGTACACAATGGGGGTCTCGATAAGCACATTACTGGTAGGACCGAAACGTCTATTGCCATCTTTATTTACTCTTTTAAAAGTTATTTAAATGCATAGCTTGTCGTATATTTATGTCACGTTATCACCCTGGAGCTAAATTGAGTAAGGAAATATGAATCTTGGCTGCTTCGTGTGCAGATGCATCTTGTGGACTTGAATGGAAGGTGCGCTATCAAATAATCAATGGGTTATGTGAGGGTTTACTTTTTCTCCATGAGAAGCGAATTCTTCACTTAGACCTGAAGCCTGCTAATATATTGATAGATCATCAAATGGTACCCAAAATTGCTGACTTTGGTTTGTCAAGATGCCTCGGTGAAGAGCAAACCCGTGCGATAACTAAAAACCTATGTGGGACATTGTAAGCAGCCTCTTGAAAGCTCTTCATTCTATTAGGCATGACTTATTTTACATTTATTTGCACATTCACTGACCAAACTTTAAATTTTTTCTCTTAGGGGATATATGGATCCAGAGTACCTCAAATCAGGACAAATCACATACGCATCAGACATATATAGTCTTGGTGTTATTATCATGGAGATACTGACAGGACTGAAGGGGTATCTCAAAGCTGAAAATGTAAGAATAATTTAAGCGATTGCTCCAAGTTAAAGTGTAGCTTCTGAAGTAGTCATGCTGTAGCTTAGGAAAACATCAACCCTTCTTTTATTTATATTTTTCTTATGTATCTATTCTATGAAAACAATCTCTTGGTGAGGTGGTTGAGTTGCAAGGTACAGCTGTACACATCTAAATTCAGATCTAGTTGCTCACGACTACATACATATGTGTGTGTTTTAGTACAAAAAATAAACCTATTTATCTTTTGGAAGTATGTCCTTTTTAGTCCCACATTCTGATATATACCATCTAAACAAATTGACCATTATGCGTGAATCTTATTATGCAAACTTCAATTGTATTTTAAGACACCCCTATGGGAATTTAATGAAAAGTAAGTGTACCTTAATTTTTCTATGAACCCTTTTCTCTACTATATACATATATACACAAATATTTAAGCTTAAGTATGTGGACTAAAATTTGGTGACCCCGCGTACAAGAATCAGTAGGGTTCATATTTTCTTTAGGTTTTCCAGCATTTGTTTTCTCTAGTTAGTTTAACGTGAATCTCAGATATATTTTCAATATTTTTTTGTTATGAATGCTAACTCATGGTTGCTATCTTATAGGTAGTTGAAAGTTGGACGAACCGATTGCAGGCATCAGAGGGAGATGTGCGATTGGTACAAGTGAGAGTGTGCGCTGAGATAGGGATAGAGTGCATGGACTTGGACCCAAACAAGAGACCAGTTGCACGGGATATAATCAGTAGGCTTAATAAAATGGCAAGTGATGCTGACTATTCAAACGGTGAAACCAGTATCAGCAGCTCATCAGTTGAGCTGCAAATAAGTTTACCCAGGGAACACTCTGGAGAAAGAATCGAAAAGCTTGCATCTGAGAGCCTCCAAAAGGCGGATGTCGAGGAATACTCTGAAATATCAGAGGTTTTTGCAGAACGTGTTGGAAAGCTTCATTTCCAGGAAGGACAACAGAAATTAGGTCAGTTATCATTATCGAGAGCGAATCTGGACATCTTTAAAAGGGAAGAACGCTTGCCTGCTGATAGAAACAGCATTCATATACTAGAAGGGCCACCTAATGTAAAGATCTTCAGAATGAAGGAGCTCGAGCCAATAATAAGGGATAGCAATTTAATTGGAAAAGGTGACTTCACTGATGTTTACAAGGGCGTATTAGATGATGCACTAGTCGTGGTAAAGAAACCGATTTCTGGTTATGGGATAGATAGTAGGATATTTGAAAGGGAAGTCTGCATCCTGTCTCAGATGGTCCACAAGAACATCGTTAGGTTCATAGGTTGGTGCGGAGAAATGGACAGCCCCATCCTAGTGCACGAGTTCATCTACAGAGGAAGCCTTGATGGCATTCTTCACGGAGTTGACAAGGAGCCTCTCAACTGGGATGTACGTCTAGGTATTGTTGCAGAATCAGCACAGGGTCTAGCTTATATGCATTCGGGGGCTCATGTCAACATCATCCATGGTAATGTTAAACCGGCAAATATACTCTTGTGTGAGAACTTTATGCCAAAGATCTCAGGCTTTTTCATATCGAGGTTTGTTCGGAGAAATGATGGATACACTACACACATGTTCGGTAGCTTGATTTATACAGATCCACTATATATTCAATCATACCAGCTGAACCGAAAAGGTGACATTTACAGTTTTGGGGTTGTGATCTTGGAGGTCATTAGCAGGAAGAAGGCCTCCATTCATTCTGATTACAAAAGCTTAGTGAGGAGTTTCCTCGAAGTTCACCAGCAAGGGAAGAAAGCAACTGAACTGTTTGACAAGGAAATTGCAGTGACAGCAGGAGATTTGGAGATTCTCGACTCTCTTGCAGAGATTGCTGTGGAATGTCTTAACCTTGATGCGGATCAAAGACCCACGATGACAGACATTGCAGAGCGCCTTTTCACACTACAACGATATCATAGGGTCGCAAATTGTTCTCCAATACTAATTTGATGCATGTTATAGCGTGAGAAACAGGCACATGTAAGTGTTTCACTTTATTTTGCTGCTGTGAAAAAAAATATATCCTAGAATCATGATGTATAGTGCAATTTTTTTCTCCATTTGTTCAGAGAATGGTCGTTGTACTAAGGCCTTGTTTACCTTGGTATTTCTACCCCCTAGGCTCCGCTTGGTTTGCTAGATTTTAGGCAGAAACATGTGTAAATATTACAGACCAATTGAGGTCCAACTAAAATCCTTCACACGCTCCGTAATATTTGGATCTCACGTAACTGAAACGGTAAAACAAGTGGGGCTCTAGGGGTTTGGGGATGGGAGGGAATTTGGTGAATCTCTCCATTTCACCCAATCCCCACATTTCCCAAACCCCTCTAGTTACTTTGGGTTTTGGGTATGGGAGGCGATTTTGATGTAGTATTGAACTTAATAATAAAAACTGAAACTTTACCTCTACATGAATATAGCCACTCAAGAAAAAAATCCAATCTATAAAAATAATATATAGAGGTCTATCAAACAACCCTTCCGCAAACAAATATAAGTTGCAATTTTTGCAGGGCAAGACAAAGTAACAAGGAAACATCGATTTGTTATTTCTACAAGGATAGTTTTTCAGTTGAGTATCAATTTGTTATGCTCCTTTAAATGGTGGGATCATTTCCAGCTCCTATCAAATGCTTTCATCAACATCAACCTGTTATAGGAGGCAATAGATACAAGTTAGAACATTGTACTTCATTTTTAATGAGAAGTAAACGAGGCCTTATTGGCAAGTGGCCTATGCATCCTGGGAGCGTGTGAGACTTTGTTACTTGACAGGAAAGACGTTTACTTAGCTGGGGGTCGACGGGAAGAATCAAAGCAAGGCGGGCAGGAGGCTAACTTGCTCGTCTTGGCATTGACTTTGCACTCCCTCGCATCTCCACATATCGACCATGTCGCTGTGAGCAAGATCCATCATACCTCAGCCAAATAAAAACCTGCAGAGTGATTGCTTTGCCGATTCATCGATTGGTCTCTTCCTTTGGATTCCCCTCTTCGTGGGAAGGGTTTTACTTCAGCACCTCGCGTTTCATCGGCTCAGTTACAGGAGGCTCTTCGTTCTGCTTCCATTCCGGTCTTGCGAGCTTGCTCAGCACCAGCGAGGTCCAGAACGCATATTTTGGGCAGATCTATTCCTGTTTTCACTCCTGTACTTGAGGAGGTTGTTCCTTCGGTCTGTTTGCGGAAGCTGGCCCAGGAGGGGTCGGCTGACCGCGACGCTTGTCACCAGCTTCAGGATATGGCTTCGCTTGGTCCGACCCAGGTGGGGTTGGACCCTCGGGACGTCTCGCCTCCGCTGGTGGGGCAGGTGACCTCGGTGGTCGATGGGGACGACCGGACCCAGGAGGGGTCTGGGGTGCCTCGGTCCCCAGCATGCCTTCCTTCTCCAGGTGACGCTTCGCTTGTGCAGGGGAGTGGTACTACATTCAGGCAGAGCATGCGTCATGGAGTCGATGCCTCTGGGGCGTCCGTGACTGATGAGGACTCCATGCTCAAGGCCATGCGGCGTAAGGCGGAGAGGAACTTGGATTCGCCAGGTATAAAGAGTAATTCGAAGTCTTTTTTGTCATTTTCTACTCCTGTTATTTCTTCTAAACTAGCCAACGTTGGCATTAGTTTGGGTAGTTCTGTACAGGATGTATCTTTTTCTTCTAATGTTTTGAGACACATGGAGGTTGACCGTCTAACGGTTACTCCTAAGGTCAGTGCTTTTCCTGATGCTTCACTAACTGAGGAGGAGGAGGAGTTGCATGCCACAGTAGATGGTCAACTCCTTTCTCACTTAGTCGGTGAAGTGTCGGAAGTGGACTTTGATGAGACTGGGCTTGCTTCTATGTATGAGCTGAAGGCTTCTGGTCGAAAATCGAAGAGCCAGCGGTTGCGAAAGAGATCCCGTGTATCCAAATATCCTATAGTTTCTCAATGAATGGAATGTTTTCAAACAGCAGAGGTCTTCGGGACTTGGCTAAAAATTTATTCTTTGCTGACTGTGTGAGAGATTATAATTTGGATTTTCTGGGTATTTCTGAGACTGGTAGACGGGATTTTTCGCAAGCTCTACTCAATCGCCTTTCTGGTGGAGTGGACTTTACGTGGATATCACGTCCGCCGCGTGGTCGATCCGGGGGGATCCTGTTAGGCGTGCGGGATGAGACTATGTAAGTTTTAGCTAGTTCGGTGGGAGATTTTTTTATAAAAATCCATATCCGTAACAAGGCTGACAACTTCACATGGTCTTTAGTCGCCGTATACGGGGCCGCTCAGGATGTTTATAAGGCTGACTTTTTACGTGAGCTTGTGAATTTGTCAAAGGACAATCCTTATCCTATTCTTATAGGAGGGGATTTTAATTTG
This sequence comes from Avena atlantica, assembly GCA_910589765.1. NCBI lineage: Eukaryota > Viridiplantae > Streptophyta > Magnoliopsida > Poales > Poaceae > Avena > Avena atlantica. The sequence goes on from OU342736.1 coordinate 421,871,498, forward strand.
CTCAGATTTCCTCATGAGAAAAGTCGGGGCCGGTTCGATGAACATTGGCCTTTTCTATTCAATGCTGTCATTGACAGTCTGGATTTGAGAGAGGTTACAATGTTAGGAAGGCAATTTACATGGGCTAATAGTCTTCCGGAGCCAACATACGAAAAACTAGATAGAGTGCTTATGGATACTGATTGGGAACAAAAGTTCCCTATGGTAACTGTTCGTGCTCTAGAGCGTATTGAGGCTTTGTCGGATCATGCCCTTTACTTCTTTCTTTTGGATTACCGCCACTGAAGTCTACGAATGAGTTTAAATTTGAACTCGGTTGGATGATCCGTGATGGTTTTTATGAGATGGTTAAGGCTATTTGGGAGAAACCAGTAGATGGACAAACGCCTATCCTACGATGGAATAACAAAATGCGTACTTTACGCAAGTTCCTTCGGGGTTGGGCCAGGCACACAGCGGGTATCCTAAAAAAGAAAAAATACGCCTAACACTTATAATAGATGACTTAGAGGCTTCCGTGGAGGTAAGGCCATTAACTGCATAAGAAATTGAGCTTAAAAGCCAATCGAATGCAGAGATATCCCGACTTCTGCGCGAGGAGGAACTCAAATGGTGCCAACGCTCTAAAGCTAAATTCATTCTGGAAGGAGATGCGAATAATAGATACTTCCATGCAGTTGCCAATGGCAGACATAAGAAGAAACTTATTCACTCTCTGATTCAGGACGAAGGTATGATTGAGGGACAAGAACATCTGAAGTCATATATTACTACGTATTATAAATCCTTGTTTGGGGCCCCAGTGGAGAATTCTTTCTCTCTGGATGAGTCCCAAACGTCAGATATTCCCCAGGTTTCTGATGAGGAAAATAGTTTTCTAACTGCCTCATATACCGAGGAAGAGGTCAAGAAAGCGGTTTTCCAAATGGAACATAACAAAGCACCAGGACCTGATGGATTCCCAGCGGAATTTTACCAAAAATTCTGGGACGTTATCAAGGAGGACCTGATGAATTTGTTTGGGTTTTTACAGGTTGGACAATTGGATCTCTTTAGACTCAACTTTGGTAACATAATTTTATTGCCTAAGGTTAATAATGCAGAACGTATACAACAGTACCGTCCAATCTGCTTGCTTAACGTTAGCTTTAAAATTTTCACTAAAGTTGCTACAATTAGACTAAATTCGGTTGCTAACAATGTTGTTAGCCCGTCTCAAACTGCGGTCATGCAAGGAAGAAATATCCTAGATGGGGTTGTTATTATGCATGAAACAATCCATGAACTACACTCAAAAAAATTTATGGTGTACTGTTCAAGATTGACTTTGAGAAGGCTTATGACAAAGTTAACTGGTCTTTCCTCCAGCAAACACTCCGTATGAAAGGTTTTTCTGAGGAGTGGCATGCTCTGATTCAGTCGTTTGTGTCTAGGGGTAGTGTTGCCATTAAAGTAAATGATGATACTGGCAAATACTTTCAGACCAATAAAGGACTGAGACAAGGGGATCCATTATCGTCTTTACTATTTAACATAGTGGCTAATATGTTGGCTATCCTTATTGAGAGAGCAAAGGCTGATGGCCAAATTGAAGGTGTAGTTCCACATCTCGTTGATGGTGGACTTTCTATTCTTCAATACGCCGATGATACAATTATTTTTATGGAACATGATCTGGAGAAAGCTAAGAATCTGAAATTAATATTATCAGCATTCGAGCTGCTATCTGGGCTTAAAATAAATTTCCATAAAAGCGATTTGTATTGTTTTGGTGAGGCCCAAAACGAGGCCCACCTATATGCTGAACTTTTCGGCTGTGGTCTGGGTCAGTTTCCAATCAATTATTTGGGAATACCGATTCATTATCGGCGTCTCACAATTGCTGAATGGAAGCTTGTTGAGGAAAGGCTACAAAAACGTCTTAATAGTTGGAAAGGAAAATTGTTATCCCTTGGGGGAAGACTAGTACTTTTAAATTCAGTTCTTACTAATATGGTACTGTATATGATCTCATTTTTCCAAATGCCAAAAGGGGTTTTGAACAAAGTGGATTATTTCCGTTCAAGATTCTTTTGGCAAGGGGATAGTGAGAAAAAGAAATATCGACTGGCCAGATGGAATGTGGTTTGCCGGCCGAAGGAGTTTGGTTGACTAGGCATACACGATTTGCAAGTCAAAAACACCGCACTTTTGGGCAAATGGCTTTTTAAACTACTTACTGAGGAAGGCGTTTGGCAAACCATGTTATGGAGGAAATATGTGGGCTCCAAAGCTGTGTCTCAAGTGGTTTGGAAACCCGGAGATTTGTTGGAGATATGCCCTAGAGGCAATAATAAATGTAGTTATTATTATATCTTTATGTTTATGATAAATGTTTACATTCATGCTATAATAGTATTAACAAGGAAACATTAATACTTGTGTGATTTGTAAACTTAATTTGAAGTCCCTAGTATAGCCTCTATACATCACTAGCTTGTTGGTTGATAAATGATTGTGGTTTCCCTATCATGAACATTGAGATGTTATCAACAACAAGGTCATATCGTTAGGAGAATGATATGATGGACATACTCCTATAGATAAGCGTAGCATAAAGATCAAGTCATTTTAATAGTTCAATTGCTATATGCTTTCTGATACATAGTAACCTAATTCCTTCGACCATGAGATCATGCATATCACCTTTACCGGATGGATGCTTTGATGACATCAAACACCACACCGTAACTGGGTGGCTATAAAGGTGGCATTGAGTGTTCGGAAAGTATTGGTTGAGACACATGGATCAAGAGTGGGATTTGTCCATCCATATGACGGATAGATATACTCTGGGCCCTCTCGGTGGAATGTCATCCAATTAGCTTGCAAGCATGTGACTGGTTCACAAGGGATCACATATCACGGGAACGAGAAAAGAGTACTTATCGGTAACGAGGTTGAACTAGGTATGCAGAGATACCTACGATCATAATCTCGGATAAGTAAACTATCGTGAGACAAAGGGAAATTGGTATCGTATGTAAGTGGTTCATTCGATCGCAAAGTAATCATAGAAATATGTGGGAGCCATATGAATTTCCAGATTCCTCTATTGGTTATTGTTCGGAGAAGTGTCTCGATCATGTCCGCATAATTCACGAACCGTAGGGAGACACACTTAAGGATTCGACGTTGTTTGAGTAGTTATGGTATTATGAGAAAGAGACCGAATGTTGTTCGAGTCTCGGATGGGATCCGGGATATCACGAGGTGATCCAGAATGGTCCGGAGAATAAGATTCATATAAGGAAAGTCCCGTTTCGGAGTTGGGAAATGTTTCCGGTGTTTTCATCAGGAATGTTCTAGAAGGTTCCGGAATGTCCGACACTCCGGAGGGGAAGGGTACATGAATGTGTTGTATCAAAGTTGGTATGATTGCATCATGTATTAAGTGTCCTCGCTGTTCCAAATGAAGGATTATATTAAATCCTAGTTTGAAAAGTCAAATAGCTAAATTGAAAAGTCAAACGGCTAAATTTGGAAAGTGGAAAAGAGGAGGAAGGGTGAAACCGAGTTGGGGAGGGAGTCCTCCTCCCCAAGCCGGCGCACCACCCAAGCCGAGTTGGGGAGGGACTCCCCTCCCTCCCCTTGGCCGCCGGCCCCTCCACCTATATAAGGAGGGGCATGGCTCCCTCCTAGCACGCACAACAAGTCCCTCACCTCAAACCCTAGAAGCTGCAGCCCACCATAGCCGCCGCCACCCCCTAGGGTTTTGCCCTAGCCGCCGACTTGGGGGTCCCCGGAACCCTAGCCGCCGGCTCTAGCATCCCCTCCTTGGTGTGTCTAAACCCTAGAACACCGAGGACTCTCTCATACTCCACCATACTCGCTCCGGCTTAAGGCGAAGCCCTGCGAGATTTCCCCTCTACTTCCGGTACCACGCCGTTGTGCTGCCGGAATCGCGAGGAGAGTGCTACAACCTCCGCTGCCTGCTGGAACAAGGGAGAGGAAGGTCTTCGTCGAGTACCGAACGTGTGACCGACTGCGGGAGCGCTGCCGGAACGCAGCGCCGGAAGGATCGTCTACGCGATCTTGAGATCGGAAAGAGTACGACTACATCACCCACAAGAATCCGCTCTCGTTAAACACTTTGGAATCTTCGAGGGTAAGTTATTCCATCGACTCGTTGCTACAATCTAGTAGATAGATCTTGGCTTGTTTGTTTTGTATGCGATAGAATTTTTTTGTTTTCCATGCTACGAAACCCTACAAGATTCACATTTTTGGGCAGGTCTTATGGCCACCAAGAAACATTTCTTTCGTTTTGGTGCTTTCGAGATTAAGGATGGATCACAAATTAGGTTTTGGGAAGATAAATGGCTAGGCCAAACTACTCTTCGCGAACAGTACCCAGCTCTATATTCAATTGTTAGACACAAAGGGGATACAATCTCCAAAGTGATGGAGGACTATCCTCCTAATGTGTCTTTTAGAAGAAGTCTTATCGGACCTAGACTATTATCTTGGAACAATCTACTATTACAGTTATCCAGGATACAATTGTCGGACGGTGTTGACGTGTTCAAATGGAAATTACTGGAAAGTGGTAAATTTTCTGTTGGCTCACTATATAAAGCTTTGGTCCAACCTGATTTCCTAGTCGATGATAATAGTAAAATTTGGAAAATGAAAATACCCCTTAAGACGAAGATATTTGCATGGTATCTACGGAAAGGGGTAATTCTAACAAAAGATAATCTTGTAAAGAGGAATTGGCATGGAAGTACACAATGTGTTTTTTGTCATCAAGATGAGACAATTCGACATTTATTCTTTCACTGCAAATTTTCTCGTTCTATATGGTCATTCATCCAAATATCTTCTGGCTTATCTCCCCCACGTTCAGTAACCAATGTTTTTGGTAATTGGTTGCATGGAATTGTTGATAAGTACAGAACTTTGTTTAGGGTGGGAGCGTTTGCCATTATATGGTCGCTATGGCTTTGTAGAAATGACAAGATTTTTAATAACATTGTGTCTTCTCCTCTGCAGGTTATTTATCGAGCCACGGCTATCCTTCGATCATGGAATATTCTCCAACGCATGGAGTTTCGCAACTTATTTCTGGACGGATGTACGCGATTGGAGGACACGGCGAGGAATATTTTCTCACGACATGGATGGCCGCGTGATCTGAGGATTGATCTATCTTAGATTCCAGACTTTTTATTTTTAGTGCCTTTTTGTAATGCTTATTTAATTTTTGTCTTAGTCTGTCATTTGTGTGGCTGTGTGCATCTTAGTTATGCAGAGGCCGCGTGTAAGAATTAAACATTTGGTTAATAAATGCGCCCATTTCCAAAAAAAAAAGCTGAGGTATTTATGTATTAATTCGTGGCCTTATTACTAAGTTTATTCAGTTTTTTCTCGATCTTATTTTCTTTCAATGGAAGGCAACCTTGATGTTTTTGAGTTCTTCTTTATTACCTCTCTGAGTATCCTTGGTATCTAATTTCCTGTCATGTGAAGCTTTATCTCGCTAAAAGCACCCGTTTTACAAGCCTCGTCATTTTTGGAACAAACAGAATGGTCAAAGCTACTTACACCAATTAATTCTCATGATCATATCCTCAACTCTGAATAGGCAGCGAATCCAACAACTCACGATCATGCCTAACTATTTACCTTTTGATCTCCACGGTTTGACCACACATGCAAAAGAATATACTTCCACCTACTGCTAGATCGACAAGCCCTGGGAAAACTGCATAAACAAAATTAATGAGTAGTCCTGGTTGGATCTGATGCCCAGAACCAAGAGGAGATCACAGCAGATGTATGGCGGACCACAGATGCTTGTTGATAGAAACTTGACTCCTGGTCCTGGATATATGGAAACAAATTTTGAACTAGCATGAAGTTGGGTATTTATGTTCAAGTTGGTGCAGCGTGCTATTGGCTTGCCAGAGCTGTGGCTGAATTATGATTCGTCTGAATGTTGAAGATGCCCCAGGCAACTATTCACTGTTTCATTCTTTTGCTGGGTATTTCTGAAAATTCTGAGAATTAATAGCTCATTCTTGTACCTTATGTGTAACTTTTACACCTTGCATCACTTAATGTAAGAGTTTGTCGTTCCGCAAATGTTTTCGGCACTGCTCTTGTTTCTTAAGGGTGCTCTGCTCATTTCATTCTGGTATAATATGTGTAGTGATTGCAAAGCAAATGGACCGTGAAGCCAGAACAAGATACGACGTCCTGGAGCTGGAGAGGATGCTGCTAGATGAAAGCGCTGAGCCCACACAGCTGCCATTAGCACTTCTAGAAGACATCACAAACTGTTTCGCTCTTGATCACCAAATTGGCAGAGGCGGGTTTGCGGTGGTTTATAAGGTACCATACGGCTTGATCTAGTCAGCTAGCTTCTCCAATCTTATTCAGAGTTTATTTAAAAACTAAGCAAACATATGCACACCATCGCACGCATGTGAATTCTTATCACAATGCTTGTTTTCACTGTAGGGGATGGTCGGAAAAGCTATGGTCGCCGTGAAGAAGCTGTCTAACACGATTGGTATTCACGAGAATAAATTCCACGAAGAGGTTAAATGCCTGATAAAGGCCAAACACAAAAATATAGTACGCTTTCTCGGGTATTGTGCTGACACGCAAGGAAAAATTGAAGACTACGAGGGGATGTTTGTCATGGCAGATCAACGAAATTGGTTGCTCTGTTTTGAGTATGTATGCAATGGGAGTCTCGACAAGCACATAACCGGTACGATCAAAAGGTTTATTCCCGTGTTTGTTTGCATTGTTAAAGGTTAACTCATACATAGCCTTTTGTATATTTATTATACCAACATTTGTTAATTTACATCATATTATCGCCATGGACCTATATTAAGTAAGAAAATAAAATACCGCGCTAATGTGCAGACACATCCTGTGGACTTGAATGGAGGAAACATTATCAAATAATCAAGGGGATATGTGAGGGTTTGCTTTTTCTCCATGAGAAGCGAATACTTCACTTAGACCTCAAGCCCGCTAATATATTGCTGGATCATCAAATGGTACCCAAAATTGCCGACTTTGGTCTGTCAAGATGCCTCGGTGAAGAGAGTGCCCGTGTAATTACGAGAAATCTATGTGGAACACTGTAAGCCAGCCTCTTGATTCTTGAAAGCTCTTCTCATGTTAGAATGACTAACTTTACATCTATTTGCACATATGTTGATCAAACTCTAAAATATTCTCACAGGGGATATATGGATCCAGAATACCTCAGATCAGGACAAATCACATTTGCATTAGATATATTTAGTCTTGGCGTTATAATCATGGAGATATTGACAGGAGGGAAGGGGTATCTCGAAGCTGAGAATGTAAGAATAATTTAGGTGTTCAATTTGAATGTACTGTTTTGAAATAACTATGTTATGCTGCAAATTAGCAAAGTATTGCCCTTCTTATATGTGAACTTAGGTTTTGTATGTACCATGTTTCTATGTTATAGAAAAGTTGTACTACACCAATTTGAGCTAAAAATACATGGTCCAAAATAAAGAGGGCCCATGTAAAAAATCATTACTGTGTTTTTTTTAGGATTCTGGCATTTATTTTCTGGAATGTATTGTAGTAATCACCCAGATATTCACAATTTATTATACAAGTACTAACTCATGATTTTTTGCAACCATATAGATTGTTGAAAGTTGGATGAATCGATTGGGGGAAATAGAGGGGGACATGCAATTGGAACAAGTGAGAGTATGCGCTGAGATAGGGATAGAGTGTATGGACTTTGACCCAAAGAAGAGACCAGTTGCACAACATATAATCGATAGGCTTGATAAATTGGCAAGCGCTGACTACTCAGATGAAACTGGCATCAACAGTTCATCGGTTAAGCTGCTAGTGAGTTTACACGCGGAACAATCTGGAGAAAGAATTGGAAAGATTGCAGTTGAGTGCCCCCAAAAGGTGGATGTCGAGGAGAACTCTGGAGTACTGAAAGATGTTGCGGAAAGTCTTGGAAGGGTTCATTTTCAGGAAGGGCAACATAAAATAGGCCAATTGTCATTATGGGGAATGCAAGATACGAAGCAAAAAGCCAACCGTCACAGCGCAAGTATTTCTAGGTATATCTCCACTATGTTTCGCAAGTTGAATAATTTGGACTTCTTCAACGTGAAAGCACGCAGGAGTTTCGATCGGAACAGAAAAAGTACATTAGAGAAGTTGCACATTTTAAAGATCTTCAGAAAAGAGGAGCTCAAGCCAATACTGCAGAATAGCAACTTCATTGGAAAAGGTGGCCTAACTGAAGTTTACAAGGGCCTTGTTGATAATGTGCTGGTCGCGGTAAAGAAACCAATTAGTGGTACTGTGATAGAGAATGAACAATTTGAAGATGAAGTCATCATCCAGTCTCAGTTCAACCACAGGAACGTCATTAGCCTCGTAGGTTGTTGCCTAGAAATGGATACTCCGATACTAGTGTACGAGTTCCTCTCCAGAGGAAGCCTTGATGGCATTCTTCACAGCGGCAGAAACGTACCTCTTGACTTGGATGTGCGTCTAACTATAGTTACAGGATCAGCACATGGTCTGGCTTATCTGCATTCACAAGCTCGTACCGTAATTCTGCATGGCGATGTTAGACCGGCAAATATACTCTTGGATGATAACTTTACGCCGAAGATCTCAGGCTTAGGCCTGTCGAGGTTGATTACAAGAGGTAAAGAATACACTGAATTCGTCCCAGGTGTCATTGATTATATGGATCCAGTATATATGTATTCAGGCCTACTGACCGAAAAAAGTGATGTCTACAGTTTTGGAATTGTAATCTTGGAGGTCATTAGCAGGAAGAAGGCTACACGCTCTGATAACAACAGCTTAGTTATGAGTTTCCTCGAAGTTCATGAAAATGGGAAGAAAGCAACCAATCTGTTTGACAAGGACATTACGGTAACAACAGAAAATTTGGAGATTCTTGTCTGTTTGGCAGAGATTGCTGTGGAATGTCTTAACATTTATGTGGATCAAAGACCTACAATGACAGATGTTGCAGAACGCCTTCTCATACTGAATCGATCTCGTAAATCTAAAGTTGTTCACCAATGAGTTGATGTGTTTTGCGGTGTGAACTATCAGTGTTTGATTTGTTTCGTTGTTGTGAAAAAATAAAGGCAACAATCGGTTTTTGATTTACTTTTCTGTTGTGAATAATCCTTCAAAGAAAGGCAACAATCGGTGTTCTTTTGCTGAAGTTTACATGGGCATGCTTGATAATGCACATGTTGCGGTTAAGAAACTGATGTCTTATAAATATATAGCGGACGATCATGTTGCAAATGGCGCCATCGTCCACTCTCAACTTATCCACAAGAACATCGTCAGGCTGATTGGTTGTTGCCTAGAAATGGATAACCCCATTTTTGTACGTATATGATTTCATCCCTAGAGGAAGCCTTGATGAAATTCTTCATGCCGACAATAACGTGCCTCTTAGCTTGGATGTGCGTCTAACTATTGCCTCAGAATCAGCAGAGGGTCTAGCTTATCTGCATTCACTAACTTATACCAAAATAACCAAAATAATGGTGATGTCAAACCTGAAAGTATACTCTTCGATGATAACTTCATACCAAAGATCTCCAGGGAATCACTGTTGATTGGGATGGTTGAGGATCAAACCAAATATTCCTTCCGTCCCAAAATAGATGTCTAAATTTGTTAAAATTTAGATAAATCTAGAGACTATTTAGTATATATATTTATTCAAATTTTAAAAAATCTAAGACATCTATTTTGGGATGGAGGGAGTACATCATTCAAAACACGGTTATATTGATTCAGTATGGTTACTAGAAGGCCTAGTGACCCAAAAGAAAAGTGATGTCGAACCTGAAAGTATGCTCTTGGATGATAACTTCATACCAAAGATCTCAGACTTCGGGGGGGTCACTGTTGATGGGGACTGTTGATGATCCAACCAACTACATCATTCGAGACACCACTTATATGGATCTAGTATTTTTCGATAAAAGACGTTTTTATTATTTAAATGGGACTTATATTTTTTGTGCCCTTGGTTTGTTAGCTGTACTCAGTTTTCCTCAGCCGCTTAAGTTTTTCTCATTTTTCTCATCTCCTCCTACGAAACTCTCATACGGTTTGAAACTCGCTATCCTGTTAGCCTTGCCGTCACGTGCTGACAAGTGGGACCGCGTTCAGTCGGGTCTCGTAGTGGACCCTCGTCGTTACGTGCTGATAAGTGGGACCATGTGAGGCAGGTTGGTCAGGTACACGTTATGCTGACGTGTAGGTCATGCCATGTTGGACTGCGTGGGTCCGGCTTGTTGGAAACGCGTTATGGGGGACGTAATGTGGGACCATGTGAGGCGCGTTTGGTGGTTACTTGCACCCTGTCGTGTAAATTAAAAGTTTTCCTTTTTATTATTTTTATTGATTGACCTTTTTAAGAGCGCCTTTTACTTCTCTATCTCGCTAACAATTGTGTCTTTTCTCAAAAGGTAGAGAATCTAAAGCAGCTTCTTTCTTCGTTCATTGTTTATTTTGACCCTCGTTTTTTTCAGTCTGGTAGCAAATCTAGAGTAGTAAATCTAACCAGCACTATAAATACATTCAGTAAACAGAGCAGATATAGATAAGACAACTAATATAGGTTGTTCAACAACTAATATAGTACGGTATTTAACGAGGTTCGATAATTAGGCTGCTTAGCAGCAGCAGCGGACAAGTTTAACACAAACAATACAAAAGAAGCTGCTTTATAGCAGCAGCACAAGATTAGTGGCCCTCCTCCCTCTGGCGCTTCCTTCACTTCTTGATGCCTAGTACCTTGACCTTGGACGCCTTGGGCTTGATCGGGGGCATGCGACCCTCCTCGATGGCTGCCTTCTGGAGGTTACAGAGGTGAAAACCGAGCGCCTGGTGCTTGGCTCTGAAGCCGTTGACGTTCACGAACAGGCCGCAGGTCTTCACGTCCCCGACATGCTTCAAGAGGGAGTTGAAGTCAGTGACGAGGCTCCTGGTGCAGAAGGGGCACCTATAGACATCGCCGCGAAGAATTTGTTGTACTAGCCAAACTTTATCCTCCTCGGCACCTGATGAGTCTTGGTGTCCTTGGACTCGTTGTCGCTGCAGACGTGCTGCTATCCACCTGTTGAAAAAAATAGTAGAGTGCAATAAAGACATGATTAAGATACCTTAATTATCGGGATTGATTACTTGCATAAATTAATCGATTGAGATCCCCTGATTATTTCCCAATCCCCAAATCTCAAACCAAATCGAATACTGATCCCAACTACAGATCAACGCTAGTACTAACTAGGGAGTCCCTTAACTGCAACTCAGAGGACAAATAAAATAGGATTGAAATACGAACAAGGGGATTCATCGAAATACGAGATCTAACACAAGAGGATTAGCTACTGTAAAAATATCTATCATCCAACGATTGAAAATACAAACAACCGAACCCTAATAACACACGATCTAGCATCCAACGATGGGAATAAGGGAAGAACAAAGCAAGGGGAGGAAATCCTAGTTTACCTCCGACCATGGGTCGACGATGCTGGTGTCGTAGGGGTTCTCCGTCCTGATGTAATCCTCCTCCTTGTAGGGGTACTTCATGGATGTAGAATTTAAAAGAGTGAATTCAAGTGAGGTACTTCATGGATGTAGAATTTAAAAGAGTGAATTCAATGAACCAATTTGTTCTCCATTCACTGTACAGTAGTATTAAACCAATATTTTATTTTTCTCCTAGATTCGTCACTGGCTCCGACTGCACTGAAGTTGGCACTTGTTTGCCGGTGGATGCTGGTGACGTGTCGCGCAGTTCCAAGTCAGCGGTCAGCAATGGGAACACGGCCCGGTTCTAATCTTCCGCACGGCTGGGTGCTCCACTGAACCAATGGAGATCGGTTTCGGAGACGCGAGTCGCACGTTCCCATACATGCACGTTCCGTAATCTTTTTTTTTTCTCCACATGGGCACGCAAAAACATGACTACGAAAAGATACCTCAATGAATAAAAAACCCAGGCAGATCGATCTACCGCCAGTTGCATTCACGCTAGCTGCATTCACAAGATCCAAAGGGCCTGTTTACTCAAACCATTTTTTTTTCTATGAAACTTAGGATTAAAAACAATTATCATCTATTTTATGTTAGAAGTTTGATTGAAGAATTTAAATATAGCAAAACGAGTAAACCTACACATTAAAAAACGTCTAGATACGTATATTTAAAAAAAAAACTAAAACGTTTCATATTTTTAAAAACAGAGGGAGTATTTGCACTACATTTCACATAGTAGTAATGTTTCCAGCCAAACGAACTTTTGATGCAAACAACATCTTGCATGCACACTACATTTTCCAATATTCACACGAACTTCTTCCAAAAGATGTGTAAGAATAAGATCCACTTCAAGATGATGGAGATAATAGGAAAAGTATTAATTCAATGCAAAATAAATGTTTACTGCAATCTAGAACTTATGGATCACATTTTTTCTACTCACTCGGTTCTAAAATAGATGTCTCAGATTCGTCAAAATATGAATGAATCTACTAGCATATAGGTTCATCCAAATTTTGACAATCTAAGACATCTATTTTGGGATGAAAGGAGTATAAATAAATATTAATATTTTTTCTAGGGAGAAAGATAAACCTTCAAACTTTTTCTCAATTCATTCCCCTTTCCAAAAGTAAAGTAATAAAACAAAAGTAGGCAGAATTACCATGAACTCGTATGCCAGAGAAAAGTTGTTTCAGGAAAGTTGCCGATGCATTGCCCATAAGTACTCTTAGCTTTTGCTTAAGCATGTCGGGAGAACTTTAGGATTTGCAGCGTTAATCAACATAATAAACAATAAAAAATAAAGAGTCCAGAATGAGCAGGCAGAGGGGGCCAACAGCTTCACGCTCTCCCACTCCTACTCCCACTCCCACTCCACTCTTCCCCTCCTCGTCGCCTTTCGCCGCCGCCGTCTCCAATCCGTCGACCTTTTCCACCCCCTTTCCTTGGTTCGGTTACCGCCGTCGTCCCGTAGTCTGCGCCCACAGGCTCCAGATTTTTCAGTGCTCCGTGTTTCTTCATCGGATCGGTTCTTGGCGAGGTGGGGATTTCTGCTTCTTCCTCTCTCCTTCGTCTGAATGTGCTTTCTCTTTTCGCTGTTTGGTCATTTCAGTGCTCAGGCGCCACCCTTTTGATCTGGGTTCTTGTCCGCCTTCCCCAAATCTCATCGCCAAATCCGCCGTCTTTTTCCTCCATTAATAATTCTTGATCCGTTATGCTGAAGAAGGTGTCGCAGAGCTGCTGAAACCCCCGGCCTTTCTCGCGCGGGGCTAGGGCGGAATCGAATCGACGAAGAGCATCTGATTAATTTCGGCGAGGGAGGAGATTGGGGGGACGCCGCCATGTTCCAGCTGCTGTTCCTGGTGCTGTTCGCGGAGGCGGCCGTGGCGCTGCTGCTGATGGTGAAGGTGGGGCCGCTGCGGGAGCTCGCGATGCGGGGCGTGGAGCAGGCCAAGACGGGGAAGGGCCCGGCCACCGTCAAGACAATCGCCTGCACGCTCTTCGTCATCCTCTTGTCCAGCGTCACCACCATCCTCAAGATCCAGAACAGGGGCCACAAGCTGGGCACCATCAGCCCCATGGACCAGGTGCTCTGGCGGACGCACCTCCTCGAGGCATCCCTCATCGGTGAGCATGCATCTCTTGCCATCTTTCTTTGCTTAATTATTACTCCACGCCATCAAATGCCTCTAGTTCTGAATTTACTGATGACATAGCTGCTAGCAACTAGTCCTACTACTAGTTAGCATTGGTAAAGAGCAGTGATTGCTGCTTAGCTGGTGAAGGGGTGGCTTTGGAAAGGAAGGTGTCAGTTCGCATGATTTCGCTTTTAATCATACCAACTTCTACTTTAAAATATGCTGTACTGTTACGTTTTCTCCTCTGGATTTTGTAACCAAAGGTTTTGGATCAAGTTGGTAATTTGCAGTTCATTGAAGTAGGGTGTAAACCATGCATCATAACTTACAAGCAGGAATTTGCTGCATATGTTGTGAAGGCGGTAGTTGTGGAGATAAAAGGTGCCATTGCAGATGCTTCTCGTGTAGTCCTAAGGTTATAATACCAATCTGTATTTTGTAGAATATGCAATGTACAGTTTGACTCTTATCTCTGTCGCGGAGGAGATAGTCTTAACATACATGTTTGTGTATGCAGTTGTTAGCTTATAGTTTAGTTAAGGAATATAGAATAACTGCGTAGCGTAGTGGCATCAATCTTTTATGTAGTGCACCTGGCAGTCAACTGGTCAAGCAATAGTATATTACAGGAGCGCTCTATATTACAGTGGTCTGAGCTGTATATACAATAAGAAATGATATTGCTTAGGCTTGCATCTTCGTTCTCGCTTCCTAGGTCTTACTGTAAATCACGGTTGCTGGTTCTGGTGCAACTGCACAGGCAGTACAACATAACTATAGTTGATTTTCAGACGACACCTTCTTGGCTGAAAATAAGCGTCCAGGGAAAAATCTACTTTGATTTTATATTATGCCTTAAATTAACATCATGTCTAACTATAAGAGAAGATTTGACAAACAGTATGGTGAAAATATGTTTGGGGTAAGATTTAAGCACTGTGAGCAGGTGATCTCAGTAGAAGAAGGTAACTTTTCTGTAAGAAGGCTTAGAGTAGTAGGTTGAATAAGTAAGGGACACAAGCTAGTACATAAAATTCAGATAGAAACTATCTTACTCATGCATATTTGGTACTCCATACGAAGATAATTATCTGATGAGATGACACCCTAGGATCAAGTTCGTTCTTGCTTGTAAGTTATGATGCATGTTTTACACCCTACTTCAATGAACTGCAAATTACCAACTTGATCCAAAACCATAGGTTACAAAATCCAGAGTAGAAAATCTAACAGTACAGCATATTCTAAAGTAGAAGTTGGTATCTCAGATGCTTCTCGTGTAATCCTAGGGTTATAATACCAATCTGTATTTTTGTAGAATATGCAATGTACAGTTCGACTCTTATCTCTGCGTGGAGGAGATAGTCTTAACATACATGTTTGTGTATCAAGTTGTTAGCTTATAGTTCAGTTAAGGAATATAGAATGACAGTGCCTAGTGTAGTTCGCGCAATTGAAATCTCAAACTGAAAATATCTAATACATAACTGCAGCTAACTATCGTCAAAGAATGATGTTATTATAATTAGTTGTTAGTAGCATCAATCTTTCAATTAGTGTACCTAGTGGTCAACTGGTCAAGCAATAGTTTATTACAGTGGTCTCAGCTGTATACAATAAGAACTGATGTTACTTAGGCTTGCATCAACAGGAAGTAGAGCATAAAAATGCACAGGCAGTAGAACATAAGTCATGGTAGCTGGTTCTGGTGCAACTGCACAGGCAGTAGAGCATAACTGTAGTTGATTGTTTGGTCGGAGCTCGGGTGACAACCTCTTGGCTGAAAGTAAGCGTCCAGGGAAAAATCCACTTTGATTGTATATTATGCCTTAAATTAATATCATGTCTGACTATTAGAGAAGATTGGACAAACAGTATGGTGAAAATATGTTCGATGGTAAGATTTAAGCCTTGGGGGCAGGTGATCTCAGTAGAAGAAGGTAACTTTTCTGTAAGATGGCTTAGAGTAGTAGGTTTGAATAAGCAAGGGACATGAGCTAGTACGTAAAATTCAGATAAAAACTATCTCACTCAAGCATATTTAGCATTCCATATGAAGATTTCGATATGTATGGCTTGAAACTAAGGCGCTTTCGAAAAATACTTACTTTTCTAGTAATCATAGTACCGTTTGCCTTTAGTTGGTCATTTTTATTACCCGTGTACTGTTTTTGGATGAAATATCTTAATTACAATTTGGAAATCATGATCTGCAAGCTAGGGCGGTTGCACTTGATAATATTAGAGACAATTTAGTTTTGGCTGTTAATGATTCACTGAATTTGGGATGGCCTGTTTAAAGATGAATCTGGTATGGTTGAATAATAATTACGATATGGGGAAGTCTGAAGTCACAGTATACCAATTTGAACTTGGTATATCGTATGGGTCTATACAGTGGACTATTTTGTTGAATCTGCATTATACTGCAGGCCTCAAAAGATCACTTTCTGTCAGGTTGTCTTTTGGACAATCTGCACAGTACATTACTCTGACAGGAATGGAGAATACATCCATTTTCATCGATGTTGTTATTTCTGTAATAAATATTAATTAGAACACTGTTTCATAGTTAAACTTGTTACAGCACTTCTAACAGCTCATCACTCCTTGCAGGATACACACTATTCCTTGCATTCGTCATTGACCGACTGCACCACTACCTTCAGAAGCTCATCACTCTGAGGAAATCCACCAACACCTCCAGGGAGGAGGTCGAGAGGCTCCAAATGGAGAACCGGTCCTTCCGCGAAAAGGAGGAGAAGTCCTCCAGTGAGCTCAAGAAGCTCCAGCAGAACATCGCTAAGCTGAGTAAGGACATGGGGAAGCTGAAATCCGAGTCGGATGACCACGAGAGGAAAGCGTTGGAGGCAGAAGCCCACGTCAACGCCTTGCAGAAGCAGTCTGAGGAGCTGCTCCTGGAGTACGACCGGCTGCTGGAAGACAACCAGATTCTGCAGTCCCAGCTCCACTACAAGGCCTGAATCAGTTAACCTGTGGCGCGCACATAACGTCTCGAACTTGAAGTGCTTGTGAGGCAGGGCTTGTGATGTGATTCTTGGCTCCCCATTCCCTCTGCACACATAAACATTGTTGGATGTAGTGCCTATTTTGTAGCTCTTATGTGGCGGTTGGTTTCAAGGCACTGAAAACGTCAGGGGTGGTGAAACGGATATGGGAGAAAGATCAGGTTTTGAAATATGCATTGTATAACTGATTAGGCCATGCTGGGAATGCACGAATTATATCTAAGTCTTGCAGAAATTTATAAATATTGTCTGTACAATCATATTTCCATGAAAAAAAATCTCCAGCCTTCCAAGAAAAGCGTTCAAATCCTGCATGCTCAATGTGTAGGCTTAGGGGCTTTTTTCAGACCATTGTTCATCATGTGTCCATTTATACATGGAATATACTTTCCTGGCCCAGTGCAAAAAAAACTCATTCTGCTCAACTGGCAATGCAAACTTAAGCTGTCAATCGAGTGGTTCTGGTTATTATATCAAGAAAAATTATCCTTCAATACACAGAAAAAGTTCCTTCGCGACAAATTTACAGAAGGCCTTCCCGCTGAACCAAAAATTGGAAGCTTGCAGAATGGCAGAATAACTACAGAATGGTGGAAATATTTTGCAATAACATTTGTTTTCCAAACACTCCTAGTGACTGGTCATATGAACTGCTTCAAGAACTCGGTCGCCACTAGCCGGCCACGTGTATTCACTGACAGCTTCAGCTCACTGATCTCCTTGTCAATGTCCTACATCACAAGGAAGCAGATGTTATGTTCATATCGTTAAACAGGTTCAAATATACCATCAGAACGAGTCCCCCCCCCCCCCCCCCCCTCTCAGACTGTATTCTTCGGTATGGTCAGGCCGCATAATTTTATCTGTGCTGTAAAAAAAATTAACATGATTGACGAGTATTCTGCATTTTGTTCAAATGCAGTATGGGAAATCCAAGATCGACAATGGTTAAGTTGTGCACATGCTCGCTTTATGACTTCGGTTGTTCAATACGTACTGAATAATTATTTGTACCAGGAGAATTCCCTAGTGAATTTAGAACAAGCTCCTGGATGTTTATTTTACAGAGAAGGACAAACGGGTATCATCTGGGAAACTAGACATGTCCAAACTTGCTCTTTTCCTCGACTATTCATTTATTAGGTGGTGAGAAAACCTTTTTGAAAGGATTGTTTTTTAAGAGAACCTTTACTTACCTCCATAAACTGCACAATGAAATCTATGAGCTTATGCTTGTGCATGTCCTCACAATGGTAATTTGTTATGAGGAAGCTAATATCATAACCCTGAAAGAAAACAAAACGGGGTTAGCCACTTTCCGATGGTGTCCCTTGATATAGTGCAGTTCACTGACATCTGGCAAGTAAAAGAAATGGTAAAACTAATATTCAATGTTGTGAACAATCATCAAGATGGAAAACTCAAAGGCTTCTAAAAATCTAGGAAATACATGTTACTGGGCCTAGTGGCACTACTAGCCTGACTTCAGTTTCATCCAGTTCATTTACTATTGCGAAAAGTTGATTACTAGAGCTCTCACTACTACTGAAGGTACACCATGTACACAGTACTGTAATACCTGAACTGGTTTTCTTCTCAAAACTTGGAATGCCTCTGCCCTCATTGACAAAAACCTAAGAAACTTCTTTGCAAGAATATTTTCTAGTTCATCAGCCTGCTTAACCTGTCAAGTAAGAAAACAAACAAGTATAAATGCCATAACAGATGACAAATGGTTAAGTTACATTGCCCTAGCAAGATTAACATCCACCAGTTTTTGTTCGCTACCTTCAAGCTTATGCGGATCGAATTGATTGAAGTCTCTACCAAACACTTCTCGGCTTCGTTACGGCATATAAGCACCTGTAAAAAATAAAAAAATCGATTATGAATCTAAATTCTGCAAGGTTCCCTAAAGAAGCATAATAATAAACAGATGGTATAGGTTACATATGCAAGTCATCAGCAACTGATTCAGTCGGGCTCAGAAGTATTAAACAATATGAGGGTCACTAGACTTGTCACAGCATCCTACATTATGACGTATGCCTTTTTGTTATCCATGCCAGAGTTTTGTGAATGCAATTTCATAGAGGAAATGTGAAAGGAGACTATTACTTTGTCATGTCATGTTCTATAGCAACATAAAAGTATATTGAAATACAATAGCTCTAATCTGTGTCCTAGATTCAATTATGCTATGCATGTCTATGAAGCATAAAGTCTAGTATGTCGATGTCACAGCCAGAAGAACAGTACAAATATTGAGAATCATGTAATTATGCCGGTTTAGTACTATAAAAGCACCTTCCTTATCATTTTGGTTTAGGTTATCAGTTTGCCGGTACCTGATTGTGATCAGACAAAGGCGGTCCATGTTACTTATTCTTACCTCGCAAAAGATCTGATCTTAAAATGCAGTATTCGAAATTTCATGACATGATGAAAGAACAATCAATTTCTAGCTAAGATAAATTTTGCGTAAGCACACCATCAACTGCAGTACTAAGAACAATCAGCATGAAATAAAGCTGTTCATGATTTCCAGCATAGTCTAGTGAAGAATGTGTCTGTTAGAAACTTAGAATGAGAGAACGACGGCACAATTGCCTTTTATTGTCAGTTTTTTACATGGAGTACCATTTACTTCTACCGTGGGTGCCTTAAGATATATTCTACTCACAAGACTAACCCCCAAAAGGAAATATTTAGCTCAAATTGAGAAGAGTAATTTCATTATGAGAAACGAACAATACTGATGCATATGATAATTACTTATTAGAAAGAGGCATTTAACCAAATATCTGAACTACTGTCAAGTGACCACAATATTCTGCATTTGGAATGATCATTTGCTCTAACATTTGAATGAGAAAAGGAAAATGCATGCAAAACAATCAATTCATGTATAGAAGGGAATTACACTCACAAGATATGATTTAGCATATCAAAGAATCAAAGTTAAATTCGAGATGCTGATAAAAAGAGTCCCTTACTGGATTCAGCAGAAGTTCAGGGCTAGTCCTGTAAAGAGTTGAAGAGAAGATGATGTGAGCAAAATATGATTTATTCACATTCATTAGCTTCCAGGGAAGTTGTAGAAACAAAACGTGGAAAATGAAATTTGCAATACAGTAAAAAAACATCCTAGTATTTGTACGAGAAATGTTTTCTTTGAGCAAATGTATGAGTAAATGTAAGCACATATGAATGCGTGGTATAGACACTATCGAGGAAGCCAAAGATAGTGCTGGTGTTATTGTCGTAACAATCAAAGCTTCATGGATTAACCAACTCCAACCTGTTTCTAGAATTTAGCACGACACGCTTCATCAAGGAGCAACATGCACGTCAGAGCACACAAATGCATAAAACAAGAAAAGAAGCAGAAGATTGTTCTCTCTGCAGGAGAAACGCTTTCAACTATCATGAGCAGAATCCATCTTCTCAAACGGAGACACCATTGCATTAGTTTATCTTAGTCTAAAGCGAGTCACATGGAGAAAGAACAGTTAAAATAATGCACACATTGAATAAACAGGCACCAGTTCCAAAAATGGCTTACTTGAGCTCCACCTCCGGTTTATTGTGCCTCTCGACTTCTTGGCAAGGAAAATTCTAGAGGTAAACCAAGCACACATGCTACCAAAGTTAGACTTCCAGGGAAATTATAAACTTCAAAGTAACAGCTCGAGCAGTGTGTAAGGGATGACGATTCTGGAAATGATCAAATGGGAATACCTGCAGGCACATGGCAGCCTCCAGAGTGTTCCGGATGCAAGTCAGATACAACCGCAGCGTATTAGCCTACAAAATAACAAGAACACATTAGGACCAATGCCGCATGGAAGACATACCATACATAAATCTACTCTGGGTGATAATTATTCTATATTTATTATGTTTATGCTAAGGTGGGATGAGTAACCTAAGCTGGAAGCGTACCATAAATACGATCAATCGACAGGAGTAAGCAGAGTGGTAACTGAAAATCTAGCGGTCAAACAGAGACTCGTGGTCCACTGTTTTCCAATCACAGCAGAACAACTTAGCTTTCAAAAGGGAACTCCAATTGACCGAGTTGATAAAATGTAACCTAAGCTGGCAGCGTAGCATAGATACGACCGGTTGACGGGAGTAAGCAGAGTGATAACTGAACATAGCGTTCAAATGGAGACTCGGTGCTCCAGAATTGTCCAATCGCAACAGAACAAAGTAGTGTTCGAAAGGGGACTCCACTTGACGAATTGACAAAATCTGGAAACGACTAGCCATTTCACAAAAAATATAAATTCGTAACTCTGAATCTTTACACGTCTCTGCGTTGAATATACACATTTCTTGTTCGCAAAAAAAAAAAGAATATACACATTTCTGAACTTTGTATTGATTGTACAAGGATCTCAGCACTTCGATGAAAAATTCAGAAAGTAGATAAACCTCTGAAAGTTCAACCATACAGTCTTCAACTAGCTACCCCAAGTTGCAGGACTCCGTGACTACCCGAATTCGGCGGTGACGACGGTGTTCAGGGAAGGGTGGGATCTAGAGGAAGGAGAGGGCAACGAACTCACCATTGCTGGAGAGGGTCGCGGCCGCACGCGTAGATCAGCCAAGGGGGAGAGAAGGGATCTGATGGAGAGAGAGGATGGGGTTGCCGCCGGTCACCGAAGTTTCGATGGTAGGCGCGAGAGCGAGCTGTGGGGAGGAGGAGGCGCCGGCGTCGGTGGTGACTGGGGAGGTGGACCTGATGCTGTTGGTGGGCCTGGGCCGTATCCAATCGGATCGCATTTTTGGATGAAACTGATCCCTCTTTCCGGTAGGATGTCGTGTATTTACCTAAATTTACACAGGTTTTAACGTATACATATACATACATATAAATTTAGACAAATCTCTAATAGTTCAGGGAGCGGCCATGGCTTCACCTTGACCACATCTCAACGACGCCACCTCCTTTCAGCAAATACGATCGCTCTACTCGCTCCAGTGACCATAGATGAGACACCACTCTGTCTTTAGTTACCGCTAAGTAGTGTATTTCATAGGCTGAGTGACCTAGCGTGTACACGTCTAAGTTCAGTGACTGCCCATAAATTTTACTCTTTCTTTCTCACGTATCTTCTCAACTTTTTTTTTTAGTACAACTGGTAAATGTAGGCACAGTTGGGCCGAGGAGCATTGGGAAGATGGGCTATCGATATAAAGCCGCCTCGCGACCTCGCCGAAATCCCCAAATCGCAGAATCGAACCGAATCCATTTCCGTTTTCCTCGTCCCTCTGTCGGCCAGCCTGGCGTAACGGCCTCCACACCGCAGCCCAACAACCCGGTGGCCATGGAGGCGAACGGCGGAGGCGGAGGGCTGGAGGACGAGGGAGACCACGCGCTAGCGAACGGAGGAGACCAAGCCGCGGCCATGGAGGCGGACGGAGCTGTCGGGAACGGGGGATTGCAAGTCATGGTGGCACCCGGCGGAGTGGTCCCTGCTCAGCAGCCGGACCCCGACGCTCTCTACCAGGTCTTCCTCTGCTTTCCGGCCCAGGAGATCGCTCGCTGCCGCAGGGTCTGCAGGCTGTGGCGCGACATCACCAGCACGGAGGCCTTCCGCCGCGAGCACCAGCGCCACCGCTACCGGACGCCCATGCCGCTCTTCTTCTTCCAGGGCCCCGGCCCCTTCAACCTCCGCGCCGTCGATATCCGCGACCGCGTGTCCCGTCCGGTCATCCGCTACTCCAGCCACAACGAGGTGTTGAGGATCCACGGCTCCTGCGCCGGCATCCTCCTCCTCTCCTCCGGTGACAGGCTGTACGCCTGCAACCCCTGCACGCGCCGCTGGGCGCACCTCCCGCCGCTCCATGTCGACCACCGCATCATCGGCTTCTACGCGGAGCGCGTCTCCGGAAATTTCGAGTGCCAGGTGCTGTACCACGACCGCCAGGAACCTGCTGATTGCGAGTACTGGATCTACGATCTGGGCCCGGCCGCGGCGGTGAGGTCCATTGGACGTCCGGGCCCCGAGGACGAGGGCGAGGATGACGTCCAGCTTGATCTTGTGCTGGCCAACGGGATTGCTCCTTCTTACATGATCCCGCCCGTCTACGTCCTCAGCTGCCTGCACTGGCCGCTGCGGGCTACCCGGGGCAACGTCAACCGCGGCCTACTCATGTTCGACGCGGGCCAAGAGTCCTTCGCCTTCATTCCTCCTCCAGGCAACGGCACCGTCGTGGGCGACCAGCTGTTCGAGATCGACCAACACCTCGCCATGGCCGTCCTGGGCGTCCCGTCAACAGTCGATATCTGGGTCCGAAGCAACATGACCGAGCTCTGGAGCCGCCGCTACAGCATCCGTCTGCCGATGTATGAGATCAACCTTAACGGCGGCTACCATTTCACTGGCCGCTTAGCCCCAGGCGTCTTCGCCGTACCCCACGACGACGGAAATACTAGTACTTTGGTGCAGTGCCCGGGCATCCTGCTGCAGTTCGACGCCCTGGGGGATGTGCTCCAGCGTTACCAGCTTGCTGACTACCAGACCTTCCTCTACACACACGCAATCCAAGAAAGCCTGCTTCTACACCCCGCCATTCTCCCCATGCAGGACACAGATGCTGTTGATGGTGACCCACCTTTCTTCAGGAACCAGCAGTGAACCCGATGCCCAAATTCCTAGCCAAATTTTACTTGTTGCTTTTGTCCAATTCAAGACGCGAAACTGGTGTTTGATCATCAAGTAGTAGTAGTATACTAGGATAAGCAAAAGCTTGTGGCTACTTTCTCAGGTATAAGTCTGAAAGGTATATCTGTCTGTGTGTTTGTGATAAACTGTCTCAGCTTAGGAAATTTTATTAACTGATGATGAGCTGCTTGTGGTTATGTATCAGATCAATTGGTAGTTGAACTGTATTATTTGTTACCCAGTATAAAAGATGCCTTCAACTGTGGATGAATAATATCATCCGGTCTGACAAATTTTATTCTCAGTCATGTTGGCCTAATTATGCTACTGCTCCATCTGCTTCCCATGGTGAAGTCGTGAAGGTGCATCCCCTGCAATTTTTGTCTACCATCTGACTCTGAATGCTGTGCTTCTGAACTTACTGTACATTGCTGCACGCTCGGCATATCTGGCCTCCTTCCATGGATCATTGGTAGGAGTAGTTGAATTTGTGATGATTCTAAATGAAAGATATATCCAAATGTTCTGATTAGTTTCCCAGGTTACGAAGTTTTATATACTGACTGCCTGTGGTTGCCTACTTGCATCCCCATTCAGTTGGTAGTTTACTTAGGTAAATTCAGATTGTCTTAGCTGTTACTCCCTCCGTTTCAAAATATAAGACGTTTTAGGTTTGTGAATAAAATGAATCTAGACTTCTTTTAGTGTGTAGATTCACCCTAAAATTGAGTGAACCTATATATTAAAACAAGTCTAAATACATTTCCTTCACAAAGCTAAAACATCTTATATTTTGAAACGGAGGGAATACTTGCTTATGAGATGCTTTCAGCATGGATGAATAATAACAGATCTCCAAGTTCTCCGGTGCGTGTATTGTTCGCTGAAACTTTTGAGAAATGAGTTCAACCTTGAGTTGCTTGCCTATATGTGCCCTGTTTCATCTTACTATATATTTGTCTGCCATGTCCACCTGTGTGCTTGTCTGTCACTGTGTGCTTGTAGTTGTAGGAGAAGATAATAATGCATCGTATACTAAAAATTGTGGTTCATGGATGTTCTAGATTAAATCGTGCTTCTGAACATTTTGCAGATTGTGAGTTTGTGAACTTCCAGATTTTCAGTATTTCATTGTTCAACTGCTTGTGTTTCCCTTCACAATTGGTAATTGAATGTGTGATAATAATTATGTGATGACATACTTCCTCTTTTTTGTGAGATGCTTTTGATGTGTTGGACAATTGTACCAGGTATGACCTGCTCCCCATACACTCTGTAAAATTTGCTAGTGCCTGCAATCATACTATGAAACTCTTATGATCCTGTCATCTATTTGACAATAGTATCAGGATGCCCTTAAATGGCCTGCTCATTTTTTCAGAAAGCAGTGAACCTGACCCCCAAATTCCTAGTTGGTGTAGCTCAAAAGTTTACTTCTTGCTTTTGTCCATTTCAAGAAAAAACTGGTGTTTGATCATCAAGTAGTAGTATACTAGGATAAGCAAAATCTTGTGGTTACTTTCTCAGGTAAATCTGAAAGGTATATCTGTCTGTGTGTTTGTGATTACTTTCCCAGCTTAGGAAGCTCTATTAACTGAGGAGCTGCTTGTGGTAATTTCTCCATTCGATTGATAGCTGAACAATGTTCTTTGTTACCTATGAGATGCCTTCAATTGTGGATGACTAATATCAGGAGTGGCAAATTGTGTCATGTCGGCCTTATTATGGTACTGCTCCATCTGCTTCCCATGGTGACCTGCTATTTTTGTCCTGCCATCAAGAAGCGGAGTCGGATGATAGCGCTCCATCTCACTCTGAATGTTGTGCTTCTGAAATTTATGTACATTGTTGCATTCAGATTGTCAGCACTATTTTATCTGTGATAATTGGTACTAGTTGAATCTGTGATGATTCTAACTGAGAGGTATATCTGAATGTTTTTTATTGCTTTCTCAGGTTTTCAATTCAATTGGTAGTTGAACTATGGGAATAACTGTATGTCTTCTCTGTGATACGTTTCCCAGAACGTATCCTTGAAAAAAAGGTCTTATAAGTTATGCTGTCTGTGTAACCATGGTCGAAAAAAGTTCAGAAATGCATTGAACCTTGAATTGCTTGCAAGTCTACCATGCTCACCTGTGTTACTAGTATTATCTTTCAATCTTGTTTATAAGAGAAGATAATAATGTGCTGTACTCATCTCGGTAACTCCTAAGCATCGTGGTTCATTCATGCTCTAGATTAAACCGTGCTTCTGAAAATTCTGTAGATTGTGAGTTTGCGATCTCCCAGACTTTCAGCATTTCGTTACCCACTGCTTGTGTTTGCCCACCTTTTAAAGACTTGGCCAAAAAATTGCATGTCTTGAGAGGTTCCGGAAAAAAAGGTGACATATACATCGAGCTAAAACTTACTCATGTAAATTTCCGTGAAATAATATGACCATTTGCATCCTGCAAATAGTCACCCAGGCCCTTAATTTTGCTATAAGTTTTTTCTTCAATGTCAGATCAAATGTGCCGAATGCCTTTTCCTCAATTTTCAACGTTCTCATTGCCATTATAAAGCCTCCATCGGCGCCTTACATAATTCAGCTACCAAGCTTTTCCAGCACAAGCAACAAAATAGCTACAGGCATGAACTACCAAAAAGAACTCCACGCTGCCCACATCAACATGCATGCCTAGCGGACCAATGAAATCCCAGATGACAACTAAAAATCCATCGAAATTAGTCGCATACCTTCTATAGAGAGAACAGAACAGCTACTGATTCACGATTCAGCTACTCTATACAATGCCCAGGGATTCAAACTTCCTACAGCTGCACCTGCAGCCCACCGTGTCATTTGCAGGGCTGAGATCCACAGCGCCATAGCTAACTTTCATTGTAAGTAAGAGCCTCAACCAACTACTTACATCATTCAGGAGCAAGAGGATTTCCAGGACAGACACCAAAGTAAACAAAATTTGCAAGAACTACCAAAAAGCTCCCCACTGCCAACATATGCCCATCCAGCCAACAAAATCCCAGATTACAGCTGAAATCCCATTGAAGCAACCTAACTTCAGTGAGTGAGATATCAAGTTTGTAGTCCTGGCTGCCCCGCCACCACCTTGAAATCGGCTCGCAGATGCAGCACACCATCGATGAAGAGGTTTTCATCGGCAATGAACATCGACCATGAAGGGTTCCGCAGCAGAAAACAAAAAATTTCCTAACAACAAGAACAACATAGCCAGGATCTATCTATGTGGATGTAAAGTAACGAGAGGGATTCGGTGTTCGTAGCCTTGAACATTGAAAGCGGGATTACGTTTCCGTTCA
The DNA here is from genome assembly GCA_910589765.1 of Avena atlantica. NCBI lineage: Eukaryota > Viridiplantae > Streptophyta > Magnoliopsida > Poales > Poaceae > Avena > Avena atlantica. The sequence goes on from OU342736.1 coordinate 421,898,279, forward strand.
AACATTGTTGATGTAGTCGTATGATGTCGCCGACCTCAAGGTCGTGTAGGTGTCCAAGCGTCTAGCACCACAACTGATGATGCCTCCACAGTTCTACACACGTACGCCCTCCGAGCTCTGGTCCAGCGAAGCAGCGGAAGAAGAAGATCCCGACAGACTCCAATGGCACGGAGGTGTGTGTATGGTGGAGAAAGCTCTACCTCGATGTGCACGTTCCAAACTCGGGAACACGCAAGAGAGAGAGAGAGAGAGAGAGAGAGAGAGGTGGGACTAAACAAGAGGGATCTCCCCTTCTTATATAGGGGAAAGGGGAGCAACCCTTCCCTCATAAGTCCTAGGGTGGGACTAAACAACAGGGAGGAGGAGGTGACCTCCGGCGATGGGTGGGTCGCACCCCTCCCACCAAGGCCCCCATGACCGGCCAGTGGTGGGAGGGCCCCCACCCCGCGCGCCGTCCCCCATGGCCCCTTCCCTCCGGGAAGGCCCATGTAGGTGGGTTTTGCTCCTTTTTATTAATTCTATTCAAATTTATTCATTATTTCAAGTAATTAATAATAAAAACATATTAATTAATTCCTTTCACTTCGAAACACCTTTTGAACCCCTCCGAACAACTTCGGTTTCTCCCTAGAACGATTCCGGTTCTGTCTCTTCTATTTCTCATACGATCTCGGATCCACCCTAAGCGTATCTACCATTAAGTGTGCTACCCTAAGCCTTGATTTTCTTCGGGTTGGCCTCGATGCCTCTCGCGAAGATGAAGTACCCGAGCAATTTCCTAGATGGGACGCCAAAGGCGCATTTTCCGGGTTCAGCTTGATCCTATACCGATCAAGGTTGTCGAACGTCTCACTGAGATCGTCGATCAGTGTGCGGATCTCCTTGGTCTTTACCACTATGTCGTCGACATATACTTAGATGTTTCAACCAATTTGATTCTTCAGGCAGGCCTGCATGCACCTTTGATAAGTTGTGCCTGCGTTCTTGAGCCCGAAGGACATTGTGTTGTAGTAAAAAACTCCGAACGGCGTAATGAACGTTGTCTTCTCATGATCCTCGACCTTCAATCGAATCTGATCATAGCATGAGTAGGCGTCGAGGAACAAGAGGAGTTCGCATCCCGCGGTAGAGGGAAGTGGTCCTTTGGGCAGTGCTTGTTAAGTGCGGTGAAGTCCATACACATCCGCATGATGTTCGTGTCCTTCTTGGGTACTAGCACGGAGTTAGCCACCTAGGTGCTTTACTTGATATCCCTTATGAAATCAGCATCAGGGAATTTTTTGACTTCGATGCCAATTGCTTCAGCCCTTCCTTCGGACAGTCGATGCATCGACTGCTTGACTAGGCATGCATCTGGGTACATGTTGAATGCTTGCTCGGCAAATTCCCTGAAAACTCCTGGCTTGTCCGCAGGACACCAGATGGAAATTTCCCAGCGCTCACGGAGGAATTCGACGAGCGCGAGTTCCTATGCGAAACTCAGGTCGTTGGCGATGAGAGCCATCTTGGCCGATCAAGATTAAGCCGCGAAGGAAATGTGGAGGAGGCTACTGATGTCTACGCACTTCTATTCTTATAGACAGTTGTTGGGGCCTCCAAGTGCAGAGGTTTGTAAAATAGCAGCAAGATTCCCTTAAGTGGATTACCCAAGATTTATCGAACTCAGGGAGGAAGTGGTCAAAGGTATCCCTCTCAAGCAACCATGCAATCAAGATACAGGAAGTCTCTTGTGTCCCCAACACACCCAATATAGGTGCACTAGTTCGGCGAAGAGATAGTGAAATACAAGTGATAACGGTGCCAGATAATAGCTTGACGGTGAGGTAAAGACTAAATGCAACAAGAAGGAGGCAAGCAACCATGCAACAGATCTAGTAGCAAACGGTGTTTCAATGCTTAGAAACAAGACCTAGGGATCATACTTTCACTAGTGAACACTCTCTCATATAAATATCCTCTCTTCATGATACTACTCTTAACTACTCTCCGGTTGGACACTCTAATCCACGGTAGGGCTATAACAGCACACCTCAAAGTCCGTCTTCCCCAATCTAGATAACTCCACACTGTCACCTTGAGCGCTAGAAGGTTCCAACAAGCACCACAATTTCATAGAGATATCCAACTCCAAATATAACTCATAACAAATATTCAATCTAGCCAAAGTGCCACACACGGTATTCCCGCTGTCACTTTCACACACGTGGGGAAAAGCATAGATCTATTAAAGCACAAAGAGTATTTATATAGACTCAAGCCTAAGTGCCACCATGGCATGCACACTGTCACTTTCACACACATGGAGAGAGCAGAGATCTATTGAAGAACTTGAGTAGCAAGGTAGATCTACTTGATTACAAAGCTCATGACCACAAGATCATGCATAGAGAGAGAGAGGTGAACACATAGCTACCGATAGAGACCTTAGCCTCGAGGAAGAACTACTCCCTCCTCATCATGGGAATCAGCAACGGCGATGAAGATGGTGGTGGAGATCGATGGAGATGGCTCCGGGGGCACTTCCTCGTCCCGGCAGGGTGCCGGAACAGAGACTTTCTGTCCCCCAAATATCCCCTTCGGTGGCGGCGGCGCAGCGGAACTTTTTCTGGAAGTATGATGGATTGTTTAGGGTTTTGGGTCGGAGGCTTCTTATAGACAAAGGAGGCAAGGTCGGTGGAGGTCTAGGGGGCCCACACCCCCTGTGGGCGCGGCCAGGGTGGGACCCGCGCCCACCTAGGGTGTGGCCACCTTGGTGTCCTCCTCCGTCTCGTCTTCGATTTTCCGTATCGCTCAGGGAAAATATGAACTTTGGCTTTTGTCCCGTCCAATTCCAAGAATATTTATTTTTTAGCTTTCTGAAACCAAAGACAGCAGAAAACAGGCAACTGGCACTGTGGCATCTTGTCAATAGGTTAGTTCCAGAAATTGTATAAAAATACATCAAAGTGTAGACAAAACAAAGCAAAGTGGATACTAAACAAGCATGGGATATCAAAAATTATAGATACGTTTCCGACATATCAAGCATCCCCAAGCTTAACTCCTGCTCGTCCTCGAGTAGGTAAGTGATAAAAAGAATAATTTTTGAGGTGACATGCACCATCAAAACCAAGATCAAACCATTTGCAAGCATTGAAAGCTGGGATCAAAGAACTCTAAACATGTGCATGAAAGATGGAGTTCTAACAATAAGACATAGTAACTATGCATGCAACATGAAAGGTTACAAACAAAGATCATGAATAACGTGCATTGAAAAACGTTTGTTTTGTTTCACATACAGAAAACATGGCATAGTGGCAATCAGCTTATCCCTCATAGAGTAACAAATAGATGCATAGGACACCTTCAAAGTTCACAAGGGTGACTAGAAACAAGTAGCACAAGAACAAGTAATGTCACAATATGCATTAATCAATAAGTTTTGGGACACTGCACACATAATGAAAAGTATGCTCTCTTAAAGGTGCCTAAAGGTAGAAGGTGGAGACTCAATATAGTGGAAGAAAGGCCCTTCATAAAGGGAAGCAGGGATTTCAAGTTTCAAAAAGAGCTTCCAAAAATTATGGTACCTGTTAGCTTTCAGCCCTCATTGCCCCTATCATAAGAATCTTGAAGTGACTAAGGTTAAAGTGAACAAACTATGGAGTATATGCTTGACAAAGTATAAGTTGGCAATCTCAAGTCTCTTAAATACGAGGGCCACACCTCATGCTACTCAACTTTAGTCACCTATAAGTTTTTGTCATTGTAAGTACTTGCATATCATAGAGAACCGCCAACGGGGTACCCCTTGCACATGGTACATGAGCTATCCCATAACCAAAATGACAAGGCAAGCAGACAATGAGCATCTCAGTGATCTTTTTATTTACTATGTGCATAGCTTTTTATTGAGGATGCTTCATAGATATCTCACTATGGTGATGCTGCAAGTTTCCACCATGATTAGGCATGGCTTAGGCTAGCGGCCCAGGCGTTTCTCTAACATAAAATACAAACTCCATGGACTTACAAGCTCCCTCTTTATTTCACAACGGTGACATCCATAGACAAAAGAGCATGATATCAACTAAGTACAAAGTACAAGTGCAATGTTGAAAACGTTCCCCATGACAGCATGGTTCTGCTAATTCCAACGTATAAGTGCAAGCATATACAACATAGACGACACAATGGTTCAAGTTTATTAGGGGCAAATAATATAAAGTGTGCCATCAAGTTCGTGAGAGCTTTAATCACTAAGTTTTCACATAACAAAATACTTTTTAATTGGAAGATATATGAAAACAAGAATATACTTGGAATGGTGTAACACACCATGCATGGGAATTTATAGTGGACACTTTGAAATAACTTGGTTTCTTGGGAGTTGGAAGCATAAGTAGAGCTTACTCATACAAGCGGAGGCTAGCAAAAGACTGGGAGAAACCAACTAAGAGAGCAATAGTGGACATAATCATGTAGAGCGACAAAACATTACTAATCAAAGCATTGATTGGTACTACAAGTCAAGGACTAAATGATCATAGAGGCTATGGTGACTTGTTCATAGTCATAACATTGTATGCTAAAACAACGCATGATTCCTTCAAGGCACATTAAGCAATCCTAATTGTTTGGAACAAGTCATGCTACAAAAATAATCACTAAGCATAAGGTCAAAAAAAGATCTAGCATGAAATGATAAAGTCTAAGCCACAGTCAGAACAAGCTCCCTTTTGTACCACTTAAGCATGAAGCTTCCTACTCTTTTCCAATACCAAACAACTTATTTGAAACAACTCACAAAGATAATAATCAATAAAAATCAGTGAGCTCGTATCACAAATCCACAAAGAAGAACTAAAAATTTCTAATCTATAAGCACAAGAAAACTAAGGCTAAACACAGTGCTAGCAAAAGAGAACACTCACAAGACAATAAGAATGAAAACTAGTGTTCTAGGCAATGAAAACACAGTGTGTCTCTCTCCAAAAGAAGTGTGCTGGGATCCAACCAACTTACTCAAGCAAACTAAGCAAACGAAAACCAAAACAAAAACTAAGACGCTCCAAGAACAACACAATTGTGCATGAAACAATAAAAACGAAGTGTCTAGAAAGACCTGAGCTTTTTATTGATGAAGAAGGGGATGCCTTGGGCATCCCCAAACTTTGACGCTTGTACCTCTTGGATATTTCTTGGGGTGACACCGGGGTGGCATCCCCAAGCTTGAGATTTTTTCCATTCTTCATCTCATTATATCATTCTCTCTCTACACCTGAAAATTTTCCTTCATACAAAACTTCACACAATCTTCATTAGCAACATTAATGTATTCAAAAGATAATAGACCCTTGGGGTTTAGTTTTAAAACAACAAAACTCTCGCTAAAAACACAAGCTACTATAGGAATTCCCTCAAAAAGCTTAATTTCCCAAAAAGAACCCAAAAAGGAATCAATAAGAAGCAAATGCAAATAATGGCAGAAATCTGTCAAAACAGACCAGCAGGTAGAAACTGATTTTTTTTCAAAAACCTTCTGTTGCTCAAATCAAAATGTATTGAACTAACGAAAGTAAGCTAACATACTGGGGGATTTATTAGTAAATTTTCAGCTCAATCTGATTTACAGAGACTCCTCATGAATTTTTATGGTGGAGGACAGAAATCTATTTCGGGACAGCAACTCCCCAAATCTTACTTCCCTCTCATTAGAGGTCATTCTTGGCACAAAAATCAAACAAAAAGGATAAGTAGAGGTCACTACTGAAGTAATAACTTCCAGGACTCAAGAAAATTCTTGGGTTATCTCCCAACAAGTACTTTTCTTTAACGCCTTTAAGTTAGGCTTGATAGTTTGAGAAGATGCTCACATAAGAAATATGAATTGAAGCAAAAGATAGCATCAAGAAGCAAATTGAAAACACATTTAAGTCTAACCCACTTCCTATGCATAGGAATCTTGTGAAGAAACAAGTCATGAAAGCACAAAGCAACAAGCATAGGAAAGCAAAACAAGTACAACTTCAAGATTTTCAACATAAAGAGGGAAAACTTAATATTATTGAGATGCATAAAACCATGTTTCCCTCTCTCATAATAACTTTTAGTAGCATCATCAATAAAATTAACAATATAACTATCACATAAAACATTCTTATCATGAGCCACATGCATATAATGATTATTACTCTCCACATAAGCATAGTCGTTCTTATTAATTGTAGTGGGAGCAAATTCAACAAAATAGCTATCATTATTATTCTCATCACCATAATCATCAAATATAGGAGGCATATTGTAATCACAATTAATTTTCTCCTCCATAGTAGGTGGACTGAAAATATCATACTCATCATTGTAATCATCATATATTGGAGGTTTGGTATCATCATAAGCAATAGAATAGCTATCTTCCAAAGCTGGGGAACTAAAAAGATCATTTTCATAAAAACTAGCTTCCCCAAGCTTAGACTTTTCCATAGCATTAGCAATAATGGTGTCCAAAGAATTTATACTAATAACATTGCTATTAGCATGCAAATAAAGCTCCATAGGTTTTTTAATTTTCTCTTCAAACACTTCATGTCCTAGCTCAAGATAAATACTATAAAGCTCTCTAATTTTTTTGTTGTTTCCATTAAGCCTAACTAGTGAAAACAAGAAACCAAAATACAAAATTGCAGAATCTAAAGGAAATAACTTCGAGCACTCACACCGGAGGATGTGAGTACCTTTTACCTTACCTCCCCAGCAACGGCGCCAGAAAATAGCTTGATATCTACGCCTTCTATTCTTGTAAACAGTTGTTGGGCCTCCAAGTGCATAGGTTTGTAGAACAGCAGCAAGTTTCCCTTAAGATGATTACCCAAGGTTTATCAAACTCAGGGAGGAAGTGGTCAAAGGTATCCCTCTCAAGCAACCCTGCAATCAAGATACAAGAAGTCTCTTGTGTCCCCAACACACCCAATATAGGTGCACTAGTTCGGCGAAGAGATAGTGAAATACAAGTGGTAACGTGCCAGATAATAGCTTGATGGTGAGGTAAAGACTAAAGGCAACAAGAAGGAGGCAAGCAACCATGCAACAGATCTAGTAGCAAACGGTGTTTCAATGCTTAGAAACAAGGCCTAGGGATCATATTTTCACTAGTGAACACTCTCTCATATAAATATCCTCTCTTTATGATACTACTCTTAACTACTCTCCGGTTGGACACTCTAATCCACGGTAGCGCTATAACAGCACACCTCAAAGTCTGCCTTCCGCAATCTAGATAACTCCACACTGTCACCTTGAGCGCTAGAAGGTTCCAACAAACACCACAATTTCATAGAGATATCCAACTCCAAATATAACTCATAACAAATATTCAATCTAGCCAAAGTGCCACACACGGTATGCCCGCTGTCACTTTCACACACGTGGGGAAAAGCATAGATCTATTAAAGAACAAAGAGTATTTATATAAACTCAAGCCTAAGTGCCACCATGGAGTGCACGCTGTCACTTTCACACACATGGAGAGAGCAGAGATCTATTGAAGAACTTGAGTAGCAAGGTAGATCTACTTGATTACAAAGCTCATGACCAAAAGATCATGCATAGAGAGAGATGAACACATAGCTACCGATAGAGCCCTTAGCCTCGAGGAAGAACTACTCCCTCCTCATCATGGGAATCAGCAACGGTGATGGAGATGGTGGTGGAGATCGATGGAGATGGCTCCGGGGCACTTCCCCGTCCCGGCATGGTGCCGGAACAGAGATTTTCTGTCCCCCGAATCTCCCCTTCAGTGGCATCGGCGCAGCGGAACTTTTTCTAGAAGTATGATGGATTACTTAGGGTTTTTGGGTCGGAGGCTGTTGGAGATATGCCCTAGAGGAAATAATAAATGTAGTTATTATTATATCTTTGTGTTTATGATAAATGTTTACATTCATGCTATAACAGTAGTAACTAGAAACATTAATACTTGTGTGATTTGTAAACTAAATAAGAGTCCCTAGTAAAGCCTCTTCATAATACTGGCTTGTTGATTAATAGATGATCATGGTTTCTTGATCATTTACATTTGAGATATTGTTAATAACAAGATCATATCATTAGGAGAATGGTATAGTGGACATACTCCTATAGATAAGCGTAGCATAAAGATCAAGTCATTTTAAATAGTTCAATTGCTATAAGCTTTCTGATACATAGTAACCTAATTCCTTCGACCATGAGATCATGCTTATCACCATCACCGGAAGGATGCTTTGATGACATCAAACACCACACCGTAACTGGGTGGCTATAAAGGTGGCATTGAGTGTTCGGAAAGTATGGGTTGAGACACATGAATCAAGAGTGGGATTTGTCCATCCATATGACGGATAGATATACTCTGGGCCCTCTCGGTGGAATGTCATCCAATTAGCTTGCAAGCATGTGACTGGCTCACAAGGGATCACATACCACGGGAACGAGAAAAAAGTACTTATCGGTAACGAGGTTGAACTAGGTATGTAGAGATACCGACGATCAAAACCTCGGATAAGTAAACTATCGTGAGACAAAAGGAAATTGGTATCCTATGTAAGTGGTTCATTCGATCGCAAAGTAATCGTAGAAATATGTGGGAGCCATATGAATTTCCAGATTCCTCTATTGGTTATTGATCGGAGAAGTGTCTCGATCATGTCCGCATAATTCACGAACCGTAGGGAGACACACTTAAGGATTCGATGTTGTTGAGTAGTTATTGAATGATGAGTGAGAGACTGAATGTTGTTCGGAGTCTCGGATAGGATCCGGGATATCACGAGGAGATCCGGAATGGTCCGGAGAATAATATTCATATAAGGAAAGTCCTGTTTCGGAGTTGGGGAATGATTCCGGTGTTTTCATCGGGAATGTTCTAGAAGGTTTCGGAAGGTCCGGCACTCCGTGTAGGGTTCGCAGCATAGAAAACAAAAAATTTCCTACGATGGGAACAACTATGTACCAAGATCTATCTACTAGATACAAACAACGGGCGGATGTATATCCATAGAGAACATACCCTTGAAGACCGACAAAGCTTAACGAGTCCAAACTCGTGGTTGATGTAGACGATCTCTTGACGATCTCAAGATCGAGAGGAATTCCTAGCGCCGCAAAACAGCAGCGCGTCCGTGCTCGCACACACGTTCGAGGCACCGAGCAACCTCCGCCTCCTCGCTCCAGCGATGCAGCGGAAGCACAACTCTTTCTTGCCGAATAGCCACGGGGAACATGTATCTCGCTAGTCCGAGACCATGGGGGATAAATTGTAGAGGGGGAGAGAGATCCTTCACGAGGAGGTGTGGTGTGAGAGGAGGAGAGGGGGGCCTTTTATAGGGGAGAGGGGGGCACCCAAGGGGCATGGCGCCCAGCCATGGGGGCTGCCCCCACCTCTTCCACATTCATGTGGGTGGAGATCCCACTCAAAATGAAAAGCCTCCACTCCCATTAAAAAGCCTCCACTCAAAAATCCACTCACATGCATTAAATTTCCACCAAATTTAATGCAAGCTCTCATTTAAATAAAACTCTTTTATTTATTTATTCAGAATTTTGTTAATTACTTTAATTAACAAACATTCACATAAAACCCCTTGCTAGTATTCCATTTCACATGCAGAACCAGTTTCAGCAATTTCAACCGAAACAGTTTCGGTGTCTAGTGAAATAAATTCCTGCGCTTTCCTTTTCTTTTCGGCATGAAACTTTTGCTCCAATTGGATGTCGGTGTCTCTTAAGTGTGTCACCCTACGGTTCATGAATAATGCGGACATGATCGAGCCCCTCTCGGATCAATAATCAGAAGCGGGATCTGGAGACCCATACTGACTCCCACACATTCAACGATGACTTTCTTGTGATCGTCGGAACCTTTTACGCTAGTATCTTAATCCTTTTGTTTCACGATATATTACATGTACGAGATTCGATCATCGATATCTCCATACCTAATTTGATCTCGTTACCGACATGCACTCTTTTCTCGTTCCCGTGATATAACATTCTAGTGATCAAATCACTTGCTTGCAAGCTAATCAATGTGATATCACCGAGAGGGCCCAGAGTATATCTATCCGTCATCGGGATGAACAAATTCCACTCTCGATCCATGGGCCTCAACATAACACTTTATTAGTTCTGAATCCATCTTTATAATCACCCTGTTACGGTGTGACGTTTGATGTTATCAAGAAACTCTTCCGGTGTTAGTGATTGACATGATCTCATGGTCTAAGGATTAGGATCACTTCGTAAGTTGTTATAGCAATATAAACTCAATGACTTTGATCGTAATGCTATACTTCGGATGAATGTTCATCACACCATTACACTAATGTTGTGATCCCGTTATTAACAACATCCAATGTCCATGATCAGGAAACCTTGATCATCTTGTTAATCAATGAGCTAGTTTATGAGAGAGGCATAACTAGGAACTTCCTTTTTGTTTATTAAACACACATGTATTAACGTTTCCGTATTAATACAATTATAGCATGCAAAATAAACATTTATCATAAATAAGGAATACGATAATAACCACTTTATTATTGCCTCTCGGGCATATTCCCTTCACTCTCCCACTTGCACTAGAGACAATAATCTAGTTTGAAAACTTTGCGTATTGAACACCTATGGCTTTCTGGTGTTCAATATACGCAACTGCAAGTGGTTAACATAATCTACGGATCTGACGCTTCAGGTCCGTGTGTATTTGCATGTCTTTGCGTCTTCACGCATCACTCATTCTCCAATGAGATGGCATTGTATAAATTTGGTCTTTTGGTGAGACCTTTAGTTCCTTGGGGTTAAAACACGTCGATACTATTGTCACACAATATATCTTTAGTGTTATCCCGTTGCGAACCACACCTTAGTTTGATAACAAACTACTTGACACAAATTCCCTCCTTTGCTGCTACTATAGCAGTCATATACTTAGCCTTTTTGTTGTAGTATTCGTGACAATGTCTTAACTATGGAATACATCCAAATCCATCATGAAAACTCCTTTCCATTTCATTGTGCCACTCATAGTTTAAATTGAGATAAACTTAATTTGTATCTTGTGACAAAACTAGTATCAATGTAACGCTTTACAATGAACTATTTGTAATTGTTTGTCACCTCTACACAAATATATTCTTAGTTCTTCCAAAAGATCATAAGAATATCCTTACTATCATCCAATGATCATTTTATGATTCATTCTGGTATATGCTCATAACACTTAGAGCATAGGACTTATCTGGATGTGTACATATCATGGTATGATTGATCAAAACATTCTCGTGATTTCACTCATCAAGTGTCAAAGCACTTGAATCTTGTTTCACTTATCAAGTGTCGATACACTTGAATCTTGATTCAATTCTTTTCCATGCAACAAGAACCGTGTCTTGTTGTTTCTATATTGAACTCGTTCAATATCTCATATATGTATGTTTGACACAACCATATTAGCGTCACAGTCTATCCACTATAGACATTCACGCTAAATATTCGGGTTTTTCCTAAGTATTTCATCAAAATGAAATTCTTAACCTTTGTCAATAAAATATACATCATTTCTAATCAATAAGATGTCCTCCACATAATGTATTAGAAATATGTCTCAGCGCTCCCACTTAATTTCTTGCAAATGCAAGCATCTTCATCGTCTCCTGATGAAAACTCTTTTTCATCACGGTGAAGATTCCAACTCCGCGATGCTTACTTCAACAATTGAAGTTTGCATGCCCCTTTTTAGCATCCTTTGAATTAACAAAACCCTTTGGATCGTGCCATGTACACGTCCTAGGTAACCATTCTATTAAAAGAACTTTGTTTTGTTTATTCATCTACCATATACCAAATTATATGTAGTGGTTGCTACTTTAATCCGCCCAGACTAAATATCGCTATGAAAGATCAAATCTTGTCATAGTTAACTCCTTGAACATTGTCATAAAATACTTTACGACATGTCAACTATTTCATAGATGTGAAACATCCATGTCTGTTTCTTTATAGATCCAAATACGACTGATATGTTTTTACACCTTTCCGGAGGGTCTTCCAAGTTCAAAACTTGATTTATCGTGTATGGACTTATCACGGATTTTATGGCTTCAAGCCATTTGACGGAGTAGGGCCCATCATCGCTTCTTTGTATGTATTCGGTTAATCATTGTCAAACAATAATGATTTACTCTCAAATCTTAGCATTTGATTGTTTAACTGGCATACTTGGTTCAATAGGAACTTAGATCTCCGTGACCACAACCTTTGAGGCACATAAGCTATGAGCATTATGGCAGCCTTCAGAACAATTTCTGGCGTTGCGCAACTCAGCACATATAGCTAAGGTTTGTTAACCTTATCAAAGTTCTATTGTCCTCCCACTTAACTTTTACGAAAAATTCCTTCTTCAAGAAACTTCATATTTCAAGCGACAAACCCTTTTGTCCTCGGTGTTATGGAGGAATAACCAATTGTTATTCGAAATAACCTACAAAGACATGCTCATCCGACTTCGGTTGTAAACATCTTACTTATGTTTAGCATACCAAAATTTAAGAAATGACAACTTGGGTTTTACCCCATATGAGTTATGGTTTGGGGTAAAACCCAAGTTGTCATTTCTTAAATTTTGGTATGCTAAACATAAGTAATATGTTTACAACCGAAGTCGGATGAGGATGTCTTTGTAGGTTATTTTGAATAACAATTGGTTATTCCTCCATAACACCGAGGACAAAAGGGTTTGTCGCTTGAAATGTGAAGTTTCTTGAAAAAGGAATTTTTCGCAAAAGTTAAGTGGGAGGACAATAGAACTTTGATAAGGTTAACGAACCTTAGCTATATGTGCTGAGTTGCGCAGCGCCGGAAATCGTTCCGAAGGCTGCCATAATGCTCATAGCTTATGTGTCTCAAAGGTTGTGGTCACGGAGATCTAAGTTCCTATTGAACCAAGTAGGTCGGTTAAACAATCAAATGCTAAGATTTGAGAGTAAATCATTATTGTTTGACAATGATGAACCGAATACATACAAAGAAGCGATGATGGGCCCTGACTCCGTCAAATGGCTTGAAGCCATAAAATCCGTGATAGTTCCATATACGAGAAATCAAGTTTTGAACTTGGAAGACCCTCCGGAAAGGTGTAAAAACCTATCGGTCGTATTTGGATCTATAAAGAAATAGACATGGATGTCTCACGTCTATGAAATATTCGACATGTCGTAAAGTATTTTATGACAATGTTCAAAGAGTTGACTATGACAAGATTTGATCTTTCATAGCGATATTTAGTCTGAACGGATTAAAGTAGCAACCACTACATATAATTTGGTATATGGTAGATGAATAAACAAAACAAAGTTCTTCTAATAGAATGGTTACCTAGTACGTGTACATGACACGATCCAAAGGGTTTTGTTAATTCAAAGAATGCTAAAAAGGGCATGCAAACTTCAATGGTTGAAGTAAGCATCGCGGAGTTGGAATCTTCACCGTGATGAAAAAGAGTTTTCATCAGGAGACGATGAAGATGCTTGCATTTGCAAGAAATTAAGTGGGAGCGCTGAGACATATTTATAATACATTATGTGGAGGACATCTTGTTGATTAGAAATGATGTAATTTTTATTGACAAAGGTTAAGAATTTCATTTCAATGAAAAACTTAGGCAAAACCCGAATATTTAGCATGAATGTCTATAGTGGATAGACTGTGACGCTAATATGGTTGTGCCAGACGTACATATATGAGATATTGAAGGAGTTCAATATAGAAACAACAAGAAACGGTTCTTGTCGCATAGAAAGGAATTGAATCAAGATTCAAGTGTATCGACACTTGATAAGTGAAACAAGATTCAAGTGCTTTGACACTTGATGAGTGAAATCACGAGAATGTTTTGATCAATCATACCATGATATGTACACATCCAGATATGTCCTACGCTCTAAGTGTTATGAAAAAAATACCAGAATGAATCATAAAATGATCATTGGACGATAGTAAGGATATTCTTATGATCTTTTGGAAAGAACTAAGAATATATTTGTGTAGAGGTGACAAACAATTACAAATAGTTCATTGTAAAGCGTTACATTGATACTAGTTTTGTCACAAGATACAAATTAAGTTTATCTCAATTTAAACTATGAGTGGCACAATGAAATGGAAAGAAAGTTTTCATGATGGATTTGGAAGAGTTCCAAAGTTAAGACATTGTGACGGATACTACAACAAAAGGCTAAGTATATGACTGCTATAGTAGCAGCAAAGGAGGGAATTTGTGTCAAGTAGTTTGTTATCAAACTAAGGTGCTAACACTAAATATATATTGTATGACAATAGTATCGACATGATTTAACCCCAAGGAACTAAAGGTCTCACCGAAAGACCAAATTTATACAATGCCATCTCATTGGAGAATGAGTGATGCGTGAAGACGCAAAGACATGCAAATACACACGGACCTGAAGCGTCAGATCCATAGATTATGTTAACCACTTGCAATTGCGTATATGGAACACCAGAAAGCCATAGGTGTTCAATACGCAACGTTTTTAAACTAGATTATTGTCTCTAGTGCAAGTGGGAGACTGAAGGGAATATGCCCGAGAGGCAATAATAAAGTGGTTATTATCGTATTCCTTATTTATGATAAATGTTTATTTTGCATGCTATAATTGTATTAATACGGAAACATTAATACATGTGTGTTTAATAAACAAAAAGGAAGTTCCTAGTTATGCCTTTCTCATAAACTAGCTCGTTGATTAACAAGATGATCAAGGTTTCCTGATCATGGACATTGGATGTTGTTAATAACGGGATCACAACATTAGTGTAATGGTGTGATGAACATTCATCCGAAGTATAGCATTACGATCAAAGTCATTGAGTTTATATTGCTATAACAACTTACGAAGTGATCCTAATCCTTAGACCATGAGATCATGTCAATCACTAACACCGGAAGAGTTTCTTGATAACATCAAACGTCACACCGTAACAGGGTGATTATAAAGATGGATTCAGAACTAATAAAGTGTTATGTTGAGGCCCATGGATCGAGAGTGGAATTTGTTCATCCCGATGACGGATAGATATACTCTGGGCCCTCTCGGTGATATCACATTGATTAGCTTGCAAGCAAGTGATTTGATCACTAGAATGTTATATCACGGGAACTAGAAAAGAGTGCATGTCGGTAAAGAGATCAAACTAGGTATGGAGATACCGATGATCGAATCTCGGACATGTAATATATCGTAAAACAAAAGGATTAAGATACTAGCGTGAAAGGTTCCGACGATCACAAGAAAGTCATCGTTGAATGTGTGGGAGTCAGTATGGGTCTCCAGATCCCGCTTCTGATTATTGATCCGAGAGGGGTCTCGATCATGTCCGCATTTTTCACGAACCGTAGGGTGACACACTTAAGAGACACCGATATCCAATTGGAGCAAAAGTTTCATGCCGAAAAGAAAAGGAAAGCGCAGGAATTTATTTCACTAGACACCGAAACTGTTTCGGTTGAAATTGCTGAAACTGGTTCTGCATGTGAAATGGAATACTAGCAAGGGGTTTTATGTGAATGTTTGCTAATTAAAGTAATTAACAAAATTCTGAATAAATAAATAAAAGAGTTTTATTTAAATGAGAGCTTGCATTAAATTTGGTGGAAATTTAATGCATGTGTGTGGATTTTTGAGTGGAGGCTTTTTAATGGGAGTGGAGGCTTTTCATTTTGAGTGGGATCTCCACCCACATGAATGTGGAAGAGGTGGGGGCAGCCCCCATGGCTGGGCGCCATGTCCCTTGGGTGCCCCCCTCTCCCCTATAAAAGGCCCCCCTCTCCTCCTCTCACAACACACCTCCTCGTGAAGGATCTCTCTCCCCCTCCTGAATTTATCCCCCATGGTCTCGGACTAGCGAGATACATGTTCCCGGTGTCTATTCGGCAAGAAAGAGTTGTGCTTCCGCTGCATCGCTGGAGCGAGGAGGCGGAGGTTGCTCGGTGCCTCGAACGTGTGTGCGAGCACGGATGCGCTGCTATTTTGCGGCACTAGGTCTTCCTCTCGATCTTGTGATCGGCAAGAGATCGTCTACATCAACCACGAGTTTGGACTAGTTAAGCTTTGTCGGTCTTCAAGGGTATGTTCTCTATGGATATACATCCGCCCGTTGTTTGTATCTAGTAGATAGATCTTGGTACATAGTTGTTCCCATCGTAGGAATTTTTTTGTTTTCTATGCTGCGAACCCTACAGAACTGAAGGGAATATGCCCTGAGAGGCAATAATAAAGTGTTTATTATGTGTATTCCAAGTATATGATAGATGTTTATTTTGCATGCTATAATTGTATTAATACGGAAACGTTAATACATGTGTGTTTAATAAACAAAAAGGAAGTTCCTAGTTATGCCTCTCTCATAAACTAGCTCGTTGATTAACAAGATGATCAAGGTTTCCTGATCATGGACATTGGATGTTGTTAATAACGGGATCACAACATTAGTGTAATGGTGTGATGAACATTCATCCGAAGTATAGCATTACGATCAAAGTCATTGAGTTTATATTGCTATAACAACTTACGAAGTGATCCTAATCCTTAGACCATGGATCATGTCAATCACTAACACCGGAAGAGTTTTTTGATGTTAAAGCTTTAATATTTTAAAACATAATGGCAGTTTTATGAATAACACCTTTGATCCAACCATGTCAAACAAGGTTTCATTACAAATCTCAAACACTCCATACTCTTATGGTGTTTCGGGAGATGTAAATATAGGTGTTTTGCTAAACTTGCAACTCAAATAAATCCCTTTATGATAAAATCATAATTCATTTATTTTCTTGTTACACTTGTAACTCAAACAAATCCCTTATGATAAAATCATAAACCATTTATTTTCTTGTTACAATGATTTTCCACTTCATCTTGAAAGTCTTTGAAACATTTTCAAATATTTCGTACTTCATTCTCATTAAGTGAACATTCACTCAAATTTCCGGAGAAAGTATATGAAGTTGAAACCCATCGCTTACGACTATAAATAATGGACTACATACATCGATATGTATAAATTCCAATATTTTAGTCGTTCGTTCTTCTTTGGCCTTTGAACGAAGTTTTTAATTATCCCGAGGAAAGTCTCACAAGCGTCACTTGATCAAATCAAAGACTCCAAAAATCCATGAATATGGAGATTCTTCATGTTTTCTTTCCAATATAATTTAAACGGCGATGTGACTTCGTAAGTGATCTTTCAATCATTTGTCTTGCGACATTTTAGCATTAGGTTTTATGGATGTGATCTCTCCAACTAGATTTGTAAATCATCCATCTAATATGGAATATGGTAATTATTTGAACAACCTTTGTTCTCATAATAACTGATTTAAATAACAATTATTAAAACAAATCTTGAAGTCAAGCTTTGATGTCAACGAGAAATACAAACAACGATTTGTTTGTTTTCGATGAACATCATCACATATTCTCTTGCTAGTTACTTAGAACATTGTGGTTCATGAATTGCGTCGTTCCGTATGAAATTTCATACCAACCAATTCAGTATCCAATACCCAGGAACCACATTGTTTAACAAGCAAAGAATACAACCATAACATGTATATCATCTATATACCTAAATTGGATATTTCCAATCTTTTCTTTTCTACCAACTATATTTTATAGATTCTCTTTCAACATTTCCTTTTCCTTTTTAAAATAATCTATCAACATCAAAAGTGGCGCCATATACATGACACATAGTCCAAAGCATGTATATTCAAATAATAATACCTTTGGACTTGCACTTTGAAGTAGATCACCATCATCAAATGATCGGCGTTCTTTCAAAATCCATTCTTTAGTAATCTTTTTAGTATAGTAAACACTTTACATACATCTTCTATTCATCCTTATTATGACGACTTTCATGATCAAGCTACTGTAGCTTATAAAGGTGAATCGTGAGTATAATGTTGCTTTCCAAAACCCTTTTGGATGATTAGGATGTCTAGCATCTCCAACCTTTGTAAATTCTCATCCTATATGAGAACACATATTATACTCTATCATATTGCAACCAAAACATTGTTTCAGATATCGTTATATCTGCCACACATGATGGTTTCTGAAACAATTCTTTCAGCTCCTAGATAAACTTGATATTAAAATAATCAAGAATCATGGAGGAAAACATGATACTTAAGATACTAACACTGGAATTGTTACTCTCGATTTAATACCAATTATTAAATTTTACGGAGTAAATAGAATTTTGCTGAAAGTTTGCAATAGGACTTTAAACTTTAGATTGACACTCAACACAATACGATACCAGTTCGTAAAGTATATAACCAGAATTCTATAGTTCTATTATCTCAATTACAACTATGCATACGGTGGTGAACGAATGCCAATGACTACAACAAATTATGCAAATTCACTTTGATTTAATTTATGATAAATTGAGTTCTACTAATCCATATTAGAAATGAACTCCCACTCAAAAATGACATCCCTCGTGTCTTTTTGGTGATTACATGAACCAAATCCACTACACCAAGTCCGATCATCACGTGAGTCGGCGTAGCTTCAAAGGCGAGCATCCATATGGTCATCATATCAAAACATATGACTCATTCTTAACCTTTCGGTCTGTGTTCCGAGGACATGTTTGTACATGCTAGGCTCGCCAAGTAAGAACCTTAGTATTCGCGTGTGTAACTGTCTTACACCCGAGATATGCTCGCGGATTCAAGTACACCTGATCATCACGTGATGTCTTGAAGCGACGAAACATTGTCGGTGCATACTTAAGGAAGAACACATTCTTATCTTGATATCTAAATGAGGGATCATCTTATTATGCTAATAAAACGCCAAACAAGCAATATAAGATGCTATCAAACATCACATGTTTATTAGTGGAATGATATGGTTCCCGCATATGATCTCTATCATGTGCATCGTGGTATGATCATTATCATACCTTTATGTGTAAATCCAAGGTCTATGGAGTTTACACGTTATGTATGTTGTAAGAGTATCATCTTATACTTCTACTTACAACATCACCATATCATAACACTAGCCCAGCAACAATCTAAACTAGATGCCTCTAATTTATCCATTGCAAGTTTTACGTGGCTTAGGGCTTTCGAAGATAGAACCGTTCTTACCTACGAACATGAACCACAACGAGGATAAACAAATTGTTGACAACTCGTTGCAAATTAGATATTGACTATAGTAGGAGAGACAGACACCCGCTAGCCACTTATGCAAACTAGTTGCATGTCAAGCGTGGAACAGGTCTCATGTGCGAGGACATGTAAAGTTTGTCCGGGCCGCTTCATCCCACTATGCCACCAATATCCAAAGTACAACTAAGAAGCAATAAAATGATCATCATCGCCCACATACTCATATGTGTACTACCCGTGCAAAGTATCTACGCATGATCCGGCTCTGATACCACTGTAGGGTTCGCAGCATAGAAAACAAAAAAATTCCTACGATGGGAACAACTATGTACCAAGATCTATCTACTAGATACAAACAACGGGCGGATGTATATCCATAGAGAACATACCCTTGAAGACCGACAAAGCTTAACGAGTCCAAACTCGTGGTTGATGTAGACGATCTCTTGACGATCTCAAGATCGAGAGGAAGTCCTAGCGCCGCAAAACAGCAGCGCATCCGTGCTCGCACACACGTTCGAGGCACCGAGCAACCTCCGCCTCCTCGCTTCAGCGATGCAGCGGAAGCACAACTCTTTCTTGCCGAATAGCCACGGGGAACATGCATCTCGCTAGTCCGAGACCATGGGGGATAAATTGTAGAGGGGGAGAGAGATCCTTCACGAGGAGGTGTGGTGTGAGAGGAGGAGAGGGAGGCCTTTTATAGGGGAGAGGGGGGCACCAAAGGGGCATGGCGCCCAGCCATGGGGGATGCCCCCACCTCTTACACATTCATGTGGGTGGAGATCCCACTCAAAATGAAAAGCCTCCACTCCCATTAAAAAGCCTCCACTCAAAAATCCACTCACATGCATTAAATTTCCACCAAATTTAATGCAAGCTCTCATTTAAATAAAACTCTTTTATTTATTTATTCAGAATTTTGTTAATTACTTTAATTAACAAAAATTCACATAAAACCCCTTGCTAGTATTCCATTTCACATGCAGAACCAGTTTCAGCAATTTCAACCGAAACAGTTTCGGTGTCTAGTGAAATAAATTCCTGCGCTTTCCTTTTCTTTTCGGCATGAAACTTTTGCTCCAATTGGATGTCGGTGTCTCTTAAGTGTGTCACCCTACGGTTCGTGAATAATGTGGACATGATCGAGACCCCTCTCGGATCAATAATCAGAAGCGGGATCTGGAGACCCATACTGACTCCCACACATTCAACGATGACTTTCTTGTGATCGTCGGAACCTTTTACGCTAGTATCTTAATCCTTTCGTTTCACGATATATTACATGTACGAGATTCGATCATCGGTATCTCCATACCTAGTTTGATCTCGTTACCGACATGCACTCTTTTCTCGTTCCCGTGATATAACATTCTAGTGATCAAATCACTTGCTTGCAAGCTAATCAATGTGATATCACCGAGAGGGCCCAGAGTATATCTATCCGTCATCGGGATGAAAAAATTCCACTCTCGATCCATGGGCCTCAACATAACACTTTATTAGTTCTGAATCCATCTTTATAATCACCCTGTTACGGTGTGACGTTTGATGTTATCAAGAAACTCTTCCGGTGTTAGTGATTGACATGATCTCATGGTCTAAGGATTAGGATCACTTCGTAAGTTGTTATAGCAATATAAACTCAATGACTTTGATCGTAATGCTATACTTCGGATGAATGTTCATCACACCATTACACTAATGTTGTGATCCCGTTATTAACAACATCCAATGTCCATGATCAGGAAACCTTGATCATCTTGTTAATCAACGAGCTAGTTTATGAGAAAGGCATAACTAGGAACTTCCTTTTTGTTTATTAAACACACATGTATTAATGTTTCTGTATTAATACAATTATAGCATGCAAAATAAATATTTATCATAAATAAGGAATACGATAATAACCACTTTATTATTGCCTCTCGGGCATATTCCCTTCACTCCGGAGGGGAAGGGTACATGAATGTGTCATGACAATGTGGAATGGTTGCATCATGTACTAGGTATCATGTCTGGGCAAAATAAAGGGAGAAATCAAATCCTAGTTTGAAAAGTCAAACGCCAATTTGAAAAGTCAAACGGCAGTTTTGCTTGGTGGAGGGAGAGTATGAAACCTACTTGGGGAGGAGTTCCTCTCCCTGCACCCGCCGGCCAAGGAGGCCGACTTGGGGGAGGACTCCCTACCCCTTGGCCGCGCCCTCCCACCTATAAAAGGAGGGGCAGGTCTGCCCCTCTTCCCTACACCCAACACCACCCAAACCCTAGCCCTAGCCGCCGGCCACCACAAGTCGCCGCCGCCCTAGGTTTTCCTCCTAGCCGCCGAGTTGGGGCTCTCCCCAAGCCCTAGCCGCCAGCCAAGCTTCATCCCTTGGTGCCTCTAAACCCTAGATCGCCAAGGCCTCTCTCATAGTCCACCATACTCGCTCCGGCTTAAGGCGAAGCTCTACGAGATCTCCCCTCTACTTCCGGTACCACGCCGTTGTGCTGCCGGAATCGCGAGGAGAGTGCTACAACCTCCGCTGCCTGCTGGAACAAGGGACAGGAAGGTCTTCATCGAGTACCGAACGTGTGACCGACTGCGGAAGCACTGCCGGAACGCAGCGCCGGAAGGATCGTCTACGCGATCTTGAGATAGGCAAGAGTACGACTACATCACCCACGAGAATCTGCTCTCGTTAACCGCTTTGGAATCTTCGAGGGTGAGTTACTCTATCGAATCGTTGCTACAATCTAGTAGATAGATCTTGGCTTGTTTGTTTGCGTGCGGTAGAATTTTTTTGTTTTCCATGCTACGAACCCCTATAGTGGTATCAGAGCCGTGTCTATATGTAGATCTGTTGCACGAGTAGAACACAATGGTCATTGTGGGCGGTGGTGCTTTTGTTATCAATTGCTTCTTGTGTACTTTGCATCTTGCGGTATGATGGGATGAAGCGGCCCGGGATAACCTTACATGACATCGTTCATGAGACTTGCTCCATGCTCAACATGCAACTTCTATTGCATAAGTGGCTATGCGGGTGTCTGTCTCTCCGATTATAGTATAGATCCAATTTACAACGGGCACTTGATAGTTCAAACATCAACTTGTGGTTCTTGTTCGTAAGTTAGATCGACACTTATTGAAAGCCCCAAACCACGTAAAATATGCAAAGAAAATTAGAGGCATTTAACTTTGTTTTGCAGGGGTGTGTTGTGATGTGATATGGCCATGATTGTGATTATATTTGATGTATGCAATGTTACTTATTGTAAGTTGGCAACCGACATGAGCCATATGGTTGTCTTTAATTTCTGTTAAGACCAGCGTGTCTATTCAAAGTAGTTGTAATAGTTGGAGCTGGTGGACGACAACCATGAAACGGCGCCATTGACCTTGACGCTATGCCGATGATGATGGAGATCATGTTCGTGCTTGAAGATGGAGATCGGAAGACAAGAAGAAAGGCCATATCATATCACATATTATGAATTGCATGTGATGTTAATCCTTTATGCATCTTGTATTGCTTAGTTAACGACGGTAGCATTATAAGATGATCCCTCATGCACATAAATTTCAAGTTTTAAAGTGTTCATCCTTAGTAAGCACCGTTGCTAAAGCTTGTTGTTTCGAAGCACCACGTGATGATCGGGTGTGTTAGATTCTGCAAGTGTATACAACGTGAGCAAGCCAGATTTTCTCATGCAGAAGCTAAGGTTTGATCTTGACGAGCCTAGCATGTACAAACATGGTCTCGGAACACGGATTACCGAAAGGTAAAGCATGAGTCATATAGTAGATATGATGAACATGTCGATTGTTCGCCATTGAAGCTACATCAACTCTCGTGATGATCGCTTTTGATGTGGTGGATTTGGTTCGTGTGATCACTAAAACAATGTGAGGGATATTGTTTTGAGTGGGAGTTCACCTAGATTAATTTAATTATTAATTAGAACTCAATTTGTCATAAACTTAGTCTAAACTATTGCAAATATGTTGTAGATCAATGGCGGCCCCTACCATCAATTTTAATGCGTTCCTAGAGAAAGAAAAGTTGAAAAACAATGGAAGCAACTTCGCGGATTGGTTCCGCGATTTGAGGATTGTCCTCAATGCTGGTAATTTGACCTATGTGCTGGATGCACCGCTGGGTGACCCGCCTGCAGCTGATGCTACCGATGAAGTAAAGAATGTTTACCTCACTCGAAAGAATCATTACTCCACAGTTCAGTGTGCTATCTTGTATGGTTTGGAATCAGAGCTTCAGAAAAGGTTTGAGAACCATGACCCACATGATATTGTCCGTGAACTCAAAATGATATTTGAGGCTCACGCGACAGTTGAGAGTTATGAAGCTTCTGAAAAGTTCTTTAACTGCAAGATGGAAGAGGGCAGCTCCGTCAGTGAGCATGTTCTTAAGATGTCTGGGCACGCAAACAAACTCCAAAGTTTGGGTATAGTGATTCCTAATGCTTTGGGGATTTACCGTGTCCTCCAATCACTGCCACCAAGTTACAAGAACTTTGTGATGAACTACAATATGCAAAACATGAACAAGACGTTGCCAGAACTCTTCTCCATGTTGAAATTTGCAGAAGTGGAGATCAAGAAAGAGCATCAAGTGTTGTTGGTCAATAAGACCACCAAATTCAAGAAAGGCAAGTCTAAGCAAAAGGGAAACTTCAAGAAGGGTGGTAAGAAAGTTGCCGCACCGGCGAAGAAGACCAAGGCTGGACCTAAGCCTGATACTGAGTGCTTTTACTGCAAGGGAGAGGGTCACTGGAAGCGGAATTGCCCAAAGTACTTGGCAGATTTGAAGAACGACAACATCAAGAAGAAAGGTATATCCGATATACATGTTATTGATGTGTATCTCACTAGTACTCGTAGTAGTGCCTGGGTATTTGATACTGGTTCGGTTGCTCATATTTGTAACTCGAAACAGGTACTGCAGAATAAACGGAAGCTAGCAAAGAACGAGGTGACGATGCGCGTTGGAAATGGATCAAAGGTTGATGTGATCGCGGTCGGCACGCTACCTCTTCATCTACCATCGGGATTAGTTTTATACTTAAATAATTGTTATTTGGTGCCTGCGTTGAGCATGAACATTATATCGGGATCTTGTTTATTGCGAGATGGTTACTTGTTTAAGTCCGAGAATAATGGCTGTTCGATTTATATGAGTAATATGTTTTATGCACATGCACCTTTGATAGATGGTCTATTCTTATTGAATCTCGATAGTGGAAATACACATATTAATAACATTGAAGCTAAACGTTTGAAATTGAGCGATAACTCGACCTATGTGTGGCACTGTCGTCTTGGTCACATTGGAGTGAAGCGTATGAAGTAACTCCATTCCGATGGACTTCTTGAATCACTTGATTTCGAATCACTTGAAAGATGCGAAGCATGTCTGATGGGTAAAATGACTAAGACTCCATTTTCTGGTATGATGGAGCGAGCTACGGACTTATTGGAAATCATACATACCGATGTGTGTGGTCCAATGAGTGTAGCATCGCGCGGTGGTTATCGTTATGTTCTTACCTTCACGGATGACTTGAGTAGATATGGGTATATCTATTTCATGAAACATAAGTCCGAAACTTTCGAAAAGTTTAAGGAATTTCAAAGTGAGGTGGAGAATCAACGTAACAAGAAGATTAAATTTCTACATTTTGATCGTGGAGGTGAATATCTAAGTTACGGGTTTGGCGAGCATTTAAAGAAATGCAGAATACTTTCACAATTGACACCGCCGGGAACACCACAGCGTAATGGTGTGTCCGAACGTCGTAATCGAACTCTCTTAGATATGGTTTGTTCTATGATGTCACTTACAGATTTACCGCTATCATTTTGGGGTTATGCATTAGAAACAGCCGCATTGACTTTAAATAGGGCACCATCTAAATCCGTTGAAACGACACCGTATGAATTATGGTTTGGGAAGAAACCTAGATTGTCGTTCCTTAAAGTTTGGGGTTGCAAAGCCTATGTAAAGAAGTTACAACCGGACAAGCTTGAACCCAAAGCGGAAAAATGCGTCTTCATAGGATAGCCGAAGGAAACTATTGGGTATACCTTCTATCATAGATCTGAAGGCAAAATCTTCGTTGCCAAGAATGGATCCTTTCTAGAGAAGGAATTTCTCTCGAAAGAAGTGACTGGAAGGAAAGTAGAACTTGACGAGGTTGTTGAACCTTCTCTTGAACTTGCGAGTAGCGCAGCACCGAAAGAAGTTCCTGTGGAGCCTACACCAATAAGAGAGGAAGCTAATGATGATGATCATGAAACTTCGGTTGAAGTTGCTACAGAACCTCGCAGGTCAACGAGAACTCGTACCACTCCTGATTGGTATGATCCCGTTATGAGTGGCATGTTGGTGGATAACACTGATGACCCTGCGACATATGAGGAAGCAATGATGAGCCCAGATTCCAATAAATGGCAAGACGCCATGAAATCCGAAATTGGATCCATGTACGAAAACCAAGTATGGACTTTGGTGGACTTACCGGATGGCCGGAAGGCTGTCGAGAACAAATGGATTTTCAAGAAGAAAACAGATGCTGATGGAAATGTTACTATCTATAAAGCTCGACTTGTCGCAAAAGGGTTTCGACAAATTCAAGGAGTTGACTACGATGAGACTTTCTCACCAGTAGCGAAGCTAAAGTCTGTGAGGATTATGTTAGCAATCGCTGCATAATACGATTATGAGATATGGCAGATGGATGTCAAAACGGCGTTCGTCAATTGAGACATTGATGAAGAGTTCTATATGATGCAACCCAAAGGTTTTGTCGATCCTAAAGATGCTAACAAGGTATGCAAACTTCAACGGTCCATATATGGGTTGAAGCAAGCATCCCGAAGTTGGAATCAGCGTTTTGATAAGGTAATCAAAAGTTTTGGTTTTATACAAACTTATGGAGAAGCTTGTATTTACAAGAAAGTGAGTGGGAGCTGTGTAGCATTCTTAATACTATATGTAGATGACATATTGTTGATTGGGAATGATGTAGACCATCTTAATAGTGTCAAGGAATATTTGAATAATAGTTTTTCAATGAAAGATCTTGGCGAAGCAGCTTGCATATTAGGCATAAAGATTTATAGAGATAGATCGAGACGCCTAATATCATTGTCACAAAGTACATATTTGGACAAAGTTCTAAAGAGGTTTGGAATAGAAGATAGCAAGAAAGGGTTCTTGCCCATGTTGCCCAATACGACGTTGAGTAAAACTCAAAGTCCAGCAACGGCAGAAGATAGAGAAAGAATGAGTAAGACTCCCTATGCCTCAGCCATAGGATCTCTAATGTATGCCATGCTATGTACTAGACCCGACATTGCATATGTTGTTAGTTTAACTAGCAGATATCAAAGTGATCCAGGAGTGGATCATTGGACAGCGGTCAAAAACATCCTTAAGTACTTGAGAAGAACTAAGGATATGGTTCTTTCTTATGGAGGTGATGAACAACTCGTTGTTAATGGTTACACCAATGCTAGTTGGAACACCGATCCGGATGATTCTAAATCTCAATCTGGATACGTATTTACTTTGAATGGTGCAGCAGTTAGCTGGAGGAGTGCAAAGCAAAGCGTTGTGGCGAGATCTTCAACTGAATCAGAATACATAGCTGCTTCGGAGGCTTAACAAGAAGCGATATGGATGAAGGAGTTCATTACAGAGCTCGGTGTGGTTCCAAGTGCGCTGGACCCAATGTCTATCTACTGTGATAACATGGACGCCATAGCCAATGCACAAGAACCAAGGTCACACAAGAAGCTGAAGCACATCAAGCTGCGTTTTCACGCTATTCGAGAACATGTCCAAGATGGTGACATAAAGATTTGCAAAGTACACACATATCTAAATGTGGTGGATCCGTTGACTAAACCTCTCCCGAGGGCAAAACATGACCAACACCAAACTGCCATGGGTGTTCGGTATATTACCATGTAATCTAGATTAGTTGACTCTAATGCAAGTGGGAGACTGTTGGAGATATGCCCTAGAGGCAATAATAAATGTAGTTATTATTATATCTTTGTGTTTATGATAAATGTTTACATTCATGCTATAACAGTATTAACCAGAAACATTAATACTTGTGTGATTTGTAAACTAAATTAGAGTCCCTAGTAAAGCCTCTTCATAATACTAGCTTGTTGATTAATAGATGATCATGGTTTCTTGATCATGAACATTTGAGATGTTGTTAATAATAAGATCATATCATTAGGGGAATGGTATGGTGGACATACTCCTATAGATAAGTGTAGCATAAAGATCAAGTCATTTTAAATAGTTCAATTGCTATAAGCTTTCTGATACATAGTAACCTAATTCCTTCGACCATGAGATCATTCTTATCACCATCACCGGAAGGATGCTTTGATGACATCAAACACCACACCGTAACTGGGTGGCTATAAAGGTGGCATTGAGTGTTCGGAAAGTATGGGTTGAGACACATGAATCAAGAGTGGGATTTGTCCATCCATATGACGGATAGATATACTCTGGGCCCTCTCGGTGGAATGTCATCCAATTAGCTTGCAAGCATGTGACTGGCTCACAAGGGATCACATACCACGGGAACGAGAAAAAAGTACTTATCGGTAACGAGGTTGAACTAGGTATGCAGAGATACCGACAATCAAAACCTCGGATAAGTAAACTATCGTGAGAAAAAAGGAAATTGGTATCCTATGTAAGTGGTTCATTCGATCGCAAAGTAATCGTAGAAATATGTGGGAGCCATATGAATTTCCAGATTCCTCTATTGGTTATTGATCGGAGAAGTGTCTCGATCATGTCCGCATAATTCACGAACCGTAGGGAGACACACTTAAGGATTCGATGTTGTTGAGTAGTTATGGAATGATGAGTAAGAGACTGAATGTTGTTCGGAGTCTCGGATAGGACCCGGGATATCACGAGGAGATCCGGAGAATAAGATTCATATAAGGAAAGTCCTGTTTTGGAGTTGGGGAATGATTCCGGTGTTTTCATCGGGAATGTTCTAGAAGGTTTCGGAAGGTCCGGCACTCCGGAGGGGAAGGGTACATGAGTGTGTCATGACAATGTGGAATGGTTGCATCATGTACTAGATATCACGGCTGGGCAAAATAAAGAGAGAAATCAAATCCTAGTTTGAAAAGTCAAACGCCAATTTGAAAAGTCAAACGACAGTTTTGCTTGGTGGAGGGAGAGTAGGAAACCTACTTGGGGAGGAGTTCCTCTCCCTCCACCCGCCGGCCAAGAAGGCCGACTTGGGGGCGGACTCCCTCCCCCTTGGCCGCGCCCTCCCACCTATAAAAGGAGGGGCAGAGCTGCCCCTCTTCCCTACACCCAACACCACCCAAACCCTAGCCCTAGCCGCCAGCCACCACAAGTCGCCGCCGCCCTAGGGTTTCCTCCTAGCCGCCAAGTTGGGGCTCTCCCCAAGCCCTAGCCGCCGGCCAAGCTTCCTCCCTTGGTGCCTCTAAACCCTAGATCGCCAAGGCCTCTCTCATAGTCCACCATACTCGCTCCGGCTTAAGGCGAAGCCCTGCGATATCTCCCCTCTACTTCCAGTACCATGCCGTCGTGCTGCCGGAATTGCGAGGAGAGTGCTACAACCTCCGCTGCCTGCTGGAACAAGGGAGAGGAAGGTCTTCATCGAGTACCGAACGTGTGACCGACTGCGGAAGCGCTGCCGGAACGCAGCGCCGGAAGGATCGTCTACGCGATCTTGAGATCGGCAAGAGTACGACTACATCAGCCATGAGAATCTTCTCTCGTTAACCGCTTTGGAATCTTTGAGGGTGAGTTCCTCTATCGACTCGTTGCTACAATATAGTAGATAGATCTTGTCTTGTTTGTTTGCATGCGGTAGATTTTTTTTCCATGCTACGAACCCCTACAGAGGCTTCTTATAGGCGAAGGAGGTAAGGTCGGTGGAGGTCCAGGGAGCCCACACCCCTATGGGCGCGGCCAGGGTGGGACCCGTGCCCACCTAGGGTGTGGCCACCCTGGTGTCCTCCTATGTCTCGTCTTCGATTTTCCGTATTGCTCAGGGGAAAATATGAACTTTGGCTTTTGTCCCGTCCAATTCCAAGAATATTCATTTTTTAGCTTTCTGAGACCAAAAACAGCAAAAAACAAGCAACTGACACTGTGACATCTTGTCAATAGGTTAGTTCTAGAAAGTGTATAAAAATACCTCAAAGTGTAGACAAAATAAAGCAAAGTAGATACTAAACAAGCATGGAACGTCAAAAATTATAGATACGTTTCCGACTTATCAGCTACGGAGAAGAGAGACAAGGACCAAAAGCGTAGATGATGCTACCTTCTCCTTCGGTAGGCCAATAAGAACTGGAAGTGGCATGGTGAGTGGATATTGTTAGTTGTCGGCCATGCTCACTATGACCGCCATCTAGACGCCTGGATCGGCCTCTACGCTATCAATAATGGGAAAGTGTATGATGACATCGAGGTTTATGTGATAGACGGGTACCTCTGCTCTGGGTCTGCCGAGATGTGGTGGGCGGTGGGCAAGGAGAAGTTATTCCGCTGTGTGGCTGGAGGCATGCCGACGCTAAGCTGGTGCCCACAACTTCAAGTGAAGGCAGCAACCGGTACTGCCTCATGGTGCGCATGCATCCTAAGGAGGATGGGGAGGAGAAGGAGGAGGAGATGGAGGCGCATAACCTGGACGAGACATCAGAGAAGAAGTGTTGGGGCGACGGTGGCAGATGTCTTCTCCGACTAACCACTTTCCATGTCGAGCGTGGCAAGCATGGTGAACCCATGGTTAGTGCTCGCTTGCCAACTCGCTCTTATGAAGCATCCTCGTATAATAGGCATTTTGACGCTCAAGCGTTCTGGATGTACTTAAATTTGTATCTAGATCCCCCCGCGTAGCCCTCCTCTGGCGACACGGGGGAAACCCTAGCCGCTGGCCGCTGGCAGTCCCCTCCCTCTCCCTCCCCCGCATCGCCGCTGCCGGAGGGGAGCCAGCAAAGCCGCTCTCGTCCCCAGGATGGTGGCGCCGAGGCATTTTTCCCTCATCTTGTGGATATCCTTGAGCCCCGGCGAGGAACGGCGGAAGGAGGCAATGCTGTTGCAGACGTTCATCAGGGTTGGAGCTGCAGGAGGTCGCGGCCATGGCGGTTGCGTGGCCTGCTGATGCGGGTGTGGCGTGGAGGCGCGGTTGGGTCGAATTTGGGCCTCGCGGAGGGGTCTGTGCATGGAATTTTGGCGCGGCGGTGGCGCTGGTGGTTGTCGGCGGTTTCACTTCAGGTGGCCATGGCGGTGCTGCCTGCGGTGGGGCGGCGTCGCGGTGACGGTCGACGCCTATGCGACCCCTGATCTAGGCCTTGTTTGGGTCGTGCGGGCTGCTGCCGTTTTGGGCACGGGGGCGGCGCGACACTGGCCATGGACCTGGGCCTAGTGGGCTGTGTGGCGGCGCCTATAGGTCGTCCTCGACGTGAAAGCTGCAAGGGGTCTGCGTTGGCAGTCTGGTTGCTGCAAGGTGTGGTTGTGTCTGCTCGGTGCTGCTGTGGTGGCGCGTGGTCGGAGGGCTCGTCGTGGCGGCGTGGGCTCGTCCGGGGTTCTATCTGGGCCGCCTAGGAGGTGTCATGGTGGCGGCGATCTTCTTTCCCTTTCACGGTGGTGGCTGCCCGGGTTCGCTCTGGTTGTCTTCGACAACTACCTCGCGGGCAGTGGTGATGATCCGGACGGCGGCTTTCGTCGCGGCTACGGGGAGTCTAGGCGTGGCGGCAGAAGGGTTGCTTGTTGATCGTCGGGAGCTTGGAGGAGGAGGGGAGGTGTGGTGGTTGTGTCGGCCCTTGTTTGGACAGGCGTGAGGTTAGAGACTCTTCGCTGGGCGAAAGCCTTGTCCTGGCGGACCGACGACGGTGACACCCGTGGGTGCCACATCCTTCTTGAAGTCGTCGGGTGTTTCTTGCTCCTCCGCCCGGGTTCTCCGGGGGAAACCCTTGATCCCTCGCGGGATCGGGCGTGGGCGGCGCTCTTGTGTCGCTTTGCCTCTTAAGGCCTCGCTTTGGACGTACGCCTGACGGAGGATTGTGTGGAGTGTTCTGGTGGTTTTGGTGGAGACGGGTTCGTCTTCGGCCAGGCGGGGCGTGGCCCTGGGGCCGGCGGCTCCGGTCTTTCGCCTCCGCTTCGCGTTGAGGTGTGGTGCCGACCTGGCTTGGTCATCGACCCGTGTGGAGCGCAGTCTCGGGACTGACGTATGGTGTTATGTTTGTATGGTTTTTCGTTCAGTTTTTCTCATAAACGGGTCAACTCTTTTTTACTATATCAATGAAAGGCAAAACTTTTGCCTCGTTTCAAAAAAAAAATCAGGTTCAGGAATTGCAAGGTCCGATGCTGATTTTTCAAGTTTAAATCTTCACTGTTTTGTGGCATTAATTTGATCAAAATTTACCTCTAGGTATAGATGTTTGGACACTTGGAATAATATCTTTATCTAACAGATATCCCAAATAATTATTCAGGAATTTCACTAACTGTTCAGAAAGTGCTTGCTCTGTGCTCCGGCCTGAATGCAAGATAATCTATCATCTGCAATGATCGACCCGGACGAAGAAATTGAGTTAAATTCTTTCGTAATAACGATATGCTTTTCTTCTCCAATGTGAGAGCGGCAATTTCGGGACGAAGAAAAGAGAAAGAAAGCTGAAGGTGCCGGTGGCATTAGCATCAAGCGTAATGTTGTTGTACTTATTGCTTATTATAGCTTTTTCGATGGTGTCTGAAATTTTGCCCTCTTGTACTTTGTGGAACTGCGGGATACCCAAGCTGATTATAAGATAGTGAAGAAAATACGTCTAAATTAATGTCTATAAATTGTGAGTTAAAAAACTGCATAGCGTGTAGTAATTTGAAGTTTGAACACATACATGCCCAGTGATACACTTTTGTTCAATTATTTTATAAACAGGGGAGCATTAATTAGACATGCAATTAGTGTCTTTGAAGTTGTCCGCATAATGAACATAGCAGATCAAGAAAAGAAAGGCGCAAAAAAACTAAGGTATCTAACTAAATGCGTGAGCACATCTTCTTTCATGCTCAAAAGAACTGCCGGGGCATTGGATCACTCGCAAACAAAGCCTTAAGTTAGGATTGGATAAATGAACAATGTGACATCTATTCAAAAATAGAAGAGGGTCAATTGCGCCGTCTTAGTGACGCTGAAAATTGTCTTGTTTCAATTGGCCGCAAGGAATTTCTCACTACTTAAATTTTAAAATAGAACTATATAAACCATTATAGAAAACACTTTTAATCCACGAATCAGGATTGCGTCCCGCTTTATAAACAAAGCACACCGGTGAGAACGCTGCTGGGCCAGACAACACATCGCCCAAAGGAACAAACACCACATGATACAAAGCGTTGGCAGAACCCAAACCCAACAAGAAAAAAAAGAAGAAATAAAAGAAGAAGAAGAACGGCGGTGTGCCGAAAACGGAAACAACTCACAACCGGTGCGCCCGCCAGAGAAGAACCACCACACATCCCGCAATCCAAAGCGCCTGCATAGAAGGGGAGTGACGTCGACGACACTGTTGTCCGGCCGAGACCTAGGGTTTCCCTCGGCACGCAGCGGGGGTAGGGGAGAGGGGCCCGAACACCCTTCAAGAGGGAAGGTGACACCCTCGGCGTCACTGTGCCAGTGTCAACAGATAAGGATTTCTCCCGACCCCTCCAGAACCACCCGCCTGAGCACTTTGTAGAGCTCCACCACTCACATCACCCACGAGCATGCACCATCCTGGTCTTGAGGTCGCCACCGCCGTCACACCGAGCGCCACGGAGCGAAGCCGGTAAGTCGACAGAGCGGGGACTTCGGCGAGGGTCAACCTGTCAATAACACGCGAGAGGGAACTACCTCCACCACTAGCAGGTGGTAGCCGACCAGATGTAGCAGCAAGACAAACCAGGCCCTCTGGCCCGGCCGAGCCCGCAGAGGCTCGTGAAGTCCTACCGCTGCACTGCAGCAGGGGTGCCACCGAGCACGCCAACCGCCGCCCAGGCCCTACTCCTCCTTCCACTAGGGGACCCGCCTCCATGGCACATCCCGGCCACCAAGCAACAACACCATCGCCACCGAGCTCCCCCGGGCCTACCGAACCGCCACCGGTCTGGGGATCTCACGTCACCTCCCGGAGCCTCCTCCGACGAAGGGAAGTCGAAGCCGTCCATCTTCCGAGGCCGCCGCCCCGGCGTCCACCGAGCCGGCTCGCACCCACTGAGCCAGGAACGTTGCGTGACCTGCAAAGTGGGGGTAGGTTTGGTTGATGTAGGATGGCATCTGCGGCACAACCGCGCGAAGGAGATCAACCTCCACCACCAATGGCAGTTGGCGGCCGGACGCGGCAGCAGAGACACACCAGGTCTCAGGCCCGGCCGGGCCCTTTTTAAAGTCTCCGCCGCCACGCTGCTGCAGAGCAGGCGCCGCCGCCGTCCTGCACACCCCACACCGCCGCCCCTCCTCTAGAAGGAGGAAACATCACGACAGGACCGCCCTAGGCCTAGATCGGGCCCAAGTGGGCCCAGATCTGGGCAAGCCGAAGCTTCCCTAGGACGCAGGCCCGTGATGCTCCACCCTGCCTGCTCCTGCCGACGCCCCGCTCCGCCATCGCGGCCCCGGATGCCGAGCCACTGACCCCCCTGCCGCGTCCGCCGAGCAGGACCCCATCGCACCACGGCACCCCCGCTGCCCATCACTGCAGAGGAGGCCGACCCTGGCTCGCGCTGCACCCAGCCCACGCCGCCTGGAGAGCACCCCTGCCGCCACCTCCAAGACGCGCCGCCGCCGCCCCGTCGTACGCCGCGCCGCCGCCGCAGGAATAGCCCGCGCGCCGACGCGCCATGGCCCCCGACGGGCGAGCCACGCTCAGGCCCGGAGGAGCTTCGCCATGGCCAGCCCCACGCGCGAGAGGGCGAGGAGACCCCGCCATCGCCGGCCCTGACCGAGCTTCGCCCGGCCGTGCCCTTCTGGCGGCGACGAGGGGGGAGGAGAAAGGGGAGGAGTCCGTGAGCAGACGAGGTGGAGGAGATCCCCCCGGCCGCCGCGTGGTGATGGCGCGGGAGGGGGGAGAGCGGCCCGCGGCGGGCTCTCCCGATTTAGGGTTCCCCAAGCCTAGATACTTGAGTGCCCTGGACTGTGGACCTTCTTTGCCGATCAAAAACACTTTTAATCAAAGTAAAATATATTGATCTAATTCTGTATTTCTTTTTAATCATACTTATTGCGTACAGTTGCACTCATGTTTTCAATAAAGTGGTGTAGCTTTTTTTGGTCCAATATTTTCCCCACATGCTTTTTCATGAAGGTAAATTTTCCATGTCGTTGCTCGTGAATTGTGTACGTTTTCTGGAACTCTTAATAATTGATTTTTTTATGTAATTTATAGACCGGACATCTCTTACGAGTATCTTGCCGACAGGACTATTAGTCCTTCCATGATTCTCCTCTCTATATACATCTTAGATAGAGCTATATTTACTATTTTCTACATCCCCTTCTGCTCGTCTCGTGCTTAGAGCATCTCCACTCGCCTATCCAGGGACCTCTCCGGACGCCGAAATTACTTCCGGACGCGGAAAATCGGGTCGCGTACCCAGTGACCTCTTTTCAGCCGGATTTGGCCAACTTTGGTTCGGACTACCCAGGCCGAACCCAGGATCCCGGGTACGCCCTGGGGATGCCGGACGAAGCAAATTCGGCGAGTGGACCAGCCTGTCAGCGACAGAAGCCGACTCGCCGCCATCCTTCCCGACGTTTTCCTTTTCCCGCCATCGCCGCTACACCCCTCCCGCCATTCTTCCGGCCTATAAAAGCCGTACATCTCGCCGTCTCTCTTCACAGTCCCTCACACCACCATAACTCCGGCGAACTTCGGACGTTCGCACCTTTCTTCCTCCTCAACTCCACCGAGAAACCATGGCCGAGGGACGGCGCACGCCGTGGGAAGCCCTGCTGCTCCACGAGGCGCGCTATACGGCGCCGCCGGACACTCGTCTCCCCGTAGGCTGGAAACTCAGCGCCGGCGGGATCCCCGTTCCGCCGGTGCCAGACGGAGACGATTTCGCCGGAGAGATCCAGGCTGCTATCGCCGCCATGGAAGACCCAGAACTGTCCGGAGAGATCCAGGCCGCTATCGCCGCCGTGCAAGACCCAGATCTCGCCGAGGATCAGGGCAACCTGGTCTTCTGGAGGCAGTTTTTCGCCAACAGGCGCCTCGAGGAACTCGCCCGACACGACGGACCGCCGGGCTCGCTGTCGCCGACGCGTAACAATGCGGCTTACCGCCGCCGCTGGTGGAGCGTTCCAGGGCGGACTCTCGCCGGAGTCATGGCGCACATCAATGCCGGCAACAACCCCCGCCTCGGCCTGTAGTTGCGGCGTCCGGCGGCGGCCTTTTTCTAGTTATGAAATTCGATGTACTATGTGCCCCTTGCCCTACTTAATGAAATTCCTCCTTAACTGAATTTAGTCGAACTTGGGAACTCGGCCTGGATACGCGAGTGGGAAACTTGGCGTACCCAGGCCGAAAATTGGTCCGGTTTTGGGCCTGGGTTCACCCAACTACCGGAGATGCTCTTATGGAAGTAGACCCGCTTGTCAGCCAGCACGATTATTCCAGTCCGCAGCTGCAGCCCAAACCAACCAAGACCACGGCAACCCGGCCCCGCACCCAGAAAGCCCTTAAACCGCACCATCAACTAACAGATCGAGGGACTCAATCAACGAGTATCCCAGTCGATCATAGTCTGTCCTCCCGAACCCTAACCCACTTGCGGCCGCCGGCGTACAATGTCGTGGGCGTGGCGATCGCTTCTCCGTCAACCACACCCACATCTCCTCTCCCGTCTCATCCCTCTCCGCCGCCATGGCAGCCAGCTGACCACCGTTTCTGGCCGCAGCAGCCTGATGGGATCACGAGGATACGCCTCCATGTCGTCCAATGGCGATAATGCTACGACGAAGAGGCATCTATACGTGGCGCTCGACGACCACAAGGACGGATACAGTGTCCACAAGCTGGACCTCAGCGAAAACGGCGACCATGATCTGGACGGTGGCACGACGACACGGCGCCTAATAACGGAGCCTCCGGTCCTCCGTGTGACGCGGACGACCCTCGGAGACCGCGCGCAGTTCGCCGCGGTGGGCAACAGCATCGTCGCCATTGGCACGACTGTCATGAGCCCTATGCTGTATGAGCGTTGGGTACCCGACAACATGGGCGGCGTCCTCATCTATGACACCAAGGCGTTTACCTTCACCGTTGCACCTCACCTCCCAAGAGGACTCTGTTGCAGCGGCTACAAAGCCGCAATTCCTGTCGGGAACAGCCTGTACATGCTCGGCCCAGAGCCGCCATTTCGTCCTTGCTGGACAGGCGGTGGGAGCTTGCACTGCCTGACTACAGATCCTCCGGTGGATCAGGATATCGGCACATGCGGAGAAAAGTTCTGGGGGTGGGAGCCATTGTCTGCTGATTCGTCCCCGTGGTGCTGGAGCAACTACGAGAACCCTCCCATGGTCCCGTTTTTCGCGGAATACATCACGGCGCATATGGTGGTCACGGCGGGGACATCGTCGGCACAACAAGATATCTTGGTGTCCGTCAGGCCGACCAAGAGGAGCGTTTTGGGTGCTACCTTCTCCTTCAGCAGGGCCAGCAACAAGTGGACCTGGCATGGTGAGTGGTTGCTGCCAGTTGTCGGCCATGCTCACTACGACAGCCATCTAGACACCTGGATCGGCCTCAACGCCGCCGATGATGGGAACATGTATGGTGTCTATGGTCCTCGTGTGACGGACGGCCACCTCTGCTCTGGGAACATTATGTCCGCCCCGTGGTGGGTTGTCGGCAAGGATAAACTATTCCGGCTCGATGAGGATGCCACGGTTGGCTGGAGGCACGCGGGCGCTAAGTTGGTGCCCATATCTGAAGGATCCAGCCATTACTGTCTCATGGAGCACATGCGTCCTGAGGAGGATGAGGAGGAAGAGAAGGAGAATGGGGAGCATGAGGAGGAGGAGGAGGAGGAGGAGGAGGAGTTCATGATGGAGACGAAGAAGCTGCACGAGGACAAGAAATGCTGGGGCGATGGTGACAGGCGCCTTCTAAGGCTGACCACTTTCCATATCGAGCATGGCAAGCATGGCGAGCCCGTTGTCACCTCTCGCCTGCCAACTCGCTGTTATGAAGTGTCCTCTTACAGTAAACATTTTGAGGCTCAAGCGTTCTGGATGTAGTAGCATTTGTATCTGGATCTCTCGTTTGAAATTTATTAGGCTCAGGAATTGCAAGGTTAATTTGGTGATGATTTTTCAAGTTTAATCTTCATTCACTATGGTGTGGGCTTGTGGCGTTTCATCGAAATTTACCTCTAGACTAGATGCTTGGACATTTGAAATAGTACTATGTTTATTTTGCAAACACCCCAAGTAATAATTCGGGATGTCACCAACTGTTCAGCAAGTGTCTGATCCGTGCTCCGGCCTGAATATGCAAGACCATCTATCATCGGCAATCAGGGGCGGACCCATGTAGAGCCGCCACTCAATTTTTTCAATTCTTGTATAATTCATTCATATTTGAAGGAAAATGGTTCTAAAAAAAATTAAAATTATACTAGGAATGCCCTCACTCATCTAAACTGTCCCCACTGAATTTTTTGGCTAGGTCCGCCCCTGTCGGCAATGATCGGACAAGAAGAAGAAAATGAGTCAAATTCCTTCCTAATAACCGTGAAAGAAAATAATGTCTATAAATCGTGTGTTATAAAAACTGCATACACCGTGTACTTTGAACACACACATGCATGTCCGGTGATATGCTCTTGTGTTCATTTTTTTTCATTATTAATTAGAACATGCAAATTAGTGCTAGAAGTTGACGATTCCCAGATTAGGTAATAATTCAGGAATGTCACAACTGTTCAGCAAGTGCCTGATCCGTGCTCCGGCCTGAATACAAGACTATCTATCATCGGCAATGATCGACCCAGAAGAAGAAAATGAGTCAATTCTTTCCTAATAATTATATGTTTTTCTTATCTTTATTGTGAAAGCGGCAGTTTTTTTCTACTTCCTCCGATCCATATTAGTTGACTTGGATTTGTGAAAATTTGGATGAACCTATATAATAAATAGTGTCTAAATTTATTCAAATTTAGACAATTGTGAGTCAACTAATATGGGTCGAAGGGAATAGAGAAAAGAGGAAGAAGAAGCTGAACCTTCCAGTAGCATTAGCATCGAGTAACAATGGTGTTATATTTATTAGTATTGCATGCAGCTTTTCCCGCGATGGTGATTCGTGCATGTGGATCACTGGAGCTGATTATGTGTTAAGCAGCTGGATCCGTGCGATGCCGTGTCGGCAGAGAAGAGCGAAGAGGAAGAGGATTCTGCGCGCGCTGAAGTGTTTCGACGTTTGGCTTCAACACGCGGGTCCAGCATTTAACGAGCGTGCGTTGAGTGGTGCGTCAAAAAAACGCGTGGAGCCGAGCGAGCGGCAAAGTTTTTCCTGCCGCGGGAAGTTACAACGACTGCTGGAGCGCGCGGCGCAGCGCAGGCTCCCACGCGGGAAAATATCGGTTTTCGCGCCCGCGGGGATTTAGAGCGACTGCTGGAGTTGCTCTAACCCATCATGATTTGGTGAGAATTTGGCGCATATGAGGTAAACCTACTTAAACCGTTAATTTTATTTAGGGGTGGCATGTAAATACTCCCTCCGGCCCGAATTAATTGACGCGAGCACAATACAATTCAAATCTTACAAAAAAACCCAAACTTATCCAAATCGTTCGAAATTAGTCTGAATTCAAAATTCAAACTTGGAGAACCCAGCCTGCGATCCTCGGCGTCGCCCCGCGATCCCCGGCGTCGCCTCGCGATCACCCGCCCGCGATCCCAGCATCGCCCCGCGATTCCCGGCGTCCGCGATCCAGTTCCGTCCCCGCGCGTCTTGGGGGAAGGCGGAGGCCGAGAGGAAGCCAATCGCGAGCTCCAGTTCCCCTTCCCGTCGTCGTCCTCGGTCGCCACTGCCGTGAGGTCCGTCGCCGTCTCCGTCTCCGT
Source organism: Avena atlantica (assembly GCA_910589765.1). Lineage (NCBI taxonomy): Eukaryota > Viridiplantae > Streptophyta > Magnoliopsida > Poales > Poaceae > Avena > Avena atlantica. Next base: position 421,937,646 of record OU342736.1, read on the forward strand.
CCTCCCGCGGCGGCTCCCGCGTGCACCAGGTCGCCATCCTCCCGCAGCAGGTCCCGCGCGCGCCAGGTTGTCATCCTCCTCCCGCGGCAGGTCCTGCACCAGGTCATCGTCCTCCCGCGGCAGGTCCTGCACCAGGTCATCGTCCTCCCGCGGCAGGTCCTGCGTGCACCAGGTTGTCATCCTCCTCCCGCGGCAGGTCCTACACCAGGTCATCGTCCTCCCGCGGCAGGTCCTGCGTGCACCAGGTCGCCATCCTCCCGCGGCAGGTCCTGCGCGCGCCAGGTAGCAGTCCTTCCGCGCCAGGCTCCCGCTGGCCGGCTCCAAGCTCCCTCCACGGCCTTCTCCGAGCTCCCTCCAATGGCCAGATCACTCTTCAAATGACCAGATACAGATAGCAGGTAATGAGACATGTCGCTGATTCAGATTTTTGCTTCAGGTTCCTCTCCAAACTGATAAGGAACAAAGATATACAGATTATTGTGTTTACCTTTACCAGATACAATGATTTCCTTCTGATTGTATTGTTCCCTATTTTCTTGGAGTCAAAATCAGAGCAACTCAATACAAACTCTTTTAATTTACAGTTTGTGCTTCCTGTTGAACAGAAAGACAGAGGGTCTTATTTACTGACAGTCATACATCCAAGATAGATGCAGTAGGGAACTCTTGGTTCTTATTTACTAACAGTCATACATCCAAGATACATGCACAAATTGGTTCTTATTTACTAACAGTAGAGATGGCTAAAAATGAATGTAGATGTAGTAAAGTGTGACAGCTGACTTTATATTAGAATTATAACATTGCAATCAACATATCAAACAATTTCATGTCCTTTAGAGTAAAATCTGACCAGGGCATTGCACAGTTTAGGGACTGCATTTTATTAAAAGAGCATGGTAGATTACAAATATTACAATGACACACAACATGACCTAAATGTTACAATGTTGACTGCATTTGATTATACTTGAATACAAATGCATACTTATTTCAGTTCAAAGTTACATCATCATTTGACTACATTTGATTGCTCTATAGGTACATACAGAGGAGGAATGGACTTGGATCTAAACATGAGTCTAGAGGAGGAGTATAGATGGATGGACCTGGATGTTGACGTCAGACTACAAGAGAAGGAGGTGAAGGAAGGATGGATGGACCTAGATCTCAATGTTAGATTAGAAGAAGAAGAAGAAGAAGAACATGTTGCTCAACCAGATCATATATCCAAAGAAGAACATATTGCTCAGCCAGATCATTTATCCGGAGAAGAACATATTGCACAACCAGATCATATAGCCGAAGAAGAAGAAGAAGAAGAAGAAGAACATGTTGCTCAGCGGCACCATAGAGATCTACCAGAGAGTCACAAATTCGCAGCATATATTGCACTAAAAGCACTCAGCAAAGCTAGACCAATTGAGAAGGCTGATAAAGAACTTGTGGCTCAACTTCTGAAAACAAGTCTTAGAACTGTTGAAAAGACCTGGAAGAAGGCAATAGAACAAGAAACACATGGCGAAGAAGTTAATTTTTCAAATAAAAGAAAGGGTAGATGTGGTCGAAAGAGGAGACAACTTAATCTCTCTGAAAGGGTGCGTCAGGTTGCATTAAACAAAAGGGGTACATTGAGAGCACTAGCAAGATCTCTTGGTGTCCCTTATAGTACATTACAGAGAAGGTTCACATGGGGTGAATTAAGGCGCCACACAAGCAGCCTGAAACCATTTCTGTCTCTAGAAAACAAGATCAAACGGCTAAAGTTTTGCATTTCAATGGTTGATCAAACAACGATATCAAAAGCAATGCCTTCCTTTAATAATATGGAGAATATAATTCACATTGATGAAAAATGGTTTGATATGACCAAGAGAAACAGAACATATTACCTCCTTCCAGAGGAAGAAGATCCTTTGTGCACTGTTCACAACAAGAACAGTATCGGCAAGGTCATGTTCTTAACTGCAGTTGCGAAACCCAGACATGATGCGCAAAGGAATGTGACCTTTGATGGAAAGGTAGGCATATGGGCATTTGTCACGGATAGTGCAGCTAAATATAACTCCAAGAATAGGACAAAAGGCACTATGGAACTAAAGACAATGATTGTTACTAGAGACGTCATGAGAGAATACCTATGTGAAAAAGTAACTCCAGCAATAGTAGAAGCGTGGCCTGACGATGGGCACGAGGGAACAATATTTATCCAGCAGGACAATGCAAGAACGCATGTCCTGCCAGATGATCCTGCTTTTATAGCCGCTGTGAAAGCTTCGGGTTTGGATATCAGGTTGACTTACCAACCTCCAAATTCACCTGATATGAATGTCCTAGATCTTTGCTTTTTCAGAGCAATCGAGTCCCTTGCATTTGAGAGTGCACCTAACACACTCAAAGAGCTGATAGAATCTGTTGAACAAGCTTACGATTCCTATGACACGGAGAAGCTTGCGAAAGTGTTTATAACCCTACAATCTGTCTTGCTGGAGGTTATGAAGGAAGAAGGAGGAAACAAAAACCAGACACCCCACATGGGAAAGGACAAACTCCAAAGGGAGGGAATGCTACCGGACACGCTAAAAGTCGATGGGGAACTCTACCGAAAAACCTTGGAGCTGATAGCTTCCTATGAGCAACAAGTCATAGCACCAGCTCAAACAACATCTCGAAAAGCACGCAGGACAGGCCCCCGAGTAATTTTGGATGATGAGACAATGATCCCGGGAAATACATATCTAACATGGCTGAATGACCCATCAAGCCTTATTCGTAGAAGACGCCGAGTCAGCAATGTATGTCAAGATAGGCAAATTAATCTCAAGCTGGTCATTAAAGAAGAAGCTCAAGCTAGTCAAAAGGAGAAGCTCATCTAGTCACTAAAGAAGCTCAAGCCAATTGTTTTAAGAGAATCCATGATATTACTAAGCCTACTTTGTAGAATCCATTTAAAGGGGACATACTTTGTAGAATCTGGGATTTTGGTATTATACACAATTGCTATGACTGATGTTATTCAGAAATAAAGGGGACATACTTCAGTTCAGTTCAGGGGAGGGTGCTCGTATATTGCCCTTGTAGCATGTGTGTACTATCTGTCACAATATATTGCCCCATATATTACAGCACATACTTTATATTGGCAGTATACATTTATCAGAAATTAATTACTCCAGTCATTTGTATAGAGTAAATAAAATAAAGACAGTATGTCATCAGGTATGAATCTCACTCACCTCACAGTCATTTGTAGTTGCATTCAATTTGAAACAGTGTGATATAAATCCTTGTGGTATGTTTGTACCAAAACCAAGAAACCAAGGAGTACATGTTTGAGATTTTCTTGTCAGGAACCAAGGAACCAAGGAGTAAGAGGATTTTCCATCTCCTGCACACATAAATAAAGGATAATTCAGAAACATGGTTTAGTAGACTATTATTGACAACATATACTACTCACACCTGACAAGCACTCTCATCATCTAAATATACAACTTTCTTTCTTTGAACAGAGCAAGTGAGATTGGAACATCAAATATTGACAACACTGATCATGGAACATATATCAGTAAACACATGGAAGTTAAAGATTGCACACTTTAGTAAACATCAAATATTTGTATTTTTGAAAGAGGCAGGGGGCTGACAAATTATTTAGTGTGCATCATGAAGCGTGCAACTTCTGTTGGATACATTCTGATATCCTCTACCAGATACATTCTACTACAGACATGGCTAGTATAATTAACCAGTTTATTTTGTACTACAAACATGGTCTGGCTGATGTACACTGAAAACCCTGAGCAGTCAATGACTAGATTTGTATGGATGACTGAGTTAGGTGCTGTTCTTTGAAGCAACTTTCTGAGATCACCATCCAAAGAAACTGAATCGAACATGGTATGGGTAATATGTCCAGTAGTGAAAGGTAAAATTACCTGAATCATGCACTGACAAAGAAATCTACATGTGCTAACCCAGAACCTTCTCCATCTCCATATCTGGAACAAGCATGGACTATGAAATTCACTAGATACAGATACTTACCACTAATGGATAAACAATTTTAGTGGTACTACTACCAAGCATACCGTGCAATCATTCTATCAACTTAAGTCTCCCGATTAGTATTGGTATATCTGTGATAAACAACATTTTACCGTGCAATCATTCTATCAACTTAATGGAGCAGTTATTTGTGCATTCAGTTAGTCATTATCCTTTTGAATGGAGGAATTCAAACAACCATTGAGTTTTAAATTATAACATCGCAGAAGTAAGTATCTGTATCATAGACTGATTGCAATCAGTCTATTAACATGGGTGTGCACTATATAATATATGCGGGAAATACTTTCAGAAGTTAAGCATCGAAACAAAGCAAGATCAGAAGGAAATCTGCAATGTTTTCATGCTTCAGAAGTAACCAGAGAAATTATCTGTGTGTCAAATATAGATTATACATCTGGCCTACCATAACCAGGAGATTATCGAGGACCAATTTTGTTGGTGGACAGTCCTAACGTGCAGATATCATTGCTCTACTCAGAATAAACACTCAATTCTTCTCTCAGCCTAGCAATTATCCAGAGAAATTTTTATTCTTGGACTGCTCTTATCCAGTCTTGAGTATTTCGAGCTTAGCCAGATTAACATACCAGGGAAATTTCGAGCTCGTCGCTGATGAGTTCACTAGCGGCGATGTGGAGAAGTTCCTGGAGCTGCAGCAGAGCGCACTCCCCTAGCCCGCCATCTCCTCTCCGTGCTTCGGTGGCGTCAGTGAGAACGAGATGGTGACCTGGAGCTTCTCCTCGCCGTCAGATGGCACATCGAGTATCTCTGCACGCAGATCAAGCAAGGAGGCATGGAGAAGCAAGGCGGCGGCGGTGTATTGGACAGAAAAGGTTCAATCTTGGCAGTGCTGCCTTCGCAGTAGGCAGCAACAGAGGAGGTAGGCGGCGGCAGCGCATCATGGGGGGAAGCGGCGGCGTGGGACGGGAGGGTGTACCGGTGTGTGGCGGGGGCGGGGGGGGGGGGGGGGGGGGGGGGGAGGGGAGGGAGGGGGTGCAGCGGCCTGGGGCGGGGGTGACGACGGCGAACCATTGGAGCGGAGCAAACGATGAGTGAGGAAGACGGCCGTGTGGACTGTTAGGTTTGTCGGGGAATACATAGGGATTTTTTTGTAAAATGACCAGCGCATCAGTTAATTCGGGCCGGAGGGAGTATTAAAAATAATTGGATAGATTTGCAAAAATCTCTTGTTAGATGCTGCCCGTGGTCATGTCAAAAAAAAAAAAAAATGCTGCCGGTGGTTGCTAGTACTCCTGGCGAGAGGACTAAGATCGACAGAATCAAGTGGTTATCGCGAAGTCGTGGCCGTTCATCATAAAGAACCAAAGAAAACCTAGACGTCGGCGTACGATGTGGGCATTGCGATCATTATTGCCCCGTCGACCACTCACCCTCCTCTCCTCTCGCCGCCATGCGAGCCACCAGATCTCCGCCGGCCTCGGCAGCAGCATCCTGATCGGCTTGCGAGGACGAGGATACGCCTCCGACTCCAATGGAAATTCTCACGCAGAGGTTGTCAGCCGGCAGCATCTCGAGAAGCGGCATCTATACGTTGTGCTTGACGACCACAAGGACGGCCACGGCATCTATAAACTGGACATGGACCACGACGACGATGATGATCTCGGCGGCGGAACGCGGAAGCTCCTGGGGCGTCCGATCCTCCGCGTGGCGTTTCCAACCGTTGGTGACTGCGTACAGTTCACCGCCGTGGGCAGCAGTATCGTCGCCATCGCCACGGGCTTCGGCATCCAACAAGAGGACAAAGACACCGTCTTTGGCAGCGCCTTCATGTACGACACAGAGACATCGGCCATGGCCGTCTCGGCTCAGGTCCCGGAGGGCCTCTTGTTCGGCTACGATGCGGCCATGGCCGTCGGGCAAAGGCTCTACACGCTCGAGTCTAAGGAGCCCGAGTTTGCACACAGGTGCACCGGCGCTTTCCCTGGGGGATTGCACTGCCTCGCCGCGGATGGCGGCGGCGACAAGAATCTGTGGGATTGGCACGGGCCACTGTCCCCTTCCTCGCGGTGGTGCTGGAGCGACAAACTGATGCTCCCGTTCTGCCCAACCACAATCACGGGCCACGCGGTGCACGCAGCTCCGGGGTCGGCGGCGCACCACGAAATCTATGTGTCTGTCTGCCGTGGCCTGCTTGATGGTACGTCTGGTACCTTGTCTTTCAGCTCGGTGACCGGAAAGTGGACACAGCGAAGCAAGTCGGTGATGCCGGTCGTCGGCCACGCCCACTATGACGGCGAGCTGGACATGTGGGTCGGCCTCAGCTCCGTCGACAACGATTTCTATCGTCGCACAGACGGGAACGTCTGCATCTTCAATGTCACGGACCCAGAGCTGGACTGGGAGGTCAGCAGCGAGAAGTTGTTCCGCCTCGACCAGGACATCGCTGCTGGTTGGAGGCACGTCGACGCCAAGCTGGTGCCCATGTCGCCATGCCAGGGCCGTAGCAAGTACTGCCTCATGGAGCGCCTGCGACCGGAGGGGGATGACAAGGAGTGCCTGGGCGAAGGCCACAAGTGTCTTCTCCGGCTAACCTCTTTCTGCCTCGAGCGCGACAAGGACGGCGGCCCTGTGACCATAGCTCGCCAGCCAGCTGCTCGCACTAACAAAATCTCTAGGTACAATGTGGAATTTGATGCTCAAGTGTTCTGGATGTAACTCTTTCTGGGTGTGCCTCCAAAGTCAATTTCACAAATTCAGATGCTAGCTGGGTGCTAACCATAATATGCATGTGGTGATTATTATTCATCTTTAGATCTGGATTCTCAATCAAAAGAAATTTCATCCGTCAAACAATGATTAATTTCATTGATCAATAAAGTGCAGATGTTTTAAAATATTAGTAGTAATAGCTAGAAGCACTACCACAACATTACGCCCAGATGACCAGATGAACAGAGATATATACTGGTTTTCCCAATAAGAACTGATTATATGTCATTTCCCTAGACCTTGAATTGTTTCCTTGTTTCATTGGCTCCAGGTGTAGTTTTTGCCCTAGCCAGAGATGGTCTGGGAGCAGAGGTACCTTCCTCTGTCAGTTGCCTAAAAATTTGGGTATAAAATATCCATTCTCAGTAGCTAGACTACATTGTGAAATACATGAAATTCGACTTTATTGGGTTCAAGTGACAGGTCCTGTAATTTCATTTGACGCCAATTTTGAGCAAACGTTCTGCGAAGCGGAACAGTCAGGAGTTGATGCCTATCCTTCGTTTCAAAGTTCCGACGCTTAGCAAATCGTTTGGTTAATGTTTCAAAATCTGACCATTCGCTCTTGCATTTCATGAAGCGTAGAAAAGATATCCAGGTCTCACAGAACTCGTTGCTCAAACCTGCCCACTTCCTCAATCCTTTCCAGGAAAGGGTTGACATATTCTGGAGAAGAAGCATATGCTTATTTATGAATCTACAAAACAGTCCGCTAAATCAGACATACCTTGCTCGTTAAGAAGACTGTCAAATTCCATGCAGTTGTTTCTGTTGTTCTGATGTGTTCTAACATTCAGTCCTTTTTTCTGAAGCAGCTTCCGAACAAAACCTTTAACCTTTTTTATGAGATTATACCAGATGTATGAGAAGAAGGATGGGGATAATAAAAGTCTGGATACCAGCCTCCAATTTTCCATAGCAGAGTCATGTCAGTACATTTCTTGTCAGATAGATTTCACCAGTGGAACTACTCACTGATGAAATCCAGGGGAACTAATCAATCAGAATGAAATCCAGTGTAATACTACTACAAAGGTCTCTCCCATTGATCAAATCATCTCAATGTAAACATCAGAGGGAATCAATCAAGATGAACCAATCAATTTTACAGTCCATTGTGCCAACACACAACAGAGTCATCCGTAGTGCAGCCCATGCTTTCACTGAACATATGCAAAGCTGTAGCCTCTGCTTCTGAAATTTCCTGAAACCAGGGGTTGGCCATTCAGTAACAGTCTAACAGACTTGCAGCTGCATCATAGTTACAAAGTTCTCATCTGTATATTGGCGTAACACCCTGAACTCCAGAACTACCATGTAGTCCACGGCTTACATACAGCCGTAATCCGTCGATGGCAACTTCAGCAGCAGAGCTTTCTTTTCCTCTTCAAGCATTCTGGATGTAGTGAGTGCATATCAACAAGCAATGTAATTTTAGCTAACCTGCTAACATTCTGGATCCATGGAACCAAGAGGATGCAAATTAAAGGATGCTGCATCCACGGTTTAGGGATGCTCTTTAGTGTGGGGTCTGCGCACGCTAGTTGCTTCCTTGTTGGATCGGTCAATGCTTGATTGATTCCGCGCTTTCAAACGAGCTTTAATGCGCGTGTACACACTACACAGTAATAATCAATCAATCTCGACATGTTTTTACGTCCTCTGGAAGGAACCAAATAAACTTGCCCACGCCGAGTGGAGTACTACAGTTTCCCTTCCTTCAAAATTCATCTTACCATCTGATTTGTCAATCCAAATCTTTGGCAGCACCTACCCGCTACTTTCTGGACATTCAGATCACACATCAAGTAATGAACACTTAAAAAGCGCATATTTCTCGACACATTTAAATACTACAAAAATCAGCTCCAACACAGGTCTCGTCTAAAAAAAAGAAATACAGAGCAGGCAATTACTACACCTATTACAATTTTTATATATCATCTATAAAAAGAAAATCCTCCATCGCACGTCTGATCATATAAACAGTGAATCATTACCAAGGAGGCAATTACCAAGATACATGGAGTACAATTTCTCTGTCTCAAGAATTACAAGAACAAATCCAGATTTGCAGTTCAGCAACCACTACTTACTGAATATTACACCAACCCAAACAATCCTATTACACATAGCCAGCAAAGGTGCCAGACAGGAGGTAAACTCCCCAGCTCAATCAAATGAATGAGCCTGGAGCTAGACCTTGCGTCTGCGCATGACTGCAGTTGCACCCAAACGAACTGACGGCAATTGAACAGAAACATCCCGGACATTGGCAACATAAAGGGAATACACGGCCGGTCACTGGAACTAGCTATCGGATGCTAAGTTATTACTCCCTCCGTTTTAAAATATAAGATGTTTTAGGTTTATAAAGAAAATAAATCTAGACTTCTTTTAGTATATAAATTCATTCCAAAGTTGAGGGAATATACATACTAGAACAAGTCTAGATTTATTTTCTTCACAAACCTAAAACATCTTATATTTTAAAACGGAGGGAGTATATAGAAAAACCAAACTGTATTACAAACTCATTGATTGGTTCTCGGATGCCCAATCGACGATATATAATCGCAAACACCCGCAAGTAAGTGCAAGGTTTTTACGGACATTGTAAAACTGGGACTCAAACTTGTATAAATTTGTGTCTCCACGTGCTACTATCCCAGCGGCACCCATTTGAACATAAATCTACTCATAAAATATCTCTAACAAAGTGGTAGGTCCCGAGAAAAAAATCTGACTTGGACTGGCTACCTACTACGTACATTGCAACTCTGAGGGTCAACCTTGGACAACGGTGAATACTGGAGGAAGGCAACAAGAAACCTTCAAGTTGTGTTTCCAAACACGATGGTCCCAACGGCGAGATGCCACCGAGGAGGCCACCATTGCGTCGAGCAAAGTACGAACATAGGCTTTCGCCTAGAGAAGTCTACCAAGCGAAAATGAGAGTGACGAAAGTACGGAGTCACCTCAACGACGAGAGAAAACTACAAAAATATCATCAGGATTTCAAAAAACCACAACTATTCGCCAGGGTTTCAAAAGAACCACTACTACAGCACTAATACATAACAAGAAGCACCGATTCAGATGTGATCCTCAATAAACAGCAAAACTGACCGACGGAGCCTATTTGTCAGGCTGACGCAAGCGGTAACGGTGGAGTCATGCACACGTCAACAAATCTTATTTTTATTGTTTTTTCCTACATCTTCGTTTTCACCTTTTTCCTAAAATCCAGCGTGGACCAATACCAACTACCGTCCAGTCCAAAAAAAAATCCATGACGAAAACCAGTCCACGCACGCAGCACCCGTCGCCGTCCTAGCCCGAGCGCTCGCCTACGAGCAGCCCACGTCCCCATCGGCCCGCCACTCCTGCCCCCGGTCCTTCCGGAGAGCAGCCTCCTCCACCGCCCCCGCTTCCCCCCCCCCCCCTCGACTCATCTCCTATACCAGGCTTCTTCCCGGCGACCGGCGCACTGTCCATATGCTCTTCCCGGCGGCCGGCGCACCATCCATACGCTCCTTCCTAGCGGCCGGCGCACCGCCTTGGCCTGTATCAACCGCCCCTCCCCTCCTCTGCCTTGACCCCCGCGTGAGAGCGCTGTCTGCGGCCACCAGAGCTCCAAGTCGCGTGGCCACTTACCTCCGTTACTCCAGCGCGCCCGCCACAACTCGCCTCCCCACTACATCACGGTAGTCTTTTTGGGACACTTCAAAGTGCCCCTATATGTGTTTAAAATGCCCCTAAAGGGTTTTAGAGGCATTTTAAAATGTGACACTAATACTCATGTCAGTATTGGAGACACTTTAATCAAAATGCCTCTAAAGCTCTTTAGTGACACTAAGAGAACTGCCCCTAAAGTCCTTTAGTGACACATGATCCTAAAGCTCTAAAGTGACACTAAGAGAAATGACCCTAAAACTTTAAAGTGGTGTGAGGAATACCCACCAAATACATATGAAAAGGCTTGTTAAAGTGCCTCAGTAACTTATGACATTTTGGAAAAATTTGAATCTAAATCTACCCGTAATGGTTGCTGCTGGCTAGATTTGTGATCTATTTGTACCAGCCACACCACCCCCACAACTTGGGCCGCCAGGCAACCTACTGCTGGCTACGGCCCAAGGGCGGCCCAAGTACATTCTCATAACATATGATGGTTCCACGAAGGTTCCTTGTCGCTCGCCCTTGAGTGTCACCGTGTATCTGGAAATGCTAAACCTACGGACGAATTCCTACGGAACGAAACCTATGGACTGACGTGCCGATGCGTGGGTGGACTCCTAACCTGAAATCATGGAAGTGATAAAATGCTCTACAAATCATGTGTTGGCACGTCATCCTGTAAAACCAGTCCATAAGAATCCCTCCGTAACTGTAGCATTACTGTCGTGTATCCATTTCTCGCTCAATGAATCGCCCAGCTGGGCTGACTTAATAAGGACCACTAATGCCTAGATGCGCTCTTTCGATGTGCAGGCGAGGAGCCGTGAACTTATACATATCGATCGTGCTTTGACCGTGCTTTTGAACTGGTCTCTCACCCCTTCTTTGAGAAAATGATAAGAAACTATCATATTTGAGGCAGCTTTGACATTAAACTACCACCTTTGCCTATTTGTCTGAAACCTATACCGGCATTGTTGGAATTTGGTGAGTTTTGGGCTGTTGGCCCATTAGAAATTTTTTGAAATTCTCTTTGGCCCACTTGTATATGGCAGCATATGGCGTGCTAGTGGTGCTAAAGTTTAGTCCCATATTGACAGTTGAAGGGGAGTTGGACCACCTTATATAGTAGAGTGTTGCACCACTCACTAAGGTGTGACAAGAAGAGTAGCCCTCGCGCACTCCTCCTTTGATGCCGCCCGCCTCGCCACGTCACGACGCACGCGCGCCGCGGGTTGCGGGAATCTCGCCGAGCCAAGCTTTATTTTCCTGGTTGAGAAAACTGATTATGAGTCATTAACGGACGCGTTAATTATAGCCGTTTTCAGTTTTTATGACCGTGGCTGTTACCGACTCGGATGTGGGCTGAGCCCACGATCCTCCTAACCTGCACTATATAAGCGTCCCGGGCTAAACCTAATCGGTAGTGAATCAATTCACACACGCGCCTACCTCCAGAACCTTGCGCCGCCGCTTTCGTCTTCCCCATCCCGGATTGCGGTGTGCACCACAGATCGGGACAGTAGGCCTCCAGAACCGCGCCTCTCGTGAACCTGTACGGGTGAGGGGCGATCAGATTTTTGGGGAGCGCTCAAGCGCGAGTACTAGCAATCACGTCGTCGTCCGACGACGAGTTCCCGAACGATGACTTCTTCCCGGACATCAGTGATCTCTTCGACAACCTCAACATGAGCGACGCTGCTGCGACCGATGCGGCTGCTATTCAGCCTACATCGTATGTGATCTCGATTTCTCTTTTTCGGATTATGCTAAAGTTTTTTGTTCTAGCGTTTGGTGTAGATGTGATAGGTTTATCTCCTATAGATATAATCTGTTCATCTACTTTGTTGATCTGCATAATTGGTTTTAGTACCGTTTGTATGATCATGTTTTATCAGTTTATTATTCGGATTAAATCATATGGATTATTGCTTATATTTCCAACAGGCATTAGGGATGGTTGTTGAAAAATATTCCGTTTAACCGAGTTAAACAGTTTTCTTACCATTTGGTTCCACCTGTCATGTCTATGTGGCAAAGATTAAGACCGGCTGGAGTTGACCCATCCCCACGGGCAGACTGAGACAGCCGATGGCCATGCCGGACCTCACTCGTGTCCCTGCTGGACCACGCAGCCCCTCCTGCTCCAGATGTGCGACGACGACGCTTGGCTATGGCATTGCACAATAAGCTGATCAAAGCTACGCGCAAGAAAGAAAACTGATCAAAGCTGTGTTGATGTGTGGCTGCATGCCCTGTTTCAAGCAAAGACTCCCCTAGTCCACTGCTTGGCCGCTTGCCTCTCTTCATCTGTAATCTCTAAAACCTCTGCGGTACAGTCGCTACAGGACGCGCGCGCTACGCCGAGGGCAAAAAGCTGTCGGCGTAGGCCAAAATGCCCTCGGCGTATGGTACGCCAATGACTGTCCTCGACAAAGGTCTTCCTCGGCGGAGCACACACAAATCGTCAGCGTATCGAAATGCCGTTGGCGTACGCTATGCCAACGGCTTTGTCCTCGGCGTACCGGCCGTCGGCATAGCCTGTCGGCCGTTCGCAATTATATATATTTTTTAAAATATTTTTTATTTTTTTCTCAATTTTTTTAATCTTTGAATTGTTTGACTCGTTAATCTCTCAATTTGAACATTTTTAACAATAATTACATTTAATATTTTATTAAATTGCAGTCTTGGTCAAACTTTCCGACCGGTCACCCATCCTAATACTACTCTAGCTCAAGCACGGTTAACTTTTTCATTCCTTCAGAATTTGTTTCCGTAAAGTAATTCATATATCGTTAACAATACTATGATATTAATCCTATTAACTCTTATATCATCATGTCACATGTTTGTATTTTTTAAAATTACAAACAATTATTTTAGTAAACATTAATGAATAAGTAAAAATATTATTGAATTCAAATAAAAATATAATAACTTTACTTTTTGTATTTTTCTATTTAATATGGAATAATTAATATCTTTAAATCCGTAAGTCAGATTGACAAAAATATGTCTAAATTGATCAAAAAATGAGAGGAATCCAAATATAATATCCATATCAACTAATCACAAACCACCCGTTTTTTGAATTAGCTATTTGGTGGTTGCTTCAGAAAATCCCTCTTTTTTACGCTCGGAAAATGAAAAATGACATGAAGATTCTTAGCTCGGGACCGAGCCTCGCTAAACTTGCATTGGATCTTTGATAAAATAGCGCATTGTGAACCTAAAAATGATTTTTGTAAAAAAGCATGATCATCGGATCATGTACCTACAGTTCATATCTAACCCACTTCGTACCGATTCGGCAGGAATTTATCTTTTTCACCAAGGGTGGACGAAAAGGTTTCGGATCCCCCTGTTGGGACATTGTCCATATAAGGTAGTCTAGTATTTTTTGTAAAATATGGTGGTAGTATTTTAAATTAGCCATTTGGTGGTTGCTTCACAAAACCGTCCATTTTTTATGCTCGGAAAATTAAAAAGGGCATTTGGTGCAACAAAAAGGAAAACTTCCTCCTGCATCATTGTTCACCATTCCATGATGCACATGTATGCACAATATAGGCACATTATCATAAACTATGCCTTGATTCTAGCCATAATATTGGTCATTTGACCCGAAAGCCAAGAAACCTCGAATGAGATAGGTCATTTTGTGAAGGGTTTTTTAGACATAATAAATATACCAAGCTTGATATTTTTACTTGTAACTATGTCACATAATATGACACTACACAAAGGTTTCGCATTGTTTTGATCGTTTTTGAATTTTTTTATGTTCGTTTTAAACTATCGTCAAACTTTGTCGAACGACGGGCACGAAGATTCTTAGCTCGGGGCCGAGCCGCGCTAAACTTGCATTGAATATTTGATAACATAGTAAAAATGATTTTTGTAAAAAAAACACAAGCATCGGATCATGTACATGTAGTTCATATCTGACCCACTTCCTACCGATTCGGCAGGAATATATGTTTTTCACCAAGTGTAGACGGAAAGGGTTCAAATCCTCCTGTTGGGATATTGTCCATATAAGGTGGTCTATTATTTTTGTAAAATGTGGTGGTAGCATTTTAAATTAGCCATTTGGTGGTTGCTTCACAAAACCGTCCTTTTTTGTGCTCGGAAAATAAAAAGTGGCTTTTTGTGTTGGAATTATTCCCTAGAGGCAATAATAAAGATGTTATTATTATAATTCTTGTTCATGATAATGATTATATTCCATGCTAGAATTGTATTAAGCGGAAACTTTAATACTTGTGTGGTTTGTGAACAACACCGTGTCCCTAGTACGCCTCTATGGACTAGCTCATTGATTAATGATGGTTAAGGTTTCCTAACCATGGACATGAGTTGTCAATTAATAATGAGATCATATCATTGGGGAATGATATGGTGGACAGACCCAAACTAAGCGAAGCAATTAGATCGTGTCATCGTGTTCGTCTTTGCGAAGCTTTTCTTATGTCAAATATTGTATTCCTTAGACCATGAGATAATACAACTCCCTGGTATCGGAAGAGAGCTTTGAGGTCATCAAACGTCATCCTATGAGAGGGTGATCATAAAGGTGTATCTCAGGTGATCGGAAAGTATCTGTTGGGTTGTATGTATCGAGATGGGATTTGTCCCTCCCAAGTCGGAGAGATATACTTCGGGCCCACTCGGTAATCGATATCAACACCGCTTGCAAGCATGTGGTTAAGGAGTTAATCACAAAGTGATATCGGATTACAGAACGAGTAAAGTACTTGCTGTGAACGAGATTGAACTAGGTATGACGGTACCGACGATCGAATCTCGGGCAAGTAAAATATCGCGAGACGAAGGGAATATATATATGGGATTGATTGAATCCTGGCATCGTGGTTCATCCGATATGATCATTGATGAATGTGTGGGAGTCAATATGGGTTTTCAGACCCCGCTGTTGATTATTAATAGAAGATCATGTCTGCATATTCTCGAACCCGCAGGGTCACACACTTAACGTGTCTTGACGCTAGGATAGATTGGATAATTGGTTTATGAGTTTTTGTTCGGAGTCTCGGATGGGATCCGGGACATCACGAGAGGTTCCGGAGTGGTCCGGAGAATAAGATTCATATAAGGCAGTGGAGTTTTTGGAGTTCAGAATTGTTCCGGGTTCATCGGTATTGTACCGAAAGCTTCTAGAACCTTCCGGAAGGGGACCAACGTGGCGCCACCTTCCGGGAGGGGGCATGGGCCTATGAGGGAGTGCCTGGCCGCATTGGGCCAGGGGCAAAAGGCCCCATAGGGCCCAGCCGGCCAAGGGGGTTTTAAACTCGAGATAGACCTTCTAGAAGGGGGGGTTTCCTTGCCCCCCACTCCTTCTCCTTGGGGCCGCCAGTTTGGCTTGGGGGAGGGGGCTAGGGTTGCAGCCGCCCACCCCTCTATATAAAGAGGGCTGGGGGCGCACCACCCCTCACACCTTCCCCTCCAAGAGCTAGCCGTCCTGCTGCCCTCTTCTCTCCCTCCCGACCGTTTGTAGGCGAAGCCCTGCTGCAGAAATTCTCCACCATATACACCACGCCGTCGTGTTGTAGATCCAATCCGTCTCTCCACCATACTTGCTGGTCCGAGGAAGGAGGAGACGTCAAGGTGCTGCACGTGTGCATCTCACGGAGGCACCGCCACTTGTGGTGCTAGATCGGATCGGATCGCGAGGAGGAGAAGCGAGTACGACTACATCACCCACGTTCCGACGAACGTTCCGCTGTGCGAATCTTCAAGGGTATGAAGATCTAATCCAATCTCTCTCGTTGTCTGCATCTCCTAGATTAGATCTTGTCTTTCCCTCTGTTCGCATCCGTAGAAAATTTTGATTTACTATGCCGCGAAACCCTTCAGTGGTATCAGAGCTAGATCTATGCGTAGATGTGTTTCACGAGTAGAACGCACCATGGTTGTTGCGGGCGTTGATGTTTTCTGTTGCAAGCCTCTTGTTTGTGTTCTTCTTATGACGCGGGATAGTGAGATTGAAGCGGTCCAGGCCAACCTTACGCGACGTCGTTCGCGAGACCGGCTCCGCACTTGACCTGTGGCTTGTTCCACACATGCGACTGGTGGATGTCAGTTTCTCTCACTATAGTTGTCATGGGATTAACACCGGAGTTTGGCAACCATAATATCACCGTTGTGGCTTTTCGTTGGTAAGAATCGTTCTTAGCATCTACTCCCATAAGCCACGTAAAACATGCAACAACAAAGTAGAGGCGTCTAACTTGTTTTTGCAGGGAGTGTTTTCTGTGATATGGTATGGCCCAAGATGTGATGAGTATAATGTATGCGATGATCATATTTTGTAATGTTTCACGACTTGCATGTCGATGAGTACACAACCGGCAGGAGCCATATGGTTGTCTTTATAATTGTGTATGACCTGTGTGTCAACTTCTTATGCGCCATGTAATAGTTTCACTTTATCGCTAAGTAGTTAGCAATAGTTGGAGTTGCTATTCGTGGTGGAGGCAATCATGATGGAGTGATGGAGATCATGCCGGCACGCACAAGATGGAGATCATTGCGCGAAGATTGGCTATACCATGTCACATAAAGTTATATGCATATGATGTTTATCCTTTTATGTATCTTATTATGCTTAGATCGCGATGGTACCATTATAATATGATTCCTCACTTAAAGATCAAGATAAAAACTGTGTTCTTCCCAAGTATGCACCATTGCGAAAGTTCGTCGTGTCCAAGCATCACGTGATGATCGGGTGATATAGACTCTACGCTCACATACAACGGGTGCAAGCCAGTTTTGCACACGTGGAAATACTTGGGTCTAACTTGACGAGCCTAGCATGTACAGACATGGCCTCGGAACACAAGAACCGAAAGGTTAAGCATGAGTCATATGAATGATATGATCGACACTTCGTTGTCCACCATTGAAACCACATCTCTTCTCGTGATGATCGGATTAGGTGTGGTGAATTTGGATCGTGTTCACTAAACAACTTGAGGGATGTTGAATTTAGTGGGAGTTCATCTAGTAATTTGATTAAGTTGAACTAGTTATCATGAACATAGTCTAATTTGTACTTGCAAATACTGTAGATCACATGGCTAAGTCCAACTTCAACTTCAACGTTTTTTCTGAGAAGGAAAAGCTTAGAAACAATGGGTCTAACTTCACCAATTGGTTCCGCAATCTGAGAATCATTCTCTCTGGCGGTCAAAAGGACTATGTCCTTGGGAAAGCGTTAGGTGACCCCCCTGCTGCAACTGCGCCGGCTGATGAGAAAGCTGTCTATCAGTCGCGCAAAGATGATTATGGTGTGATTAAGAGCACCATGTTGTTTGCTATGGAACCGGAACTTCAAAATCGTTTTGAAGACTATCCCGGGCCCTTTGAGATTCTCGAAGAACTGAAAATCATGTTTTAGACTCAGGCCCGTTCTGAGAGATATGAGATCTCTCAGAAGTTCTTTAACTGCAAGATGGAGGAAGGGAGTTCCGTTAGTGAGAACGCCATTAAGATGACGGGCTACACTCAACGCCTTGAGCAACTGGAATGCACGATTCCAGAGGAGCTCAAGATTGACAGGGTTCTGCAATCACTCCCTCCCAGCTACAAAAGTTTTGTAGTGACTCATAATCAGATTGGTTCCACTGATACGATCACCGAGCTCTTCGCAAAGCTGAAGGCCGTGGAAGTGGACATCAAAAAGGATTATCATGTGTTGATGGTCTACAAGCCCACCTTCAAGAAAGGTAAGGGTGCAAAGAAGCCCTTCAAGAAGGGCGGCGGCAAGCGCATTGCCCCTGCTGAGAAGAAGCTCAGGTCTGGTCCTAAGCCGGACACTGAGTGCTTCTATTGCAAGGACAAGGGTCACTGGAAGCGCAACTGTCCGAAGTACTTAGCGGACAAGAAGGCTGGCACCATCAAAGGTATATTTGATATACATGTTATTGATGTTTTCCTTACTAGCCCTCGTTGTAGTGCCTGGGTATTTGATACCGGTTCAGTTGCTAATATTTGTAACTCAAAACAGGAGCTACGGAATAGACGGCGGCTTGCGAGGGATGAGGTGACGATGCGCGTTGGCAACGGATCAAGAGTTGATGTGATGGCCGTCGGCACGCTCTCCTTAGTTTTACCTTCGGGATTAGTTTTAAACCTTAATAAATGTTATTATGTGCCTGCATTGAGCATGAACATTATTTCTGGATCGTGTTTATTGCAAGACGGTTATTCATTTAAATCGGAGAATAATGGTTGTTCTATTTATATGAGTAACATCTTTTATGGTCATGCACCTCTTGTGAATGGTTTATTTCTTCTAAATCTCGAAAGGGATGAAACACACATCCATAACATTGAGGCTAAGAGATGCAAAGTATATAGTGATAATACTACTTATTTGTGGCACTGTCGTCTAGGTCATATTGGAGTAAAGCGCATGAAGAAACTCCATTCTGATGGACTTTTGGAGTCTCTTGATTTTGAATCATTTGACACATGCGAACCATGCCTCATGGGCAAGATGATCAAAACCCCGTTCTCCGGTATGATGGAGCGAGCAACGGACTTGTTGGAAATCATACATACCGATGTATGTGGACCGATGAGTGTTTCGACGCGCGGTGGATATCGCTATTTTCTCACTTTTACCGATGACTTAAGTAGATATGGGTATATCTATTTAATGAAACATAAATCTGAAACATTTGAAAAGTTCAAGGAATTTTAGAATGAAGTGGAGAACCATCGTAACAGAAAGATTAAGTTTCTACGATCCGATCGTGGGGGCGAATATTTGAGTTATGATTTTCTCACGCATCTTAAAGCAAGCGGAATTGTTTCGCAACTCACGCCACCCGGAACACCACAACGCAATGGTGTGTCTGAACGCCGGAATCGAACCCTATTAGATATGGTCCGATCAATGATCTCTCTTACTGATTTGGCGTTATCATTTTGGGGTTATGCATTAGAAACCGCTGCATTCACTTTAAATAGGGCACCATCTAAATCCGTTGATACGACACCGTATGAACTGTGGTTTGGTGCTAAAC
Organism: Avena atlantica; assembly: GCA_910589765.1. Classification (NCBI taxonomy): domain Eukaryota; kingdom Viridiplantae; phylum Streptophyta; class Magnoliopsida; order Poales; family Poaceae; genus Avena; species Avena atlantica. The sequence goes on from OU342736.1 coordinate 421,957,190, forward strand.
TTAAGTTGTCGTTTCTTAAAGTTTGGGGATGCGAAGCTTACGTCAAGAAGTTGATGCCGGACAAGCTCGAACCCAAAGCGGAGAAATGCGTCTTCATAGGATACCCTAAGGAAACTATTGGGTATACCTTCTATCACAGAACCGAGGGCAAAGTGTTTGTCGCAAAGAACGGTTCCTTTCTTGAGAAGGAGTTTCTCTCGAAAGAAGTGAGTGGGAGGAAAGTAGAGCTAGACGAGGTTATTGAACCTTCTCTTGAATTGGAGAGTAGCGCAACACCTGAAATTGTTCCAGTGCCGCCTGCACCAACAATAGAGGAAGCTAATGACAAGGATCATGAAGCTTCGGACGATGCTGCTACTGAACGTCGCAGGTCAACAAGGTCGTGTGCCCCTCCTGAGTGGTACGGCAACCCTGTCTTGACTGTCTTGTTAGTAGAAGACAGTGAACCTACGAACTATGAGGAAGCGATGATGAGCCCAGACTCTGAGAAATGGCTAGAAGCCATGAAATCCGAATTGGGATCCATGAGCGAAAACCAAGTATGGACTTTGGTGGACCCTCCTAGCGACCGAAAGGCCGTTGAGTGCAAGTGGATCTTCAAGAAGAAAACGGACGCGGATGGTAATGTTATCGTCTATAAAGCACGGCTTGTCGCGAAAGGTTTTCGACAAGTTCAAGGTGTTGACTACGATGAGACTTTCTCTCCCGTAGCGATGTTTAAGTCCATTCGGATTTTATTAGCAATTGCTGCGTTTCATGATTATGAAATATGGCAGATGGATGTCAAGACTGCTATCCTCAATGGCAACATTGATGAAGAGTTTTATATGATGCAACCCGAAGGTTTTGTCGATCCTAAGGATGCTGGTAAAGTATGCAAACTTCAGCATTCCATTTATGGACTGAAGCAAGCATCTCGAAATTGGAACCTTCGTTTTGATCAAGTGATCAAGAGCTTTGGATTTGTTCCAAATTGCTACGAAGCTTGTATCTACAAGAAAGTGAGTGGGAGCTCGGTGACGTTTCTGGTACTATATGTGGATGACATATTGATTATTGGAAATGACATCAACATGCTTAACGATGTGAAGAGTTATTTGAACAAGTGTTTTTCAATGAAAGACCTAGGTGAAGCTGCTTATATATTGGGCATCAAGATCTATAGAGATAGACAAAGACGCCTGATAGCTTTAAGCCAGAGTACATACCTAGACAAAGTTCTGAAAAGGTTCAGAATGGATAAGGCAAAGAAAGGTTCAGTGCCTATGTTGTCAGGTAAGATATTGAGCAAGGCTCAGTGTCCAGCTACGGTAAATGATAGGGAAGCTATGAGAAAAGTGCCTTATGCCTCGGCCATAGGTTCCATCATGTATGCCATGCTGTGTACAAGACCGGATGTGTCCAATGCTCTTAGTTTGACGAGCAGATCAAAGTGATCCAGGAGTGGAACACTGGACAGCCGTGAAGAACACCCTAAAGTACCTAAATAGAACTAAAGAAATGTTCTTAGTCTATGGGGGTGATGAACAGCTCGTCGTAAAAGGTTACGTCGACGCTAGTTTCGACACCGACAAGGATGATTCTAAATCTCAGACAGGATACGTGTAAATTTTGAATGGAGGAGCTGTGAGCTGGAGAAGCTGCAAGCAAAGCGTGATCGTGGGATCTACAGTAGAAGCGGAATACATGGCTGCTGCAGAAGCGTCAAGTGAAGGAGTTTGGATCAGAAACTTCATCACTGAGCTTGGCGTGGTTCCAAGTGCATTGGACCCACTGGAGATATGAACACTAGCGCCATAGCACTCGCTAAGGAACCAAGATATCATCCAAAGACCAAGCATATCAACCGCAAGTTTCATATAATCCGAGATTATATAGCAGATGGAGATCTGAAGATTATCAAAGTACATACAGATCTGAATGCCGCAGATCCATTGACTAAACCTCTTCCACGTGTAAAACATGATCAGCACCTCAGTGCCATGGGTGTGAGATTGTTGCCAAATGTAAACTAGATTGTTGACTCTAGTGCAAGTGGGAGACTGTTGGAATTATGCCCTAGAGGCAATAATAAAGATGTTATTATTATAATTCTTGTTCATGATAATGTTTATATTCCATGCTAGAATTGTATTAAGCGGAAACTTTAATACTTGTGTGGTTTGTGAACAACACCGTGTCCCTAGTACGCCTCTATGGACTAGCTCATTGATTAATGATGGTTAAGGTTTCCTAACCATGGACATGAGTTGTCAATTAATAATGAGATCATATCATTGGGGAATGATATGGTGGACAGACCCAAACTAAGCGAAGCAATTAGATCGTGTCATCGTGTTCGTCTTTGCGAAGATTTTCTTATGTCAAATATTGTATTCCTTAGACCATGAGATAATACAACTCCCTGGTATCTGAAGAGAGCTTTGAGGTCATCAAACGTCATCCTATGAGAGGGTGATCATAAAGGTGTCTCTCAGGTGATCGGAAAGTATCTGTTGGGTTGTATGTATCGAGATGGGATTTGTCCCTCCCAAGTCGGAGAGATATACTTCGGGCCCACTCGGTAATCGATATCAACACCGCTTGCAAGCATGTGGTTAAGGAGTTAATCACAAAGTGATATCGGATTACGGAACGAGTAAAGTACTTGCTGTGAACGAGATTGAACTAGGTATGACGGTACCGACGATCGAATCTCGGGCAAGTAAAATATCGCGAGACGAAGGGAATATATATATATGGGATTGATTAAATCCTGGCATCGTGGTTCATCCGATATGATCATCGATGAATGTGTGGGAGTCAATATGGGTTTCCAGACCCCGCTGTTGATTATTGATAGAAGATCATGTCTGCATATTCTCGAAACCGCAGGGTCACACACTTAACGTGTCTCGACGCTAGGATAGATTGGATAATTGGTTTATGAGTTTTTGTTCGGAGTCTTGGATGGGATCCGGGACATCACGAGAGGTTCCGGAGTGGTCCGGAGAATAAGATTCATATAAGGCAGTGGAGTTTTTGGAGTTCGGAATTGTTCCGGGTTAATCGGTATTGTACCGGAAGCTTCTAGAACCTTCCGGAAGGGGACCAATATGGCCCCACCTTCCGGGAGGGGGCATGGGCCTATGAGGGAGTGCCCTGGCCGCATTGGGCCAGGGGCACAAGGCCCCATAGGGCCCAGCCGGCCAAGGGGGTTTTAAACTCGAGATAGACCTTCTAGAAGGGGGGGTTCCTTGCCCCCTACTCCTTCTCCTTGGGGACGCCAGTTTGGCTTGGGGGAGGAGGCTAGGGTTGCAGCCGCCCACCCCTCTACATAAAGAGGGCTAGGGGCGCACCACCCCTCACACCTTCCCCTCCAAGAGCTAGCCGTCCTGCTGCCCTCCTCTCTCCCTCCCGACCGTTTGTAGGCGAAGCCCTGCTGCAGAAATTCTCCACCATATACACCGCGCCGTCGTGTTGTAGATCCAATCCGTCTCTCCACCATACTTGCTGGTCCGAGGAAGGAGGAGACGTCGAGGTGCTGCACGTGTGCATCTCATGGAGGCACCGCCACTTGTGGTGCTAGATCGGATCGGATCGCGAGGAGGAGAAGCGAGTACGACTACATCACCCACGTTCCGACGAACGTTCCGCTGTGCGAATCTTCAAGGGTATGAAGATCTAATCCAATCTCTCTCGTTGTTTGCATCTCCTAGATTAGATCTTGGCTTTCCCTCTGTTCGCATCCGTAGAAAATTTTGATTTACTATGCCGCGAAACCCTTTATTTTGGTGCGACGAAAAGGAAAACTTCTTCCTGCAACATTGTTCGTCATCCCATGATGCACATGTATACATAATATGAGCACCTTATCACAAACTATGTCTTAATTCTAGCCATAACATTGATCATTTGACCCGAAAGCCAAGAAACTTTGAATGAGATAGGTCATTTTGTGAAGGTTTTTTCAGACATAATCAATATACCAGGTTTGATATTTTTCCTTGTAACTATGTCACATAATATGACACCACGCGAAGTTTTCGCATTGTTTTGATCGTTTTTGAATTTTTTTATGCCCATTTTAAACTATATATAAAGTTTTATGTTTCACTTAATTTTTTTCATAAATATGTAATTTTTTATTGTAGATTGATAGATCTTATTTTTCTGCAAATTTTGATTTATTATATGTATTTCTTCAAATTAGAATGATTTACTTATGATTTTTCAAAATTTATTAAGATAAAAGGAAAAATAGCTACGCCGAGGACAGCCGTCGGCGTAACATAGGATACGCCGACGACCGCGAAAGGGAGATGGTCTGGACGATGGCTACGCCGAGCCCTCGGCATAGCTTCCTATTCCCGTAGTGGTGCACCCGTTCTGTATTATTATCCAAATAAATCCGGTACAGTGTGAGGCGTTGAGGTGGTCGATCGGAAGGAGCTAGCAGATCTTGTGGGAGGGGATTGGGACCATTTCCTGTTGAGCTAGCGATGGGAGCCCTCCAGAGCCGCTAGTGGTTCGTTTCCCCATCTGGGCTTAAATGTCCTTCCCACATCGTGATTATTCGTGAGTCTGTGACCGCACGCAGGAACGCTCGATCGCACTGAGTTCGCCGGCCACCTTCTGCCCCCAAACAGTACTCTCGCAAACCCTGAGATCGAAGCGCCTTCGCCAGCTAGCTGCCGATGCCGAACTCTCTGTCCGGTGAGGTTCCCTCCCTTGTCTAGCAATTTTGATCTCATGTCGCCCCGCTTACAGGCAGCCCTTCTCCTCTAACTTCACACTTACTCGATCGGTCCGAAGCTTGGAGCACCGGCGAGGGAAGCTGCCGAAGGCGATGTCATCGAGCACGACCGAAACCACGGCGCCCACCGAGGCAGCTCTCGACGTCTCGCCTCGGAGTGGAGGTTCCGCCGGCCCAAACTGACCGCGAGAGTAAGTTCACCTTGCCCCCCCCCCCCCCCCCCCCCCCTCCCCCCTCCACACTCGCGCGCTTCTGATTCCAGGCCTCGCCCAGCCCGCTGGTGTCGAGCAGCACGTTCCATAGTTCGGCTGTGCCTTCACGCTCTGTACTCTGTAGAATAGTTGGCAGCAGCACAGTGACTTTACCGGTCCATGAGCTACCAACTAACTGCGCCCAAATAAATTGAGGGCACGTGCTCAGCGGGTCTGGTATATTTCAAAAAATACAAAAATATAGTATTTCGATGTTTTGATTTTGTCTTCTACTTGTCTGCAAATTTTGTAAAAGAATATTATGTTAATTCGTAGGCTATACAGCAATGATTTGTGGCTTTAGAAAAAGCAAAATGATATACTTCAAAAAAAAATGATACATTTATCTTGGTCCACATGTATTGGCATTGTCTTGGAACCGGTTTCGGCTATCTTTTCTCTCATATAGATTGGGCTGCTTTGGCGCCACATCTGGCATGGCGGGCCACGGTTGTGATTTAGAGCATCTCTAATAGCTGCTTCATTATGGAGCAGGAACACAAATAACTAACAAATGTTGCAGTTCAGGGTAAAAAATTGCCTGCAACAACTGCTCCTTCGCTTGTTGTCGTATTTTTTTGGCAGCATAGTCGCCTCGTGCTGCATATTTGCGACATATGCGGAGCTGCCTCATATCCTAGCCTTGCGTGCACAGCCCAACCGACGCTAAAAATCCTCCACCTACCCTCCCGCGTGCGCAATGCCGCAGCCGCTGCCGATGCCAATTCCGTTGCCATCGGTCCACATCTCCTTCAGATCCAGCCGTCGCCCGCCCTCTCCTCACCCTAATCGCCCTTCTCGTCGGTCAATCGTGCCTCCTCGGCCGAATCGATGCCACGTCGTCGCCATTGCATGGATGAGATGTCGTTGTGCCGCCGCCAGCCGAAGGGCAGCTCTAGCTTCCTCAGCCCGCTTCTCCGGCCGCTACGCCGCCGTCATCAGCAATGATGGCGAACTCTGGTGGCTCGGAACCTTTGACACCGCCGAGCTCGCTACGCATTCCTACGACGCGACAACGTGGACATTCGGTCGACCTCACTGCGACCTCAACTTCCTAGAGGTGGAGATGCTGGAGGAGGCGCAGCCCTCGCGCCGCCGATTCAGTTCATCGACCTCAACGCGCGCTGGAGGCAGCGCCACGCCACGATGCAGTAGCAGATGGCGGCACTCAACAAGATGAAGATGGCGCAGCTGCGTCGTGACCAACCGAAGTATGTGTGGGCTGAGCTCATCTTCTACGCGGCAAACAAGAAGAACGTCAACGGCACCGGGGCGTCCAACGCTGCGCCGCCACCTACTGTTGCCGGAGCGTCAGGTTCCTTGTCGGAGTTAGCTTCCGATTTTTGGAACTCCGACGACTTCGACTGGCCGTAGGTTTAGGGTTTAATTTCGCAATGTTGAACTATCCTTTTAAAATTGGGTTAGTTGGATATACGCCCCTCCAATTTTGGGCTATTTGAGAAACGCCACTACAACTAGCCATTAGTTATATTGTGTGAATTTTTACATGGTACTGAAGAACTAGCCATGAGTTATATTGTGATATTAAATCATGGTGGGTTATAATTTAGCTTGTCGATTCCTATATAAGATGTGATTCATATGTTGTGGTCCACATAATATTATGCTCCACTTGAGCAATATACCAAGCAGTGTAACAACTTTCCTATGTTTCAAAATAAACTTGTTGTAATTTCATAAAAAAGAGAATCACTTATTCTTGTTGAAATATTGGCTTGTTAAATAGTATGATTTATTATATTACATTGTGTAGATAATTTTTCTCCCTTTTTATTAAGTATGTGACGTTTCCCTCTGTTTGGGAATACATGGAACTTTAGATACATGCGGACAGTCTCCAACATGCAACTTATACCATGATTTGTATACAAATATACAACTAAATTTAATTAAAAATGATAATTATTATTCAAACTATTTTATCCATTGTACTATTCTAGTATATACTTATACTTCGACACTCAATGTTAGATACTTAGACCGCAATCTTTCTTGACAACATTAATTTAGAAATGGAGCTATTATTACCATTGAAAGTATTCTTGGACCTACTTATATACCATTACAAATTGACTATAATATCACTCTTATATCAAGACTGTCCAATCCATTCTTGGTAGAATGTTGTAATATACTTATTGAGTTGTATAAAGTAGTTCTGACATCTTACTCTTCTTCCATTTTACTACAACATTTCAATGACACATTCTATTAAATATTAAATGGTTAGAACCAAAAACAAAACATGAAACAAAATTGTGTTTAGTTACATAACTGGAAAGCCATCGATAGATGATTGTAGAAAAGGTTCTACTCCAAGATTTTTTTTAAAACTAAGTGTAATAAATTGAAAAGATTCCTAACATTCTAATCATGGAAATTAAAACATATCTACTGGAACAACGTCTAAGAGTTGCCGGTTTTAATTTTTATAATCACATACACTATCTATTTTAACACGATGCCACCGGCGATATTGGCCTCTAGCCGGTAAATAACACTCTTAGTAGCGTCAATGTACCAACAGAGTAGTGTAGGGAAAAATTTGGGTAAGAAAAACACATAAGTATAAAGTAACTTGTGATTACAATAGAATTTCCTCCTAAATATTAAACAATTATAAATCATATAAATTGACACAAATCGATTTTGTCTCCTAGTACTCACATTATATATTTTCGAAGTGGTTAGACTTGATGATCGATTTCCTCTCAAACTGGGTGTGATAGGAGAAAGACATATGTGATTTCTAAACCAACAAATAAAAGAGTATACATTACTATTCAATAATAAAATTCTACAGAAACATTATTTGTTGTTATTGATATTTAGATAGTACATCACTGTTCTCTCCATCTTTTCATAAAAGTTTGAAAAATGGCATATCCGCCTTCATGCGTCACAGAGGTGCAGAAAATCTGTTGTGTACTAATTCATATTAACATTCATATAGGAGACTTCCTGATCATTCGATAATTAAGGTGCTGGGTAAATTTATGTGTTTAATTTAAGCCCTAAAATGTCATTGTATATTCGTAGTTTTTCTAAGATTTTTATTTGTTCCTTCTATCACTATAGAGATTCAAGTGTTTACTCAAAAGAATATTATGTGTAAACTTGAGAAAAAAACCATCCTATAAACAGGCAAATATATTTTACATTCTTGCTCTCTCTCTGTGTGTGTATACTCGCATCTCTATATACTTATATCAATTACCATGAACCACCATTGGTGGAAAAAGGGCCTATAGTCCCGAGTGCGTAAGGACAAATACATGGAGATCACTAAAGCATATCGAGTTCGCGTCCTCCACATAATTTTTTCCATTTACGTCAAGGACCTCCTTTATCAGAAATACCGTCAATTCCTCTTGAATTGCTCGTATGCGCTGTTCTGGCTCGAGATTCTCCCGCAAACTGTGAATATAACGTGAATCAACTTTCCGCTCACTGGTCAACTCGCAAAAATAGAATCCACATAAATGAGTCCCCGGTGGCTTCTCCAAACCCTTCACCATTTTATAAGTTAGCTCATCTTTGAATGGACCTTCTATTTTTCTGTTTGAACCGTGTCCAACACCAGCTCGGCAAAGAAAATGAACAAAGGAGTTCTAATTATGATATCAGGAAATGAACGAAAGAGGCCGATATAATGCGATAATGATTGAAATTACTTCTATATAATTGCTTTCATGTCGCCCCACTTCTCTCTGTCCCAACTTAATGAGTCGTGGACTTTAACTAGGGACTTGTCAACTTGAATGTTTAGTAGTATTCAGTGGAACCTGCGGACGTTTAAATAAGCAGACATGAATAACTCATCAATTACACTTAAAAAAGAATGTGTACAAGACAGAAACATTCACTTGAAGTTATAAGGAAATAGTATTTTTTTAACATAATTATGCTCGATTAAAAACATGCACATGTCATCCTCCACGTTCTTGGAGTGATTGTGTAACGTATATTCATTAACTCTATATGGGTCAATGAACCCAACATCATATTTTCTAGCTCTTTTGCATTCAAACATCTTCATTATGCAGAATATAATAACGTATAAAAGAATATATAGTCAGGATAATATATTACATGCAATGAACAAGCTGAGTTAGAGACTTAATTACATAAATAAATCACTTACATACAATAGCAACCGAGGATAGATTTGTCGAGGGCGCGCTGATTGTATAACTGAAACAGTTCGTTCATTTGAATCTGTATCGAGTATTCTTTGAAGTGATGCTCCTTTCTAACGTCCACCGGAAACCATTCTTTCTGGTGCTTTTTTGTTTGCACAGTGTACCATTCGTGCAGATTTTGCATATGTGTTGATGGATGTGAGAGCTCATCATGACTGACTAGAGGCTCTCCTTTGACATAATTCCGTGCTATCTCACCCATTCGTAGATCTTCAAAGCCTAAAAGTTGACCAAGAGACATACCTGCATCGGTAGCAAGTTCTTTGGCCTTCGCTACAGTGATGCCAATTAGTCCAGTAGCAGCCTTGGCTCTGGGGTCCAATAATTGCATGTCCTTATCCATATCGGCTCTGAAGGCCTTATCGATATCTGAAATCACTATGAGCGGGGGACCGATTGAATCTTCTATTGTCCGAGTTGGGAAATTTGTTTCTCGCTTTTTGCACTTGTTATTTTTTCTGCTTTGCTTGCTTAACAATTTCGTGGTCATAGTGTGATTTCAGATTCATCGATATTTGGGATGGTTGCTCAAGAAAGGACTTAGCCAATTTTTTGCTTTTTTCATCAAATACCGGCTTTGGCTTAGGCTTTTTGGGTGCAAAAAAGACTTAGTGTAGGCAGCCACATCCGCGGTGTTTTGCTCATTAGTATTGTCATAAGGTCTCTTGAGAAGAGCCGGTGGGATGTCGACTATCTTCGTCATCCTACCTTTCTTTTGAGTGGGGCGCGGGGGAGCGGCGACCTTCCATTTTTTCAACGAGGTAGTATTGCACGGAGACGGAGATCGAGTATTGCGCGGATGCGGAGGCGGAGATCGAGCATTGCGTGGAGGTGGAGGCGAAGAACGAGTTGATATGCTCGCGCTGCGGTGATCGACATCCCTCCCGTCGAGGGGTGGACTTGGAGGTTGACGATCATCGGGGTGGGGTGGACTTTGATTCCTCAGAGTCGGTGGCCTTGGGGCCGAGCCTGGAAACTTGATGTACTTCTTCCATTGAATGATGTGGCACTTGACATCTCTTAGTTTCCTAAGGCCTTCAGGTGTAGCGATGTTAATCTCTAGGTCCGCAAAATCCTCCACTAGGTCATCCACCGAGACACGAGCATAGCCAGGTGGAATTGGGAGTGAATGGTGGAGTGCTCCAAGTAGACAAGGTAAAGTAGTGCTGATCGCTACCTTCAAGGACGGGTTGTTCATTGGCTGATGTAGCTCACATTATGTCATCTATCTGACATCATCCACGGGGTAGCGAGGCGCCGGTGCATCATCCAACAGTGCTTGATCATCAGCTCAGACCTCCGTGGAAGCCATGTTGCTTCTCTGCTGGCTATGATCCATTGTAGGATCATCATCATGCGACTGAGATGACCTTTGGCTAATTGCTTCTACCAGTCTCTTCATCCCAGCTAGGTCCTCTTCTATCTTCCTAATCCGGTCTGCCTCCTGGTCCTTCTTTCTCTTACGGCTCCTGTAACTATCATCGTACTCGAGAAACTCTTTCTTTCATGTAACACTGACACCTTTTCCTCATGTTCGTCCACCATTTTCAGGATTTCCAAGGGCGCATGTTAGCTCGTCGTTCTCTCTCAGGTCGGAACAATCCCAATTGAGCACCGGCCATTGCTTTAACAAGTGCATTGGAGGGTGTTCAAATTTTTGCTTGAAAAATTGTCGCCCATTTTTCTGGGTTCAACGATCCCCCGTGTCCGTACCACCAGTGCTTTGACCTCTCGGGCCATCCATCTGTACCGAAAATGATCCCTCTAGTCCTCATGTCGGCCTCGATAGTTTCCCACTTAGGCACGACACTCTTGTAGCCACATGTCCCCATTTTATGGTGATATTTCTTTTTGGCAGCATTTATCACATTCTTTTCTGACTTTGCATTGGCTATAGAAGATAGCTTGTACTATATAAAATGGGGCCACTGTTCGCTCAACTTCTCGTATGCTCCTTTGAAGTCTGGAGTTTTCTTTTTGGTGACAAACTTCGCGTATAAACCTTTTTTGTGGTTCTGGAACAGTTCGGTCATCTTCATTAGAGCCCACTCCTTGACTTTTGCTCTTCTTTCAAGCCCAGCCGGCCTTGGGGTAGTATTATCTGCCTCAAATTCTTCATACTCTCGAGGTAGTATGAAATGTGCTATGAGCTTCTGCCAAAGGTCATGTTTGGCATCATCGGTGACATAATAGGTGAATTCTTCACCACCTTCTTTCTTTGACTTATTCCATTCTTGAATGGTGATCGGTAGGTTGTCCCTAACAATCACCCCGCATTGATTTACAAACATCCTCGCGTGCTTTTCTGAAGCAACTAGTTCTCCACTATCATCTATTACGTCGATGGTGAACATTTGATTACCGTCCAACTTTTTGTTCAGACCTCGTTTCGTTATAGCTGTCGATTCCTCTGATTCGGTGGGCTAAAAGATAAAGAGAGAGTGATTAATATATATATATATATATCCAGATCAATTAATGCATCTAGTCACAAGAGGCTTAATATATATATACCTCGCTGGTTTTTGTCGAGGGGCTATCATTGTTGTTTGTTTTCCCTTCGTTCATTTGGTCTTGCCCTTCGACTATAAGGTCTTGCTTTAGTCCATCACCGGATGGATTTAGAAATGAGGATATCTCATCCTCGTCTACAACATCTTCACCTCTAGTAATAAGAAGAATTTCACCTCTTATCATGTCCTGAAGAAGCTCTTCACCTATGCAATCCATCACTTAACTATTCTAGAAAGAAAGGTAAAACAAGTTAGGAAAAAATATTAAGAAATGAGCTTTTTACTAAAAAGGTGACCTTTTTAACTACATTGCAATATAAGTGCATTGCTATATTTAGATAAATAACATTGTAGAAAATAAATTTTACTTAAACAAATATTACTACTAACAAATTTCAACTCTAGAAAATATTACAACACTAGCAATATATATTACTATTAAACAATATTATTACTAAAATTCTAAGAAAATATATATTAGTAAACAAAATATTACTACAAAATATTTTACTAAACAAATATTAATACAAAATATTACTACAAAATATTAATACAAAACATTACTACAAACTTATATTAGCAATTTGGATCAATCTATTTACTAAATATTAATATTACTACAAAATACCACTACAAAATATTAAAACAAAATATTACTATAAAATATTAATACAAAACATTACTACAAAATATTAATACAAAACATTACTACAAAATATTAATACTAAACAAATATTAACACAAAATATTAGTACAAATATTAATACTAAACAAATATTAATACAAAATATTAATACTAGCAAAATCTACTAACTGTCTATGATCAGCCGGAGGAGGCAAGGTCGGCGGCGAGCGCGCGCCGCGAGACGGCTGCACGGCAGCGAGATCGGGTAGCGTGATGCGTGGCGCGCGACGGCACGGTGAGGCGGGGGCGGCGAGCGCGAGCACGAGCGGCCAGCGATGAGGGCGGCGGAAAAAAATTGGGCACCACCTCCCTTGCGTTCGTCGATTCGTCAGCCTACTCCTTTTCTACGCTAAGTGCGGGGCGGGGTGGGTGCGCGCGTATATAAAGGCACATCCCCCTCTAGTCTGTGTCCGTGTTTCAACCCGGGACTAGAGGTCCTCTATGAAGGGAATATGTCCTAAGAGACAATAATAAAGTGGTTATTATGTATATTCCAAGTATATAATAGATGTTTATTTTGCATGCTATAATTGTATTAATACGGAAACATTAATACATGTGTGTTTAATAAATAAACAGAAAGTTCCTAGTTATGACTCTCTCATAAACTAGCTCGTTTATTAGCAAGATGATCAAGGTTTCCTGATCATGGACATTGAATATTCATCCAAAGTATAGCATTATAATCAAAGTCATTGAGTTTATATTGCTATAATATCATACGAAGTGACCCTAATCCTTAGACCATGAGATCATTTCAATCACTAACACTAGAAGAGTATCTTGATAACATCAAACGTCACATCGTAACAGGGTGATTATAAAGATGGGCTCAGTACTACTAAAGTGTTATGTTGAGGCCCATGGATCGAGAGTGGAATTTGTTCATCCCGGAAATGGATACATATGCTCTGGGCCCTCTCGGTGATATCACATTGATTAGCTTGCAAGCAAGTGATTTGATTACTAGAATGTTATATCACATGAACTAGAAAATAGTACATGTCAGTAACGAGATCAAACTAGGTATGGAGATACCGATGATCAAATCTCGGACATGTAATATGTCGTGAAACAAAAGGATTAAGATACTAGCATAAAAGGTTCTCACGATCATAAGAAAGTCATCGTTGAATGTGTGGGAGTCAGTATGGATCTCCAGGTCCCGCTTCTGATTATTGATCTGAGAGGGGTCTCGATCATGTCCGCATTATTCGCGAACCATAGGGTGACACACTTAAGAGACAATGACACCATTTGGACAAAATAGTTTCATGCCGAAAAGAATAACAAGCGCAGGAATTTATTGCACTAGATACCGAAACTGGTTTTTCGGTGAAATTGCAGAAAGTGTTTTTGCATGTGAAATGAAATACTAGCAAGGGGTTATATGCGAATGTTTTTCATTAAAGTAATTGAAAAAATTCTGAATAAATAAAAGGAGTTTTATTTAATGAGAGTTTGCATTAAATTTGGTGGGAATTTAATGGGAATTTGAGTGGGTTTTTGAGTGGAGAAAATTGAAGGGGCATTTTGTGAGTGGAGTGTCCACCCACATGAATGGAGGGAGGGCAAGGGGCAGCCCCCATGCACCGGCCACCCCCTTGGGGTTCCCCCTCCTCCTATAAAAGGATCCCCCTCCCTCTCTCTCACTCACACCTCCTCGTGAAGGATCTCTCTCCCCCTCTAGTATTTATCCCACATGGTCTCGGACTAGCGAGATACATGTTCGCGGTGGCTATTCGACAATAAAGAGTTGTGCTTTCGCTGCATCGCTGGAGCGATGAGGCGGAGGTTGCTCGAAGCCTCTGACTTGTGTGTGAGCACGGATGCGCCGCTGATTTGCGGCGCTAGGACTTCCTCTCAATCTTGAGATCGGCAAGAGATCGTCTACATCAACCACGAGTTCAACCTCGTTAAGCTTTTTTGGTCTTTAAGGGTATGTTCTCTACGGATGTATATCATCCCGTTGCTTGTATCTAGTAGATAGATCTTGATATATAGTTGTTCCCGTCGTAGGAATTTTTTTGTTTTCTATGCTGTGAACCCTAAGGTGGTATCAGAGCCGGATCTATGCGTAGATGCTTTTCACGGGTAGTACACATATGAGTATGTGGGTGACGATGATCATGTTATTGCTTCTTAGTTGTACTTTGGATATTGGTGGCATAGTGGGATGAAGCGGCCCGGACAAACCTTACATATCCTCGCACATGAGACTTGTTCCACGCTTGACATGCAACTAGTTTTCCATAAATGGCTAGCGGGTATCTGTCTCTCCTACTATAGTCAATATCTAATTTCAACGAGTTGTCAACAATTTGGTTATCCTCGTTGTGGTTCATGTTCGTACGTAAGGACGGTTTTATTTTCGAAAGCCCTAAGCCACGTAAAACTTGCAATGGATAAATTAGAGGTCTCTAGTTTAGATTGTTGCTGGGCTAGAGTCATGATATGGTGATGTTGTAAGTAGAAGTATAAGTCGATACTCTTACAACACACATAACGTGTAAGTTTCATAGACCTTGGCCTTACACATAGATGTATGATAGTGATCATACCACGATGCACATGATGGAGATCAGGTGCAAGAACCATATCATTCCACTTATTAACATGTGATGTTTGTTGCATCTTATATTTCTTGTTTAGCGTTTTACTAGCATAATAAGATGATCCCCCATTTAGATATCAAGATAAAAATGTGTTCTCCGTTTAGTATGCACCGATTATGTTTCGTCACTCCAAGACATCACGTGATGATCGGGTGTTCTTGGATCCACGATCATATTTCGGGTGTAAGACAGTTACACAATCGAATGCTAAGGTTCTTACTTGGCGAGCCTAGCATGTACAGACATGGCCTCGGAACACGGACCGAAAGGTTAAGCATGAGTCATATGGAAGATATGATGCTCGCCTTTGAAACTACACCGACTCACGTGACGATCGGACTTGGTGTAGTGGATTTGGTTCATGTAATCACCAAAAAGGCATGAGGGATGTCGTTTTTGAGTGGGAGTTCATTCTTAATTTGGATTAGTGAAACTCAACCTATCATAAACTTAGTCTAAACTTTACAAATTCTGTTGTAGATGGCATCACCTGCTTTTAATTTCAATGTGTTCATGGAGAAAGAGAAACTTGCAACGAACAATAGCAAATTTACCGACTAGGCCATGAATTTGAGGATTTTCCTCACTTCTGCACAAAAGCAATATGTGCTAGAAGCACCGCTAGGCCCCCCACCGTTCGATGATGCCCCTGATGAGGAAAATAATATCTATCAGACTCGTTAGGAGGACCACAACTTAGTTCATTGCGGCATATGGTATGGGCTGGAGCCAGATCTTCGAAAGCGCTTCGAAAATGACAATGCTTTTGATACAATGGGTGAGTTGAAAATTATTTTAGACACTCATGCTGATGTAGAGAATTATAATGCTTCAGAAAAGTTCTTTAGCTGCATGATGGAAGAGAACAGCTCCATAAGTGAGCATGTACTCAAGATGTCAGGTTACGCCGATAAGCTTGTGTCCTTGGGAATAACGATTCCCATTGACTTGGGCATCCATCGTGTTCTCCAGTCTCTGTCACCTAACTATAAGAACTTCGTGATGAACTATAATATGCAAGGCATGAAGAAGTCTCTCCCCGAGCTTCTGTCAATGCTTAAAACTGCAGAAGTGGAGATCAAGAAAGAACATCAAGTGTTGATGATCAATAAGACCACTGGTTTCAAGAAAGACAAGAAGGGTAAACATAAGGGAAGGAAGGGCGACAAGCCAGTTTCCGTGCCTAAAAAGAAACCTCGAGTTGGCCCTAAGTCTGGTACCGAGTGCTATTATTGCAAGGGGACTGGCCACTGGAAGCGCAACTGCCCCAAGTATTTGGCAGACAAGAAGGCCGGCAAGGCAAATAAAGGTATACATGATATACATGTTATTGATGTGTACTTGACTAGTACTCACAGTAGCACCTAGATATTTGATACCGGTTCAGTTGCTAATATTTGTAACTCGAATCAGGAGCTGCGGAACAAGCGACCGCTAGCAAGGGGTGAGGTCAAGATGCGTGTCGACAATGGATAAAGCGTCGGAACGCTACCTCTCCACTTACCATCGAGATTAGTTATAAACTTGAATAATTGTTATCTGGTGCCAGCACTGAGCATGAACATTCTATCCGGATCATGTTTGATGTAAATCTGTGAACAATGGTTGTTCAATTTATATGAATGATATATTTTATGGTCATGCACCGATGATTAATGGTTTATTTCTGTTGGATCTCGATAATAGTGTTACACATATTCATAATGTTGATGCTAAAAGGGTTAAACTTATGATGATATATCCACATATATGTGGCACTGTCGTCTAGGTCATATTGGCGTTAAACGCATGAAGAAGCTCCATTCGGATGGACTTTTGGAATCACTTGATTTTGAATCATTTTATACATGTGAGCCATGCCTTATGGGCAAGATGACTAGAATGTCGTTTTCCGGTTCAACGGAACGGGCGACAGATTTATTGGAAATCATACATTTTGATATGTGTGGTCCAATGAGTGTGTCGGCGCGAGGTGGATATCGTTATTTTGTAACTTTCACAGATGATTTGAGTAGATACAGTTATATCTACTTGATGAAACACAAGTCTGAAACCTTTGAAAAGTTCAAGGAATTTCAGAATAGAAAGATCAAATTTCTACGGTCCGACCGTGGAGGTGAGTATCTAAGTTACGAGTTTAGAACTCATATGAAAGAGTGTGGAATAGTTTCATAGCTCACACCTACGGGAACACCACAGCAAAATGGTGTGTCGAAACATCATAATCGTACCTTATTAGATATGGTTCGATCTATGATGTCTCTGACAGACTTGACACTGTCATTTTGGGGTCATGCACTAGAAACTGTTGCATTCACTTTAAATCGGGCACCATCTAAATCCGTTGAAAAGACACCGTATGAATTGTGGTTTGGAAACAAACCTAAGCTGTCATTTCTTAAATTTTGGGTATGTGATGTTTATGTGAAGAAACTTCAACCAGATAAACTCGAACCCAAAGCGAAAAAATGCGTCTTCATAGGATACCCTAAGGAAACTATTGGGAATTCCTTCTATCATAGATCCGTGGGCAAGGTTTTTGTTGCCAAGAATGGATCCTTTCTAGAGAAAGAGTTTCTCGCGAAAGGCGTGAGTAGTCGGAAGGTAGAACTCGAAGAGGTTGTAGAACCTTCTCTTTATAGTATGGCGAGTAGCGCAACACCGGAAGTCGTTCTGGAGTTGGCTTCACCAATTGAAGAGGGAACTAATGATAATGATCATGAAGCTCCAAAAGAGAATACTACCAAACCTCGCAGGTCTAGCAGGACACGTGCAGCTCCCGAGCTATACGGAAATCCTGTTATGAATTTCATGGTTGATGAAATTGATGACCCTGCGACATATGAAGAAGCGATGATGAGCCCGGATTCCAACAAATAGTTAGAAGCCATGAAATCCGAGATGGAATCCATGTACGAAATCTAGGTTTGGACCTTGGTGGACTTACCTCACGACCGAAAGGCCGTGGAGAATAAATGGATTTTCAAAAGGAAAACTGATGCTGATGGTAATGTAACCGTCTATAAAGCTCGACTTGTCGCAAAGGGGTTTCAACAAATTCAGGAAGTTGACTATGATGAGACATTCTCTCCCATAGCGATGCTAAAGTCGGTTAGGATTTTGTTAGCAATTGCTGCATATTTCGACTATGAGATATGGCAGATGGATGTCAAAACTGCGTTCCTCAATGGCAATATTGAAGAATAGTTGTATATGATACAACCAAAGGGTTTTGTCGATCCTAAGGATGCTAACAAGGTATGCAAGCTTCAGCGATCCATCTATGGACTGAAGCAAGCATCCCGGAGTTGGAATCTCCGCTTTGATGAGGTGATTAAAGAGTTTGGATTTGTCCAAACCTATGGAGAGGCTTGTATTTACAAGAAAGTGAGTGGGAGCAATGTGGCATTTCTGATATTATATGTGGATGACATATTATTGATCGGAAATGATATAGATCTTTTAAACAGTGTTAAAAGTTATCTAAACAGCAAAATTTCAATGAAGGAACTAGGTGAAGCGTCATACATATTAGGCATAAAGATCTATAGGGATAGATATAGGCACCTAATAGGGCTATTCCAAAGTACATACCTTGATAATATTTTAAATAATTTTAAAATGGACGGAAGTAAGAAGGGGTTCTTACCTATGTTGCATGGCAAGACATTGAGTAAGACTCAAAGTCCGGCTACGGCGGAAGAAAGAGAGATAATGGACAAAGTCCCCTATGCTTCATCCATAGGCTCTATAATGTATGCCATGCTATGTACAAGACTGAATATGGCACATGATATTAGTTTGACTAGTAGGTACCAATTTGATCCAGGATCGGAACACTGCATAGCGGTCAAGAATATCCTTAAGTACTTGCGAAGAACTAAGGATATGTTTCTTGTGTACGGAGGTGAAGAAGAGCTCGTCGCTAAGTGTTATGTCGACGCTAGCTTTGACACCGATCCAGATGACTCTAAGTCTCAATCCGGATACGTATTTCTCATGAATGGCGGAGCGGTTAGTTGGAGGATCTCCAAACAACCTGTGGTGGCGGGATAACAAAGGAGGCCGAATATGTTGCTGCTTCGGAAGCGGCTCAGGAAGCGGTTTGGATGAAGGAGTTCATATCCGAACTAGGTGTGGTTGCAAACGCATTGGACCCAACGGTGATCTATTGTGACAACAATGGTTCCATTGCCAATGTCAAAGAGCCAAGGTCTCACAAGCATTCCAAGCATATTAAGCACCGGTTTCACTCCATCCGCGAGCATGTCAAGGATGGAGATATAAAGATTTGTAAAGTACACACGGATCTCAATGTAGAAGATCCATTGACTAAAACTCTCCCTAGAGCAAAGCATGATCAACACCAGAACTCAATGGGTGTTAGATTTATCACTATGTAACTAGATTATTGTCTCTAGTGCAAGTGGGAGACTGAAGGGAATATGCCCTGAGAGGCAATAATAAAGTGGTTATTATGTATATTCCAAGTATATGATAGATGTTTATTTTGCATTAATATGATAGATGTTTATTTTGCATGCTATAATTGTATTAATACGGAAATGTTAATACATTTGTGTTTAATAAACAAATAGAAAGTTCCTAGTTATGCCTCTCTCATAAACTAGCTCGTTGATTAACAAGATGATCAAGGTTTCCAGATCATGGACATTGGATGTTGTTAATAACGAGGTCACAACATTATTGGAATGGTGTGATGAACATTCATCCAAAGTATAGCATTACGATCAAAGTCATTGAGTTTATGTTGCTATAACATCATACAAAGTGATCCTAATCCTTAGACCATGAGATCATGTCAATCACTAACACTAGAAGAGTATCTTGATAACATGAAACGTCACACCGTAACAGGGTGATTATAAAGATGGGTTCAGTACTACTAAAGTGTTATGTTGAGGCCCATGGATCGAGAGTGGAATTTTTTCATCCCGATGACGGATAGATATGCTCTGAGCCCTCTCGGTGATATCACATTGATTAGCTTGCAAGCAAGTGATTTAATCACTAGAATGTAATATCACGGAAACAAGAAAAGAGTACATGTCAATAACGAGATAAAACTAGGTATGGAGATACCGATGATCGAATCTCGGACATGTAATATATCGTGAAACAAAAGGATTAAGATACTAGCATAAAAGTTCTCACAGTCACAGGAAAGTCATCGTTGAATGTGTGGGAGTCAGTATGGATCTCCAGGTCCCGCTTCTGATTATTGATCTGAGAGGGGTCTCGATCATGTCTGCATTATTCGCGAATCATAGGGTGACACACTTAAGATACACCGACACCATTTGGAGCAAATAGTTTCGTGCTGAAAAGAATAACAAGCGCAGGAATTTATTTCACTAGATACTAAAACTGGTTTTTGGGTGAAATTGCAGAAAGTGTTTTTGCATGTGAAATGAAATACTAGCAAGGGGTTATATGTGAATGTTTGTCATTAAAGTAATTGACAAAATTCTGAATAAATAAAAGAAGTTATATTTAATGAGAGTTTGCATTAAATTTGGTGGAAATTTAATGGGAATTTGAGTGGGTTTTTTAGTGGAGAAAATTGAAGGGGCATTTTGTGACTGGAGTGTCCACCCACATGAATGGAGGGAGGGCAAGGGGGCAGCCCCCATGCGCCGGCCACCCCCTTGGGGTTCCCCCATCCTCCTATAAAAGGAGCCCCCTTCCTCTCTCTCACTCACAACTCCTAGTGAAGGATCTCTCTCCCCCTCTAGTATTTATCCCACATGGTCTCAGACTAGCGAGATACATGTTCGCGGTGGCTATTCGGCAAGAAAGAGTTGTGCTTTAGCTGCATCGTTGGAGCGAGGAGGCGGAGGTTGCTCGGTGCCTCGGACGTGTGTGCGAGCACAGATGCGCCGCTGATTTTCGGCGCTAGGACTTACTCTCGATCTTGAGATTGGCAAGAGATCATCTACATCAACCACAAGTTCAACCTTGTTAAGCTTTGTCGGTCTTCAAGGGTATGTTCTCTATGGATGTATATACGCCCGTTGTTTGTATCCAGTAGATAGATCTTGGTACATAGTTGTTCCCATCGTAGAATTTTTTTGTTTTCTATGTTGCGAACCCTACACTCTAGTCTCGGGCGGTGAAATGACCCGAGACTAAAGACCCCCCTCCCCCTCTAGTCCCGGGTGCATCCCCGGGCGCGGGACTAGAGGGGTTTTTCGGCCGCTTCAGGTTTCGCGCGCGAGCCACCCTCTAGTCCCAGGTGCAGTAACGACCGGAGACTAGAGGTTTTTGTAAATTTTCTTATTTTTTAGTTTTTATAATTTAAATCAATTAGAAAACTTTGGAAATTCATATCTCCTATTGTATAAATCCAAATAATAGAAATAATATGTCTATTATTATCAGAAAAATATAATGAACTTGAATATATCATCCATAGATCTGTTTGAATCATGTATCAATTGTGCCATTTTCAAATCAAAATGCATTCACTATTTTTTTTCATATATTTGAATTTGAAAAAACTTTCAACATGAAAAGTGTTTGAATTTGAATAACTAATCCAAAAATATTTTCTATTTTCTAAAATAGAGGGTTTTTTCTAATTTACTTATTGTTTAGTTTATATAACTCAAATCAATTAGAAAACTTTGGAAATTCATAGCTCCTATTTTATAAATCCAAATAACATGTCTATTATTATTAGAAAAATATAAAGAATCTGAATATATCATCCATACATCTATTTGCATCATGTATCCATATTTTCTGTTTGAATAACTATTTCGGGGACCCTTAGCCCTGGTTGTAAGCAATAACCGGGACTAAAGATATTTCCCAATCTCAGAGCCGTCAAGCCACGCGCCATGCTTTATCGCCATTTCTCTCTGCTTACCGCCATGTTTTCCTACCCGTTATCTCTATATCTATGTCGACCGCCATGGCCATCCACACACATCCACACTTTCCCCTCTCACAACAATGGACACCACATACTGGGCAATTCTGACCCTCAAGGAGACCGAGGCGCTGTGCGCCTCCAGCTACCCATGCTCGCCGGGCTACCGGTTGCCCGCCGACTGGATGTTGAGCGTTGTAGGGGTTCGTTTCCCTCCTGTGCCTCAAGGTTCCGCATGCCAGGCGGTCATCACGAACCACTTCTACCTCGAACTCACGGCGGAGCAGCGGATGGATCCCCATTGGGATCTCGACAACTACGACACCTAGAATGCCTTCTTCGCTAACCGGTGGGAAAGGGAGCTTGTCAGGTACGAGGGTGACGGCCCTCCCCCAGTAAACCACAACGAAGCCGGCCGCCGCCTATGGTGGGCGAACCGGACTATCATCGGCGTGATGTGCTACATTGCGTAGGGAGATCAGCCTCCCCTGCGGTGCCTGCAGCCGCCGCAGAGCCATACGAAGGGTGGCTATGGTGAAGCCCGCGGGCGTAGTGACATCGTTCAAAATGTGTTGTTTCATCGTAGATCCACTTCAAGTTTAGCGAGTCTCAGTCCCGAGCTAAGAATCTTTATGCGTGCCGTTTTAAACGGGCAAATGAAATTATGATAAAAATCACTGCATAGTTTGTGATAAGTTGATATTGATATCATATTTGTATTCCTCTCATTTTTCTAATCAATTTAGACATATTATTTGCCGAATTCCGATTTACAGATTTAAAGATATTAATTATTCCATATAAATAAAAAATACAAAAAAATAAAATCATTATATTTTTATTTGAATTCAATAATATTTTTACTTATTCATTGTTGTTTACTTAAATAATTGCTTCTAATTTCAAAAAATACAACCATTTGACATGATGATATTAGAGTTAATAGGAATTATATCATAGTATTGACAACAATGAGTAAATTGCTTTGCGGGAAGAGATTCTGAAGGAACGAGGAAGTTAAACGTGCTAGAGCTGGAGTAGTGCTAGGATGGGTGACCGAACGGAAACTTTGACTAAGACTGCAATTTAATCAATTATTAACTATAAATAGTGTTAAAATGATTAAAGCGGGAGATTAAGGAGTCAAATAATTCAAAGATTTAAAAAAAATAAAAAAATGAAAAAAAATATATTTTAGGCTATGCCGACGGCCTGGTCGTCAGCGTAGCTCCATTCCTGTGCCGAAGGTCCAGGCTAAATCGTTAGCCAAGATGGCCGTTGACTGACACGCGGGACCCGCTAGAAGACGTTGTGCCGAGGGGAAGGGTCTGTGCCGACGGCCACGGAGCTGTGCCGACGAGGACGTACGCCGAGGGGCTACACCGACGGCCACCGTCGGTACAGCCTGCACTGTACGGACGGTGCCGTCGACGTAGCAATTATTTCCTGTAGTGATAATTCGGTTTTGCGCTCTAAATCTCTAATACGGACAGGAACCGGACAACTCGCTTACTGCACAGTAGCTCTAGCTGCCAGGTCGAAAAGAAAAAAGAAAAAAAAGGTTCTGCTAGTCTAGACGAGTATATATATATTATCCTAATAAACCCTAGTTTTTGCAAACCCTCACCGACCAGCAACTTCCTTTTAGCGCCCCGCTAGCTCACCCAAGGCCGCCGGTGTGCAAGAAAGAAGAAACCATGAGTGCAAGTGGCAGCTCCATCAATTTGATGGGAAAGCAGCCTTCCGCGGGGCCGGGCCTGCTCCGTTTGTCCGATTCCAACCCCAATATCGGCCCAGTCTCAGCCGTCTTGGCCGGTGCTGGGCGGATGGCGGCGGTGGCCACAGGCGGCCGGGGCCAGGCAGCGGCGGCCGACGGCGTGCTGGTGGGTAATCTACGTGGGCTGCCTGCTGGGGCGACGGCCTGGGAGCCGGCAGCTGTAGTGGAGGGGGAGCGGGAATGGGAGAAACTCCTGGCCGACGGCGTGCCGGCAGCGGTGATGGAAGGGGAGAATCTCATGGCCAAAGCCGTGCCTGGGCCAACGGTTAGCCGGATAGGCAGTGATGAGAAGGGCAAGACGGTGGCGCCGGTGCAGGTCATGAGGAAGAGGAAGGTAGCTGAGTGTCTGCAGCTGGGGGAGAGCTCGCGTAGGCTTGGGCCGGTGGCTTCTCTGCTGGCCCATGAGGATGAGGTGGCAATCCGAAAGCTGAAGAAGAAGGTGGTGGAGGAGGTTCCCAACAAGGGGGTCAATAATAATATTATTATTATGACCGTCTCCCGACTGGTTGATATTATGATGGTGCGCAGGAATCAATGCAAGGAGGGAGATCCCTTATCCTCCCAAATTATCCAAGAAGCTGATGTTTATTCAAAACCTCCAGAAGAGCTTGTCCAAGAATTTGCTGGTCGTCCTTGTCGCACTCTTTGGATGGACAAACTTGGAAAAACTAATGTCGTTTCATTATTCATGGACATTTACGGGGCAAAAGGCCGGCGCAGTCGCATGGTCGGCGGCAGCGGCAGTCAAGAGGGCGGAAAATGGCATGCGGATCACAAGGCTGTACCCTTGGAAGATTTTCCATGTGTATCCAAGACACAATACTACTACAGGATAAATTGTAGCACATCCAAGAAACGAGGAGAATGGACGGGATGGTGCATGACCCAGTTCACCCTGGAGGGCACCTACATGGTCTGCAAGGTGTACCAGTCGAACCGCAGCAGCCATCAAGAATTACCCACGGCGGCACCCCTGGACAGCATCACAAGTAAGCAAGGACAAGATGAGGCGGAGGCGGAGGATGGAGGGAGTGTAGACGCATCGCTGGACTCGCCCAGAGCCACCGCCGGCACCGGCCTTGCCTACGTGGAGCAACTTCTCATTGAGGTACTCCCTTCGATCCATATTACTGGTCATTGAAATAGATATATCTAGTACTAAAACATGTCTAGGTACATTCATACATCCATTTCTGCGACAAGTAATATGGATCGGAAGGAGTACCATTTTTATCTATGCTGTGTGAGCAGCTGTTGAGATTCTGTCAACTCGATGCATCCATATTACATGGAGAAAATTCCTTATTTGGCCTCAGTTAAATTTTGGCTTCCTTTCTTGACCCTGTAAACTTTTCTCTTCCCTTCTTACCACAAAATTTTAAGATGGTTCCTTATTTGGCCCTCTAGTACAATTTGAGAACTAGCGGTGTTAAGTAGGTATATAAGATGACGTTTTTGCCCTTGATGCAATATGTGAGCAAAATAGCAGTGAGTGCTCTGATTTAATTGCCTAGGATATATTGGATTAAATTAGATAACTAACATTTGAACTAGGCCTTCGAGGGCGAATCCTGGTTGTATGTAAATACATAAAGTCATTGCTCCACACATCAAGCGGGATTAAAGAGGGTGCAGTTATGGCTGGGGTAATTAGGCACGGTCGCCCCTGCACTTCCGCACTCCATAGTGGAGGGTCACCGGAGATGCTCCTCCAGCCATGAAAATCTTCTCTCATAGCGTCGGGCGCATATGCAGACACGGTGCTGGCCTCTAGCGGTCGATGCTCGCGCAGTTCCATAGAGCACCTCCAGCTGCCTGTAGCCACAGCCACGCCGGCCACAAAACTCGCCGACGGATGCTCAGCCACTGCACATGCTCCCTCCGCCAATGGACCTCCCGCTGTCGGCCTGGGTCGCCGTTCACCGCCGCACCTTCTCCTCTGCCGCCGCATCTGGGCCGACCTGCATAGCCCCACCACCGGCCTCTCCCATGGCGGCTATGCCCCTACAGCCACCGATGTCGGTTTTCCGCTGCTTTTTTCAGAGAGAGGAGGGAGAGGACGGGGTAGGGACAGTGGAGGACGGGGCCAGGACGGGTATCGCCGCCGATCCGCCGCCATCATTTTTCAGAGAGAAGAGGGAGGGGACGCGTGCGGGACAAGGGAGAACGGGGTCGGCATGGGTGCGGTTGTTTTTTTTTTGTTTCCAGTCAACCTTTCTATAGATCGGGCTAGGGGTATACAAGTCCAGCTAAAAATGGTTTAACGGTAGGAGCTAACAGAATTGACGGTAAGGCCAGATAAGGAACCGCTTCAAGATTTTGTGTCAAGAAGGGAAGAGAAAAATTTACATGGCAAAGAAAGGAAGCCAAATTTTACCCGCGGCCAAATAAGAAATTCTCTCTATTACATGCTCAATGTGCACCTTATATGGCTGTGCAGGCGGCCAAGAAGGCTATTGGCTGCAAAGACTTCAAAAAGGCCTGCAAAATCAACGAGTTCGTGATCGTGAAGGAACTGCTTCTTAGGTCTGTTGTTGGACCAGTCCTTGTTGGCTGCACGCCTGCAAAATCAACTAGTTTGTCCTTGTAGCGCATGCAATACTGATGGATCTTCTGATTTTCTTTGCTCAGGATAATTGATAAGCTTGGATTGGATAGGTTCATTATTTCAGGTATATGTTCTTGTACTGTTTTAGTGCTTGTTGCGCAAAACTATCATATCTTTCTACTCCCTCCAACCCATAGCATATAACTCACACTTTGTTGCTAAATCGATCATCGCAAGCACTACAATTTGTGAATGCAAAGTTCCATCAACCAACATCACTACTCAAATCCTATTAGTCAAATGTGTGTTCATTTTGTTGGGGACTAATAGGATTTGAGTAATTCAGCACTTCACGCATTCATTTGTCTTCGATGGAAGTATCCTGTGTAACTAACGTTTCTTTTCCCATTTTTGAACCAAACAGAATTACTGGATAAATTAAAAATACGTCTGCAGCATGTTGCTATGGACAAAGAGCTTCCTCCCAAAGAACGAGATGTAATTGTTTCCTATGGTGAACATATGTGGAAAACAATATATTCTGCACATTTTGATGAATGTGTGAGGCAGGTACAGGTACATACTTCTAACAATTGTTTGGCTAAACATTTTGACGAACCTTTTCAGATTGTTTTTGTCCCTCCATATCGTGTCAAATTAATGTCTAGACCACTCAAGTTTTATAGGTTCACCGAAATCTGGATGTCATATATGTAATGAATAGGGTTTTTTTATATATATCTATATATAGAGTCGCGCTATTTGACACCCAGGATGTAGAATAGTTATTCTACACCCACCCTCTATCTTTAAAACTGTATATTATTTTTACGTCGCGTAAATTTTGTCTTACCTCGAGAGTTGAGAAGAATGTAAGAAAATATAGACATGTCATAATTTTTTTATTTACATGCCGTATAAAAATACGACGTAAAATGCGTATTTTTAGTGTTTTTTACACTATAATTACTGATAAATTATTTTTTTATGTCATTTTTTTTGTGTTGTGGATGAATATGAACATAATTATTTGTATACGAAACATAAATTTATAAATGTTACAACATAAAATTATGTGGGGTGCAAAATAACTATTCTGCACCCTGGGTGCTGAATAGGGTTTCTATATATATATATATATATATATATATATATATATATATATATATATATATATATATATATATATATGATCAGTATACATTTTCACAAGTAGTTAAAAAGTAATATTTTTTAAACTTCTTCCCATCCTCATAGAGAGCTTAACCATGTCACGGATTGCCCTACTTCATGCAATGTCTATGTTGTTGAAAAATATCTCTTTAGCTCTAGCAAAGATGCCTGTAACACTATATATGCTACCACGTTCTCAGATATCCAATGAATTTGCAATCGTCCTGGTATTTCACATTTTATTTTTTTCCTTTTAGGCTTTGTAATAAAAACACTTCCTAGTATTAGACCTTTTTTTAGCACTTGACGATTGTAATGAACTATTAGTGGTGTGCATCGATCACCTAAAATGAAGACCTGCGCTTTACTTGGCATTTTGCATTGTTGGTTGCCACCATATACATGCTAGTACAAACTTGCTCCGTCCCAAAAAAAAACAAGGCACCCTAGGTCCTTAATTTGACTAACGATATATAATGTGTTAATTGCATAATAAGAAGTATATAGTATTGGACTCCTATTCAGAAATAAAAAAATAATATACTTTGAGCCATATAAAGGTATTTTGTTTGTTAAATTGAGGGCCTAGCGGTGCGTCCTTTGCTTGATATATTATTCGGAGGGTGTATTATGGAAGTTGTTGTTATGTTGTTTTAGATTTTTTTACTAGAAAAGGGGTTTGGTATGTTATTTTAGCTGCCCATTGGTTAATCATTTACATTTTTTGGGTGTTAATCATTTAAATTGGTTTAATGTTAACAACCAGGTCTCGCACAGACAAGGCGCCAAGTTTTTTTAAATTGGGGAATTAGACCCCTTTTTGAAAAGATGCCAAGATAATATAACCCCCTTTCACTGAAAATAAAATGAGTTACTACTTGTATCTAAATGAACTGTGAAAAGGGAGAATTGAGTTTTTTGTGACTATGCAAAGGGACTGATGATGGTAATCGTTCTTGAGCAGGCTGACTTCTTGCCCAAATTAGAGGGAGGGGAGAACGAGCGCCCCTCTGAGGAAGCGGAGGGCGGTAACAGACTTGGCATTGAGGAGGAGGTGACTGATACGCTGCAAGATGAATGGAGGAACCCTGGAGGTTTGCATGACCTGCCTAGGGGCAACATGCCATGCCCGACGCCAGGGTTTGCCTCGTATGAGAGTGGATTGCCCGTGGAGAGGGAGTGGCAGGCAGCTGAAGGGTGGAGCCCTGGAGGATTGCTTAATAACATGTCTATGGGGGAAGACATCTCATCTCCAGCGCCGGCGTTTCCCTTGTGCATGAGTGGATTGCACCCCGCGGCCATCTGTCAGAACCAACATTGCGACCTCGAATATGTTGCCTTTGATGCTTGGGCTTCGATTCAATGATGCGTTGATTGTTAGGCTGGTCCTAGTGGTAGTATCATACTACTAGTATCATGCATATGATACTAGTGTATGATACTATCTCTATATTGCATGGTATCATATGGTACTCCCTCAGTTTCAGGGCTTAAGGCGTCCTCGTTTTGCGTGTTTTTTCTTTGACCAAGAATTACTCTAAATACGTAAAGAGTTTTGGTATAAAACTAGTATCACTGGAAAGTATTTTTCAATACGAATCCAACGATACTAATTATGTATAATATAATCCAGATTTTGTTGCTCAATTCTTTTGATCAAACTTTGCTTTGGAAAACGTGTGCGCCTTAAACCTTGAAACGGAGGTAGCAGTATCATACTAGTATTATATTTAATGATTTGTAGAATCTCAATACAAAATTGTCTACAAGATTTATTTGTATGAGGATTTTTTAGTTTTACGTGCTATGATACAGTATCTACCTATGATACTATAACCATCTCTTTCTTCATTAATTATTGTGCCACATAAGATTTTTGCCAACATGGCATGCATGATACTAGCTATGATACTTCCACTAGGACCAGTCTTAGATCAACGATTGATGTTCTGCGTTCAATAAGTGTAGTACAATGAACAACTCTTGCAATTGTCGGTCATTGATCTTTTTCTAGTTACTCCTACAGATGATTTGTTTTGGAATTCGTACGTCGTGAGACTTGAATTGCTCGAATAAGTCGGTTGTGTTTTCAATGTTAATCAGTTGTTTTGTTGAGTCCACATATGAAATGATGAGGTCCCTACTACTCGTACCCGTCCCATTTGTTACGACGTCTACAAGGATGACCGTTGTGAAATTATTGGAGCTGTAAACTGGACTAATTAATGGTTTTCTGGCACCATGCACTCTGTTTCCAGTTTTAATAACCTGACAAAAAAGTGTGTTCTTTGTTGCTGCTTACTTTGCTGGGTTTGTAGCGCTGTCACATGTGTTGTGGTCGCATGTCAAACTTGCTGATGTACTATCAGTTTTGATACTACACAAAATTTGGAGGCCTGGTACGGTGCTCCTTCATTTGAGAAAACAGAGCATGTGCGAGATGGGAAACCGTCTTCTCCAAAGTAAATATGGTTTATATATTGTACTACCAGATGTCCGTCAGAGGCGACACCCTGACAATTCTAGCTCTCCGCACAATCCTGTCCGACACAGACTTTAGATACTAGTTTAAGTTAGTCCCATTTCAAAAAAAAGATACTGTATTTAAGTTAGTGGAGATATGCCAAACCTGTTAAATTAAGCCGAGATATGCACAGCCCTGTTATACCGTAATATAGCAGATAAGTGAACCTGGTAAGAATAAGACAACGTATCTGATATATATGAAGTTGGCATGTTACCTGTAGCATCTTTGCATTTTGGGGCTCGGTTGCTCAACGAGTAAGTGATTAAGTTTCAGGCTTCAGAAATTGATGGCTGCAACATAATCTCAGTGCCTCATGCCTGCAGCATGTATGCAGTGCCACTCAGATACTGATTAATCTTATTTACCCATTACAGGTAGTTGTTCCTTTGACATGCAAGGAGTTGTTCTGGAGCCTCTACAAGACAAATAGCCTGTTCTACTTCCAGACTAAAGGATTTACATCACCACTGAATCCAATGATCAACGAGCCACTGAAACTCCAAGCTACCAGTTAATCTTTCTTTTTTTTTGCAGGGGAGCTACCAGTTAATCTTTGGCTGTTCAATCTGAAGAATAATGATCCACCGTAATCGGCTCTGTCCATATCGATCAGATGCAACATATATCTTTTTTCTGTGGTACGTAGTAGAGTAAAAATAAAGTAGGTTGCTCTTATATATGCTGTGTAAACCTTGTAACAGATAAATCAAATTCTTCTACTGTAGAATATATGGCTTCACTAGTACACCTGTCCTCGAGCAAGTGCAGGTATATAAATGAAAAGTAATTCGACCAGAATTATTTGCAGAACGAACATATGAAGCCCATGTTTTCACTGGACATATGCAGACTCGTGGCGTAGCTACAGTACTGTGCTCAGCAAAGTGCATCTTCTTGTTTCCGTTTCAGTGGTCTAAGCTGTGGCCTCTTGTTCTGAAACTTCCTGACCCCCAGTCTGGTCCCGTTGGCCACATCCAGTAGTAACAATTTTGCAAGTACTTACATCCCAGTTACGGTATATTGGTATATGCCCTGATCTTCAGAACTACCATAGACAAGGGTAACATACATCCGTCGATCACGACTAACTATCTGCATTGTGCCTGTTACAGCTATTCACGGCTCAGTTTGCGCCAACAACAGGCTATTGTCACCGTGCCTGGTACCTCCCATTCACACTTCTGCTGGGTTGGTGCCCGAGCTTCTGCAGCAGAGCTTTCTTTTCCTCTTCAGGGAGGGTGTTGAACATTAAAACAGAATGTCGCCGATGCCGTCCTTCATTGTCAGGAACACAACTTAACTAGTATAAGATTCACTCCAGAATTACAAAGTAGCAACAACTGATGATCAACACTTGTCAGCGGAAGGCGATTATATCTTAACGAGCTGCTGGAATTTCCTCACGGCAAACACCGTGAAGAGTGCCATACACACTCCTAAAGAGGCCCAATTTTTCTCCATCGTCCATTAAACCAGAGTGCATATACGTCCACGAAACAAGTGCACGAAAATACAGGTGAACCATTGCATCCAGTCTGGTCTGATTGAGCTGAGGTGCTAAATCTAAGATATCTAATCTACCAGGTGCCCGAGAAGAAGGATGGGGATAACAAACGTCAAGATTCAAGCTTCCAATTTTCCATAGTGGAGACCTGCCAGTAAATTTCTTGTCGGGTAGATTTCACACATTGAAACTACTCATTGCAGCCAACAAACTAATAAATCG
Organism: Avena atlantica; assembly: GCA_910589765.1. Lineage (NCBI taxonomy): Eukaryota > Viridiplantae > Streptophyta > Magnoliopsida > Poales > Poaceae > Avena > Avena atlantica. The sequence goes on from OU342736.1 coordinate 421,988,858, forward strand.
GAATGCATCAAAGCTCTCTCTAATTGATAAAATAAACTGAATGTTATCAGTAGAATGACACAGTCAAGATGAACCAATCAAAAGTATCTTTGTCACTTCTCACATGGGTGGGTAGCACCACAAGTTATAAAAAATCTGACAATGTATAGGCACCCAAATGAAGAATGAAGCTAAGATCTGACAGGGAAAACAGCTCGTCTTGCTTGTGACATGTGCATATCAGCTTAAAAACAATGATAGTTCAGGAAAGAAGATAATAAGCACATCACCAAGTGTCTGATGTTTACCCAACATTCTGCTATTTGACAGTCCCATCCAAAAATTAAGAAAATATACAACCTGGATGCCAAATGCACGGCAATAGCTTGTTCTTGTGGGTTAAATCATACCTGGAAAATAAGCTGCACCTAATTCACTCGCAGTGCAGCACCTTAAATCTGAAATTCTTCAATATTTTGCACATCATCCCTGTCCTTTTGTGGCCTGATCAGTACAAAATGCTTCTGCTATCCTTCGAAGGATAACCCAAAACATTGTGAAATCTAATGCATATTGCAAAAAATAAACTCATGTGTGAACACTGAACCTTAGCATGATCTACTTGCAGTTTGGAAAAACATACTGAAGTAAGGTGCCAACACATACCATCCTCTCGTCAGCACCGATGGGAAAGTGTGCTACCCATACAAACTGGACAACCACAAAATGAACTTATGCAGCTGGCAACCCCTGTTTAACTTGACGTATGCAAATTCACGGTGTTGCGACAGCAATATGTTCAACAAAGTGTTCCGGTTTGAGAGTGCATGCTGTAGCCTCTTGTGCTGAAAATTCCTCACCCTCAGCGGTTGGACATACACATCCTGTAACAGATCTTTGCAGCTACAACACAATTACAGCATTCTTATCTATATATTGGCGCAATACCCTGATCTCCAGAACTACCATATACATATGTTACACTCCATACATCTGCCTTGCTACAGCTAATGGACTTCTGCTCAGTTTGCACCCTCGAGCCTCAGTAGCAAAGTTTCCTGTCCCTCTTCATGGAAGCACTGATCCGGACATCCATCGACTGGCTATTGTCACTGTGCCTGGCACCTCTTATTCAAACTTCTGCTTGGTTGGTGCCTCCAGCTTCTGCAGCAGAGCTTTCTTTTCCTCTTCAGGGAGGGCGTTGAACATGAAAATAGACTTGTCACCGATGTCATCCTTCATTGTCAGGAAGGACATAATCGTAAGATTCGACCGGAATTATTGTAAAAGCCACAAGTGATGACAACCACTTTGTCACTTGAAGGCAATCAAAATTATACTCCCTCCGACCCATATTACTTGACTTGAATTTTAAAAAAATTGGATGAACCTATATACTAAATAGTGTTTAGGTTCATCCAAATCTAGACAAATTTGAATCAACTAATATGGGTCGGAGAGAGTACCTTAATCGGCTGCTGCAATTTTCTCGCTGCAAAGACCATGAAGAGGTGCTAAGAGCATGTCTAACAGGCCCCTTAAAACGCGCCCACCCCGTATAATTCCGGCGGGATAGGGGGTGAGCGCAGTTTGGGCCGTCTAGCAGGCCCCGTATTCGGGCCGGCCCATATCGGCGGAATACGGGGCCCATCAAAACCCCACCGCCGCCCCCTATAAATACAGGGCGTAGGTGCGAGTGGGGGTCGAACCCCTCACTCGCAACCCTAGCTCCGCCGTGCGCCGCCGCCTCCCCGCACACGCTCCGGCGAGAAATTCCACGCCGCACGCCGCAGCATTAGCACTGCCGCTCGCCATGTCCGCACGCCATGTCCGCACGCCGTAGAAGTACCGCGTCGCCCGCCTCCGGATCAAAGCGGTCTCGCTCGCCGGACACGCTCGAGGAGGCGTGGCGGCGCCACTGCAAGCTGTCCACCGACGGGAGTCGGCGTGCGGCGTGCAGGTACGCCGGTGCCCTCTACGTGCCGCCGAAGCTCCGCGAGTTCGTGGCGGGCGGGCGCTACTACAAGGCCGATCCGCTGCTCAAGCCGATGAGCGGCGTCGACTTCGACAAATGACGCGCGGATTGGGAGCAGCACCGTCAGGCGAAGGCGGCATGGGAGGAGAGCACCAGCGGCGGAGGAGCGCTGCGAGCCGCCGAGGAGGAAGAGGAGGCGGAGGAGGGGGAAGACCCCCTTTTCTTGCAGGCGGTGGCCACGTCCCTGAAGGATGAAGCCGACAAGGAGAGGACGGAGGCAAACGAGAAGGCGCAGGCCATCGCCGCCGTGAAGGAGATGGAGGCGCGGGAGGCGGAGGAGAATGCGACAGTCGTCATCCTCGACGACTAGATCGCTTCGTAGAAGTCGCGATCCATTAGGATCGCGCAATTTTGTAAAAATCCGTATGTATGATCTACCTATGAATTGATGAACTATCGAAGAAATTTCCCGGAGTTTGCAATTTTCAAAACGGGGTCTGCTAAACGGAATGGTTCTTGCGTGAGCATTTTTTTTTATACAGGACCCTCTACTTGCATTTTACGGGGCAGAAAAATAAAGTGCCTGTTAGACAATGCTCTAATAGGCCCAATTTTTCCCATCGTCCATCAAACCAGACTGCATATGCGTCCAGGAAACAAGTGTAAGAAAATACAGGTGAACCAGTGTGGTCTGACTGAGCTGAGGTGCTAAGTCTCAGATATCTAATTTACCAGGTGTCCAAGAAGAAGGATGGGGATACTAATAAAAGTCAGGATACCAGCCTCCAGATAGATTTCACAAGTGGAAACTACAAAGTGTATTACTACAAAGGTCTCTCCCATTGATCAAATCAGCTCAATGTAAACATCAGAGGGAATCAATCAAGAAGAACCAATCAATTTTACAGTCCATTGCGTCAGCACACAACGGAGTCATCCGTAGTGCACCCCATGCTTTCACTGAACATATGCCATCCAGTAACAGATTTGCAGCTGCATCATAGGTACAAGATTCTCATCTATATGTTGGCGTAACACCCTGACCTCCGGAACTACCATATACTCCACGGCTTACATACATCCGTCGATGGAAACTAGCCACCGTATCTTGCCGCTGTGCTTGCTACAGCTATTCAAGCTTGGGCTCAGTTTTCCCTCCCTCCAGCTTCAGTAGCAAACTGTCTGTTCCTCTTCGTGGAGGCACTGATAGAGATGTCGTCCATGGACTAGCCATTGTCATGTGCCTGGTACCTGCTATTCGAACTTTCTGCTCGGTTGGCGCCTCCAGCTTCAGCAGCAGAGCCTTCTTTTCCTCTTCAAGGAGGGCGCTGAACATGAAAAAACAGACTTGTCTCCGATGTCGTCCTTCATTGTCAGGAAAACAATCAGATCGTAAGATTCAATCAATAAAATCTTCAACTGATGATAAACACTTGTCACTTGAAGACAATTAAATTATACCTTGATGGCATGGTGGAATTTTCTAGCAATGAACACGGTGAAGAGTGCCATCCACACTACTAGAAGGCCCAGTTTAGCCCCATCGTCCATCAAACCAGACTGCAAATGTTCAGAAAACTACTGTAACAACATGCAGGTGAACCATTGCATCCAGTCTGGTCTGATTGAGCTGAGGTGCGAAATCTCAGATATCTCACTTACAAGGTGCCTAAGGAGAATGATGTGCATAACAAACATCAATATACGAGTTCCGATTGGTCCATGCAAAGTACAATGAGAGTACATTTGTTGTCAGACACGGTTCACAAATTTAACTATTCAGTCAAACAGTACACATCCAGTGAACGCTACAAAATTCACTGCTATTGATCAAATCAGCTAAATGTGAACATTAGAGGGAATAAGATAAGATGAACCAACCAATCCCACAGTACATTTGTTGTCAAATACAGTTCCAGACTGAACTTTCAGTGTAATGGTTAAGCCACTAAACTAATCAATAAAATGCATCCAATGAACACTACAAAGGTTTCTGCTATTGTTCAAATCAAGATGAACCGATCAGTTCCACAATCCATGCACATACACAGTGATTTGCAGAAGTACCTTCTTTGAAAAGGAGGCCAGTTAGCGCGGCGAACGTCGGCCCGACGAACCACGTCACTCCTAGGTTCTCAAGAATGTAGCGGACCAACCCGCCACAGCAAGGGAGTAGGTCCTGACAGACCCGACCACGCTTGGAAAACACAAGTTACAGAAAATATGCTAGCAAGCCCATCTTTTGTGGCTTCTCACATGGCTGTCACCAGATATAACAAAATGTACAATCTTGGCACTAAAATAAGAATGAAACTAAAAGCTGACTTGTAAAAAACAACTTTTGTGGCTTCTGACATGCTATCAGCTTATGACAAAACACAAGGATAGTTCAGAAAAAGAAAGATGAACATCACCAAGTGTGTGATATGGAGCTAAGATTATGCTATCTTCCCGACCATATATAGGCGGCAAAATCATTGACTGCACAGGCCTATCCAACAATTCAGAAAATATACGACCTGGACGCAGAATGCATGTCGATAGCCTGTCTTGAGGATACAATCATACCTGAAGAAAATCTGCACCTAATTCATTCACAATGCAGTACCTTACAGGTGGTGTTCTTCAATACTTTGCATATCATCCCTGTCCTTTTTGTGGCCTGATCAGTACAAAATGTTTCTGCTACCATTTGAAGGATAACTCAAAACATACTGAAGTAATGTAGTAACAAAGGCCACCCTCTCAGCACCGGTGGGGAAGTATGCTAATCCTACAAACTGCGCAACCACATTATGAACATCCACAGCAGGGAACCTATGTTTCCACTGAACATATGCAAACACTGTATGTTGCGACAGTAATATTTCAACAAAGTGTTCCAGTTTGAGAGGTGCAAGCTGTAGCCTCTTGTTCTGAACATTCCTGACACCAGGGGTTGGTCATGCACATCCAGTAACAGAGTTTGCAGCTAGATCACAGTTACAACATCCTCACCTATATACTGGCGTAGTGCCCTGATCTCCAGAACTACCATATACATCTGGTACACTACATACATCAGACAGATCGCGACTAGCAATCAACATTGTGCTTGCTACAGCTATTTGAGTTTCTCCTCAGTTCGGCGCCCTTGAGCCTCAGTAGCGAAGTTTCCCTTCCTCTCCGTGGAAGCACTGATCCAGACGCCCATCCACTGGCTATTCTCACTGTGCCAGATTGATACCTGCTATTCGAACTTCTGTTCAGTTGGTGCCTCCAGCTTCTGCAGCAGAGCCTTCTTTTCCTCTTCAGGGAGTGCGTTGAACATGAAAACTGACTTGTCACCGATGTCGTCCTACATTGTCACGAACACAACAGAATCGTAAGATTCAACCGACAAAAGCATAACAGCAAAAGGTGATAATAAATTCTTGTCACATGAAGGCAATTATACCTTAATGGGCTGCTGGAACTTTCTTGCGGCGAACACAGTGAAGAGTGCCATCCACACTCCTAATAGGCCCAATTTTGCCCCATCGTCCATCAAACCGGACTGCACAAGTTCATGAAACATGTGTAAGAAAATAGTGGTAAACCATTGCATCCAGTATGGTTTGATTGAGCTGAGGTGCTAAATCAAAGATATCTAGTTTACCAGGTGTCCAAGAAGAAGGATGGGGATAACAAAGGTCAATATACCAGCTTCCAATTTACCATAGCAGAGGCCTGTGAGTGCAATATATTGTCAGAGAAAATTTAACAACCCGAACTATATTCAGTTACTCAATGCAAGGGTTCAGTTCAGCGGTTCAGCCACTGAACTAATCCATCAGAATGCATCCGTTGAACACTACAAAGCTTTCTGCTACTGATCAAATCAAGTCCACATTACATTCATCACATCAGAAGTTCAGAACACACGCAGAGTTAAATTCAGTAGTGTACCTTCCTTGAAGACGAGGCCAGTGAGGGCGGCGAACGTCGGCCCGACGAACCACATCGCCCCCGGGTGCTCGAGCACGTACCGGACGAGCCCCTCGTCGAGCGGCGCCGCAGCGAGGGCGTAGGTCCCGACGGACCCGAGCACTCCCACCGCCCACAGCGCCTGGAGGAAACGCTTGATGGGGGTGACGTAGATGTGGATGAGGACCAGCGACAGCCCGAGCCCCCCGGCCCCAGCGGCGTAGAGCAAGTCGGCGCTCTGCCTGACGGCGTCGCCGGCGGGGTTCCCCTCCGGCAGGAATGCCCCGGAGGCGGCGACCAGGAAGGAGGCCGCGGCGGTGACGAGTCCTGACCGGTACAGAAGAACCTCGCGCACATCCGCGTCGTCCACGCTCCAGGGGCCGTACACGCCGGTGTAGACGGTGGTCTGATCAGCGAGGCCGTCGCCCGCCGCCCTGATGGCGCCCGCGGCGGCGCGGTGGGTGCGGCGGAAGAGCGGTGAGAGCAGATGGCGCTTGGGGGAGAGAGGGGAAAGGAGGCCGGGGAGTGGCGCGAGGCGGAGGAGCACGGTGGTGGCCATGGCCATGGTCAGAGGTCGCTGTGTTGAGTTCGGCTTGGTGCTCTTGGGATTTTTTTCGTGGGGTTCTACGGTGTTGCTCCAAGGTGGAGGAGACGTGTGCTGAGTGTCTGATGGCCGTAAGCTCAACGGACGGTCACGATTTTTCTTGTGGTCTCGACTCTCGATCCCAGCCATCAAACGGAGAAACATGGAATTAGCAAGCACGTATTTTATTTTGACTAAGATAACAATGATGGGAAACCTGAGAAGAGGAGTCAGGGCTTGTTTGATTCATAGCATAGAAAAAATATAGAAATAGAAAAAAACATAGGATTAAGATGTCACGGTAACTTGAATCCTATGGGAAAAGAAATTATGTTTGATGTAGCAAAGAAATTTATTCATAAAGTCTGATCTAATGTTTTTTTATAGGAATTGCACTACAAGATTCCTATAGGACTAATTCCTATATGATGTGTTCCTATGAATCAAACAATAACATAGCAAAAATTTCCATCGGATTCAAATCCTACACAATTTCTATGAATCAAGCAAGCCCTAAATACAAGCCAATGATCACTTACTATATTTGCACCATGAACAAGAATACCATCTCCAAGGAAAATATAGTAGTTCTTATCATAACTAGTAATTGTTTCTTTCCATAATCAGTAATTGTTTCTTTCTTCTTATTGATGTTCATATTTACCACAACTAGTAATTGTTTATTTCTTCTTATGTAATATTTTTCATACATTTTTGCCCGCATGTTTCTCAGTTTTCATATTCATAAAGACGGAGACGAGATCAAAAATCACGATGGCAATAAGACCATCGGAAAGGTTCGTGTGAAACATGGATCGTGATAGTACATAAAATCTAGACTATGTATGTCACTATCGTGTTAGTTTTTTTTAGAAATGTATGTGAAGTAAACTTGAGTGAACTATTGTCTAGTATAATTTTCTATATATTATGATTTTTCTATTATTTTTTATATGTGATTTGTATATATATAGACAATGTTCTAAATTAAGTATTATTAATTATATTGCTATGCACCAACGTATCCGCCGACATATATCAGACAAGACAGTATTTTTGTGCCGTCGTCTCACAACTGTTACGGCACATATGCAGTGACTGTCTACAATAGACTGCGGTGTTAACGCCTTGCTGCTGCGGAAGAGATAGGTCGACGGATGACGTTGTGACAAGCTAAAAAAGCGTCGTCTATGCACTTTCAACAACATTGTTATTCCTGGCGGATTTTTTATCGTGTCAACTCGAGCGTGGCGATTAGGCGTGTGCCTCGGCTTATATAAACGCCAGGTCTGACGTCTGTTTTGTAGTGTTTGTCACTATTATTATACTACTTGTTAAAATTTGGAGCCTCTATCTTTCATTATTTGACATGGGAGAATACCCTGCCACAAATGGCTTCGCGGTAGCTCTAACCCACTATGGCCGCTTTTTATTAGTGTCTCCTCTGATTTTTTATAGTCACAAAATACATACAAAAGATCAGTGGCACAAGAGCCTCGACCCACGACTTCCAAGGAGCAAAGCTCGTTGGCTGCCCTAGAGCTAAGGCTGGTCCTAGTATTGTAAGGTGTATCATGCATGCCAACTTGGCAAAAATCTGATGTGGTATCACAATTAATGAAGAGAGAGGTGATTAGTGTATCATAGGTAGATACCGTATTATAGCACGTAAAACTAAAAATTATAATGGCAAATAAATCTTGTACACACATTTTACATAGAGATTCTATAAATCAATAAATATATCACTACTATGATACTACTACATGATACAATGTATTAGAGACATAGTATCATACACTAGTATCATATGCATGATATTAGTATTATGATACTCCCACTATAACCAGCCTAAGGGGGGCAATGCCCTCCCTTCCAGTGGCACACTAAAGAGCAAGGTTAGTATAAACTCTTTCAATAGACATTTATATATGCAAATATCAAATGTTAGTATGAAATAACCTGATAAGCAATTATAGAGGGCCATATAACTATACAGCCGTGCAAGGGAGATTTTATAATTTGCCATGTTTTACTCGGGACCTTTATAATTTACCACACATTAGTTGTCCTTGTATGATTTGCCACACATTACACCAATTCCTTGCTAATTTGCCCTGTTTCAACTTATACCGATTTATTAATTTTTCTAAACTCCAAAATACATTGTGAAATACAGTAATTTAATACTCATGTGACAAATAGCAACTAGCTTTACCGAACCAGGTCAGATCGATCAACCAAAGAGCCAGTTTTGGAAAGAGAATAGTTGGCCCATCTCTGTTCGTGGGAAGGAGAAGACGGGAGCACCGCCGCGGCCAGTCGGCCACCATGGACAGTCTAGGCGCAACGCCCGTCCTCCTAGCTGCAACCACGGACGGCACACCCAGCACGAACGACGGAGGAGGTGCAGAGTCGGCGCCCGTCGGCGACACCGACCGGACAAGGCGGAAGCCCTCCTCGAGGCAGCGCCTCGATTGCAGGTTCGGCACTATTGTGCAAACGTGAATTGAAGATTACAAAGATTCAAGAAGAATTTTGTGTGACAATGTTTCCAACCAAACTAGTGGTTGGATTCAGAAGAAGGGGTTCTCCTAAAGAAGAGAAGGGCTCCATGACTTTCTCAAATGCAGGGCTTCAGCTTAGACGATGTACTTGTTTGGCCAAAGTTTCAGTTGCTGACGTACAAAATGAACTGTACGAAGTGACCCCAATGATCTGCAGGGTTTTGCTCATAATATCGAATCCATAATATCCAAGTGCCGTCAGTTGCCACGACAAACAATAAATCTGTAGAAACTGAGCAAGATGAGCAAACAGGATGGGAAAGAGCGGATGTCAGGAGAGAGGAATCGTGGTTGCTGTTGATGGTCGTCGGCCATGGCTGGGCATCCCATGGTCCGGCCGATGCCGGCGACAGCACTCTTGACCCCGCTCCTCTATTTCTTCTCTTGTGAAACAGGGGAATGATGGAGGTGGTTGAGGAATCAATCGATCAGACATGGTCTGCCTACTGTATTTCTCTACGTATTTTGGAGTTAAATAAATAAATAAGTGTGTAAAAAGAAAAATATGGAAAATTAGCAAGGAACCAAAATAATGTGTGGCAAATGATAAAAGACCAAGTAATGTGTGGCAAATTATAAAAGTCCTAAGTAAAATGTAGCAAATTATAAATTCTCCCACCGTGCAAGGGACATACTCCCTCCGTTTAGAAATATAGGTGGCCCGTTTGTCCAAATCCTCTGGCTGAAGCGAAACTACAGGTGGCCCGTTTGTCCAAATACTCTGGCTGAAGCAAGGCCTGACGGCGTCATCTGTCGCAGTGCACACTATATTTGTAACTTCACACGGTCAGCAAGCACGGTACAGGGGTTTTCACGAAAAAAAAGCATGCACATCAAGAAGAGTAGGAATACTTCAGACCACTCACAACATCGGAGTAGTTCAGAAACCCCTGTACTAGTACAATTCTACTCTCATGTGCCGTAGCCAAGGACTAGCCAAAATTCCTTTTATCATGGACGCGTAACGCCACCGCGGCTGTATATCTTGTATATCTGTAGGTAACAGCAGAGTAATGACCTTTGGTAGGGCGAAAATCTATTTGAACTAAACTTGTTAGTTTTTTTAGACTATGTATGTCACTATCATGTTAGTTTTTTTAGAAATGTATGTGAACTAAACTTGAGTGAACTATTGTGTAGTATAATTTTCTGTATATTATGATTTTTCTATTATTTTTTATATGTGATTTGTATATATATAGATATGTTCTAAATTAAGTATTATTAATTATATTGCTATGCACCAACCCGTATCTGAAGACATATATCAGACAAGACAGTATTTTTGTGCCGTCGTCTCACAACTGTTACGACACCATATGCAGTGACTGTCTACAATGGACTGCGGCGTTAACGCCTTGTTGCTGCGGAAGTGCTTGGTTGGCGGATGATGTTGTGACAAGCCAAAAAAGCGTCGTCTATGCACTTTTAACAACTTAGTTATTCCTGGTGGATTTTTATCATGTCAACTCGGGCATGTTGATTAGACGTGTGCCTCGGTGTATACAAATGCTAGGTTTGACGTCTGTGTTGTAGTGTTTGTCACTATTATTATACTTGTTAAAATTTGGAGTCTCTATCTTTCATTATTTGACATGGGAGAATACCCTGCCACAAATGGCTTCGCGGTAGCTCCAACCCACTATGACCGCCTTTTATTAGTGTCTCCTCTGCTTTTTGATAGTCACAAAATATATACAAAAGATCAGTGGCACAAGAGCCTCGAACCACGACTTCCAAGGAGCGAAGCCCGTTGGCTACCCTAGAGCTAAGGGGGGCAATGCCCTCCCTCCCCGTGGCACACTATAGAGCGAGGTTAGTATAAACTCTTTCGATAGACATTTATATATGAAAATATCAAAGGTTAGTATGAAATAACCCGCTAAGCAATTATAGAGGGCCATATAATTATACAACCGAGCAAGGGATCATCATTGGATCGGATTTTCAACACTGCTTGGCTCAACCCCGACATACGTTCTAGCTAACCCCCAAGTCAAAGTCCAAGTGAATAGAATAGTTGACATAATAAAGGTTAAAAATAAGATGATATAGTAAACCACCGGAACGCGCGTTAGACAAATGCAGAATGCAAACAAAATGGGTCCCTGACTACATGTGTACACTGCATCTTGGGCAGCTAGTGCATGGACGGCCGGGTCGTGCAATCCGGTGGGGGCCTGTGAAGCGGAACGCCTGACGGCGTCATCTGTCGCATGCAGTGCACACTATATTTGCAACTTCGCATCAGTCAGCAAGCACGGTACAGGGTTTGTTCACGAAAAAAAAGAAGCATGCACATCAAGAAGAGTAGGAATACTTCAGACCACTCACAACATCGGAGTAGTTCAGAAACCCCTGTACTAGTACAATTATACTCTCATGTGCCGTAGCCAAGGGCTAGCCAAAATTCCTTAATTTTTTCATGGACGCGTAACGCCACCGCGGCTGTATATCTGTAGGTAACAGTAGAGTACTAATAACCTTTGGTAGGGCGAAATCCGGTGGCGGTTCAGAAACCAAAAAACAACCGATGACCACTTAATTTTTTCGGTCTGTGATCAATGCCCTGGACACACCTCCTGGATACTACCTATCAATGATCAATGTCGACCCACCACATGTACGGTACACTGGCTTTTTTGTTGCCATTACAGTGATACAGGTACAGTACAGTCAGCACATAGTATTCAGTTTCTCAGACACCACACACTTCACTTCATGAACAAGAGTTGATTGATCGACGGTGCATGCATGCATGCATGCATGTGCCTCAGGCAGGGACCAAGTAACCATGATCGATCATGGGAATGTCTGTTCCAACACCAATTCCAAATTACTACTACCGTACACAGCATCCATGGTACCCAATCGTACAATTGGACACCCTTATAATACTTACCAACTAGCTAGTCTCAGTTGCACGTGGACGCATTATAGCCCTGGAGCTTGAGCTTCCCGCCGAACTCCTCAGGCAGCTGGGACTCGTCCAGGGCGTCCCGGAGGGTGGCGTCCAGATCCTTGTCGGCGACGAACACGAACTTCTTCTTGGTGTTGTCGTCGATGAAGGGGTACACCATCTTCCATGCCGCCATGAAGACGTAGGGCACGTGGATGAGGAGCACCCTCCCCAGTCGCTCCGGGTAGTTGTTCTGCATGATGTCCAGCGACTCCAGCATCGCCCGGACGTCGCAGTTGGCGTACCCGAACCCCTTGAGGTCCACCACCGCCGCAAACTTCTCCTCATCCGCGAACCCTACGTCTGAATAGCATATCCGTTAAGTCATGCACATTTTATTAGCTGTCTGAATTCAGCGCGGAAAAGTATGTATACTTGGCGCAAGTGTTGTCGAGGATGTAGACGACGTAGCGCTTGAACTCGTTGATGTCGCGCTTGGCGGCGATGTGGCGGCAGCCGAAGAGGTACACCATGGGGCGGCCCATCTTGTCGTGGCCCTGCACGTAGAGCTTCTCCTGCGCGAGCTCGTTGCGCACCTCGTCATCGGTAATGGGGCCGTTGGGCTTGGCGGTCCGCTTCCATGCGAGGTACTTGAGGAACATCGCCGACGCCTTGCCGACGTTGTGGTCCCTTGCGCGCAGGAACCGCCGCAGCATGAAGTCGTCCTCCTCCTGCTCGATCGGACAACGGATCGACGGCTGGATCAGGGTCCAGCTGGACGGCAGGGTACACTGTTGGACAAGATTACTACTATTGTTTTGTTGTTGTTGAAGGATTTGATTTGAGGGACCAGAGACAAGTGGATGGTACTGGACTGGCGTGCTTGGCGTGCGTCGATGATCATGACTCATTGAGGTCTTTGTGGTGAACATTTATGATGAGCTTTCTGTGAAGCAGCTAGCGATCGATAGCCCCATTGCATGATCTGTCCCTAATAAATTCACCGACAGGTGCAAGAGCGACATGATGCTACCTACACAGTACCACTGTTCCACGTTTACCACCGCAAACGAAACAAAAAAAAAAAAGACATTTATATCGGTCGGTACTGAAAATATTTCGTAGAGTGTCAAATTGGGGTGTTGATTAAGAAAGGTTGAGTAGTACTAGCACAAACAGGGGGTCATTAGTGGAAGCGAGATTGATGCAGAGGAGGCCACACACACGTGAGTGCCTATGTAGCTTGGACTGAAGCACTGAAATAATTGCTAGCATAAACGTGGGACATGGCTTAAGCTCGGTTCGTTGAAGCTTGATAAGAAATTCTTTGCTAGCAACTGCTTCATGGATACCTATTGCTGGCCAATGGATGGATGGGAGCAGAGCAGAGCAGAGCAGCTCCGTCCCCGTAAAAGGCAGCTAGCTCTCCTATTGCTGGGCCAACCCAACCGCTAATAACTGCTAGTAGCTCCTTGTGGCACGATGCTGGAGTCTTGACTACCTAGAGACCGATGGATCAACAACCTGGCCGTCCTCTCCCCTTCCTTGCAACATCATGAGAAGAGCGTGAGTGTCATCAAGCAACGCACAAAGCGACCGGCAACCACTAACACCAGCTTGACCCGCTGTGCATCGGATTAAATGTGATTTGGTTGATCGTTTTACCCTTTTTTTTTTTTTGGGCAACGTTCGTTTTACCTGGTCTCCAGCAAGTTCCAAACTTTTTTTTTTAAACAAACGAAGTCCCAACCTGAGTAGTACTTTCTATGCTTCAAAAAAGATGTCTGCTATCCTATGAGTTGGGATTAGCAAGGTAAATCAACAAGTTATTAGGTGTGAATCTGTCACACGGGTATCGTTGGGTGGGGACATCATGGGAGAGAACAGAAATCGGGCAACAAGTAGATGAGGGGGGGAAGCGGCCGATGGAATGGTGACCGGTAGGTACCTTGGCTGCAGGGTCCTGCGCCTCGACGACGACGGTCCTCAGCTCGGCCACTTTCTTCCACTCCGCCGCGTCCCCGCCACCGTCGCAGCCGCCATGGCCCTTGTGCTGCTTCGCCTGCTCGTCACCGCCGCGATCCATGCCGCCGGGCCTCCTAGCGCACTCGTTCGGCCTTGATTGACCGATTGCCTCGACTTGCTAGGTTTTATAGCTGGAGAAGAGAAGGCTGGGCAGAGAGGGGTGTTGAGCTGTTATCCCGTCTGCTCGCCTTGCCCTGGTGTGGTTCAACCGTTTCCTTCTTTGTTTGTCCTACAGTAGTACTAGTACTGTATAGTAACGATTTAGAGCGGGACCGCCGTACCGTTGGGTTAGTAAGAAGTAGATTAGGATCAAACGTACTCAGGGCAGGGGCACAACGGGAATCTGTTCCACCGCTCTTATTATCAGGCAGTCTCCAACTGGCTAGTGCAATTCGATCGGACACTAAATCGGACCATTTCGCTTTGTTTTGGTCGTTGGGATTACACGATGATTGTCTTCTCCAGTCCGCACGTGCACAGCACGCACCCCACTGGGATGTACTCCCTTACAAATATAAGACGTTTTAGATTATTGTGAATCAACAGGTGCTGGATTTCTCCACACATGTCGCGATAAAGAACGGCGGCAACCATGGCCTCGGTGCCACAACAGGTGCTGGATTTCTCCACACATGGCACGTACATTGGATGCGAGCAGTTGTCTCTCTTTTCGCTCAATTTAAAACTTTTCATGACCTAGAGATGACATTAACTACACCAAGAGAGACTGATGAGCTGCCCACATGTATGTATCCTCCCTCCTAAATGAGAAAAGCGCGTCCAAAACACATCATCGATACTATCATTTGTGTGACTAGTCGGAAGAGGCCGTGAGACACACCTCCTGATGGGCTGCCCCTTATTAGGACAATCCGGTACAAAATCTGATCCACGGCTGGACAACAGGACCAGGAGGACGACTTCGTGGAGTGGTGGAAGGCGGCTCTCCACCCCCCCCCCCCCCCCCCCCCCCTCCGCGTGGGCTTTGCGAAAGGGAACCTTGTCGTCGCTTGTTATGTTGCTGCAGCGTGGTCATCTTCGGCACACAAGCCCTAGCTCTAGTAGTCTTCTCAACACGATTCAATCCGAGGCATAATCTTGGGCTTCGGCTGGCACAATCGTCCTAAATTAACATCTTATCCTCTAGGTGGCTTAAGTCTAATGGGTTGGGTTGTATGAGGTGGTGGATCATCTAGAGCTTGTAAATCTATAAGGACTTCTTTTTCTACCAACGAATCAAGACGCAATGTTTCTTTGTTTCTTTGGAAAAAATACGGACCAGCAACCACTCAGCACGCAGCCAGGCAGCTACACCAACTTGACCGCCCGTACATGTTACTTTTGATCTGGTCGATCGTTTTACCTAGTCTCCAGCTCTCCACAGCTATATGTCTCCTAACCTGAATACTTTCTAGTTTAAAAAATGATGACTGATCGACCCTGAGCTGCAAACCTTTTTTTCCGACTGTACCTTGAGCTGCTCACTTGATCAAAAATCGTGGTAAGGTGCAGTGCGTACACGTTGAATTATTGTGATGTCAGATTATTGCCAGTTCGTGAGAAAAAATACGAGCAAACTGAACCGACAAGGCAAGGCGTGAGCTAGCTAGTCCATCAGGAGACCGAGAGGAGTCAAGTGACTCAAGTCAATCGCGGGAAATAGGTTGACGAGGAGCTAGGAAGCAGGGGAGATGGGTATGTACCTTGGCTGCGGGATCCTGGACCTCGACGGCGGCCCTCAGCTCCGCCACCTTCTTCCACTCCGACGCGTCGCCGCCGTCACAGACGACATCGCCGTTCTGCTTGGCCTGCTCCTCACCACTGCGATCCATGCCCTCTGGCTTCCTCAATCGACCGGCCTTCCGTTGGTTGAGAGGAAACCAATCGACAATGGTGGCTAGAGCGCGGCCAGGGTGGCTGGATTTTATAGCTGGAGAAGAGGACGCTGGGCTCTGGGAGCTCTGCTGGAACGAGCGAGGAACTGAGGGTATAGAGGGTTGAACTGTGCAAAGGCTGGGAGCGCGTGGTCGGGTCGTGACTCACCGAATATATTTATGACCCCCGGCTGTTTCTCCTACTACTACTATACCGACCGATTCAAAAAGCTAGTGTGCGATGGAGTTAGATTCGGATCGGCCGTAAGTAAGTACGAACGAGCACGTACGTACATACTGGACAAGACCCAAACCTGCTGAACAAATGTTCAACGTTGAGCTACTCGATCGAATACCAAATTGACTGTGGTAACGTCGGTCTGAAGCTGCAGTGCTGGTCCTTCTGGCGCCGGTCTCATCCATACCATCCAGTAAGCATCGAATTTAATTAGCCCGTTTTCATCGTATATTACTACTATTTGGTTGGACTCAGCACCGCGATCTGTTCCTCTCATGAATTAAACGCGAGCGTCACTCTCATTTGGCATGCTACACTTGTGACGATGCTATTCTCATTCCCTCGTAGTACATGGTTCAAATTAAGGATGATAATTTTACTGAGCACAGTTTTATAGGTTGCTTTTTTTATAAAGCGGGGCGAAAGTCTATTTCAACAGAGCACACTTTTATACCTATGGGTAATACTCAAATTCTAGCCGTTAAGGCACAACCGGTACGGGCACGGGTTTAGGCATGTATCCATGGGTATACACATATCCTACCCTTTAAACTGACATGTAGAGTTTCAACCTATGTATCCGAGCAACCTACAGACGAGTATGAGATTGCGGCTTCTAAACTTTGATAATTGGCATGTACTCGTCTACCTATTATTGAGTAGAGATAATTATTTTTATTTGTCAAATATGTTATTAACGGGTATAGGTACCCATAGGGTATGGGCATAGGTAAAGGTTTATACCCGCGGGTACGTGTATGGGTAAAGTTTTCTATCCATTGACTACATGGGTATGAGTATGGTATTGCTCTATCCTGTCCATTGCCATCCTTAGTTCAAATGTTTCAAGCCTACTAAGAGGACAATGACAACGTTTAATTCAATTTCATCCACATCTTCAAAAGGATCAAGACTTGCAACAACTGGAAAGAGACTCGGGTGGCTTTCCCCAAGGCTAAGGACACCCCCTTCAACTTAAAAGAGGCGACACTGGCGGCCTCGGAGGGGCATCCCGAAACAAGAAGGCCAAGTTGGCAAGGGATGCGGAGCCAGCCTCGAAAGGTTGCAATCATCTATCGAGAAGTGCATCGTTGACACTTCGTGGAACTCTGTCCTGCGGGAAGAGCAATATGGTGCAAGGTGAGCGATGATGTTGGAGAAACAAGACGTCAAGATCCAGCTCCAAAATACCAAGGTTACAGTGAAGAAGAGGAAGCAGATCTTGGCTCTCTTGATGGCCGACACGTCTATGATGGATGATGTGAAAGCGTGGTACAAGGAGGATTGCGACCTCATCTTACAAAAAATGAGAGTGCCACCAGCGAGGTCTACACTGACGGCATCGTTAGCTACACCTGATGCGCCTTCTACCCCGGCGGAGGATGATCCTACCATTTGAATTCCACGGCTATGTAATATGCGGCTAAACTTGAGGCTAGTTTGTTGGCGAGATGCTGAACTCGCTGCGCCTTTTTTTGGCGGAAAATCGTATTTTCAAATCTATTTATCTACACTTTGTGGTCTGGATATAAAAAGCTGTTCTGACAATTTTTGGGGGCGTGGCTAGAAACTAGCGTCCCTATAGGGGCACTATGTGCCAGCTCCCCCTTACGGATGGCACCCGCCGGGTTCAGGGCCGGGTCCGGCCCCTCCATACCCGCCCCGTTTAATTTATCGGGTCTCATTTTTACCAGACCCATGATCCGGCCGGATTGGGACCGCAACGGGTACACGCCAGCGCATGCGGGAAGAAAACGATAGGATATTGGAATGGCATTGATAAAAATGGACGCTTCGTGCGTGTGTTGTTTCTAGGACTCCATATTCCTTCGAGTGCATATGATGTGTCATGTGTGTGTGTGCGTGACCGCGTCGAACGTGTGGTTAGGCATAAGATTATTATAGATAGAATTAAGACTTAGAGCGGGTCTGCTGGTCTACGGATACGAGTTTGCCACCCGCTGGGCCGCCCGTTAGACTTGGCTGGTCTAACTTTTTACCAAACCTTTCCGTTTAAGGCAGATACCCATCGGATTTACGGATTTCGGGACCCCATTTCCATCCCTCTCCCCCTTACGGCCCATTCGATGCCGATACCGGACGACGCGTAAGGGACAGCAAGAGATGTTCTAAACTCCTGCGGTTTTGGAGGTGGCCTTAAGTACTACCTAGAGAGACTGATGAGCTGCCAACCTGTATCCTCCCTCATAAATGAGAAAAGCGTGTCCAAATCACGTCAACAGTACAGCCAAAAGCGACGAGCAACCACTGGCACGCAGCCAGGCACCAGCTTGATCACCCGTGCATCTACTCCCCCTTCCTTAGAAATATAAGACATTTTTTTTAAACGAATGTATCTAGATATCTTTTAGTACATATGTTCACTCTAAATCTATACACAAAAGTCATCGAGATACATTCTTTTCTTATATTTCTACATGCAGGGAGTAGTTAGTTTTGAGCTAGTCGATCGTTTTACCTAGTCTCACAGCTATATGTCTCCTAACCTGAATAACTTTCCATTTAAAAAACTGACTGACCGTGAGCTGCAAACCTGATCATCACAACAATCGTAGGGTAGTAGCACTGCAACAGTACTTCATGTAGCTCTTGCTGGCTTGGTGCAGTGCACGTTCAGTTGTGATCTCAGATTATTGTCCATTTGTGAAATAAAATTAGCTGACTGAGCCGACAAGGCAAGGTGTGAGCAAGCTAGCTAGCCACGGGAATCGTGCGTGTACCGTGGAGTCAAGTCAATTAGGCAACAAATTGATGAGGAGCTAGGAAGGGGAGATGGGTACCTTGGCTGCCGGGTCATGGGCCTCGACGATGGCCCTCAGCTCCGCCACCTTCTTCCACTCCGTCACATCGTTGCCGCCATGGCCGCCGCTCTGCTTCCCCTGCTCGTCACCGCCGCGATCCATGCCGCTCGACCCTCCTCAATCGGCCGGCCTTCCGTTGGTTGAGAAGAAACCAATCGACAATGGTAGCTAGAGCTCGGCCGGGGAGGCTGGATTTTATAGCCGGAGAAGCAGAGGAGGCTGGGCTCTGGGAGCTCAGCCGGAACGAGTGAGGATAGAGGGTTGAGCTGTGCCAAGGCTATGAGAGCGTGGTCTCCTCCGCTGGCCGCGCTGCCTGCCGAATATTTATGGCACCCGGCTGTTTCTTCCACCGTATACCGATTCATCAAAAGCTAGTGCGCGATCGAGTAAGATTCGGATCGGCCCTACGAACGAGCACGTACGCACATACTACTCCCTCCGTTTTTTATTACTTCGCGTTTTAGGATTTTTTAAGTCAAACTTTGTCAACTTTGACCAAGAATATAGAAAAATATATCAACATTCATTATTTCAAATACATATATTATAAAAATATTACTTACAAAGATTCTAACATTATAGGTTTTATATGGTAGATACTTTTATTTTTTGCTAAATATTTGATCAAACTCCAAAAAAATTGATTTTGACTAAACCCAGAATACGATCCAATTGTGAACGATCCAATCGTGAACGGAGGGAGTACTGTGGCACGACACGATCCAAACCTGCCCAAAGACCACGACAAATCTCTGAACAAATGATCAGTATTCAGCTATTCGAAAAAATTAAATTAACAGTGGTAACGTCGGTCTTAAGTTGCACTTCTGGTCTTTCTGGCACCAGCCCCATCTACTCCGGTGCCCAGCAAGCATCGAATTTAATTCCCCGGTTTCCATCGCATATTACTCTGTGTGTGTGGTTGGACCCAACACAGCAATCTGTTCCTCTCATGAATCAAACACGAGCGTCGCTCTTGTCTTGCTACTCCAGCGCAACAATTCTTCTTTTCTGCGGAAAAGATCCAGGTTCACAATAAGTACAAAGCACACCCTCAAACATAATAAAAATTACATCAAGATTCTTAAACCACCTAACCACCACATTTGCCGTCAGAGCGAGCTGCCGACCCGCCGCTGTCGTCGCTCCCTTCGCGGAGTCAGAAGTCTTCGTGCAAATGCCCTTAAGGACCAGCGTCCTAGAGCTGAAGTTGTCGCCATTGAACCCTTAAATTTATCCGAAACTTGTAACATCAAATCTAAAACATACGTAGACTGGACGAGATTCACCTCTCCATGGAAGCGGCAACAAGACGAAACCTCACCCTCCTCAACGGTAGTGGCAAGATCGTCGCTGACAAGGTGGAAGAGGAGACGGGTATACCTTATTTTTGTCCCGCACAACACCGCTATAACCACCATAACATCGATGTCGATTGACCAAACTCTATCTTTAGGGACCCTTCAATAGCGCTGAGCGCAGGTCTGAGGTCCCCACCCCCTCCCACCGTCGGGAGGGTAAGCAGAGGAGACGGGGACCCGTCGATTCCAGTGGTAGACGGCCATGAGTGGTAGACAGCCAGGAGCAGACGGATGGTGGCAGCGGCTTCCAGCGCAACCATTCATCAACTACTTCTTTCGACTTCGAAATTTACTCCAGCGTGTATTAGTTTTATGCTAGTATATATATATATATATATTATATTGTGAAGTTTCACCAATTTTGTAGAAAAATGTAAGCATTAACGGTGTCAAACAACAATTATTTCATGATGATGGATCGAATAATATTGATTTACTATTATAGTTGTTGATATTTTCTATGATTAAATTTTTCATGAAATTTGCCATAAGACGGAACTTGTATGCACTGTGTATATTTTAAATCTCGGAGAGACGAAAAATTGATCGAATATCCAGAGCATCGGTTCGTGAAGCTGGTCTGTGATGGAAATCCAAAAGAGCTTCATAGGTTGAGTCATTGCCATTCCCCAAACGCCCAAATGTGAATAAAAAAGGGATTTGCTAATCCAAAGTCAAGTCGCTGACCGTTGGATTGATCATGGCTGAGATTCTTCTTGCGGTCAGAGCAAGTACAGCAGAGTCTAGTCAGCCGGCTGTAGAGTATTCCATGTCATCGATATCCTACGTGGAGGGGAGAGAATCGAAGAGAGAGAACCGAACGGGCTCTCCGTGTATCGCCCGGCTACAGTGCAAGTTTCGAGAAATTGCCGTCGGCCTGCAGCCCGAAGCGGGCGATAGCGCCGGCTCTCTCGATCCCGTGCATCTCCCGCGCCTCCTCCCATCTCACTCCACTACCGCGCGCCAAATCCGTTGTTTGCTCGCCCAAAATTTCTTCCTGCGCGCCAAATCAAGGCCTCCAAATCGCCCCTAAATCTCCACCTCCTAGAACCTAGAACTGCCGCTCCAATTCGTCCCCAAATCGCCACCTCGTCCCCAAATCGCCATCTCCAAACACTAGATCGAACTGAAGCCAGCGCCGCGTCAACGAGATGGGTCAGCAGTCCAAAAGGACGCGTGCGCCGGCGCCTCTTGATTCGTCGGCTTCTCATCTCATCCCTCCAGCGGCGCCTCAGATCGTCCTGCCGCAGGTGCCTCCGTTCCTCCCGCCGCTGCCTCATCTTGTCCCGCTGTCGACCTTCCCTTCAACACACGGAACAGCCGCTTGGATGCCCCCACGACCACCGCAGTCTGCGGCGGTTTCGTCTGCACCATGCTGGCTCGCTGGGCAGCAGCAACCCAGTGCAGCGAGTTCTTTGGCTCAAAGCCCTTGCTGGGCTCCGCCTGCCAGCAGTTCGGATCTGCAAGCCTGGTACGCATGCTCCTTGTTTGTTATTCAGATATATTTTGCCATATCATCCCAAATGAGTTTTAATCTCTAATAGTACTACAATCTGTCATGGTTTGTCAATTAAAAAGTACGATCCGTCATTCAGATAGTGATCCATGAATTATTGCTACCATCTCTGAATTTTCCAAACCATGCTAATTAGCACATCACTGCATTTGCTGTACTGTTTTTTTAATATTCGTTGTAGATATTCTTACCTGCAGTAGCGAGTACTCTGTACGTCTCAAAATAGATGTCTCAGTTTTGCCAAAATTTGGATAAATCTATATATTAAATAGTGTCTAAATTCGTCTAAATTTAGTCAAATCCGCGACATCTATTTTCAGACAGAGAGAGTACAATAAATGATGTCTTAGATATGAAGTTAATTGTTAGATCATCTATTGCTTGAGCAGGGGATTTGATTCTCACCCACCTGGTGGTTTCCTTAGCTTTTTTAAGAATATACCAAGCCACACACAAGCCGTGGAAAACGGGACTTCATCGCAGCCAATCAATGTTGGTGATGACAAAAATGCTGGCAATTGTGAAAGGACTGAAAAACGCTTGCCATGGACAAAAGAGGAGGATCGTAGATTGGTAATTCTTTTGTATGTTGACTCCATGTGTTACATTACTAGCACAACAATAACATCAATAACACTTTCTGACTTTTGTTAATATTGTAGGTCAGTGCTTGGCTGAATAATTCGAACGACCCAATCCAATCCAATTACAAGAAGAATGAGCAGTATTGGAAAGATGTCGCTGCTGTCTACAATAGTACGACCCCAAAACACAGGAAAAGACTAATCAAGCAAGTGAAGGATCGCTTTTCGAGAATTAAGAAAAAGGTTGCATGGTTTTGTGCTAGCTGGAAGGAAGCTAATGCTTTGTATGCTAGTGGAGAATCTGATGTAGATTTAAAGAAGAGGGCAATGCAAACTTATGCAGCAGATCACAAGGAAGAATTTATGTTTGAGCATTGTTGGGATGATCTAAAAAAGGAACCAAAGTGGGATGCATATTTGGAACGCCTACAAGACCTGGAGCCAGACAAGAGGAAGTTTAGTGTTGATGATGAAGTGGGGCAGCATTTCAGTCTAGATGATGCTCGAGATGAACGGCCACCAGGTGGCAAGCAAGCTAAGGAGCAACGGAAACGAAAAATAAAGGATCAAGACTGTAGAATAGATCTTGAAGATGAGCTTATCAAGTTTGTAGATGCTCAGAATGCGAATGAAGGCCGCAAAGAGATGTTAGAGACGCAAAGGCGCGTGTCTAGTGAGAATCTTGAAGCTCGGAAGCTTGCGTGCCTTGCAGCAAAAGATCACAAGGAGTCAGTGATGCTAGAAACATACCGATCATTGATGATGCAAGACACAACTGGAATGCCGGAAGATGTGAGATCTGAACACGTGTTGGCATTGAAGTGTTTCAGGGAGAGGTTATTTGGAAAAGCTGACTAAGGTACTTCATATTGTCCTCCATCTAGTTCAAATTTACTTTATTTGTAACACTATCACTACTTCCTATTGTTGTGAGATTTACTCTGCTGTCTCAATATTTACCCTTGTCTTTGTTTCCTTTTTACATACAGTGGCTGAACTGAAGTTCCAACTTTGGCTTTGTGCCTTTATCGTCATCAAGATCGAATTATTATCTTGTTTGCTAGAGACCATATTAGAGTTCTGTTTGGTTAATGCTTTCTGAAGAGTCATGTAATGTTTAATTGTTCATGTCATGGTTCTATGCGGTTTGATGCTAGTTGTCAAGATCAAAACTAATGTTTAAGTGTCGGTATGGTGCTATGTGGAATTGGGTTGTTAGTTGAATTATTCAATTTTCCTTGGTATATCTTGATATCATGGAGGCATATTTGTATTTTGCTTGAAATGGCTACAGAGATACAATTTACATTTGATCGTAATAGTCAGTCCATACACATGCAGTCATTAAATGCCTACAGTCATCTAAGAGCTAGCTCAATAGCCAATCCATTGTATGTATCTAGCTCTATAGTGACTATTGGTGACATGGCATGACTATAGAGCCGGCTGCCGGCTGTGTTATTGCTCTTGCTCTCACGGCCAGTCGTCCGTGTCTCTGGCTGGCTGCGTGCGATGAGTAGGTCAGCCGTTTCACTGGCAGCCTGCATGCCATGAGTTGACCACGACCCATGCCTAGTTGGCTAGTTCGTGCTGCCGCATCCAGCTGTATGGGCCAGCTGATCACTGGTGAGAAACGGGACCAAACGTGCTCTAGTTTTGGTTTTGGATATGGGATTGCCTAATTGGGACTGGAGTCTCATATCTAGTCCCGGTTTACTATGGTCCAGGACTAGAGTCCATCACGTGACAGTTTCCGTGTGGCGGAGGCGTAACCCTCTAGTCCCGGATCCCGGATCGTAACACCATTCGGAACTATACTAGTTTCTTAGTTTCTGCCACGGCAGAGATTCGTGTGTTTCTCTGCCGCGACAGAGATTCTGGGTTTTATTTTGTTTTTTCCATTTTATTCTTTTTTCGATTTGTGTTTCACTATAATTTTAAACAGTTTCGGTAAACTTATTTTACGTTATTACATACACAGTACACATTGATGCATATATATAATTAATATTCGATCCCTTGTGAGCATATATATATATATATATATATATATACAATATTCGATCATATCAAAAGGAAGGGAATATTTGAAATTACATGGTCATTGATGATATATAATATCAATTACATGAAAATCACTAAAGCATATCGAGGTCCTCGTCCTCCACATAATTTTCTTCCTTTTCATCAAGGACCTCCTTCATCAGAAATCTTGTCAGTTCCTCTTGAATTGCTCGTACGCGCTATTCTGACTCTAGATTCTTTCGCAAACCGTGAATATAATATGAATCAACTTTCCGCTCACAGGTCAACTCACGAATATACTCGCAGACGTAGAATCCACATAAATGAGTCCCCGATGGCTGCTGCAAGCCCTTCATCGTTTTATAAGTTAGCTCATCTTTGAATAGACCATCTATTTTCTATTTGAACCGTGTCCAACACCTGCTCGACAAATAAAATGAACAAAGAAATTATTAGTTACTTGATATCAGGAAATGAACGAAAGAGGTTGATATAATGCAATAATGATTGAAATTACTTATGGAGCATTACTTTCATATCGCTCCACTTATATTGGTCCCAACTTAATGAGTCATGGACTTTAACTAGGGACTTGTCAACTTGAATGTTCTGCAAGATTCAATGAAACATGCGGACGTTTACATAAGCATACATGCATAACTCATTAATTAAACTTAAAAAAAAAGAATGTGTACTTAGACAGAAACACTCACTTGAAGTTGTAAGAAAATAATATTTCTTTGACGTAATTATGCTCGATTAAAAACCTGCACAGGTCTTTCTCCACGTGACGAGGTTTAATCTTGTCAATGCCCATTGTTATGAGCTTGGGTTTTGGAGAAGGTGGGGATGCTAGAGATCGCGGAACGGTTAGCAAACAAGCAACACGGGGACATGAAGTTTACCTAGGTTCAGGCCCCCGGAGGGAAAACCCTACTCCTGCTTGTCTGCTCTTGATTACGGCGGAACCGAAAGTTACATGGGTGCGCAGATGCAATCTGGCGTGGAGGTGTGTATGCGATGAGAGGTGAGTTGAGGTCTTGATCTGTAGATCTATTGTGGAGGTGGAGATCGTAGATCTGTCTATTCGGGGGTTTATGGCCTAGCGTGTCCTCTTTGTTGGACCCCCTAGCCTTTATATATGAGGAGACTAGGTCTCAGGTACCGATATGAGTTGGTTATAAGTTATATTCAAACTCTAGTCTTGAGCTTTCCTTGTCTTGTGCGCTGGGGAGTCCGTGTCCATATGTGCTTCGTACAGCCGAACCGTCATGGACCTTGGCACGTCGTCGAGTGGGCCTTCTGTCGGGCTGGACCAGGTAGGCTAACATCGGGTACCCGTAGGGCATATCCATGTCAGTATCCCCCGAGTGTCCATCTGAAACGTAGATTTGGGTGGAGACTTTGTTGTCTTAAACCTTGCATTTGGATGTGAGAGTCGAAAGCTGTGTCGAGTGTGAAGATCTTCACCCGAAAGTTCATCGGGTCAGCTGAATTGTTCGGTTGTTTTAAAGGAGTCAGCATTATGGACGTAGTCAACACAATGAACTATAGGATGCGCGACCAGCGCTCCCTGTGGGAGTAACCTCTGAGTGTCTGTTCGAGTCGTAGACTCAAGCAGAAACTTATAGTCGTCGGTTGCGTGATACAGTGATCCGGAAGTTTTTCGGATGACCTTGCAGATGCCTTGAATGCCTTTATTTTTCAAATGCGCGACCAATATTCCCTATAGGAGTAGCCCCCAAGTCCTCAGTCGGATCGTTGATTCGAGTGAGGAATCAAAGCGTGCCACTCGAAGATCTTCTGTGTGTGCGACCAGCGCTCCAGTTTGGAGTAGCCCCCGAGTGTCTGGCGGAGTCGTAGACTCGGGCAGAGACTCGAGTCTTATATCGTGCAGTTGTAGTCGGAAATCTCGTGGGCGTACCGCTGACCCGTAAGTACATCAGGTGCGCGACCAGCGCTCCTGATAGGAGTATCCCCCGAGTGTCTAGTCGAGTCGCAGACTCGAGTGGAGCTCATGCGAGGAGAAACCACAGACCCGGAAGTGCATCGAGTCAGCGTCTTATGCATAAGGAGCTAGGAGTCAACGTAGCGGAGTCGCGCGACGTTTAGCCGGAAGGACTCGATGTTTCGTATGAAGTCGATGCCGTCGCTCCTATCGGGTGCGCGGCAAGCGTCGCGTCTGTGTAGCATCGGGCGATGCAACCATCCGAGGAGAGACTCGACTCGGGTCTTGAGTTTATGGCGTAGCCGGTTGTTTTGTCGACTCCTATTGGAGGACCCGATAGAATAGGTCGAGGCAGTCGACGACCTTGTAGGCTGCAGAAAATATAAATAATTGTAAAGTACTTGTATTTTGTAAGAAATATTTGCCTATCAGCTTGTATAGTAAGATTCTGATGCGAATTGAGTCGACACTTTTGCACTGTATGCTAGGACTTTTCGTTAGCCTAATTACCCTTAGTCTCAGTACCTTACCGAGGCACTCGGGGTTCAAGGATTCGACGGTCAGGCAGAATCCGCTACTCAGTCTGTCACGTATGAGGTGCTCGAGTGTGTGGAGCCGATGGCACATTAGGTTACTCGAAGAGGACGCAGTCCCCGAGTGTATCGAGTGCGAGTTAAAGAAGGAAATCAACTCTAAGTAGAGGAAAACTTAGCTTTGTTGGTTGTCGTGACGAAGTTGACGCGGTAGCGGGTCACGCGACGGACGTAGTTGACGCGGCGGACCAGTCATAGCAGCGACGGGTTCCTGGGATCGATGGCGACAATGAGTTCCACATCCGAAGAAACCCTAGCGAAAGGTTGAAGAATGCAGCGGGTCACCGCAGCCGAATGCCACATGGTTCGTTGGAACCGAAGACCACAACGGGTCGCCGGAGCCGAAGGAGCCCCGAGTCGCCGGCGCCGAAGGCCGCAGTGGGCCGCATGGCGGAATTGGCGCAGCCCTCAGGTCAATGGAGCCGAAGACTTGTAGTGGGTTGCCAAAGTCAATTGCCGCAGGGAGTTCAGCGTCCGAAGATTTCCGCAATTGAAGACCGCACCGGGTCGCCACATCCGAAGGATGTAGAGGGTCGCCGCAGCCGAAAGCCACATCGGGTTGCTGGAGCCGAAGGCCGTAGAGGGCCGCACGTCGAAATCGGCGCAGCCCCCGGACGTAGATTGACATGGTCGAACATTGTCGTCGCAGCGGACGTGTGGTCCAGGTCGCTGAAGGCATATGGAGGGCGTAGCTGCAGCCCTACGTGTTGATTGGTGATCCATGAGGTGTTGATGTCTTTATCTTGTCTCTCTTCGATGCAAGTGGTAGCCTCCACGATCATCGTGTCGGCTGGTGACGGAAAAATTCCACGGCCATGGGCAGCCGATTCTGATGCGAGCGTGAACTTAGTGGTTCCTTGTGGCGTGTCCGTACATGCATATATAAATAAATTTCAGAGGATTAAATCCAAATAAATAGTTCATTGACAGAATAATCAATATGTAAGAAGACAAGATTGAAAAGAAAAAAGAATTCACGGTCTATCTCCCCTCGTAGGCTTGTACGGACAAGGTCACGTGGTCTGCCAAGTTTTGATCCGAATTGAATTGTAATTTTTTTTGGCCACACAAGCGCTTGATCGAAATTTATTGCTCGTGGACTAGTTGACACTAGTATCCACCCCTGCTTCGGGATTTGATCCCTTTGAACCGACGGCTGCTTTGGTACGATTTTTTCTGTCAGCCTTCATTATTCCGCATGTTCTTGAACAAACTTGGTGACCGATGTGGCCGAGATATCTGGAGATTAGCGAGTTGCGGATCGTCGAATCATAGATCGCTGTTGATTGAACCGTCACGATCGTACAATCAGCGTCCCCAATTCCCACGGACGGCGCCCTTTGACAAGGTTTAATCTTGTCAATGCTCATTGTTATGAGCTTCAGTTTTGGAGAAGGTAGGGATGTTGAAGATCGTGGAACGGTTAGCAAACAAGCAACACGGAGACACGAAGTTTACCTAGGTTCAGGCCCCCAGAGGAAAAACCCTACTCCTGCTTGTCTGCTCTTGATTACGGGGGAACCGAAAGTTACAGGGATGCGCAGATGCAATCTGGCGTGGAGGTGTGTATGCGATGAGAGGTGAGTTGAGGTCTAGATCTATAGATCTATTGTGGAGGTGGAGATCGTAGATCTGTCCATTGGGGGTTTATGGCCTAGCGTGTCCTCCTTGTTGGACCCTCCTAGCCTTTATATATGGGGAGGCTAGGTCTCAGGTACCGATACGAGTTGATTACAAGTTGTATTCAAACTATAGTCTTGAGCTTTTCTTGTCTTGTGCGCTAGGGAGTCCGTGTCCATATGTGCTTTGTACAGCCGAACCGTCATGAGCATCATGGACCTTAGCATATCGTCGAGTGGGCCTTCCGTTAGGCTGGACCAGGTAGGCTAACATTGGTTACCCGTAGGGCATATCCATGTCACCACGTCCTTGGGGTGATTGTGTAACGTATATTCAACGATATATGAGTCAATAAACCCAACGCCATATCTTCTAACTCCTTTGCATTCAATCATCTTCATTCTGTAGAAGATAATACTGTGCAAAAGGATATTATAGTCAGGATAATATATATTACATACAATGAACGAGCTGATCTAGAGACTTAATTATAGAAATAAATCACTTACAGACAATACCAAACGAGGATAGATTTGTCGAGGACGCGCTGATTGTATAACTGAAACAGTTCAATCATTTGAATCTGTATCAAGTACTCTTTGAAGTGATGCTTCTTTCTAACGTCCACCTAAAACCATTCTTTCTGGTGCTTTTTTTGTTTGTGTAGTGTACCAATCATGCAGATTTTGCATATATTTTGATAGACGCGTGAACTCCTCATGACTGACTAGAGGCTCCCCTTTGATGTATTGTCGTACTATCTGACCCACTGGCGTATCTTCATAGTCTAAAGATTAACCAAGAGACATACCTGAGTTGGTAGCAAGTTCTTTGGCCTTCGCTATAGTGATTCCCATTAGTGCAGCAGCAGTCCTGGCTCTGGGGTCCATTATTTGCATGTCATTATCCATTTTGGCTCTGAAGGCCTTGTCGGTATTTGAAATCACTTTGAGCGGGGGGGGGGGGGGGGGGGAGGGGACGATTTAATCTTCTGTTGTCCGAGCTGGGCAGCTTGTTTCCCGCTTTTTTATTCTTTTATGCTTTGCTTGCTTAATAATTTCACAGTCATAGTCTGATTCCATATTCATCGATATTTGGGATGGTTGCTCAAGAAAGGACTTCAACCACTTTTTGGTTTTTTCATCAAATCCCGACTTTGGCTCAGGCTTTTTGGGTAAAAAAAGCCTTAACTTGGGCAACCACATCCGCGGCATTTTCCTCACCAGTCTTGTCATAAGATCTTTTGGGAAGAGCTGGCGGTATGTCGACTATATTTGCCATTTTATATTTATTCTAAGTAAGGAACGAGGGAGCAACGACCTTCTGTTTTTTCAATGAGGTAGTATTACACAGAGGCGGAGATCGAGTATTGCGCGGAGGCAAAAATCGAGTTGATGTACTCGCGCTGCAGCGATCAACATCGGGGTGGGGTGGACTTGTAGGGTGACGATCATCGGGGTGGGGTGGACTTGGATTCCTCGGAGTTGGTGGCCTTGGCGCCGAGCCTAGAAACTTGATGTACTTATTCTTCCATAGAATGATGTTGCGCTTGACATCTCCTAGTTTCCTAAGGCCTTCAGGCGTAGCGATGTCAATCTCTAGGTCTGCAAAATCCTCCACTAGGTCATCCACCGTAACACGAGCACAACCAGGTGGAATCGGAAGTGAATGGTGGAGTGCCCCAGGTAGACAAAGTAAAACAGTTCCAATCACCACCTTGAAGGACAGGTTGTTCATTAGATGATGTAGCTCACATTGTGTCATCTCTCTGACATCATCCACGGGGTAGCGAGGAGCCGATACATCATCCAACAATGCTT
This sequence comes from Avena atlantica, assembly GCA_910589765.1. Taxonomy (NCBI): domain Eukaryota; kingdom Viridiplantae; phylum Streptophyta; class Magnoliopsida; order Poales; family Poaceae; genus Avena; species Avena atlantica. The sequence continues at coordinate 422,019,232 of OU342736.1, forward strand.
AATCATCAGCCCGGACCTCCATAGAAGTCATTGATGAGGGTTCGACTCATCAATGCCAATTGTTGTGGACTTGGGTTTGGATAAGATGGGGATGCTAGAGATCACGAGACGGTTAACATACACGCAGCAAGGGGACAGGAGGTTTGCCCAAGTTCAGGCCCCCGGAGAGAAAACCCTACTCATGCTTGTATGTTCTTGATTGATGGCGGAACCGAAGGTTACAAGGGGTGTGAAGATGCAATCTGGCATGAGGTGTGTGTATGAGTTGGGCAGATCCTCCTCGCTGTTCCCTCCTGACCTTTATATGGTGAGGCCAGGTCTCGGGGTAGGACGAGTCGGTAACAAGTTAGGGTTTCACCCTTCAAAATTCGATCTACAGCTTGGCCGTGTTCTCTAAGGAGTCAAACTTCTATTGGGCTTGGGCCATCCGGGGTCTACTTGGGCAGCAAGTCTTCGCGTGGGCCTTCACTGGGCTGGACCGGGTATACCAATGTGAGGTACCCGTATGGCATATCCATGTTAGTAGCCCCCGAGTGTTTAGTTGAATCGTAGATTCGATTGGAGACTCTATAGTCTTTCAGGTGCTTCTCATCTGAACCTGTTTTTAGGTGAATATATCAGTTCATAGGGATTGTTGATACGTGTGCCTGACTCTCCCGATGGATCAGGGTTAGTTAACTGTATTTGACAAAACAACACGATCTACTTCAGACTCGAGTCCCTGGACTCGAATCCGGAATAATGCTTGCGTAATTCGACTCAGGACGTTGAGGTCTTATAGGAGTCGAATCCCAATGTTTAAGTTGAGTACCCAACGCATTCGTCACGATTTTTCGTAGTGCCTGCTGACACGGTATGTTACTGGCAGATCGTAGTCAGGTGCGATACCATGCTACCATGCCGTTAGATGATATCTGTAGGTCTTATATTTGCGTCGCAGACACAACATCCGAAATTTTATCACCACGGAGGTGTTTCGGGTGACCAAGGATACGATACTTCTCTCAGCATTAATTCGGGCAAAGTTGCTAAAAGATTTGTTTGTTGTGTGTTTTGTTGTTTTTTGTCACATGTGATCCGAAGGATCTCATCTGAATAGTTCATATGGTGCATGACCATCAGGCTGCGACTGAGATGATGAACTTTGGCTAAGTGCTTCCATCAGCTTCTTCATCCCAGCTAGGTCCTTGATATGTCGTAAACGTATCTATAATTTTTGATGCTCCATGCTTGTTTTGTACCAACTATCTTATGTTTTGTCTATACTTTGAGGCATTTTTATACATTTTCTAGAACTAACCTATTAACAAGATGCCACAGTGCCAGTTCCTGTTTTCTGCTGTTTTTGGTTTCAGAAAATCTAGTGAAGAAATATTCTCGGAATTGGACGAAACAAAAGCCGAACTTCCTATTTTTCAGAGGCAGAGACGGAGTCCAGAGGCTAGAGGGAGGCGCACCCTAGGGCGGCCACACCTGGCCCAGGCGTAGCCATGGGGGTGCGCCGCCCTAGGGTGTGGCCCCCTGGACCTCTACCGACCTTGCCCCTTCGCCTATATAAACCCCCCGAGGATAAAACCCTAAGCACCCGATCAAAATTCCATGAAAAAGTCCGTAGCCGCCGCCATCTCCATCCCTAGACTAGGAGGGATTCGAAGCTCTTCCCAGCACTCTGTCGGAGAGGGGAGATCATCCCGGAGGCCTTCTTCATCACTATGCCAGCCTTCGGAGTGATGCATGAGTAGTTCATCCTTGAACTATGGGTCAATAGCAGTAGATAGATGGTTGTTTCTCCTCTTTGTGCTATCATGTTTAGATCTTGTGAGCCATCTATCATGATCAAGATCATCTTATTGTAATCCTACATGTTGTGTTTGTTGGGATCCGATGGATATTGTGTACTATGTCAAGATTGATTATTGATTCTACCATGTCTATGTTATTTGTGATCTTGCATGCTCCCCGTTGCTAGTAGTTACTTTGGCCAAGTATTTGCTTGTGACTCCAAGAGGGAGTATTTATGCTCGATAGTAGGTTCATGCCTCTAGTAATCTGGGGGAGTGACAGAAACCTCTAAGGTTGTAGATGTGCTGTTGCTACTAGGGAGAAAACAACAATCCTTTGTCCAAGGGCAATTGTATTGTTTACTTTACACACTTTGCTTAATGCAATTATATGTTGCTTGCAACTTAATACCCGAGGGTTATTCGGATGATATCCCGGAGGTGGATTATTAGTCATAGATGTAGTTGGATTATGGTCTATGTATCATGTTGTAATGCCCTAATAAATCTCATAGTGATCTTCATGTCATGTACATGCATTGTTATGCATTCTCTATGCTTATGTGGAGAGTAATAAATATTATATGCATATGGCTCATGATAAGAATGTTTTATGTGATAGTTATATTGTTAATTTTATTCATGATGCTAATGAAAGTTATTATGGAAGAGGGAAACATGGTTTTATGTATCTCAACAATATTAAGTTTCCCCTCTTTATGTTGGAAATTTTAAAGTTGCACTTGTTTTGCTTTCCTATGCTTATTGCTTTGTGCTTTCATGACTTGTTTCTTTACAAGATTATTTTTCATAGGAAGTGGGTTAGACTTAAATTTGTTTTATATTTGCTTCTTTATGCTCTCTTTTACTTCAAATTCATATTTCTTATGTGAACATCATCGAAATTATCATGCATATCTTAATAGCTATAAAGAAAGAGATTTTGGGAGACAACCCATTATATTTTTGTTTATTTGAGTCTTGTAAGTTATTACCTGTAATAACCTCTCCTTATACTTTTTGTGTGGTTTTTGTGCCAATAATAGCCTCTAATGAGAGAGAAGTAAGATTTGGAGAAGTTGCTGTCCCGAAATAGATTTCTGTACTTTGCTGTAAATATTGTAAAAAATCCCAGAACATCGTATTTAGCTGAAATTTTGTGTGTGCATGCCCCTGGTATTTACCCAGATTTTGTTAGTTTTGCACTTTTCGATTTGAGCAACAAAAGATTTTCGAAAAAATCAGTCTTTACCTACTTGTCTGTTTTCACAAATTTCTGCCATTATTTGCATTTGCCTCTTGATCAGTTTCTTTTTGAGTTCTCTTTGATCACTTGAGCTTTTAAAAGGAGTTTCTACAGTATCCTATGTTTTAATGGATGATTTACTTGAGTTTAAACTAAACCCAAAGGCTTATTATCTTGAATACACTAATGTTGCTAATGAAGATTGTGTGAAGTTTTGTATGAAGGAAATTTTCAAGTGTAGGCAAAGAATGATGTGATGAGATGAAGTATGGACAAAATATCAAGCTTGGGGATTCCATCCGTGTCACCCCAAGAAATATTCAAGAGGTACAAGCGTCAAAGCTTGGGCATTCCCAAGGCATCTCCTTCTTCATCAATAAAAATCTCAGGTCTTCTTTCAATACACTTTATTTTATTTTCTTCATGCACTATATGTTGTTCTTGGAGCGTATTTATTTTTGATTTTAGTTTTCTTTTGCTTTGTTTACTGTAATAAGTTGGTCGGACCCCAACACACCTATTTTGGAGGAGTCACACCTAGTTCTTCATTGTCTAGAACACTCTAGTTTTCACTCTTATTGTTCTATGAGTGTTCTCTTTTGCTAGCACTGTGTTTAGCTTTAGTTTTCTTATGCTTTTTTCTTAAAACTTTTTAGTTCTTATTTGTACTTAGGTGAGACAATCTCTCTGATCTTTATTGATTATTATATTTGTGATTTGTTTCAAATAAGTCGATTGGTGTTGGAAAAGAGTAAAAAGTTTCATGCTTATAGTATAGTGGTACAAAAGGAAGCTTATTTTGACTCTGGCTTAGACTTTATCATGTCATGTGAGATGTTGCTTTGACCATATGCTTAGTGATTATTGCTGTAGCAAGACTTGTTTCAAACAATTGAGATTTCTTAATGTGCCATGAAAGAATCATGCGTTGTTTTAGCATACAAAAGCATAATATTGTGGTATTATCCTTTGATGCTTTATTTGGGTTGACTTGGCACATGCTTATACCATGTTAAGGCTATGAACCAGTCACCTTAGCCTCTATGATCATTTAGTTTTTGACTTGTGATATCACTTTATTCTTTGATTAATAATGTTTTGTCGCTCTGCATGATTATGGCCATTATTGTTCCTTAGTTGGTCGCTCCTAGTCTTTTGCTAGCCTCCACCTATACTGAGTATGAGATCTACTCATGCATCCAACTTCCAAGAAACCAAGTTATTCCAAAGAGTCCACTATGAACTCCTATGCATGGTGTGTTACAACATTCCAAGTATATTCATGTTTTTTCTATCCTCCAAATTAAAATTTTGTTATGTGAAAATTAGTGATTAAAGCTCTCACGAACTTGATGACACACTTTATTTTCTTCCACTTAATAAACTTGAACCATTGTGCCCATCTATGTTGCTTATATGCTTGCAAATTATAAGTTGGGAGTTAGCAGAACCATGCTATCATGGGGCACGCTTTTGACATTGTACATATCTATTCAGTTGATATCATGTTCTTTTATTTATGGATGCTGGCGGTGTGAAATAAAAGGGGAGTTTGTAAGTCCATGGAGTTTGTATATGTGTTAGAGAAACTCCTGGGCGGATAGCCTAAGCCATGCCTAATCATGGTGGAAACTTGCAGCATAACCATAATGACCATTCTATGAAGCATCTTCAGAAAAAATAAAAAAAAAAGAAAAGAAAAAAACCATGCTCATGGTAAATAAAAAGATTGCTGAGATGCTCATTGTCTGTTGCCTTGTCATTTTGATATGGGATAGCTGCTGTGTCATGGGGCAAGGGGTACCCCGTTGGCGGTTCTCTATGATACACATATACTTACAATGACAAGAACTTGCATGTGACTAAAGTTGAGTAGCATGAGGAATGGTACTCGTACTCAAGGGGCATGAGATTTTCAACTTGTGATTTGTCAAGCATATAACTCATATTTGTCTCACATTAACCTTAATCACTTCAAGATTCTTATGATAGGGGCAATGAGAGCTCAAAGCTAGTAAGTACCATAATTTTTGGAAGCTCTTTATGAAACTTGAAATCCCTACTTCCCTTTTGATGACCCACAAGTATATGGGATGTATCGTAGTACTTTTGATAAATAGGAGTGTCGATCCCAACGAGGAGCAGAAGGTGCTGACTAGTGGTATGGAGCAGGAAATCTCTACAAATACTTAGCAAATGGATTTTTAGGGTTTTTCTGATAAAGCAACAAAACAAAGTGCAAGTAATAAAGACAATGAACAAACGCAGCAAGTGACCCAATCCTTTCTTAGCAAAGGACAAGCCGGTGGAAATACTTATAAGGACCAAACGTTTTCGAGGACACATGGGAATTCTGTCAAGTGCTTCCGCTTCAAATAGCTAAGTACTCTTCTTTGGTGTTGTAAGTGTTGTGTGGGTGAACCTGTGCTAATGTACCGACCTTACTTGGACTAATACATACTTGTGATTAAACCCCCTGCAAGCATCCGTAACTACAGGAAAGTAATTAAGATATAAACCTAACCACAGCCTTAAACTCTGAGATCCTACGCTCCCTTGTGCAAAGGTGTCCTAACGGGGGTTCAGGTTTCTTTCACTCCGGCAACCCCACAATTAGTAGCCAAATACACAATGCATTCCCCTAGGCCCATAAATGGTGAAGTATCATGTAGTCAAAGTTCACATGATACCACTAGAAGAATAGCACCACAACTTAAATACTAAACCGTTGAATAATAACTCAACACAAATCCACTAATAACAACATGACTTCTCCCATGTCCTCAAGAACTAAACGAACTACTCACAAAACATCATATGGATCAAGATCAAAGATGATATGGTGATGAATAACAATCTGAACATAAACAATAATCCAATCGTTCCACTCACAAGCATCAACTACAATAGTAATTAACACCGGCAAAATTCCCCCTAAGAACTAAAGCAATATCCAACACAATTGTTACAATGGGACGAAGTGGTGATGATGGTGTTGGTGGAGATGATGCTGTGGATGATCCCGATGAATCCTAGATTGATGACGGTGTTGATGGCGATGATCTCCCCTCTCCGGGAAGGAGTTTCCCTGGCAGAATTCTGTCTGCCGGAGAGATCTTTCTCTCTCGGTGTTTTCCGTCCCGCAGAGGCGGCGAAAATCTATCTGTGGTCGCTCCCCGCGTGTTAGGGTTCCGTAAGGAAGATATAGACGAGAGGGCGGAGTCATGAGCTGAGCAGGTGGGCCACACCTGCCCTAGGCGCGACCCAGGGGGACCCGCGCCTAGGGAGGTGTGGGCCCCCTGTGTCCCTTCTACGCCTCCCCTTCTAGCTTCCTCTGTCTTCTGTGAAAATATAATTTTCCATATTTTTCTGGTATTTTTATGATCTTCGCGAAATTGCATCAAAACACCTCATTTTCCATCATAATCTAGACCCTGGCAGTCCATCCTCCAAGAATCATCCAACATGCAAAAACAGTGGAAAAGACATAAGTAATACCTCATAATAAGACATATATCAATGGATAGAGGCAAATTATGATATAGAATGGTGATGCAATTTGGACTTATCAACTCCCCCAAGCTTAGACCTTCGCTTGTCCCCAAGCGAAAACTGAGCTTAGTAAACATGTTCACAGGTTTATGGAGTGAAGTGTCGATAAAAGAATATGGACAAGAAGAATCACACTTACCATTACACAACTCATAGAAGAAAGCAACTCACCATTATATAACTTAGCTTGCAATAAGTACAGGAGTCACAATAGATATGCATAAAGATAAATCATAATTGGAATTGGGAAACTCTTGTTCTTGGTCAGGGAACAGCTGGCAAACATTTTCACAAAAAGCTTTTTGTAGAAGTTTTACAACAGGAGCACTCTTTGCTCAAAAAGGTTTATATCAAAAAGAAGGCTTTCAAATTAATACTCAATAGATAAGAGTCTTGTGCAAACAAGGAAGATAAAGAACATGATTGAATAAATCACCATATGAATGCTTGAAACACAACAACTCGAATGCTTGCTGGAGATAGAGAGGAAGTAGGTTTACTGACTCAACTTAGAAAATAGGAGAAAGGTCCCTTCATAGAAGGGAAGCAGGGATTTCAAGTCATAAAGAGCTTCCACAAGATTATGGTACTTACTAGCTTTGAGCCCTTATTGCCCCTATCATAAGAATCTTGAGACGATTAAGGTTAAAGTGTACAAAGATGGAGTATATGCTTGACGAAATATAAGTTGGCAATCTCATGTCACTTGAATACGAGGGCCGCTCCTCATGCTACTCAACTTTGGTCACCGGTAAGTTCTTGGCATTGTAAGTACATGTGTATCATAACGAACCGCCAACGGGGTACCCCTTGCATATGGTACAGGAGCTATCCCATAACCAAAATGACAAGGCAAGCGGACAATGAGCATCTCAGCAATCTTTTTATTTACTATGTGCATAGATTTTTATTGAGGATGCTTCATAGAATGCTCATTATGGTGATGCTGCAAGTTTCCACCATGATTAGGCATGGCTTAGGCTAGTGGCCCAGGCGTTTCTCTAACACACATACATACTCCATGGACTTACAAGTTCCCTCTTTATTTCACACCGTCGACATCCGTAAACAAAATAGCATGATATCAACTGTGTACTACGTACATGTGCAATGTTGAAAGCATTCCCCGTGACAGCACGGTTTTGCTAATTCCAACGTATAGATGCAAACATATACAACTTCGATGACACAATGGTTCAAGTCTATTAAGGGCAAGAAAATAAGGTGTGCCATCAAGTTCGTGAGAGCTTTACTAACTAGTTTTGACATAACAAAATACTTTTTAATTCGAAAGATAGATGAAGCTTGAGAATTTGCTTGAAATAGCAATAATGCTAATAGCTAGATATGGTGGACACAAATGGCAAAGGTTTTGGTTCAAATGGATTGGAAACGTGAGAAGTATGCCTTTCTCAAAACATGTTTTTGGCTAGCAAGGCTGGGTAGCAAGCAAAAGAGTTGAAAGAAACAAGCAAACCTACAAGTGATAAAGCCAAACATGCAATCTTCCTTGAAGATCCAAAAGATCTTAAATAAAGAAAACTAAGCTTATGAGCCAACAAGAAAGAAAAATAAATGATACAAAATACCAGTAAGCTTTTTCTCTTTTTCTTTCAAAGCTCAAAAAGTGTTGCTACTGACCATAACTTGGTTTGCCAAAACCAATTTATATTTACTTGATGTTCCCAAAGCGATGCCAATACTGGTCAACAAGATCCATCATATAATAGAGATTGCAACCTAAAATAAGAAGTGCAAAAAAGTAAAAGATGCAACTTCTCATTAATACTCCATAAAGGCATTCACCCCAGTGGATACATAGATAATCAACTAAAGGAGAGATACTTCCACATGGAAACCAAACTATAAGATAACCTCTCTACCAAAGATATGAATCCACTAAAAAGGTAAAAGATAATGATTGTGATACCACGACACTCCCCCCAAGCTTGGAACAAGCCAAGGGGATGCCAAACCTGATGACGAATTACTCCTTCAGTGGTGATGGTGTTCTGTTGTTACAAAACCACTAAAAATCCGTTTGCTAAGTATTCACAGGGATTTCCTGCTCCATACCACTGTTCAGCACCTTCTGCTCCTCGTTGGGATCGACACTCCTTTTTATCTAAAGTACTACGATACACCCCCTATACTTGTGGGTCATCAATACTATTTTCTGGTGCCGTTGCCGGGGAGTGAAGCGCTATTGAAGAGTGGAACTGGTAAGGGAAACTTTCACTGTGAGTATTGCTCTTGTTACTTCTTGTTACTTTGTTTCCAATATGGATAACCCACTTGGTTTTCTGTTTGGGAAAACTAGTACCACTGCTAGGGTAGTAGATGAACCACCTCCTGTTGAGATAGATCCTTTTAAGATACCTACAAGTATTGTTAATCGTGTTATGGATAATTATTATTTTGGGGATGGAACTATCCATCCTGTTGATCACTTGCTTTTTATCCATGAATTATGCGGGTTGTTTAGGTGTGCAGGTATCACAACTGAACATGTGAAGAAGAAGTTACTCTCCATATCCTTGAAAGGGAGAGCTGAAGAATGGTATAAGCTGCTGAAGAATGGACAATCCATGGATTGGGAGGAGATGGCATCTCTCTTTTACTCTAAATTTTATCCTCCTAGTGAGATTCATAAGGATAGAAATCTTATATATAACTTTTGGCCTCTTGATGGAAAGAGTACAGCTCAAGCTTGGGGGAGATTGAAGTTACTAATGCTTAAATGTCCTATTCATGAACTCCCTAACAATATTATTCTCAATAACTTTTATGATAGGCTTTCTCTTCATGATAAAGATTTATTAGATGCTTCTTGTGCTTGAGCATTCACACGTATGAAGGAAGAAGCTAAATGGGATCTTCTAGACCGTATTCAAGAGAACAATGAAGCTTGGGAGAATGAAAAAGGAAGAAAGTCAGGTATAAACTATGATTATGAATGCATTAAATCTTTTATGGGAACTGACAACTTTTGTGACATTAGCAATGAGTTTGGTCTTGATTCCCAAAGTATTGCCAACTGTTTTAAGGCCTTTGCCTCTTACATAGAAATTCCCAAAAATAAGTGGAATAAGTACTATGCCCCGTATAAAGATGTTGTTAATCATGCTCCCGTTAGAAGTACTCAAGTTTGTACTACTAATCATATTGTGCCTGAGCCTCATGTTGAGAAAATGCCTTTCCCAGCTAAGGTAAAGGAGTATTCTATGATTATTAGTGCAAATAATAAAGGTACAATGAAAACTATGGAGCCTGGTAAGCATTTGAGTGATGAACCTGTGGTAGCTATTGTGAAAGACACTATCACTAGAAATATAGAGAATGAGCACATTGCCTTATATGAAGACGCTTCTAATATTATCTCTCATCCTAGTAAGGCTAGAAAAGCTAGTGTTCCTGTGCTTTCTGTTAAAATTGGTGATCATTTCTACTATGGTTTATGTGATATTGGTGCTAGTTCTAGTGCTATTCTTTATGAGCTTTACAGGGAAATTATGCATGAGATTGGTCCTTGTGAGCTTGAGGACATTGATCTGGTTATTCACCTTGCTAATAAGGAGACCATTTGCCCCATTGGTATTGTAAGAGGTGTGGAGGTTCTTTGTGGTAAGATTAAGTATCTTGCTGATTTTCTAGTGCTTAATTCAGCAGCTAGCAAAACTTGTACTATCATTTTTGGTAGACCTTTCTTGAAGACTTGTGGAGCCATTATTGATTGTAAGAAGGAAAAAGTTTTAACTAAGTTTGATGGAGAGTCTTATGTGTTTAACTTTTCCAAATTAAAGCTCCTTGTGAAAATAGCTTGCCTAATAAAAAATTTAGGATGGAACAACTTGCTTCTATTGATCCAGTCTATGACCTTGGACCTCTTTTTGGTGACTGTAAGTATGCTTATTATGATGATAAAGTTGTTGCCAGTGATAGTTATATTGTCAGCTTTATTCAAAGTGCTACTGAAAGTTATTTTGAGAGAGGGAAACATGGTTTTATGCATCTCAATGATGTTAAGTTTCCCCATTTTATGTTGAAAGCTTTAAAGTTGCATCTGTTTTGTCTTCCCATGCTGGTGGCTTTTTGTTTCAACAACTCATTTTATCATGATACTCCTATGCATAGGAAGTGGGTTACACTCAAGTGTGTTGGTTATTTTCTTCTTGATGCTCTCTTTCACTCTAGATATATATATATCCTATGTGAGCATCTTTAGAAGTTTCAAGCCTAACTTAAAGGCATTAAAGAAAAGTACTTGTTGGGAGATAACCCAAGAGTTTTGTCGAGTCTTGGAAGTTATTACCTCTGTAATAACCGCTCCTTATCCTTTTTTTGTTTTGGTTTTTGTGTCAAGTTCAACTACTTTTGTGAAGTAGAGGAGTTGTGAAAAGTGGCCGTCCTGGGACAGATTTTGGTGCTGCATTGTAAAAATTCATGAGGAAGCTCAATACATTGGATGGGGCTGCATTTTTCTGAGATTGTTCTCCAAGTTGTTACCCAACTTTCATCAGTTCTGCACTTTTTGATTTGAGCACGAGAAGGTCTTCAAAAAAATCAATCTTTACCTGCTGGCCTGTTTTGATAGATTTCTGCCGTCACTTGCATTTGCCTCTTACAGAAGCTTTTGTTTTGATGGGTTTTCAGTTGAAGCATGTACCAAAGGTTTGTTGTTTTTGCTTACACTAATGTTGTCATTGAGTTTGTGCAAGGCCATTGTATGAAGGAAATTCTCAGGAGAAAGAGAGAAGGATTCTGCAGAGTTCGTCTTTGAATAGGTAAAAGTGGTGAAAACAGAAGGTTCGTGAAACCCCAATATTTTTATATTTTTGATATTTTTAATACATAAGGGAAGTTACAAGACAAAACTGAAGAGGAAACGGAGCCCGGGGTGGACAAACCCACCCCAGGCACGGGCCCAGCCTGGCCACGCCTGAGGGGGGTGTCTCCCCCCGAACTCCGTCTCCGCCTCGGTTCCATGTCAAAACCTTCCTTATGCATTGAATCTTCGTAATATATAACACCCCGGATCCCCTGAGGTTCGTGCATCTTGTTCTCGTCGTGTTTTAGTTTCGATTTGTTTCTGTCAGGAAATCTTCTCAAGTTTAGAGCACCATGGCCTCTGCCAACGACAAAGGCAAGAAGCCCATGGAGATAGAGTTGGAAGAACAAACCACCGCAGGAACAAGGGGAAGGAAACCTACTTTTGTAGGAGCAATTAACACTGCGGATGCTTTTTCTCGTCACATGCAGGGAATCATATCCTTTGGTCCAGAACTCAGATACTGCCTTGAGGCAGCAGAAGCCCTTCGAACCACCAACGAGTTTTGTGATAAGTACCATGCTTTGAGGGTGAAAGTGGATATGCTTCATGAGGAGAATAACAGGCTTCGTAAGATGCTGGAAGATTTTCTGACCCTTGACAAGAGAACACCACCACCACCGAAGGAGTAATTCGTCACCAGGTTTGGCATCCCCTTGGCTTGTTCCAAGCTTGGGGGAGTGTCGCGGTATCACCACCATTATCATTTATCTTTTACCTTTTTAGTGGATTCATATCTATGGTAGAGAGGTTATCTTATAGTTTGGTTTGCATGTGTAAGTATCTCTCCTTTAGTTGATTATCTATGTATCCCTTAGTGTGAGTGCCTTTATTGGAATATTAATGAGTAGTCTCCTCTTTTACCTTTTGCACTACTTATTTTTAGTTTGCAATATCTATTATATGATGGATCTTGTTGTTCAGTATTGGCACCACTCTGGGATCATCAATTGGATCTAAATTGGTTTTGGAAAACCGAGTTCTGGTCAGTAGCATTATTATGAAAGAGAAGAAAGAAAGAAAAAGCTTACAGGTATTTGGTATCATTTGTTTTCTTTCTTGTTGGCTCATAAGCTTAGTATTATTTATTTAATATTATTTTGTGTCTTCAAGGAAGATTGCATGTTTGGTTTTTATTACTTGTATGTTTTCTTGTTTCTTTCAACTCTCTTGCTTGCTACCCAGCCTTGCTAGCCAAAAACCTATTTTGAGAAGGCATACTTCTCATGTTTCCAAAATCCTTTGAACCCAAAACCTTTTGCCATTTGTGTCCACCATATCTACCTAGTAGCATTGTTGCTATTCCAAGCAAATTTTCAAGTTTCATCTACCTTTCAAATTAAAAAGTATTTTGTTATGTGAAAACTAGTTAGTAAAGCTCTCACAAACTTGATGGCACACTTTATTTACTTGCCCCTAATAAACTTGAACCATTGTGAACATCGAAGTTGTATATGCTTTCATCTATACATTGGAATTAGCAGAACCATGCTGTCATGGGGAACGTTTTCAACATTGCACTTGTACTATGTACACAGTTGATATTGTGCTCTTTTGTCTATGGATGTCAACGGTGTGAAATAAAGAGGGAACTTGTAAGTCCATGGAGTTTGTATTCTGTGTTAGAGAAATGCCTGGGCCGCTAGCCTAAGCCATGCTTAATCATGGTGGAAACTTGCAGCATCACCATAGTGAGTCATGTATGAAGCATCCTCAATAAAAAGCTATGCATATGGTAAATAAAAAGATCGCTGAGATGCTTATTGTCTGCTTGCCTTGTCATTTTGGTTATGGGAAAGCTCCTGTACCATGTGCAAGGGATACCCGTTGGAGGTTCTCAATGATATGCAAATACTTACAATGACAAGAACTTACCTAGACCCAAAGTTGAGTAGCATGAGGAGTGGCCCTCGTATTCAAGGGACATGAGATTGGCAACTTATATTTCGTCAAGCATATACTCCATCTTTGTGCACTTTAACCTTAATCATCTCAAGATGCTTATGATAGGGGAAATAATGGCTCAAAGATAGTAAGTACCATAATATTTTGGAAGCTCTTTATGACTTGAAATCCCTGCTTCCCTCTATGAAGGGACCTTTCTACTATTTTCTAAGTTGAGTCAGTAAACCTACTTCCTCTCTATCTCCAGCAAGCATTTGAGTTGTTGTGTTTCAAGCATTCATATGGTGATTTATTCAATCATGTTTTATATCTTCCTTGTTTGCACAAAACTCTTATCTATTGAGTATTACTTTGAAAGCCTTCACTTGTGAAAAACCTTTTTGAGCAAAGAGTGCTCCTGTTTTGAAACTTCTACAAAAAGCTTTTGTGAAACTGTTTGCCAGGTGTTCTCTGACTAATAACAAGTTTGCCAATTCCAATTACGATTTATCTTTATGCATCTCTATTGTGAATGATGTACTTGGCTGCAAGCTAACACTGGTAGAAAAGGGCCCATGCGTCCCGGTTGGTAAGGGCCATTAGTCCCGGTTGCCCAACCGGGACGGGGCAATCGGGACTAAAGCTCTAACCATTAGTCCCGGTTGCCCCACCAACCGGGACAAATGGGGCACACGTGGCGGCATCAGAGCGTGAGGGGGGGGGGGTGGAGCATTAGTCCCGGTTCGTAACACGAACCGGGACTAATAACCTGCTGCCGCGGCAGAGATTTGGCCCATTTCTCTGCCGCGACAGAGAATTCATTTTGACACATTTTGTTGCCGCGGCAGCATTTTCGCCACTTTTTGTGTCGCGGCAGAGAATTCATTTAGGTTGTTTTATTGTTTATTTAGTGTTTTGCACTTATCAATGAAGGAACCTTATATTACAAAAGATCATCATGACAACATTACATTCAATACACGGATCGAGTTCATGCACTACATACAAAAGTTGCTATTCGATGCTACCAGCCAATTTCTTGAAAGTTGCTATTTTTACAATTCCTATTGTCTATACACAGCCGGGTAGTATTCCCCTTGTGTGATTAGGACTTCTGCATCCAAGAATCCCGCCAATTCCTCCTGAATTGCTCGTATGCGATCCTTTGGCAGAAGACCGTCCCGTAGACGTTCGATCTGATTTAAAAAAGGAGTCAGCCTATATGAATATGAAACTAAACACAATTTGATTGTAATTAAAAACTATAGAAATTGTTTGCGTACGTGGAGTTGCTCTAAATTTCTGCCCTTCTCATCGCACGTCTGCCGGATGAACTCGCATACATAGTATCCACATAGATTGTTACCTGGTCCCTGCGTCAGGCACTTTACGAGAACAGAGTTCAATCAAAATAATAATCAAGCATGATAATAACTGTATCAAAACTAGAATCAAAGAGATGCGCGGATATAGCTAGTGGTGCTTACATCTAGTGGTTGAAATGTAAGCTCCACTTTCCAAACACCCCTAGCCTTCTTGGTGAACCGTTTCCAAGCGCTGCCCGGCGTAGAAAACGAATAAAATAAGTTATTAAGTACTTGATATCATAAAATTCATGAACGTTGCCGATATAGTGTCGTAATGATTAGAATTACCGCTGGAGAAGTATCTGCATGTCCTTCCACGTCTCAAGGGGTTTATGTTTCCAGTCCATGACTAGTACACGCCCTTTTTCAAGTTGAATGATTAACAGAATATAGTGGTACCTGCGAATGCAGAACTAATCAATTATATACTTAACATCGAGTAAGCGAAATAGAAAGTGTATACAAGACAATAACACTCACCGGAAGTTATAAGGAAATAGTATTTCCCTTTTGGTTTCTTGAAACCTTAACGCGTGTACTATATTATCCTCCGTATCCTGGGGGCTTATTTTGAGATTAGCTTCATGAACCCAATATGAGTCAATGAAGCCAATGTCATAGATTTGTCCTCTGCTGCATTCGAGAATCTTCATTCTGCATATTACAGTATGATTATATACATGCAATAAACAAAATAATATAGCTGGAGACTAAATTAATTACAGAATTAGTACTTACAGACAATAGGCACTGATGATCGATTTGTCCAAGGCGTCTTGATTGAATAATTGAAATAGTTCATCATATTCAATGGATATCATGTCATCCTTATCTTTCCCATGATGCTTTTTTGTAACCCTCAGCACTATCCAGTTAGCCCCGGCCATTGTGGCATGCATGTACCAGTTATGCAATCTTCGCATTTTTGTTGGAAGATTGTTTACCTCCTCAGGTTTGACGAGAGGTTTTCCGTACTAGTATTTGTATGCTACTTCACTCACGGGGAAGAACTCTAACTGGGATAAGTACTGGGCAATACTCATACCTTGAGCAGCGGCAGCTTCTCCGTATTGTGCAACTACCTCTGGATCATACTGCTCTTCGGCCCCATATTTGCTCGACCCCAAATTGGTTTGAGAAATCACCTTGAGAGGGGCGCAAGTCTGTTCTGCTTGTTCTCCGAGCCGGGCAACAGATTTCTCGCTTGCATCAGTACTGCTCTTCGAGGCTTTTTGTGCCGCATGTGACTTGAGAATAGAACGCTCATAGTCTGATGACAGCTTTGACTCGGGTTGATGAAGATTCTTTAGCATTTTCAACACTTTGGCTTTTTCTTCTTTGGTGCTGGGGAACTCTGGCTCTTTCGGCCGCCTCAGCTTAGCGAAAAACGTTGTCGTTTCCGCATCAACGATCGCCGCAGTCTCCTCTTCAGTACAGTCATAAGCTCTCTTGGGAGGAACCGTTGGTACTTTTGGAAGAGGCTCTTGTTTACGTTTCGGCGATCGCTTACGACGCACAGTAGCGGTACGCTTACGCTTTTTATCCTGAGGCGCCGGCGATGGCTCCCACGGTGATGGCTGCACCGGAGATTGGTGAGGCGACGGAGCCGGGTGAGGCGACGAAGACGGCTGCCGCGTCGGCGACGACCTCGCTGGAGACGGGTGAGGCGGCGGCGAAGATGGCCTTGGCGTGTGATTTCGAGGCACGATACAATCCTTCGGCCATAGAATGGTGACGTTTTTTGCGTCACCCAGCACAGTCACATCCCCTTCACCAGCAGGGTAGTGAAGATCCAAAACCTCAAAGGTGGGCATGATTTCATCCACGCCGACAACAGCGTAGCCCTCTGGAACCGGACGACAGTGGTAAGTTTGTGTGGGTACAATTGGTAAGGCATAGCCGACCGCCACCTTCATTGATATGTTCACAACTTTGACATGTAGCTTGCAGTGTGTCATCTCTGTGATATCATCCACTGGGTAGCCAACAGGAGCCATCGTCGGTGCATCATCGGCATCGCCATTGTCATCACCCGGGACCTCGGTGGAAGCCACACTGCTTTTTCGATTATTAGATAGGCCGGTAGCATCGAATGCAGTGTGCTGCTGAGATGGGCCGGTAGTACTTTGCTATTTAAGTGTGTTAATTTCATCTTGTTGTTGCTTTAATCATTCTTCAATTAAACGCATTCGCTCTTTCTGACTTTCTGCTTCAACTGTCGCCCTGTCGTTACTCCTCTGACGGCTTCTATCAGGATATTTCTTCCTCTCTTCGGGAAACCCAGTCCTCCATGATTGGGAGCCTATTGTGCCTCGTGTTCGTCCATCATGTTCCTTATTTCCAAGGGCGAGTGTGAGCTCATCATTCTCTCTATCGGGAATGAAGTCCCCATCTTTAACAGCCTTTACTGCTTTTCTGATCCTCTCGATTGGCAAGGGGTCTTCTTTATGTCGTATGTTATATATACACCTCCCTTCCGAGTCCAACGTGCCCCCATGCCCGTAAAACCAATTCCTTGCACGTTCTACCCAATCGTCTGTCTCTGGGGTGATATTTTTATCACGCAGTTCCTGCTCAAGTTTCTCCCACTTAGGAATGCCAACCCTGTAGCCACCTTGCCCCATAGTATGGTGATACTTCTTTTAGCAGCATTCAGCTTATTCGTTTCAGACATTTTCTTAGCTTTTTCTGATTTCTTGTATTCCACAAACTCATCCCAGAATGGTTTTATCTTCTCAAACTGAATATTCTTGAAATCGGGAGTCTTCTTTTTCACGACATAGTCAAGGTGCAATCTTTTCTTCCAGTTGGTGAAACACTGGGCCATCTTCTTCAAAGCCCACTCTCTGACCTTAGCCTCCATGGCTCTCCCATGTTGTAAGGCGTCCTCAACTGGATCCTCCGCATTTGGATCCAGCTCTATCTTCGGTAGTTTGAAATTAACCATGAGCCTCTTCCACAGTAAATCTTTGGCGTGGTTAGGGACAAATAAACATGTTCCCTCTTCATCCGCATTAGCAGGCCTATTCCAATTTCTAATGGTGATGGGATTAAGTCCCTAACGATTACTCCGCATTGTGCCACAATTTGGTTGCGACAACTTCGGGAGCTGTCGGTCTGCCGTCTTCAGCGACATCTTCGATCCTGAACCTCTCATGGTCTTGCAACTTTTTGGTTGGGCCTCGTCTGCTCTTTTCAGTAGATTCCTTCGATCCGGAGGGCTAAAAGAAGAAAGATCGTCGTTACTATTTCTATATAGATAGCAGATGATTAATTAATGAATTGATTTATATTACATGCACCTCGCCGGAGCGGTCGTTTTCTCGATTACACAAGGCATCGCCTTCTCCCTCGCGGAAGGCAACACCTTCAACCTCAAACAAGTTGTCTACTCCGGTAAAAAGAGGATCACCCTCACCGGAGTTGTTCAGAAACGTTGATACGTCTAAATTATCTTCCCCACGGATCACACCTTGGATCAACTCTTCCTTTTCTTCGTCTCTGACGTGTGGGTCCATATTTTCTGCATAGGTGGAAAAACGAATAAGTCAAAGCGGCTAAAGGAGAAAGTTAAGTACGGTGTTGAGAGATAAACCCTAATTCAGAGAAACCCTAATATATACATACACAATAATAAAAATGAAGAGAAAGGGAAACCGTGTAGTAGATAGGCACATCGTCGAACCCACATGCACCTAAGTTGCTTGAAAATGTGAATCAGGTCTAGGGCTACCCACAGTGACTGACCAGTGGGGCCGAAGACCAATAATACCAAACTAATTAATAAACCTAATAATACCTAACTAATAATAAACCTAATAATCCAAACACCAAAAAGAAAGGGAAACAATCAACACACGGCATCGATGCAATGCTCAAGCAAGTATGATGATATGACAAGTTAATTTGCATTGGAATGTAACCCTAAGAAATGCTCGACGATTTAATCGGTTCCGAGGGGTGAAAACCCTAACTCGGAGAAACTCCGGAACACATGAGAGGGGTGGATTGTTATTCTAATTAAACTTGTAATTTAAGTTGTTGAACAATGCATGATTATAGCTTATATAGCTAGGTTTCATTTTTCTGACACATTTTGATATATTATTCATATTTTTATGACTATAGATTAAAAGTTATTGAATTTATAAGATTATAATTATTTCTGAAATTATTAAAAGCTGGTTAAACTTTTTACACCGCAGGCATATCTAGCCACAATGACTGACAGAGGGGCCCGGAGCCACCTCAGCAGCCACACAAGCAAAAGTGGTTCAGGGGGGCATTTTTTCACTCGGGCTGGGGCTAGCCAGAGATGCTGACCTGTGGGCCAGAGGCCACATAGGAAAGCCATGCAGGCAAAGTGGCTCCCTGGCTGGGTCCGCGATGCACGGGTGACGTCACGCGGCGGTGGCTTGCAGGACGGTGATGGGGAACGATGTTAGGGGGCGATCTAGGGCGCGTGCGTGCGCGCGTTTAGAGAGAGGAGGTTGAGGCGAGCCAAGAGTAGCGGCGCCGCCTCCAAAAGATCACCGGAGAGAGAGCACGACGACGGTGAGCGGCGGGGTGGTGGCAGGTGGTCGACGGGGAGGATGAACCAGAGCGAGAGGGGGCGAGAGAGAGGGTCACGAGGACCAGCAGCTCACCAGGTGTGCGGTGGTGGTGTCGGGGAGGCGAGGCGAGGTCGGGAGCCGACGAATCGACGGCGGCGAGTCGGGCTCGAGGGTCTTGGCGACGATTGGGAGCGAGCGGGGCCGATTCCCTTCAGGGAGAAAGCCTCGGGGCGACGAGGCGAAGCTTCCTGCACGCTTGGCTGGGCGAGGGGCGGCCGGTAGGGCGTACATGGCGGGGCAGCCTGACGGCGTCGTGCGCGAGAAGAGAAGAGAGGGAGATGGAGGAAGAAGAGAGGAGGGGCACCCAGTTATAACCAAAGGACCTTTGTCCCGGTTGGTGGCTCCAACCGGGACTAAAGGGTTATACGTCCCGGTTGGAGCCACCAACGGGACCTATACTCCAAAATTTTCAGCAGACCAAGGG